>OZ057413.1:3146200-5546200 GCA_964056705.1 Troilus luridus
CCCAGTGGTAGTACTCAAATAAGAAGTTCAACTTAGAAGGTCACGATGCCATCTTCTTTTCAGTCGCCTCAGAGGATTATCAGGAATTGAAAAGGTTGCGAGGTTTGAAACTAGTGGGTTTGAGTGGAAATAAAGTTTGTGATGAAAAGATTGATATCGGATTTGGGCCAAATCAGCAACAAACGGGACATTAAGGTCATTATGGATTACTTTGTTCGTAAAACAAAGTAAGAAGTATTGAGGATTTTGGATTGTAAGGATTGAATACGAGAGGAATTTGATGGCTTAGTGGAGCCCCAAAGTTCTATTCCGTAAGTCCAGATGGGTCTAATGATTGTCATGTATATGAGTCTTTAGTAATTAATTGGGAGCTTACAGCGTTTGTCTAGTAAATGTTGAAGTAGCCTGAAACGGCGAGTTGTTTCTTGTCGTTTCAGTCTAGTATGAGGATTTCAAGTTAAGCGTTTGTCAAGATGTAGTCCTAAGTACCGTACCTGTTCTACAGGAATCAGTGGGATGTTATTAAACAATACAGGAGGACAGGTAGTTGTTGGTTTACGACGGAGGGGAAAGGTGATTTGATGAGATTTGTGGGAATTTATTTTAATCCTCCAGTTTTGACACCAATTTTCAAGTTCAGTGATATGGGATTGAAGAGTACGGGATGCTATAACTGGATCAGTATTGACAGATAGTAGACATGTGCCATCCGTGGTAAGGATAGTATTAGGATGGATCGGGATGTCAGCTGTATAAACTGTGTAGAGGATTGGGCCGAGGATGTTTATTTATTTAACATCACTTTCTGCTTCTTTGGCTAATCGGACAATACTACAGCGGGAGTTCCATTTGTCACTTGCCAGGAAGTGAACCCACGATCATGGGCTAAGAAACTTGTTTTGTTAACCCCTACACCAACACGCCACTCCTTTTCTAGTGTTAATATCATTCCTGTGGTTGATGAACAAATACGAACATACTACAAACACTTTCAAGAAAAACTACACAGACACCCAAACCCATCGATACAACAAATGGCCTGAGAACACTAAGAGGAGCTTAAAAAGAACGTGGATGAGGGATCTATTAATATAGAAAATTGAATCAACCCAAGGGAGAGATACGGCTAGGTACTGTTCTTCTTCATGCTTCTCATGTCATTGTATATTGTTTTACTGTCAGCCAATCTGCTGATTATCAATTATTTGTATTTGATAGATGTGGATAAAAATATAAAGAGAAAAAAAAAATTATTGCTTATTATTAAACAAATACTTAAATGAGATACCTCCTTCAACCAAAAAGGTGTATGTTTTTCCTCTTTGAACATATATCTCAGGTATCAGAAGATCATTAATGTACCATGCGATGCCCCAGGATGGATGTCCTAAAAAAAGAAACATATTACTTTCATTATTGTCACTACGTTACATTTTTATGTAGTTTAATATTTAGTCATTAATTTTTTAGTAAGTACCAATAATTTAAAGAGTTTATAATATTGTAATTATAGAAAAATTTAATTATAATTTCAACCATACTGGGTTGAAATATGGTCAATTTTTTTATACTTAATCCATTAATTTCTACATATACTTAATTAATACTTATTTGGTCTTATAAAAAATTTAATAAATATTTATTAAAATATATAAAGGGTGTTTCGGAATTGCACGGCACTATTTTAGGTATGTGTTCTCTAACACAAAATAAACAAAAAAGTTCATATAAACATATATCTCAAACTCATTTATTAAATAGACATCAAAGGTTAAAGATTCATTATTTATTAATACTATTATGTTGTAATTATTATTTTGATGTATTTTAGTATTTCGAAAATTAATAATCCTGTTTCTTGTAGAGCAAGATTCATCAGTAACCAAAATGCAGTTCATGAAGTTAGGATCTTGTGTGCATTGTCGAATTAACCTCTGGGAGAAATTTCTGCAGTTTTTATAATCTTGTGGTAATAAATCTTCCCTACTCAATATGTGAAATGGATACCATTGTTGTTCGCATAAAGTTCGCCATACGCTGGTAGAGGAAACATCAAAACGACGTGACAATCTTCTGGTACTAGTAGTAGGAGATAACTGAACAGCATTGAGTATTTCTTCTTCAATCTTTGTCGACCGCCGTTTACTCATATAGGTTTTAGCATGCCATTATCCCTAAGGTGTCTTTCATGGCCTTAAATGTTTTACGATTTGGTATTCTTCGGTTAGGAAATTTTTCACGATTACTTTGAACAGCAGCAGTTTCTATGTACCTCGCCATAAGTTAAAAGCATGTCTGTTTGTTCTGGAAAAGTGAATAAATTTGTGGTACCTCCCATGATAATCATAAATTGAACTGTCTCACAGTATTTGCTCACACTAAAACACAGAACTAGACAAAGATATGAGCAACTACTGTCATTGCTTATCGTTCATTTGTTTATCAGGTGATTAAAACCTGTAATAATATTAAACGAGCTAAACTTTGTACAGTCAGTCTTAATTTAGTAAATAAATAATAAATCTTTAATATCTGTTTAACAAATGAGTTTGAGATATATGTTAATATGAACTTTTTTGATTATTTGTGTTAGAGAACACATATGTAAAATAGTGCCGTGCAATTCCGAAATACCCTGTACAGGCTAACAACATAACAATTAAATATTTTTATTTTCTATTCAAAATAAAAATATTAAAAAATTATAACAATTAATAAAAAAATAAAATAAATTAAAAACTTTTTACTAGGCTTTTAAATATAAACCAACATTAGCCATTAATTATTAATAGTTAGTAAAATTTGGTTAACTTACTTAATACAATTTTATTTTATATATTTAATCTTTCAACGATTCAAATTGTTTAATATTTGTGGTGGATACCAATATGATGATTCAATATTATAAAAACTAATATTTTTCATGGAATAAAATAATTAGCATTTATTGTCTCCGATAGTACTAATCCCTACTGGTCTGACCCTATTAACATATGCCCTTTTCAAAGCCGATGTGGTGTATCTGAATATTTGTGAAACTGAGAACGTTAATTTTAGATTACGATTGCTGAAATAAGCAATCAGGTAACCTGTTAGATTTTAAAATCACACACTAAATTCCAAAATAGCAAGATTTGCAGCTACACAACTTTGGCATTGTGTTAACAATATTTATGTTTTATTTATTTTTTTTTAAACAAACTCAAAGGACAGTCCATGAGAAACACTACTTGTAAAATCAGCAGCTTAATCGTTAAGCTTATCTGTTTATAAGCTATATCTGTTGATGATCTAAATAAAATATTTTAGTACCACCTAGCTACACCACAAATAAACCAACAATCTCCAGGGGAGGAGACCACATGATTTAATATAGGTGTCAATTAAAACATTCAATTACTAGACAACCTTCTATTACTAAATAAATATTGCTCATCTATTTGGTACTTCATTGTTTTATTTAGTTTTCCTGTTTCTTTTTTCTCAGCCCTGAAGATGGCTTAAATCTTAGGTCGAAACTTAAGTACAATAAAATAAGTCATTCTAATCTTGTGTAATTAATTGACTGCATCCCTGACCATTTTATACTATTCTTAGATAAAGTTTAATTAATATAGTTTAATTATAAAATTAAATTTTTCCATAACATAGATGTGCTAAATAAAAATGCTCTTTATTATAATATTAACTTTAATTAGGGATGAATACCTGTGATAGCAGGATAACCCCTTGATCCACCAGCAGGTCCGATTTTCGCTGTGAAAGTGTCTTCATTTTGTATAATAGCAGGTGCCCAAGCGTGGCGACCAGGGGAGTCCTCTTTCTCCACTGAAGTTGGTAACATGGCGTCGCACTGTCTGTCATCTTTGCTTCCAAAATCGATACGGATATCCTCTAATTATAAACATAAATAACAGAATAATTATTAATCTAACTAATAAGTATACAATATATATTGATCTAACTAATACATTTTTATTAGTAATTCCCGGGCATGCATTTTTTTCTCTACATCTAAAGACAAATGGAAATAAATTTGCAAAATGTTTCAACCATAAAAAAATAAGTATTAAGTTTTATCTAAAGCTAGCGACCCGTCCCGGTTTCTTTGAATTTTGGTACTTGTGATTTAGCCAGTGCCCATGAAACCTACCTCCTCATATGTGTAAACTCTTCTTATCACTCATCTCACTTGAGTTATTTGTGTGTGCGTTGTTAAATGGTCTTGTTTTTTTCTCTTGTTATCTTTCTATCAGATGGTGCTACAACCCTGCGATGGGTCCTTGCCTCCTCTATGAGTCTCTGCCTTTCGGCTAGGTTTTGGGCTACTGCCTTAAAATTTTGGGCTCCAAGTAAGTCTCGTGCGTCTTGTACCACTCCATCCATCCACCGGAGCTTGGGCTGTCCAACTCTTCTTGGACGATAAATTTCCTCTTCCATGACTCTTTTAGGCATTTCATCGGGACTCATCCGTGGAACATGCCCTGCCCACCCAAAGCGTCCCAGCCAAATAAAGGTCACAACATCTATATCCTGGAGCAGCTCATAGAGTTCCTTATTTTTTCTTCTTCTCCAGCCTTCCTCGTCCCATAGATTTTTTCTCTTTTTAATTATGTTTATTATCTATTAAATTTCTATATTGATTATTTAATTTTATTTTGTGTTTTGTCTTATTCCATTTGTTATTGCCTATTTAAAATGAACAGAATAGCCGTCTGAACACTTTGGGAATACCTGTATTTAAAAAAAGGAGCTGTGAAATACTTCCAGAAGGTGATAAAATGAATTTTGAAGAGATGTTTTCATCGATAGTGTAGCGAAAACATTTACATAAGAAGAGGTACGTGGCTAGAGTGGTCTAGAATATGCATTTTATTATTATATTTTGAATATTTCAATTTCCATTAATATGAATAAGAAGGTAGGTGTTATCAGTACCTGAATTATCAGTGTTGAGGTTATAAACAATGGCGGGTAACAGTCCCTGGCTACTTGCTAAGTCACAAGTACCCACATTTTAAATGACTAGTATTTCTGATATTTAGCAGCTAGCAAATTTCTAAGGCTCTTTACTCAGTTTCAGCTTTTTTTTTTTTGTTTCAAGTAATTCCAAACTACATAGCTAATATATTAAATATAAAATTAATTGAATTGAATGCTTACCAATATTTTTATCTCTGACTCCGTGAGCATAAGCTTCTTTACGAGAGCTGAGTGGTCCGATTGCTGCTATCACATATGTGTTTCCTGATGAAGGAATAGGCTTATCATTGACCGGTTCATTCGTTCGAAGCGGACGCCGATAAACAATCTTTGTTACGCCCATGTGCCTCTTGCCAGACACTAACTCTACGTCATTTGTACCTCCTATTCTTTCATCAGGGCAGACACCGTTTTTCCCTGTGATAAAAAGTAATGATATAAGTAAATTTCACTAATAACAAAAATTAAAGAGTGATTAGAAGAAAAAAGTGTAAAATATCTTATTACCATCACATTGTGATGTTGCCGAAATATAATAATCAATGGCATGGAATCGTTGAGTGTCTGAGTCGAAGTATGCCACAACAACATCTCCTCCTACCATGGCAGATCTAAAGAAACAATTATTATTAGTGAAATAAAAAAAAAAAAAAATAACAGAAGTATGAAAAACAGTAAGTAAACAGGCCCTAGATACATATCGCTCCTTCAAAAGAACAATGTCATAACTCAAAAAACTTAAGTTTTCAATAGAGGTACTTGAAAATTCCATATCTTATCAAAATTAAACCAGATGAGTTAAACAAAAATAAAAATTTGGGCATTGGTTAAGCAAAGCATTCCTATTGCAATGATGGTACTGAAATTATTTTATTAACCATTAGAAAATGTTTATAAGCTTGAAACTTTTTTTATTTTTACTTATGTCATTATTCCCATAAAACTTCAAGTTAAAACATGATACTACTAAAAATATGACTTTATTAAAAAAAGGCCATCATATAATACCATGGAAATTACACACTACAAGACAGTGATTAAGCCAGAAGCACTATATGCAGCAGAAACAATAAACATGAATTGCAAAGGTCAAATGGAGAAACTTGGGCTAAAGGAAAGGAAAATCATAAGACCAAAATTTCAAGATAATAAGATAGTATACATCAAGAATGAAACTTTGTACAAGAAAATTGAAAAACTTTCAGATACTATACGAAAAAGGAGAATAAATTTTTATGATCATCTTCTCAGAATGAACCCTAACAGATTAACCAAACAAATCTTTGACTTTTTCCATAACCGCAAAACAAAACCCAACTGGTTTAAAGAAACTGAGAAAGACCTAGCAGAATTAAAGATTTCAGAAAATTCACTAATTAATCGAACAGCTAAATTAATTACTAAAGATGAAAACATAACGTTCTAAGACAAATCTACACAAAAATCCAAACCCATCTCGGACGAAGAGAGGAAAAGAAGATCAGAAAGAATGAAGAAATACTGGGTACTAAGAAAATAACAACACACAAAGAAATGATCGATAACGTACCCCAAAGATGGTGAAAAAAAACAAAACATGGAAATAGAATATCAGATATATTGTGCCTGAATTAAAATGGTTCAACCAATATAATTGCAACTGAAGGCTTAACTCAAAAATACCAATTTTTGAGTTATGTCTTTGTTTTTTTGAAGGAACGATACAATCTTTTCGTTACCTTGATATTTTTATATAAATGTATAATGGGAGATAAAAAGGAAACTGTATGTATAGAATGTGGAAGGTCAATAAATTTCTCTTAAATATCAAGAAATATTTATTCTTGAATATTTACTAAAAAAATTGAAATAGAAATATTTATTTAAAAAAAAAAATATATATATATGTATAGAAATCAAAAACAAAGTATTAGTCAAGAAGTAGAGGAACACAAGGGAAGGAGATATAGAATATAGAAAAGACCTCTACCAACTACAACCCGTGAACGGTATTAGGGTTCAGTACCGTTTCATGGAAAACGGTTGTGCAGGGAGATGATTTGTCCTAGATCACGCTCAACCACCAGATTTCCCCCTTTATTTTGGGTACCCTATTTTTATAACATTTTATAGAGGCTGGGTGAGCCCCAGGAGGATCCTAGATCCTATATGATCCATCTCCGCCTGCTTACAGACTAAATAAAAGTCTTGCCAACAGCGTGATTTGAATAGAGGTCAAGAAAATTCTCTTATATAGAGAGAACTTTTTATTATTTATTACATCGTTAGGCACTTTTATTTGTTTTTAATAATTTTTTCTCACCTTAATTCTTGTTATTTTAGATTTTTATGCTATTCTTTTTTTCTCTCTACCAGAACATACCATTTATTTATATTAATTTTCATGTTGTTGTTTAAGTATAGTATTAATCTTATATGTTGAATAACATTAGTCGACCTTATATATATGAGGAAGAAAATAGCTATCCTAGTCTAGTGTCAACCCTCGCTTATCAATCTAGCCCTGAAGAAGACCTACAATGTAGGTCGAAATGTTGGCTTACCAATAAAAAGTTCTCCCTATATAAGAGAATTTTCTTGACCTCTACCAGGACCATTTTCTTCCTCATATAAACAAAAACCTGCTACACTACAACCCGTGGACGAGTCTGCATTCAGTAGATGGTAGAGACTGCAGATCTTGATGTTACATCGACAACAGTTCTGCAAGGAGGGGACTTGTCCTAGATCACGCTCAACCACCAGATTTTTCACCCTTATTTTGGGGACTCTATTTTTATAATATTTAATAGAGGCTGGGTGAGCCCCAGGAGGGGGTCCTAGATTCTATATGATCCCTCTCCGGGTGCAAACAGACTAAATAAAAGTCTTGCCCGCAGCGGGATTTGAACCAGAATTTCCGGCATGGCAACTCAGTACTCTACCACTGATCCTTTCCCCTCCCTGCATTTATACAAGGTCAACTAATATTATTCAACATATAAGAATAATATTATACTTAAACAATAATATGAAAATTAATATAAACTAAAAGGTATGTTCTCATAGAGAGAAAAAAAAAGAAAAAAAGAATAGCATAAAAATTTGAAATAACAAGAAGTAAGCGGAGAAAAAAATGATTAAAAACAAATAAAAGCACCTAACGATATAAAAAATAATATCGTAATGAATGAAGAGTATTTACAGTAATTTATCTACCACTTCTGATGAATATGAGCCATTAATATATGCACAGTATATTCTGTATATTTTGGACAAGTATAGACAGGGAATGTATCCATAATATAAATCAAAATAAATTTTTAATAACTCTTATATACTCTTTAATAGATTTAATATACTCTCTATACTTGTTCCAACAGAACCAAAGCATTCAAGCGGTCCTTTCTTGCCCGCTCCACCAAAGTGTGGAACTCTATCCCTCCTATCATCCGCTATGCTTATACATTGACTTCATTTAAATTCTTGGTTTTTCAATATCTCCTGACCTCTAAGACTCTCCAAGCAGGTCATTCATTTGCTTAAATAAATCAGTTTTGAATAATCAATTTTGTTGATTACTTGGTTTTGTTTCTTTTCCATAAAGAAGATATAAACTATATAATGAAATTATTGCATGCTACCCCATTCATTTATTAATATATTTATTCTCTAAAATTGGTTAAAACCCTGTCAAGATTCATACTTTTTAGCACTTTATAAATTCTTCATGATTTGTATTATTATGTAGCCTTCTGGGCAGATATATATTATGTTTATTATTCTGTTCATGTGTGTTATTCTGAAGGGACTTGGTACCAGAGTAATTTTTCTTTTCTATTCTATTCTATACGAAGGAAATCACAGGAACGCGAGGAATGATAGTGTTACTTCAAACAACGTAAAGTCTGTACAACAACCTGTAGTTTACTTCGTGGACAGAAAAAATGAAATAAACTTTCTACACATGCAAATATCCCCAAAGCATAATTATTTTAGAGACAACAAAAGTGGGAGTTTAGGTATTCTCCTTCCAGCCAGGATGATCTTGGAACAGACGAAGTTACAGGAGGCACAAGATCAAGAGTAAGAATAACAACCGTACGTCAAGACTAGATCAAACTCTCCTAGCTCACAGACCTAATAGGTCGATCAGAGTGTTGTAGGTGACAAAAATTATAATCATTCCTTTCTAAGTGTTAAAATCAGATAAATAAAAGGATATAAGAACCGGAAATAAATAATATAAGAAATGGTACAATTTTCCACAAGTTGACACAAATTTTGGACTACGTTGATGATTTCGACATCATAGGAAGGTCCTTTAATGAACCGGAAAATGCATTCCTTAATCTGGTCAGAGCTGCTGATGAAGTGGGATTATTAATTAATCAGGCCAAAACTAAGTACATCCACGGAGATAAACCGACATATGAAAAGCTAAATTTTGTTGAGGAATACAAAAACGATTCCCTACAAAATGCTCATTCAGCATGTTCTTTGGTACAGTTCAGTAGCTTGGGTTATAAAGAAAGCTAATGAAAAATCACTCTAAACTTTTGAAAGGATGTTACTGATTTGGCCCAAACTAGATACCTATCCTTCCATGACAAGCTCCATACGCACTTGAATCCGCTAGTCTCTCAGCTTGCTTCCCATACTATTCCTGATAACCCTCTGAGGCGTCTGAAAAGAAGATGGCCTCGAGATCACCTACTATAGAACTTTATTGGAGTGCTACCGATGGGTAGTTTCTCCACAAGTGTTTTTCATGTCATATTCTACAGTTTAGCACATTTACTTGTTATAATACCATTAAATTAAATTAAAAAAAAAAACTTTTGAAAGGAAGATTTTACGGAGGAAGCATGGAGGAGATGTACTAATGCGGAGCTGGCAAGATTATTCCAGGCCCCGGACGTGGTTAAATTAATAAGGCTTGGTAGGTTGCGCTGAGCTGGCATGTGGCCAGAATGGCAAGTGTAGAAGGGCCCAGAAGTATAATTGAAGAAAAGGTTCAAGGCATAAAAATAGGGAGAGTAGGGCGCGGCGCGACCCAAGCTGCAATGGCTGAATGGAGTCAGTGAGGGCTCGAGGAGGCTGCAAAATGTTCAGAACTGGGAGGACTGGTGGAAATATATTGAGGAGGCCAAGACTCATTAATGGGCTGTAGAGCCACGAAAGGAGAAGAAGATAAATAATATAAAATGACCATTTAAAAGATGAAAATTATAAAAAGTAAAGACTTGTAATACCTGTATTTTTCACCACTTATTCCGAATGATACATATTTGTCTTCCTCCATCCTTGCAGACAATGTAACCTCAAGCCATTCTCCTTCTATCCTCCATTGAACTTGAACTCGTTCATCAAGAAGATCGCGACAATTGGTCTCGACCATTGGGGTTTCGCTGCTAGTCTGCAAAATATTGTTAAAAGAGAAATTTACTCACTGCATTTCTATAAAAAAAATTACCTTTTTTAGATATTTCATACCTGTCATCGAGCAGAAGCTGAATCAACTGATCGGCTTCAAAGTATTTTATACTAATGTTGTAATTTAGAGGAAATAAAAAACAAACGGTAATTTTAATATTTCCAAAGGCTTTAACGAGACTGGTAATCTTCTTTTCAAGAAATAGTAAAAAATGATTTTATGACGAAACTATAATATTCCTATAGTACTGTATGGTATTATAATATTCTTTTAAATAATATTTAATAATATTCTTTTAAATAATAGGTCGATCAGAGTGTTGTAGGGGACAAAAATTAGAATCATTCCTTTCTAAGTGTTAAAATCAGATAAATAAAAGGATATAAGAACCGGAAATAAATAATATAAGAAATGGTACAATTTTCCACAAGTTGACACAAATTTTGGACTACGTTGATGATTTTGACATCATAGGAAGGTCCTTTAATGAACCAGAAAATGCATTCCTTAATTAGGCCAAAACTAAGTACATTCACGGAGATAAACCGACATATGAAAAGCTAAATTTTGTTGTGGAATACAAAAACGATTCCCTACAAAACGCTCATTCAGCATGTTCTTTTGTACAGTTCGTTTATTTTGTATATAAATTACAATTTAGCCTAAAATTAATATATCAGTTCCGCAGTTTGTCGCTTCGAATAGGGTCACAAGTTTTAACTGTTTATTCATTTCATTTTTAAAATTTTCCAAAAATACAAGTTATCGTGAGCTTTAGTATGGAGAAGAGAATGTAATTATGGCTAATGAGTATATACAGGTAATCATTTCATCAAAAAATTCAAAAGTTTCAACAAATATTTTGAAGTAAAGTTTATATATCTACAGCCCCGGTGAATAAGTGGTTAAGTCTAATTCTTCCCGGATTGGGTTGGTTGTATTAAGGGAAGCAGAACCCTGTTATTCTCTTAGTTTTTGGCTTGAAATGGAGTTGTAATATAAGCAATAACTCCTTTTCAAGCCAATCCCTTACTTAGCCCCTTATTCACTACGAAAATAACACGATTAAGCTACTCAGTCTCATACTGTATGGAAGTATAAATCTATCTTGAAATAAAAATATTTTTTTTATTCTTTAATATAATTGCAAATATTTGAAAACCATTCTTAATTATATTTAGGACATTATTTGTTTAATAATCTAAATGTTCAAATCTAAATCTGTTTTAATTCTTGTAGATATAACCTAATTAAGAGAGTGTACCAAATTCAAGTTCAAGTCGTAATTTTATTTATCATTAAAAATTAAGGATGTACAGTTTTGGAATATTAAAAACTGTTCGAAAACCATAGTTGTGGTAAGTTAATATTTAATGAAAAACAAAAATGTGTGTGTAATGTATATAACAATAATTAGGGAGGTGGAGTGGCTCTGAGTTAATTTCCATGAGCTTAACTTGATTAGGTATTTTCCATGTTTAAGATACACTTATGAAGTATTAAACCCTTTCATTTTTGAATTTTTGAAGAATTTATTTATAATAATTCATTACAGCTTTTAATAAAATTTAGAGAGCCATATCAATATTTTGATTTTAACAAATTAGTTTTTATATTTTTATGTATAAAATGTAATTAAATAATTTGAATAATGTTACTTAAATAACTCTGTAAAAATAAATTTATAAAAAATAATTATTAGTTCAATACTTGGGATATTGTTAAGGCTCCTCTTATTAATAAAAAAAGAAACTCATTTAGGAGAAAATTTGACTTAACCACTTATTCACCGGGGCTGTAGATATGTTTGTTGAAATGTTCATTCCTTGTGTTGATGAAATGATTACCGAAATATTCACATTTCCTATGATTACACTCTTTTTTTCCATACTAAAGCTCACGATTATTTTTAATTTTGGAGGATATTAGAAGGAAACAAATGAAAAGTTATAACTCGTTATGACTCAACTCGAAGTGACAATGTGATGAAAATGGAGGAAGAATGAATTACCCTTAGAAAGGTTTTTATTAGCTTAAAACAACAACTGTAGAAGAATAGTGAGTTTACAAACATATAACTGGTTATCTGCCAGGTTAGACAATAGTAGGGAAAGTTTCCCACACATGAGTGGGATTAAAAATCACCACATTCACCCTGAGTTTTTTCTTAAAACATTTGGCATAATTTAAGTACAATATATGAGATACATAGAAAGATTTAAGAAAACATTTGGCAAAATTTCAGAACAATATTTGAGGCAAAAAAGAAAGATTTAAACTTCATTCAAGATTTGTAACACCAGGATTGGTTTTCAATTAGTAACATAGTCTTTGAGGTAAGATGGAGCCTTGGTCACCCGTTGAGGTCTTGAGGGGCACACTGGGATTCCAATTTCATTAGAGAGAGAGCCATGAACAGATGGAGTGGCAGAGGGTTCTTCCGGATGTACCATGTTAGAGGGCTCTAATATTGGAGCGGGTTCATCACCATCAGGGCAAGGTTTCTCCAACATCTCATGAGTTCCTTTAGGTGCTAATTGTCTCAGGGACACGGTTGATTCTGATCCATCCTTCTTGCGAATTAGGGCGTACTGTGGGTTAGCTTCAAGTAATTCTACTTCCTCGACAGGGTCTTCATATTTGCTGATTCGCACGTTCCTTTTGGCAAGCACAGGACCAGGGGTTAACCAAGACGGCAAGGAGACTCCATTGGCTGTACGGCGAGGATGAGTGAAAAATCGTTCATGAGGAGTGGAGTTAGTTGCTGTGCAAAGTAGAGATCGAATAGAGTGGAGGGATTCCTGTAGGACCATTTCCCAGTTCTCTGTCCGCAGTCCTAGAGTCTTCAAAGAGAGACAAATGGTTTTCCACAGAGTTCCATTGAAGCGTTCAATTTGCCCGTTTCCTGCCGGATTGTATGGTGTTGTTCTGCTGGTAGCTACACCATTTGAATGGAGGAAATCCTTGACTTCCCTAGACATAAAGGAAGGTCCCCGGTCTGAGTGGACATAGGCTGGCATTCCAAACAAACAGAAGAGATTTTTGAGACACTCAACCACAGTGGCAGCAGAAACATCACGACAGGCGTATGCGAAAGGGAAGCGGGAGTACTCGTCAATGATGGTAAGGAGGTAGAAGTTCTGTGTCCTGGAAGGGAGAGGGCCCTTAAAATCTATGTTGATGCGTTCAAATGGAGAGGTGGCCTTAACTAAGGTTCCAGATGTTTTCAAGTACCTAGGTTTTACTTCAGCACAGATGGTACAGCTTGAAGTCATCTTCTTGACATCTTCAAGTGAATAGGGGATGTTTTTACATTTGAGCCAATGATACATACGTGTAACACCAGGGTGGCACAAAGATTGGTGAAGCTGGAACAAGTCAGTAGAAGTGGACGCATTACAGACACGGGAAAGTGTGTCTGCCTTGGTGTTGTCCTCCCCGGGACGGTAAGATATGTCATAAACGAACGGAGCTAGCTCTATTCGCCATCTAGTGATCTTCTCATTTTTTACCTTACTCCCATGTTTTCGGTCAAAAATGAAAGACAGAGCTTCTTGATCAGTTATGAGGTGAAAATGCTTGCCAAGGAGGAATGATCTCCAATGTTTCAAGGATTCAACAATTGCCGCAGCCTCCTTTTCGATTGGTGGATGTCCACTGATTTCAGATCTGCTTAGTGATCGTGAGAAAAATGCAACTGGCCGTCCATCTTGACTAAGAGTAGCTGCCAGTGCAAACTTAGAGGCATCGGTTTCTACTACAAGCGGGCGAGATTCATCGATGGTTGTGACGACTGAGTTGACAATATCCTTTTTTAGATTTTCGAAAGCAGAAGCAGCAGATGGATTCAGCGGAAATGATGTGGCATCAATCAAGACACGGATTTTATCTGAAAATTTATATATCCACTTCGAGTAATGGGCAAAGAAACCAAGAGCCCGCTTCAGTGATTCAGAGTTATGTGGCAGTGGCATATTAAGCAACGGGGCAAGCCTTGCTGGGTCTGGCTTGATTGATTGGAATGAAACAAGATGTCCCAGAAGTTTTACGTTTGTGAGGTCAAATTTACTTTTCTCTTTGTTGATTTCAATGCCGAGCTTATCGAGTGTCAATATAAGCTTGTTTAGATTTAGGTCATGGTCGGATTTATCCATCCCACACACAGTGATGTCATCGAGGTAAGAATACACTCCAGTGAGGTTTTCGGCAGTTATTATTTGGTCTATCGCGCGTTGGAAGCAGGCTACTCCATTAGTCACGCCGAAAGGTATGCGTGTAAACTGATACAACTTACCCATTGCTTCAAAACC
Source organism: Troilus luridus (assembly GCA_964056705.1). Taxonomy (NCBI): domain Eukaryota; kingdom Metazoa; phylum Arthropoda; class Insecta; order Hemiptera; family Pentatomidae; genus Troilus; species Troilus luridus. The sequence goes on from OZ057413.1 coordinate 3,160,910, forward strand.
AGTATATTTCTTCTCGTCTTCACATATTGGGATCTGATGATATGCTTGCCGTAAGTCCACAACACTGAAATGTTTGTAATTAGCAACTTTTCTGACAAGTTGGTCAACATTTGGTAAGGGGTAGGCATCAAGTAGAGTATACCTATTTATTGTTTGAGAATAGTCCACCACCAGTCTCTTTTTTTCGTTGTTATTTACAACCAATACCTGAGCTCTCCATGGTGAATTGCTGGGCTCAATTACTCCTTCGGAAAGCAACCGGGTGATTTCTGTCTTAATAAACTGATTGTCTTCATTACAGTATTTGCGGGACCTCATGGCAATTGGATGACACTTAGGGGAGAGATGATCAAAGAGACGTACAGGGTCAATCTTAGCTACAGTATGCGAACAGATTGTGAGAGGTGCCTTGTCACCGCCAAATTTTAGCAGAATATTTGAGTGTGCTTTGAGTATGTCATGTCCAATGAGAATATCGGAACAGAGTTCTTTCAGAACAGTCAACTTACATTTAGTGTAAGTGTGTTCCGCTATTTCTAGCTTTACAAGAATAAATCCTTCAACTTTGGTCCATAACGACGTAGATGCCATTGATACTCGTCCCTCCTGAGGCATAACTTGAATGTTGTGTTCAGAGACAAAGTCAAGGCTGACAAAGCTACCAGAACTCCCAGTGTCCACGAGGCAGTTACAGAGGATTCCATTTACAAGAGCAGAGGTAATGCTGTTACCTCTGCTCTTGTAAATGGAATCCTCTGTAACTGCCTCGTGGACACTGGGAGTTCTGGTAGCTTTGTCAGCCTTGACTTTGTCTCTGAACACAACATTCAAGTTATGCCTCAGGAGGGACGAGTATCAATGGCATCTACGTCGTTATGGACCAAAGTTGAAGGATTTATTCTTGTAAAGCTAGAAATAGCGGAACACACTTACACTAAATGTAAGTTGACTGTTCTGAAAGAACTCTGTTCCGATATTCTCATTGGACATGACATACTCAAAGCACACTCAAATATTCTGCTAAAATTTGGCGGTGACAAGGCACCTCTCACAATCTGTTCGCATACTGTAGCTAAGATTGACCCTGTACGTCTCTTTGATCATCTCTCCCCTAAGTGTCATCCAATTGCCATGAGGTCCCGCAAATACTGTAATGAAGACAATCAGTTTATTAAGACAGAAATCACCCGGTTGCTTTCCGAAGGAGTAATTGAGCCCAGCAATTCACCATGGAGAGCTCAGGTATTGGTTGTAAATAACAACGAAAAAAAGAGACTGGTGGTGGACTATTCTCAAACAATAAATAGGTATACTCTACTTGATGCCTACCCCTTACCAAATGTTGACCAACTTGTCAGAAAAGTTGCTAATTACAAACATTTCAGTGTTGTGGACTTACGGCAAGCATATCATCAGATCCCAATATGTGAAGACGAGAAGAAATATACTGGTTTTGAAGCAATGGGTAAGTTGTATCAGTTTACACGCATACCTTTCGGCGTGACTAATGGAGTAGCCTGCTTCCAACGCGCGATAGACCAAATAATAACTGCCGAAAACCTCACTGGAGTGTATTCTTACCTCGATGACATCACTGTGTGTGGGATGGATAAATCCGACCATGACCTAAATCTAAACAAGCTTATATTGACACTCGATAAGCTCGGCATTGAAATCAACAAAGAGAAAAGTAAATTTGACCTCACAAACGTAAAACTTCTGGGACATCTTGTTTCATTCCAATCAATCAAGCCAGACCCAGCAAGGCTTGCCCCGTTGCTTAATATGCCACTGCCACATAACTCTGAATCACTGAAGCGGGCTCTTGGTTTCTTTGCCCATTACTCGAAGTGGATATATAAATTTTCAGATAAAATCCGTGTCTTGATTGATGCCACATCATTTCCGCTGAATCCATCTGCTGCTTCTGCTTTCGAAAATCTAAAAAAGGATATTGTCAACTCAGTCGTCACAACCATCGATGAATCTCGCCCGCTTGTAGTAGAAACCGATGCCTCTAAGTTTGCACTGGCAGCTACTCTTAGTCAAGATGGACGGCCAGTTGCATTTTTCTCACGATCACTAAGCAGATCTGAAATCAGTGGACATCCACCAATCGAAAAGGAGGCTGCGGCAATTGTTGAATCCTTGAAACATTGGAGATCATTCCTCCTTGGCAAGCATTTTCACCTCATAACTGATCAAGAAGCTCTGTCTTTCATTTTTGACCGAAAACATGGGAGTAAGGTAAAAAATGAGAAGATCACTAGATGGCGAATAGAGCTAGCTCCGTTCGTTTATGACATATCTTACCGTCCCGGGGAGGACAACACCAAGGCAGACACACTTTCCCGTGTCTGTAATGCGTCCACTTCAACAGCATGGCTTAACTGAGGCAGAAACCCATTATTCAGTGATGCTAAAATAGCTGCAGATACAGGTTTGGTTTTCTGAGTATTTTTCTTAGCTTTCCGACATACACGGGCATAGTGGCCCTTGATTTTGCAATTGGCACACTCTGATTCAAGAGCAGGACAAGCCGAGCGCGGATGGCGACTAAATCCACAAAAGAAACAATGGCTGCCCCTCTTCTGACTTGTTGCAGCACAAAGATCGTGATCGTTCCGATCATATGATCTGGGGTTAGCGGATCGTGCACTAGGGCGGGAGGTACCAGGAATTGAAAGTGATGAATTCGAATCACTGCCAATTCCCGCGCAAGAGAAATCATTTGCACCGTTTAAGTATCCTTCAGCTTGTTTATGGGCCAGCTCGAGAGCTTGGGCTCGTTGGATGACGTCATCGAGGCTCAATGTTTTAGACTCTTCAAGTATTCGTTGGCGGATTTGAGAAGACAGTAGTCCGTTAATAAGAGAATCGCGAATGTACTGATTTCTATTATCTTCAGCAGAAACAGCCTTAAAATTGCAATCCTTTGCTAACAGCCTTAGAGCCTGAACGTATTGGTCAACACTTTCGTTTTGCTGTTGTTTACGTATAGCCAAAATGTGACGTGCAAATATTTCCCCCTTTTCCTTAACATAGATTTTAGTCAGGGTTTCAACTGCTTCAACATATGTTGTGGTCTCTGAAATCAGATCATAAACACTGAATGAAAGAAAATTTTGGAGTACCTTCAATTTGTCAACGTCTTCCAATGGTTCAGTAGATAATGAGATGAAATTTTCGAATGTTTTAAGCCAATGTGAGAACTCCTTTCCACTAGATGGTGAATCTGGACTTGCGCAGAATTTGTCGGGCTTTAAATACTTGTCCATCGTGGATTACAAGAGTTTTGTTAATGGTTAAAAACAATTCACATCCACGAAATAAATATAACAACGGCACTCCCGTGATTGAATCTCCGAACCGAAATTTAAAATTTTAAATGACATGACGAACGAAAGTTTTAAGCTAATAAAATTGTGATGAAAATGGAGGAAGAATGAATTACCCTTAGAAAGGTTTTTATTAGCTTAAAACAACAACTGTAGAAGAATAGTGAGTTTACAAACATATAACTGGTTATCTGCCAGGTTAGACAATAGTAGGGAAAGTTTCCCACACATGAGTGGGATTAAAAATCACCACAGACAACCTGCGGGACTTATACCAAAATTAATTAGTGAATAGTTAATTAATTTTTTAAAAACTACCCTTAAAAATATTGATATCTTCCAGTAATTAACGTTTAGTAAATAATGATCTTTAGCAGTTGCAACCAAATACTTTAATGTTGCGATATTGTGAAGTGTGATCTAAAAGAACTGGTGTACCCCTTCCTCTATTTGGCAAGTTAACTAGTCTCTAGTTAGTGTATCTTTACTAACCAAATTTATTAGAATTTTCATTTCATGTAAATACTTTTCTAAATATAATTAAGTGTTTTCTCATAGACTCTTTTAATAGCCTGCATTTCTTTCACATAAGGCACTAATTTCTATGCAGATGTGTACTGGAGTTTTATCCAAAAAACAAAACAAAAAAACAATTTTCTTATTAAGACAAAGTTATTGTCCAGTATTCCAGGTTCTCTCGATCTGCTATTCACTTGAATCAAATGGAAAGCTCCTCAGATGATTACCCTATGTCGCAACACATTTGGTACTTGTGTATTAGCCGGTCTGGATGAAACCTACCTCCTTATCTTGTGTAATCTTTTTTTATCACTCCTTTTATTTGAGTTATGGTGTGCTATTAAATTGTTTTCTGTATTGCTTATTTTTACTAATTTTGTCTTTTTAATATTTTTATTTCCTAGATTTCTGAATTGTTTATTAAATTTAATTTCATGTTTTTGTTTTATTCCTTTTGTTGCTGCCTATTTAAAATGTGTAGAATAACACTTTAGGAATAGTCTTCTTTAAAAGAAGAAGGTGTGAAATACTACTACAAGTTCTGAATAATCCCAAAGACAGAATAATGTTTTCAATATGATTATTTTTTGAAAATACAAGAATCCGTAATTTCACAAGTTAATGCAGTAAACCTGTGGACTAAGCCTTGAGCTATGAAAACAGCACACTCTAGTGGGAATATTTCTAACAGAAATAATAATATCAAAACTTTTATAAAACCAATGATGACTCAACTTAACACGCAAAAAAACCTGTACCACTGCAACCTGTGAACGAGTCTGGGGTTCAGTACATGCTAGATTGTACTGTTTCATGGACAACGATTCTGCAGGGAGGTGATTTGTTCTAGATCACGCTCAACCGCCAGATTTTCCCCCCTTATTTTGGGTACCCTATTTTTATAACAGATTATAGAGGCTGGGTGAGCCCCAGGAGGGTCCAAGATCCTATATGATCCATCTCCAGCTGCAAAAACCAAATAAAAGTCTTGCCAGCTGTTGCATTTGAACCAGGATTTCCGGCATGGCAACTCAGTGCTCTACCACTTAGCCACTTCGCTCCATTAACCTAACATGTTCTCCTCGAAAACTTAGAGGAAAGCGGATGTACATGGAAATATCAAGAATGAATAAAAGCTCTGGTATCAGTTATTGTGAAGGCATTGCCCTTTCAAAATACAAGATGCATTTCTAAAAGATAAATAAAAAAATTATACAATTAATTAAAATTGCTGAGGCTTATTTGCTTAATTACTTTAATGTGTAATTAAGTTATATAAACTTTTTGTATTTTTCTTTACTAAATAATGAAAATTAAGCTTGCCAAGAAGTGCATTCTTAATCTCCATTCAATGGAATAACCTTCACACATTAAAATATATTTTAGCAATTTATAAGTAGTGATGGGCTTAACTGCTATTTTTCAGTAACAGCTCCAACGGTTACTGTGATTTCTTAACTGGTACTAACTGTGATTCGTGATTCTGTCAAAATGGTACCAACAGTGATTGCGTCGGCGTACTTAATTCCACATCTTGAATATAACGTTCACAGAATACACATTATTAGGATAATAATTACTTTGATACATTTTGCTCGGTTTAAGTTCTTACAAGATGATGAAGAGAATTATCATATACTTTTATGAGTAAAACATAGAAGAAAAAGTAAATCCTCCAATAAATATTTAAGTATCAGTGAAAAAGTAACAGTTGGTGATTTCTGGCCCATCACTATTTATAAGTGATTTATATTAATAAGCAATAATTTCTGTGTCTCTTAAAACACTTTTAATAAAATTAGAATTATAAATATTACTTACAGGAAAATACCACCATGGAGGCTGTGAGCGTGAAGTAAAACAAAGTTGATTGTTATAAGAATACAAATATAGAAAACAAATAATTTATTTATGTTTATATCACAGTTCATACATAAATAAGTAAAATTTATATAATAATAGGTAAATAATATTAATTAAATTAATATTAACTTAAAAATAGTGAATTTATATCCCTAATAAATATTGAATATCGTCGCTGTCAAAACAATACTGCCTATCTACAACTTTAGGTGAAAATGAGTTAGTAATGGTAACGCATTCTACAGGTTGAATTACAAACTATTAAAAAAAGTTTTCAAGGTTGAACGCAAGGCAGTGCTGTAATTAGCAATTGAAAGATATCGGTGTTTTCTCTCCTATAAAACCGCCCAAATTGTAGATAGGCGGTATTCTTTTGACAGCAAAATATAAAACTGATGAGTTGATAAAAATGCAATTCAGAAGAAACAGTTTTTTTTTTTACTTTATTTTATATAAAAAATATAGTCACACAAACAAATATATAGTCAATAGTAAATGAAAATGCATTGAGAGGTAAAGTCAGTTCCTGGTATTTTTATAAGTTGGGTATAAATAATTTAAAAAAAAGTGTTCAATTCAAATATTATTCATTTCGAAATGCTCTAATTGCATTCAAAATCTAATATGGATACAATAATAATGACTCACTATACTATTGGCTAAAAAAAAAAAAGGTTAAGATTGAGATAACCAAAAGTACAATAATCAAGGAAGAAAGAAAACAAACTTAACAGTGAATATGTTTCAAGTTCTAGGTACAACATTTTAACAGGCTGAATTTTAGTAATCATTTTTTATTTTAATGCTGAAGAAAGTAAACGAGCTCCTCATGTAATTATTTAAAATAAGGCTTTGATATCAAAATATAATTAAAAATAAAAGTCTTCATAATCTCTTCTGATCATTTCTACAAGTGGGAAAATGATTCCTTCTTCCATCAACCAGTTGCACTAATAACCTTCATACTTATTTCTTAAACTATTTTTTACATAAAACAAAACCATCAAAAATACTCTTAAAAATTTCAGCTTTATCAAGCGGCAAGTTAAAAAAAACAAAAACAAGAAGTAAAATTACTGTTATAATGATTTATATAAAAAGAAAAAAAATGACGGATGCAATCTGGAAAAGAAGAATTTCCTTCTATAGATGAGTCTGCAATCATTGGGGGGGGGGGGGTAATTGGAAGACTTTTCGAATACAGTGGAGCGTTGATTATCCAAACGTTCAATTAACGGAACTGTTTTTTCAAATGTAATTTTAATTAATTTGATCAGATCATCCAGTTACTTATTTGTATTGTTAAAATTATTGTCATTTTAAATAAAATTTGATGACAAATAAAATGATTTTTTCCATAAAGGTCAATAAGGGCCCCCTAATCATTTCTTGGAAACCGCCAAAAAATGAACTTAGACTTCAATAGGTATCTGTTTACTAAGAACTGTAAACCTAATTAGGTAATTTCATTTGTTTCTCTGAATCCCTTCCTATTCATTTGGTTGGTATTTATTTCTTAGTGATTTTCGATTATCCGAATTTTTGATTATCCGAACCACCCCTGACATCATTAGTTCGGATAATCGACGTTCCACTGTAATTTAAAAAAGGCTAAAATTGAAGAATGGATGGTTTGTAGAAGTGAACAAAGATCTGGAGGAGCTGATGATTACTCTAGCAGATATTTTATTTATTTATCCAATGCCAGCACATGGCATTTCTGCCCTAAGCCGCCGAGCCTCCCAACAAAGACATGCATCGTCATTATTGTGTGGAATATCCTTAAGACCGCTGCAATGTCGTAAGTGTGCATCCACTATTACACCTGAAAGACAAATGGGACAATCATCGGATTCTGCGAAACCCATTCTGTGCAGATGTACCTGGAGGTAATCATGGCCTGAACCTCGCAACAGCTTCGCCTCTCGGAAGATCTCGGGGGAGCTGCTCATGTGCAAGGCACTCCCATTTTTTCCCTCTGCTAGCATTGTAGAGTAGGTTCCTTGTATAGCTTCCAATTGTTGTTTCGATCTTATTCTTGGCTGAGGTTAGCGAAGCGGGGTTGTCAGGTTGAGGTAGCGCTGCGCCTTGCTTGGCAAGTTGGTCTACCCATTCATTTCCCATTACCCCTACATGACTTGGTATCCACTGCATTGTAAGCTCCCAGCCTTTAACAATCATATTCGATATACCTATCTGACAGGATCTTGTGGTCTCGCAATCAACCAGCTTGCGAAATCGACTAGGAAAACTACTTTTCTGTAGACGGTTTCGATTTTAACGAGTTCTTATACTGCTCTGTATATACTCTAGCAGATATTACAGAGGGTTCATTCCTGAAGGTAAAATTGTATAATTTTATGGGTTTTCAGGAACTCCGTAAAAAGAAGATGGGGCCACAGGAACAAAAGAGAGGAAGGAAAGGCATAGTGCAAGAATGAAAGAGATTGGGGAGCAGAGAAACAGAAAAGAAGCAGAGTTGAAGAAAGGTAGTCCACAATGGCTTATTTGAAAAAATAAAATAAAATGTTTATGGAGAAAAAATTAGAAAAAACCTATGATGTACATCCTGGGGATTCTGAGAATACAACATTAAGCCACAGATTATTTTATATTACCAAGATGATTTTTTAAAATATATAATAGATCAATGAATTTAAGAAACATTATTAGTTGTTATTGTATCCATATTTGTATTTACAATTATTATGAAATTACTGTTATAACATTTGATATGAACCAAAATATGAAATAAAGTATTTCTTTGAGACTCGATGCATTTACTATACAAATCAAGCATTTGATACATCCTTTTCCGTCCATGTATCAAATATTAGACATAGAGATCAGTTTGTCTTGAGCGTTTTCTATCCTAGAAGATATGCCTTATAGAATATTGGGAACCCCCAGTTCCAATGTGTGAAGAAAGGCCAGGCTGGGTATTTCCTTTTTCTCTGTTGAATTAACAAATTAATTTGTAGGAGAGCGTTAATAAAAAGTGACAAGCAGGGATCCCCACTCAAGCGGATGAACTTTATGTACAACTTAATTTTATGTAATTTGTACTATGGCGAACTTGGGAATCCTGGAATATATTTAGAGGCAGACTGTCATGGAGTATATTTAAAGTAAGTAAATAAGTATATATAACTAAGTAAATATGTATTCATTATAGTTTGTTCTTGAATGATTACTAATTAAAAATCATAGTTTTAATAATTTTTTTAAAAATTTATTTATTAATATTTACAACTGTATTAAAATAATACATCAAGTAAATGGGCTAAGCGATACATAATGACATGTGAAAATGACAAGTAGAGAAACCACCCACTGGTAGTACTCAAACCACAAGTTCAACTAAGAAGTCACGGGGCCATCTTCTTTTCAGACGCCTCGGAGGACTATCGGGAATTGAAGAGGAAGCTAGGTTTGAAACTAGAGGGTTTGAGTGGAAATGAAGTTTGTTACGAAAGGATAGATAGCGGGTTCGCGCCAAATCAGCAACAAATGGGACATTAAGGTCGTTACGGATGATTTTATTCTTAATAAAATAAGGAGCATTAAGGATTTTACGAAGGATTTTGGATTGTAGGGATTGGATACAAGAGGAATTCGATGGCTTAGTGGAGCCCCAAAGCTCTACTCCGTAGGTCCAAATAGGTCGTATGATGGTCATGTAGATGAGTCTTTTGTAATTAATTGGGAGCTTAGAGCGTTTGTCTAGTAAGTGTTGAAGTAGCCTGAAACGTCGAGCGGTTTCTTGTCTTTTCAGTCTCGTATGAGGATTCCAGGTTAATTGTTTGTCAAGATGCAACCCTAAGTATCGGATCTGTTCTACAGGCACCAGTGGGATATTATTAAAGGATACTGAAGGGCAGGAAGTCATTGGTTTACAACGTAAGGTAAAAGTGATTTGATGCGATTTTTGAGAGTTTATTTTAATTCTCCAGTTTTGACACCATTCTTCAAGATCAGTGATATGGGATTGGAGGCTTTGGGATGCAATAATTGGATTGGTGTTGACTGATAATACACATGTATCATCAGCATACGTGGTAAGGATAGTATTAGGATGAGTTGGGATGTCAGCTGTATAAACTGTATAAAGGATTGGGCCAAGGATACTACCTTGAGGAACACCAGCAGGTTGGGAAAAGAGGGATGAATAGACATTAGTATGATTCACTTGGAAAGTTCTGTTTGTGAGATAGGATTGAAGGATGAGAAAGTAGGTAGGCGGTAGGAATTGACGGAGTTTGTAGAGTAATCCCGGATGCCAGACTCGGTCAAATGCCTGTTCCACATCAAGAAAGATGCCCAAACAATATGATCCACGTTCTAATGCAGAGGAGACTACATCCACCACACGATGACATTGCTGAATCCAGTTTTAATAATTAATAAATTATTGTTTTACCTCCACCCAGATCATTTTCTTCTCTGTTATATATTTCTAATTAACTTTATAAAATGTTATCTCATTATTCATTACGTATACATAGCAAAATAGGATATCAAAATAAATTATTTATATAGTCAATATATTTCATGAATCTAATATCATATTTATTATAAATTACAATGAACAAACAATTTTTTATCAATATTTGTTGATTTCTTCGTCTTCTTTTATCAATCCTTGTTGATTTTATATGATTTTTTATTCTATGTGAACAGTTATTAATATATTAATGGGTAGTTGGGTATCAATAGCAATTTTTTATTTATTTAATTTTTTTTAACTTCCTAACGAATATTTTATTACATTAAAAACCAGATGTTTTTTTTTTGGTTTATATAATTCTGAAAATAACCAAATTTATTTTTTAAAAATTCAGAAAGTAATTTTCAAAACATATGTTTTAATATTAAGTGTAATGTTTGCAAAAACAAAACAAGATCAGTCTCAAGACAGTTGTCCTTTGAGAAGGTTGCTTGCTGCTCTACAGTTGATTCTGTCGCAACTCTCTCCATCTTTTTCATCTTGAATTTTGTCAAATCTCACAAGTAAAACCTTTCGCTATTTTCATCTCAGTTTGGACTTACCGTTAAGAGACATTTAGTTATTTTCTACTCATCAACATTTCGAAGCATCAATTCCTCGCTATCAAGAACTCAAATCACTTCTCAGTTTCTTATTGATAGATTCATAGACCATTAATATTTTTTGTTTTAAGACTCATACCTTTTAGTAAATAAGTTCATTTCATTTTTTATGTAAATAATTAATTGTTGATACTAGCTTAGTGAATTTTCTTTTTCATAATTCTTGCTTTAATTTTTAAATAACTTTTCTTGTATTTTCATAGGTTTAGTTGTGCAGATTAATATTTTTGTAATTGTTCTTTTTTTATTTATCATTTACTCATTTTTGCATGTTTTAATTTGTATTACTTGATGAAGTTCTTTTCCTTCCTTTTATAGCTTCACATATATATTTGGGGAAATTGCCACCCGATCAAAACTATCGGGTTTTTTATTGAATTCACAATCGGCCAATTCGCTCGGATAGAAGGTTAGCGAATTATTATTAGGAGCCCCTTCTTCCAAATGGGTAATTTCTTATTTATAACAATTAAAATGAAACTACTAGACTGACGTATATTTATGCTGACTGGAGATTCATAAGTAAAGAATACATCGGTATAATATTGCTATTCTGTATCCCAATACATTAAGCTTTGAGATTATAATATAATTATTAAGATGATTTTATTTACTATATAATAGATCATAGATTTTAAGAAATATTAAATTTGAAACTTATATTTTTAATAACTAACTTTGTTAACAATTTCACTAAAGCGTAAAAATGGCTTTTTTTTATTTCGATTTTTTTAGATCAAACTTTTACTAAAAAATAGTTTTACTGATTGTAATCAAATATAATTAGTCTGGGGGTGCAGTCAAATATATATATATATATATAAAAATCTCCTGTCACAATGTTTGTCCGGGCTAATCTCCGAAACTACTGGACCGATTTTAAATCCTGAAATGTTCGGAGTTATTTCAGTTTTTGACCTGTATCTCCTAATCGGTGTGTTTTTGGAAAAACGTAACCATTTTTAAAGTAGATTAAATTTACTACAATTTGAGCCATACTGCAGCTCTGTACGTCTAATTGATTCTGAGTTCAGTCTCTATCATATAATAATAATAAACCTCCTGTCATGATGTTTGTCCGGGCTAATCTCCGAAACTACTGGACCGATTTTAGTGATATTATTATAATTTAAAACAATATAACTATCCACAATTAAAAATAAACCATTGCATACCTCATTTATTAAACTAATATTTATATTTTATCAGTTAAGAATTTGTATTTTTTTTATTTATCATATACTATACTTAGGTATTAGATGAATAAAATGGAAAATCCAAAAGCTATTTAGTTCTTTTTTTTCATTAATTCATTTTTTCATTTACATTCAAATTTTAACGTAATTTAAAAAAAAAACTATTATAACAGCCACAGAAAAGCGTGGCCGAGTCAGCTAGTATATATATATATATATATATATATATATATATATATATAATATATTATATAATAGTGTTATTGTTGACTGCACCCACAGACTAATTATTATATCCTTCATTAGATCTTTCAGTCAACTATTTTCCTCTCTACAAGGTATAATAAATGAAAAGTATCATTATATACTCCATGACATTCTACCAATAAAAATTAAGAAACAGCTGCAAGGATTATGCATTTTGTTTTGCTACTACTTACGGTAATTTTTGTTTGTCCAAGTGCTGGCGGCACATCAAGATCTTTAGGTATGTTTACATGCCCAAAGTTGTGGCGGTACTGAACACACCATACAGCAAGCCAGTCGATATCGTAGACTGTTAAATTTCCGGGCAACTGAATCTCTATATCTTCTCCCTGGTAGCCTCTTAAAACATCCAAGCTAGAAAAATTGCATAAATGATCATAAAAAATATAATTAATGATAGTAATATTAAACATAGATTATGATATTATGAGTATATTTTATCTTATCATATCATTTCAAAATTAATAATTAAATAATGAAAGATTATAAAATCTATAAAATATAATAATAATATAAATAGTTGCTAAAAAGAACAAAAAAAGAACAATGACATAGCTAAAAAATTGGCATTTTTGAGTAAAGCCTATAGTAGCAATTGCATTGGATGAAGTTTTTCAATTCGGAAACGACATGACTGATATACTATTTACATTATATATGTTTTTGTTTTCCTGTTCAATACATGGTAAAGACTGCACTGTTTCATGGACAACGTTTCTGCAAGGAGGTGACGACGTAGATCACGCTCGACCGCCAGATTTTCCCCCTTATTTTGGATACCCTATTTTTATAACAATTTGTAGAGGCTGGGTGAGCTCCAGGAGGGTCCTGTATCCCATATGATCCATCTCCGGCAGCAAACAGACTTAATAAACGTCTTGTCTGCAGAGAGATTTGAACCAGGATTTCCAGCATGGCAACTCAGTGCTCTACCACTGAGCCACTCCACTCCCTCATCATTATTGTCATATTCATATTTATATTTAAAGGGTTACTTTGAAGGGAAAACATAAAAAAAAAGTTAGATGGTAATAATAACATGAGTTAAAATAAAAAAAGTATTAAGCTTTTAAAAATTTTTTAATGATCAATAAAAAAAATTTCAATTCCATCAATGCAATAAGAATCCTTTGCCTAAGCAACACCAAATTTTTTATTTTTTTTAACTCATCTTTATCAATTTTGGTAAGACATGGAATATAGAAAAATATAAAAAATTTCAAATATAGAAAAATTAGGTTTTTTGAGTAATGACATTGTTCTTTTGAAGGAGCTATATATCTGTTAACTGTGTTTTAACAAGAAGATAACAACAATTAGGCAATTAAAAAACAAAATAGAATTAAATAAATATATAAATGACAGTAAAAATAAATTAAATAATGGCAATATAAGTTAAAACTTGATAAAGAAAATTAAATATAACTAACTACAAATGAAATAAATTGAAAACTGTACATCAAAATGAAATCTCTATGGACAAAATATCATACTGCTCTTGGGAATTCCAATCTACATTTTGCTCTCCATATGGTTAAGCAAGAGATTCCAGCGCTTATGGTATTAATCCAGTAGGCACTGGACTAGAGCCACAGATGCTCAGGACTTGAGAGGAGAATCTGACCACAGCCCGAATTCCAATGGCGTATTTACAAAAATTCTTGGGAGCTACTATTGTTTTAACCAAATAGGATTCAACCAGCTAGGAGTGTTACAGGGATCATTTTTGATGGATATGGATTATAATTTTATTTCTATGTATATTATATACTAACATGAATGAAAAAAATCCAAAGAAAAACCTAAACCACAAACCGGAAACACAAGTACCTGTCAATATTTTGCTGATTCAGAAATCTTCTGGACAGAAAGGGGTACTTGTGTATTAGGCGATCTGCATGAAACCTACCTCCTTATCTCTTCTTATCACTCCTCCCATTTTAGTTATTTGTTTCTGCGTTATTAAATTGTTTTTAAGTGTTTTTGTCTTGTTAATTTTTTTATTGTCTATTTATATATTTCTGTATTGTTTATTAACTTTATTTTTGTGTTTTTGTTATTGCCTATTTAAAATGAACAGAATAACACTGTGAGAACTGCCCTCTTTAAAAGAAGAAGCTGTGAAATTCTTCCAGAAATTCCCAGTAATTCCACAGAGGAAATTATGTGAAGAAAGTCTTGAAATGGATTTTGATAAGGATAGAAATGGAGATGTTTTCGAGGGGAGTGTAGGGGAAACATTTATATAAGAAGAGGAACGTGGCTAGGGGGGTCTAGAATTAGCTTTTCATTATTACATTTTGTATATTTCAATTTCCATTAATATGAATAAGAAGGTAGGTGTTATCAATATCTGAAATATCAGTCACGAGGTTATAAAAAATGGTGGATAACAGAACCTGCAGACCGGCTAATACACAAGTAACCAGAAAGGGAATAATAGGAAAGGAAATAAATAAACCAAGCAGATCCCAATCTCAAAATGGAGCAATATACCAAACAGGGAAAGACCTCACCACCAACCAAGGACTAAATGCAACTACTGTTTGATAAGGAAGGTTATAGAAAAACAGCTGGAAAAGGTTAAATAAAAACAGCTGATTGATAAATATTCAGGTACTTTTTATTTAGCTGTCGTATAAAAAAAAAATGAACAAAGAATAGAAAAAACACCCACCACACTTCCAAAAGACACAAAGAAAAATTAAAATAAACTAATCACAAAAACAGAAGGGAAGAAACAATATAAAAAAAAAAGTATAAGAGCAAGGAAAATAGATATTCCACAAAAATGCCTGATTAGGAGAAATATTGATACATATTTTTTGTTTCCTGTTTTAGAGACACAAGGCTTTTTGTCTGGAATTTTTCTATTCATGTCTTAACAAATATTTTATATTTCTTTTGAGCTCTTAAAAGTATTTAAATCTCATTTTTATTAAATGTTATTTTGATGGTGATTATTTTTAAATATTTTTGTTTTGAAGAGAAAAGATTTGTCCTGGCTGGGATTCGAACCAGGGTCGTCTGTATTTTCGTTGCAGTGCTCTAAACCAGGTGTCGTATCCATAGATCCTTGTCTAACTTGGATACGACCCCTGATAGCTCAGTGGTTTAGAGCACTGCAAGAAAATGCAGACGAACCGGGTTCGAATCCCGGCCAGGATAAATCTCTTCTCTTCAAAACCAAAATATAGGAAAACAATGTAGGAATTTGAGGAAGAAAATGGTCCGGGTGGAGGTAAAATATTTCTCTTATATTGGGAGAACTGTTTATTGGTAAGCCAACGTTTCGACCCACATTGCAGGTCTTCTTCAGGGCTAGTAGTATCAAATTCTTACAAACTGTATGTAAGAATTTGATTCGTTTGATGTTTGACACTTCTTCTGCTTTGGAAGTCATTTTATATATCCAGCTTTTTTATCCACCTACATCTCCCCCAGAATAACATCTGGCCTAATAGTAGTAATATATATTCAACAAATAATTTGATCAATATCACCATCCTATTGACATGACTAGGTTAAGTAAGAACCCATCATATTATATGTATAAACCGTATGTATAATGTTTATATTTATAATGTATAAATTGTCTGAAACTTACCTGCCCATTTCATTAGGAACTTTAATGCCCATTGAGGAAGGTTCGCTGCCATTTCCGACCCAGAAGTAAGCGTCAGGTCCAGCTCCATCGTAGTGGAGGTTGGGTATGTAGAATGTTTTTGCGTCAAGTATGGTGATGTTTCCAGAGCGGAGGCCATGTGCCAATCTTCTGAACTCTGGGAGCACCCTGCTTCTTGGTGGCTCCAGGTCTTTTGGTAGGAATACATCGCCGAAGTTCACCTGGAATGTTAAAAAATGGGGTTATGAATGAAGCAGTCAATTGAACACACACCTAAAATTTAAAAAACATAAACACGATTAACTAATTATTAAAGTGAAACTTTTTTTCTATCGCCCCAAATTTTTTCGTTCTCTATCGCAGGTCGCATTATATTACCTTCTCGCATTACTTATTTCATATGAATATTTGATGAAGTATTTTAATTTTTATCCGGTTCATTCAATATATTAATTTTATTTAGGCTTTCAGTCATCTTCACAAGCTGAACTACACTCTGAGCCGCCGGGAAAAATCAGTAGACTGCCGACAGATGTCATGCTGAGTACTAGTAGGGGGCCAGCGTCGAGTGTTGGATTTAATACGTTTATCGCTCAAAGTGGCGAACCTATATACGAAAATATTGTTATAGAAAAAATTCTGCATCCAAAGCGACTAAATGCCGCAGATATCGTCAGAAATGCAAGTGGGTAAAATCGGGCGCCATTTCTAATCTAGTCACGAGCGGCAGTGATACGAGTACGAGTCGAGATACAAGGATTTACCAATTTTAGTTACCATAAAATGTTAATTACATTTATAAACTGTGAGACTCGAGGCGAAGATGAAGTTATTGATAGAATAATTGAAGTTGACAAAGCTTCAATGATTTAAATAAATATTGCTCTTACTTTTTAATATGCGTTTATCATCTAAATTATTGTATTAATTATGTATTCCGCACTCTAATACGCAAATTGGAATTAAATTTTATAATTGGATATTTTTTCTACTATTGATTTCCCATTATCATTCCCATTTTTCAATAATTAAGTTAAGATTCAAAACGCAATTTTAATACCCTAAATCGAATAATTTTCCAAAATTCTTTATTTAAATGCCTACAAACAGAAAAAAAGTTTCACTTGCATCGTGGTTTCATAAAACCACACAACTTTTTTTTGTCAATAAAAATTTTACTCTAATAAGAATATCAAATGAAAGTTTAAGGACTTTTCATTTTCCTGACCGCTGCACGACCAAGCCTATTGATGTTAATCCTGTTCATAGCCTAATGTTCCTCAACCAGGAGTGACCTCTGTTTTCTCTCATCTGGCCTCTTTATGATTAACAGCAGAAGGTGGTACTTTTCATTTCCCATCAAATGTTCAAAATATGACAATTTATATCTTTTGATGCTTCCCAATATCTCGAGGGGCTTCTGTATTCCTTGTATTTCCTTGCAAACAGGAACTCTGATAACACAACTTCTCGAATGCTTGTACATGTTTACATAAAAAAAAAAACCTGCACCACTACAACCCGTGAACGGGTCTTGGGTTCAGTACATGGTAGAGAAAGTACTGTTTCATGGACAACGGTTCTGGAAGGAAGTGCCTTGTCATACGTCACGCTCAACTGCCAGATTTTCCGCCCTTATTTTAAATATTCTTATTTGAAAAGAAAAGATATGTCCATGACCGGTACTCGAACCCGGGTCACCCAGATCGCTAGTCCGGAACTTTACCAATTGAGCTATCTTGGGCTCAATCAAGCTCTCTTTCAGGTCATGGCCATATCCTTTCTTTTCACTGATCTAAAAAGAGATCTAATTTCATTTGAGTGTTTCCAGTTATTTGTTTTGTTACATTCCGTATAAGTAATTCTAATGGTTCTTTTTAGAGGGTGATTATTTTCATGGAATTCGACTTTAATATGTTGCTATTTACTGATAATCATTATTTGAGTTTTCTTATGATTCTTCTTCATTTCATAGTTATTGCATGCTACCAGTAAGTTATCTGTGAGACTTTAACCATAGTATTCTAGTAGGCAAAATATTTTCGAAAGGTGCAGATTCATAATTGTGAAGTTATTTGAATGTATTGAGTTGTATGAAAATAAATAATGCCCCTCCGAATAGTAAACTGTGTATGTTTGTTGGATTCTTGAATTTTATAAATGGAAATACTTAATAATCCTCTTTCAAATAATTATTTTTTTCACCTCTGTAAAATTTTGCTTCTTGGAAAAAAAATCAGTCTTTACTAAGATATTAAAGCGTAGTTTTCTCATAATTTTGTTTTTCGAGTTTGCCAAGCCACTGTCCGGAGCGTCTGCTGTTGTCCTGGAGGATCCACATTTCATCGCAAGCCACAATTCTTGACAGGAAAGGATCGATGTTGTTTCGGAATAGAAGTGTAGCACAAATTTCATACCTCTGATCGGATTGGGGGTCGTATAATATGTGAGGAACGCAACTTTAAAGCTTTTTCACATCGACTTGAGATGGCATCGACGCACAGTGGAACGAGCGTTAGGGAAGCCTGGACATTCATTAATATCTCCGCTTCTGGTTCTCCTAGAATAAGGCTATTGCTACGGTTTTAAAGCTTTTTGAATGGACTATTTAATTTTATGATAAACAGGATAAAACATTTTAGGGGAAACGTGTAAAAATTCTAGATTTGATATTTCGATGTTAGATAATTTATTATCTAACATTGTACCTATATACTACTAGAATGGGTACAATACAGTATTCTATGGAAAGACAGATACATAGGTATTAAATAAAGTTATACAAAGGAAAAAGTAACAAACCAAATAATTTAATTATTAAACAAAATGAATATAATAATTGATAATTACTTATGTTAGTTAATTATGCTAGGTATAATTGATGTATCAAAATTATAATAAATGTAGGTGCCTATATAAAATTGTTTTATTTAAATAACGAAATAAAAATTTAAAAAATAAATAAATAAAAATTTAAAAACTTGACGATTTGTTGTAGGGACTATTGCACCTATGTGCACCATTACACATATGTCGTTCAAATACCACACACAAACTAAGTTTCATTGTTAATACTATTATGTTAGATAAGGATTCGAATAAATGAATGTAAACAAACATTGGTAAACAAAAGAAAACTTGCGAAAAGTAGACGCCAATATCAACAGAAATTATTTCTCAAGGCCCGGAAAAGAAAAAAAAGAAAGAAAAAAATCATTTTCTCGGAAAATAGCACCTAGTAGCAGAATCCGACTAATGGAAAAAAAACTTCAAACATTCTAGTTATTTATTGGGAAGGTAGTTTTTTGGGCGATTTTGAGCGATTTTCGCAATTGATTATTTTAGTTTTTCCCCCAATTTTCACCGAAAATTCCCAGACGTTTGAAATAATCCCAAGTTTTATTTGCCTAAAATATCTTATTATGGATGAGTTTTTTTCCAGTAGGTGCTTGATTAATTTAATGCATTACCTCAAACAGTAGATTGCTTTAAAAATTTGAGTTTTTAGAAAAATTTATATTTCAATTCAGAATTTTTCATATAAGATTTAATTTCACAATTAATTTATCTATGGGTTTTGTTGAGAAGAAGTATAAAGTATAATTTAAGATCAAAATGAAGGACAAATTTAGTTATTTGAAAATTGGTCCAATGTCCAACAAATGCGTTGATTCGTTCCACTGTGCGACGGTTGATTTGCTGACTTCGAGTATCCCTGCTAGTTCTCGAACAGTTGTTCTTCCACCAAAGCTCGGAGAACATTGTCATCAAGGGTAGAGCTTCTTCCACGGTCTTCTCTTTCTTTAAGGCTCAGCTCTCTCTCTCAAAACCTCTGGAATCACCATTCAACAGTATAGACACTTACTGTATTCGTATAATTTTGTTTTACGAGTTAAAACTCGGACGGAACGTGCCCCAGAAATATCAATAAAGTGTGAGGCGAAGGCAGTGTAAGTGAGTAGACTCAAAGATGACCAGCGGTGTGAAATTTGTGCTGCACTCTTTGCCGAAACAACAGCGATCGTTTTCTGTCAAGAATTGTGACTTGCGATAAAAAGTGGATACTCTAGGACAAAAGGCAGATGCTTTTGCCAACAGCTTGACAAACTCGTAAAACATCAATCATGCGAAAAATCATGCGAAAATCGTGCTTTGATATTTTAGTAAATCTGAATTATTTCCCAAAAGCAAAATGTTGCAGAGGCAAACTAACATTTTTATTTGAAAGAGGATTAATATGTGTTTACATTTATAAAAGTCAAAAGTCAAAAGTCCAAGAAACATTATTTAACACGCAAACATAGTTTTCCGAATAACCCAATAAAAATGATTTATTGAATGAAATTTACTATTATATTATAACAATACAACAAGTAAATGGTAGGAGTGATACATAATGGGATGGCTAAAGGCAAGTAGAGAAACTACCCCGTGGCAGTACTCAAATATCAAGTTTAACTTAGAAGGTCACGAGGCTTCTATCATCAGGAATTGAAGGACTAGGTTTGAAACTAGTGGGTTTGAGTAGGAATAAAGTTTGTCATGAATGGATTGATTTCATGTCGGGCCAAATCAGCAACAAATGGGACATTAAGGGCATTATGGATGATTTTATTCATGACAAAGTTAGAAGCATTAAGGATTTTACGATGGATTTGAAAATTGTAAGGATTGGATACGAGAGGAATTCGATGGCTGAGTGGAGCCCCAAAGCTCTACTCCGTAAGTCCAAATAGGTGTTATAATGGACAATCAAGATTTCAAAAAAAAAAAAAATTAAATGTATTTTTAGATTCACTAAAATGTAACTATCACAAAAATATTTATTTTATTTTTAAAAGATCATTTTTCATCGAAAAAAGCGCGTTTGGATTAGGAAAAAAATCACGCGGGAAATAATAACTTTTAAACGCTTCATTTTGGCTTGGTGACGTCGTCAGGGTTGTTTACATTTTTAAATATAAGAAATTCATATGATGTTTTTGCATTTTCATATAGAATATTGTGTTCTTCTTGAGAAATTATAGGTACCTTCATCATAAGGATGATTCAATCAATCAATCAACACTGGCTCTACAACCCAGTACGGGTCTTGGCCGCATCAAGGCGCCGCCTCCACTCTTCTCTGTCCTGTGCCAAGTTCCTCCAAACTCTGGATCCAACAATGCTACCTGCATCTTTCTTGACCTCGTCTGCCCATCTTAATCGTGGCCGTCCGCGTTTCCTTCTTCCGTCAACATACCCAAATAGCAGTCTCTTATGAGTAGCGTTGTCCTCCATTCTGGTCACATGTCCAGCCCATCTAAGCCTAACTATTCTTATATACTGAACCACGTCTAGCTCCTGATGCATCCGATATATCTCTGCATTCTGTCTGAGTCTAAATTGATCGCCAACTCTAACTGCTCCATATATCCTTCTTAACATTTTTCTTTCGAAGAGCAGTAAACTATTGGCTTCTGCCTTGGACGGAGGCCAGGTTTCCGATCCGTAAGTTAAAACAGGCCTTATGCACGTCTTGTAAAGTATCACCTTGGCTCTTCTTGATATCAGATGGCTTCTTAAAATTTTTGCCATCCCAAAATACCATTTATTAGCGGTCAAAATTCTTCTTTGAACTTCTGCTCCAGTTGAGTTATCCGCTTTGACCAAAGAGCCAAGGTAAACAAAACTTGCAACACTTTCAAACGTGTAGGTGCCAAACGTGATAGAGGGTGTTGGTTGCCTTGAAGTGCTAGCAAGCATATATTTGTTCTTTGCATGATTAACTTGAAGACCCATTCGCCGTCCAGCTTTTTCCAAAGCAAGAAACGCTTGCTGTAAATCCCTCTGTGTTCTTCCGACTATATCTATATCATCCGAGTAGGCCATAAGGATGATTTGTACATATAATTTGAATGATAACATTATCATGACAATCATCTTACTTAAACATAGGGAAAGACACATTTAGAGTGCAGGAGATGTGAAGAGTACAAAGCTTAAACTTACATTAAAATGATCTTCACAGGCATAACAGTTTGTAGAAGGAGCCAGGCTATCTTTTCTTCTCACCAGAGAAAATCACTTTTTTCTTCTTATTGGATCCATGGGAACTTTTAGGAACAGTTTATCTGGGGTTGATTTTGTGCTGCTTTCACTTATTGGCACACAAAAATATTTGTAAGGCATGATAAATATACTACAAATTTTTTTAATAGACTAAGTAAAATCGTTTCAACTTTATTAGAGATTTTTTAAAAACAAGCTAAAAATGTTTAAAAAATAATTTTGTTACTAGGAAAAGTAGCGAGATAAACTGACAACAAGCCTGATGAAGTCACATTATATCTTACAAAACTAATCGTTTTGGCACGAAATTTAAACAGAAAAATTTTATGTTTATAAAAATATTTTTCCATTAAAATTAGCGGTAGCTCATTATTTAAGATTGATAGATTTCATTGAAACGATTATTGAAAATCATTTGGTTGTCCATAGTCATGTATTTGAATCTTTTGTAAATAATTGGGAACTTAGAGCGTTTGTCTAGTAAGTATTGCAGTAGCCTGAAACGGCGAGCAGTCTCTTGTCTTTTCAGTTTAGTATGAGGATTCCATGCTAAACGTTTGTCTAGATGTAATCCTAAGTATCGGATTTGTTCTACAGGAGTCAGTGGGATATTATTAAAGGATACTGGAGGACAGGGATTCATAGATTTCCTACGAAGAGTAAAGGTTATTCGACTAGATTTGTGGGAATTTATTTTTATACTCTAGTTTTGTCACCATTCTTCAACCAGCAAACATAAAAAAATTATTATTTGGAGGGGTATTTTAAAGAAAAAAAAATCCTCCAATATTTTCCGGACAACCCAATATTTCAACTGTGGACGAAAACTCATACAGATAAAATATGTAGAGAATGGAGTACATAATGTATTCTATATCAATCTTCTATGGATTGCGATCCAATCGAAATACGAAGAGCAATAGATCTGTTCTCTCCTGAGAGAGGCGAGGTAAATAGTTATCGAGCGGGCCTAAACAGAGGGAAGCTGCCCTGGCCATTATAAATATTGGTGTGTGGATTATAGGGGTTCGAGGGGCGGGGAACGCGCCTGCGCACTAGCGTCCTCCGGCGGTACGCTACGGTGGCGCTACCTAGCAGCGATATTGTTTCTTCTTAATCTGTCTCCATAATCCCATACAAATAGTAATAAATATTTCTACTTAACAATCCCTAGTAAAATTAATAGTAACATCATTAAAATATATATTTAAGCTAACAACTGCGAGTCATAGGATGAAATCGATATCTAGAATGTAACGCCATGTAGAGTCTAGTATTTAAACAAATTGTACATAAATGAGTCAATATCTAGTAACAAGTGCCCATCAACGCGCGAACTCAAGTTAACTCAAGAAGAGGCAAATGTAATCATTACTGTACATACTAGAACGTCACACGGCTGAAAACGTATCTCTCTCCATTTCTCTCTTCAATTCTACTTTCGTAATTGTCAACGAATAAATTCAGAATTCTATATTTTCTTATAATAATATAAATGTATATTATTTATTTATTTATTACGACTGGGCGAGGAGGATCA
Organism: Troilus luridus; assembly: GCA_964056705.1. Classification (NCBI taxonomy): domain Eukaryota; kingdom Metazoa; phylum Arthropoda; class Insecta; order Hemiptera; family Pentatomidae; genus Troilus; species Troilus luridus. The sequence goes on from OZ057413.1 coordinate 3,184,418, forward strand.
CCCAAAGTATTCTAACGTCGGTTTTCCTTACATCCCTTTATCTTTTTTATTAAATTTTGTACACATCTATTATTCTTAAGGCACCTGGTCCCAGAATTGTCTATGCATTATTTTTCTCTCTTCCGTCCATTTTGTTCCTGGTCTCTTCATTGCTTACTTCTCTTACGACACTATTCATTTTTCTACCTTGTTTCCATTCATTTTTTGATTTATAATTCCATTATTTTCCATTTTCTAAATCTAGTTTTACTTGGTATTGGATGATTAAAATAAATCCTAACAAATCCCATCAAATTATCTTCACCCTTCGTCGTAAACCTACGAATTCCTGTCCTACTGTATCGTTTAATAATATTCCACTGAACCCTGTCGAACAGATACGTTACCTAGGACTCCATCTGGACAAACGTCTCACTTGGAATCCTCATACAAGACTGAAAAGACAAGAAACTGCTCGACGTTTTCGCCTACTTTAACATTTACTGGACAAACGCTCTAAGCTCCCAATTAATTACAAAAGACTCATTTACATGACAGTTATCAGACCTATTTGGACATACGGAGTTGAGCTCTGGGGCTCTACTAAACCATCCAAATCATCACGTATCCAATCCTTACAATCCAAAATCCTTCGTAAAATCCTCAATGCTCCTTATTATGTCACAAACAAACTCATCCATCATGATCTTAATATCCCATATGTTACTGATTTGGCCCAAACTAGATACCTATCCTACCATGAAAAGAAGATGGCCTCGAGATCATCTACTGTAGAACTTTATTGGAGTGCTACCGATGGGTAGTTTCTCCACAAGTGTTTTCATGTCATATTCTACATTTTTGCACATTTACTTGATATAATACCATTATAGTTGTAAATATCATTAAATTAAATAAAAAAATAAATAAAAAAAAGTTTTACTTGGCTAATCCATGGCGTGGGTGACTTGACTTTTCGTAAGTAAGTAAGCATTCTATCGGTAAATTTTGCTTGAGGAAAGTATATTGATATGTTCATTAAATTAGTGGTTATGTCGAGTTTAATCCAAAATGAATTTTCTTGTACATAGGGAAACGGAATCGTGCTATTTTCGTAGTGAATTAGGAGCTAAGTCAGGCATTGCCATAGATAAGGCGTGAATTGTTTATATTATAATTCCATTTCGAGCCCAAAACTACGATTATAGCATGTTTTCGCTTCCTTCAATATCTGTTATCATTCTCTGGACAAAATTCGAGTTTACTACTTACGTGACTGCAAATATATAAATTTATTTTTTTTACAATATTATATCAATAAATAAAAAAGATTGACTTTTAGATATAGTTGCTAAAAATGTATTGATAAAATGGACTTGTAATTAACAACTCCATTTCAAGCCACTAGCTACAAGAATGACACGATTTCGCTTTCCTCGGTACAGTTAACTCTCTCTGGACGAAATTCGAATTTAATACTTATTCATCGGGGTTTTAGATATGTATATAAGTATATGTACGCGTGTGCGTGTGTGTAAATGACGTACACCAAACGTCTTTTGAATGTTACTGATATGGTTACCATGGTAACAGCTGAGATATAAAAACCGGGAAGGTTACTCTCTGTTACATTTTTATTGAACAGTTTAAGAAGAATAGTTTTGTAAATAGTGTGTGTAATATTCACTTCAATGTCTTTTTCTAGATAGCTAAGGCTGTATAATAATAAGAGTCATTACTGAAGAAAACTATACTTAATTTACACACATGATAATGTCCTGTAATGAGGCCTACTGTAAAAGCACGTTCCTAGATAATAAGATGCCTTACAGAGCACATTGAAGTATTTTGAAGATTAAAATCAGACAAATGCTCGAAAGAGGAAGTGAATGAACAGTCTCCATTACAGTGAAAAAGTGAAAGATGAAACTCAAATCAAATAACTTCCGGCTACTTTTGTCTTTCATGGAAAAGTCATTCGAGGCTCATTCTCGTATTTTTAAATTTCATAAGTATCAGTTTCATTCGAGGTGGTTTTATTCTCACATTAAAAACTTTTTAAAATAAAAACAAATGTTTTTCGTGTGTAAGCAAATAATTTAAAAACATTACTTTATCTATTTATTGGTTAATTCTCTCGTTTTTGAAACATATTTACGAAGGCTGTTCGTGTAACTCTGTACGTTTTGTAATGCATGTGTTCACTCCCACAGTAAGATATTTTTTTGAAAATATGTTATATTAGTTGATATTGTATTTTTGTTTTGTTTTTTTATTTGGCATAATACTTTGCATACATATGTAACTATCAATTGTTTCTTTCTCTACAATTGTTGTTATCTTATTTCTATTCTATTTTTTATTTCTTGTTTTTTTATTCTTTAACTATTGTCATTGGTAGTTATTTGAAATTTTTTCTCATTAATTCTTTCTCATTTGTTAATTTAACTGTATTAATTAATTAAATGTAATCACATTCTACTCTAAGACATAACAATACCCTATATTGTTATTCTAAATGGACTTCTAAATCGATGTCAATATAAAAAATTTTCCCCAAGCAGTTTTTTAGTTCAGAGGTGTAAATGAATTATATATATGATATATAGTTCAAATCATAATGAGGGAGCAGAGTGGCTCAGTGGTAAAGCTCTGAGTTGCCACGCCGGAAATCCTGATTTAAATCCCGCTGCTGGCTAGACTTTTATTTAGTCTGCCTGCAGTGGGATTTAGGAACCCTCCTGAGGCTCACCAAGCCTCTATAAAATGCTACAAAAATAGGGGACCCAAAATAAGGGGGAGCGTGACCTAGCACATATTCCCTCCTTGCAGAACCATGACAGTCTCTACCATGTACTGAATCCCAGACCCGTTCACGGGTTGTAGTGGTACGGTTTTTTTTCCTATTTATAATTATTATGATATGAATTATTCATATTTTTAAATAATTTATTCTTCGGAACGAAAAAAAACAAACTATTTAGGTATTTTTTTATATTGACATTTATCTTTTTTTTTAAACAATAATTGCCAAAGCCTGTGTCGAATAATTAAATTTTACATATTAATTCTTTAACAGTTTTATGATTAAATACTTAAAAGTAATGCCCCTTCATGTCATCATATAGTTCCAGCAATACCTATCTGGCATGCGGGTTCAGTACCTCTTGCCCCTTAAAGAAACGGCCAAGCGTCAAAAGAATCCGGCATAATAAGGAGGTTGAGAATCGGACATACGAAGCAGACTCGATCTACTTTTATGACTGTAGCAACCAACCTGCCAAAGTTGTGATAGTTCAAAACTTACAATAAAGCATCTATTTTAATAAAAAAAGTTACAAATAGAAAGAATAAATTTGAATGTCGAATTTATGCCCCGCGATTTTGGGCTTAGTAGTTTGTTAGGCTAACCTCTAGACCACAGGTGACCCCTGTATACTCTCTATATTAAAATATTAGGTACTTTGTATTGGTTTTCTGTTATATTTAAATGTGGTATAAGTCATTTGGATTTTTATTAAATCGTTTATTCTATTAAATGTTTTCAATGATTATTGTTTCGTAATTATTATTTATTATTAAATGTATTTTTGAGGAGAGGAGTGGCTCAGTGGTAGAGTACTGAGCTGCCATGCCGGAAATCCTGGCTCAATTCCCGCTGCTGGCCATGATTTTTATTTCGTCTGTTAGCAGCCGGAGATGGATCGTATAGGATCTAGGACCCTCCTGGGGCCCACCCAGCCTCTATAAAGTATTATAAAAATAGGGTACCCAAAATAAGGGGGAAAAATCTGGCGGTCGAGCGTGACCTAGGACAAGTCACCTCCTTGCAGAACCGTTGTCCATGAAACAGTACAGTCTCTACCATGTACTGAACCCCAGACCCTTCATGGGGTTGTAGTGGTACAGGTTTTTTTTAAAAATGTATTTATTGAAATTTACAACAGTATACTGTATAAACCAAGTAAATATAATGAAAGATAACTTAAGTCTCGAGATAGAGGCAAGTAGAGAAACTACCTAGTGGTAGTACACAAACAAAAAGTTCATTTTAGAAGGTCACGAGGCCATATTCTTTTCAGACGCCTTCGGAGAATTGTCAGGAATTAAAGATGTTGCGAGGTTTGAAACTAGTGTATTTGAGTGGAAATGAAGTTTGTCATGAAAAGATGAATGATTCGGGCCAAATCAGTAACAAACGGACATTAAGGTCATTATGGATTACTTTGTTCGTAACAAAGTAAGGAGCATTGAGGATTTTACGAAGGATTTTGGATTGTAAGGATTGAATACGAGAGGAATTCGATGGCTTAGTGGAGCCCCAAAGCTCTATTCCGTAAGTACAGATGGGTTTAATGATTGTCATGTATATGAGTCTTTTGCAATTAATTGGGAGCTTAGAGCGTTTGTCTAGTAAATGTTGAAGTAGCCTGAATCGGCGAGCTGTTTCTTGTTACAGACTAGTATGAGGATTCCAAGTTGAGCATTATTTGTTTCATAATAAAATTTAAAAGGTATATAGGGTTTTAAATACCACTCTTTGCTGAGTGCTAAGTGATAAAAATATTTGATTTTTTTGCCCATATTTTTAAAGTAATTCAAATGGTAACCATGTCATATCGCGAATATTTAAAAAAGAACTTCTGCCACCAACACTTTCAAATATAACAGATAATTTGTATAAATATGTCATATTCCTAAATATGTCATATTCCCACACTGTATGTATCCATGGAAACCACTGAAAACACCTGTCCAGAAGATTCCAGCTGTAGTTGGATTTTCTTCAGTTACTTATAACCTTTACTTCATGTTCAAATGTTATGATTATTAGGAATTTAATATACTGTTAAAAGTATCTACTGTCGTTTTTATTTCATAATAGTCAAGAGGTAAAAAAGTCAAAGTTTTTTTGTGTCATTATTTCATTCAAGTCCTGCTGATAAATACGATACAAGATGGATCCAATTCAAATAAAGGAATTTCTGAACAACTTCAATGCCACTATGTCAAATCTGATTCCATCTATCCAGAAATCTACACAAGATTAAGTATCCTTAGAGCTAGTCTTAATCTCTTTGAATGTTTTGATGTAAAGAGTGAAAAAATTACAAATTATTTGGAGAGATTTAAAACTATTGCTCTCTGAAAAATGTCACGACTGAGAAAAAAGCACAACTTCTGTGAGTATCTATTTTTCAGTACATTACAATAATCTAGCAGTCTGTAATAATCGGTTTGGGCCTAGATAAACCGGTCCTCAAACTGCCATACAATGAATTGGTCATACTGTCTTTTTTAGTTCATAGTATATTTATTAATAAACGATGAACTGTGATTTTCTACTTTTAATTTTGGCAATACCTGAACCAATAAAATGAACACTGTTACTTCGATTATTGATTGTGATTTGAGATATTAAACAATTTGTTTGCATCTTGTAAATAATCAATATTTTATTTTTATTTAAAACCATAACTGGATAAAACAATAACTAATATAACTCCATAAGTGTTAACATCGGATTATTTGGTTTTTGCAATAAATTATTATTCGAACAATGTCGAAACTCCAAGTCTATTATTAAGTAAATATTAAAGAAACATCTTTACCGAAATCTTAAGTATCCTACTTCTTAGAAACAATGATGTTTAACATTAGCATTGGCCCCTTTTAAATAAGATACTACTTCCTAAAATTCTCCATAAAGTTTACATGACTGGAAAACTGGAAATACAGAGAAGGCATTACAATATTAAGCGAGGGGGGGGGGGGAGGGGAATCGGAGATGGCGGGAAGAGGAAACACCGAGAAAACCTAATTTCCGGTCGGAGCAGAAAACAAGCCCAAGGAGTTTAACGGGCGCGGCAATTCATATCTCGCCAGAACCCGGGCCAATAAGGACTCTCCGTTCCATCTCCATGGCAACCTCACGTCTTCACTTAGCAGTTCCCCACGGCCACCGATATCGTGGCTGTTTGACTCTTCTCTCTCGGGAATTATGGCAACGACTGTAAAGAAATATCCTTACAGGTGGTACCAGACACTGGCCGCAGAACTGGAATCGATATTCCAAAATTATTCCGGGTCTATTCTACATTAGGATTGCCAGATAGAATAAGCGTGTATTAACCTGTAACCATGAAACCTAACTCCTTATCTCGTCTAACATCTTCTTGTCACTCGTCTCATTTGAAATGTTTGTGTGCGTTATTAAATTATTTTTCTTTGTCATTGCCTATTTAAAATGAACAGAATAACACTTTGGAAATTGCCGTCTTCGGAAGAAGGTACTGTGAAATACTTCCAGAAGTTCTGATTAATTTCAAGGATGAACCGTAGATGTTTTCGTCGAAAGTGTATCGAAAACATCGCTATAAGAACGTGGGTAGAGTCTAGAATAACAATTTTAACAGCTTTCAAGTTATTTATGGCTGTTCTTTAAGCAATTTTACCCTCAAATATAAATAAATTGTTGTGAAATAAAAGTTGTTTGTTACTATATTTCAATCTTGATATTATATCCATTCTATTTCCATTAATATGAGTAACAAGGTAGTTATTATCATTGTTCAGGTTATGAATGATGAAGTATAACAGTGCTGCAGACTGGCTAATTCACTACTCTTTGGTAGTAGAAATACTTATGGCTTAGCATCAGCGACATGCTCGAAACTGGCGACACCTATCGGGGTGTGCATGAGTTGTACAATGCCACTGTAACATTTTAATCGACTTTAGTTTGAAGGTTGGAATTCCCTTGAAATAAGAATAATTATATTTATCTAAAAATTCGTTCAGTGGTTAATGATAACTGGTTATAAGTAAGTATTTATCAGCATGAAGTTTCTGGAATTGATTACATGTCACCACTTCAGAAGCGAATTATTGTTAACATTTCTCTTGATAGCCCAAACAACGGTGGATTAGCAACAGTCCATTTATTATGCTCAACCACAAAATATTGCATTTTACACATAACGGTTGTGCAGTGAGGTGATTTGTTCAAGACCACTCACAACTGCCAGGTTTTTCCCTCATTAAGGGTACCCACTTCATAGAGATTAAGTGAGCCAAGGAGTTCTTAGATCCGTGACTGTTATGAGATTAAATAATTTATCTGCCACAGACGCATTTGAACCCGGAGTCATCGGCACAGTAGCTCACCGCTCTATCACGCTTAAAGGTACAATTACATAAAAATATTTCACAAGAAGATTAACATATGTAATGACGGAAAGCAGAATGGGGAGTAGAAGGAGATAGGAAAGAAATATATTATATCGTAGAGGCGATAAAGAAGAGTCTATAGAAGAGTGGGCTCACTCCCACTAATGCAGTTTTGTGACTCCACCCCACAGTTTCCTCTTCTTCACGCTAGATTGACCAGAAGGGGAATGCATTTGTTCACTAAACGTCCCGAGCTTGGGGAGGCCTTTTCATATTGTCTTCCATCTCAGGGTCTTAGCTCTTCCTTTAGTTATAGCCTTCCAAGTATATAATACTATCTGTAGAAGAACATCTTCATGGTTGCAGCTTTGTTCGGATTTTAGACAATATATAATATTATAAGATAATATATATAGGATAACACATTACACCATAGTAGTGAAACCGGAATGGCTCTACCCATGTGTATGCCTAGCACTCTGAGCATTATGAGGAGAATTTTAATCTTATAAGAAGCACTGAAACCTGGAAATTATGAAGCGGTTGGAGATGGATCCCATGGGATCTAGGATCACCAAGCCTCTATGAAGTCAAAAGGAAATCACTTCATCGTGTAACTGTTATCTAAGAAGCAGGACAGTCTGTCAGATTCTGAACCTTTGACCCTACATTATGGATTGTAGGTGTACGGTTTTATATACATACAGGTATATATTTATTTCCTTAGGGAACGCAAATTAATGTTGTAGTATACATGTAAAAGATTAAATGTCTTTCATTTAAATGCAACTGATACGGTTACCATGGTAACACCTGTGAGAGAAGAACCCAGGAGGTTATTCTGATCTGTGTGTTATTTTTTAGTTTCAAGAAAACGCTTTTGTAAATAGTGTTGAAATATCAGCTTTAAATGTTGTCTTATTTAAATATGATTGATTCATATTGATGAGTTTATTATGTGTCGAAATAGAAACTAAACTGAGTTTCTCTTTGTAAAAAAAGTAAATTTATTTGTATCATATCAATAATTTCCTGTAACTGATTTACAAACTGATTATATTCGACAGTCTTAACTGTAAACAAAACAAGAACATTTAAAGTTAACATTTCAACACTATTTACAAAAGTGTTTTCTATAAACTAAAAAAAAACAACAAACAAAACAAACAAAAAACAAAAATAACCTCCCCGGTTCTTCTCTCACAGCTGTTACCATGGTAACCGTATCAGTTGTATTTAAATGAAAGACTTTTAGTATATGTCTTTTACTTATGTATATTTTGTATATATAAGAATGTCTTTACGAATATCCCAGATCATTTAAAAATAGCCCATCAAACGAAAGAGATATATTTAATAAAGAAGGATTGTTGAGCTTTCCGGGCATCCGGAGTTAACTCACTCCAGTTTCCCGCCCACTTGCTCGCAACTCGGATTTTTTTTTCCAGCGTAGGTGTGTCCTCTCAATAACACCATTTTGTTAGCTGATATTAAATTCTTTCTTGGCTTTGCTAAAAAGGAAACCGATGGAAATGATTACCAATTTTAATTTCATCTTTGTTACAATTACGTGACAATGGATGAGGAAAGTCTTCAAGATTCATGTTGCAAATTAATTTCAGTTTTCAATTTGTTTTGGAGAACCACGGGGGCATATATGCATACCGGTTTCATTTTGTTATATGAATTAGATGGCATATACTTTTAAAAATCATTTCCCATTCCATTATCCATGTATCTCATCATTTTTCCATTCTTCACATTTTCACTAGTTCAGTCAGAGCCGTTCCCCTCGATTAACAAGGGATGCTACGAATTCTTTGTGTAAGCCTGTGATCGGGCTCATTATTTTGCCATAGTATTTAATACGTCTTTTCCTCGTGTATATCTGTATGTTAGAATATCTAGTATCCTAAAACGGCATTTGGCCATATGATTGGTTTTCTTATCTATTATACCCTCCCCCCCCCACCTTAGAAACCTTATCTTTTATAAAAAGACTGTTCAGTGTATACAGTGCTCTGTGCTTTGTAACAACAAATGAATACTTTTAGTTATGAATCTTTGTGTGTGTTTCAATTCATGCCAAAAATAATTTATTATTAAAATATACTATATTTTGGCGACGATAAAAACTAATTATGCCTAAATTACTTCGAAAGTCATTAAATGATCAAGAAGAGAAAGCCAGTGATGAAGATGGAGCGACTGAACAATCCGATGAAGACAGAAAACAGCCTCCAGAGAACAGCAGGTCTCGGCAGCACCAAGGACCAACCTTCAGGGACTTCAGGGACTTCAACACCACCGAGTTCTCTCCTGATGAAGACGAGTGAGAGTATTTGCTACAGAGGTTTTCACTCGCCGCTTTCTCGGATCCTCACATCGATGATGACTTACTAAAGAGACATCTACTGGCCAAGGTAGGAAATAATATACTGTACTTTATTATAATATTTTTCAATTTTAGATGTTTTCTCTAATCTGTAGCCTTCTTCGGACCATCTTGGTCCCATAATTTTAATTTCCTCTTTCTTTAGATTTTTGTATATAATTTTTTCGTTTGTAATTGTGTTTATGTATATTTTTCCAATGTAATTTTTGTTTTTGGGAAGTTTTCCAGAGTGCTCCGTTCCACTCACAAATCGTGTAGGTCCGATCTACCCAGAATCCGATAGACCAGATGCCACCTTTTTACTAATTGTGTACATTTAAATAACATCCTATGCTTATATTTACAATTTTATATTTATATTTTACTTCTCTACCTGTCATTCACGAGATTCCTATTCATTACTTTCTACATATTTCTTCTTTATAAGAGAAGAAATATGACCTGTTTGGACAGGTATTTTTATTTCCTGTTTTAGTTTAGAGACTTAAGGTTTTTAGTTGGAATTTTTCCACTAATGTATTAACATTTATTTGATGCCTCTGTTGTCCGGACCCTTTTTCAATATATTTTGTATCAATTTTCATTCATTTCACTTATCTAACTCTCTAGGAGTCTATTATATACATTTTATATTTTATCTTTATTAAACTAGGTTTTCCATACTTTTATATCTCACCTTTTTATATTTAAACTTTTCATTTTGTTATCTTTCTCTTTACCTTTTCATTTTTCTTTCTCTTTGTATTTTGTTTGCACTATCACCCTTCTGTACATTTAGTTATGAATCTTTGTGTGTGTTTCAATTCATGCAAAAAATAATTTGTAATTAAAACATACTATATTTTGATACATTAGTGGAAAAATTCCAACTAAAAAACTTAAGTCTCTAAACTAAAACAGGAAATTAAAAATACCTGTCCAATATTTCGCCTATTCAGGCATCCTCCGGGCAGAAAGAGAATAATAGCAAACCAAAAGATGAATAATGCACCCAAAAAACACACATCCCACCACCTCCAAATGCAACTACTGAATCATAGGGAAGGTTACTAGATCCTCAGCTGGCTAAGGTTAGATAAAAACAGCTGATAAATACTCCAGATTTGAAACATCAATAAACATTCACCAAACCCCAAAAAACCCTACAGGAAAACAAAATAAAATAAATAATAGTAACAAACAACACAAGAACAGAAGACAAAAAACCATGACAAAATTAAAGTAAAAGTGCAAGAAAAAAAGAGAATTTATAAAAAACCAGTGGACTTATGGTTATTCCACAATATATATATATATATACTATATTTTGGTACATTTATTATTTCACTTTATTAAATTTATTATGTAATTTTTTTATTCATATATCCTTCATAAATAATTCATATATCCTTCACTGTTTGTTCTACTCTTCTATTTCTCTATATATTATTATATTCTTGGTACTATAATGTTTTTTATAGTTTATTTTGTTTTGTCTGTTTTTTCTCTCATAGCCCTGAAGATGACCTACAAAGCAAACGTCGGCACAAGCAATACATAAGTACTCACTTATTTGGTGTTTATTTTGACTGTGGGGCTCTACTAAACCATCCAATTCATCTCGTATCCAATACTTACAATCCAAAATCATTCGTAAATTGAGGAATGCTCTTTACTTTGTTACGAATAAAGTCATCTTAATATCCCATATGTTACTGATTTGGCCCAAACTAGATACCTATCCTTCCATAACAAGCTCCATACGCACTTGAATCCGCTAGTCTCTCAGCTTGCTTCCCATACTATTCCTGATAACCCTTCGAGGCGTCTGAAAAGAAGATGGCCTCGAGATCATCTACTATAGAACTTTATTGGAGTGCTACCGATGGGTAGATTCTCCACAAGTGTTTTCATGTCATATTCTACATTTTTGCACATTTACTTGTTATAATACCATTATAGTTATAAATATTATTAAATAAAAAAAAAAAAAATAAAAAAATAAAAATAAACCCCTAACTATTTCCATCCTACATTTTTACTAGGTGGGTGGATTTCACCACGTGGTGTAATTTTGTGATTACATGCACGAACCATGGTTTTACTTGTAATTGTATTTTGGTCTGGCATGTGCCAGTTGTTAGGACGAGGGTTGTGGAACCTTGAAATACAAATCAGGCGCCATTAACCGTCCCTTATTTTTATTCGTATCAAAGGATTTTAACTTTCCTTGAGATAATTGTTTCGCCAGCGAAGCCAACTTTGCGATACTAATTCCATTTTCTATCGCATTTTATTGTTGTAATATGAATGCCAAAGGTATTTTTTATTTATTACGGAAGTAACAGATAAGTTCATTCTCGGCAAATGGAGTGTACGCATTAGGAGAAGAAAGAACATTACACCTGGAGTTGCTGTTTTCGGGAGGATATATAAAGGCAATAGATGGGGCCATAGATCTTCGGGAGGATATATAAAGGCAATAGATGGGGCCATAGATCTTCGGGAGGATATATAAGGGCAATAGATGGGGCCATAGATCTTCGGGAGGATATATAAGGGCAATAGATGGGGCCATAGATCTTCGGGAGGATATATAAGGGCAATAGATGGGGCCATAGATCAGCCTGAATGCTACAACTTCTCTCTATTGGGGGCCATTTCCCTCGCCTCCCCACTTCGTCCAAGTTACTCCTTTGCCAAACTCTTCCTGAATCCTGGGGACGGAATATTTTCCGATCCTTGTTATTTTAATGAGGACCCGAATAAAAGACAGGAGGAGGTTTCAGGATAGGGATGATTAGTTAGGACTTTCATCCTAAGGTCTCTCCTTTATATCCAACTCCATAACAATTCAGTATTTTCTTTTTCATTATAAAATATTTGAACTTTTTTGAAAATAATGGGTTCATTTCCTCATTAATTTTTTTTTTCAAATGCTATGTTTGGCAGTATTGAATAAGTTTGAAATAATTTATTGATTTTGGGATGCCAGAGTAATAATTTAAGATAATTACTCAAATTATTATTTAGATGTAATAGAAGGATTGCCTTAAAATAGATACAGAACTTATCTGGTAAAAAAGGACTACATATAGTGTGTACTTCTTGACCGTTATGGCGGAGCCTCTACCGCTTCGAGCCATATCTCCTGTCCCCATCTCTCCCTTCTCTGCTAGCTTCTGCTTCGGATGCTCTTCAAGAAGTCCTAGCGACCTTCTTCCGGATTTTATCAGAGTGCGCCTTGCCAAACAATCCCTTCGCCTGTCTGTGCTTCCTTCAGGGCTTTTGACTCTTTTTATCCTCGAGGGAGGTCTGTCCCATATGTATATACCTGTATCCGTACCTGCAACTAGGACCATTTTTACTTTCTACATTTATATCCATTTTTATAATAATGCCCGGTAAGATATATACCGCATACAATTAAACTTGCTAAATCTGATTACATATCTGAAACATAAATATCATGTTGTATATTTGAGTAAAGTACTTAAAACTCATAATTTGTCCCATTAGTTACTGTATGTCTCGGAATGTAACTAATGGGACAGCATTCTTTTAAATTTTTCTTCTAGAAATAATAGAGGTACGTAGTATTTGAAAGGAGCAATCCTGCTTCCAGGTTATAAGAAAAACTTTTCTGCAATAAGCTACATCACATTGCACACAAAAGTACGGCTGTATAAGACTTTGATAAGATCGGTTCTAACGTACGGCTCGAAGTCATGGGTAATATCACACATTTATGGGCTTATGAAAGTTGGTCATACCTCAGGAGAACTAACAAAAAAATATACGTAGTAAGGTCTGTCCTGCTTCCCCTCCTTCAAACGTGCCGGGACCTGTACGCTTATGCAGGTCCATGCCTGCTCACTCCATACCCATTAGTCCTGTCAGTCAGTGTCCAGCCTTGAAGGAAACTCTACATTTTTACAATGTTCAAACTCGAGTACCGTGCGGTTATTAAATTCTTCTGTAAAGAGGGTCTTACTCCTGCGCAAATTAAAGAGCGCTTGGATTGTGTATACGGACAGTCCTCCCCCTCGTATTCCACAGTGAAAGAATGGGCTAAATTATTTAGGTTAGAGAGAGAACGTCTGAAAGATGACCAGCGTCCCGGTCGCCCATTGGAAGCTGTCACTTCTGAAACAATCCAACTTGAAAACCAAAGGAATAGCATCGAGGTTGGGGCTTTCAAAAACAAGTGTTTTGAGGACCATCAAAGAACATTTGCATATCAACAAGGTTAGTGCAAGATGGGTTCCAAAAATTCTTTTCCATTTCCGAGGCCGCTGTGAAGGACTGTGGATTCCAAGAAATCTCTCATCCTACAGCCCAGACTTGACCCCTAGCGACTTTAATACCGACGAAGAGCTCCAAGCAGCAGCGGAAGAACATTTTTTTAACAAAGAAGGAAATTATTTTTTTCATGGTATAGAAATGTTGCCAAAGCGTTGTATTAACTGTGTTGAACTTAGAGAAGAATATATTGAAAAACAGTAAGACCAGTTTTTTCTTTCACCTTTCCTTCTATCCCAGGGCCGGAAACTTTTAGACCTTATTATGTATAACCTCCGTGGTGAACCTGACTTATGTAAACCACATAAGACTGGGAAGATTGAGGTGGGCTGGCCATATTTGCTCGAATCTCAGAGGATGAAATACCTAAGAAAATTCATAGTACCAGTTGTATAGGAAGACGATATAATCATAATTTGTAATCAGTCTAAGTGTCACAATTTGTTAATTCAAATCATTAACATTAGTCAGGATTTCACATCTATTGGCACACCGAGCAATAATCACATACATTTTCAAGTAGTTTATTTATTATGGTAGTTTATTTAAAATAATTGAAATATTAATTAGATAGTGTCCTATTCCTAATACAGTGAGCAGTGGGAGTATCCATGACAACCAGCCCTGGCCAGAAGATTCCAGCAGTTGTTAGGCTCATACTCAAACTTATAACCTTACTTAATATTTTATGTTCAATTATAATTGTTATTAATTTAATATAATGTTCAAACATATAAAGTGCTTTTTTATTTCATAATAGATAGTATACATGTTCAGTAGTCAACATAATGCAGTAGAATTTAAATTTATATTCCCCGCCTAGTCTCCGCTGCTATAATCGGCAAATAAAACTCTAGTAGGCTTTGAGAGAGGAAAGAGATTCCCCACCTGAGCGGTACTGCCTAGCCACTCTGTGTTGAAACGCCAATTCAATACGAATTTATCGCTTCAATAAGTTACTATCGCTTCATCGATGAAAGAAAAAAGTTAGTTATTGTTCCAGTGCATGTATGCAGGTGGCTAGGCGCAGTTGAGGTCAGATGACTGACAGAACAGAGGTAACGAGGTGCTTGAAGACCAACTGTAAGTTCAGTATTATTAAATCATTCAGACTCAGTGAAGCAGTGATCGCCATCATTAAGTTCGCCTAGCACCATAACTTCAAACTAAAGACTATAAAATCATATCGCCGTATCACTCAATCGCCTAATATTTGTTCTTTCTCAGATTATTAATATAAAATTAAGGTTAAGAAATGTTTTCTTGTCTTATATTACTATCTATTTTATTAACTCTAATTTAAGTGTTCATGGTTCTTTCATTTTGTATTCATTGTTCTTTAATTGTATCATTGTTATTCTTGTTTTTAGCTTTAATGCTTCTAGCTAATATTCCTTTAAATTAATGTACTTCAGTTCTAAACCCATGTTTCAGCACCTGGCCTAGTTTAATAACAATCTCCCTTACATTAATCATAATATACTTTTTTTTTTGTATCTATAATTACAATCAAGGTACGAACAATTGTATATAATATAAAGTTGTTATTTATTTCTAACTAATCCTTGAGTATTCGCATTAATAGAAACTTTATTAATGTCTACAAAGAAGGCATTTAACTATGAAAAAAACAAAAAAAAAAAAACAACTTTATTTGCAATTTTACATATACTAGCAGTATAATTGTGTATACGTGTTCCGGACTACCTTTACATGTTTAAACAACAGTGTTTTTAATTAATTACAGTTACCTTTTATAAATAAGTCTTACAATAGCAGTAAAAATGAAGAAAAAACCAGCTTAAGACAAATAAAAAAAATAATAATACTAATATAATAAATAAATAAAAGTGATAATAATAAAGTAAATAAATATAATAATAATAATTAAATAGAAAATAAATGAATAATTAAAAAGAACTATAAAATAAATACAGATAGCTTGATTACAATACCTGCAAATAGTGATTTATTAAGAAAGAAGTATATGTTTTGTTCTTTTGTGCGTGTAGCGTCGTAGCGAATGTTTGTCATAGTTGCCGATTTCTCGGATTAATGGGTTTTCGGAAGCTGGAGTTTTTTCAAAGTATGCTTTTGTTTGGGCTGAAACATATTGTTTAATAGTGGGAAGTTCAAGATCTCTAAGCATAGTCGATATTTTCGTGTAGCGGGGATAATTATTGATAATCCTCATGCATAGGTTTTGTACCCTTTCAAACTTTCGATAATTTGTGGCGCAGGTTTAACTCCAGACTTTAACTATGATAAGTTAAATCTTTTAGGGGAAATGAAAAGTTCATAAACTAGTTATTGATGTTTTAAGTTGTTATCAGTTTTAGCACAAATATTAAACGACCTTTTAGTTAAATATAATTATTGTTATATCAATCGAATTCAACCTTTAAATGCAGATTAAAACAAATTTTATAACTCATACACAGGCCGCTATGCTTCGCCAGTTTCGCGCAGTACGACATTAGCATGTAGCTCCTGTCAGTAGCGCGAACCCATTTTTTCATTACCGATATAGAAGTTTTTACTTCAAAAATGCTTCGTCAACTTGGTTTCTCACAATGTTCTAAACTGAAAGCATTTATAATTAGCAATGCTTGCTGAATCGTAGCAATGCCCCCTTTTCCAAGTTCACACATTGCGACAGATTAACTGCCACATGTATCATTCTAATTACAGAGGCCGTGCTCTCAGCCTTAGAACTCCCGTAAGAAGGATCGCCCCAACCGGCTGTACTCCTGCAGGTCTTCCTTATCGTGGGACTGCAGTCGCGGCGATCTGCATTAGGCCCGCCTATCTTCCTTGACCAGCCGCGTTCCCGTCAGAGGAGGGTACTAATAACTTTTATATTTATCGCGATGACTGTCCTATCTTGGGGCCTATGTTGGTACAGCCCGCAGTAGTCACTAATTCGGGTCGTAGTCGGTTAAGTGCTGAGAAAATATCAAGAAGATAATGTAGGTCGGAGGAGTATCAGGGAGTATTTTCCGCGTAGGAGTCAGTATTCACAACTAGTCATATTAGAAACTGTTACTGAAAGTAAATACATGAATACATATATTTATATGGGTGGTTATTTTATTTTTTTTCGCAGATAGACAAAGTACAATACCTTGGAGTAAATAATGTTAAGAAAAAACGCCACTAAATCACTAAATCTCAACATTGAACTCAATTTAATGTATTCACTAATCAGAAAAAAATCCGAATTATAAATAAGACAAAAATCAAACGCGTACACTTACTAAACCAGTTTGTATATAAGCCTTCAGTAGAAATTGTATATTGGTTAAAGCTTTTTAAGGCACGAACGAATATCCGATAATCCATTTCCAACTTTTTTTTTATTTTTTATAAAATTATATTTTTAGAGGTATCATTATTGAACTTGATGTTTCATGTAAAAACTTTTTTAAAAATTTATTTATTGATATTTACAACTGTATAAAAAAAAAAAATACATCCAGTAAATAGGCTATGTGATACAAAATGACATGAGTTATGGCAAGTTGAGAAACTACCCACTGGTAGTACTCAAATCGCATGTTCAACTAAGAAGGTCACGGGGCCATCTTCTTTTCAGACGCCTCGGAGGATTATCGGGAATCGAAGAGGAAGCTAGGTTTGAAACTAGAGGGTTTGAGTGGGAATGAAGTATGTAAAAACTTACATAAAAAAACCTGTACCACTAACCGTGAACTCCTCTGGGGTTAAGTACGTGGTAGAGACTGTACTGTTTCATGGACAACGGTGACTTGTCCTAGGTCACCTCGACCGCCAGATCCCCCCCCCTTATTTTGGGTACCCTATTTTTATAATATTTTATAGAGGCTGGGTGAGTCCTAGGAGGGTCCTAGATCCTATATGATCCATCTCCCGCTGCAAACAGACTAAATAAAAGTCTTGGCCTGCAGCGGGATTTGGATCAGGATTTCCGGCATGGCAACTCAGTGCTCTACCACTGAGCCACTCCGCTCCCTAAATAATGACATAAGTTAAAATAAAAAAAGTTTCAAGTTTAAAAAAATTTTATAATGGCTAATAATAGAATTTCATTACTGTAATTACAATAGGAATGCTTTGTTTTACCAACAACCAAATTTTTCACTCGCATGGAATTTTCAAATAATTCTATTGAAAAATTAGGTTTTTTTGAGTTAAGAAGTTCTTTTGAAGGAGCGATATGAATTAGAAATTTGCGGCATTAGTAAACAAACTTTTCAATCAAAGATACTTTGAGGAAGAAAATGATCTTTTTAAAATAAATTCTCAAAAATCGCATCAAATCACTTTTACCTTACGTCGTAAACCAATGACTTCCCGCCCTTCAGTATCCTTTAATAATACCCCACTGGTGCCTGTAGAACAGATCCGATACTTAGGGTTGCATCTCGACAAACGAGTAACCTGGAATCCTCAAACTAGACTGAAAAGACAAGAAACCGCTCGACGTTTCAGGCTACTTCAACAATTACTAGACAAACGCTCTAACCTCCCAATTAACTACAAAAGACTCATCTACATGACCATCATACGACCTATTTGGACTTACGGAGTAGAGCTTTGGGGCTCCACTAAGCCATCGAATTCCTCTCGTATCCAATCCCTACAATCCAAAATCCTTCGTAAAATCCTCAACGCTCCTTATTTTGTTAAGAATAAAGTCATCCATAACGACCTTAATGTCCCATTTGTTGCTGATTTGGCCCGAACCCGCTATCTATCCTTTCATAACAAACTTCATTCACACTCAAACCCTCTAGTTTCAAACCTAGCTTCCTCTTCGATTCTCGATAATCTTCCGAGGCGTCTGAAAATAAGATGGCCACGTGACCTTCTTAGTTGAACTAGTGATTTGAGTACTACCAGTGGGTAGTTTCTCTACTTGCCATTAGCTCATGTCATTATGTATCACATAGCCTATTTACTGGATGTATTTTTTAATACAGTTGTAAATATCAATAAATAAATTAAAAAAAAAAAACCATTCATTCATCAGGGCTGCAAATATTTGTATGTATTTTAGCAAATAAACAAAACTAATAAATGCATCAGACTATCTAAAAAATAAAAACTTACTATTATTATTCATCTCTGCCATTTTATATAATTATATTGGGATTTCAAATGTAACTTACCGTAAATCTCCTACACCAGACTGAAAGCCATCTTATGTCCTTCAGTTTGATCCCGTGGGGCAGCCTCAAAATCAGATCCGTCTTGTTGTATGCTCTTAGTACTGGCGGATCTCTGGAACAAGAGAAGAAATATATTTAATAATTGTAATGATTGCTTAACTTGATCTAAAAACAATTGAAGCATAAGTTAATTGATACTTTGAACAGGATCAATTTATCAAAAGAAACATTTAATAATTAATTTCAATTATATCACTCTGCAACCTTTGTAACAATATGCACAATCCATCTTCTTGACTTCTCAAACCTAACTATATTCATATGCCCTATAAAGTCATCGGGTCTTTTTCGTTTAATGCACAATTCGGTTATTAAAAAAAGTAACTGTTATTAAAAAGTAACACGTGATTAATATAAAGTAACTATAATTGTTAACACAAATGATATGGTTTATTCTAATTTCCAAAATGAAGCGATATCTTCCAATATAACCTCAAAAAGGTCTTTCCCCATATTCCTTTGTCTCCACATAAATTCACAGAGATATGAATCCAACATTGTTCTTCTAGTTACAGCTTCTATTTTATTTCTTATTTTGGCCGCGGCCCATAACGATTCTATCGACTGTGTGTGCGCTCCAGTTGAAGGATCAACGAAATTTTCAGAATGGTTGACTGTATAATGCTTAAAATCATACCCTTCTATTCTTTCTATAGTGGAATAAGCTTTCCACAAATCTGATATTATAACACTTCCTGGAAGAATACATTCTTTAATGCACGCTATTAAAGTATTTTTGTTCCTGTTGGGCACTGAATATATGAAAGAGTTTTTCGTCTCCCTGCAAATACCACCAAAAACCCATTGGTTGGGATATATCCGTCCGACATTATGTTTCCTTCTTGTAAAACAAGACTCGTCAATTTCGACGGTCATACCATATCCTCCTATTTTGATATGATTTTTAAGTAGCGAATCAGCACAAACCTCCCTCGAATAATTTTTCCAATTTGTTACTGTTTCTGCAGACATACTCAATTCGTCTTTACAAAATAACGTTGTTGTATATTTCTTGGTCCATGAGTAAATAAAAAGAATTGCATTATTCAGAGGATATTTTGAACCGTTGAACCACGTACCTTCCCTGAGTCCTACTTCCAAAAGACAACTTGCATTGTGACACCGCCATCTGTACCGGTCATCTCTCTTGCGCAACTTCATAGAATGTCCATTCCGGCATAGTTTTTCTTTATGGATGAGGCCTTTTTCTTGTATGAATGCGATGGTTCGGTCCAAATCTTTAAAATCTTCGTATAACCTTAACATAGCCATTATTAGGTTTTAAACGAAACTAAGAAATGTAGTCATATGTTCTACTGATATGGAGGTTGTAACTATATCACGTGTTACTTTTTAATAACAGTTACTTTTTTTAATAACCGAATTGTGCATTAAACGAAAAAGACCCAAGTCATCTAGCTCCCTATTCTTACGTTTGTAGAACAGTTAGAAGGCTTCTGAGATATTTTAGATAACCTTTAAATCTCAGTTCTAGAAGTTCCTCATGTCCTCCAGGTCCTCTTTCGACATAGTGCATACATTCGAAGAGAATGTGCCAGAGGGTTTCGTCCTCCTACATACACCATCTGCACCGAGGTTCTTGTTCAATCCCCAGGCGTTGCATATGCTTCCTGAGTTTACAATGCCCAGTAATGACTTCGACCATACTTTTGAGGTCGGTTCTCGACATGCGAGCAGCTTCTTGGGAATAGCAATATATATATTACATGTTAATGTAAATCTTTAAATTATTTCAGCTACAAAACGATTTTCCTCATCCATGTTCGAGTGCGCTACAGCAATGCCTTTTAAATACAGGAATGAATTATTTCAAGTTTTCCGGTACACGCCATCAACCGGTTTCCATGAATCCTTAAAATTGAACAATACAACTACATTGTTTTTATACGTCATTTCTTTCCCGTTAGGATTACTTTTTTAATTGGCTGAAAGAGACTGTGAACTAGATTCCAAGAAATATTCCAATTCAAGGAAATAGAGTCTTATTATATAATTTTTTTTTTTCCTGTATCAAAAGTTCCTCGAAAGGAAAATTCAGAGATAGATTTCAACATTATGAATTTTAATTTTTAATGATTAATATAAATTATTTATAATATATGTTTTTTTGTATAAGCGAACATCGCCCATCGGTCTGGAACATGGGATTTACAAAATAAGCCATTAATGAAATAAGGATACATATTAGTGATGAGCCAAACAGAGAAATCTTAATAACTCGTTATGGCATAACTGTATCATTACCATGTAACAATGTCTATCATGTAGTGAATCACGGATTGTAATGGTACAGATATTTTTTTTTTTAATAATGCACTTATATAAAATATTTTTGTATATAAGGGAAAAATACAAGGACCGATTTCGGAACGAAGCTGAAGCTCCAGATGGACCAAGAGGGGGATCGATAGAGAGATGTTGAGCCCGTATCACTTAGGCTAATGGATATTGAACGAATTAGGCATCTCCTCCGGGCGGTATAATCGTCCCCTACCTTCCGCGATCTAATCACACCCCTAGAGTTTGAGGATAGTCCGTCTGAATCATCAAGGAAAACTTACAGGTCCTTAGAGATTAGTTATAAAATAAGAAGGAATAAGACGAATTAATGAGAGCATAAAATAAAAATAAAGTACAAGATGTTATTAACAAAAAAAAAAGTTTGAATCGTGAATCACAACAGTAGAGTGTCGAGTATCGAAACTAATGTCGCCAGGTGGATTAGTTTCCTGAGATCTACACACCCTCCTGGGGCTAACCATCCTCCATAAATTGGGTACCCTTAATTTTGGACAAATCACGTCCCTACAAAACCATTTTACAAGAAACAATGGTGACTACCATGTACTGAACCCGAGACACTTGATGGGTTGTATTGGTACAAGGTTTTTTAATAAGTTGGTGTTTCAGCTCAGCTCCAAAATATAATTTTACAGAATAGAAACAGAATAGTAACGATATAAAATAAAATAAGCAACATTCATCATAAACTACAAAAACATTCTTTTAAAATAAATATAAACAAACAGTAAAACTATAGTTTTTCCACTTGATTAGTATCAAGCTGAATCTTCGTGAATAGCTTCGTTTCGATAAGACGCCCAACAATTTCCTGTGCGAAAATTCTGGATTGTGGTAGCTAACAGAGGTAGCAAGAATAAAATATGTCGATTTGATGATTCTCAACAATTTATTACTATCCTTCCAATATGTATCGATAACGAAGTCAAAAAAGAAGAAAAAAAAAATCAGCTGGTTAGTAATCATTTTTGATGACCTCGTTATCGATGCATGTTGGAAGGAAGGGACTCTTTGATCAAACCATACATTTTGTAGAACAAATATTTTTTCAAATAATTTAGATAATTATCTCGTGATTTAACCAAAAAAAAAAACCAGTTAGTAATAAATTTTTGAGAATCATCAAATCGACATATTTTATCCTTGCTACCTCTGTTAGCTACCGCAATCGAGAATTTTCGCACAGGAAATTGTTGGGCGTCTCATCGAAACGAAGCTATTCACGAAGATTCAGCTTGATACTAATCAAGTGCAAAAATGGACCATGGATCCTGGACTAAATGGGTTGGAATATCGATGGGTTTCACCGAAGACGCTGCTTGCCTAATCCCGTGCAATTATCTAATGTGCAAGATAATAAATTCGTATATAAAGAAATATTTGGTTTTGTTTTAATTTTTATAATCTATACATATACAATGCTTTGTCCTGAATGACTGAGGGATGAACGCACAGCCCAAACCGCTGATCGTAGAGACTTGAAACTTGGAGGGTGGGTTCTTTGTATGACGTAGGCATCCGATAAGAAAGGATTTTTCCGAAATTCTACCCCTAAGGGGATGAAAAAGGGGGACAAAGTTTGTATGCTACCTCGCGTGTTTCTTACTCGCAAAATCTACATATTTTCGCTGAACAAAACATATCAAATAACATAGTTCACTTCTCGCTGCTGCCGTACGACAAGTGAAACCGTTATAACAAGTAATCCTTTTCAATAAATTCAATAACAATGCATACTCTGATCCTTTACTCACACGAACAACAGTAAACTACTGTCCGTCCCGTTTGTTCATCAGTGTCATTGTATGTTTCACGGCTGCGCTGATCCGTCTGTGATGAAATTTGATATGGATAATCTCAAGCCTGGGGAAGGACATAGGCTACTTTTTATCAACACACCACAGAGGCGAATTTATATAAAACTGTAACCTGATTGACTAACACACCCAGCGGTCAACGCACAGCAGAAACCACTGAACTTAGCATCTTTAAATTCGCAGATAGGTTCTTTGAATAGCTTAAATGAGCACTAAGAAAGGAATTTGGACGATTCCACCCCAAGGGTCTTCCCCTTAATATAATAGGGGCTCAAAGATTGTATGGAAACCGTCAGTTTTGGAGTTAGACATCTGAAATTTCGTATGTACGAGTAAGTTATAGTTAAAAGAAATAAAATTATTTATTTAAAATGATCTGTAACGAAGCTTCATGTGGCAGACAAAATTCCACGCGAGCGAAGCCGTGGGAAAAAGCTAGCTCATTATAAACTCCAAAAATAAAAACAAAGCTGTTTTCTTTTTATAGATTGTTTACAATTTTGAACCAACAGTCTCTTCTCTGTCCCTGGCCATTTTCATCAAGTTGGTTCCCCACTCTCCGCTTTCATCGTTTTTTGTTATTTCCGATAGTAGAATAGCATGCCATTCGATATCCAGAAGAGCTTCTTCTAATTCTAAGAATCTTTCGGTTTCCCTTGGCGTTCTAGTATTTAAAGTACCTATATATTTAAAACTGTCCGGTTATTTTCTATTTGCTATTTGTTATTTCCTATTTTGGAATTACCTTATAGCAATTACTGTATCTACATTTGATGTCTACTGATATATATTGCTTCATACAAATTTGAAATCTGCGAACGCTTATGTTTGTAAGATTCGACTCATACTTGATTGTAGATTATCTTTTTAAGTGTACGGTTCAGTACATACTAGAGACTTTTTTCTAGGAGGAGTTTTCCTAGGACGTAGAGGTTTTTTTCTAGGTCGACGTTAGTGCTGAGTGGTTGGATGAGATCACGTTGGACCGCCAGGTTTTCCCCCATCAAGCGTACCCTCTTTTTAGGGGCTGGATGAGTTCCAGGAGGACCCATCTGTGGTTGCAAAAAGATTAAATATGATGAATAAATAAATATGACTATAGTGTAGCGTTTTGTTTTTTTCCTTTCATCATTTTCATCATGATTTCACTGTTTTTCTTCTTTCTTCCGTCCAAGTCTTCTTCTTCTTTCGCTTGCCCCTGTAGTGCCTTTCAGCGCAGGGGAGCGTCCAGCCAGGAGCCGAATCTATCCTGGTCTCTTGCTAGGTTTCTGGCCTGTCGGAGATCTTTTCCTCTTTTCCTACTGAGGCGTTCGATGTGCTCGAGATAAGACATCCTTGGGCGTCCTCGAGGTCTTTTTCCATCCGACATGTAGTCCCCGGTGAGGGCCCCGGTGATCATTCATCCTTACCACGTGGCCGAACCATTCCCGTTGTCGGATCCGTCCAAGTCTTGGAAGGAAATTTCCTGCCTACCACACAAATTTTCCTGCCATTTTTTGAGGAATTTCTGGTATTCTGTTCTGTTTTAAAAAAAATCCTGTGTAATCCCGTCTCTCTGTGTTTCTTGTTTTATTTGTTCGGTGTATCCTTATTTGAATTTGTACCCCATAATTTTACTGAAAAGTTTTTTTGTAAGTCTCTCTTCGTCCATTTTCTTCATGCGTCACTAAAATCTGATTGTTCTTACCCTCATTTCTGTTTCCATATCAGGGATTTCAATGTAAATTTCTTTGTTAGACTTTAGCCTATACCCTTCTGGTGTTATTTTGAGCACGTGGATTCTCCTAAGAATCCTTCTCTCTATTTCCAGCAGCATTTTATTATTTATTTATATATCTGTGGCTTGGTTCTAAAAGGGCCAAAGTCAAAAATGCCAAAAGAGCCAATGTCAATATAGGCCTTTATCGGAATGAATGAGAAAACACTAGGAATGACATTGGCTCACATTATAATGGAAATAAAACCTATTTTAGTTTGTTATTAGGCATTGGCCTTTTTAGAATTAAAGATTTGGTAAAAATAAAACAAAATTTGAAAAAACTGACTGTTTTAGAACCAAGCCGCATATATATAATATGATGGTTCAACAATTTTATAAATAATAAATAATTTACTGTATTGTATAGGAAGTTGTTGGAAGTTTTGGTACTTTTCGACACATACAACAGGATACAGCCACATGAATTGGCTAAAGGTCGAGGCGAAACACTTTGACCTATTCAAATGTTAATCCCGAATCGACAAGTGAACTTCGTGGGAGGACACGACCCAATGCTTTAAACTGATCACATGTCGGATACAACTGGCATAATTAATTCTTCGCCATTTCCGGTTACTGTACGCAGTTCTGAATGTTTGATTAATTTTATTTATTTACTTAAGGTACCTGTAAGTAAAACCTGTACCACTATACGGGTCTGAGGTTCAATACATGGTAGAGACTGCACGGTTTCATGGACAATAGTTGTGGAGGGAGGTGATTTGTGCTAGATCCCACTTAAATCAGGCTGGGTGAGCCCCAGGAGGGTCCTAGAATATAATCCATCTCCGGCTGCAAACAGACTAAATAAAGTCTTGCCCGCAGCGGGATTTGAACCAGGATTTCCGGCATGGCAACTCAGTGATCCACCAATGAGCCACTCAAGCCCGTTATGAAAGAGAGAGATAAATTATATGAGCTAACAGCCACTTATGGACACTGTGGGATCTAAACCACGAAATGTCACAACACATCGCTTTTATTCTTAGACGAGAAACATGCTTTCTCATTTACCTTAAAAACTCACCCAAGCCACAGACAGACAAAGTACAATAGCTTGGATTAACATTCGATAGGAGAAAGACTAAAAGTCCTCACGCTGAGAAAAACCGCCATATCTAATTTTAAATTAAATTAAATTTAATCACTATTCAGAAAAAATTTTAAACAAGACCTAAATTAAACACGTACTTATTGATTTACTTACTTATTACTTATACACGTACTTATTTACTAAAACCAGTTTGGACTTATGCTTATCAAATTTAATGCGTTAAACATATTCGGATATAAAAAAAAAGGACCTTGGTATGTCAATAACAAAGCTTTGCATACTGACTTAAAAATACCAACGATTGACGAACAGATTACAAATGTTTTCAAGAAAAAGATACACGGACACACATACACACTGATACAACAAATGGCAACGACTCTCATGTTTGAGAACACTAAAAGGAGACTAAAAAGAACGTGGATGAGGGATCTGTTAGCTTAAGAATATTAAATCGAGCCACGGGGGAGGTAGCTGTTGGGAACTGTTCTTCTCCATGCCTGCCATGACATTTTATTGTAATTTTACAGACAGAAAATCTGTTGATTGTCAATTTTTTTTTTGACATATGTGGGTAAATAATTTTGGATGAAAAATGTCATATATGCTTCTTTTGTAATGTAATGAGAAACTTTGCAATTTAAGGATTTTTTCATTACAATAGATTGCATTACAGTAGGTACCATTATGACAAGTGAACGAGGTATTGCACAACATGGTATAGAGGAAGTTCGCGAGTGATAAATAACTCAAATTTGTTGAAACGGAAAATCTTTTATTAAATAGCGAACGAGCTTTTCAAAACAGATCAATAAACTCAAACGTTAAGCACTTGACATTTTACGTCGCCTCCGCAATCGTCCCACGTGAATTTCCAATTTAGGTCTATTTTTTTGTTCGCACATTGATATCTTATTCTATTCTGTATCATTTAATTACTGATTGTTTTATAATCAGATAGTTTCAATTCAAATCAATTTATTTATTATTTTTTAGGGAATATCCCTGTACAAATAGAGTTTGTAATAGGTTGTAAGCAGTTTATCAAATTCCCCGCATTATAGATTTATCAAAGTTCTATTTTTATTTTTCCTTTTTCTTAGTTTAAATATCAATAGGAAAACTTAAAACCATATATTATTTAATTTTTCATTTGCGCATGCGCAATTGCGCATCTAATTTGGTGCTTTTTTTTTCTTTGTTTTGCTACAGGAACATCAAGTTTTGGAAACGAACAACAGTTTAGCAATTCTTTTGGCCATTGTCTTTTTAATATTTTCCTATCAATCCCAGGTAACAGGGAGTAGGAAAAATAAAGAACAAGTCGATTTTGTGTTGATGAGTGGGATGTTGATGATTAGCTGAGAACATATGATTTTATAGCTGTGTATGGTGTGATTCGAAATAAATCAAAGAGCATTAACAATTTTTCTTATAATTTTGGACTGTGTTGTTTGTATCTTGTTTATATGGACGTGTTTTGCTGAACCCTAAAGTTCTGCCCCATATGTTCAAATAGTAGTCCAGGATTAATGGTTCATTTTTGCACTTGATTACTGTCAAGCTGAATCTTCGTGAATAGCTTCGTTTCGATGAGACGCCCAACAATTACCTGTGCGAAAATGCTCGATTGCGGTAGCTAACAGAGGTAGCAAGGATAAAATATGTCGATTTGATGATTCTCAAAAATTTATTACTAACTGGGTTTTTTTTGTTGTTAAATCTCAAGATAATTATCTTAATTATTTGAAAAAATATTTGTCCTACAAAATGTATGGTTTGATCAAAGAGTTCCAACATGTATCGATAACGTAGTCATCAAAAATTATTACTAACTAGATTTATTTTTTTTTCATTTATATTGGAAGGGACTCTTTGATCAAACCATACATTTTGTAGGACAAATATTTTTTCAAATAATTTAGATAATTATCTTGATATTTAACGAAAAAAAACCCAGTTAGTAATACATTTTTGAGAATCATCAAATCGACATATTTTATCCTTGCTACCTCTGATAGCTACCACAATCGAGAATTTTCGCACAGGAAATTGTTGGGCGTCTCATCGAAACGAAGCTATTCACGAAGAAAAATTCCTTCGTAAAATCCTTAATGCTCCTTATTTTGTTAAGAATAAAATCATCCATAACGACCTTAATGTCCCATTTGTTGCTGATTTGGCCCGAACCCGCTATCTATCCTTTCATAACAAACTTCATTTCCACTCAAACCCTCTAGTTTCAAACCTAGCTTCCACTTCAATTCCCGATAATCCTCCGAGGCGTCTGAAAAGAAGATGGCCCCGTGACTTCTTAGTTGAACTTGTGATTTGAGTACTACCAGTGGGTAGTTTCTCTACATGTCATTTTCACATGTCATTTTGTATCGCTTAGCCCATTTACTAGATGTATTTTTTTTTTATACAGTTGTAAATATCAATAAATAAATTTAAAAAAAAAAAAAAAAAAATATTTTACGAACTCATGCATAATTTTGTTCATATTATTATAACTGTATAAAATCACTACAAATATTACTCCAGTGTTAAAGGATCCAACAATTTAAATTTGGAATTTCAGGACAATCCACAGCAATCCATCAACTTGCTGGGGTGAGATATGGTCGCCTTGCTGGACAGCTACTGTTTGTTATCATAGATTGTACAGCACCCCTGTGATAATAGCTATTTCTGATGATGTGTCTATTGATTACAAGTGTTATGAGTAAAATTGAACACTTTAAATATTAGAAAAAAATACAGAATATAATTGTTTCTTTAAAATCCTCCATATATTAAGATTATAAATTAGGTCTATCCAGGTATAATTAGGATAGAGTTCTTTAACGAGGACCTGACACAGCACAGGCTCAGGCCCATTTAACGTCCCCTACGAAAGACGGCACAGCCAACTATGTTTTACTCAAATTAAAAAATACAAAGGCTATATGCCGGTCTGTGACCCCAGATATTTTTGGTTATTTTCAACCGTATATTTCAGTTTATAAGCAGAATACATATGTGTTTTGTTACAAACGTCTTTTCCCTCACATTGCTCCTAACAATATTATTGCAAATTCTCGTAATTTTTGCGATGTATACATGGGGACGAATGTTCTTTCAACATTACTTTAATTATATCTCGTCGAAGAACTTCAATATTTATATTTATAAACTATTTTTTTTTTTTATTTAAAACCTGTTTTTTTTTTTAAACCTGTACCACTACAACCCATGAAGGGTCTGGGGTTCAACTGTACTGTTTCATGGACAACGGTTCTGCAAGGAGGTGACTTGTCCTAGGTCACGCTCGACCGCCAGATTTTTCCCCCTTATTTTGGGTACCCTATTTTTATAATATTTTATAGAGGCTGGGTGGGCCCCAGGAGGGTCCTAGATCCTATATGATCCATCTACCGCTGCAAACAGACTAAATAAAAATCATGGCCTGCAGCGGGAATTGAACCAGGATTTCCGGCATGGTAACTCAGTACTCTACCACTGAGCCACTTTTTATTTAATGGTGATTATTTATAGGAACTGGGGATATAGGATCGGTGAAGAGAGAGTATTTGTCTGGCCTGGTTACAAGCCTGGTAGCTTAGTTGGAAGAGTACCGCGCTAGAGATGCGGGTTCGAATCCCTACGAGGACAAATCTTTTTTCTTTAAAATAAAAATATTTTAATGATCACTATCAAATAAAAATAATTTATAAAATAATTTTTCTTGACTACAGATACATTCCTTCTTTTAAATAAAGAATAAAATGTAATTGTTTATTTATTCTGCAGAGGTTGTGTCATAAAATGTACCCTAAGATCCACGACCCTGCGCCTAGGCCTTCTAGAATTATGAGATTTTTCTCACGTTAGATTTGGCACTCTGTATGCGGAGCAGGAACCTCACGTTGGCGAATTGAAAGAGGTTCTATGGGCCCAGCCTTCCCTAGCAAGGTTTTGGCTGAAATATTAAAACCTTCACGATATCTGAAATATAAACATCTTATTGTTTTTTATTGTCAGAACTATTCATTTAAATTTTTGAATATTTATTAATATATAAGTAATGTAATTTAAATTTCTAATACAAAGGCATTTATGAAATAAAATATGTATATGAATACAATGAGTTAAAGTTACAAAGTTATATTTCTTTAGTTTCGCGACACACTTGTTGATTATCAAAGTTAAAACTAATTGGTACTGCTAATGGAGCAGCCAACAAGTTTTTATA
This sequence comes from Troilus luridus, assembly GCA_964056705.1. NCBI lineage: Eukaryota > Metazoa > Arthropoda > Insecta > Hemiptera > Pentatomidae > Troilus > Troilus luridus. The sequence goes on from OZ057413.1 coordinate 3,214,639, forward strand.
TTAATGGGAAATTAAAAACATGCTATTTTCTGAAAATTCCTACAGTCTTGTTAGCACAAGTCTGTAGTATATTAGAAATGCTTCAATATTAGTTTTCAAATGAATCCGTTTTCGTAAGAATAAGGCTACACCTAGATTGGATCCGGTGTGATACGATGAGACGTCCCTAGCAAACCGAATGACTGAAACATATCGAGAGTTATAACATTTGGTTCTTTAAATTTATAAAAATAAGATTATTTATTAATTATTTTTAATACATTTATGTTTTACTATAATCTATAGTAAAATAGATATAATGTATACACCCAGCATCGTATGTGATAGAATCACGTCGCACCGAATCGGATCCAATGTAGGTGTAGCCTAATCTTAATGATTCTTCTCAATGTTTTTTTTTATTATAATTTATTCAATGAAATTTATAATTGTAAATACTATACTAATACAAGTCAATAGAATGAATGGTACATATTTTTTTTTTATTTTTTATTTAATTCAATGATATTTACAACTATAATGGTATTATATCAAGTAAATGTGCAAAAATGTATAATATGATATGAAAACACTTGTGGAGAAACTACCCATCGATAGCACTCTAATAAAGTTCTATAGTAGATGATCTCGAGGCCATCTTCTTTTCAGACGCTTCGGAGGGTTATCAGGAATAGTATGGGAAGCAAGTTGAGAGACTAGAGGATTCGAGTGTGTATGGAGCTTGTTATGGAAGGATAGGTATCTAGTTTGGGCCAAATCAATAACATATGGGATATTAAGATCATGATGGATGAGTTTGTTTGTGACATAATAAGGAGCAAAATGGTACATATTAGAGTGAATAAAGACAAGTAGACAAACTACCCAGTGGTAGTACGAGGCCATCTTCTTTTCAGACGCCTAGGAGTAATAGGAGTTGAAGAGGTTGCTAGGTTTAGAACTTAAGGGTTTGAGTGTGAATGAAGTTTGTAATGAAAAGATTTATATCGGATTCGGAACAAGTCAGCAACAAATGAGACATTAAGGTCATTATGGATAAATTTGTTCGTAGGATTTTGGATTGTAAGGATTGAATACAAGAGGAATTCGATGGCGTACTGGAGCCCCAAAGCTTTACTCCGTAAGTCCAGATGGGTCTAATGATTGTCATGTATATGAGCCTTTTGAAATTAATCGATGATCCTTTTCATCTTTCTGGAAGGATAAGTGATAAGTCACTGACGGTGGCAAGTGAAAAAATCAAGTTAAAACGCTTAAAGTAACCTGCTGATGAAACAGAAATATGTTAGAACAGTTAGTTATTAAAAATTCATTGTTATGTGGGATAATTAATAAAAAACAAGACTCAAAAGACAAGAAACCGCTCGCCATTTCAGGCTACTTCAACACTTACTAGACAAATGCTCTAAGCTCCCAATTAATTACAAAATATCATTTACATGACAGTTATCAGACCTATTTGGATATACGGAGTTGAGCTTTGGGGCTTTACTAAACCATCCAATTCATCACATATCCAATCCTTACAATCCAAAATCCTTAGTAAAATCCTCAATGCTCCTTATTATGTCACAAACAAACTCATCCATTATGATCTTAATATCCCATATGTTACTGATTTGGCCCAAACTAGATACCTATCCTTCCATTACAAGCTCCATACGCACTTGAATCCGCTAGTCTCTCAGCTTGCTTCCCATACTATTCCTGATAACCCTCCGAGGAGTCTGAAAAGAAGATGGCCTCGAGATCATCTATTATAGAACTTTATTGGAGTGCTACCGATGGGTAGTTTCTCCAGAAGTGTTTTCATGTCATATTCTATATTTTCGCACATTTACTTGATATAATACCATTATAGTTGTAAATATCATTACATTAAATTAAATTTAAAAAAATCTAACTGCAATTTTTAAATAATAATAATAATATATTAAACTTGCTATTATTGCTGGAAAGGATTATGCCTGGAGACTACAGAGCGATCGACCATAATGGAAAGAAGAGCAGCGGGAGTTGACTAGGGAGATTGTCTGTCAGCTCCAGGGGATGATCCCGGGTATTCAAACCCCTGCGGTTTGTAGCGCCCCCCAGCCTATTTGTAGCGCCCCCCCGCAGGTCTATTTAACCCTCACAAGTCTCTCTCTTAAGCCTCTCAAACGGTTCTGCCTTCGTGTGGTCTCCGCTTCCCAACTTCATACTTCGTCTTCTGTGTTCGGAACTTATGTTCCTTCCAGGTAGTTCATGTTGGCTGTAACCGCATCCTCTAAGTAATACATGGATCAGGTTTCTCAAAATGAATCATAGGAATCAATAACGACAATATTAATAATGTAAAAACGGTGTACGGGCGTGATTAGACTGAATAGAAAAAAAAAAAGAAAAAGATAAAGAATGAAATATAATAGCAAAATAGAGTCGGGGTTTTAAATAAATTGGCGAGATACTGAAACATGTGGTTTATTAATTTTAAATACAAACATGAAAATGAATTAGTTTACAATTAAATAAAGAAAGAAACAAACAAAAGATCACTTATATCTATGTACAAAAAAAGGAGATAATGCAGTCTTTACTAAAGGAATTATTCTTGACTGATGATGAAAGAAATATTAATATAAGTTTCGAACCGATATGAATAGTCAGACAAGCACACTGGTACTGGGCGATCTAGGCCACATGGTGCTTGATTGTGGAGTTCTTTATCTCGACCATTGAATGGAATGATATAGTCTTTGCGGTTAATTAATTTAATGAGAAAAGGCAGACTTACGGTGGTGGAGTTAATTTCGTCCCCTCAATTCTGATTGCATCTGGTATTAGGCGATCTGGTGGTATCGAGGGTGTACTTCTTGTCTCTTCTGGTGGTGCTAGGCGATCTAGGGCCTTGGGCGAACATCATAAATGTCCTGGCTCAATGCGGTGAACGACAAGGTTAGCTTCAGTCGAGGAGATCGGAGAGATGAGGTTTGCTTGTAGTCTGGATGCGAAGAGAAGTGAAGTGCGAGATGACGGAGTGGGGGAAACCAAGTCCTCTTTATTCGTCGCCATGGAAACAAATGTGAACAGAGATCTGCTAGATTCTAATTTTAATTTATGAGATGATTCGCGACTGAACAAACGGAATGTTCGATAATTTTAACATGGGCATAGAGCAGTGGGAGCGGAGTGGCTCAGTGTTAGAGTACTGAGTTGCCATGCCGGAAATCCTGTTCAAATCCCGCTGCGGGCAGTTACCTTTATTTAGTATGTTTGCAGCCGGAGGTGTATCATATTGGATCTAGGACCCTCCTAGGGCCCACCCAGCCTCTATAAAATATTATAAAAATAGGGTATCCAAAATAAGGTGGGAAATCTGGCGGTTGAGCGTGACCTAGGACAAGTCACCTCCTCCAGAACTGTTGTACATGAAACAGTACAGTCTCTACCATGTACTGAACCCCAGACTCTTCACGGGTTGTAGTGGTACAGGTTTTTTTTTTTTTTTTTTTTAATTTGTTAATTGGTTACGAAGTGTGTAAACATTTTCCTTCTATAAATTAAATTTCCGCCGTTTGAGGCTACTTCAACACTTACTAGACAAATCCTCTAAGCTCCCAATTAATTACAAAAGACTCGTATGCATGACAATCATTAAACCCATCTGGACGTGAGGAGTAGTACTTTGGAGCTACACTAAGCCATCAAATTCCTCTCGTATTCAATCCTTTCAAGTCACCTCCTCCAGAACTGTTGTACATGAAACAGTGCAGTCTCTACCATGTACTGAACCCCAGACTCTTCACGGGTTGTAGTGGTAAAGGTTTTTTTTTTATTGAAATACATTAAGTTGAGAGCGAAATAAATACCAGGATAAGAGGTGTTATTCCTCATAGCAAAGATGGTTGCAGTTTGAATCGCTCTCTAAAATAATGAAACTACATATTTATAAAACCATTGTAAGATCGGTAGTCATATATGGGTGCGGATCAGAACTTATGGTCAACTCCTGGAAAAGAAAAAATATCAAGAAGAATTTGGGGCGGTATGGCCGAAGATAGAACGTGAAATGGAGAAGAAGCTGATGGAGCTGTTTGGAGAGCCATGGTGGCATCGATAAATAGAGCCAGAATTAGATGGATGGTATATATGGAAAAAATACCAGAACACAGGATATCAAAGAATATGCTCTGTGAGAAACCGGACGGCAAGTGGATCAGAGGACGTCCTCGGATCAGATGGCCGGATGATGTTGAGGACGACTTAAAGCTGCTGAGTGTACATTGAAGGAAAATAGTGCAGGATCGCAGATATTGGATGGCTGTGGTTTTTGTAGGACCACCATAAAAATAAAACGCGATCTTCTTTTCAGACGCCTCGGAGGCGTATTGGAAATCGAAGATGTATCTAGGTTTGAAACTAGTGGGTTTCAGTGAGAAAGTTTGTAATGAAGGATTGATATCGCGTTCGGGCCAAATTACATGGGGACTTTAAGGACATTATGGATTACTTTGTTCGTAACAAAGTAAGAAGCACTAAGGATTTTTTTTTTATATTCTCTTTATTTCCAGATCGGCTATTCCTAGCCTTACATGGTTTTTTTAATAATGAATTTTAAACTTTAACACATAGTGAAAGTGTGGGTTTCGTCTCATGCAAGAGACACCCCTAACTGTACATTATCAGATTATTTACAGAGAAGATGTAAATATATAATAGTGTTTTTTCATGTAAAAGAATGTAGTAGTTTGAATATAAAACATGTAAATAAGTAAACAAAATTAAAATTAATGTAATAATAAACAGAGCTATAGTACTATAAAACGGAAAACTAAAAGAAAACAGGATTATATTACATTTTGTTAAAACGATTGGTGAGAAACGTTATCTATTGAGATCACATCAGAATATCTTTCAAGAGTCTTAGTTTTAGTCTTGGGGATGAAATAGGTACGCCTATGTTGAATGCTACAGCTCCTTGGACTGCTGGTAATCCGCTCTTAAATCTGGTGTAGCGTTTAAACGAAGGATTTGAAAATTGTAAGGATTGGATACGAGAGGAATTCGATGGCTTAGTGGAGCCCGAAGCTCTATTCCGTAAGTCCAGATAGGTCTTATAATAGTCATGTATATGAGTATTTACTAATTCATTGGAATCCTACAGAATTTGTCTAATAAGAGTCGAAATAGCCTGAAACGGCGAGCATTTTCTTGTCTTTTCAGTACAATATGAGAATTCCAAGTTTCTAAAATTCGAACTGGAATTATTGGAATTCTGTTATTAACTATGTGTATGTCAACAGATATTAATGAGGTGATATTAATAATTTCTTTTTTTATTCAATCCACTATAACTATAGTTGAACGAACATTATCTAGTATGTTCTTCTACCCAGAGACGAAACCATCTCTTCCACATCTTATTGAGAAATATTGAAATAATGCACCAAAAAACAATCTGCATTGACTAATCGGAAGGGGCCGTGAAGAAACTAAACGAGCTTGGTCAGGATGTTCCCCCACACCCACCTAATTCTCCAACAGGTTTCCTTGAATTCATTTATTTGGACAACTTCCTTAATGGTAAAATGTTTAAAAATGGTTCTAAAGTCTATTTTTTTAATTTAAATTATTTTATTGAATTGTACAACTGTAATATATACATCTTGTACAAATGCTGTATGAATAAATAAATACATGAAAGGACATGTAGAGGCACTACCCATTGGCAGCACTCTAATTACATTTCTTTTATAGAAGGTTCCGAGGCCATCTTCTCTTCAGACGCCTAGGAGGATTGTCCGGGATGGTATTGGATGCAAGGATGGAAACTAATGGTTTTGGATGGGCCTGGAGTTTATTATGGAATGATAGGTATCTGGAATGGGCTAAATCGGTAACATATGGAACGTTAAGGTCATTATGGATGGTTTTATTTGTGACAAAATAAGGAGCGTTTAGGATTTTGCGAAGGATTTTGGATTGCAAGGATTGAATAAGAGAGGAATTTGATGGTTTGGTGGAGCCCCATAGTTCAATTCCGTAAGCCCATATAGGTCTTATAACAGTCACATAAATAAGTCTTTTGTAATTGATCTGAAGATTTGAGCGTTTGTCTAGTATGTGTTGAAGTAGTCGGAAGCGTCGAGCTGTTTCTTGTCTTTTCAGTCTTGTGTGAGGGTTCCAAGTAAGACGTTTGTCTAAGTTGAGTCCTAGGTAGCGGATCTGTTCAACAGGGATAAGTGGAGTACTATTAAATGATACAGTAGGACAGGAAGTCAAGGGTTTTCGGCGAAGGGTAAAGGTAATTTGATGGGACTTGTTGGAATTGATTTTAATTCTCCAAATCCGACACCATTCTTCGAGACTTGATAAATGTGATTGAAGGGATTGGGATGCAATATATGGGTCGTTATTAACTGATAACACACATGTGTCATCAGCATACGTGGAGATGAAGGTGTTAGGATGGGTTGGGATGTCAGCTGTACACAGTATTGTGTAGAGGAAAGGACCGAGGATGCTACCTTGAGGAACACCAGCAGACTGGGGTTCTAAAGTCAAAAACTCATTTTCAGATTTTATTTCATCATAAATCCCTGAATTTTGGTAATAGAAAGTTTGATAACAGATCGAGAAAAAATTAAAGAAAACGAGAGTAAATATTTTGAATAAAATGTTTTGATTTCATAAAGTTCTTTTAATAAATATCATATATATAACATTTCCTTTGAAAACGAAACATTTCATATGAAATGACCCTATATTATATTTGAATTGCAATGACCAATCGCAATACTGGTGTGTTAACCCATAATTAAAATTACTGTAATTGGAAAGTAATTGCAATTGAAATTACATTTTGCCCAACTCTGGGTAATACTAATAAGTTTGGTTTAGCCTGAACTGGAATCAATCGTTTATTTCTAGTTAACTTTTTGTTAATTGATTTATTTTGCAGCGCGATTCATTTCTTAATGAGGAAAATATTTTAAATAACTATTTTTGTTTTGAAGAGAGCCGTGATTCGAACCCGCGTCGTCTGCCTCTCCTATGTAGTGCTATAAACCACTGAGCTACCAGGGGTCGTATTTAAGTCAGACAAATCCGTTCTCTTCACCGATCCTATATCCCCGTGTTCTCACAATTTTTGCGATGTATATAGGGCTCAGTGGTAGAGAACTGAGTTGCCATGCCGGAAATCTTGGTTCAAATCCCGCTGCAGACAAGACTTTTATTTAGTTTGTTTGCAGCCACAGATGGATCATATAGGAGCTAGGACCCTCCTGGGGCTCACCCGGCCTCTATAAAATATTATAAAAAAAGGGTATCCAAAATAAGAGCGAAAAATCTGGCGGTTGAGCGTGACCTAGGACAAGTCACCTCCTTGAAGGAACCTTGTCCATGAAATTGTACAGTCCCTACCATGTACCCCGGACCTGTTCACGGGTTGCAGTGGTACAGGTTGTTTCTTTTTTACTAAACAATTCATCATATTTACTTTATAGCGTTTTGAAAAAAGTAAATGTTAAGAATGGAAGCGGAGTAGCTTAATGGTAGCGCTAAGTTACCGTTCAGAAGGTCACGGGTTCAAATCCAGCTGTCGCAGATACTTTATTAATCTGTTAACACCCGGGAATAGGCTTGCGAGATTTAAAGACCCTCCTGGGGCTCACCTAGCTTCTCCAAAGTGGGTACTCTTAAGGCTCGTTTCACACTTATACGGTTTGCTTCGTTTTCGGTAGCCGCCGAACGAAAACTCTTCACACACACTCGGTTAGTATTACGTTTGTCAATTATTTGTAATGTACCTATATTTTGTTATTTGGGGGGGTATATTAATACCTACTAAAAATAGCTTGAAATACAATAAAATCATAATTATAAATCTGGAAAGTACTCATAATATATTATAAAAAATCTTAATCAGCTTCACTACGTTCGACGGAAATAAAATTTTTTGGAGTCGTCAAAACTTCACAGCCGGCTATGATTTCCGTAAAAACAGCTTTCCACGCTTCCAGCGTCTTAAATTTATCTTTGTACTTTTCACTTGTTATGTACCACAGCACTGCACGTGATTGAACTAATGAAATCAGACGATCAATATTAATATCATGTGAATCTCTGAATGAAGAAGAAATAATGTTTGCTTGCCGAAATGTAACCGAACCTGAACTAAACCGTATATGTGTGAACGGCCAATTGTTTTTGTGAGACACACCGTATCACCGTTTCACACTTGTCCGGTGTTTACCGAAAACGAATCGAATACGCACCGAACCGGACCAAATCGTATAAGTATGAAATGAGTCTAATTAGGGAAAAACCTGGCGGCTGAGTGTGATCTAAGACAAATAACGTCCCTGCACAACCTTTGTCCTCAAAACAGTACAGTCTGTAGTGGTATTGGTAATTTGTTTTAAAACATTAATTACAATTAAAGCGGTCCTACGGTCAAGTAATCGTGAAAAAATTAACTCCCTCACTTTCCCGACAACAAATCTTTCTGTTGTGTCATAATATTAAATAACTTTATGAATTTTTGTTATATTATATGAGATGATGAAACAGATTTTCAAGTTGTACTTACCTTCCCTTGAAGTCCTCTGGATAAGGGACGATGTATCCTTCTGGGGATGGTCTTGCAGTGTTGCCAACCCAGAAGAATGCGTCTGAAAAGATTCAGAAAAAGCTTTAAAATATTTTGTAAATAATTATAAAACATCTATTATTTAATATTCTAAATGCAATCGGAGAAATGTCAAAAGAAAATACTTAAGTCTCTAAAATACTATATTCAATCTTTCGCAAAATTGTTTACTATATTCATGTATCATCGCAAATAATACACATCAATGCAGATACAATTCAGCACATCAACCGTAGAAACAGACTTATCAATCAGAGACAGCATTCGAACAAAGTAGTTTTTTAAAAATATTTTTGATTTGAAGAGAAAAGATTTGTCCTGGCCGGGATTCGAACCCGGGTTGTCTGCTTCTCCTTAGCAGTGCTCTAAACAACTGAGCTACCAGGGGTCGTATCCAAATCAGACATATCCAAATAAGAAGTCAGATAAAAAATAACAATAAATAAAAATAAATTATAAATAATATAATGACGTATGTCAACTCGATCCTAATTAAAGTAATCTTCAATGAACATTCTTCCCCGTGTATACATCGCAAAAATCGCGAGAGTGCGCGGATACAGGATCGGTGGATTTGTCTGACTTGGATACGACACCTGGTAGCTCAGTGGTTTAAAGCACTGCTACGGAGAAGCAGACGACCTGGGTTCCCATCCTGGACAGGGCAAATACTTTCTCTTCAAGACAAAAATATTTAAAAATAATTACCATAAAAATAACAATAAATAAAAATAAAGGAGTTTTTTGTTTATTGTCTTGTAGTGAAGATGCTGTGTCTGAAGATGAGTATTTTTGGGCTGTTGATATGGGATGTGCTGTTTTTAATCTTTTTTAATGTAAATTTTTTGGTTTATGTCCTCATATAGCCATTTCTTGTTGAGGGCTCGTGTCTGTAGTCTCTCCGCTGTATGCGACTCCGGTTCTTATCAGTGTATTGTATAGAATAAACTTGGTGTTATGGAATTCTTTGGGGATGAATGCATTCTTTAATGCATGTTAATAGTGTGTTTTCATTCCGGTTCGGCACTGCCATACATGAAGCATTTTTTTTTTCCTGGCATATCCCATATCGAAAAGCCACTGTTGTGGATATACTCTTGTATAACATCATTGTTATATATTGGGATTAAACGAAAAAGACCCATTGGTTCTAAAGTTCCATTACACAAGATTTTTCGCGAGATGAGTTCTTGATTCATTCTAAAATAGATTCGAGAGACGGATTCTTAGGAGAATTTTTGGACCAGTTTTCAACGATAATGCTTGGAGACAAAGAACAAATCCAAATAGCAAGCCTCTTTAATGATATAGACATCGTCAGACGTTGAAAGCCTTCGCTGGGGGGGGGGCACGTTGTTAAATTGAGAGACGATGAAATCCCAAAGGAAATACTCGAAGAAAAGCTATACCCCAAAAGGAGAATACGGCCAAGACTGCGGTGAGCCGATGGAGTGGCAGAGAATAGCGCATCCGCACGTACATCTTGGGAATAAGGAACCGGCAGCAGGACGACTGGCGGTTGATGCTACAGGAGGCCTTGACTCGCCACGAGTTGTAGTGCCGGAGAGAACAAGAAGTACTTTATTGTGAAGTCAGAAAGTTACACAAATAAATGTCTATTAATATATCTACAACGCCGATGAATAAGTGGTTAAGTCAAATTTTTTCTAGAATCGTATTATTCTCGTAGTTTTTTGGCTTGAAATGGAGTTATAATATAAGCAATAACTCCATTCCAAGACGATATCTGCCTTTGCAAATTATTTATTACGAAATTAACACGATATCGCTTCCCTAAGTACAACCATCTTGTAGAAAATTCGACTTAACCACTTATTTACTGGGACATTAAAGCTACCTAAATAGAAAGATTTATCAAGGTTATAACTCAATGAAAATTGTTATATTAGTTTGCTTCAATCTGGACATCCTTTTCGTGGCATCTAAGTCTCTAATTCATTTAAGTTTAGTATTTGATTTTAAATTATTGATCCTGGACTTACGGAGTGGAGCTTTGGGGCTCCACCATCAAGCCATCGAATTCTTCTCGTATCCAATCCCTACAATCCAAAATTCATCGTAAAATCCTCAACGCTCCTTATTTTGTTAAGAATAAAATCATCCATAACGACCTTAATGTCCCATTTGTCGCTGATTTGGCGCGAACCCGGTATCTATCCTTTCATAACAAACTTCATTCCCACTCAAACCCTCTAGTTTCAAACCTAGATTCCTCTTCATCTCCCGATAATCCTCCGAGGCGTCTGAGAAGAAGATGGCCACGTGACCTTGTTAGTTGAACATGCGATTTGAGTACTACCAGTGGGTAGTTTCTCTACATGTCATTATGTATCACTCGGCTAATTTACTTGTTATAACTGTAATATATTTGTAAATATCAATAAATAAATAATAAAAAAAAAAATTATTGATCCAGAGATTTTAGAGAAAATACTATTCTATCCTATTTTCTTTGTATGCCAATGTCGATTCTACTTTGTATCTTTTTCGCGTTGACTCTTCTAGGTATATTTTTCTATTTATTTTTTTTAATCCAATATTTAATGCCTTTCGAATCATTTTCAATTATAATTTTTTTCTGACTCCAAGATTATATTCTAAATATAAAAACTTGAAGGGTTTTTATTTCATTTCTCGGATTTATGACAATATTCTTATACCTAATATAATTTCCATAAATGATAACACTATACAATACTAATTATAAACTACAATTACCTGGTCCCGTGCCATCGTATGAGAATCCCTTGACGAAGATGGTGCTTTCGTCAACGGCGTATGCTGTACCCTTAATTCCGTGTGCGTACTCCTGGAGTGAACCGATCAGGCGTCCATAATAGTTTTTGTCTCTTCTACATTCGCCTATAAAAAAAAAAAGCATTTAATTAATTATAAATAAATATACTCAAATTAGAACAAACAAATCATAATAAGTAAAGGAAATCCAAGAACCATATAACAATAAAACCTCTATGATGAGTTATAGTGGCTCTTCACCTCCATCCATTTCTTATACCAAACTATCAACTCACAACATCCATTTTATATCTATAGTCTCCTACAATTCAAATCCTTTATCCAATTCCAGGGCACAAGTTCTCGCCATTCCGACCTTTGTATACGTTCCCATAGAACTAAAACATTCGAGCGTTCCATTCTCGCCGTTCGACCTCTCTTTGGAACTCATTGCCACTAGATATCCATCATACGTCTTCCTTATCTACATTGAAATCCAAGCAGTTCCTATATCTCCTAAGTTTCCACATAGCTCACTAGTCGGTTAACCAATAGCTCATATCCATCAGAAGTAATGGACGAATTGCTGTCGATTCACTTATACCGATATAATTTTTTATAATGTTAGTTGCCTGTAATTATTTAATTTTTTCTCAAAGCTTAATTCTTGATATTTTAGATTTTTATTATATATTTTTTCTTTTTAGTTAATTTTTATTTTCATGCACTTTTGTAAATGTTATAACGTACTTATAACGTAGCCCTTTGGCCAGATATATATTCATTAAATCTTGAATTCGCCTAAGGGACCTGGTCCCAGAATATAATTATTTTTCTATTCTATTCTATAATTTTTTGCTCTCTCCCTCTTTCTTTATTATTACGTAATAAACTCTCTCTCTCTCTCTCCCTCCCTCCCTCTCCCTCTCCCCCCCCCTCTCTCTCTCTCTCTCTCTCTCTCTCACACAAAAATAGTAGAAATTGAAAAGCAGTTAAGAAAAATACTCAAGAAATCTACTATCACATAGATACCGTAAAGGACACTTTCAGATAGAGAAGGATCATGTTTTACGGACATACTCGCAGGATGGACAAGAACAGGCTGACAAGGAAAGTCTTTGAAATAGCGAATTTTTGTATAAACAAGACAAAATGGATCAATTAAACAATAGAGGATATTAAAGAATTGGGTTGAGAGGTAGAAGATAATACCAAGAATAGGGAATAGTAGAAAAATATTATTAAAAAAGAGAAAGGGAATTGAATGGTCGGAAGAACGCAGGCATGAGTTTACAGAACGTATGAAAATAATTATTTTCATTAATTATTATTAATGAGCAATAATAAAGGTTTAGAAGAAAATAAAGATAAAAAACAAATGAATAATTGAATGAATAAAAACTATATATTTATACTTGTGGCCAGGCTGAATTCATTCTTTGTGTTCTGTATTGATATTTTAAGGATAATATCATAATTCTTCTCCGCTGTGAGAGGGAATTTACGTGACATTCTTGCCATTCCATCCCTTCCCTCGGAAATTAAGTCAACCATGGGACCTTTACCATGCCCACCTCCCAGACCATGGTCGGGCCTTTACATTTAAGAGGTGGTTGGGTTTGCACAGGCCTCATGCATAAGATCTCTGGTAGAGTTCAATTAACCGAAACTTTTGGTAAATGATTTATAACAATTTTGTGGAGGTGTTTTAATAAGAGGAAGCATATCATAGAATAAAGTAGGTCTGATTATTTTTCAATAGATTTTGAGCTTCAATCGTAACGTGAGCGATGTGAGTAGATGGAAGAGCTTCCGCGTTTTCAACCTCGCAAATTTGATCCTCTGTTGACGTCATTAGAAAAGTAAAACTATCTTTTTTATATGACCAATCATTATAAAAAGAGTTGTTTGCGTTCTATGAAGACAGAAAAATACTTTCATAGAACTCTGGTTCCCATTAAAAACAATCGATGACATTTGATGTCCTCAGAGCTTTTATGAAGGCGGTCCTAGCGTTGGGGCTTGAGGTATAGTTTCCGAAGCATGCGTAGGATGCAACGATAGTCGTGAGCAATCTGCATTATCGGTTCCAGTACAGACCCTGAATTACTTCTGACTATAAAATATTCCGACTAGAACCACGAAAATTTTTCCACTAAAATAGTGGGTCTTTTTCGTTTAATGTACAATCCGGTTATTAAAAAAAAAAAAGTAACTGTTATTAAAAAGTAACACGTGATTAATATAAAGTAACTATAATTGTTAACACAAATGATATGGTTTATTCTAATTTCCAAAATAAAGCGATATCTTCCAATATAACCTCAAAAAGGTCTTTCCCCATATTCCTTTGTCTCCACATAAATTCACAGAGTTATGAATCCAACATTGTTCTTCTAGTTCCAGCTTCTATTTTATTTCTTATTTTGGCCGCGGCCCATAACGATTCTATCGACTGTGTGTGCGCTCCAGTTGAAGGATCAACGAAATTTTCAGAATGGTTGACTGTATAATGCTTAAAACCATACCCTTCTATTCTTTCTATAGTGGAATAAGCTTTCCATAAATCTGATATTATAACACTTCCTGGAAGAATATATTCTTTAATGCACGCTAATAAAGTATCTTTGTTCCTGTTGGGCACTGAATATATGAAAGATTTTTTCGTCTCCCTGCAAATACCACCAAAAACCCATTGGTTGGGATATATTCGTCCGACATTATGTTTCCTTCTTGTAAATCAAGACTCGTCAATTTCGACGGTCATACCATATCCTCCTATTTTGATAGGGTTTTTAAGTAGCGAATCAGCACAAACCTCCCTCAAATAATTTTTCCTATTTGTTACTGTTTCTGCAGACATACCCAATTCGTCTTTACAAAATAAAGTTGTTGTATATTTCTTGGTCCATGAGTAAATAAAAAGAATTGCATTATTCAGAGGATATTTTGAACCGTTGAACCACGTACCTTCCCTGAGTCCTACTTCCAAAAGACAACTTGCATTGTGACACCGCCATCTGTACCGGTCATCTCTCTTGCGCAACTTCATAGAATGTCCATTCCGGCATAGTTTTTCTTTATGGATGAGACCTTTTTCTTGTAAGAATGCGATGGTTCGGTCCAAATCTTTAAAATCTTCGTATAACCTTAACATAGCCATTATTAGGTTTTAAACGAAACTAAAAAATGTAGTCATATGTTCTACTGATATGGAGGTTGTAACTATATCACGTGTTACTTTTTAATAACAGTTACTTTTTTTAATAACCGAATTGTGCATTAAACGAAAAAGACCCAAAATAGTTTCTGATCGGACACTATCCTCCGAAAGAAGTGTGTATAGCTCACTTCAGGCTGCATATGCTGTGAAGTGCAGGGTGAAAAACGGATATACTGGCCTTGGTGAAGCAGCATATCGGGCATTGAAGTCCCTAAGAACCGATGAAGTAAATGCTTCACTTCGTTCAGGAAGCCTACGATATTAAATAGGTAGTGGAACAGACAGTTCTGTGAGTCTCAGATGGATAAATCTGGACGAAATCCCTCATGTCAGGATGACCACCATTTAGAATTTCCCGGGAAGGGTCCTCCTGATAAAAAAAAAAAAAACCTGTACCACTACAACCCATGAAGGGTCTGGGGTTCAGTACATGGTAGAGACTGTACTGTTTCATGGACAACGGTTCTGCAAGGAGGTGACTTGTCCTAGGACATGCTCGACCGCCAGATTTTTCTATTTTTATAATATTTTATAGTGGCTGGGTGGGCCCCAGGAGGGTCCTAGATCCTATATGATCCATCTCCCGCTGCAAACAGACTAAATAAAAATCATGGCCTGCAGCGGGAATTGAACCAGGATTTCCGGCATGGTAACTCAGTACTCTACCACTGAGCCACTCCTCTCCCCCTCCTGATAAGAGTGACATAAAAAGCTATCAACATAGGTTCATAACAGTTCGTCAGATTTGGTCCAAGTCTTAAGAAAAGGGTGATTAATTTAAATGATCCAATAAAAATTGTATCCATTATATAGAAAACATGTACCACTATAACCAATAAAGGTTCATGCGTCCAATTCCACCCGTGGCTGTTAACAGAATAAATAATTTATCTCAGCAGGAATTGAATAGGGCAGCCGGAAGCTTCAGCACCACAGAGCTCTACCACTATGCTTTCCAGTTACATTATCCTAAATATCATACTGTTAAATAGTGCTATGTATCGTACCGGGCGGTATTATGTTAAACATGTTTTTGTACAATGAGCAAACGACCGTTTTGTAAAGTTGTTCAGGTAGAATGGGCCCACATGGTCAAGGTGGGTGAATAAATAACAAAAAGAGGAGGGTCGAGGACTCCACTTTGAAGAGGACTCTCTGAACAGATCCCGAAGAGGAAGGAGCGAGGAAGACAGCGAGACCCGGAAAAGACGCACTTCATCAAGAAAAAGTCTAGATGAACCCCTGTTTTACAGATAAGTCGTAAATTAAGTCCTGTTCCATATTTTATATCGATCCTCCATTACATCTGAATCATTATGTATTATCCTCAATGTACATACTGAATCATGAATATTGGTTAAAATTGTATTAATAAAGTATATCTACTTTAAATCCTATGGTGCTGACTTAACCCAGATGGACTATTCATTTATGAATAACATATTGAAGGTTTAAATACTGAGTAAATTGGAAAACACATAAATGACCTCTGGAAAAGAATCCAATTAAGGCTAAGCCATAGAAATAATAATTTGAGTAATCATCTTAAATGATTACTATGGTATCCAAAAATCAATTAGAATATTTAAAATATATTAAAGAGTTAAGGGAGAGGAGTGGCTCAGTGGTAGAGTAATGAGTTACCATGCCGGAAATCCTGGTTCAATTCCCGCTGCAGGCCATGATTTTTATTTAGTCTGTTTGCAGCGGGAGATGGATCATATAGGATCTAGGACCCTCCTGGGGCCCACCCAGCCTCTATAAAATATTATAAAAATAGGGTACCCAAAATAAGGGGGAAAAATCTGGCGGTCGAGCGTGGCCTAGGACAAGTCACCTCCTTGCAGAACCGTTGTCCATGAAACAGTACAGTCTCTACCATGTATTGAACCCTAGACCCTTCATGGGTTGTAGTGGTACAGGTTGTTTTTTTTTTAAAGAGTTAAACCATAATAGACATGCTTAATAGATATTTAATGATATGTATTTTTAACTAGTAAATGACAATATTCTAATTATTTTGATCCGTGACAGAAATATTGCCGTTGGATTGGGAGGTGGGATGCGAACAGACTTACTTGCTTACACAATGGGTCGTGATCATGCCTTGATCGATAATATTCCTCTCCCCTTCCAGACCCTCTTCGCCTCCCCCTAAATGACAATGTATTGTCTCAAGTCAATCTCCAATGGCTCCTTGGAATACAATGTTTTCTCTCTCGGTCTCATAAATCAAACAGGGTTTTTTGCTTCATCAGAGATGAAAGTTCAACATATTCATTCCATCTTCTTTTTTTAGAAAGTGCTAATCGATAGTGCATACCTGAAAGGATTAGGAATCTAAATGAGACTGTATTCTGTGATAAACCAAATCCTAACCTATCTTCGGTGAACCTCCTCTTAAATACAATCCTGTTAATAATAAAACGAAAATTTATATAGAGAATGAATGACAAGAGGCTGTCAAAGCAGAACTCAGGGAAAAGAAATTAATTACAATAAAAAAACATAATTAATAGTAAAAAAAATAAAATACACCTATTGGATAACAAAAACGTAGTAGCTGACAGCTGTAATAACTGCAACAAACATTGTATTGGACATTCTAGTACTCATCTAAAAAACCGATTTTATCACCACAAAAATAATTATTATTTTTTAAATTTAATTTATTGATATTTACAAGTATAATATTATTATAACAAGTGCTGATATGCACATTATGGCATGAAAAACACTTGTGGAGAAACTACCCCATCGGTAGCACTCCAATAAAGTTCTATAGTAGATGGTCTCGAGGCCATCTTCTTTTCAGACGCCACGGAGGGTTATCAGGAATAGTATGGGAAGCAAGTTGAGAGACTAATTCAAGTGTGTATGGAGCTTGTCATGGAAGGATAGGTATCTAGTTTGGGCCAAATCAGTAACGTATGGGATATTAAGATCATGATCGATGAGTTTTTTTGTGACATAATAAGGAGCATTGAGGATTTTACGAAGGATTTTGGATTGTAAGGATTGGATACGAGATGAATTGGATGGTTTAGTAGAGCTCCAAAGCTCAACTCCATACGTCCAAATAGGTCTGATAACTGTCATGTAAATGAGTCTTTTGTAATTAATTTGTAGCTTAGAGCGTTTGTCCAGTAAGTGTTGAAGTAGGCGAAAACGTCGAGCAGTTTCTTGTCTTTTCAGTCTTGTATGAGGATTCCAAGTGAGACGTTTGTCCAGATTGAGTCCTAGGTAATGTATTTGTTCGACAGGGTTCAGTGGAATATTATTAAAGGATATAGTAGGGCAGGAATTCATCAAAAATAATTTAAAACCCACATCTAAAACGAATACGGCACTGTCAACCAACTGTAAAAAGGAATTACATACCTTCAATTTTAATAAACCAAAAATTTTGCATAGGGAAAAAAACACAGTTAAGAGAAAATATTTAGAGGCACTGTACATAAATGATAACATAGTTAATGACAGAAAAGAAGCAGGAGAAACAAGCAAACTGTATTCATCCGCCGTTTTAAAATTAAAAAGCGATAATACATTAAACAGTTTAACTTGAAAGCAAGGCCAGCAGTAAATACTTATAACCTGCCCCAATAACCTACCAATAGGTTTCTCATATCTTGACTCTTTCCATATAATTTTTGTAAATATCATATTGTGATTAGACTGAGTACATTTGTTAATATATTTATATTCATAAATGATTTTAATTTGATCTAGTATTACAGAGATCAAACTTTGGTTTTCAATGTAATACCTATAATATTTGACCATGGAAAAAAGTTAAGTTCAAGGATTTTATATATATTTTGTTTAAATTTTATATTTTGATTTCAAATTGTTTGAAGGTATCTATGCTTATTGTTATTAGTTATTTTTGACAAGTTATTTATTATTGTATTTTTATTGTTTTTACAGTAATGATTGGAAATTTTAAAGGAAGTTGTATGAAGAACTACTTAAATTGAAAATGACAAGGAAGTGTCGAAACGTTTTTTAATCATTTGTTAATTTTTAATAACAATTTTTGATTGGAATAAGGTTTTTTCTTCATTATTTAATTATATAGATCAAGAAGATTAGTCCAGTATATAAGAAATATCTTATAAAGAAAAAAAAGTGATTAGACTAATTAAATTAAAAAATAAAATAATTTAAGAATTATTTATTTTTATTTGTTTTATAATTTTTGAAAATAATTGAATACATAAAGATTTTAAATAACAGTAAAGTATAAACAACATAATCATATAAAACTCACTTTACTTTATAGATCAAAGTTTAAGCCATTTGTAGACTATTGACCATGGAGGATAGTTGATCCCCAAGAAAATACATTTTTTTAAAAATTATTACTATACATTTTTATTGGGTATCTATGCTCGGTTTTTTCTAACTGTTTGGGACAAGTTTCTTTTTTTTTGTTTTTAGATTTGTTTACTGATTTGTGATTGTTGTTTTTTTTTGTAGATTTTTGACTTGTAACTTTTTTAGAGTTATATTAGGATGTTGACGTTTTTTAAAATATTGAAAATGACATTTAAGTGTCAAAACGTCATTGTTTGAAAGAATAAATGAATTGACTGGAAGCTGTTTTTTTCAAAGATAATAATAACAGTTGTATAATTCGTAAAACGGGGACTGGGATTATCCCCTGTTATCATAATTTTTTTTTTATAGAGCTCTCTTGGTATCCAAGAACCGAAATAGAGCAATCCATCTTTGCAAGCATTTTTAGACAGACAGTTGATAAGTGGCTTGATAACGAACAAACCATTGACATTTTACTTTGAACTTGGCCTTTTGACATTTAGAAGAAATAACGCCTACGCATCATTCTGTCAAGAGCCTTATTTCATTTAGATGTTTTAAAAGCTATTTATAGTACGTTGTGTAGGAGGGAATAAGGGGAAAGATTTAATTTGAAAATGCACATTGTTTTCAATTATCTATAAGCGCCAAGTATGCTTTATTGATTTGTTGTTTCAAATAATTTCGAAAAACAGTAGCTCAACGGAGCAGCTATGCTGAAGGATCCATGTTTAAATCCGGCAATGGCGGATTTAATGCCATACCATCGTTTGAAAGAATAAATGAATTGACTGGTTTTTTTCCAAACATAATAATTAGCTACAGGCTGAATCCGAGAAATTAAAAAAGTTTTAGATATACACAACATAAAAGCAGAAACAGCTGCACAGAGAGATGCCTTCAGGAAGATAGTGTTCAACTTGGTATTACAGGTTACAAGCAATGTGAGAACAAGCACTAAGGAGTCGTAAGAAAGAAAAAAATGAAATGATGAAAGAGTATTGGAGAAAAAGAAAGCAACAAATGAGAAGGAATTAAAATTGGCAAGAAAAGAAAATAACTCATATTAACTAAAATTGCAACTGATCACCGCCATATTCAAAACTAGGATATATCATATTTATTACGTAATAAAAACAGTGATGAAATGTTTTATCAGCGTTGCCTAGCAACAAATCCAGGTACTACTTTCTGATTAGTCTTTTGTCGTCTTCAATCTGTTAAATTATTAATATTTAAAAAACTGAAAAATCACAAAGAAATTATTCCCGACTTCTTTATTCCGTTGCACAAAATACAGCACTCTTTTTGAATTGAAATGGAATCCATAAATAAAACAAGGAACATCTTTTTGTAATATTTAGATTTAATGATTGGTATTTCAATACACAGTGAAATAAGGGAACATGAAAAATAAATAGCGTTTGATAGCTCAAGAAATAAGAAAATATTTGATTTTCGCTCTGAGTGGCAAAGTTTATTTATTGGTACATCCAAGCCATTTAAAGTTTTAGAAGTAATCCCTCGGACTTAGAATCAAATATAATGTAACTTAAGACAAGAACTAAAAAAAGGATTCTGCTTTGATTTTTGTGGTTCCTTTTTATTGGCACTACAAATTGACAAGAAACGAAAACTTTGCTATCTAGGACAACGGTTGTACAGGGAAGTGATTTGTCCGAGATCACTCTCAACCACCAGTTCCCCCCCCATTCAGGGTACCCAGTTTACAGAGGCTGGGTGAGCCCTAGGAGGGTCCTATAGGAGGATCTGGAGATTCCAAAGAATTCATATTTGGCTGTTGACAGTTTAGATAATTTATTGGTCAAAGGGGGGGGGGGTTTAAAAATGGGATTTTCACGATAGTAATTGAGTACACTACCACTGTGTTTCCCTGCCCTATATTTTATTCAAACTATCATACTGTGACTGTCGTTAAAATTTACTAGCGATTAACAAGTAAATTGAAATTATAAGAATAATTGTCATAAAATAGCAAAAAAGCATCATTTAAAAAAGAATACTAAAAAAACTTAGATCATAATAAATTCAACAGTTATAGACATCTACAAGCACTCTTGTCCATAGACCTCATTTACGTCAACCATAATAAAAACAGAGATAAAAAAAAAAGTGAGGGAAATACAACCCAATATCAAAACCAGAGAGAAAAAAAATATTAAATACTCCTTCAAACTTTCAAAACTTAAAAAAAGTTTCAAGCACCTTTAAACATCCATTTGTCTTTGAAAAAGTTTTTGAAATTACCAACATCGACATCTCAACATCAGGCAAAGTCGTTTATACCATTGGAATGGACGAGTAATAGAAGAACCTTTTATTAATTTCTGAAGATTAAATATTTAAATTTCAATGTGTTAATAAAAATATTATTAGGTTTTACTTGCTCCCTTTGTTTTTGCCATTAAGGTATCAACAAAATTAATTGGTCAACAAATATTGATTGGTTTGTTAGAATGCAAATGGAAAAAACCACAAGCAGAGCCTTATGTTTTAAATCTGGTGTAAAATACAAACAATTATCAGTAGACGTTTCGCCTATTCAGGCATTATCAAGACACAAAAAAGAGTAAGATCAATCACATCTCAAAACTCTGGAGTTTTGGGTTGAACGTCTTGGGGTGGAGGTGCGGTCTCAGGTTATGAGCCTATTTGAGCGATTATTCGTTGGGATGTATTGCACTTCTGTTTTGAGATGTGATTGATCTTACTCCTTTTTGTGTCTTGATAATGCCTGAATAGGCGAAACGTCGACTGATAATTGTTTGTATTTTACACCAGATTTGAAACATAAGGCTCTGCTTGTGGTTTTTTCCATTTGCATTCTAATAAAATTTAATGTTTCGTTTTGAGTTTTGGCTCTATTTTATTGATTGGTTGGTTTGTTTATTGGTCAGTTTATGCCGCTATGGCAAATCGGACGACGCAACACTGGTATTCCTAAATATTGTCTATCTAGGAATAATTAGGATAGCGATCTTTAACCTGACACCGTACAGGCTCGAAACAATTTTTCACTCCATTTTGAAAAATCCGAAAACTTAAATCAGAATTTATAAACCTATCATCCTCCCAATTCTTAAATATTTCAAATATGGCCTCTCTAAAGGACTCTAAAGGATAAACACCGTCTTAAGTTATTCGGACAAAAAAGGATGAGACCACTGGATAATTCAGATTGGACAACTCGGAACAACGGGACATGTACTCGGTTAGACATGTACTCGGTAATAGTCCAGCAAAGATTAAGATTGGCTTTAAAAGTTGTTAGGCTCGGTACTCCGGAGGAATACGGAATCTCCGATTCCAGCTCTACAGGTTTTCGTTTGTAGAGGGACCACAGGAAATCCCATCGCTTCTTTCCTATACTCGTCACTGGATTAGAGACCAGTTGAGACAGAGTAAGAGCACTAGATCTCCAGAAGTTGAAGACGTGATTGGAGAAGCCGGGCACTGTCAGAATTCCAAGAACAGATATTCTAGCACAAAGGGTACAATATTGTTATGAATTTTTCAACAACAAAGTGTACTATCTGATTGGTTATTGTTAAGGCCAGATGAAGTAGTAACCTTATAAAGTATTATCAGTTTTAATCATAAAAAATTAAATCATTTTTTCTAAAAAGAAAAAACATTATCTTTTCTTATTTTTCACATTTTATTTTCTATAATAATTTTAACGTTTATTTCATAGTTGTTTAGAGTAATTTAACTTTAAAGGTAATTTTATTTGTTTAGTAATAATTGTAATAAGTTTTAAAACATATGTTACAAAAGAAGAGAGAAAAACAAAAGCGGAGTCGACCGGCTTTTGTTCGCTCCGGCTAGACCGAGCCAGGCAGTGTTGGCACGAGCCTCTTGACGTGCACATCGTATGCTCTATAGGAGCCCACAATTGAATTTTGATGCTAATTTGCTGCAGGTGTAATTAGTTTAAACTAAGTCATAGATTCGACCAATTCGAATTGACCCAGTCGATCATCTCAACCTCTATTGTCTCAACATCTTCGCTCGCCCTGCCGACGAAAATCCTCTGTCGTCTCAACATCCAGCTCGCCCTCCCGAGAATCTACCATCTACTGGAAACTACTTCGACAGACAGATTACAGTTTCATTATTATATCATTTCAATTAGAAAACCAGATAAACATTCATTATTTTATAATAGATTTCATTTGAACATTTTATTTATTTGTAATTTAATAGAGTTAAATTTATCATCGTAAGATTAAATAATAATTGTTTCCTTTTGTTATCAATTAGTTGTTTGTAATTTAGTTAATTTTAATAACTTCATTTTCTCATTTTAAAAGCGTTTAAGTTGTTCTTTTAATTTAATTAATTGGTTTTTCATTCTCAAAAATATTAGTTATTTAATTTATGAAAATCGATTTATGTTATCAGTTTAATAAAAGGTTACAATCAAAATGACATGGGATCTGGTATAATTGAATCAGAAATTTATTTTCCTTATCCATTTCGGAGCTCTCATCGAAAGGTCCAATAAATATTTCGAGGTTGCTCAAACAGTTATTGCAATGAGATAACCTGATTGATTAAATAATAAACATCTGTTACATATAATTTTTATCTAAGGTGATAATTCATGAACTTGATTGTGGTAACGATATCTTAACTATTTACTCTAAAGTTATTTGACACAACCCTTGAAAGCTAACATACAACGTTGATAATATTAGTGAAGTTAATTTATCTTTCAAAGACAAAAGAAGATGGGAATTTTTGTCAAGTGTTGTCTTGTTATGACGCTCATCATCTCTGTTTGGGGCGCGATCATGCTCACAGTTTTCGGGATTTGTTTCAGTAGCAAATCCCTCGTCTTGCTGGTGAGTATTAGTGAACTTTCGGAATCCACTGAACCTAAAGAATACCTGAAGGAAGTGTTCAAGTACGCCAACACGATCAGTCAGAACTGTTACATATCTGCAGCCTTGTATGCTATCATCGCAATTATTATTAGTGTGTACTTTTTCAAGTTAATGCAGCATAAAGAACCTTAAGAAAAAAAAGAAGAAGTGCTTTTTAAAACAATAAATTTTGTTCGGAACATTGTTTCCATTGAAGAAATTATCTATGGACAAAAATGTATGGTACTTGTATATTAGATGCACCACCAGAAAAGGCCAATGCTTAACCAGTTACATTTTATAACAGTTACATTTCTAACAGTTACATTTCTAACAGTTACCTTGGATAACCTTTTTAATATTTTTGGTACTTGTGTGTTAACGCCACCGCAGTTATTTTTCCCTCCTTGTTCGCATGCGCGAGCGGTTACATTTTGTAACCGTTATATTTCTAACACCTGATTTCTTCGATGTTTGTATTTGTTCGCTGAGCTTTGTTTGTTACTGATTTATTGTTTGTTTGCTGATTTGTTCTAGAGCCTGATTTGTTATTATTTTATTTATTTATTTTATTATAATTAGATTTTTTGTTATTATTTCGCCAATTTTCGTGCTTCGAAAATGAGTCTTTGGGATTTGACAAAAACCGAAGAAGTAATTGAATTTTTCCAGGAGCGAATTATTTTACCAATTTTCCACCGAAATCCGATTAACCACTTTCTTTTTTAATAAATTATTTTGATTTTTCATTTTTTCATTATTTTGATTGTTCCTGATATATTCCATTATTTAAATGTTCATGATATATTCCATTTGTAAATAAATTATTTTGATTTGTAATTGTTGATAATTATTTAAAAAAATTAAAATTCTAACCCCAATAAATAGATTTAAAAATATGCAAGATAAATGTTTTAGAAATATAACGGTTACAAAATGTAACCGCTCGCGTATGCGAACAAGTAGGGAAAAATAACTGCGGTGGCGTTAACACACAACTACCATATTTTTATTGGGTTACAATTTGCATAACATAACATGCAATAAAATAATAATGGAAATAAATAAATAGAACTGATTATAATATAATTTAATATATAACATAATACAATATAACAACATACTAACCACCCCTAACCACCAAACAAACAACAACTACCAAAATTAGGATACAACTCTAGAATACAGGAAGAAACAAAGAAGAATGAATCTGAAAACAATGTAACTGTTACTGTTAGACATGTAGCTGTTATAAAATGTAACTGCTTGCGCATGCGTAGACCATTGGGCTTTTCTGGTGGTGCATCCAGTACACAAGTACAAAATTTATTTGTTAAGTGAATAGAGTATCTTTTCTTTCCTCCATCGTATTTCCTGAAAGACTTTTATTTTATCTGTTATCAGCCGGAGACGGATCCTGTGGGATCAAAGACCCTTCCGCTTTAAGCTTTTTTTTGTCATTTTCAGGAATATTTAATAGCTAATAAAAAAAAAATTAAAAAGTTGTCCGGTTTTCTTCTCGAACACATCTGGAAATCCTATCAACAGCATGTCGCGCATGTCACTGACGCAAACCCATAAGTTTTTCCCCTACCGAAATTCCCTTAACGCAGCTTAAGAAGTTTTCAAATGAAAAATATAGGATATAATAAAATCTTGTTATAGAGAAACATACTAGTTCATTCGTTCTACTAGATAATTATAAACTGTTCAAGACACTTCATTGAAAAGACTATACTCCTGCGAGGGTTAGGAGCGGTGCAAATTGAAAAGTGCCACTGGCTGGTCCCTCTGGGGAGATATCCCCTTGTTCAATTGATGTCGGTCCGATCCCCGCACAATGAGAGCGGATTTCCAAGCCCCTCATAAACGTACACCCTCTAGGGGAGCGGCCGACTATATTAATCTCAGATATACTCCCTCGGTTAGTCTTTACGCTTCCCTTCAAATTACTCACGGTTCGTCGGCTTGATATGAGCTCCGCTCTTTGTTAGCAGTTAGTTCATGATATGCTTCTAATGGCTAATTATGGAATTTTTTTTTTTGATTTTCGAAGTTAAATTATTCATCTTCCTTTTGAATTCATATTTAGAGAAAGAGATCATTCGAACAAAAGGATAGTATAGTTAATAACTAAGTAATAAAGAATTATTTAGAACAATAACTACGGTAAATGGCTTTTTAAAATATTTTTATAAGAAAAGATTTCATAAGGAAAAAGTGTAAATTAAAAATATTCCTTTTATTAATTCATTTTTCGTACCCCTTGTACTCCTTCCCTCCACAGTACTCCCTGACCTAACCTGTACCGATACAACACGTGAAGGCTCTGGGGTTCAGTACATGGTAGATACAGTACTGTTTATTGGACAACGGTACCCACTTTATAGAGGCTGGGTGAGTCCCGGGAGGTTCTTTGATCCCATTGTATCCGTCTCTACCTGCAGATAAAATTAAAGTCTTGCCAGTAGCGAGGGTTGAACCCAGGACCTTCGGCATGCCAACTCAGCGCTCTATTACTCAGCCACTCCGCTTCCTAACCATTATCATACAAATATTCATTTAATTGCCACTGGATTAGAAGTCTTTATTTATAAGATACATTATTAATTATGACTTATGATTAATAAAATTAGAACTAACAGACTAATTATTTTTAGTTTCAATTACTTATATAATTTAATCGGTCATTTGAGAAACACCTCATATCCAAAAAAGTTAACTTTCGGAAAATCAAAAAAAAAAAGGTGGTTAATAATTTAACATGATATATTTTTTGAAACGTTCCTACAGGGGTTTGGTAAGCTAATTA
Source organism: Troilus luridus (assembly GCA_964056705.1). Lineage (NCBI taxonomy): Eukaryota > Metazoa > Arthropoda > Insecta > Hemiptera > Pentatomidae > Troilus > Troilus luridus. Next base: position 3,241,275 of record OZ057413.1, read on the forward strand.
TACCAAACTAAAGTTTTATTATTTTTATTGTGATATTTAAAAAAATTATAAACGTTGTTGGAGATGTATTGTTTCTCAAATGACTGACTAAACGATTTGTTATCAGAAATGAAATCAAAGTTAAAACAATTTAAATTATTAATAAAAATCAGTATTTTATTTTTCAAATAATTTTTACACATTTTCCAAACATGCGTTTTGGATTTTTCTAGCCTTCACCAACAATCTAATATGTCTAACTTAATTTGGGCCAAAAATGGACATGAGGTGTTTCTCAAATGACAGATTCTATTGTAATTAATTGCCTTGAATCACCTGTGGTTCATAGAAACCTTCAAAGCTCAAGATCGCGGGTTCGCAGCCCGGCAGGTGTTCTTTGATTTTTTTAAATGGAGTAAAAAATTCTTCGGAAGGGAGGTCAAACGGGGGTTCCGTGGCCATACCATGTCAGGTACTCGTTAAAGATCCCTATCATAATTAAAGTTTGAAAAAAAATTGTAGTCCTCCCTACTATCTGTAGAAACTGTAGGGGAACTGTAGCATCGTCAGATTAGCATATGGCTAATATGTTGTTATCAGCATAAAAGTGGCGTTACATGAACAAACAAACAAAATTTCTGGAGTACGCCGTCTTTTGTAAGGGACCTAAAACTAAAATCGCCGACCCGAAAACAAAAATTTATGTATTTCGTCTGTTACATTTAACTAGGATAATTGACATCGCATAAGCTAGGGGTTTTACGCTCTCTCAGAAGGACGACATAATCAGCTACCTTTAAAAAACTCCTAAAGCCACTTGAAGGCAACGAATTCGCAATCTTCGGCACAATAGCTCCCTACAGTCAATACAATACAATAATTTAAAGTAAACACAAAGAATTTAAGCAGTTCATGTTCCAAATTTTCAGAACTTTATTCAGGCTAATATGATAAGTAATCATAATAATATACGGTAGGAATAAAAAAAATATAATGCAATATAAATATAAAAATACTGTTGAATTCCACTCTGATCGATAACTGCAGTGGAACAGTTAAAGTCAAGGAGGCCAAGCCAATGTGCATGAGCCCGCATTAATATCGCTATGTCGACGACCCTGCCTATGGATATCGATCCTATGAGATTGCTGATTTTAGAGACTGGCTGCTAGACTTTTCATGCTTTTTTTCGCCATAAACTGAAACGCTAGTCAATATGTGTATTGATATCCACAAGAAAAACAGAAGTATCATTAATGAATGCCATTTATGTAGATAGGTCTGCCATTAATTAATTAATTCGCAATGTTTTTTCTGACTAATTCTTGTTCGTTTGTTACTTTACTGGTAGTAATTAATAAAATTTAATCGCATTATACTCTAAGACATAATAATAGCCTGTATTGAAACCTGTATTGTTATTCTAAAGGGACTTGTCCCCGAATAAATAAATAATTTATTATTATTATTAATAAAAGTATAACTGACTAATCATATGTTTTTACTATCACTTACATATGAAGTATTTAATTTCGAAATAGGATTCATCCATATTTTTCAAAACAATTTTTTTATTCATAAGTTTTTAATGCTAGAAATGATGCATTGGGTGTTTTGTTTCAAATCCGTATACTTATTGTACCAAATCTGTATACTAAAGATCCCATTTCCTTTAATGAAAATATTTGATGTATAAAAAATTAAAAATATGTATATATATATTGTTTAATTATATTGAAATGACATGTTTTTAAAAATGACATGAGAGGCACGAAGAAGAACAGTAGCCACCGTTACTTCTCCATTGGCTTGCTTTAATTTCATATTGTAATAGATCCCTCATCCACGTTCTTTTTAATGTCCTCCTAGAGTTCTGGAGGAGTGTTGTATGTTTTTCTTGAAAGCGTTTGTAGTACGTTCGTATGTGTTCGTCAACCGTTGGTATTTTTAAGCCTGTTAGTGAAGTACCAAGGTGCTTCGGTGATAAGTCTAAGTACTTTTGATTGAAAAGTTTGCAGTCGTTTTTTGTGAGTCTGTCTAGCGATTCCGTAAATTTGTAATGCATTTGTCCAAACTGGTTTTAGTAAGTAAGTATGCGTGCTTAATTTCTGTTTTAATTCTAATTTGGAGTTTTTCCTGCTAATACATTAAATTGAGTTTGTGGTTTAGTGATTGACGTTTCATCCTAACGTGAGGACCCCATGTCATTCTCCTATAAAACGTTAATCCAAGCTATTGTACTTTATCAGTCTGTGCCATGGGTGAGTTATTAAGGTAAATGGTAGGGCATGTTTCACTTCTAAGAGTAAAAGTAATGTGTTGTGACTTTTCGTGGTTCAGGTTGTTTCCATGGTTGTCACCACTTCCAGGTTGCTGTCAGTCTATTTTATTTAATTATTTATTTTTTATCAACCATAAACTAACCAGATATTGATATTTTCTGATCAAAGTCAGGTATAATATATCCAACATATTTTTATATTTAATGAAAATCAAAAAAGGAGAAATTTGAAGAAAATTGTCAGTAATTATTGTTAGCTAATTAACGAAAAATAATGGAAACAATTTATTAAATTGATTAATTTTAAAAAATAAATCTTTTTTGATCAGTCCTGAACATTGATGAAAACGGTTTTGAAACCAAACGCCACGTATATAATTTCGTTTTAATGTCTAATATCTGAAATATGATAGTGAGTTTGCTTGGTAGGTAAGGTGCACGATTACTAATCTTCAAGTCCCGAGTTTCTAGGCAGGCAGACAAATTATGCAACGGACTCCTTGCAGAACTGTTGTCCAGTACAGTCTCTACCATTTACTGAACCCCAGACCCGTTCACGGGTTGTAGGGGTACAGGTTTTTTTTTTTTACGCTCAACCTCACGGTTTTCCTCTAATTAAAGCCACTCACTTTAAAGAAACTGGGTGAGCACTAGAAGAGTCTTTAGATCTCACAAGGTCCATCTATGGCTGTTAACAGATTAAATAATTTATGTGCCACAGCCAGATTTGCACCTCAGCACACTACATACTGATCGACACTACCTATATTTAAAAATACAGATCTTAATAATTATTTGAAACTTCGAACTTCTTTAAGGATCGGTCATGGAAGGATGGAAAACGTCTTAAGGTATTCGAAAATAAGGTGTTGCGTTGAATATTTAGTCCAATCAAGGATGAGAAAACTGGGCAATTAAGGAGATTAGGTAGACCGAGAAGTAGGTGGGAGGATTGCGTTAAGAGTGATCTGGCGGATTTGGGTTTGATCCTATGGATAGAAGTGTCTATACAGATATTGATGGTCCGGGATTGAACCTTCGGGTTCGCTAATTATTATTACTATTATTTACAACCACCAGAAAACTTTCCTAGCTAATGCAGCTATCATTGCTGAACTACCATAATCTGATGATTATTATGAACATCTTCCTCCCCTCGGCTGGGGAGATATGATTAGGCCTCCAAAGGATCCTGGAAGCAATCGCCCGGCGGCGAGGAGGAGGATATGGCCCGTGAGTAATTGTTGAGAGATAACGAAGCTCCCCATTCCTCTTTAATATACTTCCCCCAACAAGGCGGCCCCTTTGATGGATGTGGGGTGCGCCGTCTTTCACCGCGCCCAACAAACTAGAATGCTTTCCGACAATGGCACCCTCAGACAAAGGCGTTACAGTTGTTAACTCCATTCCAACGAGTTTCGACGGCCCCTGCCATGAATTACCAATCATTGCGCTCTTAACGTTTTAATCCGTGAATTAGGTATGGGTAACTTAGGTGAAGCAATCATCTAAATAATCTAATCAGCTATAGTCAAAAAGAGATATAACTTATAAAGGAGATTTTTTTTTTCCTTGGGTTTTTCACAAAATAAGGAGCCATATCCCCAATAGCCAAAAGCCACTGCTCTCTGTCCATCCAATCCCCCTCAGGAGGCCTCTGGCTGCCATGCACTCCTCTACATCCTCCATCCATTTCCTCTTCGGTCTTCCACGCTTTCTTCTTTCAGGTGGTATATAGTTTTGAATTTTCTTTGGCCAGCGGTTTTCGTCCATCCGCATTATGTGGCTATACCACTTTAAGCTTTTAGTTCCGATCTGGTGAAGGATGTTCTTTTGATACCCGGCCTTGTCTCTGACTGCTGCGTTTTGGATCCGCTTCTCGATATACCACAGCTTTTTCTCCAAAAATCCATTTCCATGGAAAGCAGCTTATTCTCCGCCTTTTTCGTGAGTGTCCAAACCTCTGACCCGTAAGTGGCTACGCTCTTTACGAAGGAATGCTAGATCTTCTTTTTAGTTTCTAATCTTTCCTTACTCCATAGGCTGGAATTTATCGTACTAATTATTTTTTTCCCCCGTGTTTACTTTATGTTCGATGTCACCCTCACTACCTCCTCCAGAAGAGAGCCAGCATCCGAGGTACTTGAACTGTTTGCAAGCATTGAGCGTCCAGTCATCGATTTCAAGTGGTAAATTTGGAGCGTTGAAAACCATATACTCTGTTTTATTTTTACTGATTTTCAGCCCCCATCTGGAATATGTTTCCAGCAACTTCCTCATCATGTAGCTCACGTCATCCGGATCCGATGCGATTATTACTTGATCATCGGCATACTGCAAATTGTAGATGACATCATCCCCGATTTGAGGACCCATTCCACCGCATGATCTTTTCCAGTCTTTAAGGGCTTTTTCTATATAGATGTTGAAAATCAGGGGTGAAAGGCAGCAGCCCTGTTTCAAACCTTTGTTAATTTGGAAGCTTCTAGACACTCTATCTCCTATTTTTATTGCCCCCATGATGTTTTTATAGAGTCCTTGAATTGCTCTTATGAGGTATCTCTTAACAGATGTATCTTCCAAAACCTTCCAAAGTTTCCCTAGAGATACAGTATCGTAGGCCTTGTGTAAATCTACATATATCATCATTTGAAAAGAAAAGATATGTCCAGGACCGGGACTCGAACCCGGGTCTTCCAGATCACTAGTCTGGGACTCTACCATTTGAGCTATCCTGGGCCCTAATGAAGCACGCTTCTCGGCCATGGTCATATCTTTTCTTTTTTTCTGATCCTAAGTCCCCGCGTTCTTGCATTTTGCGAAGTATACGAGAGGAAGAATGTTCTTTGAACATTATTTTAATTTGGATCTAGTTGACTAGATTTCTTTTCAAATGAATATATTTAAAAATTAGTAACAACTAAAATAAAATAAATTATAATAATTATAATGACGTAAGTCAACTAGATCCAAATTAAATAATGTTCAAAGAACATTCATCCTCTCGTATACTTCGCAAAATGCAAGAACGCGGGGACTTAGGATCAGAAAAAAAGAAAAGATATGACCATGGCCGAGAAGCGTGCTTCATTAGGGCCCAGGATAGCTCAAATGGTAGAGTCTCAGACTAGTGATCTGGAAGACCCGGGTTCGAGTCCCGGTCCTGGACATATCTTTTCTTTTCAAATGAATATATTTAAAAATTAGTAACAACTAAAATAAACTACATATATCATGTGGAGTTCACGATCGTGGGCCATCTTTTTTTCGATAAGTTGTGAGAGGCTGAAGATGTGATCAGTGCAAGATCTTCCAGCTCGAAAACCCGCCTGTTCCTCGCTGATTTCTTCCTTTAATTCATTTTCAATTCGGTTTTTAATTATTCGGCCGTATAATCTACTCAGCGAGCTGGTAACCATAATACCTCTGTAGTTTGAGCAATCCTTCTTTTGACCTTTTTTGAAAACTGGGGTGATATATCCTTGCTTCCATTCCTCAGGGATCTCTCCACCATTCAACAGAAGTGTCATACTCTCTGCCAGTGCCATTTTGAGTTCGACTGGGCCTGCTTTTATTAATTCTGTTGGAATAGAACCGGGACCGGGAGATTTCCTATTTTTCATTTTATTGAGAGCTGAGTCCAGTTCTACAACTGTTACTGGCGGAATATCTTCCTCATTCGATGTTATTTCATTCGATTTATTCCAAACGAATTCGGGTCGCTCTTCATGGAATAATTCTTTAAAGTGAACTAACACTTGTTAGTACAAAAATGTTATGATTTCATAAAGGTGTTTTCCTTAATGATCTTTTCTTTGAAAAACGGACATTTTTTACAAAACGACCCAATTCTAGCGTAAACAAATAAATGGTTTATGAGCGATATGAGCATGATGGTGACATTAAAAAGAGGACAAGGCGTATAGGGGAGGATGTAATCTAGCTAAGTGTGGGCCACGTTGAGTCGGGTTTAATTACTTAGGGGGATCTTGTTTCGGATTTATCGATCACTGGCCCATCACCTTCAAGTCCTAACTGATTTACACTCTTCCATGTCGTCATTCTGTATTCATTTTTTATTCCTCATCTTACGATACTCATGAGGACTGCTAAAAAAGTGAAAACTCAAAACTTTGTAATAACTATCCTCGTGCTTAGAATTTCTAAATCAATCATTGAATTATTTTTGTTTCAAATTTGTAAATTTAAATGATCAAAATTTATGCTGTTTTTCACATATTCTGACACTCCGAACAATTTGTATATACATTTTCAAGTAGTTTATTTATCAATCGGGGAAAGGAGTGGCTCAGTGGTAGAGTACTGAGTTGCCATGCCGGAAATCCTGGGTCAATTCCCGCTGCAGGCCATGATTTTTATCTAGTCTGTTTGCAGCGGGAGATGGATCATATAGGATCTAGGACCCTCCTGGGGCCCACCCAGCCTCTATAAAATATTATAAAAATAGGGTACCCAAAATAAGGGGGAAAAATCTGGTGGTCGAGCGTGACCTAGGACAAGTCACCTCCTTGCAGAACCGTTGTCCATGAAACAGTACAGTCTCTACCATGTACTGAACCCCAGACCCTTCATGGGTTGTAGTGGTACAGGTTTTTATTTTTATTTTTTATTTATCAATCAGAATATTTGGTGGATTATACAAACTCAATTCGATATTTTAATTAAAACAATAATTAGTATTCAGTTATATATTTTATGCGGATTTTAGGCAACGATGGGCCAAGGAGAAAGAACTGAAAAAAAAATCCGCATCATAGTCACCTAGTCCTTCAGGGCTTTTTCGCGCCATATAATAATATTATATTTATGTCTTGTATTTGTATTTACATAGATGTTAATAAACTTATTTTAAATTTTAGCATTATTGCCATTGTTAAGTTCATTTCTGTTTCAATCTTTACATAGAACAACATTTAACATTTAACTATTAGAAATAAAATATTTTAGGATTAACGAAACGTTCAAATAGTTATTGGTGTTTTAAGACATTATTAGTATCAATTGCAGAACTTTTTAGTTAATTATTATAATTTTTATTTTATGGAATACTAACCTTTAAACAAAAATTATTGAAAAGATATTGCGCTAGGCCTCGCCAGTCTGGAGCATGTTGCTAGAATAGTGATAATTTATTAAATAATAGTTTCGAGAAATCAAACTTTAGAGAAAATGTTCGGTACTTGTGAGTTAATGCAGCCGGAGTTATTTTTGCCAACTTGTTCGCATGCGCGAGCAGTTATATTTTGTAACAGTTATATTTCTAACAGCCAATTTGTTCTTGCTTACTGAGTTTTGTTTGTTGCTGATTTCTTTTTTTGTTTGCTGATTTGTTCTAGATTTCTTGTTGTTATAATTATTATTAGATTTGTTGTTGTTGTTACTTACTACGAAAATGCGTATTTGGGATTTGTCAAAAACAGAAGAAGCTATTGTTTTTTTTTCAGCAGCGAAATATTTTACAAAAAAAAGAAAATGTAGCAATTCGCATGAAATAAAACTGTAGTTTGGGCACCTTAACTTTTGAAAATGCAAATGTGGAAATAGAAAAATATTCATCCATTATTTTAATTATTCGTGATATATTCCATTATTTAATTATATATTACCCATTATTTTAATTGTTCATGATATATTCCATTTTTAAATAAATTATTTGGATTTGTAGTTGTTGATGATTATATAAGAAATTTAAAATTCTAACCCCATTAAGTAGATTAAAAATGTTATTGAAGATAACTGTTATAAAAGATAACTGTTACAAAATATAACTGATCGCGCATGCGAACAAGTAGGCCATAAAAACTGCGGCTGCGTTATCACACAAGTACCAAATTTTCTTTAAAACTATTTTGATAGGTATTGCAATGTCGACACCTCCTTGTTTACGCAAATTCAAATCGATTAATCGAAGCTCCACTCTATTAATTGAGATATATATATATATATAACTGATGAATGCTTTCAGCAATGCTATTCTTAAACTTAAAGCACTAGAACCATTGAAGAATAAAAATAACGAAGCAGTTTTAATTTTTAAACGCTCACTTTTCTTTGTTTAAACATTAATTGACGTCACGTATGTCGTGTATTGTGTGATTCTAAACATTAAGGAGCATTTACAATTTTTCTTACAAGTTTGGGTTGTGTTGTTTATATATTGACTTATATATTGACCATAAGCTCTGCTCTATAAGTCCAATTATGTCTTAGTACTCGGTATAAATAGACGAAATATAGATGTGCTTTTAAGCATGGAGTCGAACCATTAGTCTATTCAGCATTATCAACTTCAATTAATTATATTTATTTCTACGCATTATATCCCCCAGGTATTGAAGTTTGCATTTTTTTTTGTAGTAGTCACTTATTCATTTTTGTTTCTCAACTTATGCACATAGCATCTTCCCAGCTGTAAGATGAATTCTTCATTTTTATAAAAGTAGCTCTTCCCTGTTCTCTTAATATTGTGATTTCTTCCCTGCAACGATCCTCATGCTTGATCACAGTCTCTAGGTATTTATATTTCTCTGCTCTCTCATCCATCTGATTAACTCTCCTTAACTATATTTACTTTAACTTGAGGTTTATTTTTTATGATCATAACTTGGTCGTTTTGGATCATATAAAATGGCTATTATCATAATTATACCATCATCAGATATTGTTTATCAATTTTACTTTTAATCGTCTGCTTTCCTTCTCTAATGCATTATTCATGATTTCTTCAGAATACATATTGAATAGCATTGGTGAAAGTACGCATCCATGTCTAACCTCTCGTTTTATTTGTATTACAGTGGATTGTTATATTTGAGACTCCTTTAATTGATTTTTGGGATAATTAAAGCCCAGAAGGGATTCTGATTTCTTTCGTCCTAATTTTTTGCTCAAAGAATGTTTATGAATATTTTTTTCGTATATTGTCCAAGAACTTTTAAAATACAGTAGAATCCCGATAATTCGTATGGTCAAGGGACTGATGATTTGGTACGAATTATCGGGAGTACAAAATAAAAAAACGTATTAATGCAATTTTTTTTTAATCGGTTGCACGAAAGTCTTCAATTCCCATTTTTCTGTGAAAACTCGGGCTTTTTCCCTTCAAATATTACTTCCAACTGGTAGATTTGAATTCCTTGCTTGTAAGAACCACTTTTTTAAGTTCTCTACAAGTCTGGGAAGTGATTTTGTCCTTGTTCTTCAGGATTGATGTGATCATGGAACCAGGGAGGATGAAATGCTTGGATACGTCAGTTAGCATACAGCCACTGGTCACAGCGTTTATGATTTGTTGTTTCTCTTCAATAGAGAGGCTAACGTATTTTGGAGGCATGATTACGTGTCATAACGGTAACAAAAACGAGACTGAATTGTAAATAAAAGTGTGATTGTAAGAAAAGCTTAATAAAATTCCTTGAACTCCCCTCACGTTCTTTGAGTGAAAACAGTACGAATTACTTATGAGATTTCTTATAAAACATGTATCTCTCACTCGCTCTCCCGTGGAAAATGATAGGATCTACTGTGCCTCTAAACAATACAAACATATTTGAGTATAAAAACAATACAAATTGAGTGATTTCCTAGAAAGCATTTACTCATTCTGCTCCCTGGCATATCTGCTTCACTGTTCTCTCCCTCCCTTTCGAAAACAGTACTAAGTAACGATATTTTAAAGCTGGAAATACGAATTACATGACGTAAGTGACCTTGAGCGTAAAAATAATACGAATTATCGTGGGGTCTGAAATGCATTGATATTATACAATTTATCGAGATTTTCTCTGGGGACCGGTAAATTTGTACGAATTAGCCGGAAATACGAATAATCGGGATACGTAATATCTGGATTCCACTGTATAAGAAAAATACTAACATTACTTGGGTTTATATATATCTTGCGTGTGCCGTTTTCTGTCGAAGGTTGGCATCACTCTATGTTTTTCCATTGTATAGCTACCCGCATGTCTCTTCTTGATTTTTTTTTTTTTTTTTTGGGATTTGCTTAGAATCATTCATTGAATGTTCTGTTAATTTGCCTCTCTCTCCACCCCGTATTGCTTCATCCTCCCCTATCACGTATTTCTTTCCTCATCGAAGATTTTTATCGATCGCTTAGTTCTTGCCCATCTCTGCTTCCTTAAATCAGGTCGGTTTAGTTTTTTTCTAAACTTTTTTTTTTTTTTTAAATTATTTTATTGAATTGTACAACTGTAATATATACATCTAGTACAAAGGCTGTATGAATAAATAAATGCATGAAAGGACGTGTAGAGGCACTACTCATTGGCAGCACTCTAATAACATTTCTATTATAGAAGGTCTCGAGGCCATCTTCTCTTCAGACGCCTAGGAGGATTGTCCGGGATGGAATTGGAACCAAGGATGGAAACTAGTGGGTTTGGATGGGCCTGGAGTTTATTATGGAATGATAGGTATCTGGAATGGGCTAAATCGGTAACATATGGAACGTTCAGGTCATTATGGATGGTTTTAATTGTGACAAAATAAGGAGCGTTTAGGATTTTGCGAAGGATTTTGGATTGCAAGGATTGAATACGAGAGGAATTTGATGGTTTGGTGGAGCCCCATAGTTCAATTCCGTAAGTCCATATAGGTCTTATAACAGTAACATAAATAAGTCTTTTGTAATTGATTTGAAGCTTTGAGCGTTTGTCTAGTATGTGTTGAAGTAGTCGGAAGCGTCTAGCTGTTTCTTGTCTTTTCAGTCTTTTGTGAGGGTTCCAAGTTAGACGTTTGTCTAAGTTGAGTCCTAGGTAGCGGATCTGTTCAACAGGGATAAGTGGAGTACTATTAAAGGATACAGTAGGACAGGAAGTCATGGGTTTTAGGCGAAGGGTAAAGGTAATTGGATGGGACTTTTTGGAATTGATTTTAATTCTCCAATTCCGACACCATTCTTCGAGGCTTGATAAATGTGATTGAAGGGATTAGGATGCAATATATGGGTCGTTATTAACTGATAACACACATGTGTTACATATAGGTTTCTAAACTTGTTTCTGGTTTTTATTTAAATGGTTAATTCTTTTTTTTTTGAGAGTCTTCAAGAAACTTCCTCGTTCGTAACTGTATCAACGTTAGATATTCTTATTTTCTTCTATATAAGACGGCTTATATATTCTTCATCTTAGGGTGACATCTGTCGAAGGTTGGCACTATTCTATAGTCACCGGTCAATGACATAAAGTAAATTTATTTAATAAAATTAAACCAACGACTTCCTGTCCTTCTGCATCGCTTAATAACATCCCACAAATACCTGTAGAACAATCCGGTACTTAGAATTTTTTTATTATTTTTTTTTTTTTTATTCTCTTTATTTCCAGATCGGCTATTCCTAGCCTTACATGGTTTTTTTAATAATGAAGTTTTAAGATTTAACACTTAGTGAAAGTGTGGGTTTCGTCTCATGCAAGAGACACCCCTAACTGTACATTATCAGATTATTTACAGCGAAGATGTAAATATATAATAGTGTTTTTTCATATAAAAGAATGAAAGTAGTTTGAATATAAAACATGTAAATAAGTAAACAAAATTAAAATTAATGTAATAATAAACAGAGCTATAGTACTATAAAACGGAAAACTAAATGAAAACAGGATTATATTACATTTTGTTAAAACGATTGGTGAGAAACGTTATCTATTGAGATCACATCAGAATATCTTTCAAGAGTCTTGGTTTTAGTCTTGGGGATGAAATAGGTTTGCCTATGTTGAATGCTACAGCTCCTTGGACTCCTGGTAATCCGCTCTTAAATCTGCTGTAACGCTTTATATTATTTGAATAAGTCTTTATCTTGTGTATCCAGTCCTGAAGAAGACCTGCAATGTGGGTCGAAACGTTGGCTTTTAAATTAATAGTTCAACCCTATTTAAGAAATTCTTTCTCTGACACCACTCTTCTAGATAATTACTACTTTCTTGCATGGACTTCTAGACTGCGAAGAAATATTTAAAAAAAAATTATTTATGGAAATTTACAACTTTATTACAACAGTACAATAATTAAATATGATGGCAGCAATGATATATAATGACATGAATAAAGGCAAGTAGAGAAGTTAGCCCTGGTTGTACTCAAATTACAAATTCAACGCAGAAGGCCACGAGGCCATCTTCTTTTCAGACGCCTCAGAGGATTATCGGGAATTGAAGAGGAAGATAAAAGGTTTAGAAACTATTTGGCTTGAGTAAATAAAGGGTAATTATTCCTTAGGTTGTCGCTTCGAGTTGAGTCACAAGTTTTAAATTTTCAAAAATACAATTTAAAAATGTAATTATGGATAATGAGCATATTTCAGTAATCGTTTCGGGTCTTTTTCGTTTAATGCACAATTCGGTTATTAAAAAAAGTAACTGTTTTTAAAAAGTAACACGTGATTAATATAAAGTAACTATAATTGTTAACACAAATGATATGGTTTATTCTAATTTCCAAAATGAAGCGATATCTTCCAATATAACCTCAAAAAGGTCTTTCCCCATATTCCTTTGTCTCCACATAAATTCACAGAGATGTGAATCCAACATTGTTCTTCTAGTTCCAGCTTCTATTTTATTTCTTATTTTGGCCGCGGCCCATAACGATTCTATCGACTGTGTGTACACTCCAGTTGAAGGATCAACGAAATTTTCAGAATGGTTGACTGTATAATGCTTAAAATCATACCCTTCTATTCTTTCTATAGTGGAATAAGCTTTCCATAAATCTGATATTATAACACTTCCTGGAAGAATACATTCTTTAATGCACGCTATTAAAGTATCTCTGTTCCTGTTGGGCACTGAATATATGAAAGATTTTTTCGTCTCCCTGCAAATACCACCAAAAACCCATTGGTTGGGATATATTCGTCCGACATTATGTTTCCTTCTTGTAAAACAAGTCTCGTCAATTTCGACGGTCATAACATATCCTCCTATTTTGATAGGATTTTTAAGTAGCGAATCAGCACAAATCTCCCTCAAATAATTTTTCCAATTTGTTACTGTTTCTGCAGACATACTCAATTCGTCTTTACAAAATAACGTTGTTGTATATTTCTTGTTCCATGAGTAAATAAAAAGAATTGCATTATTGAGAGGATATTTTGAACCGTTGAACCACGTTCCTTCCCTGAGTCCTACTTCCAAAAGACAACTTTCATTGTGACACCGCCATCTGTATCGGTCATCTCTCTTGCGCAACTTCATAGAATGTCCATTCCGGCATAGTTTTTCTTTATGGATGAGGCCTTTTTCTTGTAAGAATGCGATGGTTCGGTCCAAATCTTTAAAATCTTCGTATAACCTTAACATAGCCATTATTAGGTTTTAAACGAAACTAAGAAATGTAGTCATATGTTCTACTGATATGGAGGTTGTAACTATACCACGTGTTACTTTTTAATAACAGTTACTTTTTTTAATAACCGAATTGTGCATTAAACGAAAAAGACCCATCGTTTCATCTAGAAATGTTTCAACAAACATATATCATCTATGCTGCGGACAACCTGTGGAACCGTAACCTGATACATTTTGTCATGAAAAGATTGATCAGAAACGAATGGGACATTGAGGTCCTCATGGATGATATTTATAGCAAAGTAAGGGGTATTGAGGATTTTAAGAAGGGTTTTGGATTGTAAGGATCAGATACGAGAGGAATTCCTTGGTTTTAGTCCATCAGTTCAAGTAGGTCTTCTAATTGCCATGTATATGAGTCTTTTGTAATCAATTTGGAGCTTAAAGCGTTTGTGTAGTAAGTATTGGAGTAGCCTGAAACGAAAGCACAGAAATAAACAATATCTTTTTAGACGGACCATTGCTCGCCGCTAACAGCGAACCGGAGAGCAGCAGATAACGGAAGCAGGAGAGATAGCAAGATTTACGAGAAGAGGAAGAGGAGAGCGATGAGGACACTAACAACGCCCCCCACACCGGCCCCCCTCCGTGTCAAATCAAATCACTATAACCATCAACAGTTACTTCTCTCTTATCATCGCCCTAAGGGAGTAATTGCTCCCGCTCGTTCTACTGTCCCTTTTTATATTGCCACTTATCGCTGATTATCTATTGTATATATATATATATATATATATATATATATATATATATATATATATATATACATTCTGTTGTATATTTTGCAACAAACAAACTTTCTAATATTTATTTATAAAAAAAAATATAATTCAATAAAACGGAAACATTACCCAGTAGTGGTGGTGAGAAATACGCCAAACATGTTTACAACAAATGGTTTTTTTTCTAAACAACGAAATTAGTCCAGGATCCAGGGGCCAGTTTTGCACTTGATTAGTATCAAGCTGAATCTTCGTCAATAGCTTCGTTTCAATGAGACGCCCAACAATTCCTCTGCGAAAATTCTCGATTGTGGTAGCTAACAGAGGTAGCAAGGATAAAATATGTCGATTTGATGATTCTCAAGAATTTATTACGAAATGGGTTTTTTTTTTGTTAAATCTCAAGATAATTATCTATATTATTTGAAAAAATGTTTGTCCTACAAAATGTATGGTATGATCAAAGAGTCCCCTCCTTCCAACATGTATCGATAACGAGGTCATCAAAAATGATTACTAACCAGCTGATTTTTTACTTCTTCTTTTTCGACTTCGTTATCGATACATATTGGAATTTTATTATATGAATATTTATAATATCATATAAGAATATAATTATTTATTCTATTCATTGAATATTTATTCAATTTATATTTATATTGTTTGAATATTTATTAGACCTATATAGTCCAGAATCCATGGTCCATTTTTGCACTTGATTAGTATCAAGCTGAATCTTCGTGAATAGCTTCGTTTCGATGAGACGCCCAACAATTTCCTGTGCGAAAATTCTCGATTGTGGTAGCTAACAGAGGTAGCAAGGGATAAAATATGTCGATTTGATGATTCTCAAAAATTTATTACGAAATGGGTTTTTTTTTGTTAAATCTCAAGATAATTAAATGTATGGTTTGATCAAAGAGTCCGGTAACGAGGTCATCAAAAAATTACAAACCAGCTGATTTGTTTACTACTTCTTTTTCGACCTCGCTAACGATACATATTGGAAGGAGAGGACTCTTTGATCAAACCATACATTTTGTAGGACAAATAATTTAGATAATTATCTTGATATTTAAAAAAAAAACCCAGTTAGTAATACATTTTTGAGAATCATCAAATCGACATATTTTATCCTTGCTACCTCTGTTAGCTACCACAATCGAGAATTTTCGCACAGGAAATTGTTGGGCGTCTCATCGAAACAAAGCTATTCACGAAGATTCAGATTGATACTAATCAAGTGAAAAAATGGACCATGGATCCTGGACTAAATTAACTGCCTTCCTTAAAAAATCCCAAACAGTTCGGCGATTGGAACTAGGCTAACGTTTGGCCTTTCTTCCCGTTCTCAGTTCCAACTGTTCTAATATCTAAAAACTGTTCCACGAACAGATAAAACGGAAAAAAATTTGTATTATCAAGCTAGTAGGCTAATAGGCCCTCCTCGCGTTGACTTGTTGCGTTAGATATGCCAGTTACTTATAGTAGGTACTCCAATTGGATAAGTACTAATTACTCCAAAGTAACTGCTTTAATTTACTAAATAATCAAGTCTTTATACAATTTTACAGTCAGAAAGTTGGACAAGTGCGTCAGGTTAAGCTTCGATCTTTTAGATGTCACAGATAAGAAGTTATAAATAAAAATAGTTGTATGCAGACATAAATTTATATTTTTAAATATTTTTTATTTTGAAGATGAAATATTTCCTTTGGGCGGTATGTGAACCCACATCGCCCGCTTGGTAGCTAAGTGGTTAGATCACTGCACTAGAGATGCAGACGACCCGGGTTCGATTCCCGGCCAAGGCAAATCTTTTCTCTTCAATATAAAAAATATTTAAAAATATCACCATTAAAAAAGAAATAAATAAAAAATAATTATAATAATATTAATTGACACAGGTCAACTAGATCCCAATTAAAGTAATGTTCAACGAACATTCTTCCTCGAGTATACATCGCATAAATTGCGAGAACACCTGGATATAGGATTGGTGAAGAGAATGGATTTGTCTGGCTTGGATACGAGCCTTGGTAGCCATGCGGTTAGAGCACCCCACTAGAGATGCGGGCGACCCGGGTTTGAATCCAGGGCAAGACAAATCTTTTCTCTTCAAAATAAAAAATATCACCATAAAAAGAACAATAAATAATAAATAAATTTATATTCTTTAGAATCTGTAGTCACTAATTAAAATAATAAAATTAAACATTTTAACAAAAAAAACTTTGACTTTTATGAAAAAGTGTCAAATGACGCACTTGGCCAATATACCGGGGTAAGTACGTCATGACGAAAATTTAACGGCTTAGTTGCAAACAAAGTCATTTTGCCATTTTTTATTGTCCGTGCAATCTT
Source organism: Troilus luridus (assembly GCA_964056705.1). Lineage (NCBI taxonomy): Eukaryota > Metazoa > Arthropoda > Insecta > Hemiptera > Pentatomidae > Troilus > Troilus luridus. Next base: position 3,258,017 of record OZ057413.1, read on the forward strand.
CATGGATCCTGAACATACATAATCCACATGAATCCGCATTGAATAGTTCATTACAATACAAGCAAGGAATTTTCCCCTCTTCCTCTGATATTTTTGCCTTTGATTGTCTTTTTATTATCAGAAAATGTAGACTTAATAATAGAATTTGTTACTAGGACGCATTTGCCACATTAAATTGTAAAAATTAAATTAATTTCCATCAAATGCCGCTTGGTAAGAGTGTACATAAGATCATCGCCACAAAGTATGGGCCGACAACTCAAGCATCATGCGAGTTGTGTAAATTTTTTAATATTTGTATTACAATTCAATAATTTATTTGACTGCTAAATTATAAGAGACTTACCTGTTACCACATTAATCGAAATAAAAACGCACTCTACTCAAATATTTCACCTATGATCGGATTATCACATACGCATGGACGTAGCCGAGTCGCATATGAAAACTGAGATTGCAGCTTTACCGTATGCTTCATAAAAAGCTAAAGACGCACTTTCCCCGCATGAAGCACTTGCCCCCCCCCCCTAAAGGAATATTGACAGTAAATATGCATTGCAGTGCTAGTAGCAGTTGAAATTTTCTGAATGAATAGGGAGGGGAGATGTATTTTGAGAAGTTGCAGAGAGTTAAATACATAGGTTATTCGAAAAAAATTGAACAACCTATACATGTGGCATATATTCATTAATGGTCACTGTAGTGATTGAAAAATAACTGGAAATTTGCTATGCTCAAGGTCCCAGGTTCAAGTATCGCTGTGGCAGAAACATTATTTAATCTGTTAGCAGCTAGGGATAAACCTTGTGGGACTCATCCTGGCTCTATAAAGTGAGTACTCTTGATTCAAGTGTCGGTTGAGCGTGTTCTCGGAACAGTCTCTATCATGTACTGAAGCCAAGACCCTTCATGGGTTATATTTGTATAGGTTCTTTATTTTATTACCAGGATAGTAACCGACGCCGTGCAGATAGACCTCATATACAGATAAGTTGTGCGTGTTAATATGATGCGCCTTCAACTCAAGTGTTAGCAACAAATGGCCATTAATGTGGACAACTTAAATTGGGCTTCTATTGCCCGGTTTGTACGTTTGAACTTAAAGATAGTAACTGATCTATACCGAGGTATATATATATATATTTATATATATATATATATATATATATATATATATATATATATATATATATATAACCCTATATATATATACCGAGGTATATATATATATAACGGAGGTATATACTATATATATATATATATATATATATAGTCGAAAATTGGGGTCTGTTTCAGAAAACGCATGCAGATTATTTTTTAGATATCTGCTATTTATGCTATTAAATAAAATATACATAACAGAACCCAACAACAAACCCAAATAAATTGGTGGATAAAAATCAGCAATGCTTTCTAAAATCTTAGCAAACAAACATCCTTTCTCATTTATTTATTTATTAGATCCCGCCTTTCTGATCTCTATATACGTTCACACAGAACTAAAGCATTCGAACGTTCCTTCCTCGCCCGCTCCACCACAATGTGGAACTCAATCCCTCCTAATATCCGTCATACATCTCTATCATTATTCAAATCCTTGCTGTATCAACATCTATTAGCTTCCCAAAAGGATAGTCTCTAGGCAGGTTAGTCATTTGCTTAGAATGTAATGTATAGAATAACACATTGTGATATTTAGTTCTTTTAATTTTGCTTTTTGAAAAGCTGTACATCATGCAAAGAAATTATTGCATGCTAGCTCATGCATCTATGGACTTATCAATGCTCTGTAATTGCTTAATATCCTGTTAAGATCTGTACTGTTTATTTACTTACTATTATTTTTGTTTATACAGTTCTTTTTAAATTGTTTTCTGTTATTTTTTACACGCTTTATGATATGTATTTAGCCTTCTGGCTAGATAAATATTATGTTTTTTTTCCTGTTCATATCTATTATTCTAAAGGGACTTAGTCCCAGAATAAAGTTACTTTACTATTCTATTCTATTCTATTCTATCTTCTCCTTCATATGAACCCAACATATTTGAACGTTCCACATTCTTTTTTGTTTCTTCGTTTGCCTGAAGCCCAAAGTGATTCCACCCTCTGGGTAGGAGCACCTGTGTTTAAGTCAACGCAATTTTTTGAATGGTTAACAACTCAATGTTAATACCTCATGCCTTCAATCTGCTTTATTCCCTTATAGGCCTACCAGCAATCAGAATATATTGTTGTCCCAGGTCGTATTGCATCTGTTCTTGATGGGACAGAATATAGGAAACACTCCCCAGTTTCCCTACATTGGCCTCCGAACTCCCATTGCTGCGGGCATATTATCACCAAGTTATGTAATTTATTTTATATTATTATTAATTGTAGAACACAAATAAAACCATATGTCAATTTGGATTTATAATTAGTTTACATGCTAAATTTCTCAAAGACATGGAGTCATCCGAAAATTGGGCCCCCTAAGTATAGTGGAATGCCTAAGCCTTTTGCTAACATCGAAAAAGTTGGAAATATGGCGAAACTTAAAAATTATTCGAATGATAATAATGAATATATCTCTCCATCCTTCATGGGTTGTAGTGGTACATTTTTATAATAATACTAGCAAATTTATGTTTATCAGTTCATTTATTTGGATGACTATTGTATAATATGTAAGTTTGAATATTCACGCCAAACTTAACAGCTGTGAAGATAACCTTAGGCACAGATGTGAGGAAGGTTATGATAGATTGGCTTACTGAGAGACTCGCTGAAGTTAACATTTGTTAAATTAATATTATTTATGTTACTATGGAATATTGACAATTGTGTTGATTCAGGTTTGTTATTAAACATACCTGTAGTTATTTAGTTATTTATAAGTTTGTAAATATGTTTTTTTTTATTACAGTTCTTCACTGCAAAAAAAACAAAACAAAAAACATATTTACAAACTTATAAATAATTAAATAACTACAGGTATCTTTAATTACAAACCTGAATCAACACAATTGTCAATATTCCATTATAACATAAATAATATTAATTTAACAAATGTTAACTCAGCGAGTCTCTCAGTAAGCAGATATCTATCATAACCTTCCTCACATCTGTGCCTAAGGTTATCTTCACAGCTGGTAAGTTTGGCGTGAATGTTCAAACTTACAAATAATAACTAAAATAAAATGTCGTAAGAAAGGTAATAGTTGTCCAGTAAGTTTAATATGAGAAATTTGAGGGAGAACGAGAGAGGGGAGAATTTTAATTTTCATCCTGAAAACAGTTCATGAAGTGGTCTCCATTCATTGAGTTAATTGGAAAACGACACCAATCTAAAAAGGAAGGGGGGATATCCGCCATTACATTCCCTCAAGGAAGTTTAACGTGGCGATGGTGCACGTTATTAGTGAAAACGTTACGAAAAAATAATATTAATGAATAGCTCTTACATAATTATGAATATATTAGTTGAATATTATGTTCCATCTTGAGATTTACCGATAAAAAATGAAGACAGTTTATTATTATTGCATTTTTAGGCCCCCTTGATTTTTTTTTTACGTGACTACGTCTTTAAAATTACTTCAATAGTAAGAGGCAATAAAAAAAAAAAACCAATGATAACAAAATTGGGAGATACAGACCGGTGTTACTGCTACAAATCGATAATCTCGCGGTGGAGGGGGAAGCGCCGCTATGCTGGGGTCATTTTGCTGCATATCGAGATTTCTATTCAGTATAACTTTTGACTCGGAGAAGCTACGACGCTCGTTTTAGTTTCAATCGTCAGCTGTCGTCGAAATCTAACGATGTTATATAGATAATTAGTGTACAATAGTGACAGTAAACATAATAAGGAGTTAAAATCCAAATATAGAGATCGTAAGCGGTTGAAAAGGGCCTCACAAGAGCAACAGAATGGTAACAATAAAACACAATAAGACCGAGTCAAGCAGTGCTAAATACAAAACCGAAAGTTATGTGGCTTTCAGTCGCATCACATCGTAGGACGCCCTTTTTCAATATTTGAATAACTATTTCACTGATACTAGTATGTCCAAGATCACGAGTTCACAGCCCGGCAGGTGACCTTAGGATTTTTTTAATATGAAAGAAGGAATAAGAATTATTAGGTTATATCATCCTTCAGAGGGGATGTAGAATGGCTTCCTTTTCAGAGCAGGTAAGTCTCTAATTCTTTTAAGTATAAGTATTAAGTAAATGACTCGCGAAGCCATTCCGGATAATTGACGTTCGGATAATTGAGGCATTACTGTATTATAATAAATAAATAAATAAAAATGCTTGGCGAACCCGAAGGCTCGCTGCCGATACCACCAATCTCTTCCTACAAACTTCCGTCCACGGACTATTAACCAAACGCAAATCCGAAGGTTCATTCTTAACGCAATCTTCCCAGTTACGCCTCGATCTACCCATCAGACACACCAATATTCTTTTCCCGATGTTCAATTCCATTCTATTGCAGAGCCAAAATATTTAAAATTATCCACTCGTTTTATGACATTTCCTTCAATTACTAGGTCCTTCTGATCAATATATGTCATAGTCATGTATTCAGTTTTGCCTCTAAAAAAGTTTATTTTAAGGCCCCAACTATAAAATATCTCCTGCGGTTTTCGTATATGCATCATCATGGTCTTGAGCGACAAGTACCTGATCATAAGCAAGCAGCAGACTACGGTGATGGCTGTTACCATTTCCTACTACCATTTGCTTTTTCTTTTTTTTAAAGCACTCATCCATGGACCATTAACCAAACGCAAATACGCAGGTTCATTCTTAACGTAATATTCCCAGTTACGCCTTGGTCTATCCATCAGATGCCTCCCAACCGGCACAGCGCTTATTAAATTTCTAGGAATTCGATCTGTACTGAGCCAAACAACTTTACAAGTCCATCTTAATCTTCGCGAACCTTCAAATTACCACTTGAATATTAACCGGGTGCGTTGTGTAATCTCTTAAATTCTCCAATGGTCTAATCCTTTTTTGAACCTAATATCCTGCGCAATACCTTATTTTCGAATACCTTAAGACGTCGCTCACCTCTCCTGGTTAGCGGCCACCTCTCACGTCCGTAAAAAAGAGTTGTAATGATGATGGTTTTATTAATCCTGTTTTTAGATTTCTGGACAAAAGACGCGAGCTTAGTAATGTTGAGACCAAATTATAACTAGTATTTGCTGCCACGCCTTCATTTCTTCTTAAATTTCTTTTGTTCTAGTTACCATAGTAACCTAAGTACTTAAACTTCTCAACATGTTCAAACTTACTCTTTCCTAAAACGAAATCCCCCTATTAAATACAGGAGTATTAAACTTCTATAATAGTACAGCGCTTTTACAGAACTATAAATAATGTGGATTAAAAAAAAAATATCTACTTGTATATGGACCCACCCACAGCAAATCCAGCATTATAACAGTTCATGACCATTGCTTGAAATTGATAAAATTAAATATAATATTTCATAGCCATGGCAATGATTTCATTGACCATGTCAATGACGATTGGGATTTAAATTTTCAAACTGCCTAAATTCCATCAAGTATAGTTTTATTACCATTGATTTATTGATAGGATTACACAAATACACGTTTTCAATAGGTAAAAAAAAATACGTAGTAAAAAATTGGCCATGACAATGATGGCGGGAAATACCCACGGCAATGACGAAACGGCATTCACAAATGTCCCTATTAAAAAATATTTCATCTACCAAAGAACGAATGTCATAATTTTTAACAGGCAAACAAGGGGAAAAACAAGAAAACGTTTTAAAGTTTTTAATTTACTCAGAAAAGCGTTAAAACTGAGACGATGACAAAGACGGTAATAAACATAAACTTACATTCACAATGAAAGAATACGTCGCCGTGCAATGAATTGCTGAAGGAACGTAGTAAGGGGGGGAGGGGTAACACTTGACTCGACAGTGTTGCCATTATTGAAATTCCCTCTTTGGATCACTCAATTCCCACTAGGTGAGGTGGAGGTACGATTCAAATATTCATTCGCCCTCGCTAATGACGTCCTTTCCGTGTGACAATTTAAAAAAATGTTTTAGTAATATATTATTTGAACCAAAATGATAAAACAGAGTGTTATTTTCTTTCTTCTTTAATTTTACAATAAAGGGAAAAAAATTAACAAATAAATAAATAGTATAAACCAAAACATCTAGTTAGAAAAAAATTCTCATTTGTAACAAGCCATGGCAATGACGAATAAGGTAAAAATCAATCAGATTCGATTACAAGATCACAAAAATATGATATAATTTTTATTTTATTAGTCACAGATCTGAACACAAATTTTTTTTATATCTAACAAGTTCCCAATAGTTTGAGAATCACCCAGTTGTCATTAGTATTATATAAAATTACATGGATGACACTTGTGACATTATATGACATTAGAGTAGCACAGTATGACACTTTGACGTGATGTCGAGGGGTGCGTCCCCTCCAATCAGGTCAAGTTACCCTAAATGCTTACGCTTCGGTGGCATATGCTCTTCAAGTTTGTTGATTGCAGTCACTTCGTTGTTGTTGGCCGATGACTCGATGGTATTGGGTTGTCCGTAAAATAATGCAGGATTTTATGTTTTCTTTATAATACCCCATCGGGGCTTGCAAAGGTGCTTAGTAACGAATGAATTCCTAAGATGTTAATAAGCGGTGAGCCGACTGGGAAGCGTCTGAGGGGTAGACCGAGGCGTAGGTGGGAGGATTGCGTTAAGAGTAATATGGCGTGTTGGATTTTTGGCATCGAACCTTCGGGTCCGGTAAGCTTTATTATTATTTAAAATACCCCTCCAAACAGTAAACATTTATTAATCCTCTACCAAACAAAAATGTTAGTTTACCCATGACGTATTTCGCTATTTGGGAATAATTCCGTCTTTACTAAGATGTCACAAGCTCAAACTAGGCCGGAACGGGGCCCAAACAGCAAGAAATTTCAACGAAAACTGGGGCGAAAACAGTATACTCGTGAGAGTACTGTTCACCGGTGGTTCCAGCGATTTCGATAGGGACACTTGAGACTTGAAGACTTAGATGGCGTGGAAGAAATTAATATATACATAAGTATTTTAGTCATTATAATTAATTACTTGACAAAATTATAATTAGCATTTTTAAATATCATGTCCGGTACTTAGGACTACACCTTGACAAACGCTTAACCTGGAATCCTCATACTAGACTGAAAAGTAGTATGTTATGCTAACCACACGTCGCACCTACATACTTTAAATTTAAACATAATTTAAATTATCCATATTTTTGTAACTCGTTTAATCCCATTGTTTTATTTTATATATACCATTCTTAAAATTTTTTTAAAATATAATTTAAATTTGTTTGTATCTTGTCAATTCAGTCCAGAAGAAGACCTGTAATATGGGTCGGCGAATATGTGGCTATGTCGGATTTTGTCCAGAGAGAGTTAACTGCATTCAGATAACCGGAATCGTATCATTCTCGTGATTTTTGGCTTAAAATGGAGTTGTAATATTAACAATAACTCCTTTTCAAGCATTTATATATTATGTAGACTCTTATTCAGTACAAAAATAACTCGATTACGCATACTTAAGTACAAGAATGATGATGCTAGGATTTTGTAACGTGGCAGTAATATATCTTTCCCTGATATATTATTTATAATTATCAAGGATGATGATATTATTTTTAGAAATTTTGTTTGAAGAACTCACTAAAACCCGCCCAAGACTCTTAATTTCTCCCTAAGATAATTATAAAAACAATATTGATATGAACGGTGGATTTATAATGCAACGAAATTTTAATACTTGTTACTATAAAATTAAATATTATAGACGTAATATGCTGCTTTACAATGGATACTGTATAGAAGCAGGAATATCAAGTCTAGGTACAGCCACACTATCAGCCTATGTACTGTCATATACTGTTAGTCTTACTGTCACACTATCAGACCGAATAGCGGATCTTGCTGTCTCCGCTTCCTTCGAGTAGTTGTAATAGCTATCAATCTATATATATTATTATATATCTATATATATATCTATTTATGCTATGAGTGGGGGCTCTAACTTTTGCCAAGAGACTCCTGTTTAACGTCCCTTCCGAAAAACGGCATAACCCACGATTTTATACTTAGTACCTTAGCTTGAAATGCCAATAGGGTATTATCAATTTTAAAAATACTAGTAATTCTTGTAAATATCAGTTATAATGAGACTTTTCTCCTGTTTCTTGTATTTATATTGTTTCTTGGTCCGTTATTTGATTCTTTTTTTTTTTCATCTGGCTCTGAGAAGACCATTATAGCTGATTAAAATTCTAAAGGCCAAAAGGGAGAAGTAATGAGTGACTCAAGTAGACGGGGAAGGCTTGAAACAAATAACAAGCGAAGAGACCCGGCAATATCAGGCGAGGACAAACAAATGCCGTGTAGACCTCGCAAAATTAAAGCCTTCCTCCCAGCTCTTCTTCTGATAACAATTCTATCACCCGGCATTTCTATTTCCCTCTCCATTTATACAAATCTCTATTCATATTTACATGGTACACTTGTGTATATGGTAAATTGATAATGCGCACAATGGTATTTGTACGACTTTGTTTTCAGTAATTTCTACTTTAAAGCCATTTTACAGTTCTAGAGTCAAAAAATAGTACATAAGAGGGTAGGCCAGTTATTATCCGCAATATACAAATAGAAACCTTAGGCCAACCCACCTCAGTATCCTCGCATTTGCCGATGACATAATTGTTTTTGGAAACAACTGCAGGAACCTCCAATTCAATTTACGCATCTTACAAGAAGAACTGGAAGTAATAAACATGACAATTAATACAGAGAAAACCAAAATCATGAGAATAGGAAGAAAAAGCGAGCATGGGGACCGAGTCGTAAGACTAAACAACACGAGGTTAGAGCAGGTGAGGGATTTTAAATATCTCGGTGCACACCTCAACGAACACGGCTGGATAGATGGCGAAATAAGAGAACGAATAAAAGCTGCCAGCAGGTGTTTTAATTCCCTCAAAAAAGGATTCATCGGGAAAACCGAAGGGTCAAAAAACACAAAAGAAGTAGTATATAAAAACACCTTCTTACCGATTCTCACCTATTCAAATGAATCTTGGACTCTGGCTAAAAAGCACAAGAGCCAAATCCAAGCCATGGAGATGCGTTATGTAAGAAGAATGGAAGGGAAGAGCAGAAGAGACCGAGTGCGAAACACAACAATGCGGTCCAATGTGGGGCTTCGGCCAGCGGAGGATATCATCGAGGAGCATCAGCTGAGATGGTTCGGCCACGTTTCCAGAATGGCAGAAAACAGTGTGGCAAAGGGTGTATATGAGACGAAGGTGGAAGGTACGAGACCGAAGGGAAGACCAAGGAAGACTTGGGAAGGCGCAATCCAGGAGGCCTTTGACAGAAGAGGTTTGGAATGGGGAAGGAGAAGAAGATTGGTACAGGAGAGATCCTCACACCGTTGGCGGTAGAAGAGGAGTAGATTAAATAAATAAAAATAGTTATACAATTTTATTGTAAACTTACAAGTGCAGTAGAACCTCGATTATCCGTTAGGGTATGGGATCAAGGTAGTGACTTTTCAGTACCTTTTTCCCATACCTTTTTTTGGTATTTTTCACTTGATTAGTATCAAGCTGAATCTTCGTGAACAGTTTCGTTTCGATGAGACGCCCAACAATTTCCTGTGCGAAAATTCTCAATTGTGGTAGCTAACAGAGGTAGCAAGGATAAAATATGTCGATTTGATGATTCTCAACAATTTATTACTAACTTTTTTTTTTTTTAAATCTGAAGATAGTTATCTAAATTATTTGAAAAAATATTTGTCCTACAAAATGTATGGCTTGATCAAAGAGTCCCCTCATTCCAACATCGATAACGAGGTCATCAAAAATGATTACTAACCAGCTGATTTTTTGTTTTTTCATTATAAGGAGGAGTCACTGGGATATCGTTAAAGGATACTGAAAGGACAGGAACTCATTGGTTTCTTTAATGGATTTGTGGGGATTCATTTTAATCCTCCAGTTTTGGTTTCGTTCTTCAAGATCACTAATATGGGATTGAAGAATGAAAAACTGTTCAGATACTTAAAAAAAAAAAAATACTTTGCCGACGTTTCACTAGACGTTCTGCTAGCCTTCTCAGGCCTTGAGGAAATATATTGACGTAACTATGTCTAGTAAAACGTTTTGCACGTTATGAAGCTTGAGAATAGCCAATTTATTTAGACTGGATAAACCGCAGAAGGTCCATCTGATGCTCTTAACTGATCAAATAATTTTTCAGTTGGATTTAAACCGAGGACGTTCAACACAGCAACTCATGATCAAATCGTTCGGTTCTTTATAATAGTAAAATGGGAAAATATCAATGAAATAAACAAAAGTAAGCTATTTCATTCATAAGCTTTGCGCAGTTTCATTGTTTTTTTAAGCATTACCAACTTGCCATTCATAACGATTGCTTGAAAACACGGCGTGTATTACTCCATGGAGTAGGTTCAAACTAACCTTATGGATTGGCAAGTGGTGGGGTGCCTTTCATCTTTAAGCCTAAACCCCTGGAGGTGGAGTGCTCGTGTAAGCCTCTTAGTTTCCTCTATGAAATCATACCTCTCCAGTTTGCAAGTCCTAATTTCCCTATAATATATGCTCAAAAATAACAAAAACCAGGACTAATCCTAGACAATTAAATAATAGGTGAAATAGACGAAAATAATATTTTTAATCTGATCTATTTTTTTAAAGTAAAAAAGATTAAATAATTAATACAACGGTAGTTATGCAGAAATTCTGGAAAAGGGAGCGGATGACTCAGTTGTAGAGCACTGTGTTGCCATGCCGGAAATCCTGGATCAAATCCTGCTGTAGGCAAGACTTTTATTAAGTCTGTTTGCAGCGGGAGATGGATCATAGAGGATCTAGGACTCTCCTGTGGCTCAACCAACCTCTATAATATATTATAAAAATTGGGTACCCGATATAAGGGGGGAAAATCTGTTGGCTGAGCGTGACTTAGGAAAAGTCACCTCCTTGCAGAACCATTGTCCATGAAACAGTACAGTCTTTACCATGTGCTGAACCCCAGACCCGTTCACGGGTTGTAGTGGTACAGGTTTTTGTAGATATGGGGAAAGCTCGGTTTGAAGGAAAATATAATAATAGGATTTAACTCTCTATATACTAGCACTCATTCGGAAAAAAAACAACGTTAAAACTACATCTAATGAATGGTCTTGGGTTCAGTGTATGGTTGTGACTTTTTGTCACGTTCAACTACTAGGTTTTTTCCCACCTTCCAGGATAGATTATAGAGGCTGGATTAGTCCCAGGGGGGTCTGTAGGGTCCATCTGTTAACAGGGTCCATTCACGGCTGCTAGATTTTTTTTTTTATATTTTATTTATTGATATTTACAACTGTATCAAAAAAAAATACATCAAATATAAAAATACAAAAAATACATAGTAAATGGGCTAAGCGATACATAATGACATGTGAAAATGACAAGTAGAGAAACTACCCACTGGTAGTACTCAAAGCACAAGTTCAACTAAGAAGTTACGGGGCCATCTTCTTTTCAGACGCCTCGGAGGATTATTAGGAAGCTAGGTTTGAAACTAGAGGGTTTGAGTGGAAATGAAGTTTGTTATGAAAGGATAGATAGCGGGTTCGGGCCAAATCAGCAACAACTGGGACATTATCGATGATTTTATTCTTAACAAAATAAGGACCATTAAGGATTAACGGCTGCTAGATTAAATAATTTCTCTGCTGAGGTAAACGAAACAGGGAACCTTCAAGACAGCAACTCGGCACTCTACATGCAATATGTTGTTTCTTTTCATTACGGGTGTGAAACGGCATCGCTAACGCTGAAGGATAAACAACGTATTCAGGTATTCGAAAATAATTAGTTTCATTGGAGTGCTATCGATGGGTAGTTTCTCCACAAGTGTTTTCATGTCATATTCTACATTTTTGCACATTTACTTGATATAATACCATTATAGTTGTAAATATCATTGAATTAAATAAAAAAAAAAAAAAAAAAAAAATTAGTTTCGTAGAATATTAGGTCCAAAAAACGATTATACCACTGGGGAATATAGGAGATAACATAATTGGAGAGGACACACCCCTCTCCATCACGTCTAAGTGTCATACTATGCTACTCTAATGCTATATAATGCTACTGGCAACTATGAAAGTGCCGTACTGTTATAGAAGTTTATAACTCCTAATATAATACAGGGGGATTTCGTTTCAGGAGGGAATAAGGTTGAACATGTCGTGAAGTTTAAGAACTAAGTAATTAAGTAATTAAGTAAGTCTAGGGTAACTAGAAAAAACAAAATTCAATAAGGCTTGTCATTATTCGTTCTTACCATTACTAAGCTCGCATCTTTCGTCCCGATATCTAAATATCAGAATTTATAAAAACATCCTCCAAACTCTTCCTTACACATGTATAACATAGCCGATGAAGGACAAACGACGTCTTAAGGTATTTTCATTTGAAAAGATAAGATATGTCCAGGGACCGGGACTCGAATCCGGGTCTTCCAGATCACTAGTCTGGGATTCTACCATTTGAGCTATCCCTAATGAAGCAGTGGGTTCAGGTCCCGGTCATGGACAAATCTTTTCTTTTAAACAAAAATATTTTAAAAAATTAGTAACAAATGAAATAAATTATAATATATATAATGACCTAAGTCAACTATATCCAAATTAAAATAACGTTCAAAGAACCTTCTTCCCCTCGTATACTTCGCAAAAATACGAGAACGCGGGGACTGACCACGAAAGGAAAGGATATGACCACGACCGAGAAGTGTTTCATTAGGGCCCAGGATAGCTCAAATGGTAGAGTCCCACACTAGTGAACTGGAAGACCCGGGTTCGAGTCCCGGTCCTGGACATATCTTTTCTTTTCAAATAAAAATATTTAAAAATTAGTAACAAATAAAATAAAATAAATTATAATAAAGTAGACGTCTTAAGGTATTCGAAATACGGTCTTGCGGAGAATATCTGGTCCAAAAAAGGATGAGATCACTGGAGAATTTGAGAGATTACACAACGCGTAATTGGGAAGGATGCAAGCAGTAAATATTATTCAAATGATAGCGTTATTAAGACGGGCCGGTAAAGTTGCTGGGCTTAGTAACGAACGAATTCCAAAGATGTTAATAGGCGCTGAGCCGGCTGGGAAGCATCTGAGGGGTTGACCGAGGTGTAGGTGGGAGGATTGCGTTAAGTGTGATCTGGCAGATAGGGTGGTCCGTGGAAAGAACTTTGTAAGCAGAGACTGGTATCGGCATCGAGCCTTCGGGTTCGCAAAGCTTTATTATTATTTTTGTCAATTTACACTTGTCAATTGTCAATTATGGTGCACCGAAATTTACAACTGAATTAAATAATACAACAAGTAAATGGCACTTAGATAAACTACTGAATCTATTATTTAAAGTAGCATTTTAAGTTAGAAGCTCATCTTCTATTGACGCCTCGGAGAATAATCGGGAATTAAAGAGGAAACTGGGTTTGAAACTAGTTGGTTGGATTCGGAATAAAGTTTGTCATGAAAGGATTGATATCGGATTCGGGCCGATTCAGTAACAAATGGAGCACTGAGTTCATTATGAGATGAATTTGTTCGTAACAAAATACGGAGCATTAAGGACATCCATGGTTTAGTGGAGCCCCAAAATTCTTCCAGAGCATTTCTCTAGTAAGTGTAGAAATAGCCTGTAATAGCGAGCAGTTTTTCGTCGTTTTAATCAAGAATTACCTGTACCACTACAACCCATGAAGGGTCTGGGGTTCAGTACATGGTAGTGACTGTACTGTTTGATGGACAACGGTTCTGCAAGGAGGTGACTTGTCCTTGGTCACGCTTGACCGCCAGATTTTTCCTCCTTATTTTGGGTACCCTATTTTTATAATATTTTATAGAGGCTGGGTGGGCCCCAGGAGGGTCCTAGTCCTATATGATCCATCTCCCGCTGCAAATAGACTAAATAAAAATCATGGCCTGCAGCGGGAATTGAACCAGGATTTCCGGCATGGTAACTCAGTACTCTACCACTGAGCCACGCCACTCCCCTCAATCAAGAATTAGGATTCCAAATCAATAGTTTGTCAAGATACAGTCCTGAGTGTCGTATCTATTCTATTAGAAACAGTGTGTTATATAAAAAGATACTCGAGGACAGGAAGTCTTTGGTTAATAACAAAGGGTGAAGGATATTCGATGGGATTCGAGGAAATTTATTTTAATCCTCCAGTTTTCGCTTCTTTCTTCAAGATCAACGAGTTCAGAAGTTTAGGATGCATAAAAAAGTTGTTAAAATATATATATTTTCTCTAAACCACTGAGCTACCAGGACTCGTATCCTAGTCAGACAAATCCGTTCTGTTCACCGATCCTATATCCCCATGTTATCGCAATTTTTGCGATCTATTATTTTAAAAAAAAATACTATCAAAATAACAATTGATAAAAATAAATTTAAAAAAAATTAGTTATAGATTTATAAATAATAATAAAACTGTAATACTTCGAACATAATCAACCATATATATATATATAATGAATTAATATATTATATATAATTTTTTTATATAACTAAATTTTGCGATAACATGGGGATATAGGATCGGTGAACAGAACGGATTTGTCTGATACGAGTCCTGGTAGTTTATTATGCATAATATGACTCGATTTTAAAGTAAACATGAAAGTCCGACAGGATTTCGCTACAAAATCAAAATACCTAGAATGATAATCGAATTTCAAATTTTCCATAACACGGTACTGATTCACAGTTCAGATACTAAGTAGAGATTCTTTAAAAAAAATATTAAATTTATTAATAAATTTAACACAATATTCACAGATTAATTGTTTTAGATCATTTATTACGACAAAAAAAAAATGAATTCATAGGAAAATTCTAACTCTAGAAAGTTTACTGGAATGCAAGAATGTATTATAGAAAAGAAGTGAGGGTTGATATTGATAAAAAAAAAATTTTTTTTTTAATTATTTAATTCAATGATATTTACAACTATAATGGTATTATATCAAGTAAATGTGCAAAAATGTAGAATATGACATGAAAACACTTGGTGGAGAAACTACCCATCGATAGCACTCCAATAAAGTTCTACAGTAGATGATCTCGAGGCCATCTTCTTTTCAGGCGCCTCGGAGGGTTATCAGGAATAGTATGGGAAGCAAGCTGAGAGACTAGCGGATTCAAGTGCGTATGGAGCTTGTTATGGAAGGATAGGTATCTAGTTTGGGCCAAATCAGTAACATATGGGATATTAAGATCATGATGGATGAGTTTGTTTGCGACATAATAAGGAGCATTGAGGATTTTACGAAGGATTTTGGATTGCAAGGATTGGATACGAGATGAATTGGATGGTTTAGTAGAGCCCCAAAGCTCAACTCCGTATGCCCAAATAGGTCTGATGACTGTCATGTAAATAAGTCTTTTGTAATTAATTGGTAGCTTAAAGCGTTTGTCCAGTAAGTGTTGAAGTAGGCGAAAACGTCGAGCAGTTTCTTGTCATTTTAGTCTTGTATGAGGATTCCAAGTGAGACGTTTATCCAGATGGAGTCCTAGGTAACGTATCTGTTCGACAGGGTTCAGTGGAATATTATTAAACGATACAGTAGGACAGGAATTCGTAGGTTTACGACGAAGGGTGAAGGTAATTTGATGGGATTTGTTAGGATTTATTTTAATCCTCCAATTTTGACACCATTCTTGTAGGTGTGAGATATGGGATTGAAGAGATTGGGATGCAACAAATGGATCCTTATTAACTGATAACACACATGTGTCATCAGCGTAAGTAGTGAGGACAGTGCTTGGATGGGTTGGGATGTCAGCTGTATATATCGTGTATAGGATGGGCCCCAGGATACTGCCTTGAAAAAAAAATTAGTACTTGTGTATTAGCCGGTCTCCATGAAGCCCAGCTCCTTATCTCGCGTAATTTCTCCTTATCACTCATCTCATTTGAGTTATTTGTGTTTTTGAAATGTAATTTTTTGTTTTGGTCTTATTCCTTTTGTTATTGCCTATTTAAAATGAACATAATAACACTTTGGAAATAGTCGTATTTAGAAGAATGTGTGAAATTCTTCCAGAAGTTGGGAATAATTTTAGAGATGAAATTATGAAATTTGTTATATATCAATTCCTATTAACATGGGAAGAAAAAGGTAGGTGTTAACAGTACCAGTGTGATCAGTCTTTATGTTATAAACAATGGCAAATATCAGTCCTTGGGTACTGGATAATACATAAGTTCTTCAGGACTTTTTTTATAACATTTTTATATTTCAATTTCCATTAATATGAATAAGAAGGAATGTCTTATCAGTATCAGAATAATCAGTGTTGAGGTTATACACAGAGCTAATCGGACGATGCTACATTGGGAGTTCTAAATTTTGCCTATCCAGGTTTAACTAGGATAGGGATTTTTAACGAGTTCCTGACATCGTACAGGCTTGCTACCGCCGTTTAACGTCCCTTCTGAAGGACGTCATAACCAAGGATTTTTTACTCCCTTTAAAAAATCTGCCGGGCTACGAACCCGCGATCTTGGGCTTAGTAGTTTGTTACGCTAACCACTAGATATTTTATATTTATATTTATATCTAGTCAGGTCGTTTAAGAATCGAAACTCCTCAGTATTAAGTATCCTTGGCCCAATCCTTTATACAGTTGAGATCCCAATACTATCCTTACCACGTATCCTGATGATACATGTGTATTATCAGTCAACACCAATTCAGTTATTGCATCCCAAAGCCTCCAATCCCATATCACTGATCTTGAAGAATGGTGTCAAAACTGGAGAGATAAAATAAATTCTCAAAAATCGCATCAAATCACTTTTACCTTACGTCGTAAACCAATGACTTCCTGCCCTTCAGTATCCTTTAATAATATCTCACAGCAGCTCGTCAAACGATTAAACTGGAATCCTCATACGAGACTGAAATGACCATCATACGAACTATTTGGACTTACGGAGTAGAGCTTTGGGGCTCCACTAAGCCATCGAATTCCTCTCGTATCCAATCCCTACACTCCAAAATCCTTCGTAAAATCCTCAATGCTCCTTATTTTGTTAAAAATAAAGTTATCCGTAATGTCTTTAATGTCCCATTTGTTGCTGATTTGGCACTTCATCTCAAAACTCTAGTTTCAAACCTAGCTTTCTCTTCAATTCTCGATAATCCTCTGAGGCGTCTGAAAAGAAGATGGCCCCGTGACCTTAGTTGAACTTGTGATTTGAGTACTACCAGTTGGTAATTTATCTACTTGCCATTAGTTATCACCTAGCCTATTTACTTGTATTATTGTAATACAGTAGTAAATATCAATAAATAAATAATTTTAAAAAAGTATCGAAACGTGATAGAAATCGACTTAGATATTATCGAGTTCTAACTTAATAACATGGTTAATAAAGCCCGTTACAGAAGAGCCCTTGTCTCATTTTTTTCTCCTCTTCGTTACATTATAAAGATCCCGAAGAAGGAGTGTGTGCACAATAGATATCGCGTATCCTTTGTTAGCCTTCGATCGTCAACTGCTTGTCTCTATTGTTGCTTTTCCCTTTATTCCCCTCATTTTCCCATTATTCCCCGTATTTTCCCTCTCTTTTCCCCCTATCGTCAGTGTTACATTACTTATTATATTCGCTAGTTTATATTCAACATCATAATGAAAGCTGTCATTTATTATATTAAACTTTTTTTTTTAATTTAATTTATTGATATTTATAACCATAATATAATTATAACTAGTAAATCTGCTGACATGAAAACACTTGTGGAGAAACTACCCATCGGCAGCACTCCAATAAAGTTCTATAGTAGATGGTCTCGAGGCCATCTTCTTTTCAGACGCCTCGGAGGGTTATCAGGAATATTATGGGAAGCAAGTTGAGAGACTAGAGGATTCGAGTGTGTATGGAGCTTGTCATGGAAGGATAGGTATCTAGTTTGGGCCAAATCAGTAACATATGGGATATTAAGATCATGATGGATGAGTTTGTTTGTGACATAATAAGGAGCATTGAGGATTTTACGAAGGATTTTGGATTGTAAGGATTGGATACGAGATGAATTGGATGGTTTAGTAGAGCCCCAAAGCTCAACTCCGTATGCCCAAATAGGCCTGATAACTGTCATGTAATATAATATGTAAAGTCTTTTGTAATTAATTGGGAGCTTAGAGTGTTTGTCCAGTAAATGTTGAAGTAGGCGAAAACGTCGAGCAGTTTCTTGTCTTTTCAGTCTTGTATGAGGATTCCAAGTGAAACGTTTGTCCAGATGGAGTCCTAGGTAACGTATCTGTTCGACAGGGTTCAGTGAAATATTATTAAAGGATACAGTAAGACATTATATTAAAATTTCTATCCTTTATAAAATTTAATCGTATTATAAGTAAAATCGATAGCAGTCTGACCCAAAAAAACATCTTGAATTAAAAATATGTTGCTACTTGTTATTTAAATGATCAGTATGGGCTGTTAGCAGCCATTTTGTATAACCTAACACTGATTTACCTTCCTAAGACCCAGCCAACTATTTAAAATTAATCTAGAACTGGACTCCAGTCACCATGTCATTATCAATCTTTTAA
This sequence comes from Troilus luridus, assembly GCA_964056705.1. Classification (NCBI taxonomy): domain Eukaryota; kingdom Metazoa; phylum Arthropoda; class Insecta; order Hemiptera; family Pentatomidae; genus Troilus; species Troilus luridus. The sequence continues at coordinate 3,276,764 of OZ057413.1, forward strand.
AATAAGTTTTATGCATCGATAAAACAATTATAACTTTCAAAAAGTTATGTCTAAAAATATGGAATATTTATACTGCATAATTTGTAAAAACGTATACCACTACAATCCGTGAACGGGTCTGAGGTTCAGTAAATAGTAAAAACTGTACTGTTTCATGAACAACGGTTCTGCAAGGAGTTGATTTCCTGAAGTTCTTCCTGCGGTGGGATCTGAACCAGGATTTCCGGCATGGCAACTTAGTGCTGTACCACTAAGCCACTCTGCTCCCCATACAATTTATAATCATTATAATTATTTTTTATTTATGAAAAAAAAGGTTCATTGTTTCAAGAGGATCTCCAGGAGTCCGTGAATCAGTTCTAACATTAAGTTTATATTTTCTAACTTTTCAATTTAAACAATTATTCGAATTATTCATTTAATAACTGCTTGTTTAAAATTACAGATCCCGCTGCAGGGAAGACTTTAATTTAGTCTGTCTGCAGTCGGGGATGGAAAATATACGGTCTAGGAGACATCACATCCCTACAGAGCCGTTGACCATGAACAGTACAGTCTCTATGGTGTAGTGAGCCCCAGACCCGTTCACGGGTTGTAGTGATACAGGTTTTTCTTTTTTTTAATTTACAAACAATTGAATTAGTCCATATTATTTACTTTCCTGTTGTACCCTGAATATCTCATTTAGGTGTGAAGAAAGAAACAAAAGTTTTGATGGTTACATGTTTAAAATTTGTTTCACTAACAACACATTACATAAGGAACGCGGAAAGTATTCAAACATATTCAGGAGGATTGCCTGGAATATAAAAAAGAACTTGTGTATTAGCAAGTCTGCAGGGACAGTTATTTGCTATGGTATTTAGAGTGGACGCTGATAATCCTGATACTCATAAAACCTAAGTTCTTATCCATATTATTGGAAACTGAAATATAAAATCAACTAAACAGGGAGTACCCAAAATAAGGGGGGGGGTTCTTACGGTTGAGCGTGATCTAGGACAAGTCACCTCCTTGCATAACCGTTTTCCAGGAAACAATACAGTCTCTACCATGTACTAAATCCTAGACCCGTTTACGGGTTGTAGTGGTACAGTTAAGTAAGAAATATACAATATAATAATTATATATTTCGCTTTCTCTTCTTATGTAAGTGTTTTTCCTATTTAATTTTCTATTCAAAATGCATGATGACAATTTTGACATAATTTGATATTGAGAACTATTCCGAACTTCTAGAAGTGTTTTACTGCTTCTTCATCCGAAGACGGTAATTCCTGAAGTGTTATTATTTTTATTTTAATAGAATAAAAAGTAATGAGACAATAACACCAAATTAAATGTGATAGACAATGAACAAAATTAACAAGACAAAAACATTTTAGTAACGCACAGACAAATAACTCATGGATAAAAAGAGGTTGCACGAGAAAAGAAGCCAGGTTTCATGGAGATCTGCTAAATCACAAGTACCAAACTTTTTATTTAGTAAAATATTGTAAATGTAAAAAAATCTTAGTAGAGTCCTGAAGATATTGGGTTGGAATCCAGCTGTGGCAGATTATTTTTTTATTCTGTACAGAGCCATGGATGGATCCTATGAGATCTAAAGATCCACCTGGGGCTTACCCAGCCTCTATAAAGTAGATCTCCTTAGTTAGGAGAAAACCTAGAAATTGTTCGTGATCTCGCTAAAATCACCCCCCTGCACAACCGAAGTTCTAGATACACTACAGTCTCTACCATGTACTGAACGCTTTACAATGTACGCAAGACTTTACATAGGTTGTAGCGGTACAGGTTTTTTATTTTATTACCATGATATTACTATATCATTTTATTACCATGATATTGCTCATAGGCCTGGCATACAGATAAGTTATGGGCAATAGTATCATGCGTCTGCAACCTTAGTGTCAGTTGCTAATGGACATTAAAGTGACTACAATTGAGCTTGTATTGCCTGATTTGTACGGCTGAATAAAGAAAGTATTTAATGTATTAAGGAGTAAAAATTGTTTGATTTATATATAATATTTATTTAAATATATAAGTATTTACATAAATAAATCAGTCATTTGAGAAACACCTCATGTTCATTTTTGGCCAAAATTGAGTTAGACTATTAAATTGTTGGTGAAGGCTAAACAAATCCAAAACGCATGTTTTGAAAATGTGTATATATTATTTGAAAAATAAAAAACTGATTTTTATTGATAATTTGAATTGTTTTACCTTTTATTTCATACCTGATAACATATCGTTTAGCCAGTCAATTGTGAAAAACACATCTCAAACAACGTTTATATTTTTTTTAAGTATCAAAATAAAAATACTAATAAAAATAAGCTTACCAAACCCTTGGAGAAACATATAAAAATATTCAAATAATATATGATGTTAAATTATGGACCAGCTGAGTTTTTTTTATTTCCCGAAAGTTAATTTTTTTGGATATGAGGTTTTTCTCAAATACCGATTCAAATAAGTTAACCCAAAAATAATAATTAAACGTATAATTTTCTTTATCTTGAATAATAATACATGTAGTGTACACTAAACAGTTAGTGACGTAGTTGCACTGCCCCCTCCCCCCCTCCCCCGCCTCCCCGGACAGCCCCGAAGAAGACCTGCAATGTAGGTAGAAACGTAGGCTCTTTAATGAATATTTCTGCATTTTCTTCCACATGTGACTTTCTTCTTTCTCAATACTTCTTTCTTTGAATATTTTTTAAATAAAAAAACTTATTTGACTGCACCCCCAACTATTTTCTTCCTTACGTCTATCTTCCAGTCAACCATCCCCTCGCTTCTCATGAATATTTTTTTCTATAAACTAAATGTTTGTGTGAAATATAACTAGTAATAAAATTTAATTTTGTTAGTGAATACAAATGTTCAATAAACCAAATTAATTTTATCATAAAAATATTCTATTTTTTTATAGATTTTTACAATAGTTTTATCATTAATATATAGTAACAGAAAAAAATAAACAGTGGAGTTGTAATGATTAAATGAACAGGAAAAGAAACAATAATTTGCATGAGCTCGCAAATAATGCTCAACCAGATGCGATTACGAACTCCATATTGAATGATTTAACAGGTAGATTCGAAAGATGTCCATAAGGTCGTAACTAAGAACTCTGAATTTAAAAATTTTCATACAGGTAGGTAAAAAAAAAAAAAGAAGCTATAACCTCATTGTCACTTATTATTTCTATGTTTAAATATGGAAAACAAATTCTTACTTCGAGTGGAGTTGGAAACACATTCTTCATAGAAAAGTTCACGTACCTAAAAAAATAAAAAATAGGATTAGTATTTAATTGTTATAGTTAAAAAAAAAAACCCTGTACCACTACAACCCATGAAGGGTCTGGGGTTCAATACATGGTAGAGACTGTACTGTTTCATGGACAACGGTTCTGCAAGGAGGTGACTTGTCCTAGGTCACGCTCAACCGCCAGATTTTTCCCCCTTATTTTGGGTACCCTATTTTTATAATATTTTATAGAGGCTGGGTGGGCCCCAGGAGGGTCCTAGATCCTATATGATCCATCTCCCGCTGCAAACAGACTAAATACAAATCATGGCCTGCAGCGGGAATTGAACCAGGATTTCCGGCATGGCAGCTCAGTGCTCTACCACTGAGCCACTCCTCTCCATGTTATTGTTAAAAAGAAAACAAATTGTGATATGAAAGATATCTAGTTGAATATAAAAGAATAAAACTGAATAAAAACGAGTATATCAGATGCGAGGAATATCAATACATATCTCCACTTCTATCTGTATATATACTCGTACATACGCTGCTATGTATTCAGCCTTGGTGTCAGTGAAATTGGATCAATGCTTACTCATGTTTCTTTATATATGTTGCAGGGGGTATATGGTTTAAAATACAATGCTATTGCGAGGGATTGTTATTTATACATTTACCGCATTGTATATAATGTATTGGTAAATATTAAGGGAGTGGAGTGGCTCAGTGGTAGATCACTGAGTTGCTGAAATCCTGGTTCAAATCCCGCTGCAGGCAGTGCTTTTATTTAGTCTGTTTGCAGCCGGATCATATAGTATCTAGGGACCCCCTGGAGCTCACCCAGCCTTTAAAAAATATTATAAAAATAGGGTACCCAAAATAAGGGAGGAATATTGAGCGTGACCTCCTTCCAGAACAATTGTCCATGAAACAGTACAGTCTCTACCATGTACTGAACCCAAGACGCTTCATGGTTTGTAGTGGAACAAGTGTTTTTTTTATATGTACTCCAGATGTCAATATATTTAATTCAATCAATACATCTAATTAGTGATTAAACATTAAACTAATTTTTCGTTATTTGATTTTTATTGATAACATTCAAACCATAAATCATAAACACCAATCCCATAAACTATATAGCCAGGCATTTTTGACAAAAACAGATATCTCTCCGATCCGGCCCCCCAAATCCCAATCCGAGAGATCCGATTTCATCTTATCCTCTTAAAAGTAAAATCCTATCATATAATGTTTGCCAGATCTCTCATTTTTTTAATGGTGCGATTTTCTTTTATCAAAAACAAAAATATGGATTAAAAAAATAGACATATGAAGTGTAAGGCAATAGTATGCAGAGCTAGGCTAAATAGCTTCATTCATACATTCCCTCACTCTTAATCATTAATTAAACAATAAATCAATTTTTTTAAAGTAATTAATTCTTAAAAATGAACATGCAATAATTTGCGTAACGGCATAAACAAGTCAGGAGCAGTGACTTTGTCATATGAAAATATTTTAAAAATATTTACAATTAACTTGACCCACCAACTAGATAAAGCCTTACATCACTAAAACCAATATATATATATATATATATATATATATATATATATATATATATATATATATATATATATATATAAATGAAACCAATTTCTGCACAAGGAACACAAGGAAACAATTTCTGCAAAGATGTGTTGTTCAGGATGATGATGAATTATCATTGCAAAATGTACTCACTATGGACATCGTAGAAAAATTAAACAAAATTTTTTTCTATCCGCAGTTTATATGTAAAAATTCGGAATCCAGGCTATAATTATGGTTTATTAATGTGAATCGAGGATTATTTGTTTGGAAGATTATTTATTTAGAGGATTATTATTCTGTTGTTACAATTAATACTATTCGGTCCTAACTTAAAGTTTGTTCATTTATTTATTAAACCAGTGCTAATTTAAAAAATAAAAAAAAGAAGAAGTTTTACATATTGTATTATATAACTGTGAATAAAAAATAAAATAATAAAAAACAGTAATGAAATGACAATATGCTATATACTATCTTACTTATATTATAGAGGTCGGACTATAATAATTATGGTTGTTGTTTTATTTCAAGTAATTACTAACCAAATTAACATTAAGTGGGCCAGACTCAATGGCTACATGTTGTACATTAAAGCCAATAAAGAGTTATATATATATATATATATATATATATATATATATATATATATATATATATATATATATGAAACCTAATACATTTTATGTATACGAATTAAAAAATATTTCTCACTATATTACTATTTAGAGATTATATCCCTACCCCTATAATTTTAGCAGTATTTATCTCTGTTAATAACTTAATGGATGAAAATTGAAAAAAAAAACAAGAGTATTCCGGTATTCGAGTTAATTAGGATATATGTTTAATCTTTGTAAGTGATGTATCACAAATTTGTAGCCGTGCATTTGCTGAACAGACCGGAATTTCTCATTTATCTACCTCTTGTATCTACATAATTATCAGACCTCTGTCCCAATGAGTTTACAGCATATATAAATAAATACGCCAGGACGAAGATACATGGATCGAAGGGACTATATAGCTCCTTAAAAAGAACAACGTCATAACTAAAAAATCGGCATTTTTTAGTTAAACCTTCAGTTGTTTGGAGCTTTTTAATTCAGGAACGGCAAATCTGATGTTTCATTTTTTAAATAAAGAAATACTTTGAGGTGTATCTTGTTTGAACTCGAATAAAATAAATTCAATACCTTCATTACAATCGGAATCATTTGTTTTAAGAATACTCAAATTTTTATTTTAATAACTTGTATATGTGTAATTTTGAAATATCTCTATTAAAAAAATAGGTTTTCCGTGTTATGATATTGTTCTTTTCAAGGAGCCATATCGTCGCTGTCAAAACAATATCGCCTTTGTACACTTTGGGCGATTTTACAGGAGAGAAAAAAAACGCACCGATTGTAGACTTGGCAATTTATAATATATTTTTTATCTCTATAACTGAAGATAAGTATCAAAAAATCATACTCAACCATGTTGTTGACCTTAATAGGTCCGTTACTGTTACTAGTAACAGTACGATATTTTCACCAAAAGTTGTAGATAGGCGGTTTGTTTTGACAGCGATGATATCTAAAATATATACATTGTTCTTTCATTTGTATGTTACTGTTATGGTCACTATGGTAACTACTGGATCATAAAATCGGGGAGGTTACTCTATGTATTTTATTGAACAGTTTAAATAAGAGGAATTTGTAATTATTGTGAGAAATAATGTATTGAAATATCGTTTCTTATTTCACAAAGAAAGTAAGTTAAGAAAGGTCTATTGAAAAATTAGGTTATTCGACTTCACTTAGGTTCACGAAATGTCTTTTATTTGAATGTTACTGATAAGGTTACTATAGCAACAACTGGGATATAATAACCTATTAGGCTACCTTTATCTTTGTTTTTTTTATTGAACCGTTTAAAAAATTCAGTAATTATTGTGTGAATAATTTAAATATAGATTCTAAGTTAAAAGAGAAACAGGGTTAAGTTTTTATTCCGATACAGGACATTATGTATATTCTATATAGTATATATATATATATATAGTAATACTAATGATACGAGACAGAGCGCGGTAGCGTAGCGCGGCCATGCTGGCGGTCGATGGCGGCCCCACCCCCGGGCCCGCCCCCCCAGGCTAGAAATAATACACGCTTCGGCTTCTTGCTTCGATTCCTCTCTCTGTAGTCTTCTGTCTTCTCCTTCTAATGGCCACTGTGTAGGCAATAGAGGAAATATTTAATATAAAAAATTCAATTATAATATAAACAAAATTAGATAAATCATATAAGAAATAAAAAAAAATTCAAATCTAGGATCCTTTATGTATAGATTTTAAAACTAGGGGAGTGAAAAAACCCATTTTACAAAGGATTACAATTTAATTTACGACCATATTGTTCTAGAAATTGAAATTCAGTTCTTTTCTAAGAAGCCCTACTTTCAAAATGTCTCTTTCTGTAAAATGTGAGTTTTATATTTCTGAAAATTCCTACATAAGATTCCCAGCATCTTATCCATACCATTGAATACAGTGATTAGTCAATGGGACCCTGGCTAAACATTCTTGTCCAATTGTATTAGTTATAAGTATATACCATAATAACATGTGTATTACATATATGATCACGTAAGTTCGAATATATATATGTCATATTCCAACAGGTTTTTTTTTCATAAAATCATATTTTGAGTTGTATCCTGTTTGAACTTGAAGTTTTATAGGAACGACATACAAATACAAATTTAAGTTTAATACAAATTTTCTAATAGTTAATCAAATAATTTGAATACCATCATTACAATAGGAATACTTTGATTTACCATTACCCATTTTTTTAATTTTCCTAACCCACTTTAAATAGTTAAGAACTTTTCAGTCTAAAATACTTAGACTTATCACCAAAGCACCATGGTACGTCTTGTTTGCAGTAGTTGATATAGTGTTTAAACTTCATTCAGATGCAAAAGGCGTTGGGGGATAACGAACAATGTTTAAATAATACGTTAAAATTTATTAAAAACATCAATATATACCAGTCAATTTGACATATACATTTACACTTTTATATGTATGTGTGTATATGGGTTTATGTATGTGTGTGTATATATATATTGTCGGTGTTTATAATGTTATATATATAATATAAATTTTATATTATATCATAAATCTTATATAATTATGAATAACGTTTTATTTTAATATGAACAACTTCATATAAGTTACATTTCTATCATATGTTTAATATGTTACTATGGTTTTACTATGTGCTTAATATAGCATGGTATGTTATTACTTAAATATGTAACAATATTTTTACTAAGTGTAATAAGGTAACAAGAATATATAAATGTAATTATGTAGGTAATGTAAATATGTATATTCTCTAGTGGTAATTATGTAGATTCTGTAAATAATTATATTCTCCAGTAGTGAGGGCAATAATAACCATTTGTAGTTGTTTGCCCTTAAAATAAAACAACAACCATGGTACGTCAATAACAAAACTCTGCATACTGACTTAAAAATACCAACGGTTGACGAATACATACGAACATACTACAAACGCTTTCAAGAAAAACTACACGGACACCCAAACCCATTAATACATCAAATGGCCTCTACTCTCATGCCTGAGAACACTAGGAGGAGATTAAAAAGAACGTGGCTGAGGGATCTGTTACAATAGGAAATTAATGCAAGCCAATGGAGAGCTACCGCTGGCTACTGTTCATCTTCATCTCATTTTGTTTTATTTTTCTGATACGTAATCTGCTGATTGTCAATTGTTTGTATTTGACAGGTGTGGATTAAAATATAAAGACAAGAAAAAATGGTTAAAAAAAATTAATAATCTGTTGAAGAAGCGATGCACTAACCGTCTTTCATTATGTTTGTTTGTTTGTTGTTGCTTAGAGGCGTAAAACCCTAGGGTCATCAACGCCTGTAGATTTATTATTTTTATAATTATTTATCATTAAAAAAGAAATAAATAAATTAAAAAAATATAAAAAAAAATATAAAAATAAAGTAATAAAAATAAAATAGTCATATACACATACATACTAATAAATAATCCAACTATAATAAGGAAAAAAATAAAGCAATCGGAAAAAACAACAAATGCATCTATAGCAGGGACAATGGAGGATCAAATATTGCTTATTAATTTACAGTTTGTAATGAATTTCACCACTTTGTCGATTACAGATTTGTTTTCATTAAGTGGTTCTCTAACATCAGGTGGTATTTTGAGCTGATTTAGTATTTTTTTATAGGAGTAGCATGTTAGATGTTTATGATATGTCTTTATTAGAATATGATATGCCGTCATTCATTAGAATGTTTCTGATATGGTCACTATTGGTAACAACAGGAATTTTAAAACGGGGGAGGTTACTCTGTGGTTTTTATTGAACAGTTTTTAAAGAATATTGTTTTGTAATTATTGTGTGAAACATTAAATTTAAATGTTTCTTATTTTATGAAGAAATTCAGTTTATTTAGCTCTATTAAAAAAATAGTTTTTTCTTATTAAGACAGTGTTCTTTTGAAAGAGCGATATGTAATAAAGATGTTCACCAGAATTCATTTTAATGTTACTGTTACGGGTACTGTGGCAACTATGATGGAAAATTGTAATTAAATATTTAAACTGGCAGCAATAATAATTATAATATGTTAACGGATGTAAGTGAGCTTTTTTATGTTCTTGTTCCTTAATTATATTATTATATGTGTAAGTTTGAATATTCATGCCAAACTTAACAGCTGTGAAGATAACCTTATGCACAGATGTGAGGAAGGTTATGAGAGAGATTGGCTTACTGAAAGACTCACTGTAGTTAACGTGTTAAATTGATATTATTTATGTTAGAATGGAATATGAACAATTGTGTTGATTCAGGTTTGTAATTAAAGATACCTGTTGTTATTTAGTGATTTATAAGATTGTAAATATGTTTTTTTTAATTACAGTTCCTCACTGCATCCACGTGTTATCATGTGTTCCATTTATCTCCTGGGTTAAGTCCCTGGGGTCGTTGAATTCACGACTTACATATGTTATACACTGTTCATTTAATTATTAACTAAATTAGATACTTAAGACGTACGTAAATTTTAGTAGAAGTATCCCTTTTTATATATTATTAATACAATGAAAGTGGGTACCTAAAAATTTTAATTTTAATAGCCTTTAGCTGCTGACGATAGGGTCGAAGGCGAAGAATACAAGCACGCACTACTTATCTGTATGTCAGGGCTATCTGCACGGCGTCACTTAATATCCTGGTAATAAAATAAAGAACCTGTACAAATAAAACCCATGAAGGGTCTTGCGTTAATTACATGGTAGAAACTGTACTGTTTGTTGGACAACGGTTGTGCAGGGTGGTGATTATTCCGAGGTCACACTCAACCGCCTGATTTCCATTCCAAATCAACAACCACGTTTCTCTCCCACTTTATAGAGGCTAGTTAAGCCAAAGGAGGGTCTGTTGATCTCACAAAATTCATGATGGTTTATGGATTAAATCATTTATCTACCACAGCTGGATTTGAAGCCTGGGCATTTAATACAGTTACTCAGATCTTCATGCGGTTTTCACCAATAGATAGAGTGATTCACCAGGAAGGTTTAGGTATATAATTTATCAAGGTAATATAATTTGTGTAAATGGGTTGGAATATAACGATAATGGTCGGAATTATTGGAAAAAGTATAGCCTCCTGGGAGGTTTCATCGATGACGCTGTCTGATACCTTTGTCATATATCGAAACAATGCATGGTGGAATATTTATCTTTTATTGATCCACAAAAAAGTCAGTGATAGCATGTATCTATATTTTAAGTACAACTTACTATACCCATTTTATCTTCTAAAACATTGATCAGGTACAATGCGGTATTTGGAAAGCTATTTAGACGAGTACAGTATTAATCCTTATTAACTTATATACTTTAGTTACCATAAGCATTTCATGCTCATTATTAGAATATTTTATACCATATAATGTAAATTAGTATCTTATGGGTTATTGCAAAAACTTAACGTGCATGAAAATAAATCCGTATATAAAGAAATATTTTTTTTTGTTTTTATGTTTATAATATCTAGACAATAAAATACATTAGAGAGCAATTCTCGGGGCGGGTTCTAGTTATAATATAAAACAAAAAATTTTCCTCAAGGTAGTATCCTTGGCCCAATCCTTTATACAGCTGACATCCCAACTCATCCTAATACTATCCTTACCAGGTATACTGATGATATATGTGTATTATCAGTCAACAACCAATATCACTGATCTCGAAGAATGGTGTCAAAACTGAAGAATTAAAACAAATCTTCAAAAATCCCATCAAATCACTTTTACCTTACGTCGTAAACCAATGACTTCCTGCCCTTCAGTATCCTTTAATAATATCCCACTGGTGCCTGTAGAACAGATCCGATGCTTAGGTTTGCATCTCGACAAACGGTTAACCTGAATCCTCATACTAAAAAACCGCTCGGTGTTTCAGGTTACTTCAACATTTACTAGACAAACGCTCTAACCTCCCAATTAACTACAAAAGACTCATCTACATGACCATCAAACGACCTATTTGGAGTAGAGCTTTGGGGCTCCACTGAGCCATCGAATTTCTCTCGTATCCAATCCCTGCAATCCAAAATCCTTCGTAAAATCCTCAACGCTCCTTATTTTGTTAAGAATAAAATCATCCATAACGACCTTAATGTCCCATTTGTTGCTGATTTGGCCCGAAACCGCTATCTATCCTTTCATAACAAACTTCATTCCCACTCAAACCCTCTAGTTTCAAACCTAGCTTCCTCTTCGATTCCCGATAATCCTGCGAGGCGTCTGAAAAGAAGATGGGCACGTGTCCTTCTTAGTTGAACTAGTGATTTGAATACTACCAGTGGCTAGCTTCTCTACTTGCCATTATGTATATTAGCCCATTTACTTGATGTATTATTGTAATACAGTTGCAAATATCAGTAAATAAATTTTTTTTAAATAATAATAAAATAATATTTTTACGACAAAATTCCTGAAACGACAACATACAGATCGCCGTTTAATATTAACAAAACAAAGTTTCAAAAACTGTTTTTCACGACCATGATTATTTTTACTTGGACATAACCATAATGACTACGCAATCCCATCGCATCCCATCCCGAATTCACTATTTTTAATCTCTCTTCTCTACTAAATAACATAATGAAAGCTTTATAATAGACTGAAAGTATTATTAATTGGTGCATTAACTTTTTATATTTATTGCGAATGGTGAAATGTTGCTAGGCATTGATAATAGGAACATGTACCATCAAAATAAGGAAACTGTGCCGTTACCAAACAAGCCTTCACGGAAGGGAAGTCCTCCCCTCATTAGATCTTTTTCTTGGAATGTTATTGAAGAGAGCAAGGGGATAGGGACAGCACTCCATATATTTTAGGATTTCAAGGCTGCCCATGGCAAGGATTCAAGAGAGGAAACGTAATAAGGATAATTATATTTTTTATTTATTGTTCTTTTGATGGTGATTATTTTTAAATATTAAATATAAAAATATTTATAAATAATCACCATCGAAACAACAATAAATAACAAATAATTATATAAAAACTAGCTTTTGCCCACGGCTTCGCTCTCGTGGAATTTTGCCTGCCAAATAAAGTTTCGTGAACGAACATTTTGAATAAATAATTTTTTTAAACTATAAGTTACTCGTTCATCAAAAATTTCAGATGTATAACTTCAAAACTGACGGATTCGATACAATCTTAGAACCCCTATTATATTAAGAGGGAAACCATTGTTCCCCAATGGTTCCCATTGTTAAAGGGATGGAGTTGTCCAAATTCCTTTCTTAGTGCTCATTTTAGCTATACATAGAACCTATATGCGAATTTCCAGGCGTTAAGCTCAGCGGTTTGTGCTGTGCGTTGACCGCTGGGTGTGATTGTCAATTAGGTTACAGTTTTATATAAACTTCGCCTGTGTGGTGTTGATAAAAAGTAGCCTATTTCGTTCCCCAGGCTTGAGATTATCCATATCAAATTTCATCACAGATGGATCAGCACAGACGTGAATCATACATTGACACTGATTAACAAACGGGACGGATAGAAGTTTACTTTTGTTCGTGTCAGTAAAGGATTAGTATGTAATGTTATTGAATTTATTGAAAAGAATTACTTAGTATAACGGTTTCACTTGTCGAACGGCAGCAGCGAAAAGTGAACTATGTTACTTGATTTGTTTTGTTCAGCGAAAATATATAGATTTTGCGAGTAAGAAACACGTGAGCAAGCATACAGACTTTGCTCCCCTTTTTCGGGGGAAAAAGACCACCCCCCCCCCCCCAAGTTTCAGGTCTCTACGATCAGCGGTTTAGGCTGTGCGTTGATCCCTCAGTTAGTCATTCAGGACAAAGCATTTTATATGTATAGATAAATTGACATAAGTCAACAAAATCCTAATTAAAGTAATGTTCAACGAACATTCTCCCCGTGTGTATATCGCGAAAATTGCGAGAACACGGGAATATCCGATCCCATATCGGAGAGAGAATGGATTTGTCTGGGTTGGATGCGAGCCTTGGCAGTTCAGTGTTTAGAGCACCGCACTAGATACGCGGGCGATCTGGGCTCGAATCCCGGCCAGGATAAACCTTTTCTCTTTCAAGCAAAAATATTTGAAAAGTATTTTCAATTCATTTTTCGTAAATAATTTTTAAATAGATTTTGACTGGTAGTTGCTATGCTGATGGTCTTTGGTTTAAATCAAGATGTGATAGATATATTTTTTAATCTGTTAAATGCCTAGGGTAGTTAAATACCCCTGTACACCTAAAATCTATAAATTGGGGTGAAAGGAGTATTTGATCGTGATCTCGATCAAGTCACCATCCTGGACAACCATTATTCAAGATACATTATAGTCTATATAATGTTCTGAATCCAAGCTCTTTCATGGCTTGTTCTGGTACAGGTTTTTTCAATAGATTTTTTTTTTAGACTCTTAATCCCTTTATTAAGAATGACCAAACATTATAAAACCACAAAAATGGATACGATTGTTTCTGTCTTTACATTTTTTTCAATATATCAATGGTTTAAGCGTTATGGCGCTGAATTCGACACTTCGTAAAATTTCAGTAAAGCGTTGGCAGAACTGATCCGAAGCACTTTCTTTAACCGCTTTAAAAATTTAATCAAGGGCACTTGCCTTGATGATGAACCCCTCGTGTCGCTCCAAAAATCTTTGATGGCGCTTCAATCTAATTTTTTGTAGCGATATTCAAACCTTTTCCCGGATATTCACTAGTCATTCTGACGCTTGGCCAAGTCAACTAAGTGGCATTAAAAAAATCTTTACCACTACAACCTATGAAGAGTTGTGGGTTCAGTACCTGGTAGAGACTGTACTGTTGTATGAACAACGGTTGTGCAGGTAGGATCACGCTCAATCACAAGGTTTACCCCCACTTAACGGTACTCACTTATAGAGGCTAGGTGAACCCAAAGAGGATCTCATGATCCCACAAGGTTCATCCCTGTAGAAATAGAAATAGAAAAATAATTTGATTCTGGGAGCAGGTCCCTTTAGAATAACAGAGATGAACAAAATTAAATGATCATATATATGGCCAAAGGCCTACATAAAAATAAAACAATAATTACATAACATCCTGAAAGTAAATAACAAAACAGGTATGTTTTGGTAGAGAATCAGAAAATATGATACAAAATTAAAATAGATGAACAGACATATTTACAATAAAAAGAAATAAGCTTTTGGAAAAATAATCGAATAAATAATAGCATCTGATAATAAAAAAAACAATGGCATTATTATGAATGAGGAATATTTACAGTAGTTCATCAATCGATCAATTTGAATATATCTATAAATTATTTATTGATTATAATGCATCTGATTGGGAATTTAGAAGATGTTTGTAATTAAATGAGATTAAAGCAGACGAATGACGGATATCGAGAGGAAGAGAGATAGAACGGGCTAGAAAGAAACCCTCAAAAGTTTTGGTTCTGTGGGAACGGATATAAAGATCAGCTTGTGGAAACGAAAGCTAAGCGCTATCAACAATTTTATATAAAGCAGATTTTGTCATTAATCCTTTGTTTTTGTTTTATCATTAAAACAATCTGAGTTGACAAAGCCTTTATAATTAAGACCTTTTGCGATAGAAGTATACAGAAATTTGGTAACAGGATCCATGGTGCATTTTTGCACATGATTACTATCAAGCTGAATCTTCGTGAATAGCTTCGTTTCAATGAGACGGCCAACAATTTCCGGTGCGAAAATTCTCGATTGTGGTAGCTAACAGAAGTAGCAAGGATAAAATATGTCGATTTGATAATTCTCAAATATTTATTACTAACTGGGTTTTTTTTTTAAATCTCAAGATAATTACCTAATTTATTTTAAAAAATATTTGTCCTACAAAATGTATGGTTTCATCAAAGAGTTCCCCCTTCTAATGAAAAAACAAAAAATCAGCTGGTTAGTAATAATTTTTGATGACCTCGTTATCGATACATGTTGGAAGGAGGGGACTCTTTGATCAAACCATAGATTTTGTAGGACAAATAATTTAGATAATTATCTTGAGATTAACCAAAAAAAAACAAAAAAACAGTTAGTAATAAATTTTTGAGAATCATCAAATCGACATATTTTATCCTTGCTACCTCTGTTAGCTACCAGAATCGAGAATTTTCGCACAGGAAATTGTTGGGCGCCTCATCGAAACGAAGCTATTCACGAAGATTCAGCTTAATAGTGATCAAGTGCAAAAATGGACCATGGATCCTGGACTAATATATTCAAGAAGGGGAGAAATTGTTTCGAATAAAAAGTATTCATAAAAAATATATATAATTAAAATAAATCTGTACCACTACAACCAATAGAGGGAGGGGGCGATTTGTCCATAATCACCTACAACTGCCAGGTTTTCCCCTAGTTATGATTACCCAGTTTTTTAAAGGCTGGGTGAACCCATTGAGGGTCTCCTGGTCTTACAGGATCCTTCCACGCCTACTAACAGATTAATAAATTAACTGCCACAGCCGTATTTGAACCAGGGACCTTCGGCACGACAACTCAGCGCTCTACGACTTGGGCACTCCACTCTGTCTTTGGCTGTTAGAAAGACAATTTCAGAAAGAGGTTTACAGAGGTGTTCAAGAAATGAGATATATTTTTTCAACAATATCTTTAAAAGATAAATAAAAGGCTTAACGAACCCGAAGGATCGATGCCGATACCAGCAATCTATGTTTACAAACCTCCGTACACGGAGCACCACCCAAACCCAAACCCGCTAGATCATTCCTAACGCAATCCTCCCACCTAAGCCTCGGGTCACCACTCAGACGCTTCCCAGTCGGTACAGCGCCTATTAACATCTTGGGAATTCGTTCGTTATTAAGCCCAGCAACTTTACTTTCTTAATCTTCGCGATGCTATCACCTGAATAATATTTACCGGATGCATGCTTCGCAATTCCGCGTTATCTCCAATATTCTCCACTGCACTCATCCTTTTTTGGACCGAATATTCTACGTAACACCTTATTTTCGAATACCTGAAGACGCTATTCATCCTTCAGCGTTAGTGGCCAAGTTTCACATCCATAGAGAAGAGATGGAACGATAATTGTTTTATAAATTCTGATTTTTAGATTTCTGGACAAAAGACGCGAGCTTAGTAATTTCGAGACCGAATAGTAACAAGCATTTCCCGCCTTTATTTCCTCTTGAATTTCGTTTTTTCCAGTTAGCATTGACCCTAAGTACTTAAACATCTCCACATGTTCGGACTTATTTCCTCCTCCAACAATATCACCAAAATTTCGCCCTTTCCTTCTACTGACGATATACTTAGTCTTATCCGAATATATTTCCAGGCCTATTTCCTTAGCAGCATTCATTAACGTTTGTGTATTTAGCTTTATAGTTTCTTCGTCCTCACCCAACAGTACCAAATCGTCCGCAAACCCAAGCACTAATATTTTACTATTCAAGTTCAAATTCAAACCTCTTTTGTTGTGTATCACCTTTTTAATAACGTACTCGAGTGTTAAATTAAATAGATAACAAAAATATCTTTAGTTAGTTTTATTAAGTATGGAAATACAGATTTTGAAAATATTGATCATTAGATTAATTTTATTTACACAGGATGCATAAAATTTATCTTGGTATCTAAACCCTAACAAGAGAAATCGTTACCCTTTATGTAAGAAGGTCGGTAAAGTTATTGCATCGTCCATTCAGATCTTTCTCAACACCCATCAAAGGAACTCACTAGTCTCACCTTTACTGATCTTCTTGCAAGTCGATCTTCAGAGAGCAACCGCCTATGAAGGCCTGATTTCTCTTCTTTATAACAAAGCTTCAATATAAAAAGGATTTTGTAAATGCTTTCAGTATATAGTACACTTATATATAGTACACTCATAACAAAAAAAATATTAAAATGGAGTCACCTATGGTGCAATGGTTAGCATAACCTTCATAGACAAGCTGGTGGCCTTAGGATTTTTAATTGTAGTAAAAAAAACCTAGTTTATGCCATTCTTCTAAGGAACCTAATATGGTGTACCACATCCTGTGTGGTGTCAGGTACTCGTTAAAGATCCCTATCCTAATTAAACCTAGATACGTAATATTTAAAACTCCGACTACAGCCTCGTTCGATTAGCCATTGCAGCATAAAACGTTTTTATACGAATAAACAACATTAGGATAATTACAAATAATGATCAAGTACAAATATAAATATTTGTTGGTACATTATTTGATAATTCATATGAGCCTTAATCGATAAAATACACATCAGTTAGGTTCCAATTAAAATTTATAAGCCATTAGCGGATCCAAGTCTGATATTTATACATAAAAAAATAAAAATGTGAACCAATGGAACCCCTAAAGTACATGATAGAGACTATACTGTTTGAAGTACAATGATTGTGCAGGGTACAGAAATGGGGTCCGAGACCACGCTCAACCGCCAGGTTTTCCCTTAATTAAGGGTACCCTCTTTATATAATCTGTAGGATAGTCTGTAGGTTCCTTTCGTGGATGTTTAAGGTGGATCTACATATTAAATACACATTAAAATTACTCTTCCTATCGCCATAAGTAGTTCCTACCTTCCTTTCTCGCCGACCATCAAACATTTCCGATCTCATTAAATTAAAAACCTCGGTCCACAACCGAAACACTCGTTCATGGCCCTCAGACCTATATACAGCATCCCACCGTACAACTCCTTTTGATAGAGCTTTCCTTATCCGATCCTCGTCCCTTTGGAACTCTATACCTTCTTCCATTCGTCGTTCCAATAATCTTTCAGCTTTCAAATCCCGTATATTCCAATCACCTTATATCCTTACAATTCCCAAAAAATCGGAAATAACAACCAGTTTTCAGGTTAAAATTTTCTAACTGTTAAATGAATGATGTTTTTCTTTTTATATATATATAAGTGTATATATATCATTATTTATTTATATATTTATATCATTGAGGCTTCACTCATCCAGTTCGATATTTTTAAAAACAAGCTACATTAGTTGATATTGTTTATATTTTTGTTTCATTTTCTGCTATCTTTGTTTCTACTCGACATTGTAATTAGCATACATATGTAATTATCTAT
The DNA here is from genome assembly GCA_964056705.1 of Troilus luridus. Taxonomy (NCBI): domain Eukaryota; kingdom Metazoa; phylum Arthropoda; class Insecta; order Hemiptera; family Pentatomidae; genus Troilus; species Troilus luridus. The sequence goes on from OZ057413.1 coordinate 3,295,352, forward strand.
TGTTTCTCTATATATAATTATCGTAATCTTATTTCTGTTATTTTTTATTTCTGTTTTCTTTTTAATTCACAACTTTTTTTCCCATTAATTCATTCTCATTTAATAAGACTTAATTAAATTAATACCCTGTATTAATATAGACGTAATAATACCCTGTACAGAAACCTGTATTGTTATTCTAAAGGGACTTGTCCCAGAATAAATAAAGAATTTATTATTATAATTATTAAATAATTTATCTCATAAAGCTGGATTTGTACTCGTAGCATTCACCACAGCAACTCGGGACCCCACAAACCATGTACCCCGTACACTTCCTCCATTAATACACCGGTAGCTTAATTACCGTTAAGGTAAAATGCAACAAAGATGTTGATTACTATACTGATATTTCAATTTTTATTTATTTTTTAAGTTTTCTAATATTAGCCAACTGGAATGTAACTCTTCAGTAATATTAGCTGTGCCCGCGACTTCGTCCGCGTGGAGTAGTGACTTTGGGCAGTATTTTTAAATTTTTAGGCTAATTATTTTGCAAGTAAAATACATACATAGATTAAAATAAATGCTTTACTCATGCCACATAGAGTTGCCCATGGGAAAAACATGATATTTTTATTGAAAAATTATATTTGTTTCTAACCATGTTACAATTTATTTTACACGTATTCATTTATTTACGTATATTCACAAATGTTATACGTATATTCGTTTCATGCCACTATTTCAACCCCTTAAAACCCTTTTTTCGGATTGATTAGTACCCTATTTCCTTTCTCAGGTTATAGACTATCTCTGTACCAAATTTCATTTAAATCGGTTCAGTAGTTTAGGCGTAACATACAGACAGAGTTACTTTCGCATTTATAATATTAGTTAATATTCTTTAGACATATAAACGCTAATTTTAGTACCTGTTTAAACCCTTTTAATGAATCTATTGAATTATTTTCACTGAAATACTAGTTTATTTGCACCAAACTAATAAAATAAATTAGAATATGAATAAATATATTAACACACACTATTATTATAACAACATTTAGCACTCACACTATTTCTAAATTATTTCACAAATTTTGAATTTTAAAATAAGTAATTTAACAGAGCAGCTTCACCACCCGCGGTATCCGGCTGACTAATGTGCGATGTTTTTGAAACAGAGATGGTACAAAGTGACAGCCAATCAGAATCGAGTATTCTTTATAACTCTATTATCCGGTCAAAACATATTGCCTACTTCCTTTCTAATATTCAGTCAGTTTTGTTCTTTTCTCAAGTCTACATCACAGCTTTATAAAATCATCATAAAATATGTCTTCTCTGAAATAATTACTTTTGGTAAGTATCTTTATTCATAAAATATATATAAATATAGAATATTTATTTAAATTAATTAAGAATGGTGAATTTACGGTATTTTTTTATAGCACCATTACACAATGAAACCATTAATGTAATTGAATATTTTAATTATTATTTATATTAATATTTTTTAATTTTCAGATATAGCAAATTTTAAAGGTAAAAAATATACTAACATATTTAAAAACTATTAATAAAATTTATTACCAATAAAATTAATTTTTTTTAAATAATGTTAGAAGTTTATTTATAAAATTGCATTTTAAATAATTTGAGCTTTGTGCCTAGATTTCCTAGATTTTAACATGAGTAGTATATTATTCTAATTAAACTATATTTTATAATTATTTATTTTTTTTTTTGTTCTTTTCTAATAACAATTTTATTTTTAGTGCCAGCCAAGAATTAGTGACTTGGTGCTAAACGAAAAGCTGTACCACTTTAAGAGATCAGGAATGATGGGTTCAGTGCAGTCAACGGTTTTGCAGGGAAGTGAATTTGCCGAGAATACGCTCAACAGCTGTTTTGCGGATGTAAGGTGTTTATTTCATATATGTATTTATATATTAAGTATAAATTATTTTGTGACAAGAAATTCTTGAGGGTTTGAAAGTCCATAAGTCGCTATCAATATCGCGAATATCTCTCTCAGCTTGGTCGCAGATTTGCAGTATGCAGCCTCTTCCAGAGTTGTATCCCAATGATTATCATTCTCTAATAAGCCTTTTGCCTCACATGCCTCTCGAAATGTTGAAAATGTTTTATTATTGAGCTTTTTGAAATCTTTGAAAGAGGTTGGGCCACGCACATGGTGTAAAAGCATAAACATATGTTTATTATTTATTTTAAATTAAATCAATTATATTAAATCAACGCCTATTTAAACCCCTTAAAACCCTTTTTTCGCATTAAAAAGTAGCCTATTACCCATCTCAGGCTCTAGACTATCTCTGTACCAAATTTCATTTAAATCAGTTCAATAGTTTAGGCGTGAAAGCGTAACATATAGGCAGAGTTACATGCGCATTTATAATATTAGTATCTAAGAATATATATATATATATATATATATATATATATATATATATATATATATATTTTTTTTTTTTTTTTTTTGTTTTTTTTTTTGCTCCCCATGGTAACTCCATGGAGGGACTGTTTATAAATATTAGGACATGCTCCATGCTTTAACAAGCATATTATGTGTCATTTTAATAATTACAGTTCAGTTTTGTATTATAATTACACAATACATTTTAGTATAAGTTAGAAATTAAAAATTTACATTTTGACTAAACTGATAATTTACATGCGAGAATAAAATTAAAATTAAATTTGTAATCATAAATTATATAATAGAAAAACAAATAAAATAAAATTTAACAAATATAAAAATAAACAAAAATGAAAAAAAAATTGTATTTTAAGCGAAGCAAGAGGATTTTATATTATTACTTATATAACTAAAAACATCGATGAATAAGTTATAAATATAGAACATTATGATTAGTGATAATACTTAATAAAAATTTGTACACAAAAAGTTACAATTTAAAATGAAAAACTTACTGTTATATTTTTTCAAATTACACAGTATAGCAGGCCACCAGGCGCACAGTGGAAAGAATCAACGCATTTGTTGGACATTGGACCAATTCTCTAATAACTAAATTTGTCCTTTATTTTGATCTTAAATTATACTTTATACTTCTTCTTAACAAAATCCATGGATAAATTAATTGTGAAATTAAATCTTATATAAAAAATTCTGAATTGAAATATAAATTTTTCTAAAAACTCATATTTTTAAAGCAATCCACTGTTTGAGGTAATGCATTAAATTAATCGTGCACCTACTGGAAAAAAACACATCCATAGTAAGATATTTTAGGCAAATAAACCTTGGAATTATTTCAAACGTCTGGGATTTTTTGGTGATAATTTAGTGATAAAATTAAATAATCAATTGCGAAAATCGCTCAAAATCGCCCAAAAAACTACCTTCACAGTAAATAACTAAAATGTTTGACGATTTTTTTCCATTTGTCAGATTTTGCTACTAGGTGCTATTTTTCGAGAAAATGATTTTTTATTTTTATTTTATGGGCCTTGAGAATTAATTTAAAATAATTTCTGTTGATATTGGCGTCTACTTTTCGCAAGTTTTCGTTTTTTTACCAGTTTTTGTAAACATTCATTTATCCGAACAAGCCTCATCTAACATAATAGTATTAACAATGAAACTCAGTTTGCGTGTGGCATTTCAACGACATATGTGTAATGGTGCACATAGGTGCAATAGTCCCTACAACAAATCGTCAAGTTTTTAATTTTTCATTTATTTAATTTTTATTTCGTTATTTAAATAAAACAATTGTATATAGGCACTTACATTTATTATAATTTTGATGCATCAATTATACCTAGTATATTAACTAACAAAAGTAATTATCAACTATTTTATTAATTTTGTTTAATAATTAAATTATTTGGTTTGTTAACTTTTCCTTTGTGTAACTTTATTTAATACCTATGTATCTGTCTTTCCATAGAATACTGTATTGTACCTATACTCGTAGTATGTTGGTACAATAATTGGTACAATGTTTGATACTAAATAATCTAACATCGAAATATCAAATCTAGAATTTTTACACGTTTCCCCTAAAATGTTTGATCCTGTTTATCATATAATTAAATAGTCCATTCAAAAAGCTTTAAAACCGTAGCAATAGCCTTATTCTAGGAGAACCAGAAGCGGAGATATTAATGAATGTTCAGATGCTCCTAACGCTCGTTCCACTGTGAGGCGGTCTCAAAGGCAGATTTATTATCTAAACTGACTACAAGTAAATTACTATTCTGTCGAAGCGTATCAGTAATGTAATGAGTAATTGTTTGTAGAACGTCGTCAGTACCAGGCTGGGGTCGAAAAGCATATTGATGCTTATTGAGAACATGGTTAGGGTTAAGATGAAACATATATCTCTTACTACAGTTTCTAAAAGTTTAGCCATTAATGGAAGCATACTGAGAGGTCTAAGATCTAAGCCGCCTTTGGAATCAGTACCGACTTTCCAATCTGTGGGGAATTCGCACCTATCAAAAAATGTTTTGTTGTTAAAGGTTGGATTAAGGGAATTAATTCTCGCTTCCTTGTTTTCTACTGTTTCGGAATCGGTCAAGTCAAGGATGACCTATATAACATACATGTTATATATATATATACAAGTTAAGGATAATTAACTTGTTGATTATCAAGTGTATTCGTCGTATATATTTATATACATTATTATTGTCAATTAATCCCGATTAGGAGAGCGCTAGAACTTGAATCAATCACATCTTCACTGCTTTTCCTCTCTTCCTTTCCTCTGTCCACTTTTTCGATGCTGTTTCTTTACTTGAGTCTTGTTCAATTTTCTTGTTCCTGATCTTATTCCTGAATTGTTGTCTATTCTGAATTTAATCTTTGGAGAAAATCCTCATACAAGACTGAAAAGACAAGAAACTGCTCGACGTTTTCGCCTACTTCAACACTTACTGGACAAACGCTCTAAGCTACCAATTAATTACAAAAGACTTATTTACATGACAGTTATCAGACCTATTTGGGCATACGGAGTTGAGCTTTGGGGCTCTACTAAACCATCCAATTCATCTCGTATCCAATCCTTACAATCCAAAATCCTTCGTAAAATCCTCAATGCTCCTTATTATGTCACAAACAAACTCATCCATCATGATCTTAATATCCCATATGTTACTGATTTGGCCCAAACTAGATACCTATCCTTCCATAACAAGCTCCATACGCACTTGAATCCGCTAGTCTCTCAGCTTGCTTCCCATACTATTCCTGATAACCCTCCGAGGCGTCTGAAAAGAAGATGACCTCGAGACCATCTACTATAGAACTTTATTGGAGTGCTATCGATGGGTAGTTTCTCCACAAGTGTTTTCATGTCATATTCTACATTTACTTGATATAATACCATTATAGTTGTAAATATCATTGAATTAAATTAAAAAATAAAAAAAATCGTTGGAGATTTTAAATAATTCCATATTCTCTTGTTTCTTTCATCCAATTAGACTTTAATTTACTAGCATTGGCTATATTGAAAATTTTCTTAGTGAGTATGCTCTTATCCATCCGACATACGTCGGAATACTTTTTCTAAATTTATCTGTGATGTTTTCTGTATTTTCATAGAATTCCTTAGTAGGTCTTTTAATCCAGATTCCATCCCGGAGAACAGCACTATACATTTTTCTAAGAATTTTCCGTTATGTATCTCATGAACTTTTGTCATCCCTTTAATTACAGTAGTTTCTGCTGCATACAGGGCTTCAGGTAAAACAACGGTAATGATTGTTTATTGTAATGATTCCAGGTCAGCTTGTATGCCTTCTGCAATTTGAGCACTCTTTCTGTGTTGGAAATTTTGCTCAAACCTTTGGGTTGAATGGTTTCTCTTAATTACTTGAAGTGAAAGTCCTGTGATATTTTCCCATAACGCGTACATAATGTTGATTTTTCTGTTGATTTAGTATCCATATACTGTGTTTGTTCATAGGAAATTTATATATATATATATATATATATATATAATTTTAAAAATAAGTAAATGAATTTACAAAAGCGATTTTCCTAAAGAAAAATCCCAATATTTGTAAACATGATTGATTCCTATCTCACTGAAGACGATCCCCTCCTTCAGGGAAATCCCCGGCATAAGAATTGAGCTTAAGGGATGATGGAACTGCTGACCCCTCGTATCTCACTTATTATCTTCTGCAAAAGATATATTTATCGATACATCAAGGAAAATTATATCTTGTCCATGATAACTGATTGATTTAAAAAACAAAAAATTATAATTTAACAGGTCGAAAACGACAAAATACTAAAGAAAAAGTAGTAAATCAGTTGCTAGGGAACGGATCTAAAATAAATCACTAAAACTTTATTTAGTGATCTAAAATAATATAAATTAATATATTCTTAATTTCAAGAATTATGATTGTAGATAAATTGAAAAATAAAATGTAAATAAGCAGATAGGTGGTAATGATGTCGTTAGGGATCGTTTATGCTGATAAAAATTCATTTATATTATAGATCTCTAAGTATAAACCAAAATAATTTCATTTGTATTACAAAAATTTATAAATTATTTGGTATTTATTCCTTAGGTTGTCGCTTAGAGTTGAGTCACAAGAAGTTTTAACTGTTTTTTCGTATCATTTTTAATAAATAAATAAACAAAGACTTAACGAACCCGAAGGCTCGATGCCGATACCAGCAATCTATGTTTACAAACCTCCGTCCACGGAGCACCACCCAAACCCAAACCCGCTAGATCATTCCTAACGCAATCCTCCCACCTACGCCTCGGTCTACCCCTCAGACGCTTCCCAGTCGGTACAGCGCCTATTAACATCTTGGGAATTCGTTCGTTACTAAGTTAAGCAACTTTACATGCCCATCTCAATCTTCGCGACGCTATCACCTGAATAATATTTACCGGATGCATGCTTCGCAATTCCTCGTTATGTAATCTCCTATATTCCCCAGTGGTCTCATCCTTTTTTGGACCGAATCTTCTAATTAGCACCTTATTTTCGAATACCTGAAAAGTTGCTCATCCTTCATCGTTAGTGGCCATGTTTCACATCCATAGAGAAGAGATGGAACGATAATTGTTTCATATTCGAACTTATTTCCTCCTACAACAATATCACCAAAATTTCGCCCTTTCCTTCTACTGACCATATACTTAATCTTATCCGAATTTATTTCCAGGCCTATTTCCTTAGCAGCATTCATTAACGTTTGTGTATTTAGCTTTATAGTTTCTTCGTCCTCAACAACAGTACCAAATCGTCCGCAAACCCAAGCACGGATATTTTACTAATCAAGTTCAAATTCAAACCTCTTTCGTTGTGTATCACCTTTTTAATCTAGTAAATATAATGAAAGATAAATCAGGTCCAGAGACAAAAACAAGTAGAGAAACAACCCTGTTGTAGTACTCAAATAAAAAGTTCAACCTAGAAGGTCACGAGGCCCATCTTCTTTTCAAACGCCTCGGAGGATTATCAGGGATTGAAGAGGTTGCGAGGTTTGAAACTAGTGGGTTTAAGTGGGAATGAAGTTTGTCGTGAAAGGACTGATATCGGGTTCGGACCAAATTAGCAACAAATGAGACATTAAGGTCATTATGGATGACTTTGTTCTTAGAAAAATAAGAAGCATTGAGGATTTTCAGAATGATTTTGGATTGTAGGGATTGAATACGAGAGGAATTCGATGGCTTAGTGGAGCTCCAAAGCTCTACTCCGTAGGTCGAAATAGGTCGTATGATGGTCATGTAGATGAGTCATGTATTTAATTGAGAGCTTAGAACGTTTGTCTAGTAAATGTTGAAGTAGCCTGAAACGGCGAGCAGTTTCTTATCGTTTCAGTCTAGTATGAGGATTCCGAGTTAAGCGTTTGTCAAGGTGTAGTCCTAAGTACCAGAACTGTTCTACAGCAATCAGTGGGATGTTATTAAACGATACAGGAGGACAAGAAGTTATGGGTTTAAGACGGAGGTGAATTAAATATAAATACAGTTGTATCAAGAGCAATTTAATTAAAATCCAGTTGTGGGAGATAAATTGTTGTGTCTGATAACAGTGTCGAATTGACCCTGATGGATCAGCAGAACTTGCTTGTACTCGACGAATCACCTCCCTGCACAACCGTTGCCTTAGGAACAGTACATTCTCTAACATGTACTGAACACAATAACCTTCACAGGCGATAGTGGTACAGGATTTTTTAAGCTTATATTTCATCTCATTTCTATCATCTATAGATATAGACATGAATTTTAATGTTTTAATTCTCATTCAATTTGTTATATTAAATATTAATTTTTTTAATTTTTTTTAATACTGAAAATATCTATTTGGATATATTGAGCAGAACCAGGAAACAATACAATTAAAAATTTTAAGAAAATTGTTAATGCTCCTATGTTTATTTCAAATCACACAGTAAGTACACAACATTTCACTCGTCAACACATCAACAAAATCCTCTTGTTCTTTCTAATTCCTGCTCTCTTGACATCCCATGAGAAAGATCAAGTGACCTGCAGTAACCATTAATTAGCTATCAAAAAATTTAATATTCATGAAAATTGAATAGGAAAAATCATTGAGATCAATTTTGCTATATATGATACTGCGCAGGTGTAAACATAACATGAAAGGATTAATTCGACATTTTTTCAAACTTATATTAAACAATTTTTATTTCTTGTGTAGTCTTTTTAACTATAGTATGCTAACAAAATTAATTTATTCCTGTAACATTATTTATAATAATAATTAATACGTTTACGAGTTTGCTCAGCATAATTTTGCTTCAATTAATGATCCCAATTTATTGTGTCTAGCAACAACTTATCTCCATAGCAACGACTTATCTCCATAGCAACGACTTATCTCCCATGGCAACAGTGACGTTGCAGTTGTTCAATTTAACTAACCGGGTGCTTGCTCCTCAATGGAGCATTATGCAATTTCCTGTTACGCATGTGGGACCATCTCTTTCCAGATCGAATATAAGGAGCTGAAGAAAGAGGTTTTTAGTGAAAAGTAATCTAAAAAAATATATATCTTGGTTAGAATATCTTCAAAGGAAAACAAAGGTTAAAAAAAAAAATGGAAATAAAATTCAACGTTATTATATAACGCGTAACAAATAAATATGGATATTGATAATTTAGTAGTATATAGTTTACCTACCATTTATATTATTATGGAAGTTTTTACACTTTACAATATTTAATGTAGTTTAACTTTTAATAAACATTCATTTGTTCGCAGTATATATTGAAAAGAACGGAACTACTTAATATTTATATATTTAATAATAAACGGTTTTGCAGTGACTTGTCCGAGATCACGCTTAACTTATTGACAACAATTATGGATACCCATTTTACAAGGGCTGGATGATTCCCAGGAAGGTTTGCGAATCCCACAGGGTCCAACCTTGGCTGAAATAAAAAACAACCTGTACCATTACAAACCGTGACGGGTCTGGGGTTCAGTACATGGTAGAGACTGTAGTGTTTCATGGACAATGGTTCTGTAAGGAGGTGACTTGTCCCAATTCACGCTCAACCGACAGATTTTTCTCCCTTGTTTTGGGTACCCTATTTTTATAATATGTTATAGTGGTTGGGTGAGCCCCAGGAGGGTCCTCCGGTTGCAAACAGACTAAATAAAAGTCTTGCGGGATTTAAACCAGGATTTCCGGCATGGGAACTCAGTGTTTTACCACTCCGCAATAAATATTTATTAATTTCTATGACACTTAGTCCTCTACCACTGCACAACCACAATCCCTTTAACAAAAAATTAACGCTAATAATAAAAGTGAAATCATAGCAAGACTTTGTAAGTTTTTGATACAAAGAAACTTTCCTATAATCTTGACTTTCTCTTCATGGCAGCTAAGTATCGAGTTCTAAAATGTATAATCTTCACTAATAGTTACAGGAAATCATATTTTACAGAAAATAATCTTCGAGTGATATTCTAGGATGAAAATGTACTGAATTAAAATTTTATTTCGTAATTTAGAGGACGATATATAAAATAAGAAAACATTGTATTATTAACAAATGTTGTTTCTTAAATATTAAACCGGAAGTGATCGGGTTTTGTCAAATAATTCACTCTCGATAGAAAGAAATCAGTCGAGTGGGTCCGCTAGAGTGCAGTAGCGTACAGGTACTCTTAGTAATCTGGCAGAAAGTAAAATGAACTCTCAATGTAGAAATCTTTCTTTTTATTGTAGTGTGACTATTTTCAAGCCAGTTAGTAGTTTCAGTTGATGATACACCCAATCCGTTATGATAGTTAAATATTTGTTTTATACCTTGGAGTAAAATATGATAGGAGAATTACATGGGGTCCTCATATTAATAAAATACACCAGTCACTAAATCTTAAATTGAACTTAATTCAGAAAAAAACTCCAAATTAAAACAGGACAAAAATTAAACACGTACACTTACTTTTTAAAACCAGTTTGGACATTACAAAATTATGGCATCGCTAAACAGACTGGGATAAAACGACTACAAACTTTCCAATCGAAAGTACTCAGCCTTGTCATAAAAGCACCTTGGTATGTCAATAGCAACACTAAAACTACACGGACACCCAAAATAATAAAACAAACACTAGATTATCCATCCATAGAATATCCATAAATAAAACACTAGAAGGAGACTAAAAATATCGTGAGGAAGAAAACAGTTGGGGGTGCAGTCAAATAAAAACACTAAATAAGTAATTACTTATTTAATTATGTGCCTGTTAAGGCCAGATGAAGTAGTAACCTTATAAAGTATTATCAGTTTTAATAATAAAAATTTAAACGTTTATTTCATTGTTGTTTAGAATAATTTAACTTTAAAAGGTAATTTTATTTGTTTAGATATAAGTGTAATATTTGTAGAAAGTGTGAAAACATATGTTATAAAAGTGAAGAGAGAAAAACAAAAGAGAGTCGATCGGCTTTTGTTCGCTCCGGCTAGACCGAGCGAGTCAGTGTTGCCACGAGCCTCTTGACGTGCACATCGTATGCTCTTTAGGAGCCCAAAATTGTTTTGTGTGAATTTGAAGAAGATACTAATTTGCTGCCCAACTGCAGGTGTAATTAGTTTAAACTTCGTCATAGATTCGACCAATTTGAATTGACCTACTCGATCATCTCAACCTCTATTGTTTCACCATCTTCGCTCGCCCTGCCGACGAAAATCCTCTGTCGTCTCAACATCCAGCTCGCCCTGCCGAGAATCTACCATCTACTGAAAACTACTTCGACAGACAGATAAGAGTTTTCATTATTATATCATTGCAATCAGAAAACCGCATAAACATTCATTATTTTGTAATTTAATAGAGTTAAATTTACTATCGTAAGATTAAATAATATTTGTTTTCTTTTTGTTATTAATTAGTTGTTGATAATTTAGTTAATATTAGTAACTTCATTTCTCATTATAAAAGCGTTTAAATTGTTCTTTAATTTAATTAATTGTTTTTCATTCTCAAAATTATTAGTTATTTAATTCATGAAAATCGATTTATGTTATTAGTTTAATAAAAGGTTACAATCAAAATGACATGCGATCTGGTATAATTGAATCAGAAATTTATTTTCCTTATCCATTTCGGAGCTCTCATCGAAAGGTCCAATAACTATTTTGAGGTTGCTCAAACAGTGCCGACGTTTCGACCCACTTTGTGGGTCATCTTCAGGGCTAAGAAAGAAAAACAGACAAAATAACAGAACTATAAAAATACATTGCAGAGTAAGTGTATGATAAATGAGAAAAAATATATATGTAGAGAGGTAGAAATTTAGAACAAAAATTTCTATAAAAATACATTGCAGACTAAGTATATGATAAATGAGAAAAAATATATATGTAGAGAGGTAGAAATTTAGAACAAAAATTTCTACCTCTCTACATATATATTTTTTCTAATTTATCATATACTTAGTCTGCAATGTATTTTTATAGTTCTGTTATTTTGTCTTTTTTTCTTTCTTAGCCCTGAAGATGACCCACAAAGTGGGTCGAAACGTCGGCACGTAATTAAATAAGTAACCACTTATTTAGTGTTTTTATTTGACTGCACCCCCAAGTATTTTCTTCCTTAGGACTATCATCCAGTCAACCATCCCCTCGCTTCTCTTAAAAATATCGTGGATGGGCGATTTGTTATCATAGGAAATTAAAGCAAGCCAACGAAGAGGTACTGCTGACTACTGTTTTTCTTCATGCCTTTCATGCCATTGAATTATATTTTTAATGTCAGCTAATCTGCTGATTGTCATTATTTGTATTTGACAGGTGTCGATGAAAATATAATGAGAAAAATAATTTGTTTTCTCTTTTTTTTTTTTAATGACTCGATCACTAAAAAAATGGGATTGTGAATTTTGTAGTTATTATTGATATTATTACAAAAATACTTTATTATGGTGGCAACACTGTAGTACTTTTAGTTTTCACTGATGGTACTCATTTTTATGGTAATACTGACGTTTTTAAGATGACGTCATACATATTAACTGCTGGCGTGTTTTTCAATGAAGTTTTAATTACATGTATTAGTTAAATATATGTATTATTGAAATCTTATAAGTGACGCTTTCATGGTTTAAATTGTACTCAAAAATAACATTTTAGTACACTTTTATCAGTCACGATTTCTTTTTGTAATAAATCTGATTTTTAAATACTGAGGATCTTCATTTTATTATTTTCCAAAAATTTCTTTTATATATTTCAGACCCAGATACTATTAAAAATTATTAAGCTTGCCCAGAGGAAGATATTCGAAGTTTAAAATCACTCTCAAACACTAGTTCCTTTAGCATGTAGTATCAGTCAAATTTCCATTTTGGTAAATAAGTCATACTTCACAAAGTTTTATCATGACATTTTTTACTACAGAAGGATAATTGTAGAATCAACTATATGATCATATTCAAACTAAAACCGTTGACATAGTATTATAAAAAATAAGGAGCATTTTGTGTCAAATGTAGAGTCAGTGACTTATGGAATTACCATGCATACGTTTCTACAAAACTTAGTTAACAATATAACAGGAAGTCTCTATTCGAATACATTGAAAATTTAATAAAAACGAAACGCAATGAATCTGGTAGAGGTCTGAAAATAATAGGATTGTAGCTCACAGCAAAGTCGGCGAATGAAATTTTGAAAGTGAACAGTTAATTTTATCCGATGAAAGGAAGAGCTATGAACCAGATCTAAGGCTGAAATTCATTCCATGTCTTTTCACTGACCGATATTCGTTCTCCTGTAAGGCTTTTAGTCGAATATTTATATAAAAAATCAAATATTTTTAATTTACTTTCGCAACATAGGAAATTGAATTTACTTTTCCTCAAGATACTACCTTGGCCTAATCCTTTATACAGTTTATACAGCTGAAATCCCAACTCGTCCTAATACTATCCTTACCACGTATGCTGATGATATATGTGTATTATCAGTCAACACCAACCCAATTATTCCATCCTAAAGCCTCCAATCCCATATCACTGATCTTGAAGAATGGTGTCAAAACTGGAGAATTGAAATAAACTCTCAAAAATCGCATCTAATCACTTATACCTTACGTCGTAAACCAATGACTTCCTGCCCTTCAGTATCCTTTAATACTATCCCACTGGTGCCTGTAGAACAGATCCGATACTTAGGGTTGCATCTTGACAAACGATTAACTTGGAATCCTCATACGAGACTGAAAAGACAAGAAACCGCTCGACGTTTCAGGCTACTTCAACACTGACTAGACAAACGCTCTAAGCCCCCAATTAATTACAAAAGACTCATCTACATGACCATCATACGACCTATTTGGACCTACGGAGTAGAGCTTTGGGGCTCATTCATAACGACCTTAATGTCCCATTTGTTGCTGATTTGGCCCGAACCCGCTATCTATCCTTTCATAACAAACTTCATTTTCACTCAAACCCTCTAGTTTCAATCCTAGTTCCCTCTTCAATTCCCGATAATCCTCCGAGGCGTCTGAAAAGAAGATGGCCCCTTGACTTCTTAGTTGAACTAGTGATTTGAGTACTACCAGTGGGTAGTTTCTCTACTTGTCATTTTCACATGTCATTATCTATCACTTGGCCCATTTAAATGATGTATTATTGTAATACAGTTGTAAATATCAATAAATAATTTTTAAAAAAGAAAAAAAAAGAATTTACTTTTGTAACATTGCAAGTTGAATTGTATGAATACAATATCTATAAACTGGATGACTTATAAGTGTAAAAAAAAATCTAGAGGTTGAAGGTGATTTTGCACAAATCATCTTCCTGGACAACCTGGAAACAATACAATCTCTACCATGTACTGAAGCAAAGACTCTTCATGGGTTTTAGTGGTACCGGTATTTTTCTCTTTCTTTTTTATTCATTTTTACATACAGTGGCTCACAGTCAAAATGATTTCCGGTAATGCAATTTTATTTTTTAAATCACTCCAATATATGCTGTGCAGTTAAACGGCGTTATTAAAAAAAAAATCGGCTATTTGATTCAGAGATTTCCTTTTATTAAAATTCTCTTTGATTCACGTTCTCTTTAAAAATTGTGTGTACTCTTATGATTGAAAAAAAGTTTAAATCTATCACAATTTACGGTAGGATATGTTAAACTGACTGAAAAAAACGTAAAACTTTCGACACAACAGTTAAACTAAAAGAAAATTTTCACTGTGGAGTTAGTAATCTTAAACAAATTCGAACAATAATTCATTTACTCGATTTTTGCCATATAACTTTATTATGTGGATACGTTTCGACTATACGTCATTTACAATCCATCAAGAACTTCTTTAACATCTAAGAAGAGTTATAAGTCAACCTTTCTCTGTAAATTATTACATACAATCATAACAATATAACAAATACACATTTCTTAAAATCGTCCATAAATAGAAGTAAGTATAGATACCTTTTTTTATTATTCATTGTCATTTGCTAAAAATTTTTTCTTAGAGGTCCATGGTCCTCCATGGTCCTTATGTTAATAGTTTAAACTTGGCCTCTATTTATTCTATATTTTATTTATATTTACATACTAAAATCTACCTTAATTAAATTACAAATTAAAAAATCTATACGTAAAATTTATTAAGTTTATTATTTTATTTTTAATATATTTTTATACGTTCTTAATTCAAATAAGTCAGATAGGACTGAACTTATCTAGGTAACTGTAACAAATTCGAACAAGATTGGTGATTAAAAAAATAAAATTTGAGCTAGTACGGTGGTATAGCTTGCTCAACATAGATTACGGAGGCTGGTAAATAAATATCTGCTCCGTCGCGACAGGATAAACCCGAGGGATGACGGCGGAGGGGTAATGATAATGACGAGGAGGATAAGAAAAGAGGATATTGATTGAAGAAGAGGGGGAAGTAATTGGTGGGGCTGAGCTAATAGGCTTAGGGGAGGATCAAAGGAGAGTATTCTGGAGCGGCGGTCGTAACCGGGTTAGTCTTCGGCTTATGTGTCGTCATTAGGACATCATCGTTATGTCTTCTTGTGTCCTCTCTGGGGGTGGAGGTCCGTGGAAGAAGGAATAGGATATGAAGTAGAACCAAAGGGTAGAAGGATAGGTTACAGCAGAACATCTTCATATGACAAGAATAGTATTATAACCTAAACGACTAAAATCCATGAAGGGTCATGGGTTAAGTACTTGGTAGAGACTGTACGTTTTTTCTTGGACTACGGTTGTGAAGAGAGGGAATTTGTCCCAGATCATGCTCAACCGCCACTTATTTACCACTTATTTTGGGTACCCACTTTATAGAGGCTGAACGGAATTGGGTTAAGTACATGGTAGAGACTGTACTGTCTATAGAACAACCGTTGTCCGAGATCACGTTCAACTGCCAGGGTTTCATCTGTAGATCCCATAGGGTCTCTCCGTAGCTGTTAACAGATTAAATAATTTATCTGCTGGATTTAAACTCTGGACATTCAGATTAGCAACTTAGCGATCTAGTACTGAGCTATCTCGCTCTCTTGGCGAATATTATACACTATAATATTATTATACAATATAATAGGGGGTCGGAGTGACTCAGTGCCACTGAGTTGCCAAGCCGGAAATCCTGGTTAAAATCCCGCTGCGGGCAAGACTTTCATTTAGTCTGTTTGCAGTGGGAGATGGATCATATGGGATCTTGGACCCTCCTGGGGCTCACTTAGCCTCTATCAAATATTTTAACAATAGGGTACCCTAAATAAGAGGGAAAATCTGGCGGTTGAGCGTGACCTAGGACAAGTCACCTCCTTGCAGAACTATTATCCATGAAACAGTACAGTCTCTACCATGTACTGAACCCCAGACCCGGTCACGGGTAGTAGTGGTACAGGTTTTTAAAAATGATATTATGTAATGGAACGAAGGTTCCCAGTGTGTAGAACACTGAATCGCGATGTTGAAGGTATCGGGTTTAAAACCAGCTGTGGCAGATGTTAACTGACACGGAAGGACTCTGTGGAACCTACAAACCTAAATCTTAATCACCTGTAGGATCTAAATCACTTCCCTCCTCCTGTTGCCTTACAATTGACCTATAGAATTTTTAAGGCAATTATTCCGGAATATAATGCAGAATTTCATGGTTTTCTTTGGTTTTTTTCCACAAAAAGGCCTTAAAGACCACGCGAATATCAAAACTCTAATACTTCTTCCTCATCTGTTTCCTCTTTTCCCATATGTCCTTCATGAGCTTTGCCTGCCTAAGTTTTCTCTCCTAAGACCACGCAAAACCCTTTTTGGGGCGCTTTTTTCCAACAAAAACCTTTATTCCATTGAGCTTCCTTCTGTATTCATCTCTGTCAAAACAATCTTGGTCTGTTAACCCCACTTGGTCCATATATTCCTTAAGTTGTTTAAAAAACCATGGTTTTCTGTATGTTTTCTAATAGTACAATGTCTATGTTTGATGAACTTATGACTTTTATAAAACACTTTTTATCCTCTTTCTAACAACAATGTTTATTTACCTCGGTAACATATATTAAAACAATTCATCCTACACTAAGAAGTTAAAGCGTTATTGTCGCATAATTTTTATTTTATAAGTCCAAACTTGGCCGGAACGGGGAACAAACGGTCACAAATATCAACGAAGTCTGGTGCGGAGGCGGTATAAGTGAGTGGACTGTTCAACGGTGGTTCCAGAGATTTCGATAAGGAGACTGGAGTCTTGAAGACAAAGAAGGCCGTGGAAGAAGTTCTCCCCTTGATGACGATGTTCTCCGAGCTTTGAAGAAGAAAATTCCAAATTGTTCGAGAACTGTCAGAGAAAGTCATCAAATAAACCGCCGATGACCATCTCAAGGCGATTGGGGAGGTGAAAAGGCTTGAAAGTTGGGAGAACTTCTTCCACGGCCTTCTTCAGACATAAATATTTTTTTGTTTTTGTTTTTGAAGGAGGATCGATAAGTGTTTACATTTATAAAAGTCAAAAGTCCAACAAACGTAAACTTTTTATTTGAAGTTGTATTTTAAAGAAAGCATAAAATCTTTAAATATTTCTTTTTTGAAGAGAAAAGATTTACCCTGGCCGGGATTCGAACCCGGGTCGTCTACGTCTCCGTTACATTGCTCTAAACAACTGAGTCGTATCCAAGTCAGACAAATCCATTCTTTTCACCGATCCTACACATAAGCAATGTTCAATGAACATTCTTCCCCATGTATACATCGCGAAAATTGCGAGAACACGGGGATCAAATAGGAACAGCAACCATGCTCCAGAAAGTTTCACAATAACCTCAGTTGAGTCTTGGAGCAATGCTGCTGTCTCTTTTTGATGAGTCTGTTTTGACTGATCCGAATACGGATATTTAGTGTCAAGATCCGGGGATACGGATCTTAACTTTTTTACTCAATTGATATCTGTGTCTTTGATTGCAGATTGCACTTCGAGGCATTGGTGACGTTTGAGTTTGGTAGTGAGTTATAAACTTGTCAACAATGAAGTTTTTCTTTAAACCTTGAAAGGATTGCCTGTGTCAAATGTTAATAGTTTTTCACTGCTACCTAATTGCCTTTAAGCAGGTTTATTTTAAATTTACTGAAAACCTACACTATGTACAAACACTTTATACAACAACTTTTGTTCAAGACAAACATCGAAAAAGAAAAAATTTCGTTTCTCCATACAAACTAAGATCAGTTGGCCGGTCATTTGAATGGAGGACTGAATTTTTTTTCATTCACTAACACATACCTAAGAGTTTTGTCAGTGAATATAATATAACCAAATATATATATATATATATATATATATTTCATCTATTTATTAAAAATTAATGATGCAAAAGATCCGTAAAAGAACCACCAAAAATTCACGGATACGGATATCCGACACATCACTAATATATATACTATGATATATGATATATATACCTGAATTGGCGAAACGTTGACTGGATAGTTTTTACAGTACCTTAGAGACTTTATTGAATGTTTATGATTTTGGCATTTTTTTTTTATTATTTATTTATTGATATTTACAACTATATTACAGTAATATAACAAGTAAATTGGCTGATACATAATGGCATGATATAATGACAAGTAGAGAAACTACCCACTGGTAGTACTCAAATCGCATGTTCAACTAAGAAGGTCACGTGGCCATCTTCTTCTCAGACGCCTCGGAGGATTATCGGGAATTGAAGAGGAAGGTAGTTTTGAAACTAGAGGCTTTGAGTGGAAATGAAGTTTGTTATGAAAGGATAGATACCGGGTTCGGGCCAAATCAGCAACAAATGGTACATTAAGGTCGTTATGGATGACTATATTCTTAACAAAATAAGGAGCGTTGAGGATTTTACGAAGGAATTTGGATTGTAGGGATTGGATACGAGAAGAATTCGATGACGTAGTGGAGCCCCAAAGCTCTACTTACAGGCTACTTTCAACTAAGTGTTGAAGTAGCCTGAAACGTCGAGCGGTTTCTTGTCTTTTCAGTCTCGTATGAGGATTCCAGGTTAATCGTTTGTCGAGATGCAATCCTAAGTATCGGATCTGTTCTACAGGCACAAGCGGGATATTATTAAAGGATACTGAAGGGCAGGAAGTATTTTGGCATTTTTGAATTTTTCGTTTATTATTGTTATTTTTACGATTATTGTCATGGTTTCATTAAAGTTTTATATTAAGAGAGATATATCACCATGAATGCAAAAAATAAACACATATTTCATTAATGACAGTAACTTCATGAATAGGTTAATATACAAAAACATTCACATTTAAGAATCTAAGTAGTCCATCAGGATGAAGCTTTCTCCTCTCAAAAACAAGCAAGGAAGTCACCACTTTGTGATTTCCATTGATACAATGAATACGACCTCTCTTTCTCGACAATGGTGTCTTGGAAAACGTAACGTGTGAATTTTCTCTGAGGTTGTCTCACTTCGAGAAAAAACACTGGAAAAAATAGAAAGCTGAATAAGCTCGAGCAGTAAATTACTATTTAGTACGATAATTTCTAAAACTATACTTTCATTTTTAAGTAGTTTTTTTTAAAATAATTTTATTGAATTGTACAACTGTAATATATACATCTAGTACAAATGCTGTATGAATAAATAAATACATGAAAGGACATGTAGAGGCACTACCCATTGGCAGCACTCTAATTACATTTCTATTATAGAAGGTCCCGAGGCCATCTTCTCTTCATACGCCTAGGAGGATTGTCCGGGATGGTATTGGATGCAAGGATGGAAACTAGTGGGTTTGGATGGGCCTGGAGTTTATTATGGAATGATAGGTATCTGGAATGGGTTAAATCGGTAACATATGGAACGTTAAGGTCATTATGGACAGTTTTATTTGTGACAAAATAAGGAGCGTTTAGGATTTTGCGAAGGATTTTGGATTGCAAGGATTGAATACGAGAGGAATTTGATGGTTTGGTGGAGCCCCATAGTTCAATTCCGTAAGCTCATACAGGTCTTATAACAGTCACATAAATATTAAGTATTTAAATTTCATTTTAATTTATTCAAAGTTATGTTGAACGAGGTAGCAGCACATTATTAACGAATTAAACGAAAATTAAAATAAATCACCATGAAGTATCTGTTAACATATAAAATATATAACATAAATTGATAAATTTAAATTGATATGAACACTTCTTTTGCTGCGTTCAGCGACTATAGGTAGAGAAAAACTTAGGGTTCGCGTCACCGACATGCTCGTGAAGTTGCCCGAGACTCGCCACACCTAGCGGCTTGTTAAGGAGTTATGCATTTTATTTTAATAAATTTTATTTATACAAGAATAATAGTGAGATATCTCTCTTAATATAAAACTTTAATAAAACCGTGACAATAATCGTAAAAATAACAATAATAAACGAATAATTCAATAATGCCAAAATACTTCCTGCCCTTCAGTATCCTTTAATAATATCCCACTTGTGCCTGTAGATCAGATCCGATACTTAGGGTTGCATCTCGACAAACGATTAACCTGGAATCCTCATACTAAACTGAAAAGATAAGAAACCGCTCGACGTTTCAGGCTAGTTCAACACTTACTAGACAAACCCTCTAATCCCCCAATTAATTACAAAAGACTCATCTACATGACCATCATACGACCTATTTGGATTCTCAATTAAGCCTTGAGGAAGTCAGCAGCATGTCTGGCGAAACGTTGGCAGAAAATTCACCGACATGGTCTAAACCAGAAGAAACAACTGAAGTTTTTTGTAAGAATAATTATATTCATCTAATAGTTTAATAGTTGTCCAGTTGATACTAATAGTACTTTTATTTTGAAGAGATAAGATATGCACCCGGCTGGGATTCGAACCCGGGTACTCTGCCTTACCATGACAGGACTCCACAAACTAAGCTACCGGAGTTGAACTTAAAACATCAATAACTTGTCGAACTTTTCGCTTCCTCTAAAATATTTTATTTGTAATCGTCAAACGTTTGGTTTTATGAAATGATTATAAGAAAAATCATATACGTCATGTTGAACTTAACGATGATAATAATGCTAAAAATGAAAATAAAATCTTAAAACTAAAAAGTACAAGGTATAAATAGAATAACTATATACTAATTATTATTTCAATTAAATTATCATATGTTTCGATTAATAAATAAACTACTTGAAAATGAATATTATTATTGTTCGGGGTGTCAATCTATGTGAAAACCAGACTATTGTTAACACTTTAAATTTACCAAGATATACCATATATTAAGATCCAAAAGGAATATTCAGACAGAATGGACAGGAATCTGGCTACAGCATAGCGAAGAGGGTCAAACAAGGTGACAGTTTGAACCGATTGCTATTCACATTAAATATGGATGAAATAGCTACAATCTGCAAAAGGCGAACAGAAAGGACGTTTCTCGGGCGAAGAAATGTACTGTCAGTTGTTGTTCAGCTTCTTTCGTATGCGGACGATATTGTCATAATTGCGGATTCCGTGGAGAAATTTCAGCAGGCGGTTGATGAACGGAACGAAGAGCTCCGCAGGAAGGGCATGATCATCAGTACAAGCAAGAGCAAGATCCTACAGGTTGGAAGGGCAAAGGACTTCACCTACCTTGGCTCTGCTATGGACAAGTCTGGGAAAGGCGATTCTGAAATTCTGAACAGGATATGCAAGGCAAACACTATATACTACAAGATCTGCAATAATGTGATCGGGAAGAGAGAAATGAGCAGAGGCGTGAAACTACACGCAGTAAGAGGAACCGAGACGTGATTCCATCCGCAATGAGAGAATCAGGGAGGAGTTGGGGGTTCCCCGATGAAGGATGTCCTTGAGACTCTTCAGCTTAAATGGTTTGGACGTCTCGTCAGGATGGAGGATCACAGGGATCCATTGAAGTCTGTGGACTATGACCCCGATGGTAGAAGACCCCGTGGCAGACCAAGAATGTCGTACCTGGAATACGTCGACCGTGTGTGTAAAAATAGAAACAAGATTATACGCCAACCCAGAAATCTTGCAAGTAACACAGAACATTAGAAATCCTTGTTAGAAGCTCCCCTACGCTGAAAGGCACTGAAGGGTGAAGCACAAGAAGAAAATTAATTTAATCATTGTTCGGAGTGTCAATCTAAGTGAACACAAGATTAATGTTAGCAATTTAAATTTAAAACTTCTCAAGGTAGTATCCTTGGCCAATCGCTTATACAGTTTATACAGCTGACATCCCAACTCATCCTAACACTATCCTTACCACGTATGCTGATGATACATGTGTATTATCAGTCAACACCAATCCAGTTATTGCATCCCAAAGCCTCCAATCCCATATCACTGATCTTGAAGAATGGTGTCAAAACTGGAGAATTAAAATAAATTCTCAAAAATCAAATCACTTTTACCTTACGTCGTAAACCAATGACTTCCTGCCCTTCAGTATCCTTTAATAATATCCCACTGGTGCCTGTAGAACAGATCCGATACTTAGGGTTGCATCTCGACAAACGATTAACCTGGAATCCTCATACTACACTGAAAAGACAAGAAACCGCTCGAGGTTTCAGGCTACTTCAACACTTACTAGACAAACGCTCTAACCTCCCAATTAACTACAAAAGACTCATCTACATGACCATCATACGACCTGTTTGGACTTACGGAGTAGAGCTTTGGAATTCCACTAAGCCATAGAATTCCTCTCGTATCCAATCCCTACAATCCAAAATCCTTCGTAAAATCCTCAACGCTCCTTATTTTGTTAAGAATAAAGTCATCCATAACGACCTTAATGTCCCATTTGTTGCTGATTTGGCCCGAACCCGGAATCTATCCTTTCATAACAAACTTCATTCCCACTCAAACCCTCTAGTTTCAAACCTAGCTTCCTCTTCGATTCCCGATAATCCTCCGAGGCGTCTGAAAAGAAGATGGTCACGTGACCTTCTTAGTTGAATTAGTGATTTGAGTACTACCAGTGGGTAGTTTCTCTACTTGCCATTAACTCATGTCATTATGTATCACATAGCCTATTTACTGGATGTATTTTTTAATAAAGTTGTAAATATCAATAAATAAATTTAAAAAAAAAAAAATTAAACAATCCAGAGAGAAATTGATTTAGAAAAACTTTGGAATTAGCTGTGTTCTTCGTTGAACACAGTTCATTCGAAACTTTTGAGTTTTCACTTCTATCGGCAGTCCTCATCAGTGCCTATTTTTTTTTTTTTTTTAATAAATAGCTTTTTGCATATGGGAAAAAGTGTATAAGATTATTTAAATTCACTGATATTAATAAAAAAATAAAAGTTATTATCCAAATGGCTGGTTCGACTGAATATCGACAAGTTAATTCATCTAATCTAAAAACAATTTAAAATGAAGGGATTGTAATGAATGTTTATGTTGAGGTTAGTCAACCGACAGCTGTTTCTTCATATCGTACGCTTGCTTCATAGAAAACATTACACCATTCTTTTTACACAGGAATCCACCTTCTTCTGCAAGACTAAGATCTCTATTAGACCAGGTTTCTAAACAGGTGAATTGGTAATACCAATGGAAAATATTTATTTACCAATGTGTTTGATTACACAGCAAAGGTTTGCGAGAGAGAATTCTTCGATAATTATAATCCAGGATTGAAACATATAATTTTATATACAACAGACTTCAAATTTAACTGTTAAAACATAAGTTTTATCAATAAGTGGTTAGTCATAAAAGATTTTTAATTACCGTTAGTATCCTATAATAATATTCCACTGAACCCTGTCGAACAGATACGTTACCTAGGACTCCATCTGGATAAACGTCTCAGCTTTGATAAACGAGTTGATCTTTGGGGCTCCACTAAGCCATCGAATTCTTCTCGTATCCAATCCCTACAATCCAAAATCCTTTGTAAAATCCTCAATCCTCCTTATTTTGTTAAGAATAAAGTCTTCCATAACGACCTTAATGTCCCATTTGTTGCTGATTTGGCCCGAACCCGCTATCTATCCTTTCATAACAAACTTCATTTCCACACAAACCCTCTAGTTTCAAACCTAGCTTCCTCTTCAATTCCCGATAATCCTCCGAGGCGTCTGAAAAGAAGATGGCCACGTGACCTTCTTAGTTGAACTTGTGGTTTGAGTACTACCAGTGGGTAGTTTCTCTACTTGCCATTATCTCATGTCATTATGTATCACTTAGCCTATTTATAACTTATTATTGTAATACAGTTGTAAATATAAATAAATAAATAATAATTTAAAAAAAACAAGATAAAAATATAATATTAGATAAAAATATGATTGAAATATAATCACTTAGACCAAACTGAAAATTTTATCGAATTGGTCACATAATGAAAGCCTAGAAAAATTAAATGTCAACACAAACCACCGATTGTCGTATTGTATTTTTTTAAATAGATTTTGTATCAGCATCTGAACGTTTTTGTAAAACATCAAAATAACAATTAATTATGAAATTACCACAAGAAAGTCTCTAAGAATATCTTGGTTAATTTGTTTACCAAGTCAAGCCATAAACTAAATATTAATCTAGTAATACTTGAGCCAATCATATCTTATTCTAACTTTTTTTCTTGTATTATAATGTTGTGACTTACTATATCATAAATTTGAAGAGAAAATCCGCTCATTATACAGTATATCCTTACCTGAAACATAAAAAAGAATATATTATATTGACTGATCGTTTTATTGAAAAATCTATTATTATAGCAAATGTTTAAATTTATTTCTTATTATTTATGAAGTTATTTATAACTTCCCAATTCACGGTCACCTGTGGTATAGTGGTTAGCGTAACTACTAAGCCCAAGATCGCGGGTTCGTAGCCCGGCGGGTGGTGTTAGGATTTTTTTAGGGGAGTAAAAAATCCTTAGTTACGCCGTCCTTCGGAAGGGCCGTTAAACGGGGGCCCGAGCCTGTACGATATCAGGTACTCGTTAAAAATCCCTATCCTAATTAAATCTGGATAGGCAAAATTTAGAGCTCCCACTGTAGCATCGTCCGATTAGCCATAGCAGCATCGTTAAATAAACAACTAACTAACTTCCCAATTCGATGTTTTAGTTTTACAAGGGCTATTCAGAAAGTAAGGAACGTTTTGGAATTGAAAAAAAACCAAGTACAAGAAACACATTTTATTATATACATTTGAAAGAGGGACTAAAATATTACTCTTTAACATTAAAATTCAGGCACTTAACATATTTTGGTGGGCAAGCTTTGAAATTCCTGTGTCATAGATTCTAAGAACTTGTGTGCCCCCACTCCATGGACTGTAATTTTGTCTCACGATTCACATGCTTCACCCAGGTTTCGCCTCCTGTTACGATTCGATCCAGTAGTGCGTCACCGTGGCTGTGGTAGGCCTCCTAAAACCTCAAAGCTGCCCCCCCCCTTCGTTCTTCTTTTTGGTCATCTGTAACCATTTGTGTGCAGTTGTGGTAGCCTATCATCTGTGAAACAATTTCAAACAATAAAGTCCATGAAACTACGGGGAACATAGAGAAAGTTCAGTTATTGCGAAACGACGGTTTTCACGAATCTTTTCGTAAACTTTGGCGACCAGATCGTCAGTTACAATGCTCGGACGTCCACTCTTATCTTCAGTATGTACGTTTTTCGGCCATTATTAAACTGAATGGACCACTTCCTGACAGAACTCATTACGTTATTCCCATACACTTCACACAGTTACCGATTTCCTTTGGTTTTAAGTTTCATGCCAAAAAAAACGGGTCTTTTTCGTTTAATGCACAATTTGGTTATTAAAAAAAGTAACTGTTATTAAAAAGTAACACGTGATATAGTTGCAACCTCCATATCAGTAGAACATATGACTACATTTCTTAGTTTCGTTTAAAACCTAATAATGGCTATGTTAAGGTTATACGAAGATTTTAAAGATTTGGACCGAACCATCGCATTCTTACAAGAAAAAGGCCTCATCCATAAAGAAAAACTATGCCGGAATGGACATTCTATGAAGTTGCGCAAGAGAGATGACCGGTACAGATGGCGGTGTCACAATGCAAGTTGTCTTTTGGAAGTAGGACTCAGGGAAGGTACGTGGTTCAACGGTTCAAAATATCCTCTGAATAATGCAATTCTTTTTATTTACTCATGGACCAAGAAATATACAACAACGTTATTTTGTAAAGACGAATTGAGTATGTCTGCAGAAACAGTAACAAATTGGAAAAATTATTTGAGGGAGGTTTGTGCTGATTCGCTACTTAAAAATCCTATCAAAATAGGAGGATATGATATGACCGTCGAAATTGACGAGTCTTGTTTTACAAGAAGGAAACATAATGTCGGGCGAATATATACCAACCAATGGGTTTTTGGTGGTATTTGCAGGGAGACGAAAAAATCTTTCATATATTCAGTGCCCAACAGGAACAAAGATACTTTAATAGCGTGCATTGAAGAATGTATTCTTCCAGGAAGTGTTATAATATCAGATTTATGGAAAGCTTATTCCACTATAGAAAGAATAGAAGGGTATGATTTTAAGCATTATACAGTCAACCATTCTGAAAATTTCGTTGATTCTTCAACTGGAGCGCACACACAGTCGATAGAATCGTTATGGGCCGCGGCCAAAATAAGAAATAAAATAGAAGCTGGAACTAGAAGAACAATGTTGGATTCATATCTCTGTGAATTTATGTGGAGACAAAGGAATATGGGGAAAGACCTTTTTGAGGTTATATCGGAAGATATCGCTTCATTTTGGAAATTAGAATAAACCATATCATTTGTGTTAACAATTATAGTTACTTTATATTAATCACGTGTTACTTTTTAATAACAGTTACTTTTTTTAATAACCGAATTGTGCATTAAACGAAAAAGACCCAAAAAAACCTATCACAGACCGCACCTCACAACTGGCAGGATTTTGTATTGCAGCACACATTTCAAATTTGAATATAAAAAAAAAAGGGTAGCGCGGAGATGTTCCCGTTGTCACAGGTGGGAGCTGACTGAGATGCCGTGCACGAGCACACCAATATATACGCTCCACCTGGCGGCATCAGGTAGAAACGTCCCTTACTTTCTGAATAGCCCTCATAATATCATTTTTGTTTTATAGTTATTACAGTAGGTATTTACTGTTCATGTAATCGTACTACAGTTGGTAGTTAACGCTTTAGTAGATCTACTAAATTTTTCGAAATATTTAAGTTCAATTTATTTATTTATAACTTATTTATTGGTTATTTTATATTGAATGTTTTGCACAAAATCAAATAAATCAATGTTTTTTTAGTTAACCTATTATAGTATGATTACTACTTGGTATTTATGACATATTGAGTATTTTAAATTACATGAAATCAGAATTTTTTTTAAATTTTAGGTTTGTTTTATGTGCAAAATTTATAGTTTAATAAAATATATATTATTTTAATTCCACGATATACTCTTTATTGAAGTAAAAGTCCTAAAATCAAAATATTGGAATACAATTAGCCTGTTTTATTTTTATAATGTTTGCATTCCATTTTTCCATTTAAATTCATAAGCAGTGCTATATTTTGTACAATCACAAAGGGACAGTGGCTTTGTAATTTGCCAATTTTTAAAAATGTTTAAATTTTAAGTTTTTCGAACACTACAAAAGTCTGAGCAAAAATTAGTTCCGCTACTCAACACCAGTAAAATATTACGTTACGAAAAATACTTCTCTATAATATAAGATGCTATTAAATTATTTTTTTACAATGAGATATTCACGAATGTATAATTCTCGTTATTGTATCTTTTACAAATCCCAGACTTTTAAGTTCACATTTCTTTCATCTTTCTTCTATCTTCTTTCACAGAAATATTAAAATACCGCTTCTTTATATTTAAAAACTCTCGTAAAGGATATTGTTGTGTTATGATTAAAATCGTACTAGAAACAGTTTGGATAGATGACTTAAATATAAAAACGTGCACGACTGAACGGGTCTGGGGTTCAGTACATGGTAGAGACTGTAGTATTTCACGGACAACGGTTGTGCAGAGAGGTGATTGTCCTAGATCACGCTCAATCGCCAGATTCCCCCTCTTATTTTGGGTATCCACTTTAGGATCCACCTCCAGTTGCTCACTTGAATATAGTCCACTATAAAATTTACTGTTAATGCCACGATTCTTTTTAATTTTATAGCTAATATGCATTTATACTGTTTCGTATATCATTGATTTAGATTTGGTATTAATTCTTGCTATGTGAAAAATTAAGAGATGGTTAGGAAACAGATTTTATTTAAAACCGACTTACTTACGATTTAAATTAAATTATTAAACAAATTTCTATAATTATTTATAGAAAATTGAAGGTTATCTAATTGTTAATTGTACAATAGAAACTTGTAAAAAAGAATTTGCTGTGATAATGAAGCTATGAAGGTACCCGCAGTCCATTGTCTTTGCTCATCAAGCCTTGGGCAATCAACTCGTTAATTGTCAGTTCATTAAAGTCTTTTTTGTTTATTACATACAATCTTTATTGTTATATACAGTCTGTCCATTTATTTATTGTTATCATCATTATTTTATAGCTCAGATTTATGTTTGAAATTTATATTAATAAAGGATATTAGTAGTAGTAAAAACAAAACAAAAGAACAGAAGACAAAAAAAAAACAGGATCTATCTTATTCCAATATTTTGTTTTTAACATTGTTATTTGAATACAGAGAATGGAGTGAAATAAAATTATGACCTTTTTTGTATAAACTTTTCATTTATAAATCGAATCTAAAATTAAAAAAAAACTCGTTATTTTTTAATTCAAAATACTCAGTACCTCAAAAAAAATACAAACTGGGTAATCAATCATATTTAATAGGCGCACTAGATGAGTACAAAGTACAAAGTACAAAGTAGGTACTAGCCTGAACTTCAATAATCCAGAATATCAGGATACCTCTACTAAAACGTTAATTCCCTGTTGTAGTACAATTAAATAAACAGTTGCTTAATTTGTATATACCCACAATATACAATAAAAAAAGAGGGTGATTCTCATTCTACGGGCAAGTTTCTCATGTTACTTTTAAAAATTTTCAATGTGGATTAAAAAAATAAATTCTACTTGTATATGGACCCACCCAGAAAATCTAGCATTGTAACAGTTCTTGACCATTAAATGAAATTTATAAAATTTCATGCCCACGGCAATGATTTCATGGACCATGTCAATGACTATTGGGGTTCAAATTTTCAAACTGCCTAAATTGCATCAAGTATTGCTTTATTATCATTGATTTATTCATAGGATAAGACAAATACACGTTTTAATAGGTAAAAACAAATACGTAGTAAAAAATTGGCCACGACAATGATGGCGGGAAATATCCACGGTAATGAAGAAACGGCATTGACGAATTTCCCTATTAAAAAATATTTCATGTATCAAAAGAACGAATATCATCATTTTTAACAGGCAGACAAGGAGAAACACAAGAAAACGTTTTAAAGTTTAAATTCACAGAGAAAAGCGTTAAAACTAGGGTCTCAGTAAAATTCAAACGGGTGTAATTAAGTGGCACTTTCCGCACTTGTCAAATAAATAAATATGTTAAATGAGAGTTGATCGGCTGTGAGCCAAAAAAATATTCCTAATTTTTTTTCTCTCCAAGGATTTCCTCAGATTGAGATTCTTTCAACCAAAAATCTCCTTTCCTCAGACCACGGCCGTGCATAATTTCCTCAATGCCACCTTTCCATCTTTTTCGTGGACTTCCTCGCCGTTTCCTCCTTTCTCGCCGGTTCTCCCTTCATTCTTCTAAGATTACTATACTATTTTGGAAGACGTTTTATTGAATTTGCATCCGTTCTCTAATTTCGGCACTAGCTCTTCTTTCTAGTCCGGATACCCTGGCAGTTCTTCTCAAATAGTCCATCTCAGTAGCAAGTAATTTTTTTCCTAGAGCAGCGCTTATCATCTATGTCTTTGCTGCATATAGCAATATGTTTTCAATTACGGACTTGAATATAAGCTTCTTGGTATCTATTGTAACATTATTGCTCCGAGTTAAGTATACCAGTTGCTTTGCGGGTTGTAATTATCATTTTTTTAATCTCTTTTCCGATGTTCCATTCTTTTCCATTACAGAGGCCAAATATTTAAAATTATCCACTCGATTTATGACATTTCCTCCAACGAGGTCCGCCTGATCATATATCCACAGTTTTTCTGAGGTTTATTTTAAGACCTAAACTATAATAGGTCTCCCACAGTTCTGCATCCTCATGGTCTTGAGTGACAATTACCTGATCATGAGCGAACAGTAAATTATCATGATGGCGGTTACCTATTTTTTTATTATATATATTATATCTACAGCCCCGGTCGGATTTTTTCCAGAGAGAGTTATCTGCTTTTAGATAACAGGAATCGTGTCATTCTCGTAGTTTTAAATGGAGTTGTAATATAAGCAATAACTCCTTTTCCTTCATATATATATATATATATGTATTGTTTATGGTTCTCGAGTTTCAGTCAGTTATTTCAACTTCTTAGGCGACGTTAGTTAGACTAGGTTAGTCTCATATTCATGCCCTGACAGTGAAAAAATGAACTTTTAGTGAAAACATTAAATAGCAGACTAAAATTAATGTAAAATGTCACGTGTAAGTATAATAGGATAGGGTGTACTTACAAGTTCCAAAGAATTGATCAATTTATCATTAATCACTTACTTCGCAATATATCATAGAATGTTTATATTGCATTAGCTATGATCAACGAATAAGTAATCGATTTTTAGGAACAGCAGTTTTATTTAATTGTTGAATCATATTAGACTATTTATTATTATATCACCAAGAATTAATTAAATTTGCATAACACGAGCTTAGACCTTGAACATCCGATTTTTTGTTTACAGCGCGATTTTTATATTTCTCTATAGTTATCATTTCCTTTATATTTCCTTTGAAGCTATTTTTCTCTTGGTGTATCACTTTAGGTGCGTCAAATTTAAATTTCTGGTGAGTATTTCTAAAATGTGTAGTGAGGGCTGTTTGATCTGGTTTATTGGGGTTTTTTATTATTGAATCACAACTATATTTGTGTTGGGACACTCTTCGTTTTAAGTATTGTTCCCATGTTCCGAAATAGGATTTGCCGCATTTATCTTCACATTTTATTTCGTACACGACATTTGATTTTAACTCTAATTTATCCGAATCCTTAGTTTTAGTAAATAGTCTTGACACAGTGGCTGTGTTTTTAAAAGTAATCGCGGAATCAATGTTACTTTTATTACCGGTGTGTTGAATCATACAACAGTCAAGATAAGTAGAAACCTATATATATATATATATATATATATATATATATATATATATATATATATATATATATATATAAGTCGTGAATTCAACGACTTAAACCCAGGAGATGAATGGAACAAATGATAACACGTGGATGCAGTGAGGAACTGTAATTACAAAAAAACATATTTACAATCTTATAAATCACTAAATAACTACAGGTATCTTTAATTACAAACCTGAATCAACACAATTGTTCATATTCCATTCTAACATAAATAATATCAATTTAACACGTTAACTACAGTGAGTCTTTCAGTAAGCCAATCTCTCTCATAACCTTCCTCACATCTGTGCCTAAGGTTATCTTCACAGCTGTTAAGTTTGGCATGAATATTCAAACTTACATATATATATATATATATATATATATATATATATATATATATGTATGTATGTATATGTATATACATATATATATGTATACAAGTCTAAAATATTATATGTGTGTACGTATAAATCACCGACGAGGCACGGGAGATCTAGCGATAATGGTTATTGATCGCCCGCGGAACAGATTATGCCATTGCATGCTCCATAATGTCTCCATAACCACGTATTTTGTTCAATGTAATCGTCCGGCTAAAGAAAAAAACCCGGTAACTGACGTTTTCCTCCCATTATCTTGATTAAAACGTGTACTGAGCCATTACTGATACATAACATAACCGCAAATAATTTATAAATGTAACTGGAGTTATATCAGTCGATATTAAATAACCTTATATAAAAATAGCTGGTATTGCATTATACAGTTCAGCAAAACCGTTTATGTCAATGCAAAAATGCAATACAATCAGTACACGAACGAACTAAAAACAATTACTGTAGGAAAGAAATTTGTTGACTGTAGGTACTATAATAGGATGTAATTAGTTGGGGGTGCAGTCAAGTAAACACAGCAAAAAAGTGAAACTTATTGTATTTTATATGTGCCGACGTTTGACCTTCTGCAGCGAGCAGCCACTCATATTGGCCCTGAAGATGACCTACACAGTAGGTCGAAACGTCGGCACATATAAAATACAATAAGTTTCACTTTTTTGCTGTGTTTTCTTGATTGCACCCCCAACTAATTACATCCTATTAAAAACAATTACGAGTGTACGTTACAGTTTGCAAACCTTATTGTCTAAAAAAATGATTTATCCTCAAAATAGAAAAGGCAATTTAAATAATTACCATATAAATAACAATTAATAAAAATGAATTAAAAATAATACATTAACGTAAGTCAACAAGATCCTAATTAAAAAATTGCGAGCACACGGGGATATAGGATTGGTGAAGAGAACGATTCGCCTGACTTGGATACGACCCCTGGTAGCTCAGTGGTTAGAGCACTGCACTAGAGATGCAGACAACCCGGGTTCGAATCCCGGCCAGGACAAATCTTTATTCTTCAAAACAATAATATTTGAAAACGTACGTTATTTGTACG
Source organism: Troilus luridus (assembly GCA_964056705.1). Lineage (NCBI taxonomy): Eukaryota > Metazoa > Arthropoda > Insecta > Hemiptera > Pentatomidae > Troilus > Troilus luridus. The sequence continues at coordinate 3,328,159 of OZ057413.1, forward strand.
AATACCATTATTTTTTTTTTTGTTTTTGATCATTTTATTATTTTGTAGTATATAATTCTTTCTTATGTACCACTACAACCAATGAAGGGTCTTGGATTCAGTACATGGTAGAGACTGCACTGTAAGGATGAGCAGAGAGGTGATCAGTCTGTGATTTTTCAGACTTCATCACAAAACTCTGATTTTTTTTCAGTTCTGGAATGATAATACTTTGGAAAAATGATAAGAACATTATGGTAAATATTTCTAATAAATTTCATATTCCAAAAGTTCTATTTTTTATTTATTTAATCAATTTATAAGAAAGTAAGTATTTAACACGTCTGCAAAACGAATGGAGCTGCAAAATAGACTTTCACCTTCATGTTAAATAACACTTTCCCTTCATTGAAATATTATATGTCGATATTGATTATCAATGATGCAATACTTCACGTTGTCTTAAGGAATTATATGAGCTATATTTACAGCCCTGGTGAATAAGGCTACACCTACATTGGATCCGATTCGGTGCGACGTGATTGTATCACATACGATGCTGAGGTGTATACATTATACATATTTTACTATACGTTATAGTAAAATATTTAATAAATAATCTTAATTTTATAAATTTAAAGAACCAAATGTTATAACTCTCGATATATTTCAGTCATTTGGTTTGCTAGCGACTTCTAATCGTTTCACAGCGAATCCAATGTAGGTGTAGCCTGTCTAATTTTCTCCAAAATGAGTTTCTTGTACTTAAATAAGCGGAATCGATTTATTTTCGTACTGAATAAGAGGCTAAGTGAGGCATTGGCTTGAAAAGGAGTTATTGCTTATATTACAACTCCATTTCAAACCAAAAACTACGAGAATGATACGATTCCGGTTATCTGAAAGCAGTAAACTCTCTCTGGACAAAATCCGACTTAACCACTTATTTACCGGTGCTGTAGATATATATAGCTTGGTATAGATAATTGGAGCACTCGCGAATTCAGTAGTCGTAGACGAATGTAAGTTTACCAAAAATAAATTATGAAATTGTTTATTTATGGATAATCGCACGATGCTACAGTGGTAGTCCTAGATTTCGACTATCGTTCGGATTGTTAATGGATACCTGATGTTGTACAGGATCACCTTTTTATGTCAGTACCGAAGGAGGGCATAACCATAGAGTTTTTACTCCCTTTAAAAAATCACAAGGCCTTCTGCCGGGCTACGAATCGCGATCTTGGGCCCAATATAATAAAAGTGTAAGATTTTGTAAATCTTAATAATAAAAGATCCTACGTATTTTTTTTTTTTATTTGTCCAGAAGTTTTTTTTATTTCATCTATTTTTTGGATTCAGCAGCGTGATTTAAAGTTAAACATATTCCCGCGCTTGTTATTGCTGTCAGAATAGGCAACTCACAATCTAGTAGGCCTTGAGAGTGGTGGGGGCACCCCACCTAGGAGGCATTGAGCTGGCTACTTACGCCAAGACGACAGGAGACGACATAGAAAGCTGCTATTGTTTTCACACTGCATGCTGCCGCCTTTAGCAACCAGGCGCTCTCAAGTGACTGATATATTGGAGGTGAAGATTCTCAGGAAGAGAACGCGACCAAACAGTAAGTTCCTTCTCATTAAAAATCGTATGCATCTTCTGACCAATGATCGCCATAGCTGAGTTCGCCGAGGGCCACAACTTTAGAAATTAGAAGACCGTCAAGATAAGTTTTAGTCAAGATAAGAACAGGAAGTAAGCATTTAACACGACCTTTTAAACGATTCCAGTAGCAAATTTACTTTCACCTGCATGATAAAATAACGCTTTCACTTAAATTAAAATATTTTAAGTCAGTTTTAAGGTCACCTGTGGTCTAGTGGTTAGCGTAACAAACTACTAAGCCCAACATCGCGGGTTCGTAGCCCGGCAGGTGACCCTAGGATTTTTTTTAAGGGAGTAAAAAATCCTTAGTTGCGCCGTCCTTCGAAAGGGACGTTAAACAGGGGTCCCGAGCCTGTACGATGGCAGGTACTCGTTAAAAATCCCTATCCTAATAAAACCTGGATAGGCAAAATTTAGAGCTCCCACTGTAGGATCGTCCGATTAGCCATAGCAGCATAAAGTGACGTTAAATGAACAAACAACAAGTCAGTTTCGATTATCGATGGTACAATAACTCGTCGTCTTAAGGAATTATATTAGTTACTAGTATAGAATAATTCTACCACTCGCAAAAGAAGCAATTTTAGACGAATTTACGTTAAGCAAACATAAATTATGAAATTGTTTATTTCTTTATTTACGGCTAATCCGACGAGGATACTGTAGCAGTCCTAAATTTTGACTTTCCTGATACAATTAGGATATGAATCTTTCAAGGGTAGCTGATATCGTAAAGCTCAGGACAGCAATATTACGTCCTCTCCGAAGGACGGAATAACTGAGGATTTTTCAACCCCATTAAAAACATCCCGAGGCCACCTACCGGCTTCGAAACTACGATCTTGGTCATATTACGTTGTTATCCTAACCACAACACGACTGGTGACACGAAATTAAAATCTTTGCATGATGGCATGAGATCTTTGCCACACTTTTGTAGCGTCACGATTTATCCTGAACTATCATCAACAAAGAAGTGTTGCTATTCAAGGACGAATCCGTATTAAGAAAGAAGAAACACTGACATATTTTCAGTTGTTTATTACTAGTTAGCGCAACAAAGTCACGACAAGTTGCTTCACTCAACTTCCCAACAAAATGATTATAAACATCGTTTCGCTTAATAATAAACTAAAAAGAATTTGATTTAATCAGTATTCAAATGGAAATGTTTGACTGGACAGTTCTAATAACTGAATAAATTACGATATCGATACCGAATTACATTAAGACGTTCTTCATTCTTCAGCGTTAGCGGCCACGTTTCACATTCGTAACGTAGAGTTGGAAGGACGATGATTTTATAAATTCTGATTATGAAATTTCGGGACAAAAGACACGAGCTTAGTAATTCTATTAGGTTATATACGAATATGGGAATATTGATTTGACGGTACAGAGTAATCTTGGAGGAATGTTTTGGTCTGGAATGATGAACAGAATGCGGAGGGAATTGATGACGTTAAGATTCCATCTTGTATCTTCATATTAGGCATTTCCACACATTCTGATGTGAGATGGTTCACTAGTCTTGCAATTAATAAATTTGTTATATGTCTTATGTTTATTTTTCAGAGACGTGGATGAGGGATTTGTTATAAAGGAAATTGAATCAAGCCAAGGGAGAGGTACCGCTGGGTACTGTTCTTCTTCATGCCTTTCAAGTCATTGTATCATGTTTGTTTTGTTTTTTTTGTTGTTTTTTTTGTTTTGTTTTTTTAGTGTCAGACTATCTGCTGATTGTCACTGTTTTGTATTTGACAGGTGTAGATAAAAATATAAAGAGAAAAAAAAAATTTCAGAGTTTTTATAATCTCTCTTCTTAATCTCCAAATGGCAGTTCGCCTTCTTAATATTCATTTGTCAACTCAACGTAAAAAATATTTACTAAGTATAATCCACATTGCAGAATGCCAATTGACCACTAACTACCGACATCTGAAACGCGTTCTTCAGGTACTTGTTCACGTAGCTTGCACTACTTCGATCAACTTCAAAACTTCATTTCATTCCGCACAATCAGATCTAAATCGTTAATATTTAATTATTTAAACAATCTAATTTAAAGAAATTAAATATGCAGTCATGAGAACTGCTGACAGAAATGAAAACTCCAAAAAATGGAATAACTGTGATTAATTCTTTATTAAATTTCTAAACCAATTATAGTCAGAATTATTTCAATTTCATAATTTTTAAATTGAAATTATTAACATTAATCTGGTTTTCACATATATTGATACCCCGGTTAATAATTATTTACACTTTCAAGTAGTTTATTTATTAATCAGAACATATGATGGGCTGCACTAGCTCAATACCAAATATCAATAATTTAATTTAAAAAATAATTAGTATTATATCATTTATACCTTGTTTTTGTATAAACATATATTTATTTACATTTTTAGCATTATTAAGTTTAACAATACATACATAGATCATTTGTACTTTCAATAATTTCATAAAACAAGACATTTTATTACAAAAAAACCTGTATCATTTCAACACGTGAACGGGCCTGGGGTTCAGTACGTGGTAGAGACTGTACTGTTTCATGGACAACGGTTTTTGAGCCTAGATCACGCTCAACCGTCAGATTTTCCCCCTTATTTTGAGTACCATTTAAAGAGGCTGGGTGAACCCTAGATCCCATATGGTCCATCTCCAGCTGCAAATAGACTAAATAAAAGTCTTGCCAGATGCGGGATTTAAACCAGGTTTTCGACATGGCAACTCAATGCTCTACCACTGAGCCACTTCGCTCCCATACAAATAAATAAATACACAAAAACAAGCCAAATATTTTAAAAATACGAAAAGTTATTAGCATCGATAGAACAACTATTAATATACTTTTTAGATAAATATAAGTATTTTTATATAAATGGAATTCCTACCTTTAAACTAAAAGAGATTAAAACATATTGTATAACTCACAGGCCGCTACGCGTCGCCGATTTCGAGTATGTAGGTGGCACGAAATCATAATTTTACCCCTACCAAAAGTCGCTAAACACGGCTAAAAAAGATTTATTTCAACAATAAATAATTTAAAACAAAATGCAACTACATCATTGTGGAGATGTGGCATATCTCGGCATTTTATATAGTGCTATGTTTTCAACAATAAAATAATTAGGGGAAAAACTTTTTTCTTAATTCAAATCATAAAATACATATATACTAAGGTCAGTCTCATACGGAAGTCTGTTTGGAGCCGGAGATGAATCATAGGACCATCCTGGGGCTCACCCAGCCTCTATAAAATATTATAAAAATAAGGGGGGAAAGTCTTGCGGTTGAGCGTGACCTAGGACAAGTAACCTCCTTATAGAACTGTTGTCCATGAAACAGTACAGTCTCTACCATGTACTGAACCCCAGACTTGTTCACGGGTTGTAGTAGTAAAGGATTTTTTTAGTCTTATATGGAAGTCTTTTGATTTTCTTTTCCATAAGACTGATTGTTGACCAAAACTATTTTTTTTTTTTTAATTCTTAAATTTTTAATGAAATAATACCAATTGGATTGAGATTGGTTATTCATGCATCATTGCATCTATGGTGCCGGTGAATAATTGGTTAAGTCTAATTTTCTCCAAAATGAGTTTCTTGTACTTAAGTAAGCGGAATCGAGTTATTTTCGTAGTGAATAAGGTGCTAAGTAAGGCATTGATTTGAAAAGGAGTTATTGTTTATATTACAGCTCCATTTCAAGCCAAAAACTAAAAGAATGATACGATTCCGGTTATCTGAAAGCAGTTAACTCTCTCTGGACAAAATCGGACTTAACCACTTATCCACCAGGGCTGTAGATAGGTAAAGGAAGTAGGATATCGTCGCTATCAAAACAATACCGCCTATCTACACCTTTTTATGAAAATGAGTTAGTAACTTTAACGCATTCTAGAGGTTGAATTACACACTAAGGAAGGCAGGTATTAAGGCCTGCAACATGGCAGAGTATGATTTATTGATAGTTCTCTTCAATAGTTCTGAAAAAAATTTTCAAATCTACATTTGGCGTTTTTCTTTTCTCTCTTGTAAAATCGCCCAATGTGTACATAGGCGGTATTGTTTTGACATCGAAGATATACTGAAATCATCTTCTGGGTTATCAATTGCCAACAAGTTCGGAAACTAATGCAATAGAACTTAAGAACCAACACGTCTAGTTTAGTTAATGTTCTCAACCACAACGAGATTCTCAGATAAGGTGGTTAGGTAAAAGGTTGGTTACTAAACAGTTCGTTGTTGCATTAAAAAGAAATAATTACACGCGCTAGGCTTTTTCCACAGTTCGCTAAGCTGTTACAGAACTCTTAGCACATTGTTGTGAAACGCTACACAATCTCCAAGAAGCGTTTCTTATACGATATCCATCTTGAATGTTTTTTAACCGCAGTATTTCTTACAGAACACTTTTAATACTGTGTTCGATTATCTAAGTGAAATTATTGATCCGGTTATTAAGGGGTTAAGTCGAATTTTCTCTAAAATTAGTTTCTAGTACTTAGCGATGCGGAATGGTTTTATTATCTTAGTGAATAAGGGGTTAAGTAAGGCCTTCGTTATAATTTAGGTTATAACGACATTTCAATCCCAAAATAAACTCCGTTTCCCTCAATAAAGTAATCTCTCTCTAGACGAAATTATTTATTTTTGGAGCTGCAGATATATGAACTCCTTCGCTTGTAAAAAATAATGCATTGTATACATTTCATTTAATCTTATAAATAGTTATAGCATCCCATACTCTTCAATCCCATATCACTGACCTTGAAAAATGGTGTCAAAACTGGAGGATTAAAATAAATTCTCAAAAATCCCACCAAATCACTTTTACCTTACGTCGTAAACCAATGACTTCCTGCCCTTCAGTATCCTTTAATAATATCCCACTGGTGCTTGTAGAACAGACAAACGATTTACTTGGAATCCTCATACTAGACTGAAACGACAAGAAACAGCACGCCGTTTCAGGCAACTTCAACACTTACTAGACAAACGTTCGAAGATCTCAATTAATTACAAAAGACTCATATACATGACAATCATTAGACCCATCTGGACTTACGGAATAGATCTTAGGGGCTCCACTAAACCATCGAATTTCTCTCGAATTCCTATCCTTCCAACCGTTACAATCCAAAATACTCCGAAAAATGCTCCTTACTTTGTTACGAACAAAGTCATCCATAACGACCTTAAAGTCTCATTTGCTGCTGATTTGGTCCGAACCCAGGAATAATCCTTTCATGACAGACTTTATTCCCATTCAAACCCATACGTTTCTAGCCTTGCAACATCTTCAATTCTCGATAATGCTCCGAGGCGTACGAAAAGAAGATGGCCTCGTTACCGTGAAGTTGAGCTTGCTATTTGAGTACTACAACAGGGTAGTTTCTCCACTTGTCTTTATCTCGGGCAACTTTATTATATACTTGAATTATTCAATATACAGTTGTAAATTTCAATAAATACATTTAAAAAAAAAAAGGATTGTTATTTCAAGAGACAGAATGTAGTGAAAAAATATATATATTAACTATCTATGTATATATTTTAAAAAACCGATTTCAGGCTACTTCAACATTTACTAGACAAACGCTCTAAGCTACCAATTAATTACAAAAGACTCATATACGTGACAATCATTAGACCCATCTGGACTTACGGAATAGATCTTAGGGGCTCCACTAAACCATCGAATTCCTCTCGTATTCAATCCTTACAATCCAAAATCCTTTGTAAAATCCTCAATGCTTCTTACTTTGTTACGAACAAAGTAATCCAATGTTAATGTCCAATTTGATGCTGATTTAGCCCGAATCCGCTCTCAATCTTTCCATGACAAACTTCATTCCCACTCAAACCCACTAGTTTCAAACCTAGCAACCCCTTCAATTCCTGATAAAACTCTTAGGCGTCTGAAAAGAAGATGGCCTCGTGATCTACTAAGTTGAATTTGCTATTTGAGTACTACCGTTGATTATTTTCTCTACTTGTCTTTATCTACTGTCATTATTCATCTTTCATTATATTTACAGGTGTTGTATTCCATTATACAGTTTTAAATTTCAATAAAGAGCTGTTTAAAAAAAAATATTTTGCTCACGGTAGGTTTAGAAAGTGGAGACAGTGTAGATTCGGAGCCGCCAAAAGGTCAGCCATAGTGACATCTAAGTAGGGCACTTGCCATCTCCAGTTTGCACGCAGCGAGTCTCTCTCGTTCCCTCATTGATAATTCCAACTCTGTACCTTTAAGCGTTGTTCTAGTTGAATAGTGAATTGTTGTAAACATCCTTATAATCAGCACTCCCCCGCCTGGAATACTGAGCAGATTTCTTTTCCTACTAGGAATGTGAAAGTGTTCAGATAGGATCGGGAACTTAGTCAAGAATTTGACAGTCGAGGAATCGGAGAATGTATTCAATCCGAAATGAACGTAGGCTCGATGCTGTTTAAAGTTAGTATGAAGAAGACAAATAAAAAGAAATAAAAATAAGTAGGCAGTCATGAGAATTGCCAACAGGATTTAAAACTCAAAACATTAGAATTATTGTGTAATTTTTTTAAATTCTAAATCAATTATATGTAAGGAAGAAAATAGTTGGGGGTGCAGTCAAACCCACTTTGTGGGTCATCTTCAGGGCTATAGGAGGCTGGAGCATCATCTCAGACCGCTTCTAGTCTTGCTCCAGCCTCCTATAGCCCTGAAGATGAACCACAAAGTGGGTCGAAACGTTAGCACATAATTAAATAAGTAACCAATTATTTAGTGTTTTTATTTGACTGCACCCCCAACTATTTTCTTCCTTACGTCTATCATCCAGCCAACCGTCCCCTCGCTTCTCATAAATCAATTATAGTTAGAATTATTTTTCTTGGGATGTAGGAAAACTTAAGTCCAAAAATATTGTAGCCTGAAACCGCAAGAAAATAAATTCGTATATAAAGAAATATTTTGTTTTGTTTTTATGTTTATAATATCTACTATATATACAATTTGAAATATAATGTGTATTTATAATATATAATGTTATAATATATATAATAATGTGTATAATGATATACATGAGACAATACAGGTGAGGATATGTCTTACTACCCGTGCAAAGCCGGGTCGTTAGTACAAAATTAAAAAAAATATACGGAATTTAAATTAATTTTGAGTTGTTGAAGGCAAACCCATTTACAATAAAAATATTCTGATAAACAAATAATAAATAAAGAAAATGTATGGAATAATTTATAGTTGATCGTGTAAATATGAAGAAGAATATAGTGTGGATGGACGTAAAAAAAAAGTTCCTTAAATAGCGAAAAAAATTATTAGAAATTGACGTTTTGACCCTTTGTACCGAACTACGTAAGGTTCAGTACGTGGTAGAGACTGTATAGTTCCTGGGACAACGGTTGTGCAGAGAGGTGATTTGTCCTAGTAAAGCAGCATTAATAACACAAAGTGACCAAACATATTTATAATATTTTACTTATAATCACGCAGGAGGAAATTAAATATAACCGATAAATATAATTAAAAATATTATGAGATTTTAGCTAGTACAATTCATTTTTAAACTTGCAAGTATATTTAAAGAGGATATCGAACGGTTGCATAAGATGACTGCTGTAGGGAGAGCAACGGAAGCCCATCTACGGAGGCAGATTGCGTAACTCACTATAGGATGATGTGGATGAAGGCAACAGAACGGCAAACCCAAGCTTTCTACACGAGAGGGAAAGCTAGCCACTCTGCCTGATTGCGGATCTCTGTTCTTCGGCCATCTCTGGGTTCCTTCACACGTTCCTCGCGTGTATGGAGAAGGTTAATTACACATCTCAAACATGTCTAGATAGGACGAGCAGCTATGATGAAACAGACACGAGTATAGGAATTCATTCTCGATACAAAGAGGTTAATAATACACATTATATTTCAATTTAATATTAATTATTACGAATATTTAGACAAATGTTTAACTTGGAATCCTCATACTAGTATGAACCGACAAGAAACCTCTCACCATTTCAGGCTACTTCAACACTTACTTGACAAACGCTCTAAGCTCCCAATTAATTACAAAAGACCCATATATGACTTTTATAAGACACATTTAGAGCTTTAAGGATTCACTAAGCCATTGAATTCCTATCCTTCCAACCGTTACAATCCAAAATACTCCGTAAAATGGTCCTTACTTTGTTACGAACAAAGTCTTCCATAACGACCTTAAAGTCTCATTTGCTGCTGATTTGGTCCGAACCCAGTAATAATCCTTTCATGACAGACTTTATTCCCATTCAAACCCATTCGTTTCAAACCTTGCAACATCTTCAATTCTCGATAATGCTCCAAGGCGTCCGAAAAGAAGATGGCCTCGTGACCTTCTAAGTTGAGCTTGCTATTTGAGTACTACCGTTGGGTAGTTTCTCCACTTGTCTTTATCTCGGGCAACTTTATTATTTACTTGAAGTATTCAATATACAGTTGTAAATTTCAATAAATACATTTTAAAAAAAATAGGATTGTGATTTCAAGAGACAGAATGTAGTGAAAAAATATATATATTTCCTATTTATGTATATATTTAAAAAAAACGATTTCAGGCTACTTCAACACTTACTAGACAAACGCTCCAAGCTCCCAATTAATTACAAAAGACTCATCTACATGACCATCATACGACCTATTTGGAATTACGGAGTAGAGCTTTGGGGCTCCACTAAACCATCGAAATCTTATCGTATCCAATCCTTACAATTAAAAATCCTTCGTAAAATCCTCAATGTTCCTTACTTTGTTAAGAATAAAGCCATCCATAACGACCTTAATGTCCCATTTGTTACTGATTTGGCCCGAACCCGGTATCTATCCTTTCATAACAAACTTCATTCCCACTCAAGCCCTCTAGTTTCAAACCTAGCTTCCTCTTCGATTCCCGATAATCCTCCGAGGCGTCTGAAAAGAAGATGGCCACGTGACCTTCTTAGTTGAACTAGTGATTTGAGTACTACCAGTGGGTAGTTTCTCTACTTGTCATTATATCATGCCATTATGTATCACTCAGCCATTTTACTTGTTATATAACTGTAATATAGTTGTAAATATCAATAAATAAATTTAAAAAACAAAAAGAAACCGGTACCACTACAACTCGTGAACGGGTCTAGTGTTCAGTACATGGTAGAGACTGTTCTGTTTCATGGACAACGGTTGTGCAAGGAGATGATTTGTTCTAGATCACGCTCAACCGCGAGATTTCCCCCCTTATTTAGGGTACCCACTTTTAGAGGCCGAATGAGCTCCAGGAGGGTCCTAGATCCCATATGACTCATCTCCGGCCGCTAACAGATTAAATAAAAATGTTGCTTGTTGTGGGATTCGAACCAGGATTTTCAGCATGGCAACTCAGTGCTCTACCACTGAGCCACTCCTAACCCTAAACTATACACTATATATCAAATTTTTAAAACCCTCAGGATAGTGTAAGTCGTAGTATTAGAAACCATCTGATATAAAAATACCAACCGGCTTGAAATCGATGATGGTGTTTGTTGTTGGGATTGTTGCAGGTTAATATTCCTGATATTATCGACACTTCTAGGTCACACGGCTCTAGTTTTTTTCGTTCATATTTTCGTGAAATATAAGAGAACAGGATATGAGATATGAGAAACAGGAAACAGACTCGAAGACATCCAGATACATTGTCTTCTCAAAAAAAAATTTAAAGATCTTCCAAAAAATACCAATGTTGAAAACAGGCAATAAGTGGACTAATGGAAGAAATGAGACTAAAATCATGATAATGCGTAAATATTATGGAGGAATTAGAACTCAAGGATGCGAACGCTTGAAATCTGATCCAGGGTTGCCGAAAAGGAAAATAATAAAATTTTAAAAATAGGCAATTAATAAAAACATTTGAATGGTTTTTCTATCTAAATTATTGATAACTTCATAAAATTATTGATAATGTCGTAAACTTACTCTTGAGATGGACTTCCTAGAACAGCTGCGGCATCTCAAGGCTCCAACACATACCCAATAGTGTTAAAAGAGAAACTATAGGGCACGATAAGAATATATTATATGAAATAGATAACAGGAAGCTTCAATGGTTTGGCCATCTGATGAGAATGAGAGGTTATAGATGGCCAAAGAAACTCTTGCTATAGAAATCAGATTAAAGAAGAAAGAGAGGAAGGTTTTTTTTTTTTTTTTTTTTTTTTTTTTTTTTTTTTTTTTTTTTTTTTTTTTTCATAACCCCTATATATGATATTATTCTTGAGATGAGGTGTTGTGCTCTTATTGTGAACATTCTTCAATTCCTCATAATCCTCCGAGGTGTCTGTAAAGAAGATGGCCACGTGACCTTCTTAGTTGAACATGCGATTTGAGTACTACCAGTGGGTAGTTTCTCTACTTGTCATTATATCATGTCATTATGTATCACTCAGCCAATTTACTTGTTATATTACTGTAATATAGTTGTAAATATCAATAAATAAATAATAAAAAAAAAATGGTATGGATACAAAATTATTTTTATTGAATTGCTTCCATTACTTGTTGCCATCTTTTTGGGGCTGACGTAGGTATGAGGGTTTTGAAGAGTTCATTTGTGGTGCATTTTAGGGAGTCAAAGAATTTGATATGTCTGCGTTTTATGAATTCCGTTGTTGTGGGTAAGTTGAAGAAATCGTGTAGTTGTTCTGGTTTTAGTTTTCTCAGTGATGTAGACCGGACAATTTTTCGGATTATTGTGTTTTGGAACAGTTGTAGTTGGCGCTGCGTTCCGACTCTGAGGTGAGTGAATAGTGGGGCTCCGTATAGTAGCGCCGGCCTTAGGATGCTTTTGTAAATTTTTATTTTTAGGCGTAGTGATAAGGCAGGTGATAGTAGTAGGTTGTGTAGTCTGGAGAGGAAGGCATGATGGAGAATGTGATATATGGAATGGCAACAAGAGGAGGGCTGCGAGAGGAAAAAGAAGAATGGACTGATAGGAAGAGGTGGCGAGGAAATAATTTTGGGTATCGGGATACATTGATTGTAAAAATAAAAAAAAACGAATAAATAAACTAAAATTATATCATACATTTGTGTTTTAACTAAAAATAAAAACCGAAAAAAACCTGTACTACCAAAAGAACTCAAATAGAGTGTAAATACGGGGTATAGACTGTACTCTTTCTAAGCCAATTCTAAGCATTGTGCTCCAAGGTTATATCCTGGAAAGAAATAATGGATACTGTAACATCCACTGTCAATTTTATAAGAAGAAATGTCCTCACACACTGTCAGTTCTGGAAGCTGATCATGGCGACGCACAGTGGAACGAATCAACGCATTTGTTGGACATTGGACCAATTCTCTAATAACTAAATTTGTCCTTTATTTTGATCTTAAATTATACTTTATACTTCTTCTTAACAAAATCCATAGATAAATTAATTGTGAAATTAAATCTTATATAAAAAATTCTGAATTGAAATATAAATTTTTCTAAAATCTCATATTTTTAAAGCAATCCACAGTTTGAGGCAATGCATTAAATTAATCGTGCACCTACTGGAAAAAGCACATCCATAATAAGATATTTTAGGCAAATAAAACTTGGGATTATTTCAAACGTCTGGGATTTTTCGGTAAAAATTGGGTGATAAAATTAAATAATCAATTGCGAAAATCGCTCAAAATCGCCCAAAAAACTACCTTCACAGTAAATAACTAGAATGTTTGAAGTTTTTTTTCCATTAGTCGGATTTTGCTACTAGGTGCTATTTTCCCAGAAAATGATTTTTTATTTTTATTTTATGGGCTTTGAGAATTAATTTAAAATAATATCTGTTGATATTGGCGTCTACTTTTCGCAAGTTTTCTTTTTTTTACCAGTGATTGTTTACATTCATTTATCCGAACAACCCTCATCTAACATAATAGTATTAACAATGAAACTCAGTTTGCGTGTGGTATTTGAACGACATATGTGTAATGGTGCACATAGGTGTAATAGTCCCTACAACAAATCGTCAAGTTTTTAATTTTTGATTTATTTAATTTTTATTTTGTTATTTAAATAAAACAATTTTATATAGGCACCTACATTTATTATAATTTTGATGTATCAATTATACCTAGTATATTAACTAACAAAAGTAATTATCGATTATTATATTCATTTTGTTTAATAATTAAATTATTTCGTATGTTACTTTTTCCTTTGTATAACTTTATTTAATACCTATGTATCTGTCTTTCCATAGAATACTGTATTGTACCTATTCTCGTAGTATGTTGGTACAATAAATGGTACAATGTTTGATACTAAATAATCTAACATCGAAATATCAAATCTAGAATTTTGACACGTTTACCCTAAAAGGTTTGATCCTGTTTATCATATAATTAAATAGTTCCTTCAAAAAGCTTTAAAACCGTAGCAATAGCCTTATTCTAGGAGAACCAGAAGCGGAGATATTAATGAATGTCCAGACGCTCCTAGCGCTCGTTCCACTGTGCGGCGTGGTTTACTACTGTGAAGTGACTTAGTCGAGGTGCCGTTTTGGTACGATTTTTTGATCTGAGGATAGAAATTGGCAACTTCATGGAGACGCTATATTTGCATAGTAATAGCACACTTAAAACGGCATTTAAGGAAAGCACTGACTTGGTACAGTTCTACGGAGGTTTGGGTTCTGAAAACAAGAGTTGAAAAAGATTACTCAGCAGATAATCACTACGTTTGGTAGTACGTATTTGTGTGAGCCTACTTTTTCAATTCTCAACTACCTCAAAAATAATAATTGTTCGCGGTTAACAGATGAACATTTATATGCGATACTGCGCTTGTCACCTACTAAAATGAAAGTTAAAAAACTTGGAAGTCAAATGCACCCGCAAACATCTCACTAGTTCTTACTTTTATGATAGTATAGTAATTCAATTTAAACAGGCATGATTATATGAACATATATATGATTAAAAATGTATATATGCGTTTTATTTCAAATATTAAAATTACATGTCCGTACAAATAAAAAGATCCGCACTGATAATCTGGCAACATTGGCCCCTGGTATAGAGGATAGGTTAACCTCAGGAGGTTCCATTGGTCTTACAGGGTCTATCTGTGAATATTAAACAGATTAAAAATATTATCCGCCATTACCGGATTTAAACATATTACAGCATAGCTACTCCATTGAGCTATCTAATTTACTATCTATTTCGAAATTATTTGAACAAAAAAGCAAAATCAATAAAGCATAATTGGCGCTTATAGATAATTGAAAACAATGTGCATTTTCAAATTAAATCTTTCCCCTTATTCCCTCCTACACAACGTACTATAAATAGCTTTCAAAACACCTAAATAAAATATTGATACTTGACAGAATGATGCGTAGGCGTTATTCCTTTTAAATGTCAAAAGGCCAAGTTCAAAGTAAAATGTCAATGGTTTGTTCGTTATCAAGCCACTTATCAACGGTCAATCTAAAAATACTTGCAAAGATGGATTGCTCTATTTCGGTTCTGGATACCAAGAGAGCTCTATAAAAAATTAAAAATAAGATAACAGGGTATAATCCCAGTCCCCGCTTTAAAAATTATACATCTGTTATTTAATTGTTTCATAGTAGGTACTTAACCTTTTAACACCTCGATATTGTTATAGAAATTAAAGTTCAGTTTAAGACTTACTATGTGCCACCTGAATAAGCCAATTAAAATATGAGAGAGATGGTTTTAAATCAATGCATTTCACTTAAATTTAAAAAAAAGAACTATATTTTGTGTAACTTAAAAAGAAGTCAGGAACAGTGGCTTAGTGATTTATCAATTTTTTAAAATATTTATATTTTAACTGATCCAGCATGACAAAATACGAGAGAAAAAGTAGTCCCTCGATCCGTTGCTAAGCAACGCCGATAATATATTTCATTATTAAAAACCCATCCGTCGTAAACCTGCGACTTCCTGCCCCCCTGTATCGTTTAATAACATCCCTGTAAGTCCTGTAGAACAGATCCGGTACTTAGGACTACACCTTGACAAACGCTTAACTTTGAACCCTCATACTAGACTGGAACGACAAGAAACAGCTCGCCGTTTCAGGCTACTTCAACACTTACTAGACAAACGCTCTAAGCTCCCAATTAACTACAAGAGAATCATATACATGACAATCATTAGACCCATCTGGACTTACGGAATAGAACTTTGGGGCTACACTAAGCCATCGGATTCCTCTCGTATTCAATACTTACAATCCAAAATCCTTCGGAAAATCCTTAATGCTCCTTACTTTGTTACGAACAAAGTCATCCATAATGACCTTAACGTCCCGTGTATTGCTGATTTGGCCCGAATCCGATATCAATCTTTCCATGACAAACTTCATTTCCACTCAAACTCTCTAGTTTCAAACCTAGCTTCCTCTTCGATTCCCGATAATCCTCCGAGGCGTCTGAAAAGAAGATGGCCACGTGACGTTCTTAGTTAAACTAGTGATTTGAGTACTACCAGTGGGTAGTTTCTCAACTTGCCATTACTCATGTCATTTTGTATCACATAGCCTATTTACTGGATGTATTTTTTTTTAATACAGTTGTAAATATCAATAAATAAATTTTAAAAAAAAATTATATACTCTTGGTGTAATCAATACACTTTTACAAAACTCTTCTAACGTGAATTAAATATGTCCAATAGTACAATTACTGACTGGAAAAACTTCCTGAGGGAAGTATGTGCTGATGGCCTATTGGTTCATCCACATATTATAGGAGGCGGGGAAATGTGCGCCAAAATAGACAACACGTGCTTCACATGGAGGAAGTATTACAAGGGAAGAATATATACCCCCAGCAATGGGTATTTGGAGGAGTATGTAGGAACAATCGGGAATGTTTTATTTACGCAGTTCCTGATAGAACTACAAAAATGTTTGATATAGTGCATTAAATACTCTATACGTCCCGGAACTACTATTTATTCCGATTGTTGGAAAGCATAGAATAATATTCAATCCATTGAAGGAATGAACCTGAGACATTTTACTGTCGATAATACTAAAAAAGTGGATATACAAACAGGAGCTCATACTCAAATAATCGAATCTCTATGGCCATCTCTCAAGGGAAGGAACAAGAGAGAATGCGGTAGCCACCGGACGATGATAGATTGGTACCTGTGTGAATATATTTGGAGAAGGAGCTACGAAAACAGGGATTTATTTGAGCAGATCCTGAAGAATATTGTGGATTTTTGTCCTCCAAATTGAAAATGTGTATCTATAATTGTCTTGGTTATTTGTTGTATTTTAAATTATACATAAATACAAACATATGTTATTTTATTTCTATTGGGTTATAACAATTATCAATAAAAGTACCTGGTGAGAGTCTTCTAAAAAAGAACCCATTACAGAAAAAAAAAATTAAATTTGCGATGATATTCTTTTTCCATTAGCTTCTGTTTATTTAATGAGGACCAGTTAAGAATTAATCCACTTTCGCAAAAGCTTATTAAACGGCGAACGGAATAAGGTAATGCTTATCAAGCGCTCAACGGCACCGGGTTCCTTCAAATTAATTTAATTGGCCCTTAAAATCTACAGGTTGTATTCGAAAAACAAGCACTTAACCTAAATTCGTGTAACTAGCATGTTTGATGGTTGTAAGTAGCATTCAGAAGCATAAGGCATGTACCTCCTATCTTGCACTAACCGACCCATTAAAATCGATTCTATATCACATGATACTATTGGGCTGTCACACAAGAAATGACCGTTTTTAGAATCAGGAAGAAAATAAAAATATGAGATTAAACCTTTTTTTTTTTTTTTTAAATTTATTTATTGATATTTACAACTGTATAAAAAAAAATACATCCAGTAAATAGGCTATGTGATACAAAATGACATGAGTAATGGCAAGTTGAGAAACTACCCACTGGTAGTACTCAAATCACTAGTTCAACTAAGAAGGTCACGTGGCCATCTTCTTTTCAGATGCCTCGGGGGATTATCGGGAATCGAAGAGGAAGATAGGTTTGAAACTAGAGGGTTTGAGTGGAAATGAAGTTTGTTATGAAAGGATAGATAGCGGGTTCGGGCCAAATCAGCAACAAATGGGACATTAAGGTCGTTATGGATGATTTTATTCTTAACAAAATAAGGAGCATTAAGGATTTTACGAAGGATTGGATACGAGAGGAATTCGATGGCTTAGTGGAGCCCCAAAGCTCTACTCCGTAAGTCCAAATAGGTCTTATGATGGTCATGTAGATGAGTCTTTTGTAGTTAATTGGGAGGTTAGAGTGTTTGTCTAGTAAGTGTTGAAGTAGCCTGAAACGTCGAGCGGTTTCTTGTCTTTTCAGTCTAGTATGAGGATTCCAGGTTAATCGTTTGTCAAGATGCAACCCTAATTATCGGATCTGTTCTACAGGCACCAGTGGGATATTATTAAAGGATACTGAAGTGCAGGAAGTCATTGGTTTACGACGTAAGGTAAAAGTGATTTGATGGGATTTTTGAGAATTTATTTTAATTCTCCAGTTTTGACACCATTCTTCAAGATCAGTAATATGGGATTGGAGGCTTTGGGATGCAATAACTGGATTGGTGTTGACTGATAATACACATGTATCATCAGGATACGTGGTAAGGATAGTGTTAGGATGAGTTGGGATGTCAGCTGTATAAACTGTATAAAGGATTGGGCCAAGGATACTACCTTGAGGAGAGATTAAACCTAACACATTTTTTATTCAAAGTATTTACAATCATTTTCGATACACTTCTGCCAACGGCTTACCTAGTTTTCTATCCCAGATTTGAAAAACGCTGTCACCTGATGAAAGGAATTCAGAAAATGCATTTTTAATGTCTATATCATTGGTAAACAATTTTCCTCGCAAAAAGTTGTCCAAACTCCGAAAAAAGTGGTAGTCTGTAGGAGACAGATCAGGGGAATATGGGGTGGGGGTAAGACTTCATAGCCCAACTCTTTTAATTTATTCACTGTCTGTATTGAAACATGAAGTCGGGCGTCATGATGGAGCTTTCCGATCAATTTTAAATGCCTGGAAACTGTCATACGACTTGTAACTAGCTCTGACGCATATTCTCTGACTGTTTTATGAAGGTCTTCTTCGACAGCATTCTTAAGATCTTCGTCCTCTATTGATGTTTGAGGCCTTCCTCGGGGCAGATTTTCTAATGTCGTATCTCCTGAGGAAAATTTTGTAAGCCAACAACGGATGGTTCTTTTATTAGCACTTCCTTCACCAAACGCATGATTAATATTTCTTGCTCCCTGGGCAGCGGAATGACCGAGTTTGTACTCATTAAAAAAAAAAGTTCGGAAATCGCTTGTTTCCATGGCCACGGTTAAAATTATACTAAAATCTGTATGCCTACTTGGGAAAAAAATAAACACAGTTTGGAAATAGAGGATTAACAACTGCTTATTATAGATAGTAAATATTTTGCTAGGAATCAACAGGCAACGCTTTAATCCTCTATAAAGATTAAGATTTAAAAAAACGGACATTTCATGTGTGACAACCTAATAATTATATCATTATACCATTTATTAATAAAACATATTTTATTTTAAATCTAAACTCAGTACCACTAAAATCGTGGAGGTCTTGGTTCAGTAGTGGCAAACAGTTAATCGCATCCATTACTCTCAGATCTATCAGAATCTCAGTGTTATAAAAAATAAAATTAAAACTATAAAGTTAAAAGAAATTACACTCGCAAAAGAAATATACACTAGTATTTGTTAATTATTTGCATACATTTTTAAACAGTTCGGTATTTATAATAATACCACATTCTAAATTTTTATTTCATTAAAAGAAATTATTAAAAAAGTATTTAAAAATATGTATATGAACATCTATCCAAATTTTTTAATGATTTCAATGATATTTACAACTTAATTATACTAATACAACAAATAAATAGAATGATTGTTACATATTAGCATTAAAGACAAGTAGAGGAGCTACCCAGTGGTAGTACTCTAATAAGAAAATTATCTTAAATGGCCACCTGGCCATCTTCTTTTCAGACGTCTCGGAGGTTGGAATTTAAGGATCGAATACGAGAGGAATTCGATGACTTAGTGGAGCCATACAGTTCTACTAAATATGTCTTATAATGGTCATGCAAAAGAATTATAAATCTTTTATAAGTAATTGGCAGCTTAGAGCGTTTGTCTAGTATGTGTTTAAGTAGCCTGAAACGTCGAGCAGTTTGTTGTTTTCTTAATTTAATTTTAAAACCAGTGTCATTGGAGCCCAAGAGGTCTTGGGGTTCAATACATGATAATGACTGTAATGTTTCTAGTACCACGGTTTTGCAGGGAGGTGATTTGTACGAGATGACGCTCATCCAGAGTTTTCCCAGAGTACCCACTTTTCAGAGCCTGTGTGAACCCCATAAAGATCTACAAAAACCACAGAGTTCACTCTTATCTATTAACATAATGAATATTTAATCTGTCACAGCTGGATTTGAACCCTGGATTTTCCATACACTAACTTCAACTTTTTTAATTTATTTTTTAACTATTATTTGTATTTAAATAATCAAAATAGCTTATCGCTGCTAATTGTGTTGTTTTTATCATTTATTATTTTCGTAAGCTGACTTATAGTCAGGTGATCTTTTTTTACTTCTGTTTTTATAATTTCATGTTTCTAAACATATTTTCTTAAAGTATAACCCTCCTCAAGTATAAATAGTTATAGTAATGTGGTTTTATTACACAGTGTATTACTAATTAAATTGTATTGAGTTAATCTATTGATATATTTTTTTTTTTATTTAATTCAATGATATTTACAACTATAATGGTATTATATCAAGTAAATGTGCAAAAATGTAGAATATGACATGAAAACACTTGTGGAGAAACTACCCATCGATAGCACTCCAATAAAGTTCTATAGTAGATGATCTCGAGGCCATCTTCTTTTCAGACGCCTCAGAGGGTTATCAGGAATAGTATGGGAAGCAAGCTGAGAGACTAGCGGATTCAAGTGCGTATGGAGCTTGTTATGGAAGGATAGGTATCTAGTTTGGGCCAAATCAGTAACATATGGGATATTAAGATCATGATGGATGAGTTTGTTTGTGACATAATAAGGAGCATTGAGGATTTTACGAAGGATTTTGGATTGCAAGGATTGGATACGCGATGAATTGGATGGTTTAGTAGAGCCCCAAAGCTCAACTCCGTATGCCCAAATAGGTCTGATGACTGTCATGTAAATAAGTCTTTTGTAATTAATTGGTAGCTTAGAGCGTTTGTCCAGTAAGTGTTGAAGTAGGCGAAAACGTCGAGCAGTTTCTTGTCTTTTCAGTCTTGTATGAGGATTCCAAGTGAGACGTTTATCCAGATGGAGTCCTAGGTAACGTATCTGTTCGACAGGGTTCAGTGGTATATTATTAAACGATACAGTAGGATTTATTTTAATCCTCCAATTTTGACACCATTCTTGTAGGTGTGAGATATGGGATTGAAGAGATTGGGATGCAACAAATGGATCCTTATTAACTGATAACACACATGTGTCATCAGCGTAAGTAGTGAGGACAGTGCCTATTGATATATAAATGAAGAAATAGGAAAAATAAAAATAACTGTAATATGAAAACTTATATAATTTTTATTACTTATGACTTTTATAAGTTATTTGTTCAGGTATGCAGTAGGTAAGAAGTGCTCTAAAATTATGTCCGACATTTTGAAATTTTTATATAGTTTTCATGATGGTTTCTCCTTTTTGGTACTGAGACCCACGGAGTACTTTCCATCCTAAATTTCGCCAAGTAGAGACCTGGGAGAAAGAGGCTAAGATGTTAGAAGAATGGACAAAAGAAAGAGAAAATAGAAAGCCGAGAAGAGAACTCCATTAATATTCATGATGTAAATGAGGGAGCAGGTATAGCGCCATTCTCATGCAGATCTTCGGCCAGCCTCCTCCGGTGCCTTTCTTCAATCAATGCTGCCAACCTCTCTGGAGTCCTCATCTGTCGGGACAGAAGAGTTTTCAGCCTCTTATTATCATATTTCTCTCAAAGGAACCTATAGTTCGACCGGGAACCGTAATAGTACAAGCTTATATTGAACGAAACATTTGTGATTTAAAACCAAAGTACAGAAAAAAGGAATAAAAAGTTTTTTAGAGTAAAAACGTTGAGCAAATTCGGTAGGGGTAAAACTTATGGGTTCGCGTCACCGACATATCTATACATATTATAAAACAAAGTCCTCGGCCGCGTTTGTTCGCGGTAAACTCAATAACTACTGCACGGATTTTCATGCAGTTTTCACCAATAGATAGAGTGATTCACCAGTAAGGTTTAGGTATAGAATTTGTCGAGGTTTTGTGTAAATTGGTTGGAATATCGATGGGTCATATCACCGAAGACCCTGCTTGCCCAACCCCATGCAATTTAATAAAGATAATAAATTCGTATATAAAGAAATACATATATATTTTTTTTTTTTGTTTTTATAATAAAGTACACTCCCAAAGAAACCTAACCAATGATATTCACGTGGTCCTAAGTGGGCGGTACGTGATAAAAAAAAATACATTAGAAAGGCAAATTATGTAGGCATAATATGCCTTATTACCCGAGCAAAGCTGGGGTGGGTCGTTAGTAAGTATATAAGTTAATATATATAAATTAACAATGACGTATAAATAAGATAAACGATTTACTTGTGCATGCACTTAATTTCCATATAACTGCTAATCCTGAACACATTCATTAAACAATCATTGATGGGAATGCAGTATTCCTATCAGAAAACCATCTTCTACAGGAATGAAAAAGGCAGAACCGTTGCAGTCCATGAAACTATACAATGTACTGAACCCCAGACCCTCCAAGGGTTGTAGGGTTACAGGTTGTTTTTTTTCTAAAATATTTATTTTTTTTCTGCTGATCATCTGTTTTTATAATCTCGCTAGCTGTTCATGTATTACCTTCCTTTGCCATAGTTTTTCGTTGAAAGTCTAAGAGTAAAGTTGCTGTCTAATGACTCTGTTTGAACTATTGATTTGGGATGTACTGCACACTTCATTGAGATGATTTTTTTTTTGGTTTATGTCCTGAATATGCCTGCATTGGCGAAATGTTGACTGGATAGCTTTTTCCCCGGTATTTTAGACATTGAAGGCTTTGATTTTTATAAAGGTTTCCTATTGCATTATACTTTATTATTTATTGATTTTTAAAGTTTCACTCATTTTCATTAATGAAAACAATTAATTTAACAGAAGTTAATACTAAATTAATTAATGAAGACAATTAATTTAACAGAAGTTAATACTAAATTAATTTTTGAAAACAATTAATTTAACAGAAGTTAATACTAAATTGTTTTGGAATCCATATTGGTTAGTCATTCAGTAGCTTTTCATGCGTATTATTCCTTCTTTAATTTTTTTAAAAATGTTTATATTGAAATTTACCACTGTATATTGACTACATCAAGTAAATGTAACAAAAGATAAATAATGTCCCGAGATAAAGGCGAGTAGAGAAACTACCCAATGGTAATACTCGAATATGAAATTCAACTTAGATAGTCACGAGGTCATCTTCTTTTCAGACACCTTATAGGATTATCAAGAATTGAAGAGGGTGCTAGATTTGAAACTAGTGGGTTTGAGTTCGTAACAAAATAAGGAGCATTGAGAATTTTACGAAGGGTTTTGGATTATAAGGATGTCCAAATATTTCATATGATAGTCAAGTATATGAATCTTGAAGCGTAAATGTTGAAGTAGCCTGAATCGGCGAGCTATTTCTTGTCGTTTCAGTCTAGTATGAGGATTCCAACTTAATCTTTTGTCAAGTATAGTCCTAAGTAGCAGACCTGTTTTATAAGGAATCAGTGGGATGTTATTTATCGATACAGGGGGGTAGGAAGTCGTTGGTTTACGACGGAGGGTAAAGGTGAATTTGTGAGATTTGTGGGAATTTTTTTAATCCTATAGTTTTGGCACCATTATTTAAATATTTTAGACCTGGTTCGCCGAATATTCGTACAGTTTATTTACACGAGGCCTTATTATCATTATTATCAAACAAGTAGTTTTATGTTTCGACGTGAAAAGCATCTTCTCCGCGACTTTCCCTATCTTACCTTGGACCGCGACTAACCACCAAACCACTTTTGCTCTCATCAGGCCAAAGAGAAAGTAAGTCGGTTAAAGCCCCATAAATGTAAGTTTAAACCTTCTCCTCTCAGCTGAGGATAGTTTGAACTAGTATACTCGTAAATCTTAGTGTGCTAGATTCTCGTAGAGTCACTGTGATGTTTCTTAGATTAGTCACAATCTATTATAGATTGACAATTAAAGACTACTTCCTAACATAGATTATCGTTTTTCAACTCTAATAGGCCAATTAAGGACTATTTCAATTCCTTGTTCGTTCTTCTTTTCTTTTCTTCCAGAACTTTTTCATCTGTCCACAATATTGAAAAAGGGAACGGTCAACAGAAACATCAAATAAATGATAATACATTAGTGGAAAAATTCCAACTAAATACCTTAAGTCTCAAACTAAAACAGAAAATTAAAAATACCAGTCCAATATTTCGCCTATTCAGGCATCCTCAGGGCAGAAAGAGAATAATAGCAAACCAAAAGATGGTTAATGCACCCAAAAAACACACATCCCACCACCTCCAAGGCACAAATGCAACTACTGAATCATAGGGAAGGTTACTAGATTCCCAGCTGGCTAAGGTTAGATTAAAACAGCTCATAAATACTCCAGATTTGAAACATCAATATACATTCACCAAACCCCAAAAAACCCAACAGGAAAACAAAATAAAATAAATAATAGTAACAAACAACATAAGAACAGAAGACAAAAAACTATATGAAAAAATGAAAGTAAAAGTGCAAGAAAAAAAGAGAATTTATAGTTTGTTACTATTATTTATTTTATTTTGTTTTCCTGTTGGTTTTTTTGGGGTTTGGTGAATGTATATTGATGTTTCAAACTCTGGAGTATTTATGAGCTGTTTTAATCTAACCTTAGCCAGCTGGGAATAATTCAGTAGTTGCATTTGAGCCTTGGAGGTGGTGGGATGTGTGTTTTTTGGGTGCATTATTCATCTTTTGGTTTGCTATTATTCTCTTTCTGCCCTGAGGATGGCTGAATAGGGGAAATATTGGACAGGTATTTTTAATTTCCTGTTTTAGTTTAGAGACTTAAGGTTTTTAGTTGGAATTTTTCCACTAATGTATTATCTGTTCACAATGTTTCTAGACAGATGACTTCTAACTACTACAGGACATTTTCCTTGAGATACCGAATCGAATCCGTCTATGGAGCAATGGAGAGTCTACAGACTCCCTGGGGCTCATCCAGCCATTAAAAAAATCTGGATGTTGAGCTTGATAATGGAAAAATGGTACCTCCCTGCAAAACCGTTGTCCGAGTCTCTACCTTGTAGTGAACCCTAGACAATAGGCATATTTTTTTTGGTGGCATAAACATTCAATTTTTCACAATGTTCATTATCAATCAGCAAAAATTCAAAACAAGCATACCACTTATATCTACAGCCCCGGTGAATAAATGGTTAAGTCGGATTTCGTCCAGAGGCAGGTAACTGCTTTCACATAACCGGAATCGTATCATTCTCGTAGTTTATCCATGAAGTGGAGTTTTAATCAATAATTCCTTTTCAAGACAATGCCTTACTAAGCCCCTTATTCACAACGAAAATAACTCGATTCCGCTTACTTAAGTACGAGAAACTCATTGTGGAGAAAATTAGACTTAACCACTTATTCACCGGGGCTGTAGATATAAGATGCGAACAATGAAATTAAGCATAACTTTGAAATATTGAAGTATGACAGCTACTATTTTCATTAAGCACTTGAATAAGAAAAATGCTTTTACGAAAAGCAGTGGCGGATTAAAGGTCCAGAGCGCCCTAGGCAATAACTTTATCGGCGCCCCTGTACCGGCCATAAATGGCCATCTTAATTTTAACTGATTGTCAGCATCATAGCATCATGCTTGTATTATATTATAGATCAGCATTTAGTTCTTTCTTTCTTTGTCGATATGTTATTTTTTTTATTTATTTAAAAATTCTGAGCTCGCGCGCCCCTTGTAACTACGCGCCCCTAGGCACGTGCCTAGTTTGCCTTACGGATAATCCGCCACTGACGAAAAGCCCTCT
This sequence comes from Troilus luridus, assembly GCA_964056705.1. Lineage (NCBI taxonomy): Eukaryota > Metazoa > Arthropoda > Insecta > Hemiptera > Pentatomidae > Troilus > Troilus luridus. The sequence continues at coordinate 3,354,063 of OZ057413.1, forward strand.
TTCCTAAAAACTGAAAACGAAAAATATTTTTATTTTGAAGAGAAAAGATTTGTCCAGGGCCGGGATTCGAACCCGGGTCTCCCACTTCTCCGTCGTGATACTCTGGTTTTTAATAATTGTTATAATCTTTAAATATTTTTATTTTGAAGAGAAAAGATTAGTGCAAGGCCGGGATTCGAACCCGGGTCTTCCACGTCGTGGTGCTCTGAGAGACGTGGGAGACCAAGGTTTGAATCCCGGCCCAGGACTAATCTTTTCTTTTCAAAAAAATATATTTTAAAATTATAACAATTAATAAAAGAAATAAAATAAAATAAATTATGAAACAAAGAATTAATTGATAATGATTTAACAATTAAAGAAAAAAAAACTATACTATTGAAATCCATGAAAGGTATTGGGTTTAGTATATTGTAAAGACTTTCCTGATTCTAGGGAACGTCTGCGCAGGGGAGGTGATTTGTCTGATTTTCCTCTAATTAAGGGTAATCATTTTATAGAGGTTGGGTGGGTCCTAAGAGGGTCTGTAGATCTCACAGGATCCATCTGTCCCTGTTAAAAGATTAAATAATGCATCTAGATTTGAACCTCGAAAGTTCGGCACAGCAACGCAGCGCTCTACAGACTGAACTAACCCTAATGATTTTTTAAAACTTTCCCAAATTATTTGTCTCTTTTGTTTTAATTATCAAGCACCGTTGTAATAAATACCACACGAGTAAATAAAGTGTCTCAAGTTTTTTCCGAGTTACTGGCGAAGACAGAAGGCTAACAAATATTGATTACGTTGAGTTGACAAATGAACGAAGACAAGTACTGTGCCAATCACTTCGCTTCCCTTAGGCTCCACAGACCTAAATCTATTATATACGTAGTAATGTTACCTTTAACATTAACTTATCATAAATCAATAAACATTATAATTAATATAGCATAACTGATATAATCATATCAATATAATTTTAAAATATACAAAAAAACATTAGGTATCTATTCCGCAAGTTGTCGCTTCGAGTTGAGTTACAAGTTTTAACTATTTATCCGTTTCATTTTTAATATTTTCCAAAAACGCAAGGCCGGATTATCTTATCAGAAACCCAATCAGATTAGGAGGAAATGGGATGACAGTAGAAGTTGAAACCTGTTTCAGCAGACGAAAATATAATATAGGTTGAGTAATATCCACAAGAGTGGGTTTACGGTGGGACATGCCGGGAAACAAAAGAATACCTCATGTATGCAGTTCCTAACAGGAATGCAACAACACTATTAGCATTCATTAAAAAATGCATTCATCCTCAAACAATGATCATGTCTGACATGTTAGGCCTACTTAAAAGTTGTTTTTTTTTTTTATTTATTTATTGATATTTACAACTGTATCAAAAAAAATACATCAAGTAAATGGGCTAAGCGATACATAATGATATGTGAAAATGACAAGTAGAGAAACTACCCACTGGTAGTACTCAAATCACAAGTTCAACTAAGAAGTCACGGGGCCATCTTCTTTTCAGACGCCTCGGAGGATTATCAGGAATTGAATAGGAAGCTAGGTTTGAAACTAGAGGGTTTGAGTGGGAATGAAGTTTGTTATGAAAGGAAAGATAGCGGTTTCGGGCCAAATCAGCAACAAATGGGACATTAAGGTCGTTATGGATGATTTTATTCTTAACAAAATAAGGAGCATTAAGAATTTTACGAAGGATTTTGGATTGTAGGGATTGGATACGAGAGGAATTCGATGGCTTAGTGGAGCCCCAAAGATCTACTCCGTAGGTTCAAATAGGTCGTATGATGGTCATGTAGATGAGTCTTTTGTAATTAATTGGGAGCTTAGAGCGTTTGTCTAGTAAGTGTTGAAGTAGCCTGAAACGTCGAGCGGTTTTTTGTCTTTTCAGTCTCTCGGTTAATTGTTTGTCAAGATGCAACCCTAAGTATCGAATCTGTTCTACAGGCACCAGTGGGGTATTATTAAAGGATACTGAAGGGCAGGAAGTCATTGGTTTACGACGTAAGGTAAAAGTGATTTGATGCGATTTTTGAGAGTTTATTTTAATTCTCCAGTTTTGACCCTATTCTTCAAGATCAGTGATATGGGATTGGAGGCTTTGGGATACAATAACTGGATTGGTGTTGACTGATAATACACATGTATCATCAGCATACGTGGTAAGGATAGTATTAGGATAGTGGGATATGAGTACAAACATTATACAGTCAACCACTCAGAACATTATGTGGATCTGTCAACTGGAGCGCAAACGTAGTCAATTGCGCCACAATGGGCTGCAGCCATAAGAAGAAATAATTGGAACTAAAAGATCCTGGACTCGTATTTGTGTGAATTTATCTGGTGACAGAGGAATAAAGGCAGAAATAATTTTGAGGTTATTATAAATCACCTATCTACATTTTGGTCTTTAGAATAATTGTTATTAAATCTAGCTATTTTTTCATAACATGTTTAATTTTTAATATAAAAATAGATGCGGAGATTAACCTACTTAACTAATTAAGACCCAATCAATGCAATCTAAGTTACGAAATTGAAAATAGCTTTATAGCTGACCAAACATACATGGAATAAACAATCTTAATCGTAGAGTAAATTCGATTCCGCCGTTACAAAACAGTTATTAAAAAATAATATCGGCTTTAACAAAAATACCTGATATACAAAAGAAACAAAGAAAAAATTATAACCGAAATTTAAAAATAATTAAGTGCATTTGGTTTCAAATTAAACCAAACAAGTTCAACACAATTGGAAAGAGTTTAAATATTTCAGAGAATATAATTAAAAATACTGTAGACTTAAGAAAGTTGTTAAAGGATTTAAAGAAAGATGAAAAGATAATATGATATTGAAGAGAGCTCAAGGGAATGTCTACACATTCACGTAAAACTAATTTATTTAACGTATACCAAAATGAGTGATTTGAAAAAAGGGAAAAAAATATGTATATATATATATATATATATATATATATATATATATATCTATATATATATATATATATATATACATACATACATATGTATGTCTATTTTCATTTTATTTATTCACATATCTATTTCTTTTATTTTAAGATTTTTTTTTTCTTTTTCTCCTTTTTTTATGTTATTTTTTTATTATTTAATGTTTATTTATTTATTTTATTTTATCTGTTAAATATAATGCCAGTGGATTATTTACTAGTACAGTGGAGCGTCGATTATCCGAACGTCAGTTATCCGAACGTTCAACTAACGGAACTGTTTTTTTAAAAAGTGATTTATTTAAAGTGATCACATCATCCAGTCACTTATTTGTATTGTTAAAATTATTGGGTACTTGTGTGTTAACGTCACCGCAGTTATTTTTCCCTACTTGTTCGCATCCGCGAGCGGTTACATTTTGTAACCGTTATATTTCTAAAACATTTATCTTGCATATACATTAGTGGAAAAATTCATACTAAAAACCTTAAGTCTCTAAACTAAAACAGGAAATTAAAAATACCTGTCCAATATTTCGCCTAGAGTTTTAGTTTAGAGACTTAAGGTTTTTAGTTGAAATTTTTCCACTAATGTATTAACATTTGTTTGATGTCTCAGTTGACCTTTCCCTTTTTCAATATATATTTATCTTGCATGTTTTTAAATCTAGTTATTGGGGTTAGAATTTCAAATTTTTTAAATAATCATCAACAATTACAAATCAAAATAATTTATTTACAAATGGAATATATCATAAACAATTAAAATAATGGATAATATAGAAATAAATAATGGAATATATCACGAACAATCAAAATAAAGAAAAATCCAAATAATTTATTAAAAAAGAAAGTGGTTAATCGGATTTCGGTGGAAAATTGGTAAAATATTTCGCTCCTGGAAAAATACAATTGCTTCTTCATTTTTTGTCAAATCCCAAAGACTCATTTTCGTAGCACAAAAATTAGCGAAATAATAACAAAGCTAATAATAATTAAAAAAAAAAATAACAACAATGAGTCTAGAACAAATCAGCAATAAACAAAACTCAGCAAACAAGAACGAATATAGAAGAAATCAGTGGTTAGAAATATAACGGTTACAAAATGTAACCACTCGTGCATGCGAACAAGTAGGGAAAAATAACTGCGGTGGCGTTAACACACAAGTACCAATTATTGTTATATTAAATAAAATTTGATGAAAAATAGAATTATTTTTTCCATGAACGTCAATAAGGGGGCCCGAATCATTTTTCGGAAACAGCAAAAAATAAACTTAGACTTCAATATGTATTTGTTTACTAAGAACTGTAAACCTAATTAGGTAATTTCATTTTTTTCCCTGAATCCCTTCCTATTCAATTGGTTGGTATTTATTTTTTAGTGAATTTCGATTATCCGAATTTTTTGATTATCCGAACCACCCCTGACATTAGTTCGGATAATCGACATTCCACTGTATTTATGAAAAGTATAAAACGAGATAGTCATATATATAGATTAGATATCTATCACATGTATAATTTTATTGATTCATTTATGTTTTTTTATTTTAATATTCATTTAATTTTTTTGTTTATCTGTTTAATTTATCTGGCAAAAAAATGACAGAAAAATTATTAGCTAGTATTTTTAAGCGTTATAAATGGAGAGAATTGAGAGTAGGGCAGGTTCTATTCTGTGCTTACGAAAGAAAAATGTACAAGCAAACGTTATGCAATACGTAGTCCATTATTTGCTTTAATTAACTGAAATTGTGAGCTTAATAAATAAGAAATTTCTATTAAGAAGTACCAAATATATTACAAAGTAATATGCGTTTAGAATTACCACTAGTGAATCAATTAGGCTATGATTCTGGTAGAAATTGATAGGATATTCAGTCCAGTGCATGTAAGAGAAAAAATGTTTCTTGGTCAGCGGTTGTGCAGAGAGCATATATTTCCAAGAACACCCTCAAGCACCAAAGATATCCTTAAAAAGGAGTACCCAATATAATTCGAACCCACGACTTTCAACACAGCAATACAGCACACTACAATCTGAGCTACCCAGCTCAAATAAGACGGTTAACAAGAACCAAATTTCAGTTTGCTTTGTCAATAATACCAAAGGGGTCGTATTAACTATAATATAATACGATCAATTGCTATAATAATATAGTAACTAATTTAAGTTATCCAACTGGCTCTCAGTTCAATAACTTGGTAACCTCAATATATGTTTGACACTTTATAATTATCCATAATTAACATGTTTAGAAAAGAAAACAAGAAAGATGTCCGATTATTTATTATTTTTTAACATGATTTGAACCCTTAGTACATTCTAGTCATGTAGTATCCTAGCTTATTATAGTTATTATATGACTTTTTATGTAACAACAATTAGTATCATAATCATAGTATCATGATTTTTTTCAGATTGATATTTATAAGTCATATTTTGACATACTGACCCTAATACTATAATATTATTTGATACAAAATGTGCCAAATGGCATTTGTATCATTTTTTAAATAAATATTTTTATTAATTAGGAAGGAAATAGTTGAGGGTGCAGTCAAATTAAACACTAAATAAGTGGGTACTTATTTATTTTTGTGCAGACTTTGTAAATTTTTACATCACCACCTTTCTGTACATTTACGCTGTAATATTTTGATTCATATATATCCCTCACTTTTTTGTTCTAAATTTCTATTACTCTTACATATATATATATATTTTTATATTATCATTTACTTGGTACTGCAATGTATGTTTATAGTTTTGTTGTTTTTCTTTCTTAGCCCTGAAGATGACCCAAAAAGTGGGTAGAAACGTCGCCGCAAAATAAAATAAGCACCCACTTATTTAGTGTTTAATTTGACTCCACCCCCAACTATTTTCTTCCTTACTCAGATCTTCCAGTCAACTATCTCCTCGCATACATGAAATATTTTTATTATTATTAAAAATTTATATTATTTTAATTTCTTTACATCCAAATCAGGGTTATTCTAGATATAATATAAAAGGCTACATAGATACATGCATCATAGTCTTTAACAAAATTTACAAAATATAGGATAGAATTGTACTGGTATTTTATTTATTGATGTGGTGGTAAATATTTCGTCATCAATTTCTAAGTACAATAAATGTCAATTTTATATTTATATTAATCATGCATGTGCCAATTTTATATTTAGACTAATTTTTTTATTTAATATGATTACACTAAATGCCTGTTTTTCACTGTAGGGCATGATTCAAAGAATATTGTAGTCATGAAACGTAGTCAAAAGAAAAGTAGGTAAAGGTTCAAAATAACTGAGAAAACAGTTTTAACTTCAATATATATATTCTTTTATCGAAAGTAGTAGGATTCAAATAAATTCAATCAATGATCTCTTTATTTATTTATTTTAAGACACGAAGTTGTTTAAGTTATATTCTCTAAACTCGAATAAAACTTTAATATTATAAATAAATTAAATAACTCTTCAGAAAGGCGGTTCTAGAAAAAAATATATGACATTGAGGTAAAATAATTATTAAAACGTTAAATAAAAACAAATTATTGAAATAAAATTTTATTTTTATCTTTAATCGAATGTTGTAGGATTCAAAAAAATGTATGAATGGATTTTTTTTTTGTTTATACATAAAGTAGTTAAATTTATATTACATTCTGTAATTCGTTAATAAACTTTAAATCAAAATCATAAAAAAATACATATTGAAAAAGGGAAAGGTCAACAGAGACATTTAACAAATGTTAATACATTAGTGGAAAAATTCCAACTAAAAACCTTAAGTCTCTAAACTAAAACAGGAATTTGAAAATACATTTCCAATATTTCGCCTATTCAGGCATCCTCAGGGCAGAAAGAGAATAACAGCAAAGCAAAACTTGAATAATGCACCCAAAAAACACATCCCACCACCTCCGAGGCTCAAATGCAACTACTGAATCATATATATTTATGCATTATTGGAAATGTATGCATATGTATGTTTCAATTTCCTGTTTTAGTTTAGAGACTTAAGGTTTTTAGTTGGAATTTTTCCACTTATGTATAAATAAAATATTCTGAAGATTTTTTTTATTAATTTATTTTTTTTATCGGGAGTTCCCTAAAGTTGAGTGAAACAAACAAAAAATACAAATAAAATCACTCTTCCCAATACCATAAATAAAAATAATGACATCGAAATAAAAATAATCATAAAAAATTAAATAAAACTAAACAACCACATCATAAGGTGATTTTATCTCTAATCAAAATTGGTAGGATTCAAATAAATCTAGTTTTAAATAAATTAATCGATGGTTCCTTCATATTTTTTTTAATAAATAGTACATTAAAGTAGGTAATTCAAAATCATAAAAAAATCGTAATTAAGTAAACTAAAATCTTCGTAATAGCGGCATTAAAGTTGTAGCTCTTAAAGAAATCTGAGTTTACATAAATTAATCAATGGTTTATTTTTTATTTAATTTAACATAGAATTAGATTTAAATTGAATTTTATTGTAAATTTGGAATAATTTTTAAATAGAAATAAAAATAATAAAATAAGTCTTTAGAATAGCGTTAAGTTTATTATTTATTAATTCATTTATCATTTGTTTATGGTTTTTACATTAGGTTTATTCAAGAATTAGATAAATTAATTTAAATTTTAAAAATATATATTTATTACTATGTTCAAAACTAGATTTATTCAAATGGAGGGAACTAAAAAAAAACATATGATATTGAGAAATATAAAAACATTTTTGAATACATTAAATAAAACTAAATTATTGAATCAAAAGTTTAGTTTTGTCTTCAATTAAAAGAAATCTAGTTTTAAATCATTTTCTGCAATTCTTAAATAAAGTTTATTGGAATGCCATAAAAACAAAATATATAATATAAAAGTCAGTTTATGTATATATATAATTACTTTAAAATTCAGTTTTATTTTAAATCGAATGTGGTAGGATTAAAAAAAAAATTAGAGAGGATAATAATTGACTGTAGGATGGAAATAGTTAAAATATTTTGACTGCACTCCCAACTATTTCCATCCTACATAAAAAAAAAAATTAGTTTAAAATAAATTAATCAATAATTTTTTTTATTTTTTTTTTTAACAAATTAGGTACATTTTAATTATATTCTGTGATTAACAAAAAACTTTAAATCAAAATAATAAAATAAGTCAACAAGTCTTTAAGTTACGTAAAAAAAAAATAATATATATACAATACATATATTATAGATGTAAACATGTTTACGAATAGATCAAATAAAAATAGATAACTGAATAAATAATGTCAGATTTAAAGCATTTTAATTAATAGATATAGATATAAAATGCTCTTTATTAAATTATTTACAACTGTTCTTTTTAATTTTATTTTCCACATTAGCAACCACAGCATGGTACTTATACCGTCTGCCGGGAGTTTGATTAAACTACTAAACAACAAGAAAACTAAAAAATAAATCAAATTTCTTTTAATTAATAAAATTGTTGTCTAAGATACAAATAATAAAGATTTTACCTCCATAAATTTTGTTTTCTTTAAATTTTCTCAGACATGATAAGAATTTATTAAATCAATTAATAAAAAAATTGTTAAACTAGGTTTCGACAATGTATGGAATTACTATAAAAGTTATTTTAATTTTGTTTTGTATTTTTGGGTGGTGGATTGTTTAGTTTCCCCAAACTATCATAAGACAAAAGAATGATATAAAACATAAATGATTATTGAAAGTGGTAGGATCTCAAAATGATTCAAATCGGGAAAAAAAACTTCAGAATAACGATAATAAAACAAAATATATAACGTTGAGGTAAAAATATTCAACAAATAATATAATTAGATAAACAAGGCCAATTTAATTATTTTAATCAATACAATTTTCTCTATGGCACGAGTAATGAAGATTTTACTTCTGTAAAAAAAAAAAAAAAAAAAAATCGACTATATTTAATCAACTGATTAAATCAAATCATAAGTTAATCTAGCTCTTAAATTTCAATGAAATTTCTATAGTAGTTATTTTAATTTTTTAGTGGGGGTGGGGGGTTGGGGTTGTCTAGCTTCACCAAACTATAATCAAGTAAATGAACGTTTCATGGAACATTTCATGATACAATCTCTCATTGCGACCAACTTTTTTCCAGTAACGAAGCCCAATGGTACAAAACCGATACGTTATCAATAAGCGGTAAAATGTATAGGTAACTTTTAAATGACAAGAGAGCTGTATATCGTGCTATATATCGATACAATTAGCTCTAGGTGTATATTTCTTCGATTACTGACCTGATCCGAGGAGCACGAGAGATATGATGAGGGCAGACAGCATACTGACACTGAGGTTAGAGACGAGGCGCGCGCCCCCCCACCGGACCGAGGACTGACTGGCTGTCGCCCCACCACGGCGCCCTAGCGCCCCCCACCGCCGGATAAACAGATTTCCTTCACTGGATTTTCTGCCGACCTGTTTCCAGGCGCCCTCCCGGGATTAGTGTTTCCGTGAGAAGAAAAAAAAGCCCCTTTTTTCCTTTCTTTTTCCCTATTTCTTTTGCCTTCATCACCTGAAAATAAAAGAAAAGAAAAAAAAAAGGAAAAGAAAAGGTAACAATATATATGTATATATATATATATATATATATATTATCAATATCTACTTTTCTTGACTGGTTATGTATAACTTTACTTTTCTTTCTTGAGATTCAGTCCTTCAGGGGCCTCAGAAAGGAAGTTTAAAGAATAGACTGAGTTTTAAGATATAATATATATATATATATATATATATATATATATATATATATATATATATATATATATATATCTTAATACAGCAAATATCTAGCCATGTTCAATCTAAACCATCCCAGGTAAAATGAGAATTGGGGCTGGTTTAGATTGAACAATGGGGTTGTTTAAAAAATATCAATGCAATGAATGTATCAATAATTTTTATCCATTCCTATTCCTTTTCTTTTTTCTCAAAAAATTTATTTTTCTATATTTTTCCCAATTTTCTTTACCTTTATTGACTACAAAAAAAAATTTAACAATGGTTGTTCCTAATTTGAGGCGTAAAACCCATTGGTCGTCAACGCCTTAGTTCAGTTCAGTTTATAAAAATTTAATAATGTATATGTCTTGATATAGTCCTAGCTATAGAGTTTAAAAACAATATTAGTATAAAAAATGTATCGCTCTTCTTTCCAATCAAATTCCCTTTTTCCGTATTTCTTTTCCTTTATCGACTAAAAAAGAAAAAAAATAGAAAACGTAACAAAATATATATATATATTTTAAATATATATCAGTATCCACTTTTCTTGACTGTTTATGTATAATTTTTACTTTTCTTTTTTAAGATTCAGTCATCAGAAGCCTAAAGAAAGTTTAAAGAACAGATAGAATCTCAAGAACGAAAATTAAAAATTATGTGATATATCAATGGTCTAGCGGTGAAAATATGATGTTAGAATATAAATAAAAAGCTGCATCCCATCCTTTTTTTTCCTTCCAACCAAATAATTCCTTTTCTTCTCTTTGTTCGTATTTTCTTTATCTAAAAAAACAAAATAAAGGAAATGTAACCAAATATATATGTATATACAGGGTGTCCCATTTCAAGTGGATCACACGTTTTTAACTTTTAATCAAAACAAAATTCAGAAAAACGATTCAGGTAAAAGTTGTAGTTACTCAGGCCTAGTTAGAAGAAATAAATTTTTTTGGTTTTTCACTTTAAATGGTCAATATCGACCTTCAAATAATGTAGTTTCCTCTTGACCCACATTTATTTTTATTTTTCTGAAATGTACAATACAAAACATTAGCATTTATAAAATATTAACAGTGGCTGAAAAATGTGGAAAATTAACAATTTTTTCTATATAAAGGTCGACACAGAAGGTATTTAAATGTCCAGAAACTATGAAAGATAGAAAAAAAAATGTTACATACATTTCTGATTGTACATTGTACATTTCAGAAAAATAAAAATAAATGGGGTCAAGAGGAATCTACATTGTTTGAAGCTCGATATTGAACATTTAAAGTTTTTTATTTCTTCAAACTAAGCCTGAATAACTACAACTTTTACCTGAATCGTTTTTCTGAATTTATTTTCGTTTAAAACTTAAAAACGTTTCATCCACTTGAAATGGGACACCATATATATAAATATATATATCTTGCTAAATGAACGACCAACATATAGAGTTGTATATAAAAAATGCATCCAATCATTTTTTTTTGTTTCCTTCCAACCGGACTCCTTTTCTTGACCTAGCTATGGGGTTGTTAACAAAATTTAGATATTATCATCCAATCTTTTTCCCTATTTTCTTTGTCTTCGTCGGTAAAAAAAAAAAAAAGCAACGTAATAATATATATATATACTATTATGTAATATCTGATATCAATGACCTAGTGATGGGGTTGTTGAAAAAATATGAATACAAAAATGCATCAAATCCTTTTTTTGTTTCCAGTCGAATTCATTTTCTTCCTTCATTTCCTATTTTCTTTTACAAAAAAAAAGTAACAATGTATTAACGTTTTGATATAGCAATGTTCTAGTTATGGGGTTGTTAACAAAAATTTAGATTTTATCATCCAATCCTTTTTTCTTCCTTTAAATTAAATTCCTTTTTCCCTAATTCCTTTGTCTTCATCGGTAAAAAAAAAAAATTAAAACTAAATAATATATATATCTCAAGTATCCCTTTGGGCAGATATATTTTTATTAAATCTTGTACATATATGTTATTTTTAGGGGACCTGGTCCCAGAATTGTTTAAAAAAAAAATTTATTCAATGATCTTTACAACTGTATTATACTAATACAACATATTGCCATGAATAAAGACAAATAGAGAAACTACCCAGTGATAGTATCAAATAACCAGTTCAACTTAGAAGGTCTTGAGGCCATCTTCTTTTCAGACGCCTCGGAGGATTTGATCAGGAATTGAAGAGGTTGCTAGATTTGAGACTAGTGGGTTTGAGTGGGAATGAAGTTTGTCATGAAAAGATTGATATCGGATTCGGGCCAAATCAGCAACAAATGGGACATTCAGGACATTATGGATTACTTTGTTCATAACAAAGTAAGGAACATTGAGGATTTTACGAAGGATTTTTAATTGTAAGGATTGAATACGAGAGGAATTCGGTGGTTTAGTGGAGCCCCAAAGCTCTATTCCGTAAGTCCAGATGGGTCTAATGATTGTCATGTATATGAGTCTCTTGTAATTAATTGGGAGCTTAGAGCGTTTGTCTAGTAAATGTTGTAGAAACGGCGAGGTCCCAGAATAAAATTATTTTTCTAATGTATTCTATATTTTTCTATTTTTGATATATCTATTATTATGTTATATCTGACATCAATGACCTAGTGATGAGGTTATTGAAAAAATATAAATATAAAAAATGCATCCAATACTTTATTTATCCTTCAATAAAATTCCTTGAACTTTACTGGTTAAGGAAATATAAAAAAAAAAAGCAAAGGAAACAGGGGTAGCCTTGCTCAAAAGTTTGAAATCCGAAACTTGTTTGTTTGTTCATTTAACGTCACTTTATGCTGCTATGGCTAATCGGACGATGCTACATTGGGAGCTCTAAATTTTGCCTATCCAAGTTTTATTAGGATAGGGATTTTTAACGAGTGCCTGACATCGTACAGGCTCGGGACCCCCGTTTAACGTCCCTTCCGAAGGACGGCGTAACTAAAGATTTTTTACTCCCTTTAAAAAATCCTAGGGCCACCTGCCGGGCTACGAACCCGCGATCTTGGGTTTAGTAGTTCGTTACGCTAACCACTAGACCACAGGTCGCCCCTGAAATCCGAAACTAAAATACAATTTTAAAAAATAAAATTTTTTTTTTTAAAAGTAGATTGTAAATACACTGCCCAAAAATGAGAAAGTATATTAATAATTTTGTAGTATATACTTTAACTGGAATTTTGTTATTATTGAATTTTTTACAATTTACAATATTTATAAATGTTTTTGTTTAGAAGAGAAAAGATTCGTCTGACTTAGATACGACCCTTGGTAGCTCAGAGGTTTAGAGCACTGCAACGGAGAAGCAGACAAACCAGGTTCGAATCCCGCCCAGTGCAAATCTTTTCTCTTCAAAACAAAAATATTTAAAAATAATAACAATTAATTAAAAAATAAAAATAAAAATATTTATATTTAGTAAAATTTCTAATAAATATTAATGATTTTTATAATAACAACAAAATTAAATTGCTAGGCAAAGTAAATACAACAAAAATAGTGGTGTCGGATACCAATAGCTGTTTTTTCCTTATTTATTTTTTCTTACTTCCAAACGAATATTTTATTACATTAAAAACCATATTTTTTTATGTTTTAAAGAATTCTGAAAATAATAAAATTTATTAAAAGGGAAAAAATAATTCAGAGAGTAATTTTCAAAACATATGTTATAATGTTAAGTTGTGCGATGTTTGAAAAAACAAAACAAGACCAGTCTTAAGACAGTCGTCGTATGAGAAGGTTGCTACTCAACATTTGATTTATCATCTTTTTAATTATTTATTGACATCTACAACAGTATTACAATAATACAACAAGTAAGTAGGCTAAGTGATACATATTGACAAGTAGAGAAACTACCCACTGGTAGTACTCAAATCACAAGTTCAACTTAGAAGGTCACGAGACCATCTTCTTTTCAGACGCCTCGGAGGATTATCAGGGATTGAAGAGGTTGCTAGGTTTGAGACTAGTAGGTTTGAGTGGGAATAAAGTTTGTCGTGAAAATATTGATATCGGATTCGGGCCACATCAGTAACAAATCGGACATTAATGTCATTATAGATTACTTTGTTCGTAACTAAGTAAAGAGCATTGAGGATTTTACGAAGGATTTTGGATTGAATACGAGAGGAATTCGATGGCTTAGTAGAGCTCCAATGTTCTACTCATCACGTCCAGATGGGTTTAATGATTGTCATGTAAATGAGTCTTTTGTAATTAATCGGGATCTTAGAGCATTTGTCTAGTAAATGTTGAAGTAGCCTGAAACGGCGGAAATTTAATTTAAAGAAGAAAAATGTTTACACACTTCGTAACAAAGTAAGAAGTTTAAAAGATTAAGTAAATTATCTGCCACTGTTCATATCCGGAACTTAGGCCCTCTTTATACCCAGCAATAATACAAAAATATTTCAACTTCAAAACAATTTTAGACAAAACAGAGTAATGATAACCTGACCTAGTAACCTCCCCACATTTCCTAATCTCTAAATTAATTCGATATAATTTTGTAATATATCATTATACAGATTAAATAAAAATATTGTAGGTTTGAAACTAGAGGGTTTGAGTGTATACAGTCGAATCTCGCCGGTAAATCCTCTTGTTTATTTTCACCTCACCTTAGACTTAACGGCAAGAGACATTCAGTTATCTCAAACTCATCAACTCATCGAAGCATCAACTCATCGCTCTCAAGAACTCAACTCAACACTTTTCAAGAACTCAGTTCATTTCTCAGTTTCTTATTGATTCACAGACAATTAATATTTTTTGTTTTATGACTCATCCCTTTTAGCAAATAAGTTAATTTCATTTTTAAGTAAATAATTAATTTTAGATACTAGCTTAGTGCATTTTCTTTTTCATATTTTTTTCTTTAATTTTTAAATAACTTTTCTTGTATTTTCCTAGGTTTAGTGGAGCAATTTGATATTTTTGTAATTGTTCTTTTTTTTTCCTTTATACAAAAATCATCTATTCATTTTGTATTTACTTGATGAATTCATTTCTAGTTTTAATTTTCTATATTTGAGAAAATTGCCATTGAATCCAAACTATCTGTTTTTTTTTTAGTGAATTCACAACCAGTGTGATTCGCTCGGATAGATGATTAGCGAATTATTGTTACGAATTTTCTTCTTCCACAAATTTTTGGTCTCTAATCCTTTTATTTGGATATTTTTATTGTATATCACGCGTACTGCTATCACAACTTGACCAATCAATTACGTGTTAATATATCTTATACTGTACTCACATACATTAAGCTATCTTTTGTCAACATTCCGAGACTATATCATTTCCAGTAAAAAATAAAATTATCGTGAATTATATTTATAGCATACTAGCCTTACTATAAAATTGACACTTGTACGATAATTGTACATAAATTGTAATTAAAAATTGTTGACGGAATTTTTACTACTAAATCACTCAAGAAAAATACCTGCTCAATACCTACAGTACATATCCCGGTGAAGAAATGGTTAAGTCTAATTTTCTCCAAAATGACTTTCTTGTATTTAAGTAAGCAGAATCGAGTTATTTTCGTAGTGAATAACGGGCTAAGTAAGGCATTGGCTTGAAAAGGAGTTATTGCTTATATTACAACTCCATTTCAAGTATACTACTATTATATATAGTATATATATTATTCAAACTACTAGAATCATACAATTCAGGTTATCTGAAAGCAGTTAACTCTCTTTGGAGAAAAAACGTTATATTTACTATATTACAATAATAAATCTACAATAACGACTAAACAATCCAATAATACCTGCTGATCCAAAAACAATCCAGCTTCCCACGATTCACCAATCAACAATATATACAGGAAATGAGTTAGTGATGTAATGATTGAGTGATGTGGTGGTAAGCATTCCGTCATCAATTTGTTAGTACAATTTATCTATTAACATTAGAAGTTTCAATTTTATATTTAGACTACGAAGTAGAGCTTTGGGGCTCCACCATCAAGCCATCGAATTCTTCTCGAATCCAATCCCTACAATCCAAAATGCTTCGTAAAATCCTCAACGCTCCTTATTTTGTTAAGAATAAAGTCATCCATAACGACCTTAATGTCCCATTTTTGGCTGATATGGCCCAAACCCGGTATCTATCCTTTCAAAACAATCTTCATTCCCACTCAAACCCTCTAGTTTCAAACCTAGCTTCCTCTTCAATTCCCGATAATCCTCCGAGGCGTCTGAAAAAAAGATGGCCACGTGACCTTCTTATTTGAACTAGTGATTGGAGTACTACCAGTGGGTAGTTTCTCTACTTGTCATTATGTATCACTTAGCCTATTTCATTGATGTATTATTGTAATACAGTTGTAAATATCAATAAATAATTTTTGTTTAAATAAAAACATATTTAGACTAGTGTGTTATTTAATATAATTCACTATAAGCCTATTTTTTTCAATGTTAGAGAATGAATTTGAGAACCGAAACTCAAGAACCGACGAAAAAATCTTCAATAAATAAATTTATTCCATATTTAACTTCAAGACATGGGGGTCTGTTTCGGAAAACGCATACAGATTACTTATTCGATAATTATGATTACTTATGTGAAATAACTCCATATGTTTTAGAAATTTAACATGTGACCTAATTATAAATCCTAATTATCATATGGTTTTATTTGTGTTCTACAATAAATTATAATGAACATTTTTAATTAAGTGAGCACATAAAGAGTGACGACGATGCCTTTAAGTTCTTACAGAGAAAGAAGATTTTACCAATTATGTGAAAAGGGGCATCCGATGAAACCAAGATTAAATGAAAGAAGAACTTCCACGTGGTACTGTTATAAGAAGGGATGCAGGAAGGCTGCCTTCTGCAGGAACATGGCTTGTCATTGGCAGGACATAAGATGTCACCTGCCCTTGAACAAGGCAATTCTTTTAATTTATACCTGGTCTCAGGGTTGTGCAACATTGAAGTTTTGTCTCAAGGAAATAGTAATAGACAGAGAGGCAATGTTTGAATATTGGAGAAGTATGTGCGAATGATATATTAGGAAAGCCTATAATGATTGGAGGAGAAGGTCCTAGGACTGGAAACCTGGGACAACAATACATTCTGATTGCTGGAAGGCCTATAAGAGAATAAAGCAAATTGAAGGCATGAGATATAAACATTATGCTGTTAACCATTCAAAACATTTCATTGACTTAAACACAGGTGCTCATACCCAGATGGTGAAATCACTTTGGGCTTCAGTCAAACGAAGAAACGAAATTAATGTGTAACGAGTAGAAATATGTTGCAGTTATATTTATGCGAATTCATATGGCGCAGAAGATAAGATAAAAAATGTTTGTTTACTAAGATTTTAAAAATCATTGGTGATTTTTATCCACAAATTTAATTCCCATAATTTTTTTTTGAGGTTATTAATAAATATACACGTTTTGTTATGAGTATTTTATTTAACAGCATAAATAGCAGATATCTAAAATATAATTTCCATGCGTTTTCCGAAACAGACCCAGTCAAACTTATTTTAAAATCTTTAAATCCCTTATGGGAAATCATAAAAAATAATTCAAAATTAAGTTAAAGAAAGAAATAGATTCGCTCAATTTATGATACATTCGTCAAAGTGAACCCGTGCGGCAATTTAAGGTCGCGGGGTAGCGGAACGTCTTCAGTCTCAATTCAAGCCCTGAGGAAACCAGCAGCATGTCTGGTGAAACGTAGGCGAGAAATTTAGCGACACGGTCGAGACCAGAAGAAACCATTGAAGCCTTTTTTATAAATAGTGGCCGTGGAAACTTAAAAGAGTATTTAACTCTTTATTTGTCTAATTGATATTTATTCAGACAAAATAATATATACTTCATGTTGGTCGTGTTGCAAAGTCAAAAATTTTAATTTTGGAGTAAAATATTTGTTTTATTCTTTCAGCAAATGATTGATCTAAAATAAATCTTTTTTAAAATATTATATTGTTTTAAATAATCTCGTTGCTAATTTTGATAAGAGAAATGGTTACGTAATAGAAATCTGAAAGTAATGAGAAATGGTTTAATATAATGATTATCTGTAGATAATAATTCAGAAGTATTTTCAAAGAGTGCTCTAATAGCCTCTTGAAATCATGTTTTATACGTGTTTTGGCTTGTTTGGAATCATCATCTCTTAACAATTATTTTTATTTTTCAATAAATAATACATAATGGTTTACTTGTTAAATTAGCATTCAAATACTTCTTATTTTTACTTTCAGTACTAGGTAAGCTGATAAGTTTAAAATTCAACTGACCCAACAAGAAAAAGAACCAGAATTAAAGAACTCAGAAACAGTGGCTTCATGATTTGCCATATTTTTTAATTTAATAAATTGAGCAATGCAAAAGACTGAACAAAAAGTAGTCTCTCAAGTCATTGCTAGGCAACGCCGATAAAACATTTTAAAAAAAAGGCCTGTACCACTACAACCCGTGAAGGGTCTGGGGTTCAGTTCATGGTAGAGACTGTACTGTTTCATGGACAACGGTTCCGCAAGCAGATGTTTTGTCCTAGGTCACGCTCAACACCCAGATTTCCCTCACTTATTTTAGCTACCCACTTTTAGAGGCTGGGTGAGAACCAGGAGGTTCTTAGATCCAATATGATCCATATCCGGCTGCTAAAAGAGTAAATAAAAGTCTTCCCGGCAGAGGGAATTGAACCAGAATTTCCAGCATGGCAACTCAGTGCTCTACCACTGGGCCACTCCGCTCCCTCGATAAAATATAATGCTACTATAATTTTTTTTATATAAAAGAGAGATTTCATTTTTTTTTTCTCAACATACTCCCCCTACCCCTCTTCTTAAACATACGTCAACCCTACGATTTTATTGAAAACATTATTCAATACATTAATTTTAATAACGTCCCAAGTACAAAAACATTATAACTCATTACATCGATAAACAATTGAGGAAAAGTTAACATGATAAGACAACAGAAAACAATCTAAATAATCACTGTTTAAACAAGATAAATGCAATTTTCAACAAGTGATAGATTGTTGTCTGATTTGCACTTGTTCTGATTATTACATGCTTGACATGTTATTGTATTTATATAAATACAGGAAGCACTTTTCTGTTTAAATATAGTTGTTAAAAAAAATTATGGCAACAAACTGTTTTTGGATAGCTTTCAAGAACAAGAAAGAAAAAATAAAATCTTTAAATGTCGTTTCATTTTCTACATTTAAAAATTACTGAATTTAACTCCAGTTATCTAACTTTAAGTAAAGTTGTGGATGGCCAAATTATCCAAACATTTAATTATTCGGACTATCTTTGCTGAACAGAATATTCATGCCTAGGAAATAAGTTTGATATTTTCTCTAAAATTTGATTTTCTAAAACTACTATTTGATGTTTTAGTTTGTACTTGGGCTGAGCGAAACCCCCATTTAGTGCTGAAACATAAAAAAGAAATGTTATACGAACAAGATGTAAATAGAGCACTTTTTTTTCTCAGAACAATG
Source organism: Troilus luridus (assembly GCA_964056705.1). NCBI lineage: Eukaryota > Metazoa > Arthropoda > Insecta > Hemiptera > Pentatomidae > Troilus > Troilus luridus. The sequence continues at coordinate 3,373,365 of OZ057413.1, forward strand.
TTTTATAGAAAAAATTATTCTGTATAAATTCAGTTCAGCCATAGCTGACATCAGATTTGCCCACAAAGACAATAAAGCTCCTAAGCCAAATTACAGTTTCCCCCAGCAAACAAATAGTTGTTTACGCCAGTTATGTTTAAAATATTCACTTGACGATTTAAAGCACATATTTTTTGCCTCAGGATGTTTGTATTGTATTGAATCCTTAACACAACAATGATATTGTTAATCTCTGTTATTACCTAAAGTTCTATGTATTAAGGGGCCCATATACGGTCAATATTACTGACAGTACTGGAATGACGAAAATATTGAGGAGTCACCCTTCAGTATTTTTACACAATACACGATCAATATCACTGTCAGTATCTAACTCAGTTCACAGTTAGCTCGCGATAAGAACAGTCATCATTTTCCCATGCATATTTATACCTACTTTTTTAATGGATAAGGGAGAGGAGTGGCTCAGTGGTAGAGCACTGCGCTGCCATGCCGGAAATCCTGGTTCAATTCCCGCTGCAGGCCATGATTTTTATTTAGTCTGTTTGCAGCGGGAGATGGATCATATAGGATCTAGAACCCTCCTGGGGCCCACCCAGCCTCTATAAAATATTATAAAAATAGGGTACCCAAAATAAGGGGGGGAAATCTGGCGGTCGAGCGTGACCTAGGACAAGTCACCTCCTTGCAGAACCGTTGTCCATGAAACAGTACAGTCTCTACCATGTACTGAACCCCAGACCCTTCATGGGTTGTAGTGGTACAGGTTTTTTTTTTTTTTTTTTTTTTTTTTTAATGGATATAGCATGTTTAGCAATTGTGATCGCCTTGGCATTGGATAAACAAGGGGAAAAAACGCTTGTGGGTGAAGGATTGCCTAATGGACAGGGGTAAGTTCACCCAATTTAAACTTAATCAACGAGATTTCAGTTAAGGAACAATCAGATTATTATAATTATTTTCCTATGAATGAAAACTTATTAAATACGGTTTCTCCTCATATTAAAAAACAAGATACAAATATGAGGGAAAGTATATGCCCAAAACAGTGGTTGGCAGTTACTCTACGCTATTTAGCAACAGACCGAAATTTTGTTTGGCCGGAAATCGGTGGGTCTGTCGCTCTGAACAGCTACAAAATACTGAGGAATGAAAGAAACGGGCATACAGGATCAGTAATACTGTCAGTATCCCCTCCACTACGCCGGGTTGGACTGAGGAATGATGGAGTGAACCATCACTCATCAATAGCCTACTTCAGTACATCAGTATTGCCATTGCACGGTCAGTATTACTGTCAGTATCCCCTCCACTACACCTTGGGATGGACTGAGGAATGATGGAGTGAACCATCACTGCTCAATACCCTACTTCAGTACATCAGTATTGCCCTTGCACGATCAGTATTACTGACAGTATTTGACTATACTTTCAGTAATATTGACAGTGTATAGGCCCTTTTAGAATAGCTCTAACCCAGGGACATATATATGATTGTTTATCCATGTAAATATATAATAATACCTTTGAATTATATATTTTTTCATTTTTTTACATACTAATTTTGTTACTCCAATTTTTCTTAGTTTGATCTGGTATTAATTCATTTCTATAATTCTAATTTTTTCTTCACCGCTATGTTCAGTATTATAATTATCTGAATTGAATTTCAAGTTTTTCTTATGTACTTTTATTTTTGTAATTTTTTAACAAAACTCTCGGTGTTTTAATAATGTAAAAACCAAAAATATATACGCAAAAATTACCAACAAAAAAATTACTTTCGTACTTAATATAATTTGAGACTTGAGCAAACTGATATTAAAACTTTCTTTTTGTTACCATCATGATAAATCTTACTATGTACCTAACTTTTTGTATTTATAATAAAAAATAGTGTGTATATCGTTTTCTTCTTTCAATTAAATCTCCTCCGTTTCAGGCTATTGCAACACTTACTAGATAAACGCTCTAAGCCACAAATTAATTATAAAAAAAGCTTTTGGGCCCCATCAAACCATGGAATACCTCTCGTATTTAACCCTCACAATCCAAAATCTTTCGTAAAATCCTCAATGCTCCTTTTTCCGAACAAAGTAATCCATAATGACCTTAATGTCCTATTTGTTACTGATTTGGCCCGAATCCGACATCAATATTTTCATGACAAACTTCAATCCCACTCAAGTTTCAAACCTAGCAACCTCATCAATTCTTGATCAAATCCTCCGAGGCGTCTGAAAAGAAGATGGCCTCGTGAACTTCTTAGTTGAACTTGTGATTTGAGTACTACCAGCGGGTAGTTTCTCTACTTGTCAATATGTATCACTTAGCCTATTTACTTGTTGTATTATTGTAATACAGTTGTAGATATCAATAAATAAATAAAAAGATGATAAGAGTTGCGACAAAATCAAATGATGAGTAGCAACCTTCTCATGCGACGACTGTCTTAAGACTGATCTTTTTTTGTTTTTTCAAACATCGTACAACTTACACATTATAACATATGTTTTGAAAATTAATCTCTGAAGTTAAACTTGTTATTTGGAACCACCACTGGGTAGTTTCTCAACTTGTCTTTATTCACGCCAATATGTACCATTCAATCTATTTACTTGTTTTATTACTATAATACAGTTGTAAATTTCATTAAATAAATTAATTTTAAAAAATCTTTTTGTTACAATCTTGATAAATCTTGCTATGTATTGATGAGTATTGTGTACTAAATAATAAAATAAAGAATTTTTTTATACAAGCGTGTAGATTGTTAAACTTATTCTCATACCTTTCTATTCATGATCACTCCCTCTGGAAAATATCCTGAAACCCAAACTAATCTCCCAATCTCTTCGACGAGACGACGGCTCAATGTTGAAGAACAAGCCAACCATCCCACACATTCGCCCCTCTTCCTGAATTTGATCCTGAACCAAACCGCAACAGTTGAGGAATTCCTATCTTCAGCAATTCCCCTATCCTTGCCACCCGAAGCCGTTACTCCCTCAGACGTCAAGCAACTCCTCGAAAACCCCCAGGGTATGACTTACTCACTCCTCAAATCCTCCGACAAATACCTTATTAAGCCCTAGTATTCCTCACATACATTTACAATTGCATCCTTAGTACGACCAATATGAAAATACTCTGCATTAATTCTTTTCCACAAATCTGGAAAACCTCTTAATAATACTTCTTTATACAGCCTACTTCCAATCGTCTCAATATTATTTGAAAAAAATCCTCCTCAAGCCTATCCTATCAATAGCCAAATAGCAGTGTTCCCCTACTTCAATTTGGATTCCTCCAAAGACACTCTGCAGTCCAACAAGTTCTCAGAGTTGTTGATCATTTATTCACTATATTGCTATATGTGACACTATTTGGAACGTTAGGAGTATCTAAATAAACAGGGCAATGATCATCGGGTAGCTTAAACGTTCCGTAGTGTCATTACCTTTACCCTTAAGATGGAAGACAGAACATTCGAAGGCTAGAAGCGGGCAACTCAACATGTAGACTGTCACATTTAACGAAATGGTCCCCTTTTTATTTCTTTGTAAGTAGATATATGAGTTAACTTGTAACTATGAGCAACAAACAATAAATATAATGTTACTTAATGAAATGAAAAAGTATGTTTATTTACTAAACAACTCCTAGTCAGTCAACCATTGGAGAAGAGAGGGAGGGATATGTTTATAGTCATTAATGATACAGTATTACTGTACGTCAGTGGTAACGATCTCAGGGTGGCATCCCATTTCGTTAATAAATATTTTTCAGATTAAGGATCTTACTTTTATCTAAGGGAGGCAAAGCTGCGGATCTACAAAACACTGATTCGACCGGTACTCACATATGGATCAGAGGCCTGGGCTCTAACAAAGGCAGATGATAAAAGGATCCTAATCTTCGAGCGGACAATCCTGAGGAAGATTTTCGGACCAGTAAAAGCGGGAGGAATATGGAGAAGGTGATACAATAGAGAGGTATATGGCCTTTATAAGACAACAGATGTTGCCAGAACAATTCAACTTGGCCGACTGCTAAGGCCAGGTATCCGTGGCACGGATGGAGGAAACGCGGATTCCCAAGAAGATTCTCACAGAGGGAATCCATGGTACAAGGAGAGTAGGAAGGCCAATTGTGAGGTGGATGGAGGCTGTTGCGGAGGATGCACGTACCCTTCTTAATGCTAGAAACTGGAGGGATGCTGCGCAGGATAGAGCTGACTGGCGGAGAATGCTGGAGGCGGCCCAGACTCGGTGACGAGTTGTTGCGCCAGATATTATTATTACTTTTATCTGAGATCGTTTGGGCAGTGAAACCAATATATCAACAATTGGAAACAAAGAATATTTACACGCGAGCCTTTCTGGACATAGCTTTTGATCGGGTTTGCCAGGTCTAACTACTTTTAAAGCTAAAAATAATATTACCTCAAACCCTATTGCTCATATTTCACTCCTTCCTTTCAAATCGCTCCTTCCGAGTTCGAAGCCACCCCGAAATCTCTAAATGTTATCCAGGGGTTTCTCAAGGCAGTGTCTTGGGTCCAGTTCTCTACATCCACCACACTAAAGACATTCCCACTACCCCCATCCGCATTCCAGGCAACCTTTGCAGATGACACGGATACTCTTTCATCCTATACTGATCCAACAAAAGCCACATCCAATCTGTGAATTCTTTCGTGCAATCTTTATACATTTCTAAGTTTTTTCATCACTTTATGTCGCAACGGCTAATCGGAGGATACTACAGTCGGGGTCCTAAATGTTACCTAACTAGATATAACAATTTATCGAAGTTATAAATAATTTATCCGCTGCAGTTGGAAACAAAGAATATTCCTCACGAGCTTTTCTGGGCATAGAATAAGGTTTTGACTGGGTTTCTCTCACCGAACTACTTTTCAAGCTAAAAATATATTACCTCTAACTCGATTACTTCAGTCATACCTTTCAAATCGCTCCTTCTGAGTTCGCAGCGGATATCCTCTACACTGCAGACATTCCGACTACTCGCTGTACATTCCTACACGTACAGATGACACGGCTATCCTTTCACCCAGCCCTGATCCAGCGACCACCTTCATCCAAACTCTAAATACACCTCTCTCTCAGATCGAGCAACGGTCTATAAACTAATTTGGACGTATATACTTGACCTGTGTGGAATCACAAAGTCTTCGAACATCAAACCCTTTCAATCTAAAGTCCTAGGAACCTAATTTTGCAGATTCCACATGAACTTATCAAGTCACCCAAATCTTCTTGAGCAGTCCTTATGCAGCACCACTCATCCTTATAAGCCTCCTCGGAGATTGAACCGGCAATGACCTAGATAATTTAAACTGTAGACCTAGAGACTGTAAATATGCTACGGAAGTTCTGGCAGTGGATTCCTCTCATGTCCAGAGCCTCTGATGTTCTAGTCTTCTTGTTCAGTATACTGGTCTCAACAGTGACACGGCTGGAAAAGAAGCGCTGGGATCTACCGTGGTCTAGCTGTACTCTCCATACGTGGTGGAGCTTGGCTCGGAGGGCAGTGGGTAAATAATCTATATAGTTTGTTCATAGACAACTAATATTTATGTCCCCTACGTATGGGAGATAGTACTTACTGCTATAAAAAAAAAAAAATGATCAAAATATTTAATATGTCCCCGTTTGATGAAGTCTTTAACTGTCGGTATGTCGAAAGTGTTGTGAATTTATTGATCGATTATAGATTTCTCGGGTATTTATTTATCATGGAAAATACATTTTGATCGACACAAGTTCTAAAAAGTTGACGAGAGAGAGGAATAGAGCCATTAAAATAGCTTATTAAAATAGGCATAATATAACTGAAAACTTTTGAGAGCTTTTGGGATAAGTGTTTCCAGTACCTCGATTCCTAAGACCCCCAATGACTTACACAAAGAGAATATTTCAACAACAAAAGGAGGCTTGCTAATACCCGACTTATTATCGAGTAATCCTATTACTTTAAGGGAACAATTTTACTAGAAATTTTACGATTCTCCAAGAAACATGAACTTAAGTAACAGTTTTTTTATTGAGTTTATCTGATGGGTTCATGGCCTGAGGAATTATGTTTTCATTACTGGTTTATTACAATCCAGGAATTGATGTTATTACAACCAAGCTAAATTGATGTTATCATAAATGTATGTTTCCAGAATTACATAATGCTGAAAATATCAATAACTCTCTGTACCACTACAACCCTTGAATGGGTCTGGGGTTCAGTACATGGTAGAGACTGTACTGTTGTGCAGAGAGGTTTTTTTAGCCTAGGTCACGCTTAACCGACAGAATTTTCCCCTTTTTTTGGGTACTTACTTTATAGAGGATGGGTGAGCCCCGGGAGGGTCCTAAATCCCATATGATCCATCTCCAGCCGTCAACAGACTTATTAAAAGTCTTGCCAGCAGCGGGATTTGAAACAGGGTTTTCGGTATGGCAACTTAGTGCTCTACCACTAAGCCACTCTGCTCCCTATAATAATAGGTTGGGGAAAAAGAAATCATCAAATTCAAAACTTTATTTAAGATGTTTCGGATTGTCCGATTTGGGTCAAATATGCACCGTTTTGTTGTATAATTTGTTGCCATTTTAAAGGTAGCTTCATAATGCCTCTCTCATAGAAGTCTTGGTCCTTATTGGCGAAAAACTCCAATAATCGATTTTCACAATACTCTCTTAATCCCGATTTCTTATCACACAGGAAGTTTTGCAATGCGAGAAAAAATGTGGTAATCACTTGGTGCCAGGTCCGTACTAAATGGTGGATGCATTAAAACTTAAAACCCAACCAAGCTCCCGGAGTTTCTGGCGAGTCACTACAGCCGTGTGTGGCCCATTTCTCACCCCATTCACCAATTGGCATTATTCCCTTTTAGTCAACATTGTTAACCTCTCTTTCTCTTATCCATAATCTTTGTAAATACACTGCTACTAAGATATTTTAAAACTGAAGAACAGAGAATAGATAGCAGAGAGAATAGTATGAATAGTAGAAGGTTAAGAGTTTATAAGGTAGGAATAGAGAAGTCAATACGTTAGTTCATAATCCACAATGTTAATTCATAGTAGGGATAACCTGTGGTATAGTAGTTAGGATAACAACCTACTAAACCCAAGATCACGAGTTCATAGCACGACAGGTTGCCCTAGATTTGTTTGAAGGACATTAAACAGGCTGTACGAATTCAGTTACTCGATTAAAAATCACTATCCTAATTAAACCTGGATAGACAAATTTTAGAGCTCACTCTGTAGCATTGACCGATTAGCCATAGGAGAATAAAAACGACCATGCAAAGTTAGTCAATAATGAATTGACAATCAAGTGGTTACCAGAAAGTCTCTTGTTTGTTCATTTAACGTCACTTTATGCTGCTATGGCTAATCAGGCGATGCTACAGCGGAAGTCCTGTTCAGGAAAAGCCAATTTACGTTGTCTCCGAAAAATTGCATAGCCATTCTCATTGTATATTCATGCAAATTTAATATTTTCTTTATACACCTCAATATCGATTGGCGGTATCGCTTCAGCGGAACATGTATATACATGTATATGAAACAGTTTTTAGCTCTCGGTCCTAAATGTAGTATAAATTATGAACCAAATCAATTACCAGTGACATTGAATATATAATACAAAATAATGTGGACGAAACTCATCGTGATGAAATAAGAGGCAAACGCGTTAATATAATTACAAATTACAAAAATAATAAACCTAATAATAATAACAGGAAAGAAACAAGAAAAATTGAACAAAAAAACCAAACAATTTTTAAAAACACAACCTAATATAATAATCACAAAAACAGACAAAACAAACCAAATTGTTGCGATCAACAAAGGCGTATATATAAACAAAACTCAGTTATTACTAAATATTGTTACGGTCAGAGAGGGAAGAAGGACCGGCTGAGAGGATTAGACAAACAATGGGATTAAGCGGAAGGGATTATAGAATGGCGTAGAGCCATCTGGATCGGCCTGGATGGGGCTAGGCGGTTCTCTATCTTCCGAGAATTGTCCCACCCCGACCTACCTTGCCTATATAAACAGGCCAGCTGTTTCGCCCGAGTCAGTCAGTAATAAGCAGTCGTTAACTAGTGACAGTGCGTGTGAGTTACAGTGAGTGAGTCTATAGTAAGTGAGTTAGTATCAGTCTGTAATAAGTGCTTAGTGAGCAACAGTGACAGTTAGTGGCCGTGTAATAAGTGTAAGTGTGTCAGTTTGTCATATTTGGAGAGTCTTACGGTCGGTGGACTTAAGTTAGCGAACTGTAAGTGCTAATTTGTAATTGTAAACTATATTGTAATATTATCGTATTTGTACAAATTTATATATAAATAGTTTAGTTATTTAGTATTAGCAATATCTTACTATCTTAGAAATTAGATAACATTTAGTAGAATATTGTTATTGTAAATTGATATTAGTTTAATAATTTAATTGTTTTAAATAATCTCATTGTATTCTTTTTAATTTGTTAAAAAATATTAGTATCTTGAATTAAGTAATAGTTTAGTTCATTTTACACCCAGTAGCCCGTAACAATATATTTTAATTAAGGCATACCTAAGATTAATGTTAAGTATAAGCCGTTAAATTTATTCTCCAAATTATTTACTCGTTAATCCTTGGAGATGACTTCTACCTCCTGGAAGAGCCCAATTCCGGCGCCCCCCCCCTGACAATCACTACGACGGATAAAATGGGCCTGGAGTCCTAAGTGTCTGAGGAGAGCTCCCGAAATCCCCCTTTGTGTGGAAGATGTAATAAAACTCCATTAGGGAATATTCTGTATTTCCCCCCTTTTCATCGTCCCATTCTGTTATCGGAGTTTCTTATCACCCTCCCCGCCCCTGAATAAAGCCCCTGAATTCACTTACCAGCGCAGGTGAAGTAGTGGTAAAAACGGATAAGGCACCTACAGTCGCAATCAACTTGAATAAAGATGTCCTTCGCAGATTGGAAGCGTCTGGGTTGTATTTAAATTTTACTATGGAGCCCGCATTCAGCTACACGAGTCATTTTGTTACAATCAATTATTTGAAAAACGTTAATAAAAATAACCTAAGGGAAAAAAACATAACGCTTTACAATTACAAGTGTAGCGCCTGAAGATAATAGGCTCAGTAAATTATAGAGACTGTAATTTGTCCTACGTCACGCTCAACCGCCATATTTTCTCTCCTATTTTAGGCACCCTGGGGCTGGGTGAGCCCTAGGAGGGTCCTAGATCCCATAGGATCCATCTCCGGCTGCTAACAGACTAAATAAGAAGTCTTGCCCGCAGCGGGATTTGAACCCAGGACCTTCGGCATTGCAGCTCATTGTTCTACCACTAAGCCACTCCGCTCCTTCAGTAAAAATAACCTGAAAAAAAATCTGTACTATCATACTGATGTCCTATTGCTGCCAGGAGAACCATTTTGCAGGGTTATGGTTAGTGCAATATCACTCTCAAAAGCCAGTTTTTTTCTCCCAGTTAAGGGTACTCACTTTAGAAATGCTGGATGAGGCCTAGAAGGGTCGCGGGAAAAATCACGTACTGCTGTTTTATTATACTTATTTTCTTCTCAATCTCGATTTCAGCTGAAGAAATAAAAAATGTTAGGTAGCCTTAAGAATAATTAAATATACAAAAATAGGCAGTAGAACTCCCTATTTGAAAACTTCAAAACTTGGGAATAACTGTGTTTTTTTTTAGAACTTCTGAATCAATTCTAGTCTGAATTACTTAAATTTAATAATTTTTAAATTGAAAATTTAACATAATAGGGGCGATCTGTGGTCTAGTGGTTAGCGTAATTATAATTTTATTATTATTATATTTAATTGTTACTTGTAAATTATTTAATCAGTTGACAACCTTGGATATACCCTGTGGGACCTACAGACCCTCCAGTATGATTGTGTAGCCACTTAGCACTATTAAAGATTGTAATAATATTTCAATAAAGTGTACATATATATATATATATATTATATATATGTGTTGGGCCAACCTATGTTCTAGTGGTCAGCGTAACATACTACTAAACCCAAGATCGCTGGTTTGTAGCCCGGCAGGTGGCCCTAGGATTTTTCAAAGGGAGTAAAAAATTCCTTCGGAAGGGACGTTTAATGGGGGTCACGAGCCTGTACGATGTTAAGTACTCGTTAATGATCCCTATCCTAATTAAACGTGGATAGGCAAAATTTAGAAATCCCTCTGTAGCATCGTCCGATTAGCCTTAGCAGCATATAGACTAAAAACACAATAAAACCAAACTAAACAGTTTTCACTCTTAAAAAAAGAACTGTTCCACTACAGCCCGTAAATGGTCTTGGGTTTAGTACATGGTAGAGACTGTACTGATTATTGGACGATTGTGCAGGTAGGTCGTTTGTCCGATATCACTCGCAAAAGTCAAGCTTTTTCCCCAGTTAAGGGTACCCACTTTATAAACACTGGATGAGGCCTAGATGGATCTGAGGGAAAACCACAGGACGCAGTGGTGTTATATTACATAATTTTTTTCCTTCGAAAATCTCAATTTTATTGGTGAAAAAAAGAAACACCTAAAATTGTTAGGCAGCCAAATACATAAGAAGAAGTCAAAATTTAAAAAGTAGTTTCATCTTTAAGTTCACTACTTCTTCTTCTACTTTTTCTTCTTCTTCTTAATATTATTACCGTGATAAGCCCTGATGATCCCAGACTACGAAGGCCGTCCCGATTTAACAATAACCCAGAGCCAACAAGACTCTGCCTGCTCGAATCCACGCCCCACCTCTTCAAAGCCTTCCTCACATCACCTTGTCATGTCTTTCTGCTTCTTCCTCTAGTCCTTCTTACTTCCACCCTCTTCTCCGCTCCTACCATACGATCGGTCCGGATGACCCAAGACTACAAAAGCTTGTCCATACAACAAGACCCCAGAGCCAACAAGACTCCGCCTGCTCCAATTCGCGCCTCACCTCTTCAAAGCCTTCCTCACTTCACCTTGTCATGTCTTTCTGCTTCTTCCTCTAGTCCTTCTTCCTTCCACCCTCTTCTCCGCTCCTACCATACAATCAGTCCTGATGATCCCAGACTACAAAGGCCTGTCCATACAACAAGACCCCAGAGCCAACAAGGCTCAGCTCCACTCCAGGCCTGACCTCTTCAAAACCTTCCTCACTTCACCTTGTCATGTCTTTCTGCTTCTTCCTCTACTCCTTCTTCCTTCCACCCTCTTCTCCGCTCCTACCATACGATCGGTCCTGATGACCCAAGACCACAAAAGCTTGTCCATACAACAAGACTCCAGAGCCAACAAGACTCAGCCTGCTCCAATTCACGCCTCACCTCTGCAAAGCCTTCCTCACTTCACCTTGTCATGTCTTTCTGCTTCTTCCTCTAGTCCTTCTTCCTTCCACCCTCTTCTCCGCTCCTACCATACGATCGGTCCTGATGACCCAAGACCACAAAAGCTTGTCCATACAACAAGACCCCAGAGCCAACAAGACTCTGCCTGCTCCAATCCGCGCACCAGCTCTTCAAAGCCTTCCTCACTTCACCTTGGCATGACTTTCTGTTTCTTCCTGTTGTCCTTCTTCCTTCCACTCTCTTCTCGTAGACTACTCTGTCTTACTTTTTTTGGACACTTCTTTCTTTTCCAGAAATCCAGTTTTAAGTGAGTGGAAACAGTTGCTGGACAGTTTTTATCTCTCTCTGATTTCTGCGTCTATCCATCCGTTTACGTAAAAAACAATAAATTTATAAATCATTATATCTATATAAGGAAATTTATTTTTATAGATAAATTATAAAATAACTGATTACAAGACTGGGTCAACTCCCAGTCTAGTGGCAACACCTGCGCTCACTAACCCTGAAGAAGACCTGCAATGTGGGTCGAAAGTTCGGCTTCCAATAAACAGTTCTCCCGATATAAAAGATTTTTTTTCCCTCCATCCGGATCATTTTCTTCCTTATAACTGATTTCTCGCCCACACATCATTTCAACATTCAAATTAATTGCATATTGGTGTTATTTTCATTACACAATTTAACATTTCCATGGATAAAAATAGAATCTTTGCAAGCTAAAATAGAATTCTACTAATCCCGGTATTAGAAAACGAGTGGGTGGTGTTTGAAAATGTTCCACCCACATTGCTCTTTACCAACTCATTCATTGTCGAATAAAAAAAATATATTTATAACTATTGAACCCCAAGATAAAAATAATTAATATAATATTGTATATTTGCTGCATACAGGCGTCATTCTAAAAAAACAAATATGATTTCCAAAAATATACTGGTATGGAAAATGATAGAAATTTTTGGGGTACATAAAAATGCGCTTTGTGTAAAGCACTGAGTCGCAATAGGTCCCGGGTTTAAATCTGCCTGTTTCAGATAAATTATTTAATCTGTTGACAGCCTTGGGTGAACCCTGTGGTATTTACAGACCCTCCCGGTGCTCACCCAGCCTTTATAAAAGTAGGTATCTTAAATGGGGGGGGGGTTTAATTTCTAATTGTTTTTATTATATTATTATTTTTATTTTTATTTTGTTTATTGTATGATTGTTAGCCACTCAACACTATTACTTATTGAGTACAAATGGCAGATTGTAATAATAAGTAATAGTGTTATTATTTATTAGTTCAATCAAACTCCCGACAGACGGTATATAGTACCATGCTGTTGTTGCTAATGTTGTAAATAAAATTAAAAAGAAACCATTGTAAATAATTTAACAATAAAGAGCATTTTATATCTAATCTACATCAAAGATTGACTTTTTCACATTTTTCGCTAGTTTAGTCAAACACTTTTGTCTAGCACTATAATGCTTTAATGGTTTCAGTGCGGTTCTGAACCTAAGGTTCTTTTTTTTTTTCTTGACTAAACTAGCAATTGAAGTTTTTTTTTCTTTTCTTTTAAAACCTGTATCTGTACAACCCATGAAGGGTCTACATTCAAGGAGGTTCAGTACATGGAAGGCACTGTAATAATTTATCTGCCACAGACGGATTTGAACCTGGAACCTTCAGCATAGCAACTCAACATTATACACATTAAGCTACAACATTTTTCATGATTCCTAAAATATGCATGTCCTTCCAGGACCTTAGAGACAAAATTATAATGATACAAATTATAATGAATTTTTCATTTTTTTTTTAGTACCTATACACTAAAGAGTTATCGGATTGGTCAATAACCTCGGGAATTGTGTATGTTAATATGGGTTTGAACCGAGGAAATTATGACATTGCTAATCTGTGGTCTTCTTTCACAACTTCTCATCCATTGTATTTATATATAGCTTCTTTAAAATATATAAAGAGAAGAAAAAGAGAGATACGATAGAGTAAAGGATGGATAGTTAAGAGTATACTCGTAGATAAGAGACAGGAGGAGTCAGTAAGTTAGTTCATAATTTATAATGATAATCTGTAGTTAATACTCAAGTTAGTTCGTATCAGAAGTATCTAATCCGCAGGTTGTCGCTTCGAGTTGAATAAAAATAAGTTTTAACAGTTAATATTTTGTATTTATATTTTTTCCAAAAATATAAGTTATCGTGAGCTTGTGAACATGTTTCAACAAGACGGGCCAAAACCAAGATACATATAATTATTATACATTAAAAGACTGAAGCAGTCAAATCTTTTTTATGCAGACTCAACTACAGCAGAACCCCCGTGCTCGGTTGGCTGTTAGGATTGATTGTCGGAGCCGGAGGGTATTTGTTAAGGGTGATTCGCTTCCTCATCTAGCGAAGTACGTGCACCTCCCCCTAGGGAGCGCTGGGGTCGGAGGATGACGTAAGGGAGCCTAATGAAGCCGTCAATGGAAATATTCAGGGGGTTGGTCCCGGGAAATTGATAGCTACGTGGGGGGGGGCAACAGGTCTTCCCCTCTGTATTAACTGATAACTATCTTCCCAAGATAATCACCGGCCGTTATTCGCTCATTAACATAGCCAGGGATTGCCGTCCCAAATTGGGAGGGGGCGCCTATGGAACTTTTTGTATGGCTTTATTTTAATTCAATAAGTTCCCATTCGATTCAATATGCCTTTCATTGATAACTGTGGTGCCATTATTCGATGTATAAAGAAATTGGATTATTTCTATGGGCTACAAGAGTCATAACTTTTCAATTGAACTGATATAAGTCGGTGCTTCTGTTGATTGAAAATAAACATTAATAAAAAAGATGATAGAATAAAATGTCCTTCATCCCTAAATAATAAAAATTATAGCAAAGTTACTGTTCGGCTATAAATAAAAATACGATAATTGAGAACACGCACTCGGTAGGTAACTCGCCGGTTGCCCGCAGTGTAGCCACCCACTAAACTAATTGTTTAATAGCGTATTGTGGCAACACTGACTACCTCACTAGGTTGCAGCCGGCAGGGTATTTAACCAGTGACAAAAACATAAGAAAAATAAAAATAGAAATGAAATAACTAAAAAGTACGAAACTTGACAGGAAGAGAATAAAAATATTAATAACAACAGTTACTTAATAAAATAAATGGTTGGGATAGCGTGCGATAAAGTCATTGTTTTAGTCTATATGTATCTTTTTGGGGGAAAAATAAACAAAAACGCGTAAGCAACGAAGTCGATTATTCAATACTGATTTATTTAAGCAGATGAATGACCTGCTTAGAGAGCATCTTTTTGGGATGTCAAGAGATGTTGGAAAAGCAAGGATTTAAATGAAGTCAGTGAAAAAGCATGGCGGATGAAAGAAGGGATTTAGTTCCACACTGTGGTGGAGTGGGCGAGGAAGGAACGCTCGAATGCTTTGGTTCTGTAGGAACGAATACAGAGATCGGAAAGGCGGGATCTTGTATTGTGGTTTTGGGCAGAGGATTTGAATTGGAGACTGTAGATATATGAAGGGTTCTGCGAGTTAATGGATTGGTGTAAAAAAGGACTTAGGAAATATTGTCTACGAATGGGAGGGAAGAGCCACTTTAACTCACCAAAGTGATGTGACACCCGGGATTTCTCGGAGTACCAAACACAAATCTTAGAGAGCAGTTCATTATTCGCTCTAAACAGCCCTCAAGCATTTTCGAAAGACCCCCGTATACCACACTACAGTAGTCATAATGGAGGAAGATGAGGGATGATACGAGAAGCTTAGAAGGGTAGATTGTGTAAGGAGATGCCGAGATCGATGAAACAACTTCAGGGAACCAACTGACCGTCAGGATGATTTGGGTGATTTGGGGTTTCAAGGAAAGGTTTTGGTAAAAAGTAATACCTAAGACAGAGAATTTGAAACTGATGATCGTACGATGTATCATATCCATAGATAATTTGTATAGGGATCTTTAACGAGTACCTGGCACCTCATTTTACGACCCTTCCCAAGGATTTTCCTTCCATTTAAAAAATGTAAATCCCAACTGCCAACAGCTGCGAACCCGCGACCTTGGGCATAGAAGATTATTATACCATTTCCTACCTCTAACCATTATGCTAGATCTCCTATTTTTTTAATTATCATGCCTAATACAAGAAATTTCATCGGGCGTGGGGCTAAGGTCACGATGAAATCCAAAATAAAAACTTCTTTATGCAGTAGATAGTCGATTATACGAACTTATGTGTTTGGGTGTGATACGGATAATAATAACTTCGAATAATCAAAATTTAATTAAAAAAATAAAATTGATAAACAATAACTTAAAAAAATAAATTACTATGTAATACGCAAGTTAAAAGCAATAAACGTCAATATAAATATAAATATATAATGATGCGGTATAGGTCATTGTGCAATATACTTAATTTCCAGCAATTCTAATGCATTTGTTTTGGAATATTTGTAGTTTTTTGTAATTAATTTTCGACATATAACTAAATATTGGGTATTCATATGTTAGAATAAATCGTAAGCAGACTTTATATAATAGTAACATATTATCTGTGCTTAATTTAGGATTCCTGTTAAAGTCTGAATGTATAGTACACAGAGCTCTGTTAGCTTTATTGCACACATAATCAGTGTGGAAAGTAAAAGTTAACCTTTTATCCATATTAAATCCTAAATATTTGATATGCGTTGTCCATGGTACAGGCGTTCTGTTTACATTCAGTTGGGGATATTATTCGGTCGTCTCTTTGTAAATAATACAGCTTGGGTTTTATCCTGATTTATTTTAATTTTTCATTTATTGTAAAATCTATATATTTTTTTTTTAGTCCTGTAATCAGTCTAGTTGTAATTGGGTCCGGTCTATAACTTGAAGTATGAAAAGCTGTATCATCTGCAAATAGGGATCATCGTTGTCCTAGAAACAGAACAGTCTCTACCATGTGTTGATCTCATGACTCAAATGGAATGTAGGAATACTTTTTTTTAAATGTGATTACGGGAGCCTTTCTCGATGTAGAACAGGCTTTTGATCGAGTATGGCACCCAGGTCTCCTTTACAAAATCCGACAATTCCTTCCTCCTACATACTTTTTGATCATTCGCTCCTTTCTAGCTGGCAGAACATTTAAAGTAAATCATAATGGTTCCTACTCTCCTCTCTATTCCCAGTCTGCTGGTGTTCCTCAAGGTAGCATCCTCGGTCCTATCCTCTACACGGTATGTACAGCTGACATCCCAACCCATCCTAACACCTTCATCTCCACCTATGCTGATGACACATGTGTGTTATCAGTTAATAACGACCCATATATTGCATCCCAATCCCTTCAATCACATTTATCAAGCCTCGAAGAATGGTGTCGGAATTGGAGAATTAAAATCAATTCCAAAAAGTCCCATCAAATTTACCTTTACCCTTCGCCGAAAACCCTTCACTTCCTGTCCTACTGTATCCTTTAATAGTACTCCACTTATCCCTGTTGAACAGATCCGCTACCTAGGACTCAACTTAGACAAACGTCTAACTTGGAACCCTCACACAAGACTGAAAAGACAAGAAACAGCTCGACGCTTCCGACTACTTCAACACATACTAGACAAACGCTCAAAGCTTAAAATCAATTACAAAAGACTTATTTATGTTACTGTTATAAGACCTATATGTACTTACGGAATTGAACTATGGGGCTCCACCAAACCATCAAATTCCTCTCGTATTCAATCCTTGCAATCCAAAATCCTTCGCAAAATCCTAAACGCTCCTTATTTTGTCACAAATAAAACCATCCATAATGACCTGAACGTTCCATATGTTACCGATTTAGCCCATTCCAGATACCTATCATTCCATAATAAACTCCAGGCCCATCCAAACCCACTAGTTTCCATCCTTGGTTCCAATTCCATCCCGGACAATCCTCCTAGGCGTCTGAAGAGAAGATGGCCTCGAGACCCTCTATAATAGAAATGCAATTAGAGTGCTGCCAATGGGTAGTGCCTCTACACGTCCTTTCATGCATTTATTTATTCATACAGCCTTTGTACTAGATGTATATATTACAGTTGTACAATTCAATAAAATAATTAAAAAAAAAAAATGTGATTAATTTCATTCAATTTGTTTTTAGAGGTATAGTTTTTTTTAGTATATTGATCAATGTTGTAACACAATATTAGTTTGCTTCAACCTCTACATCCTCTTCCTAGTAGCTGCTGAGACTATAATTATTTTAATTATAGCACTTAGTACAATATAATAGTTACAGGAAATCTAATTTTAGAGAAAATACTGTTTAAACTTATTTTTTAGGAACGGCAAAGTCGACCCTTAATTGTATGGTTCTCTCGAAGCCAATTCGCACAAAAGAACGTTCGGACATTTGACGCTCCAGTGTATTTAAATAATTAACGAAATAATGAAGAAAGCTAATAAAATCCCTTCCTTTGATTTTTTCCTTTATAACCTTCTTTATTAAGATGGAGACACCGGCCTTGGCTCTTGTACTTCTGTCAACACCACTCCACATGTGTATATAGTCCCCCATGATCTATTCACCATTACCTTTCTTCTTCGTCTCAGTCAGTACTATAACATGCATACCGTATTTTTTTAGTTCTACTGTACATTTTTGTTGCTATACCCTGAATATTCCAAAATCCAAAAGTTTTTATCCTTAAACGTGTTCCATATCTTCGCCAATGTGTCCGTACTTATTGAGACTGGTTTAAGGCCTGGAGACACTGGCATTCAGTCTAATCTCTTTTAGGCGATGGCTCACTTTTAGCCTCTTCAAATTTTATTTTATTTTTAATTCGGATGGATAAAAACTTCGAAAATTATTCAGAGCAAAAGCAAATAGAATAAAATAAATTTAAAAAATTGGATTAGCAAGAACCCTTGGGCTTGTACCTATAATTTTTCTAGTATTCTAATATTTTGTCCAAGACAACAAAAAGTCTTTTATTTTACTCGACCACGTCCTTACTTTCGATTTGTTAGTTATTTTTATCTCACTTTGAGTTCAATACTACATAAAATCTGACCTAAATATCAATCTCTACCGGAAACATATTATTTCTATATAATTTTATTATAAGGACAGGATTTTTTAAGTTAATCAGATTCCCTCATTAACCCCCCAACCTGGAGGACCAGAGTGAATTGTCCACGACAGCGTATTCGTTGGTTACCCAATTATTTCGCTGCTGACCTTCATATCTGAAGGCTGTTCCACCATCCGCAACTCGGTGGACGCGCCCGATAGCATTCAATTATTAAATTAATTAAAGTATTAGTAAATCATTAATGAAACTATAAAACAATTAAATTAATAATTAAATCAATTATTAAGAAAGCAACAAATGCATTTTTTTTAATCACCTAATAAGCCCTAGGTCGCAGGTTCGCAGTACGGCTAAAGGATTTTTTAAAGGGTGTAAACTTTGGGAAGTGTGGTTACATTTGATAACAAAATAGAGAGTGAAATACATGCCAAAATATCAGCAGGAAATAAGTGGTACTCCTCACTACAAAGAGTGTTTCAGTTTAAATCACTCCCTAAAATAATCCAAATCCAACTATACAAAACCATGGTAAGACCGGTAGTCATGTATGGGTGCGAGACGTGGCCCCTGACCAATCAGAACTTATGGTCAACACATGGGAAAGGGAAATATTAAGAAGAATCTGTAGCTGAGAGGCCGAAAATGGCGTATGGAGAAGAAGAAAGAATGAGGAACTGATGGAGCTATATGGGGAGCCGGACATGGTGGCGTTGATAAAGAAAGCCAGAATGAGATGGATGGAACATGTGGAAAGAATGGCGGACCACTGGATAGCGAGGAGAATGCTCAATCTCAATGAGAAACCGGACGGTAAAGGAAGCAGAGGACGCCCTCGAATCAGATGGCTGGATGATGAAGTGGATTTGAAACTGCTGGGTGTACAAAACTGGAGGAGGATAGCGAAGGATCGCAGAAATTGGTTGGCTGCGGTGGAGGTCCGGGTTCTTGCAGGAGTGTAGAGCCATAATAATAATAATAATAAAACATCCGAGAGAGGATAAACATAAGAGATACCTCATCAGAGCAATTCAAGGACTCTATAAAAACATCACGGGGGCAATAAAAATGGGAAATCGAGTGTCTAGAAGCTTCCCAATTAACAAAGGTTTGAAACAGGGCTGCTGCCTTTCACCCCTGATTTTCAACATCTATATAGAGAAAGCCCTTAAAGACTGGAAAAGATCATGCGGTGGAATGGGTGCTCAAATCGGGGATGATGTCATCTACAATTTGCAGTATGCCGATGATCAAGTAATAATCGCATCGGATCCGGATGACGTGAGCTATATGATGAGGAAGTTGCTGGAGACATATTCCAGATGGGGGCTGAAAATCAGTAAAAATAAACCATTATATGGTTTTCAACGCTCCAAATTTACCACTTGAAATCGATGACTGGACGCTCAATGCTTGCAAACAGTTCCAGTACCTCGGATGCTGGCTCTCTTCAGGAGGAGGTTGTGAGGGTGACATCGAACATAAAGTAAACATGGGGGAAAAAATAATAAGTACGATAAATACCACCCTATGGAGTAAGGAAATAAGATTGGAAACTAAAAAGAAGATCTGCCATTCCTTCGTAGAGAGCGCAGCCACTTACGGATCAGAGATTTGGGCACTCACGGAAAAGGCGGAGAATAAGTTGCTTTCCATGGAAATGGACTTCTGGAGAAGCTGTGGTATATCGAGAACCAAGCGGGTCACAAACGCAGCAATCAGAGACAAGGTCGGATGTCAAAAGAACATCCTTCACCAGATCGGAACTAAAAGGTTAAAGTGTTATGGCCACTTAATGCGGATGGACGAAAACCGCTGGCTAAAGAAAATTCAAAACTATATACCACCTGAAAGAAGAAAGCGTGGAAGACCAAAGAAAAGATGGATGGAGGTTGTAGAGGAGTGCATGGCAGCCAGAGGCCTCCGTGAGGGGGATTGGATGGACAGAGAGCAGTGGCTTTTGGCTATTGGGGATATGGCTCCTTAAGTTGTGAAAAACCCCAGAAAAAAAATAAAACATCCTTGGTTTTGCTGCCCTTCGGAGGGGGTGTAAAGTGATTGTCCTAGGCTTCAACGGTGTCAGGTACTCTTTGAAGATCCCTATGTGTCATCGTCCGATTACCAATAGTAGCATAATGTGACATTAAATATATGAACAACAAAAGAATCGATTAAATAATAATAACAAAGCACTGAAAGGTTAAGAACTTTAGTAACCAGAGATCGTATCTTTTTCTTACCAAGTCCTCCCACGACTATTGTGTCATGTTTTAGAACTATTCGTTTCTCATTAATCTTGGTTTTCTCTGCGTGATCCATTTCGATCGTATGATAATATGATTTATTATAATTCCTTTTCCTTATCAAATCCTTCTTTCCTAAAAAACAAAACAAAAATCTGCGTTTGTAATGGACAGCGTCCACTTCATCTTCTTCCTATGAGCTGTGATGCCTCCATAATTATTTAAAAAATGTTTAGCATAAGTAGTAATAATATTTGCAATAAATAAATTAAATTCATTAAGCAAATACTTAACTTGTAAAAGAAAATCAATTAATTGTATGATGGAATGATATTATTTAGATATTCAAAGAACTTCTGGTAATTATTCCGCAGGTTGTCGCTTCGAGTTGAGTCACTAATTTTAACTTTTCATTCGTTTCCCTTTTAATATTTTCCATAAATACAAGTTATCATGAGCTTTAGTATGAAAAGAAAATGAAACTATGGGAAATGTGTATACTTATCGTTTCATCTAGAAATGAACATTTATCATTTATAAATATTTTTATTTGAAAAGAAAAGATATGTCCAGGACAGGGACTCTAGCGCGGTGCTCTCCCAACTGAGCTAACCTGGCTCACTTCTCAGTCAGACACATACTCTCTTTTCACTGATCCCATATCCCGTGTTCTCGTTTATAATCGTCCCCGTGTTTATCATTTTTAGTGGGGTGTATAAAAAAAAATTACCGTTTTATCAAATTCCAGAGTTCAAAAGTCTAATATTTTATTGCTATTTATTATTTACCAACACTTAATAATCTCTTCAAAGCATTCTCTAAGCTTGTTTACTAACACTGGACTTCTTCAAAAAAATCCTCAGTTTAGTTATTTATTTCAAAGAATAAACATGACATTTTCCTACGAAATTCTCGTAATTTTAAGACATCACTGGAAAAAAATTTGACAGCCGCTGAATAAACTCGTGAAATTATTAAATACGAAGGGGGGAGGTGTCCTTGACCAGCGCACTGCGCGGAGTTGGTTTGAAAAATTTAGCAGTGGAGATACGACGTTGGAAAGGAAGAAGGGCTCCGGGCGACTATTAATGGATATTGAAGAGGTTCTAAAGGAAGCTGTTGAGTCAAATCCGTCCACAAGTACTCGCGTACTTGCCAGGGAGTGTGGAGTGTCGAAAGATACTGTTAGTCGCCATATTCTCTCCATGGGGAAGGTGAAACGGTCATTTTTTTTTATACACCCCATTAATTCGAAATGTTAGTTGAAATCCACTCATTACCCATAATTTCATTCTCTTTTCCATACTAAAGTTCACGATAACTTGAATTTTTGGAAAATACTAAAAATGAAACGAATAAACTGTTAAAACTTGTAGCTCAATTCGAAGCTACAACCTGCGGAATAGATACCTCTGATACGAACTAACTTGAGTATTGACTAGAGACTATCATTATAAATTATGAACTAACTTACTGACTACTCCACTCTCTTATCTATAACTATTCATCACATCTCTCTCTTTCTTCTGTTAATTATATTTTAGAGGAGGTATATATAAATACAAAAGAGGAGAGGTGATGAAAGAAGTTTACATTGCCAATCCACAAGAAGCGATGTCATAATTTTCAAGGTCAGAAACCCAATATTAAATAAACAATTCCTTTTGTTATTAAACAATCCGATAACTCTTCTCTAGACAGGTAATAAAAAAAATTGAAAAGTACGTTCTATTGATTGAAAATAAACTTAAGTATTTCCTTAAATAATAAAGATAATGTAAGACTTAAAGTTTACTTATAAATAAAAACACGACACTTTATAACACGCACAGGGAAGGTAATTCACTGGTTGCCCGCAATGTAGCCACGCACTGAACTAA
Source organism: Troilus luridus (assembly GCA_964056705.1). Classification (NCBI taxonomy): domain Eukaryota; kingdom Metazoa; phylum Arthropoda; class Insecta; order Hemiptera; family Pentatomidae; genus Troilus; species Troilus luridus. Next base: position 3,395,973 of record OZ057413.1, read on the forward strand.
TTGTTGAATTCTTTCTTCTCGCCTATTTCTCCCATCATCACTTTAGCATCCATTATAGTTTTAATTAAAGAGTTCATGTTTATTGAACATCATAATTATTTATAATATATCTCCATTCTCAAACTGATATTTTATATCTATCATTCTATAGTTTCTTCTACACTTACATGATATTTTATATCAATATAACTTCATTCATATTGTATACTTCTATATAACTTTACTTTCTACAATATTCTTCTGTATTTATACTTTGGCATCGTATGTTTTTCTTTCATTTTACTTATGTAACTCCCTAGGAGTCCATTATCATACAATTTTTTTTCTACAATACAATTCTATCTTTATTAAACTAAGCTTTCCATACTTATATATCTCACTCATTATATTTATATCTTTTTCAAAAAATTGAAAAGTACGTTCTATTGATTGAAAATAAACTTAAGTATTTCCTTAAATAATAAAGATAATGTAAGACTTAAAGTTTACTTATAAATAAAAACACGACACTTTATAACACGCACAGGGAAGGTAATTCACTGGTTGCCCGCAATGTAGCCACGCACTGAACTAATTGTTGAATTCTTTCTTCACGCCTATTTCTCCCATCATCACTTTAGCATCCATTATAGTTTTAATTAAAGAGTTCATGTTTATTGAACTATATCTATATTTATATCAATATAACTTCATTCATATTGTATACTTCTATATAACTTTACTTTCTACAATATTCTTCTGTATTTATACTTTGGCATCGTATGTTTTTCTTTCATTTTACTTATGTAACTCCCTAGGAGTCCATTATCATACAATTTTTTTTCTACAATACAATTCTATCTTTATTAAACTAAGCTTTCCATACTTATATATCTCACTCATTATATTTATATCTTTTTCATTTTATAACTTTCTGTTCAACTTGATTTCTCTCTTTGTATTTTGTTTGCATTATCACCTTTCTATACATCTATTATGTAATCATCTTTATTCATATATCCTTTCATAATATATCTTATTATTATTATAATTTTTTTTTTTGTTTTTATTATTTATTTATGGATATTTACAACTATATTACAATAATATAACAAGTAAATTGGCTGAGTGATACATAATGACATGATATAATGACAAGTAGAGAAACTACCCACTGGTAGTACTCAAATCGCATGTTCAACTAAGAAGGTCACGTGGCCATCTTCTTCTCAGACGCCTCGGAGGATTATCGGGAATTGAAGAGGAAGCTAAGTTTGAAACTAGAGGGTTTGAGTGGAAATGAAGTTTGTTATGAAAGGATAGATACCGGGTTCGGGCCAAATCAGCAACAAATGGGACATTAAGGTCGTTATGGATGACTTTATTCTTAACAAAATAAGGAGCGTTGAGGATTTTGGATTGTAGGGATTGGATAAGAGAAGAATTTGATGGCTTAGTGGAGCCCCAAAGCTCTACTCCGTAAGTCCAAATAGGTCGTATGATGGTCATGTAGATGAGTCTTTTGTAATTAACTGGGAGCTTAGAGCGTTTGTCTAGTAAGTGTTGAAGTAGCCTGAAACGTCGAGCGGTTTCTTGTCTTTTCAGTCTTGTATGAGGATTCCAGGTTAATCGTTTGTCGAGATGCAACCCTAAGTATCGGATCTGTTCTACAGGCACAAGTGGGATATTATTAAAGGATACTGAAGGGCAGGAAGTCATTGGTTTACGACGTAAGGTAAAAGTGATTGGATGGGATTTTTGAGAATTTATTTTAATTCTCCAGTTCTGGCACCATTCTTCAAGATCAGTGATATGGGATTGGAGGCTTTGGGATACAATAACTGGATTGGTATTGACTGATAATACACATGTATCATCAGCATATGTGGTAAGGATAGTATTAGGATGAGTTGGGATGTCAGCTGTATAAACTGTATAAAGGATTGGGCCAAGGATACTACCTTGAGGAACACCAGCAGATTGGGAAATTTATTATAATTTTATTTTATTTTATTATATTCTTGGTACTGTTATGTATTAGTCATTTTTGTTTTTGTCTGTTTTTTCTCATAGCCCTGAAGATGACCTACAAAGTAGGTCGAAACGTTAGCACGCATAAAATATAATAAGTTTCCACTTATTTATTGTGTAAATTTTTGACTGCACCCCCAACTATTTCCATCCTCTAATTGTTTAATAGTTCATTACCTCATTAGATGGTATTAGCTATTAGTACCTCACTAGATGGTAGCCGCCCTACCGTAAATTTTTATCTTTGTCAGTTTAGTCGATGTTTTTTATTCACTAAACGCCTCTTTATGCTACAATGGCTAGTCAATTTTTAACTTTTCAATTGAGATCATTACCTGTTTCCAGTTATAAAAAAAGAAGATAAACGTACTTCTATTGATTGAAAATTAAAAAAAGACAGAATAAACCATTCTCCAGCCTGGTTATAATAAAAATAATGGTAAATTTAATGTTTGCTCCTAAACAATAACAAAAGAACCTTGAGAACACGCACTTGGTAGGTAACTCTCCGGTTACCCGCAGTGTAGCCACGCTCCAACTAATTGTTTAATCACTTATTGAGGTAACACTGACTACCTCACCAGGTTGTAGCAGGTAGGTGAAGGCTACACTGTTGTTTGTTCATTTGACATTACTGTATGCTGTTAATGCTAATCGAAGGATGCTACAGTGAGAGTTATAAATAATCTCCTATCCAGGTCTGATTAGGATAGGGATCATTGAGGCGTCCCTGACACTGCCCAGTCTCGGGAACCCCTTCATAAGTCCCTTAGGAAGACAAGAATTTTTGACTCCCTCTAAGAAGGCCTCCTTGTGCATAGAAGGTTATACTAAACTCCAGTATTTATCGAGATAATTCCTCAACAAAGTTTAAAACTTAAACTATCATATTTATTTTTAAAATTTATAAGCAATCCTTTGATGGAGTATTTATCATCATCAAATCATCGTTTGTGGAAGTGCGTTGTGTCCCAGCCGTCTTATGATTAAATAAACCTTTCAATATAACAAGTTCACAATTTCTGAATGATTTGGCCTCAAACTAGCAAATAATTGAATTTTTAATTAAGAAGAAAAAGTCCTTTTAGTAAAGTTTTCTTAATTTAGGGAACTTTGAAGAAAACCTGAACGGACCGGCAAAGGATAGAAGGGACGCTAGGGCCCGCCCTCCCAATCTTAAATGAGGTGGGGGGCGCGCTCTTTAGAAATCCTATCCTTGATTATAAGCCTCTTGGTCCCTTGGAGGGACCGTCGTCGCCAAAGGAAACTATAACCTGACAAATATCTACATTTTCGATATCGATTATTATATTATGGATATCGATTGATAGGGCATCGGTGTTTAATAAATCGCGGTTTCCATGGCATTATAATAATAATAAAGACTTTATTTATTCTGGGACAAGTCCCTTTAGAATAACGTTACAGGAATAATGTATAACCAAAATGTCTTAGAGTAAAATATATTACATTTAGTTAATTAATCACAATTAAATTAATAAATAAGGAATAAATTAAAAAATAATTGAAAAAATTATCAATTACCTCCTAAAACACAATATTTAAAGAAAACTATTTCCTATAAAAGAAAAAGAAAATAGCAATAATATAACAATGATTATAGAGAGAGAAACAATTGATAGTCATATATGTATATATATAACTATCATATCATACCATCGTCGATACAAATGGAAAGTATTATAAGGTGGAAATCACCACTTTTCAGGAGAGTGAAAAAGATGTTTACATATTCATTCAAAAGTATTTAATATCGTCAATCGTATTTTAGCTACGTCATTAGACGTAGTATTGCACCTAGATAATTTTACCTTATCTTCTTCTTCCATGTTAGGTCATATTTGTTGAAAGCGCTAACCATCCAACTCCTGGAGTCCTCACTAACCCCGCCACAGCTCGTGCAACCATATTCTTCCATTGCATTTCTGGGTACTTCGACCTACGTCGTCCTAGCCACTTGACCTGCCCTAACTCGATCTACTCCTCCGATGTTTACTAAATTGTCCAGCATTTATTAACTAGTATTTAATTTTTCAATCTTCGAAATGTATTGTACCACTGTCTCCGTTGGATCTATCATCATTAGATGAAATTGGACTTAAGTTCAAAAATTGAATCAAGTTTTGTAAAAATGTCTTTCGAACATTCACAATTTTCGACTAGTGATATTTGATTTAAATCCATAGCACTTGTTATGACAAATATGGCTTTTGCATCCTTTTGGTTCCATTTTTCAATTTCACCTGAATTTGTAGATCCGGCTTGATTTCTTCACTTGATCCAATTCCCCATAATCCTTTTGCCTTTAAAGCACAACTGGAGTGGCTCAATGGTAGAGCACTGAGTTGCCATGCCGGAAATCCTGGTTCAAATCCCGCTGCAGGCCATGACTTTTATTTAGTCTGTTTGCAGCTGGAGGTGGATCATACGGGGTCTAGGACCTTCCTGGGGCTCACCCAGCCTCCATAAAATATTATAAAAATAGGGTACCCAAAATAAGGGGGGGGGGGAATCTGGCGGTTGAGCGTGACCTTGGACAAGTCACCTCCTTTCAGAACCGTTGTCCATGAAACAGTACAGTCACTACCATGTACTGAACCCCAGACCCTTCATAGCTTGTAGTGGTACAGGTTTTTTATAAAATAATTTCTATATAATAAAGTACGTTAGTTGAGATGGGAGAAAGATAATCAAGACTCCCAAAGAAGCCTAACCAATGATATTCGCGTGGTCCTTCGTGGCCGGTACGTGATCAAAAAATACATTACACAGACAAATTATGTTGGCATAATATGCCTTATTACCCGAGCAAAGCTGGGGTGGGTCGCTGGTTTATAATAATTTAAAGCATAAGGATTTAAACAATAGTAAAAATTATATACAACTCACCTCTTATAAGTTGATGATGATAACTTTAGAAATTAATAATATAGTATTCCACTTTCAGAGGTTTTTAGATTTAAAATTTTGTTTTTATTTTAATTTTTGTCTTTGCTGATGAATTTGACTTATAACTTTATTTAGAGAGTTATATACGTTTTTGGATGATATACAATGCTTATATTTTACCTATTGATAATAACTAATGTCGAAACGTTTAAATAATAAATAATTGTGTAGACTGGATACTGGTTTTCTTGCTTTATTATGATTTAAAAAAAACTAACTGTACCATTACAACTCATGAAGAGTCTTAGGTTCAGTACATTGTAGAGACTGTACTGTTTCCTGGACAATCGTTTTGCAAGCAAGTGATTTGTCCTATACCACGCTCAACCCTACATTCACTTATAAGATAAGGATTATATAATGTGTTCCTGACACAGGGACCACTATGTTTTGTGAATATTGTTATTATGATATTGCTTATTAAAGAGTTCAAATCTCCTATCCGTATATATGTAGCTATAAAATTAAGAGGTTTTGTCCACTGTTAGAGTTAGTTGCCTGTAGATCACTAAGACTTGTAATGTATTCTGTACTTCTGTTTTATAGAGTACTATTTAAGACTGACTCTCTTTTTGACTTCGATAACTATTCGAATATGGAGGTTAAGCCGAACGGAGTACGCTGCAATATTCTTGCTCTAAAAATATATTCAATAGCAAAAAAGTCGTAAAGCGAGAAATATACTTTGTATTAGGTTAAATAAACTTGTTTGGGGCGACCTGTGCTCTAGTGGTTTGCCTAACAAACTACTAAGCCCAAGATCGCGGGTTCGTTTCTCGGCCTAGGATTTTTTAAAGGGAGTAAAAAATCCTTGGTTACGCCGTCCTTCGGAACGGACGTTAAACGGAGGTCCTGAGCCTGTACGATGTCAGGCTCTAAAAATTCCTACCCTAATCAAACCTGGATAGGCAAAATTTGTTACCATCTAACTCGATCAACTCTTCCGATGTTTACTAAATTGTCCAACATTTACTAACTATTATTTAGTTTTTCAAACTTCGTAAAGTATTGTACCACTGTCTCCGTTGGATCCATCCTGATTTGATGATATTGGTCAAGAAGCACCATTTTTGTGAAATCGGACTTATGTTGAAAAATTGAATCAAGTTTTGTATATATGTATTTCGAACATTCACAAATCCATATCACTTGTTATGACAAACATGGTTTTTGCATCCTTTTGGCTCCATTTTTCAATTTCACCTGAATTTGTAGATCTGGTTTGATTTCTTCACTTGATCCAATTCCCCATAATCCTTTTGCCTTTAAAGCACAACGTATTTGAAATTTCCATTATGGATAGTTGTTTCCAGAAAACTTATTTATTGTAACATTAAAACTGTCTGATTCCGCCATTGCAACAAATGCGTAAACGAAAACAACGACACAATAAAAAAATGGCAAACTAATTCACGTAACTGTAACACTTGACTCGGGAATACATCCACGTTCAATAATTATTAAACGTTAATCTGGGGCCATAACCTATTGAAATTTTGCAATATTTGACTTGTGGTAGTCATAGCAGCATGAAGTGACGTTAAATGAACATACAACAAATAAATCTCAAATCTCTACTGTTTCCTCATTGAAACAGTAATTACTAATTGCTGTATCATACATCTGAAAAAGTAGTTTTGACTACGGGAATAGAAGTAAGTTACTGGAACGACAGAATGGAACGAAGCAATGGCTATTGGAGCGACAGAATGACTATTTGGAATGACTGACAGATTAATGCAACGTACTATTTTATCGTTACAAAAGCTGGACGGGTTAGAGAGGCGATTTGTAGCGCCGCGGGACGCGATGATGTATCGACCGCTCGATTGCATCCCTTCTCCTCTCAGACCGACATTTCATATTACCATTTCGCTGTACTCTCTGCGCAGTTGCAGTTACTCTTCCATTTTGTTTATATATTTTTTTAAATATCCTTCCTTTTTTACCACATAATTAATAATAATAAAATCTTTATTTATTCTGGGTCAAGTCCCTTTAGAATAACAATACAGGTTTATATACAGGGTATTATTATGTCTTAAAGTACAGTGTGTTTACATTTAATTTTTTTTTCTCTTTATATTTTTATCTACACCTGTCAAAAGAGTGACAATCAGCAGATAGTCTGACACTGAAAAAAAAAAAAAAAAAAAAACCATGATACAACGACTTGAAAGGCATGAAGAAGAACAGTAGCCATCGGTAGCTCTCCCTTGGCTTGATTCAATTCCCCATGGTAACAAATCCCTCATCCACGTTCTTTTTAATCTCCTCTTGGTGTTCTCTGGCATGAGAGTAGAGGCCATTCGTTCTATTAACGGGTTTGGATGTCCGTGTAGTTTTTCTTGAAAGCGTTTGTAGTATATTCGTATGTGTTCGTCAACCGTTGGTATTTTTAAGTCAGTATCCAGAGTTTTGTTATTGACGTACCATGGTGCTTTGGTGATAAGTCTTAGTACTTTTGATTGAAAAGTCTGCAGTCGTTTTCTGTGAGTCTGTTTAGCGATCCCGTAAATTTGTAATGCATATGTCCAAACTGGTTTTAGTACGTAAGTGTACGTGTTTAGTCTCTGTCTTATGTCTAATTTAGAGGTTTTCCTGAATAGTGAGTACATTAAATTGAGCTTATGGTTCAGTGATTGGCGTTTCATCTTAACGTGAGGACCCCATGTCATTCTCCTATCAAACGTTAGTCCAAGCTATTGTACTTTATCAGTCTGTGCCATGGGTGGGTTATTAAGGTAAATGGTAGGGCATGTTTCACTTCTAAGAGTAAAAGTGATGTATTGTGACTTTTCGTGGTTCAGTCTGATTTTCCATAGTTGGCAACACTCATTCAACTTTTGTAAGTTATGTTGTAAGTTTAGTGAGGCTTGCGTCGCGTCTTGATGTTTGGTGATTATGGCAGTGTCGTCAGCGTAAGTTGCTGTCAGTATGTCCATTTAATTAATTAAATGAGAAAGAATTAATGAGAAAAAAATTTACGTATCACTTCACTGATAACATTTAAAGAATGAAAAAAACAGATTACAAGAAATAAGAATAAAATAGAAATAAGATAACAATAATTATAGAGAGATTTGCTAAAGAAAGACAGCATGGACATCGTTGGGAAAGTGGAATATCAGGACAATCCTCACAAAATGTTACCTGTTCGCTGATGACATTGTCCTTCTTGCAGATACTAAAGAAAAGTTGCAACAAGCAATAGATGAGTGGCAGAAGGAGCTTCTTCGTAAAGGAATGAAAATTAGCTCTACCAAGAGCAAAGTACTCGTAGTCTCCAGAGAGGAAGGAACAGACGTGCATTTCAACTGCACTGGAGAAGAGTTAGAAAGCACTGATGAACAATTATTAGCAAGTCGGAAAGGATAGACCAAGAAATTTCCAACAGTATAATAAAAGCTAACCAGCTCTATTATCGGATTTGCAACAAAATTGTGGACAAACGAGAGGTAAGTTTAAAAGTAAAACTCCGTATCAATAAAGCGGTATTTCTACTTACCTTGATGTACGGATGTGAGAGTTGGGGCACAACGGAGAAGCATATAAGCCGAATTACCTCAGTTGAAATGAAATACCTCCGCAGAGTCGCTGGCAAAACAAGAAGAGACCGGGTGAGAAATCTAAGAATAAGAGAAGAATTGGGAATCCCTGCATTAAAAGATTCCTTGCAGAAACGGCAGCTGATGTGGTTTAGACGCATTTGTCGAATGAGTCACGATCGAGACCCAAGGAAGGTGTTCGAAGCTAGGCCTACAGGCACAAGACTCCTAGGAAGACCACGAACTTCGTATAGAGAATATGTTCGAATGTTGGGAGAGGAAAAAAGGTAAAACCTTGTATCAGATGATGATGTTGGGACCTGACGGGACTGGCACAGTTGGGTAGAGGCTCCTCCACACTGAAGGTATATACAATTAAATTAACATGTAAGGAAGAAATTAGTTGACTGTAGGTACTATAATAGGATGTAATTAGTTGGGGGTGCAGTCAAGAAAACAAAAAGAAAAACACAGTTTTCTTGACTGCACCCCCAACTAATTACATCCTATTACAATTAAATTAACAGATTAGAAAGAATTAATGAAACAAAATTGCGAATTACCTTAAGTAATAATATTTAAAGAATAAAAAAAAAACAGAGTACAAAAAATAAAAATAACATAGAAATAAGATAACAATAATTATAGAGAGAGAAACAATAAATAATTACATATGTATGCAAATTACAATGTCAATTAGAAAAACTCAAAGCAAATAATGAAACAAAAATACAAACAATATCAACTAAGATAACTTGTTTTTAATAATGTCTAACTGGATGAGTGAAGATATAAAATGAAATAAATATACTTACATATAAATAAAAACACATCATTCATTTATCAGTTACAAAATTTTAATCTGAAAACTGAGTATGTTATTTCCGACTGCTTTGGGAATTGTAAGGATATAAGGTGATTGAATAGGCGGGATTTTAAGGTTGAAAGATTGTTGGAACGACGAATGGAAGAAGGTATAGAGTTCCAAAGGGACGAGGATCGGATAAGGAAAGCTCTATCAAAAGCAGTTGATCGGTGGGATGCTGTATATAGCTCTGAGAGTGGATCGAGGTTTTGAATTTAAGGAGATGGGAGATGTATGATGGTCGGCGGGATTGGATAACTTGGTAAAGAAAGGAACCTAGGAAGTACTAACGGCGATAGGAAGGGTAAAGCCACTTCTTTTAACCACATTAACGTACCATATTAATCAACGTGCATGTTAATTGATTAATTGTTTGTTTCGTTTAACGTAACTTTATGCTGCAATGGATAATTGGAAAATGAATTTGAATTTCATAATTTTTTCAACCAAATTCATAATTTTTTCAACCAATTTCATAATTTTACCAATCAAATTCATAATTTTACCAGTCAAATTCATAATTTCTTCAGCCGATTTCGATAACACTCAACTAAGGTGTTGATGGCCAATAGGTTTTTGTTTTTTTTTAAATGAATAATACAAAACATATTTTTTCATATTATTCTTTTTTTTTTTTAAATTGTTACTAAAATACGATTATACTCAACTAAGGTGTTAATGACCAATCGGTTTTATTTTTTAAAAAATGAATAATACTAAACATATTTTTTTTCATATTATTCTTTTTTTTTCATTTGAAAAGAAAAGATATGTCCAGGACCGGGACTCGAACCCGGGTCTTCCAGATCACTAGTCTGGGACTCTACCTTTTTTTTATTTAAATTTTTTTTTAAATAAAAATTGTTGCTAAAATGCGAATATACTCAACTAAGGTGTTGATGACCAATCGGTTTTATTTTAAAAAAATTAATAATACGAAACATTTTTTTTCATATTATTCTTTTTTTTTATTTAATTTTTTTTTTTAATACAAATTGTTACTAAAATACGAATATACTCAACTAAGGTATTGATGACCAATCAGTTTTATTTATTTTTTAATTAATAATATAAAACATATTTTTTTCATATTATTCATTTTTTTTTATTTAATTTTCTTTTTAAATAAAAATTGTTACTAAAATACGATTAAACTCAACTAAGGTGTTGATGACCAATCAGTTTTATTTTTTTTTAAATGAGTAATATGAAAAATATTTTGTTCATATTATTCATTTTTTTTTTATTTAATTTTTTTTTTAAATAAAAATTGTTACTAAAATACGAGTGTACTTAACTAAGGTGTTGATGACCAATCAATTTTACGCCTTATTAAATCTAAATCTAGATTATTTTTTTATAATTACGGTTTATATATAGTATAAAGTGTTTCTGAAATGTTAATAAATAACAAATAATTACTGATAATTTTACAATTATGTCAATAATAAAAAAACCTGTACCACTACAACCCATGAAGGGTCTGGGGTTCAGTACTTGGTAGAGACTGCACTGTTTCATGGACAACGGTTAATAATGGAATAATTATATCAATAATGTCAAATTATGTCAATAATGGAAATAAATTTGATTCGAACACATACTACTAGCCATAAAATTTCCATATTCACAAAGCGCTCGCATCAACTGCGTTGTGAAAAGGCACAACTAGAGAGACAAGAGAAACGTATTCATCAAAACGATCCACCTTCTGGTCAAAGGGATACAACACTAATGAGTAGTGTTACAGAATCCTGTGCTTTGCCCGGTCCTAAGTCCTCTTTAGGGTTCGTTTCCACTCCCAGGGGACCTTACTGTAAATGGGAATATATACTGCATTATTTACTAAACCTCTCATAACAGAAGAGAGATTTGAAGGGTTTTTCATTGCAGAAAAAAATGTCAGGGGTGCAGTCAAATAAAAACACTAAATAAATGGTTACTTATTTAATTATGTGCCGACGTTTCGACCCACTTTGTGGGTCATCTTCATGGGCTAAGAAAGAAAAACAGACAAAATAACAGAACTATAAAAATACATTGCAGTACTAAGTATATGATAAAATAGAAAAAATATATATGTAGAGAGGTAGAAATTTAGAACAAAATGTGAGGGATATATATGAATAAAAAAATTACAGAGAAAATGTACAGAACTGTGGTGATGCCAAAAAGATTTTTTTACAAAGATAAAAGAAGGAAGTAAACAGAAAGTTATTTAAAAAAAGAAAAAGTATAAACATCAGAGGTGAGTAGTAAAATTATGGAAAAGGTAGTAGAATATATATAAAAAACTATAAAATGTAAGATAATAGACTCCTAGGGAGTTTACATGAGTAAAATGAAAGAAGGTATAGCCAAAATGATATTAAAGAGTAAATAAAGGAAAAATAACAGTAGCAAGTCAAGATATAATTATAGAGTATAACATTTTTTTTAAAATGCATACATATAGTATGAAGTGGTATAAATCTATGACATAAATATACAAGGAACGTATAGAAATATAAGTAACCATATGGTATGAGCATGGAAATAGAATAACATGATGAAAAAGTGATGTTAAATGCTAATTAAATCTCAAATAATAATAACATATGATGGATGCCAATTTTTATTTGACTGCACCTCAACTATTTTCTTCCTTACGTCTATCTTCCAGTCAACCGTCGCCTCGCTTCTCAAGAAAAAAATATCATTTTCTTATTTTTAAAAACATGTACTCCTACAACCAGTGAACGGGTTTGGGGTTTAGTACATCGTAGAGACTGTACTGTTTCATGGACAACGGTTGTGCCTGGAGATGATTTGTCCTAGATCTCGACCGCCAGATCCCCCCCCCCTTATATTGGGTACCCATTTGCATGGATAATTTGAAAATGCTACAGCGATTTCGCTATAGTTGATAGGACGATACTACAGTGGGTGATCTAAATTTTGCCTATCCAAGTTTAATTAGGATAGGGATTTTCGTAATTATTTCGCAGGTTGTCATTTTGAGTTAAGTCTCAACAAGTTTTAACTTTTCATTCGTTTCCCTTGTAATTTTTTTTCCTGTACCACTACAACCCGTGAACGGGTCTGGGGTTCAGTACATAGTAGAGACTGTACTGTTTTATCAGTCCTGGATCACGGTCAACCGCCAGATTTTTCCCCATTATTTTGGGTACCCACATTGTAGAGGCTAGGTTGGGTGAGCCCAAGGAGGTTCCTAGATCCTATATGATCCATATCCGTCTGATAACAGACTAAATAAATGTCTTGCCCGCAGCGGGATTCAAACTAGGATTTCCGGCATGGCAACTCAGTCCTCTACCACTGAGCCACTCCACTCCCTAACCTAATATATTTCCTTACCTGCATTCATCAATGTGTCTTTATTTAGTTTTATAGTTTCCGCATCTTCACCCAAAGGTATCAAATCATCCGCAAACAAAAGCACGGATATTTTACATTTCATATTCAAATTCAAACCTGCTTCGTTGTGCATCACATTTTTAATAACGTACTCAACAATTAAACTAAATAGTACAGGTTAAAACGAATCGCCTTATTTTAAACATGAGCTAGCCTCGAACTTCTCCGAAAAAATATTACCGATTCTAACCTTATCGAAAGTTTCGCTCATACCAACAAAATATAAATAGAAAAAAAAATAAAATGACAAATAATCTCGATGAAATGTAAATTAAAAGGATTTATATTTTATAGGACGGGGAAGCCTAACCAGTAGGGTGGGATTTGCTGACTCCCCAACGCACATTCCCCCACCGTATCATCCCCAACATAATTGTCCCTATCCATCACCGCCCGTCCGGGGTAAACTGATTCTTTCACGGCCTTCCGTCTCCGATTACCATGATTAAAACATTGCTCTTTTCCCTAATGGCCTAACACCCGGCAAAGGCTTCTTTAATAAACCCTATCTGATCTTCATTATCCTCTCAAGATGAGGATAGGATATAGATGAGGATCGATACTCTATTACAGACAAATCATGAATAGTTCGATCAGCTTTAGTTTGTAGGTAGTCGTAACTTGTCGTAGCAAGATTTAAAATTAACAAAAAGGGAGTGATGCCGGAGATAGTAAATATTAACATTATAATTATTCAAAAAACTCCAGTTGTTTCTTCTGGTTTAGACCTTGTAGGTGAATTTTCTGCCAACGTTTCGCCAGACATGCTGCTGACTTCCTCAAGGCTTAATTGAGACTGAAGATGTCCAGCTAACCCGCGGCCTTATATAGTGGCCACTCGGGTCCACTCGTGATTCATCGGTTCCTTCCGTTAGTCGATCGGGTTTTTTCGGGTCCGGGGTCGGAGTCTGTTTTTCCATGCCTGTGATTGGCTGGTTTCTGGAAGAAACAACTGAAGTTTTTTGTATAAATAGTGGCCGTGGAAACTTGAAAGAGTATTATAATTATTATTTTTATCTGAAACGAAATCAATGTTCTGAATCGATGTATCGATCATTCATAGCCGATTGATAAGAACTTGAACATGAGGGAAGGTTACAGTTGTACGTAAAAAAACAAGATCTATATTCTATTTCAGAAAAATCATGAATAGACAGATACCGTTTAGTTTGTAGGTTTCCTTGTAACTAACTAACTAATTCGGCCCAAAAATCCAGTGATGAGCCCTGAGCTCCACCAGCAGCTTCCGCCAATCGTCGCGGTTCTGAGCAGCTGCCATCTATTTTCGTACACCAAGGATGTTCCCTGCATCAGCCACCACTCCGTCACTCCAACTAAGACTGGGTCTTCCTCGTCTTCTTGTCCTGTATAGAGGCTCTGTCAGCAGCTTCCTGGGCAAATCTTCCTCACTCATGCGAGCCACATGCACTGCTCACCGGTCCATGACCTGGACAATATTCAGTTCTTTGAATACGTCATATAGCTCCTGGTTCTTGCGTCTTCTCCAGTTTCCATCCACCAGCACTCCTCCAAATATCCTGCGAAGGATTTTCCGCTAAACAGGAGGAGGTCTTGTTGGCAGGCCTTGGTTGTTGTCCTAGTTTCCGAGCCATACTTCAGGAAAGGACGAATGATGGTCTTAGGTGCAACTATTCTTTCTTTTATTCAGGACCCAACTTTCACAACCATATGTCGCTATTGGCCTGATAATGCTTTTGTATGATCTGATCTTGGCCCTTTTTGACATTTGCCCAGTTTTAAGAGCCTTTTGTATTGCATAGTAACAGCAATTGCCAGCGGCAAGTCTTGCTTTTATATACTCCTCTATCAGGCTGTTGCGTGTTGCTATTGCACCCAGATATTTAAAATTTTGAATTACCTTAAATTTGAGTTCCATAAATGGGACTTGTTCATCTACCAGTACGTTCCTTGTTGAGGTACATGGACCATGGTCTTGGCTTCGTTTATATGCAAACCCATTTTTTCTCCTGCTTGTTTGAATCACTGGAAGGCTCCTGTGAATGCTACTTTACTCCTGCCAGTTAGAACAATATCATCCGCATAGGCTAAATGTTGCGTCATTCTATTGCATATTGTCCCACCTGGGTTTGTTCGAATCGCACGCGCTGCATTTTCAAGGGCTAAATTGAAGTGCACTGGCGACAGTGGGTCACCTTGTCTCAGAACATCAACCACCACGAATTCCTCAGAGAGCATGTTCCCTATTTTAACTGGGCATCTAGTGTTTGTGAGGGTCATCTTTGTAAGGCGAACAAGCTTTTTTGGTAGTCTAGCTCCTGCATGGCAGATAACAGTTTGTTACGGTTTATGCAATCGTAGGCCTGCTTAAAGTCGATAAAGATATACAAATATTTGCTAGGTTCGATTCTTTCTACTTTCTTGTAGATTACTCTATCACTTTTGTAAAATTCCATTTTTTTTTTACTATTGTTCATAGAGAGTCATTCCATATTTACGACAGTGGTATTATGTACAGAATCAGCTTGTTTATTTTAATAAATAGCTTTGTTATCCCAAAGCATCGTGTTATTAACACAACATACCTACAGGTTTGTTTGTTTATTTAACGTCACTTTACGCTGCTATGGCTAATCGGACGATGCTACAGTGGGAGCTCTAAATTTTGCCTACCCAGGTTTAATTAGGATAGGGATTTTTAACGAGTACCTGACATCATACAGGCTCGGGACGCCCTTTTATACCTACAGGTTAAACCATAGCGATTATTGATAGATAAAACTGATATATATTGTTTGAAAAAAAAAAAAAAACCTGTACCACTACAACCCGTAAAGGGTCTGGGGTTTAGTACATGGTAGAGACTGTACTGTTCATGGACAACGGTTCTGCAAGGAGGTGACTTGTCCTAAGTCACGCTCAACCGTCAGATTTCCCCACCTTATTTTGGATACCCTATTTTTATAATATTTTATAGAGGCTGGGTCGGCCCCAGGAGGGTCCTAGATCCTATATGATCCAACTCCCGCTGCAAACAGACTAAATAAAACTCATGGCCTGCAGCGGGATTTGAACCAGGATTTCCGGCATGGCAACTCAGTGCTCTACCACTGTGCCACTACGCTCCTATATAGTTTGAATAATAGATTTATATTTAATCCATCCATCACGTATTTCTTCTCACGTCAAGTTCTTTGCCGACGTTTCGCTGGCTACACTGTCAGCTTCCTCAAGGCTTAATCTAACGCTGAACATGTTCTTCTGTACTTCGGTATTTATTTATTTCCTCATCCAGGAGCGGACCCAATTCTTCCAGTGATCTGATTGCACGGGTTCCGAACGGATGGTCTCTGATTGAATGGTGTTCGAGTTTTGATTTTTTTGTCTTTTATTGCAGGTATTTTGTTTTCTTCTTGGCCACTGGTATGTTTGGGAGCCATAATTTGCTAAATTTAAATCCACATTCTCTGTTAAAATTTCTGGGTGCTTTTAATATTTCGATTGTTTCTAGTAACTTTCTTTCTGTCAAGTTATTACAGTTTTTAACCACTCTAATTTTGTCAAACTCAATAGTATGGTTAGTATTAACAAAGTGTTCAGCCAACCCTGATGACTTGCTATTCATTATATTTACGCTTCTAATATGATCTACAAATCTTCCCGTTTGTCTAAAGTACTTCCCACAGGAATGAGGGGTATATGTATGCACTATCTACTATCTAGGCATAGTATAGGAGCAGCAGATAGGGTGAGAAGTGTTTAAGAAAAGAATGGAACTCTGCTAACCATTGGCACGTGTAGCATATAACTCCTATTCGAACGCCGGAAAAAGTAATGGATTAGACTCCTCAAACAAGAAGAAGGCGTCCAGCAAGGACATGGAATGAAGAACTGGAGTAAGAAAGTATCCGAAATGTAGACTAGAAGAAATTGCATGTCTAAAAAGATCAAAATATGTTTAAATACAGTCATTATCATTAGCCGGTGCCAGCAGCCTGAGGGTTTTTGAAAGAAAAATCCTGAGAAGAATGTTTGGCCTAGTGAAGGATGTGGTTTATATGCTTAGGCCCAACGAAGAGCACTACCAAATTTATCAGGAGCAGGATATGGCACGAATCACAAGAATCATATGGCTTCGGTGGGCAGATTATATTGCGAGAATGAATGGTGGCTTGCAAATCAAAAAATATTCTTTGGTTCCATGGGGATGGAAAGAGAAAGGGAGCGAGAGGCCAGATGAGGTCGAAGACCTTCCCAGAAACTTGTTATCCGCATGATTTAGTGGAAGGTAACGGAAGTGGTAATTTTTGAAGCTGTTGATCGATTCACCTACCTTGGAGTGAAACTGAACTGTGAAAACAAGGGAGATCAGAAATACAATTATGGTAGACAACACAACTAACTATGACCTTCAATTCAATGAAATTGAGTCTTCTGACTGAACTAACAAAAATTTACAAGTCTCTCGTAGGACTAGTGGTGTGCTATGTTGCAGCAAAAATCTGGACACTGAGAGTAACAGCAAGCTCTACAGGTGGCTCAAAGTACTCTCAAGGCTAGATGATCTCAAAGGACAAGAGGGCATAAGGAGGTTTATAAAGTCAAGAAGATTAAGTTGCGCCATTAAAAGCAGCATTCTACAAGCAGCTACTGTAGTCTGCGGAGTGAAGAAGGTCTGCTCAGGAAGTAAACGTACTTCGTGGTGGAATGAGGATCTGAGGATACAGGTGAAGGGGAAGAAAAGGGCGTGGAAGGAATACTGCCAAGAAAACACAGAATCATATCTTCTCCTTAAGAAATGTCCTCCACAAATCCTGGGACCGTGACAAGAATGTGTACATTGCATTTCTGGTTCTCAAATCGGCTTTCGACTCAGTCCCAAGAGAGGAGATATGGGCTGCCCTCAGAAACAAGAACATACCATGGAATTTGGTAGAGGCTATAAATTCTACTTGTCAGGAGCCTAAAGGAATCATTAGGCTCGACGGATTGGAGTATGGCCATTTTGGTATGGCAAGAGGGGTCAAACAAGGAGACAGTTTGAGTCCTTTGCTGTTCCTCCTATTCATGGATGAGGTGGCATCCATCTGTAGGAGAAGAACTGAGAGAACATTTCTGGGGCGAAGAAGTCCGTATCCAGTTGTAGTCCAGTTTCTTCTCTATGTGGACGATGTAGTGCTGATTGCTGACTCAGAAGGAAGGCTGCAACAAGCGGTGACGGAATGGTGTGAAGAACTCCGACAAAAAGGAATGACAATCAATGCCAACAAAACTAGGATCCTGCAAGTGGGTAGGCAGCAGGAAGAAGTTCACATATATTGCGATGAAGAGGAAATGGAAGTGGTGACTCGCTTCACTTATCTTGGCACAGTAATAGACAAAACTGGGAAGCTGGACCCGGAAATATCCAATAAGATCAATAAGGCAAATACAGTCTACTACCAGATTTGTAATACTGTTGTAGGAAAGCGGTGTGGTAGGAAGGAACATCAAACTCCACATCTTCAAGTCAGTGTACCTGCCGATACTGATGTATGGAGCTGAAAGCTGGGTATTGACGGAGAGACAGGAAAGCAGAGTTACCGTGTCGGAAATGAGGTACTTGCGAAGAGTGGCGGGAAAGACGAAAAGAGACTATTTACTATGTGTGTGTATATATATATATATATATATATATATATATATATATATATATATACCGGATGGAAGAAGACCTCGAGGACGCCCAAGGATGTCTTATCTCGAGTACATCGAACGCCTCAGCAGAAAAAGAGGAAAAGATCTCCGACAGGCCAGAAACCTAGCAAGAGACCGGGATAGATTCAGCTCCTGGCTGGACGCTCCCCTACGTTGAAAGGCACTATAGGAAGAAGCGAAAGAAGAAGAAGAAGATTAAGTTGGATTTGGCACGTTGAAAGGTTGTTTGATGAGGATGATAATAATGTCGACTAAAGGAAGTAGAACAAGAACTGTACAAGTACTTGGAGTGGCCTCGTCGAGGACAAAGGCAAAAGGATTGGGATGAATTGTAAAGGAGGGAAAAGTTTAAACTGGACTGTCGTGTCGGATAAGAAAGAATATTGAGACCTACAACTCCTGATTTAGATGGGAGTTAGATTTTTTTCCTTGGTTCATCAAAAAATTTCCTTACTAAAACAAAATAAATTCTTTACTAAAAAAAAAAAATAACAAACCTAATACGTTATTTCTTGAAGTTACTGTGCTTTCTTTCAGACAAATGAAAAATATCACTCACTGGTCTTCAGAGTTTAAGTTTAAATGATTAGAACAATGTAAATGTCATAGTGCTAATGTGACTTTTGCACTCAACAGACAAAATATATTTAACATTTTTTGTAAAAAAATTAATTAAAATTATATGAGATATGATACAGTTCTTTTTTTTTTAAATAAGTAAAATTAATGATAAGTTGGTTTAAAAAAATAAACAAAAGTAATATTATTTTTATACTCACCAACATAAGGTTTCTATCAAACCAATGATAGACACTAATATGCCTCCTTTTGATCAAACTCCTTTTCTCACTCCCCTATGATCGAGAAATCAGTGGATTTTAGAGCTTATTTATGATAATTTGTTACTTTTTTCCACCTCCTACTAGTTTAATAATCTGTTAACATCCACGTATAGACCCTGTAGGATCTGCAGATCCTCACCGGGCTCACCCAGTATCTATAAAGTGGGTACCCTTAATTGGAGGAAAAACTTGGTGGTTGACCATGAACTCGGACATGTCACCTCCCTATGTCTTAGAAACAGTAGAATCTCTACCACGTACTGAACCCAAGACATGTGATGTAGTGATACAGGTTTTTTTCTTAACAGGTGAAAGAGGCCTGATCACTGCTTTATATTTTTCAATCTGTATTAGAAAAAATGCATTTGAAATCTAAGGAAATACATGAATATTTGAAGGAAAAAAAATTTCATTTATTAAAAAATATATAATATTTTTTGACAACTGTCAACTAAATCATGAAATAATTTTCCTTTGTTATGTAGTTAGAATATATTTTCCACAGCATATAATGAAAAGATTAATAATTTTGATTTTACTTAATTCATAAATAACAATAGTGAATATTATAAAAAAGAAATATAATTATACAATTTTGGCAAAAAATTAGTTATAGAATAAATATCAGAAAAAAAAAAATTCAAATAAAACAAATTATTAAAACTGAAATATAAAAGTATAACAATATTTAATATTAAACATTTGTCACCATCTTATTATTTAATGATGACTTGAATATTTTATTAATCAGCTGTTAAATGATATTTTATTAATCAGCTGTTTTATAATTTCAATATAAACACTCAAAACTTCAAAATAAACAATTCCGCAATAAAAAACTCAAGGTGCCTTACTCAAAATTCTCCTGTATATGTTTTTTAAATAAATATCATTCCAGTTATGTTATTTTATTTTTATTTTTTTTAATACATACAATTAAAGCTATACTGCATTATTTATGAATTTAATACTTTACATAAGATTATGAAATTAACACCAGTAAAGTATACAATTAACACAAATCACTAGAAATAATTTTATCAATATGGTAGTATGAGATATTATAACACAATATTGGAATTTTTTTTAGACAATTCCTAAATACTCTTTAGATTATTTAACAAATATATAGATATCTTGGATATACTTAAAATATGTTTATCATAAACAGTTTTAACAGAGACCCACAAACAGATAAATACATTTAGGAGAACAAGAGAGGAACAAAACATAAATCATTCACCTTGGAACTAATAATAACTTTTAAAGCAATCTGTAGCTTAAGTACTGTCTTTGTTCGATGAGTTATCAGCGATGCTGGAATAATCGGGCGGCTTTCCGTTGAAATGAGCTGGTGAAAATGTTTCATCCGTGATTCGGTTTCTCTTCTTAGTAGCCGATTTGTAGCGACCTGATTTAGATCGAATAAATTTTTCATCATTGTAATAAGTTATCTTAGACTCTTTTTCTGCATTGTTCTTCCTTCCGAAAAAATTATTAAATATCGAAGAAACATTAGACATCACAATTTTTTTTTTTTTTAATAAATGGACTGGAGAAAACTTCAAAAAAATATTATACAACAATAGGAATATCACAGTGAAAGCACAACTAAAGAAGAGTAAAGCTGGTTAAAAACTAAATATCTTATCAGCTCTTATCTTGACTGTTGTTATGTGATGCACTTCTTTGAACAGGTGTAATTAATTTCACCAGAGATAACAACACGCTAATCAGTAACTATAAATATAAAACAAAAACAAAATATTAAGTATAATTTTTAAATCATGCAATATTCTTACCAAATTGTGTTCGATACAAATCAAGATATTACAAAGTTAACTTTATTATTCAAAAATTGTTATTGCAAAATAAAATAATACTATCATTTAAATAATTGTATGCAATGTCTCTAATGTGTATGATTTATTTGAAGGATTCTCAATAAAAATGAACAATGTAAATAAAAATTGATAATAAATAATGACTAACATTCCCCAATCTTCTGATATTTTTAGTTTTCTATAAGTTCTGTATGTTTTCTATTTCCAAAATATTCTTTTAATCTTCAACTACTATTTCATATTTTAATTTTTATTCCCTATTTACAAAATTTAATAGTGAAATTTTTAAACTTTGTCTACTCATTTATTTTTTTATTGTTTATTTATCTAACATCACTTTGTGCTGTCATGGCTAGTAACTAATCCTTCATATTCCTTTGTTCTGATACACATTTTAATTGGCGAATTCTATTTTTCTTCACACTCTGGAAAAAAAAATCTTATTTCATCCATTGAATAAAATGCTTGAAGTTCCAACTTGAGACGAATAATTCTTATTTGTAATCAATCAAAGTACTTAAAAGATTAATCTGCTCTCATCTTTACAACTTCCTTCCTTAAATATCTTCATAATCTATACCAATTAGATTTTTGTAAGAGCCCTTCTTGCAATCTGCCTCGCCTAAAATAATTTTAATCCCCAAAATAATGAAAGTGAGCTGTTTTAATTTTCTTAGATAAGGGTATTTTTTTAGCATAGAATGTTCAAACCGTCGAATCTTATAAAAAACTAAAAACAGCACAATAATTGGGGAAAAACAATCATTATTTATTATCAATTTAAGATAATTTTTATTTTCAATATTAACAATAAATTATTCAAAATCATTCACATTACAAAAAAAGATTATTTGAATAATAGTATTATTATATTTGTTTTTTTATTTTACAATAACAAATTTTTAGATACCTAATAAAGTTAGTTTTCTTGCATTGTGATAGTTATTGAATAAAATTTGATGAGGGTATTGTATGATTTTAAAATTAAACTTATTATTTTGTTTTTGTTTTATATATATTTATTTAGTTTTGTTTTCCTTTTTATAAAACCTGCATTAACGAGTTTAACAAAATCAATTACATTTTAGAATAATATTAAACAAAAGAGTCTAAGAAAGGCTATGAATAATATTATGTGCACTCACAGACTAAGTTCTGACTAAAATTTTAAGTTCTTCTTGTGTCACGTTTAAAAAGTGAAAGCAGAGCTATGAGATGTCAGGCAAATGAGGCAATTCACATAATTTGGAGAAGTCAATTAACTCATGAACTTCATAGGTGTACAATTTTTTTAAAGAAATGGTACCATTCCTAAAAAAAAAAATCTTAGAGAATAAAATGGTATAAAATAACAGATTTATGAAAAATGTAATCAGAAGTATAAGATTTTGTAGGAAAAAATTTACAATTTGAACACAGCTTTATGGTCCCCAGAATGGGAATATGACTTAGCTTATAAGACTAGTTGAATTATATTCATTCTACTACTAATATTCTACTCTACAGCGCTATGGTCCTTTCAAGACCTTGGCTCCCTCAGCAGTTCTCCTCCACACAGACCTATCTTTGGCTGCCCTTCTCCATCTCTCGACATGCAATCCCCGAAGGATGTCTTCAACATCTTGCAACCAATATATCCTAGATATACCTCTGTTTCTTTTTCCCCCGAATGGCTCTCTATTATCATTTTAGGGAGTTTACCACGTTCCATTGTTTGGACATATTCCAGCTATCTAATTCTGGCCCACTTTATGATGGAAACAATATCTGGTGCCTCATAGAGGTTTCATATTTTCTTATTGGTCTCCATCCACCACCGCCCTCCTTCCTTAACCCTTTGGCGACCGAATACAGCGGGGTTTGACCAGGCCTGCTGGATCGAGTGGTAGGGATGACAACTGTGCCAGCTAGACCGACTACTTTTTGACTCTGTAATCGTGTATTTTTTCTTTAATTCCTCATAGTTTCCCATCACCTTTTTTTATCCGGATTTAGGTAGATTTAAAAACTTTGTTTTTAATCTAAATTTTTTTTTAATCTAATTTTTTTTTTTATTTAATTTTTTTTTATCTAAGCTTATTTTTAATATTATATTTTTAAATATGAATATTATTAAAATCAATTCCAACAAGTCCCATAAAATTACCTTTACCCTTCGGCGAAAACCCATGACTTCCTGTCCTACTGTATCCTTTAATAGTACTCCACTTATCCCTGTTGAACAGATTCGCTACCTAGGACTCAACTTAGACAAACGTCTTACTTGGAACCCTTACACAAGACTGAAAAGACAAGAAACAGCTAGACGCTTCCGACTACTTCAACACATACTAGACAAACGCTCAAAGCTTCAGATCAATTACAAAAGACTTATTTATGTGACTGTTATAAGACCTATATGGACTTACGGAATTGAACTATGGGGCTCCACCAAACCATCTAATTCCTCTCGTATTCAATCCTTGCAATCCAAAATCCTTCGTAAAATCCTAAACTCTCCTTATTTTATCACAAATAAAACCATCCATAATGACCTTAACAATCCATATGTAACCTATATCATTCCATAATAAACTCCAGGCCCATCCAAACCCACTAGTTTCCATCCTTGGTTCCAATTCCATCCCGGACAATCCTCCTAGGCGTCTGAAGAGAAGATGGCCTCGAGACCTTCTATAATAGAAATGTAATTAGAGTGCTGCCAATGGGTAGTGCCTCCACATGTCCTTAAATATGAATATTAATTTTTTCAAAAGCTAAAAATTCTTTTGAGTGTGATAAATGCCGAAACACACGAAAGTAACAGTAGCAGACACAATTAAGGAATAGTAATATAGCCAAAAATGGATTCCCATAACATCTGTTGTCAAGAAAAAGTACTAAAGCTTGTGATGGGGAAAACTAGATGGCGCTGGGAACAGAACTACTATAGTAGCTTATGGTCTAGAAACGCCGGAGAAGCAAAACTATTATAATAGTCCATGGTCCGTGGAGCCCACATGACACCAGTCTATTATAATAGTCAACTGTCCCCACGGCACGGCGCTCGGACTAGTATAGTAGTTCACGGTCGCTAAAGGGTTAATAAAGCCATAAAGTCTTCAGATGATATTCCTCTCCTAGATATTTAATCACGATTTAGTTTATTATTAACTGTATGATTAATACATACAGAAAATATGGTTGTTCAATCATCATAATCACCATTCTCCTATGGCTCCTGCCTTGCCAATGGACACCAGTGCTAAGGACACTTATCCCTATTAAAGTCAAGATTTAAAATGGAGTAGACAATCCAGCAAGGAGTCAGGAAGTAGCAAGTCAAAAACAAATAATTCAAGCGATGCTTTCTCACAGTATGTACATACTTTAACGTAATATGGATAATCACCACTTCAATGGCTCCACTGTTCCAACATTATCTTATATATAACTACTGAAGCCCATTCACAAGGGACAATTATTTATTTATTTGTTGTTATTAAGATATTTTTTTATCTGAATTAATTTAGGACTCTTCATTCTCCCATCATCTATAATTCTCACAGCTCTAAAATAAAGCCAACATTCACGCTCCCTGTGTTACAACTGGAGAATTTACCTTATCACAACATAAAACGGATGGTTTCATTTTTATACATTTGCAATTGGACAACCAGACAACACAACGGTAATCTAAAAAAATTATATTCCTATGCCAGGAAAATCTGAATGGTAAGGATAGAATTCTAAATAAAATCTTTTATGGCTGATTAGACAGGCAAATACAGGAAGTATCATAGATTCAGTCACTCTTGAAGAAGAAATGTTTTTGTGAAATGTACTAGTGGCAAATCTTTATGTTTGAATGTTGCATATTTTATTATCCTTTTAACTTACTTAGGGATTGGATTAGCTCAGTATGCAAAGCTGAACGTTCCAGGTTCAAATTCAACTGTGGCAGATTATTTATTTAGTAAACGGCCATATATGAACCCTGAGGGATTTATAGACTCCCTGAGCCTCACCCAGCCTCTATAAGGTGGGTACCCTTAATTGGAAGAAAAATCTGGAGGTTGAGAGTGATCTTGGACAAATCACCTTACTGCCCTAGAAACAAGACAGTCTCTACCATGTACTGAAAACAAGACCCTCCATGGTTTGTGTATCCGTCACCTCAGTTTAAAAAAAAAAAAAAAAAGATGTGATATATAGTTTGGTTGCTAAAGTCATAGGCACCGGCTAATCAAGAATCAAGAATCAATCGTTGTGTCTTGAGAGCTTCGATTCCTAGAATCTGTTGTTTACTCAAAACCTAGGCTTCCTCGCACACATTTCTCAGAAATTAATTATCTCCTCATCTCTACCTAATGTAGCTTCCATAGTTGAACTACCTTCAGTCTTCATTCTTGTCTTAAGGGTACTTGTCGTTTTCTTAAAAGTACGTATAGTAATGTCTGAAAAAATACACAGGATGAGTTTAGATCTCGCTACTAAGTTTGAAATTGTAAAACGTTTACTAAGAGGTGAAAGTGCTTTATCTTAGCAAAAATCTATGATATTCCTCGGACGACAGTTAATGATATAAAATGTACTACAGATGTATACCTTATTAGTACGTTAATAGTTCCGAGTATATATATACAATGTCGAATGTTTGAAATATATTGTTCAATTTATGTGTATATATATATATATATATATATATATATATAAAATATATCTCACTCCCATATCCGTCTATTTCCCAAATCCGTCACTATCTTGGTCCCATACCCTGACGAATAATCGAGGTTCTACTGTAGTTTTATTTTTAACTTAGATACCTATACTTGAAAAATATGGCTGAACTAGGGAGTAGTGTAGATAAGTTTTATTGGATTGTATAATGCTAAACGTGTGGGCATTTATTTTCTTGTAACACACACTCAATTACACAATAAACTCTTAAGTACAGGGATAAGATTAGTTATACTTTTCTATGCGCTATTTAAATCAATAATCTTTAGATCAATATCATCATAGCAATATCATTTATAATAGGATGTAAATAGTTGGGGGTGCAGTCAAGAAAACACAGCAAATAAGTGAAACTTATTGTATTTTATATGTGCCGACATTTCGACCTACTGTGTAGGTCATCTTCAGGGCCAATAGGAGTGGCTGCTCGGTGCAGAAGGTAACTGACTGTAATATGAAGAGTCCCAAATAGTCAGTTACCTTCTGCACCGAGCAGCCACTCCTATTGGCCCTGAAGATGACCTACATAGTAGGTCGAACCGTCGGCACATATAAAATACAATAAGTTTCACTTATTTGCTGTGTTTTCTTGACTGCACCCCCAACTATTTACATCCTATTATAGTATCTACCAGTCAACGAATTTCTTTCCAACATGAATATCATTTATAGCTTGACAAAATGTTTCTTCATGTTTACATTGCTGTATATTAGCTTATATTGTAGATAAGCTTTATCAAATAGAAAGGTTAGGATTAGGAAAACCAGTGTTAGCCCCTCTTTTCATCAATCACAATACTTTATCATGTAGGGCATGACAAATTAAAAAAAAAATATATATATATATATATATGGGCTCTAAAGCCTGAAATGATTGAAGAAATGCTTAAGAGGTAAAACATTAATGAAACCCATTTTTTCAAAAAAAAATATTTTTTATTCTAATATCACATTAAGAATTCTCCTTCATTTAAAACAGTAATTTACACAATGAATTGTTATAAAAATAGCTTTAAAAATATATTTCTCTATAATGCTAAAATAATCTGGACAATTTATTATTTACATAATTATTTTTACAAATGGAAGTATAGCATATCAGTTCATTCTTATTGTACAACATTGTGAACTAAAATATAATACAAACAATTACCAAAATAAAATTATATCAGTTTGTAATAAGTGAGGAAATTATGGACTTAATAGAGAGAATTAATATCAAACTCAGCTATAATATTTGGAACGTTGACATTCCAAGTGTTGTTGATGACATGAGCATTACTCTTCTATTTTTTATTGTGGTGCCTATGGAAGAATAAGACACATGGAGAGCCAGAACTGAGCATGACAAAAGACAGAATACAAATGGGAAGTAACCTTATATCTTGTATCACTAAGCCATGTGGTTAACATTTTTAACACTGCTTCAATATGCAATGGGCATTATAGTAGCAGAGAATCTCCTGAAAAAAATGGATTGAGGATGCTTAAAAAACAAAGGGGTTTTTTAACAAAGGGGAATGTTTGTCCATAATAAAGATTTTTAATTTTTTCATCTTCTTCTTCCAGTATCTTATCCTTTTTGGACGATGGGTATTAGCATGGTGATTTTAATTTAGTTGGTAATATTTCTAAATAATTAGGCAGCTGTGAGACCAAGCCAGATCTAATAAATAACTTAACATGTAATTAATTTATTATTACACATTACTTTTTGTAAAAAAAAAATTGGGTACTTGTCCATTAGAGGTGCCCCACTACTGGTAACACTGCAGGATATAGCAATCTTGTAACCTTTTATCATTTGTGTACGAGTGTGTTAACCGCATTATTTTATTTTCTATTTCTAAAATATGATCCAAATGTGGGATCTTCCTAAAATTGAGATTGAAGCAGTTGCATTTTTTTTTAAGAAAAAGGAATAATACCTCGAAAGAAGCCTAGTCAGCAGAGCCACAAAATGAAATTTGTTTACAAATAAATTTGGAGGTGTCAATTAAGAAGTTTCAGAACTAAGTGTGGTTTAAGAAGTCGAACCTGAATTGATTCAACAAGACTGCCATTTCTTATTGTCATTAGATTTATTTATTTCTTGTGTAAAGAAATAACATCAGTCAAATTTTGCACTGAAGAACTTAACATGTCGAGAGCAGCATTCATATTTTGGAAAATATGTTTTTTTAAATTATCATTATGTTATTAATTGTATATTTCGTTATTGTATATTATGTTGTATCGTTGTTTCCTTTTATTTCCATTACTATTAAATTGTTTTATTATTAAATACTTATTATTTTTAGTAAAACATTCCTTTTATTTTTATTATTATTATATGATTTTGTTACTATTAGTTATTTTAAAGATATAAAATCGTGTTCATATGTTATACATTAGTGAAATATGTGATTACATCAAAACTCCTAAACAGCGGCGCTAGCGTCCGGATGTAAGGTTCAGCAAGCTTATCACTGGGGCCCCACTAACAGACAAGTTCCAACAAATGTTCAAAAACTTTTATATTTAATTTAGTTATCAAACATTTCCAACTAATAGAAATTGGAAGAGAACATAATTAGTGCAAGTTGGATAACCTAACATTGCATTTCCATGTCATAGCAAGACTTATGGTTATAGTAATTCTTAAGATTATTACTAATCTCAAGAAGTCAGCGACTTTCACAACTGAAAATTATTGATAAATTTAAGAATATCTAAGGTAATAAATAATAAAACATCAATAAATTATAACTACAAGTTTCATTGTAGTAATTAACTAAATAATACATTCAAATGAAAATAATGGTATACTACCCCTTAAAATAAATCATAGAGCTTGATTTATATCATAAATCATAGCGTCTCTTTAAAGTTCTATATTTCTTTAGCATATACAAAGCTTCTATTTCCTTTTTTACATATTCACCGTGCTTAATCATTTTTTCAATTTGTTCAGGATCAGTCACGTCCTTATTTTTTAGGAAGGCCTTTTTAAGCCTATCTCGAAAGAAATCGTAACCCTTTGGCCAGTCTTTTCCTAAGTGAAGAAGCTAAAACAAAATAAATCAATTAATACAAGAATGTTCATCCAGTAGAATAAAATAATACATTGGTATTTAAAAATAAGGTAATACAAATGAGGAATTCATTTAGTATCGTTTCAGCCAACATTGCAAGTCTATAAATATCAAGATGCAGTGAAGATAACAATGTTATAAAAGTAAAGAATGATAAGAAAATTAAATGACAGTACTAAGAAATTGTCAGTAAAAGCAGTTAAAAATACAATGATAAAAGACAAAACTGATAGAGTAGGGAAGAAAATATTGTACCTAATATTAATACATAAGTAGGATGCAATGGGAAAAAACAAAACAGAAAGAAACAAAGCATTTTGTCTCCAAAATACTGGAACAAAAACAACTAGTCGATGTATCAACCATTATGGCATCGCCAGGACACACAATACTTGGAAATCACATCAAAGAGGACAAAAATCCAGTAAAATAAAATATAATATTTTAATTAATATTAAGATGTGTCTTTTACATAATTAATAGTTAATAGCATGATAGATTGATTGAGCATGATCTCCTAGCCTTCGAAAGAAAAATGCTCTGAAGAATCTTCAGTGGAGTTTATCTAGATGGAAACTGGCGAAGGAGAACAAACAACGAAGTCAACTCAATGTACAACAAAGCAGATGTTGTATACTCCTTAAAGACTGTGGGCTGGTCATGTGGCTAAAATGGAAGATGAGGCCATTACTAAAAAAATTTTGACAAACAGAGACGACTGGAAGTCAGATATTATTATTATTATTAATAAACAACTTTTTCGGCTTTTCATGATATGTTTTACAGAAATAACATCGTCAATTTTAACTAAACTGTAATGGTAAACTATTTTTTTATTATAGTATTATTGACACAACAGATTCTAAAAGTTATGTAAAAACTAATGGAATAACATTCCATAAATAGAATATCTTTTTCTTCTTTAGTTATTTTTGAGCACCACTCAAACCACCTAATGTTGAATAAATTAATGTTTCTATATAACATTGCACAACTACAACAAAATTCAAAGGTACAATTCAAATAATTTCTTTCAAATGTAATATTTTAAGTGCAACAAGATACGCATTGAAGCACTAATAGGTTTTCTCTAGTACAACAGGTTGGCACTAATTCATCCAATATACTTATAATTTTATTTGCATATAAAATATGAGATTGGTCACTTCAACAACTTTTAACTATTGTGATAATGATTTTCAATTGCCACTATTTCATTTGAGAAGTTATAGTGGGAACTGTGAAACACTAAAAGAATAAGAACAAGTACTTTTTCATCTACTTTTGTACATTAAAAAAAGGAAATTGTACTGCCAGATCGCAAAAGTTTCATTAGAGGGCAAATCATCATGGCTATATGAAAATTCACATTAACAAACAACCTTCAGGAATTTGGCACATTGAATTAATTTTCATTATTGTTATGCATGATAAAACTGAACTCCATAAAAGTGTTGGGATTATTATGTAACCGCAAGAGAAACTCAGATGTTATATAATATTAAAATTCAATAAATGTACCATATTTCTTCAACAGAAAAAGTCAGAAATCACTACAAAGGAAATTTTCCAATTAACAATAAAGTTTTCAGTGATGAGTTGTAACCAGAGATGGTGAAATGCCTTTAAGTATTAAAGTACAATTTCTTTAAAAAACAGAAATGTAAATACTAAGTAAGTGTTCCAAAATTTAAGCATACCGTTTTGTAAAGATCTATAACTCTTCCTTTCTGCGACATAACCTTCAAGATTTAAACAAAACAATTCTTATCACAATGATCATGAATGACAGCTGATAAAGATATTTTGAAGTTTGGTAATCGATACTATTACAATCGATTCTACACCAGTATCGAAAATGATCAGAAATCATTTATTAAAACCATATATAATTAACCTGTTAACTGGGCGGGACGTATAAATACGTCAAAGGTAAAACATAGCGTGTAATGGTAGGACGTATAAATACGTCCTTAAAATATATGTTGCGCCCTGAAACGGGTGGGAAGTATAGTTTCATACTGAGGTATTAGTCATCGATACATATTTTGACTTGACATATTTAAGACTCGGAGAAAATCAGTTATCAGTTGGCTATTGAGAGCGGTGAGTGTGTTCTGGCTGTGCAGTGACCAGTACCTACTTACACTTACCTACCTATTTTTGTATTATATTTTATTTACTTATATTTTTTATTTTCATATTTCCAACTTTTTTATTTTAGAATACATTCTTATAAGTATCCATAAAAATGAATGAAAGCGATATCAGCGATGAAATCAATGCACCGGCAGGTATAAAAAGGATACGAGTACGTCATCGGAGTTATCTGACTGTAATTTTGACTACAACACGGAATTGAGCGATACTGAGGATGAAGAAGTTGATCAAGTTTCTGAACAATAGCTACCTCAAAATGCAGAAAGACCACCGTTTCCCTTTACTGCACATCCTGGAAAAACGTTCGATACTCCTCTAAAAAAAAGTTCCTTTGTTTTATCTTGAAAAGTTTTTAGATGAGGAACTTATCAAATTAATTACAGAACAAAGAAATTTGTACGTCGCTCAATTTTTTAATAATCATCCTGAGTTGAAACCACGTTCGAGAATTCGAAAATGGAAGGATACAAATGAAGATTTTTTTAGAGCTCCTAATTTTACAAGGAATAATTTGAAAACCGGCTTTGGAACTTTAGTTTTCAAGAAGAAGAAGAATTGAAACACAATTTTTTTACGAAACTATGAGCGAAAGCAAGTTTGGATTATTATGTAAGTTTTCATTTTATAGACAACCTAAGTTTTGATCATAATACTTTCTCCAATTAAAGTCATACCTTCACAGCAGGATGACAGAAGAGCATTTGAATGAACTGGCTTTAATGCATATCAATCAAGACGTTGCGGCAAAAATGAACGCTTATGATGTGTTGGACATCTGTAGCAGGAAACATAAATGAAAACCGTGTTTATTAAACATTTAATTTTTCTATTGTTTTGATATTTTAATAAACCTTTGAAACCTTTTTATTAATACAAAAAGTTTTTTCTAAGATATTATGGATTTGTTTGTCTGTCTGCACGTTGTGTCTCCCCCCCCCCAAAAAAAAGTCTGCATTAGCCCTTGGGCAAATGCATTGGGTTGCAGGTATTCAAGATTGGAGTACAGAAACTTGCCATGGCCGTAAATCACAAAACATATTGGATAATGTGAAACATTTATCTGCAACCCCGGTGAATAAGTGGTTTTTATTTTTTTTCCAAAATGAGTTTCTTGTACTTAGGGAAACGGAATCATGTCATTAACGCTTAAATGGGAAAGTTAAGTCTTAGCTTGAAATGGAGTTATTGCTCATATTTTAACTCCTATTGAAGCCAAAGCTTAACATAGCCACTTATGGACTTTGAGAATCATTGCTTTCCTCTCAGAACATTAAATCCTTTTGGACAAAATTCGGCTTATTCACCGGTCTGCAGATATAAACCTTAAAGTCATAACACTTTAATTTTTTAAAATATTTTTATTTGAAAAGAAAAGATATGTTCAGGACCGGGACTCGAACCCGGGTCGCCCAAATCGCTAGCCTGGAACTCTAACAATTGAGCTATCCTGGCTACATCCCCTCGTACCCCGGTCATGGTCATATCCTTTCTTTTCACTGATCCGACGTCCCCGCGTTCTCGCAAGTTTGCGATGTATACGAGGGGAAGAATGCTCTTAGAACATTTATTTAATTTAGATCTTGTTGACATACGGCATTATAATTATTATAATTTATTTTATTATATTAGTTATTGATGAAAAAGAGAACGGTCAACAGAGACATCAAATAAATGTTAATACATTAGTGGGACAATTCAAACTAAAAACCATAAGTCTCTAATCTAAAACAGGAAATTAAAAATACCTGTCCAATATTTCGCCTATTCAGGCATCCTCAGGACAGAAAGAGAATAATAGCAAACCAAAAGATGAATAATGCACCCAAAAAACACACATCCCACCACCTCCAAGGCTCAAATGCAGCTACTGAATCATAGGGAAGGTTGCTTGATTCCCTGCTGGCTAAGGTTAGATAAAAACAGCTGATAAATACTCCAGATTTGAAACATCAATATACACTCATATAATTTTTATTATTTTTTTTTTTTTAATAATTTTTATTTTATTTTATTTTTTTTTTAAGTTTTACACTAATGTATTAACATTTGTTAAATGTCTCTGTTGACCTTTCCATTTTTTAATATATAAAAGATTATTACAACTTAAGTTAAAGTATAATTATCATAATAAAGAACGTGTAATGTCTGATTAAGGTACACTGAAAACTAAAACATTATTTTTCTCACAAATTGTATAGAAACAAGCGTGTTCACATCACACCGTGAAATAAATCAAGGTGGGATAGGAAATAGGAAATTCAAGTTAAAACTAGAAACCCACCTTGAGATCTTTTTTGTTTTTCTCAACATATGTTGTTTAAAAAATAGTTGTTGGCTAGCCACGAAATTGACATAATGTCCAAATTATATAAATCGGTTTTGTTATTTATATACATGAGTGACTAACTTAAGCCAATCCAGACTGAAGAATGGGGATCCAGAGAAGGGCAACTTAAGAAAACACCATGAGCAATGAAATCCACCTTAACTTCAACAATGTAGCATGTATATCTTAATTTTTGTTTCATTTATATTGTGTTTGTTTCATGGTCACAACCAGTGTAAATTAGATTAATAAAAATGTTATGTTTTATATTCTATACAGTCCACTAAATATTTCTTTTAATTCAGAACCAGCAATTACAGATTAATGGTAATATCCCCATCTTGACGGGAATACCTTAGTTGAACAAAGCTCGAAAACAATAACGGGAGGTAATTTCATTGTTTCCCAACACTGTTAATCGATACATTCAAATCGAAATTCCTTAAACCACAGACAAGGATCTACCATAAATTATGGCTATAGTTGTTCGAAATCTCTACTACTTTGCTATAATTTAATAGGGATTTAATCTACGCTATTGATTATAAGACGTCTATTTCATTTAAGCTTACGTGAAAGCTATGCAACACAGAAACATTTACATATAGACAAATTAGCATAATAAATTCGGTTTGGTAATGAATGACTGCCATGATTGAAAAGACAATAAAGGGATATCAATTGGCATAATGAATAAATTAACACTAATTATAATTTAGTGTTAATAATTTAAATAATGAATATTTATCCTTTATTGTTTTAAGTTTGGATAGTGAGTTTTTTTTCTTGATATAAATATAATTAAGAATTAAATAAAGTATTGATGGAGGAGTAGCCCTTCCAAACAGCGACCTTCTTAGGATTTTTTATAATTTTTGGAGTTTACTTCTTAAGAAACGATTTTCATATTTAGCCCGCGGTATGAAACTTTTATGAGGAGTATAATCGAATTATAGCTAAATGTGGTCCGGTACGTTCCTTTCTCAATACTATTGTATTATTTGTTTTACATAATAGAAATTAAAAGTTAAATTCCGGGACTAATCGGGAAGAGATACTTGTGGTATCTATGCTAACAGTGTATTCTATTGCTTTATTCTCCAAGTGTTGAAATGCGATAATTTTTTAAAACCTCAAATTAAGGTTAGCTTTGTTTAAACTAGTTTAGAAGATAAATAAATGACCTCAATGTTACCTTTGAGCTTAGGTGTTTTTTAATGCTTTGTTATTATGAGAATAGATTTACAAATGTTTTAAATGGCGAGGGAGGAGGTTTATTCAATAAACTTTACAGTAAAGTATAAATATATTGAGAGACGTTATGTTCTTTCGCGGACCTCTCACTTCGAGGTTATGTATGTGTATAACAGCAACCTAACCGTCAATTTGTGTTGTAAAATTGAAAAATACTTACAGCGAAACCGGTTTTAGTATGAAATTATTTATCGTTGGTTCTTTCAAAGATAAAGACACAGTGGGTATTTGTTTATTCACTTGACGTCACTAAGTAAAATTTTAATAGTGAAAAGTATATTTAACTTTCACTTCGGAATTGGAGAATTAAAATCAATTCCAACAAGTCCCATCAAATTACCTTTACCCTTCGCCGAAAACCCATGACTTCCTGTCCTACTGTATCCTTTAATAGTACTCCACTTATCCCTGTTGAACAGATCCGCTACCTAGGACTCAACTTAGACAAAAGTCTTAGTTGGAACCCTCACACAAGACTGAAAAGACAAGAAACAGCTAGACGCTTCCGACTACTTCAACACATACTATACAAACGCTCAAAGCTTCAGACCAATTACAAAAGACTTATTTATGTGACTGTTATAAGACCTATAGGGGCTTACGGAATCGAACTATGGGGCTCCACCAAACCATCAAATTCCTCTCGTATTCAATCCTTGCAATCCAAAATCCTAAACCCTCCTTATTTTGTCACAAATTAAACCATCCATAATGACCTTAACGTTCCATATGTTACCGACTTATCCCATTCCAGATGCCTATCATTCCATAATGAAATGCAGCCCCATCCAAACGCAGTAGTTTCCATACTTGCATCCAATTTCATCCCGGACAATCCTCCTAGGCGTCTGAAGAAAAGATCCCCTCGGGACCTTATATTATAGAAATGTTATTAGAGTGCTGGCAGTGGATAGTGCCTCTATAAGTCCTATCATGTATTTATTTATTCATATAGCCTTTGTACTAGATGTATATATTACATTTGTACAATTCAATAAAATAATTTAAAAAAAAAAAAACTTTCACTAAGAAAAGATGAAAGTTTACACTCAGTACAATTCTTACAAAATTAACTTAATTTGGGGCTTTATTTCTGGCAGATTACTCGAGAGGACTAGATATGGTACAACTATAGATGCAATGTTTTCACGATTCGTAACCCATGTAACTTCCGACGTACACGTATTGTAATTTAGTTACCACAAACCTATTGTCACAGTATTTAATAATGATGATAATACTATTCACGGACTAAATACTGTTCAAAATCATGTTAAATGTTTATGCTAGAACAAACGAATCTTCCCAAGAATGATTTATATAAAAATATTAACAATTATTATTATGTGAAATAGTTGATGATATATATTTCATTGGAATGATGTGAATATTATGAATAAATATTTATATAGGTTTTGATTATTTTTAAAGATGCTTTCATTTATCCTCTTTTTACATAATCTACACAATACTAGTTCTTAAGGAGTAAACTCCAGTCGTGCGTCGGAGTTGACACACAGATTTTTTTTCTTTACTTAGAGCCCATCTTAGCAATCCGGTCGTAATTAGTTACTATTTCAATGTCTATTCATCCCTGTATACCATCCATCGACTTAACTCAGCCACGGGCGCGAGTGTCAATACAATGTGAAAACGATTTTCCATAATTTGAAGGCACGTGATCGCTGAGTGGGCCTCTCGTTTATCTTCCCGACTTTTAACCGTCGAACTGCCTGTAATGCCCCCCCCCCCCCGACTTCGGCTGGTGTTCTGTTTTATCTTGAGACACTTGTTTGTATCAATTTGATACTTGCGCACGTTAGTTTGTTTCTTCGTTTGTTCAATATTACAACTTCTTTTTGACACAGCCGTTCACTATTTTATTGGCAAATAACATATTATAGAGTATATCAAAAATTCTTTATGTGTCCATTTGTAAACACCGTTGGTATCAAATTGATACATCCACCCTTCCTGACCACCTTTTTGCTTTTAGTTAAAAGCTTTGCTAATGATATTGTAGTCCTTGCCAACAACGATAGAGACCTAATATACAATATCAGGGTTCTTCAAGATGAACTAGAGAAGATCAGTATGTAATAATAAACCCTGACAAAACAAAGGTTATGAGAATTGGCAGGATACCTCACCGAAAAATGAGAGTCATAAGAATTAAGGACAAGCCCATCGAACAGGTGAGAACCTTTAAATATCTGGGAGCACACCTTGATGAGAATGGAGTCATGGACAATGAAATCCGGAAGAGGGTCAACTCAGCTGGTAAATTGTCCCATGCACTTGATAAAAGGTTCCTGAATAAAAGAGAACTATCCAAGGACACAAAGTTGAGGGTATATAAATCTACTCATCGGAATCTTGGGCGTTGACCACCAAACATAAAAGTAGGATCCAGGCTTTAGGAATGAGATTCCTAAGGCTACACCTACATTGGATCTGGTGTGGGACGTCGCTAGCAAACGAAATGACTGAAATATATCGAGAGTTATAACATTTGGTTCTTTAAATTTATAAAATTAAGATTATTTATAGGTATAGGTATAGGGAAAAACAAGACGAGACTGAATTCGCAACTCGATCATTAGATCATGCCTCGGAGTGGACCCTGCGGAAAAAGTCATTGAAGAAAACAGTTTAAGATGGTTTGGACATGTTTTAAGAATGGAAAATAACAGGCTGGCCAAGATGACATACGAGGCTAAGGTTGAAGGAAGAAGGTCCAGAGGAAGACCCCGACGTACCTGGGAAGATGGTATTAAGGAAAGCTTCGAAAAGAGAAGTCTGGAATGGAATAGAAGGAGAGAAATGGTAGAAGATCGTACAGTGTGGTCCGGGCTATACAGGAAGAAACCTCACACTGCAGAGCGTTAGAGAGGAACGACTATGATGATGTAAAATAAAGAATCCTCTTTTTTGTTGAAATAAAAGTTTTCTTTCATACCCCTTACACATAAATTTAATATCAATCATTTAAGTTAAAATAATTGTGTGATTTTAATGACTGTATCATTTTGCGCTCGTCCTGAAGTTTAACTCTTGGGAGCGCGCCTGTCGCTAGGTTAACTTCATAACTTATAAGTTCAGGCTAAAATCTGAAATTTTGGAGAAAATGGACTATAATTGCAAGTTTTTCGAGGCAACCCGCGGTTCTACAGTCCGGTGAAGATGATAATCTCTAATCGAAATTGGTATCTTGATATATTTTATATTTAATGAGATTAATATGGCTATTGCTTAAGAAGCTTGGCCAGTTGTGAATAAATTATCCCTCCTGTTGAGGAAAAAATGCATTTGATATGCCAAATATTTACTTCTCCTTGAGATACACTGATATTATACTCATTCATTTGTTTATTTAAAAGTATCAGTCCCTATTTCAATCGGAAGAGTTCCTCCTTTATTTTTTATTACTTACTTAATACATTAATAACTTACAACACATTTAAATACTGTAATAATTTACTAATGTAATAATAGTTTTAATAATAATAATTTATACTATATTGATTTTTGGCGAAATTAATGATTCTTTATTTAACATTTTATTAATAGACTTTCAAATATATTCTTGAAGAATACATCTCTTTTCGCTGTTTCAAGACCATCTTCTGTTGTTTAAGTAATCGCCTTGCAAATTCGTTTGCAGGAATAATGCTTTCTTCTTCTATATAAATTGAGGTTACCTTTTTTACAATCTAAAAAAATTATAATTTTTTAATCATTGCTTTAATTTTTTAAATAGTATTATTTTGAAGAGAAAAGATTTGCCCCCAGCCGGGATTCGAACCCGGATCTCCATCTCACCTACGCTCAAACCGATCCCATTTCCCCCGTGTTTTTGCAATTTTGCGATGTATACACGAGGAAGAATGTTCATTGAACATTAAGTAAAGACCCGAATTAGGCGCATACGGTAGGCTAAGTTGTTAAGGTTATATATATATTTTCTATTCTAGATGTTCCTTGAGTTAATTTTTCCTCTGTCTTTTCTTATTTATTACGCTTTTAGCAGAATGAGGCAAATTAGTTTTTCTACGAAAACATTTTGATGAGACAGTAAACATTATATTACGAGAAAATGTTACGAAGCTGATTACGTGCCATCTGTATTGCACAATAACTTTTTTTTATGTTGGTATTTCCATTTTCATAAAGTATTGAAATGACTGTCCAAAATTCGAAATATTGGAATAAGATGTAACTTGTTCTATTTCTTAACCGATGGATTCCATATTTGAATTAAAAAAACAGAACAATATTTTGTGTAATGGATTAAAGAAGTCAGGCATCGTGACTTCGAGAAAAGACTAAAGAAAAAGTAGTCCCTACATCCGTTGCTAGGCAACACTGATAACATCTTTCATCTCTAAAGGTGCCCATACACGATCAGTATTACTGACAGTATAGTCAGATACTGTCAGTAATACTGATCGTGTAACGGCAATACTGATGTACTGAAGTAGGGTATTGATGAGTGATGGTTCACTCCATCATTCCTCAGTCCAACCCAAGGTGTAGTGGAGGGGATACTGACAGTAATACTGATTGTGTATGCCCGTTTCTTTCATTCCTGAGTATTTTTTAGCTGTTGAGTGTGACTGATTTCCGATGTAATAATGAAAACATAGCCACATTTTTCAAAAGTTATAAATGATTTGGAGAACGTTGGAGAAAAATTACAATCTGGGTGATGGAGAACTTAGCGTTGAAAACTTTAAGTCCTCAAAATTTCGGCCTGTTGTTAAAAGCGTAGGGTAACTGAAAACCGCTGTTTTGGGCACATACTTTCCCTCATATTTGTATCTTGTTTTTTAATATGAGGAGAAACCATATTTAATAAATTATTGAATACGTTTTCATTCATCCAAAAATAATTATAGTAATGTGATTGTTCCTTAACTGAAATCTCGTTGATAAAGTTTAAATGGGTGAACTTATCCCTGTCCAATAGCCTATCCTTCACTCACAAGCGTCTTTTCCTATTTTTTTTCCAATGCCATGGCAATAACAATTGCTAAACAGGCTCTTATCCAGCAGGCATAAATCTGCATGGGAAAAATATGGCTATTCTTATCGCGAGCTAACTGTGAACTGAGTTTTTTTTAATTTATTTATTTCTGATTTTTACCTCAGTAAAATACAGAGAGAATTTAATTAGAATTTTTACAAAAATAATAGTAGATAAAAATAACAGAATAGTAAACATGCATAAAATGAAAGTAGATAATTATAATACTAAACATTGTAACGAAGATAAAGTCAAAAATTTAGCCCTGAGTCGACAATACATCAAAATATGGAAAATGAATTACTTTTAGTATCAATAACTTTTATTGATAACTAATAGAAATAAAAATGTAAAGAAAGATAAAATCATGTAGTTTACTTATAATACATATTTACTCAGTCATTAAAATGAATTTCTTAGAATTGGCGAAAATAGTTAAAAATCAAGAATCAAGCATAAAATATGCCCGAGATCATGGTTTTATACATAAAAAAGACTACTGCTCCAAGGGACATGAAAGGAACCTCAGTATTAGTGAAAATTCTTATGTAGGAACAATCTAGAATGTTTTCTTTACGCAGTTCCTAATAGAACTGCACAATACTCTAGACGTCCAGCAACTATTTATTCCGATTGTTGGAAAGCATAGAATAATATTCAATTCATTGAAGGTATGAACCTTAGACATTTTACTGTCATTTCAAAAATTTTGTGGATATACAAACAGGAGGTTAAACTCAAAAAATCGAATCTCTATGGTAATCTATCAAGAGAGAATGCGGTACCCACCGGATGATGATAAATTCGTACCTGTGTGAATATATTTGGAGAAGGAGGTACGAAAACAGGGATTTATTTGAGCAGATCCTAAAAAATATTGTGGATTTTTGTCCTCCAAATTGAAAATGTATATCTATAATTGTCTTTGTTATTTGTTGTGTTTTAAATTATACATAAATACAAACATATGATCTTTTATTTCTATTAGGTTATAAAAATTATCAATAAAAGTAACTGATACTAAAAGTAACTGGTGGGGGTCATCTAGTTAAGACCCGAAACAGGCATGATCTTTTCCTTGAGTTAATTTTTCCTCTGTCTTTCTTTTTTTATTACGATTTTAGCAGAATGAGGCAAATTAGTTTTTCGACGATTTTGATGAGACAGTTAGTAAACATTATATTACGAGAAAATGTTACGCAGCTGATTACGTGCCATCTGTATTACACAACTTTTATGGATTTTTTTTTTATATAAACGTAGTAATTGGTTGGTATTTCGATTTTCATAAAGTATTGAAATGACTGTCCAAAATTCGAAATATTGGAATAAGATGTAACTTGTTATATTTCTTAATCGATGGATTCCATATTTGAATTAAAAAACAGAACAATATTTTGTGTAATGGATTAAAGAAGTCAGGGATCGTGACTTCGTGATTTGCAAATTTTTAAAATATTTATAATTTAACTGATCCGTCATGAGAAAAGACTAAACAATTTCGATCAAAGAGTCCCCTCCTTCCGATATGTATCGATAACGAAGTCGATAACGAACATGTTGGAAGGAGGGGACTCCTTGATCAAACCATACATTTTCTAGGACAAATATTTTTTTCAAATAATTTAGATAATTATCTTGAGATTTAACAAAAAAAAAAAAAACAGTTAGGAATAAATTTTTGAGAATCATCAAATAGACATATTTTATCCTTGCTACCTCTGTTAGCTACCACAATCGAGAATTTTCGCACAGGAAATTGTTCGGCGTCTCATCGAAACGAAGATATTCACGAAGATTCAGTTTGATACTAATCGAGTGCAAAAATGTACCATGGATCCTGGACTATACAACAGTCTATAAATCAAGATCAATTACATTTTAAATAAATAAAATGCTAAAAAAAAAAAAACTCACCACTACTACCCATGAAGGGTCTGGGGTTCAGTACATGGTAGAGACTGTACTGTTTCTTGGGCAGCGGTTATGCAGGGAGGTGATATGTCCTAGATCACGCTCGACCACCATATTTTCCCTCTTATTTTGGGTAACCACTTTAGGTTGTTTTTGTAATCACTAGAGGCTGTTTGAGCCTCAGGAGGATCCTATTTTCAATTAAAGTAAGCCCAGCGAGCGGGATTTTAACCCAGGACCTTCGACACGGCAACTCAGAGCTCTACCACTATGCCACTCCGCTCCATTAATAACATACTAAACGTAATGTACATCATAAATATTTATATTTAATAACTGAAAAAGTAGTTTTAAAATGCTAATATTTCTTGTTTTGACTCTAGGATTGAATGGGAGCCTATTCACAACACATTAAACTAATTAATCCCAATCTTGAAAGAGTAAATATCGATCAATCGGTTCCTTGTTTAGTCAGTTGTGATGTGCTATTGTTATTGTCCAGTCGTCGTTTATCATTTATTATTCGTATTGTTGTTTTCTGTGCAATCTCGGGAATATTTATAAGTTGAAATCGTATTAAGACTATTGTATATTTTTTAACATCAAAAACGAGGTATTCACTGGTAAAAGTCATCATTTATTATATCTCTCACTCTAAAGAACAATATCATAACACAACATTTTTTTTAATAGAGGTATTTGAAAGTTCCATGTGGGGAAAAAAAAAATCAAATTTGGTTATTGGTAAAGCAAAGCATTCCTATTGTAATGTTGGTATTGAAATTATCTTATTAACTATTAGAAAATTTTTAAAACCTAGAAACTACTTTGATTTTAACTTATGCCATTATTCCCATAAAGCTTCAAGGTTTTTTTTCATTTTTCCCCAGTAGGGGAGGCATTACATTAGATCCATACAGCCACATTTGAATCATATGAAAGTTATATTCTCAGTAAGCCCAATCACTTTGTTATTACTGCTATAATATATTATTTTAATTGTATTTGTTATTATATAAATTTTTGTACTACAAATATACTCACACACATACGTGTATACATATCCATATATATATATACACACACTCATGTACATAATACAAAAAAATATAAATGTATTAAAAAAGCTTTAAGTTTAAACATAATAACACTAAAAATATAACTTAAAAAAAAATATAAATGGAAAATCAGATTTATCATTCTCAAATTAAAAACGTTCAGCCAATACAGTTGCTACTAAAGGGTTTACTCAAAAATTTTGAGTTTTGTCGTTCCTTTTAAGGAGCAATATACTATTACATGTAGTAATTCATTTTTATTAATCGTTATTTTGATGGTGATAATTTTGAAACATCTTTGTTTTAAACCACTGAACTACCAGGAGTCGTATTCATTCATATCGCCTTTAAGTCCTTCACATTAGTCCGGAATATTCAAAAGATTTTGTTGTATCTTTACAGGCTTATGTTTTGTTTTTTTTGTGGAAAGAGAGACAAAGACAAGTAAGCTTCCCATCGTCAATGCAGGGGAAAATAATAAAATATGAATAAAAATCACGTATAGTTAAATTAAATTAAATTGGCGAAAATCCTGGTTCAAATCCCGCTGCAGGCAAAGATTTGATTTAGTCTATTAGCAGCCGGAGATGGATCATATAGGATCTATGAACCTCCTGGTTCTCAACCAGCCTCTAAAAGTGGGTACCCAAAATAAGGGGTAAAATCTGGTGGTTGTGCGTGACCTAGGACATAAATCACCTCCCTGCACAACCGTTGTACAAGAAACAGTACTGTCTCTATCATCTACCTGACATCTTACAGGCTTGGGCCCTTCGTTTAACGCCCCTTTCGTATAGGGGCATAAACAAGTATGTTTTATTCTTTATGAAAAATCCTAGGGCCACCTGCCGGGCGGCGAACCCGCGATCTTAGGCTTAGTAGACTGTTATGCTAACCTGGCCCACAGGTTCAAACACCCTTCAATGAAAGTGCATGTTTACTTGCATATGTGACTATTAGTTTAATTACAATGGTGCAAATCTAAAAAGAAACATTGATATTGTATTAAAACGATTGAGTCGATAAAACTCACGCTAAAGGCGCGTTTAAATTAAATTTCACTAAATATATTAAGTGAAGCGAATATTTCCTCTAAACCATGTTTGGGAACACTATCATCAATATGCCAACACATTTTACACCATAAAGTCAAACATAAGAGCAACAAAGCAATTTGTTTAATGAAATTTCATAATAACCCGTGGCGAATGATAAGGACACATAACCATATAGTTACCTACTCCCGTGTTAGCACAGTTTGAAGGTCGAAACGGGACCAGAGCTGTTTGATCCTCGACACGTGCTATTTCGTTGGATAACAGTTTGCTGTAATTAGACATTAGTAGATATGTAACAATCCGATGCACTATCTCTGATAACGAATGGCAATAAGTTAAGCTATCACACATAAACATTATGTTGTTTATTTCGTAGATTCGGGCTTATCTTTCATTGACGAACATAAGACTAGGGATGTCGTGGTACAAAGATCCCAACTACGTGTTTTTTTGGGGGGGCGGGATGTTTTAAAAAGTTTATAATAATGGACTAATGCATTTATAACTCGAACAAGACATATGTATATACAACCCCAGTGACGAAGTGGTTAGGTCGAATTTTGGCCCAAATGGGTTAATCGTAAATAAGATAAGCGGAATAGTGTCCTAGTAGAGCATATGTGACTTAGTCAAGCATTGGCTTGAAAAGGAGTTATTGCTTGTATTATAACTCTATTTCAAGCTAAAATCCCACCCAAAGCACTTCCCCTATCCGCTGGACTTCCTCAAGGCTCATGCCTATCCCCAATCCTATTCAACCTGTTCATATCCGATCTCCCAAAACATACTAAAGTAACCACATCGCTTTACGCAGACGACACCGCTTTGTACACACCATCA
The DNA here is from genome assembly GCA_964056705.1 of Troilus luridus. Lineage (NCBI taxonomy): Eukaryota > Metazoa > Arthropoda > Insecta > Hemiptera > Pentatomidae > Troilus > Troilus luridus. The sequence goes on from OZ057413.1 coordinate 3,440,574, forward strand.
TACCGAATCGATACAATAGTTAACCGATTACAACAATTTTTCAAAAAAATCCAAAAATTCTGTCAAAAGTGGAAACTAAAAATCAATCCAATAAAATCGGCTGCCATAATCTTCACAAAGCGCAGACCTAACATAGACCAGCACATCATCTTAAATTCCGAACACATCCCCTGGTATAAATCCGTAACATACCTTGGCTTAATTCTGGATAAGTCCTTAACATTCACAGAGCACATCAACAGGAAAAGCGAAAAAAACCATCTACAAAATGTTTCGCTATTTTAATAAAAAATCCAAGCTAAGCCCTAAAAACAAACTAATCCTTTACAAAACAGTAATCCGCTCATTAATAGACTATGCCTCACATGCCTGGAGTTCAACCTGCGCCACAAATTACAGAAAGTTTGAAAGGGTACAAAACCTATGCATGAGGATTATCAATAATTATCCCCGCCACACGAAAATATCGACTATGCTTAGAGATCTTGAACTTCCCACTATTAAACAATATGTTTCAGCCCAAACAAAGACATATTTCGAAAAAACCCCAGCTTCCGAAAACCCATTAATCCGAGAAATCGGTTACTATGATAAACATTCGATACGACGCTAAACGCACAAAAGAACAAAGCATATACTTCTTTCTTAATAAATCACTATTTGCAGGTATTGTAATCTAGTTATCTGTATTTATTATATAGTTATTTCTAATTGTTTATTTATATTCTATTTCAATTATTATAATAATACTTATTTACTTTATTATTATCATTTTTATTTATTTATTTTATTATTATTACTATTTTTTTTTTTTTAAGCGGGTTTTTTCTACATTTTTCCTGCTATTGTAAAACTTATTTATAAAAAGTAACTGTAATTAATTAAAATCATTCTTCTTTAAACATGTAAAGGTAGTCCGGAACATGTATTCACACTTATGGTGCTTGTATATGTAAAATTGCAAATAAAGTTGTTGTTGTTGTTGTTTCGCTTTATGGATCAGCAACATATCCGGACGGTTATGTATTACCCTGTGGTCCCTGATTATTTTCTCATACCAGTAAATTTTTATTTCATTATTTTCTAAAAGTTTTCCGGCTGATATCGATAGTAAGGCACCACATCTCCGCCCAACAGTCCTAATAGCCTGCATTATTTATTATTATTACTATTATGCAAGCATGTAGTCGTAATATCCGTTAACTACAGTCCTCTAGTTTGCACTTCCGCAGAAGACACGTGCCATTACTAGGCAGTTGTTGACATGGACGCCATGACACACAGTGGAACGAATCAACGCATTTGTTGGACATTGGACCAATTCTCAAATAACTAAATTTGTCCTTTATTTTGATCTTAAATTATACTTTATACTTCTTCTCAACAAAATCCATAGATAAATAAATTGGGAAATTAAATCTTATATGAAAAATTCTGAATTGAAATACAAATTTTTCTAAAAACTCATATTTTTAAAGCAATCTACTGTTTGAGGTAATGCATTAAATTAATCGTGCACCTACTGGAAAAAAACTCATCCATAATAAGATATTTTAGGCAAATAAAACTTGGGATTATTTCAAACGTTTGGGTATTTTCGGTGAAAATTGGGGGATAAAACTAAAATAATCAATTGCGAAAATCGCTCAAAATCGCCCAAAAAACTACCTTCACAGTAAATAACTAGAATGTTTGAAGTTTTTTTTCCATTAGTCGAATTCTGCTACTAGGTGCTATTTTCCGAGAAAATGATTTTTTTTCTTTTCCGGGCCTTGAGAATTAATTGAAAATAATTTCTGTTGATATTGGCGTCTGCTTTTTGCAAGTTTTCTTTTGTTTACCAATGTTTGTTTACATTCATTTATCCGAATCCTTATCTAACATAATAGTATTAACAATGAAACTTAGTTTGTGTGTGGTATTTGAAAGACATATGTGTAATGGTGCACATAGGTGCAATAGTCGCTACAACAAATCGTCAAGTTTTTAAATTATTATTTATTTATTTTTTAAATTTTTATTTCGTTATTTAAATAAAACAATTTTATATAGGCACCTACATTTATTATAATTTTGATGTATCAATTATACCTAGTGTATTAACTAACATAAGTAATTATCAATTATTATATTCATTTTGTTTAATAATTAAATTATTTGGTTTGTTACTTTTTCCTTTGTATAACTTTATTTAATACCTATGTATCTGTCTTTCCATAGAATACTGTATTGTACCCATTCTAGTAGTGTATAGGTACAATGTTAGATAATAAATTATCTAACATCGAAATATCAAATCTACAATTTTTACACGTTTCCCCTAAAATGTTTGATTCTGTTTATCATATAATTAAATAGTCCATTCAAAAAGCTTTAAAACCGTAGCAATAGCCTTATTCTAGGAGAACCAGAAGCGGAGATATTAATAAATGTCCAGGCCTCCCTAACGCTCGTTCCACTGTGCGGCGGTGGTAGTGCCTTTGTTGGGTGTGTTTATTCTTAATTTTTTAGTTACCTTTGTGGTTATTATTATGTTATTTAAGTTATATTATAATATCAAAAGCTTGCATTATTTCAAGATGTAACGGTAGTATTGTAATGTAAGCCATTGTACTTCAATTGTGGCGATCTCAAGGTACTATCCCCTATTATAATATAAAAACGAATAATGTTAATAAATCTTTTATTTTTCCTGATTTGATTATGTTGGCCAGCTGGGAACAGACTATCCTTAACACTATCCTTCCTTTACTCGCGAGAATGGGACAACGAAATATTCTCTTAATATATTCAGGGACGCTTTAGCCTCCTAAATGAATCAGGATTGGAGAAGAGGTACCTGAATACTTTGTTGAGCCCGGCGAGACAAGAAGGCCACACCGGTGTCAATATTTCCATATCCACAGTGGGCAATGCATGACTTCCGTTTATTAATCAGCTGCTCGAAAAGTGAAGCAGACTCAAATTGAATTAATTTTATGCATTATAATGAGTTAATAAATTAGCATCACCAAATACTAAAAAATAAATTAATAGATAACCGTAACGATTATTTAAGAAAAAAAAGCACTAGTTAGAAGTTTTTTTTTTTTTTTGGACATGTTTTAAGAATGGAAAACAAAAGGCATACGAGTAAGGTTGAAGGAACAAGGTCCAGAGGGAGACCCCGACATATATGGGAAGATGGTGTCAAGGAAAGCTTCGCAAATACAAGTCCGCAATGGAAAAGAGAAGAGAAATGGTTGAGGATCTTACGGTGTGGTCTGGGGTGCACAGATAAACCTCACATTGCATGAGCGGTAGAGAGGATGGACAATGATAGATTGTCCAAGATGATGATAGAAGATTTTTATCACGATTCCCGCGCCTGCATTATAATTTATTTGCCCGGCGGCTAAAAGCACAACCGCCAGATTCCCCCCCCTTTTTTTGGGTACCCTATTTTTATAATATTTTACAGAGGATGCGTGAGCCCCAGTCCTAGATCCCATATGACCCGTCTCCGGCTGCAAACACACTAAATAAAAGTCTTGCCCGCAGCGGGATTTGAACCAGGATTTGCGGCATGACAGCTCAGTGCCCGACCAATGAGCCGCTCCACTCCCTATATATTTCTATAAGAAAGTCGAAACAGATTTTTATTAAAATTAAGGTTTTTAAATGTCCAGACATTTTCTGGAAGAATCAAAATACCTTAATTAGTAAGTTATTACGACTAAAAACTCTTAAATAAAATGACTTAATGCTACATTACGTTTCCTCGTAAAGGAGGTATACTAAAGTAGTGAACTTTGAATGCTTTTTCTACTTAACCTATGAAAGATAGAAAAAAATGTTACATACATGTTTTGTATTGTATATCTCCGAAAAATAAAAATAATTGGGGGTCGAGAGGAAACTACACTTTTTGAAGGTCGATATTGACCATTTAAAGTGAAAAATAAAAAAAATTATTTTTCATTTCTTCAAACTAGGCCTGAATAACTACAACGTTTACCTGAATCGATTTTCTGAATTTTGTTTCGTTTAAAAGTTAAAAACGTTTGATCCACTTGATATGGGGCACCCTGTATATCCTATACATTATAAATAAAAAAATGTACCAATACAACCCATGAAGGGTCTTGGGTTCTGTACATCATAGAGACTGTACTATCGCGTATAAGACAATGGTTGTGCAGGGAAGTGGTTTGTTCGAGATCACGCTCCACCGCCAGACTTTCTATCAATTATATGTCTGATAGAGACCGCGAATGGTCTTTAGATCCCACAGGCTTCAACCATCGCTGTTAAAAGATTAAACAGTTTATCTACCACGACTGGATTTGAACCCGCTACCTACAGGAATGCAACAAAGCATTCTATACAATGAGCTACACTGCTGCCCTCTACTATGTATAATAAAATATTAAAACTAAATCATAATGAATATCGTTACTGAATGTTTTAATGTAAGGTTATTTAGACAGACAATACAATCACGTGATTATTAAAGCTCATTTACCTTGCTTTTCATTTTTCTATCAACTTTGGGATTTTTACTAGTCTTTGTTCGCTGTTTAAATCGTATCTGTGACTCTCGAATTAGCAACAATAATCTAAATAGATCAGTAGAGAACAATTTTAACCTACACTTGAAAATTTGCAAGTGTGATGTAATCTGTGTATCCTGGCATGTTGCCTCTAACGTATCTTCAAGCAAATCACTTAACATTGATCTTTTTTTAAACTTTACCATTAGAATACATGTTACGTCTTGGATTCAGTACATAGTAAGGACTACGTACAGTTTAGCCAGTCAACGTTTCACCAATGTAAGCATCATCAGGACATACACTAGAATAAAATTCACATCAATGAAGATGAAATGCAGCACATCTCACATTAACAACCAAACAGATTCATCACTCAAAGCCTACAACAAAGACTACTACAAAAAGGTCCCCTTAAGCTATATTGGGATGAGTCCATTATAACAGACCACACTGTGCATCATAATAGACCAGATATCCTCCTTATAAAGTCGAGTGAGAGGAAAGCAAGTATAATTGATATTGCGATCCCTAACGACAATAATGTGAACTCAACTGTTGGAGAGAAACTTCGGAAGTATCAAGAACTTGCGGCTGAGCTTAAGGAGCTATACCATATGGAAAGCGTGGTGGTAACACCTATTATAATCTCCAGGAATGGATTGGTTCCTAAATCCACGGTGGAGGGCATTGAGAAACTGGGAATTCCGGTCGAGGTTTTAATGGAGTATCAACAGGCAGTTCTCCTAGACACAGCCAGGATCGTCAGAAAATTTCTGAATGCTTAGAGATGAAAAATATAAAAACCAAAAATAATAACTGCAGATGGTTGGACTTGTCCCCCATCTCTGTTTTGAACCCGCAAATGCGAAGAAGAAAAAAAATAGATAATAATAAAGCTTTATTGACATCAATTTATGATAAAATCCTCTCCCTAAGGCTACACCTACATTGGATCCGGTGTGATACGATGAGACGTCGCTAGCAAACCAAATGACTGAAATATATCGAGAGTTATAACATTTGGTTCTTTAAATTTATAAAATTGAGATAATTTGTTAATTAATTTATAAATTTAAAGAACCAAATGTTATAACTATCGATATATTTCAGTCATATGGTTTGCTAGCGACGTCTCATCGGATCACACCGGATCCAATGTAGGTGTAGCCTTAGGAGGTAAAATGGAGCTCAGCTCCGAAATATAATTTTACAGAATAGTAACGATATAAAATAAAATAACCAACACTCATCACAAAATAGAAATACAAAACAAAAACACTCTTTTAGAACAAATATAAATAAATAATAAAACTAGCTCTTTACAAATTTCAATATAAAATAAAATAAACAGCATTCATTATAAACTACAAAAACGTTCTTTTAAAATAAATATAAATAAATAATAAAACTATATTTTTACCACTTTCAATACAAAATAAAACAAACAACACTCACTACAAACCACAAAGACAAAACAACACTTTTTCCCTTTTATAGACTCCCCACAATTCTGGACCAACAGTCTTCTGTCCCTGGCCACTTTCATCCGGTTGGTTCCCACTCTTCGGGTAAGTTGGTTCCCCTCATGCCTTCAACTTGCTTTATTCCCTTATAGGGCTTCCAACAATCAGAATATATTGTTGTCCCAGGTCGTATTGCAGCTTTAATGCAGGAATTCAGCATTTCCCTGCATATGCCTCCGAACACCCATTACTGCAGAAATATCCTCCTCGCATAATATTTCCTTTTGCAGAAGTATCGATTTCAACACCAAGACATTCTCCTCCAATCATTATAGTCTTTGTTAATATATTATTTCCACATACTTCTCTGAGTTTGCTATATATTAACTTATGTTAATTAGGATTTATAATTAGGTTACATGTTAAATTTCTTAAATATATGGAGTTATTTCATATAAATAATCATTATTACCGAAACAAGCCCCGAGAATGATACGATTCCGCTTCTCTCTCCATAATTAACTCATTCTGGACTAAATTCCAACTAACCACTTATTCACTGATGCTGCAGATATGTACAACTCAAATCTAGCAACATAGAATCATTTTTATCTATCACCTCAATACTATAACGTCCACTTGATTATTATACATAATCCAAATAAACAATTAATGATCTATATGATTCTACATCACCTGATCCACGTAGCAATATTAACATTGTAAAATTTATTTATTTAACATACGAATAAATGTATAGCTGATTAGATTATACTATTGATTCTGAACCGTGACAATTGAAACCAAGAAAAGATTAATCAACTAATTCTTTTTTTCAGCAACTATTTTCATATCAACGGAAACTAGTTAGAAATAATAGGATATTTACTCATCGTTTTGTGTCATTTCAATTAAAAACTATTCATTGGACATTATTCGTCATTGATTGCTTATTCAATAACAATGCAGCTCGGTTGTGGCTGTAGTATTATCTCTAAAGTGACATAAGTCAAAAATGTATATTTTTGAAAAAATGGGAAAGCTATTAGTGAGCTTTGAATAGCATTAGGACACTTGCACACATTGCATGCATTAGGACACAACTGTGCTTTCTGGCAGACAAGCTCAGGAGCTCTCTAGGTTGATGAGTGCTAAAGAGATATTTAACCATATCTTTCATGGCCATAACTTACCCCGAAAAAACGCCGATTTTTTAATTGTATACTAGTGCGGTAACTTTATCCAGTGCTCGTACCTCATTGTTACAATCCACTGTTTTATTATACATTCCTAAATATTTTGCACAAGATTTTATGGAAATATTTCTTCTATTCATGAATAATTCATAAAATTTCCATTACTCCATATTTTCATTCGAAATAATCACCTTTTCCTGGATAAACATAACTGCACTTTCTTTATTATTAATTGTATTAAAAAATCACTTTAAATTGTACTTACAACACTATTTCTACAGCCCCGGTGAATAAGTGGTTAAGTAAACTTTTCTCCAAAATGAGTTTCTTGTACTTAAATAAGCGGAGACGAGTTATTTTTGTAGTTTATAAGGGGCTAAGTAAGGCATTGGCTTGAAAAGGAGTTATTGTTTTAATTACAACTCCATTTCAAGCCAAAAACTACGAGAATGATACGATTCCGGTTATCTGAAAACAGTTAACTCTCTCTGGACGAAATCCGACTTAACCACTCATTCACCGAGGCTGTAGATATTAACAATCTATTTCCGTGTATAACAGATAAGGTTATATGAATAAAAAATTAAGTCATATGATTATTATAAGCATTATAGAATCACTGTTATCTGGAATCAAATTTGTAAACAAGTACCAATAAAATTTATTATTGAAAATTAAATTTTTGGAAGTACAACTATAAATCTAGAATTATGATGTAAAGATTTTCTTGGGTTTTCGAAACAAGAAGGGTTTTATGCATTTCGATTGAAACAATAAACTAACAAACATACACTGATTATTAGAAAAACATACATAATTCAAAAAACTCACATTTTACAATTTCGTATTACAGTAAAAAAATTTTTGTTATTCATCGTTTTTAACTAAACAGTTTTTTGGAAAATGTAAAAATGGGAAATTTGGAGGGGGAAAAGAGGGATTATATCCGTTTTAAGCTTGGCAACACTGATTTCAGATCCTGACGGGAAAATCAATTCCTCCGAGTAGTTTGATTTGAATGTGGGATCTTGGTAAAAATGTCATTTAGACTTTCATAAAAAGTTTTCGAATATTTTCGTAAATTTAATTATATTTATGCATATTTAATGAAGTCTTTATGACATTTTTGCTGATCTAAAGAAAGTGATTAGTATTTTAATTAGAGACATTCCGAAAAGAAAAATAGAAAAAGGATGGGTGATTTATCGAAGATAGATATTAACAAACCGAGGTGGGATCAGAGCACTTATTTAGGAAGAGCAAAGTACTATTTTACTGTCACAAATCCATTAAATCTATTAGCTACACCAAAGGCACTGGAAAATGCAAGAACTATAGTTGAAAAACACAGGTAAATATTCAAATTTTTTTAAATTATTCTTAATATAAAACTATTGTGCTTTACTAATGGAGTAATTAATTAAGTAGTTTTCAAAGCATTCTCTAAATTTTATCACTTTTAAATTAAGAAACGTCATTATAATATTATATAGTGTAACAGTGACCCTTATTTAGGGTCAGATATGACATATGACCTATTATCCAATTTTACTGATATTTTGTCTCTTATCTAATCCAAAAAAACTAAAAAATTTCATATTTTTTATTTTTAATCGATCTATAGTTGGTTAGAAATGATGAAACACAAAAAATTCATGGAAATATTGATATGGTTCATATTTTTATTAATATACCTCCATCAATTTAAATTTTCTTTATGACGCCAATTTTTTAAAAAAGAATATTCAAAACATATTTTTATACTAAAATTATTTTAGTATAGAATAGAATAGAAAAGTAACTTTATTCTGGGACTAAGCCCCTTTAGAATAACAGATATGAACAGGAAAAAAACATAATATTTATCTGGTCAGAAGGCTAAATGTTACAAATCATAAAGCTTGTAAAAAGTGACAGAAAACAATTTAAAAAGAAATATATAAACAAAAATAATAGTAAGTAAATAGACAGTACAGATCTTGACAGGATATTAAGCAATTTTAGAGAATAGATAAATCAATAGCTTTTGAAATTGAATGCATGAGCTAGCATGCAATAATTTCTTTGATATACTGTGTATGTATTTCGTATAAACAAAAAAATTAAAGAAATGTATTTTCTTTATAGCTAAGAATAGTTATAAAATCAAAATTTCTTAATCTCTGCCGGTAGTTTAAACTCTTTGGTACCATTTGAATTATTTAAATAGAGTTTGATGTTCTGTGCTGTGTGTCCACCTGAAAAATCTGCCTCAATGTATCTGTTATGAGAGAAAATGGATATTCATTTAAATCTATTGCTGTTCTGTCTGCAAATGCTTAATTTTTGTTAGAGCGTACATTTTTATAAATTATTGTATCTTTTGTCGTTTAGAAAGTCATTGAAACTCTAACAGGTAGCTAGAATTTCACTTCCTCTTTGCAATATTAAATAAATCTGATCTCAATATGAAACATTACTGATTGACCTATATTTTATTTTATACTGTAACAACTTTTTAATTCTGTTATGAAATTAATATTGCTTTATGTTTTGTATTTTCATATTTCTTATATCTTCAGATTTACAAGAACCATAACTCATATATTCCAGATTAAATTTAAAGTTAGAACAAAGGTATATTTTTTAATTAAATAAATCAATGGTTTATAAATTTATAAAATTTTATGTAAGATGTATAAAAATTCTAGATTTTTTTTTTTTTTTTTACTTATAATCATTATTATCCAATACTAATATCATTTATAATCTAAACTAATATCATTTAATGATTACAAATCATAAAAATAGAAAGGTTTAAACCCCTATCATCATCTTTCAACCTTATCTTTATGATAATTCCATATAATGATTAAGATGGTGAATATCTGGTTTTAAAGATTAAATTAAACAAAAGGATAGTGCGAGCCTTCTTCAACCTTTAAATATTTATTAAAGCAAACGCTGAATCTGAATGATGATAAATTGTTCATTTGTTAAAGACACAGTAAAGATCATAAACGAATATTAATTACTAATTATTATAACTATTAAATGCTGTAACTTAAAAAAGAGTTGTTGATCTTTTAGGATATTAATATTAAGATTTAATAAAAATTACTTCATATATTATAACATTCAGTAATTTTTGGGGAGATGAAAAAATGTTGAGGAATAATTCTCCCTAACAAACCCAAAAAAAATTCTATAGAAACAAGTTTGGAGAAATAGTTGAGTAAACTACATACTTAAATAAGGTTATGGGATTTGCATCTGTTTTCCATATTAAGCATGAACTGAGAAATTATTGAAAGTGAAAATTCATTGAAGTAATGAGTTGATTTACAAGTATACTAACAAAAGTAAAATTTGATGTTTCTTTTTAATACTGTAGAGAAAATTGGATTAAAAACTACTAACTTTTTTTTCAAATGTTTCCTTCTACCAAATTTTTTTTTTTTTTTTCATAAAAATGTCTCCTACTTAAGAGAAATTGGTGCTTCTACGGTATCACCACTTTACAATTTAATATAATTGATTTAATTTGAAGCAAATAATAAACTTACGTTTTTATTAAACTAATTTTAATTGTTTACACCAATCCAAAAATCTGTAATATCTAATAAAATTTGGGCAAATGGGTCTTTTCTCTTGAGTTATGTAAATAAACTCAAGAGTAAAGACTTCAGACATAAACATAGGAAGATCGAAAGTCAAAACAAAAAAGTGCTGTTTGTTCCTCGTCTTCGTTTGTTACCCAACTTGGCAGATCCCCATAATCGTACAATCTTCTGCCTATTTTCCAATGTTCTTTGGTCAAAATAATTGTAGCTGTGGCTTAGAGTTTTATGTACATAACCCAACTTATACAGATTCATATATCCCTTTCTGCCCACACTTTTCTAGCATTCGTTTGGAATACCTCCAATATATTTTTGTACCATAATATAGAGCCATGACCTTGAGGGCATACTTTTGTGTTAGGTAACATTTATTACCTTGGAGGGATGCTATGGACGTCTGTTCGTCTTGAACCTCACGAAATATTCTTTTTAAAGTGTACATTTTCACACAGATAAAACTCACTGTGTAAATACCAATTTATATATGTTTACTTCACATGTGTTTTAAATCATGAAATTCAATAAATTCTATTAAATTATAAAGTGGTGATACGATAACATACAAGTAGCGAGAAATTTCTTGACCTCCACCCGCACCATTTTCTTCCACATAAAAATTTCTTTAGTTCCTTTTTCCATTTGTTCCTGTCTTAGGCCATAACCGTTCATTTTTCCTCAACTACTTTTATCTACCTTTATTCTTGTCTTCTTCGCCGTTTTCTCCCTTCATCATTCCCATTGGAAACTAAATTGGCAATCTTTCCTCCTTAATTCTTCTCTGATGACCTTCCCAACCTCTTTTTTCTCTATATTTTGTAAGACATTTTATTGGTTTTTCTTTTGCTTTGTGATTTCAAAATTAGTCCTTCTTTCTAGCTTGGACACCCTGGCAGCTCTCCTCCAATAGTTCATCTCAGTGGGAAGTAACTTAACGCCCAGGTCTCTGCTCCATGGAGAAATATGATTTTGACGAAGGACAAAGAAGAAAATGATCTTCTGGGCATCTTTCTTTTACTTGCTCTCTTCCTCTCTACTGCAAAGATTTGGTTCGGTATAGCAATAGCTTTGCGGGTTGTATTTATTCTTCTTTTTTTTGGATGTTTCATTTCTTTCTATTGTGGTGCCCGAATTTTTAGAATTCTCCTCCCTTTTTATTGTATTCCTTCAATAACAAGGCCCTCCCTGATCATAAATGGTCATGTATTCAGTTTTGCTGAAGTTTATTTTAAGATCCGAACTAGAATATGTCTAGTACCCATGGAACTACTAAAAATAAAATTAAAAAATTAAGTATTTTATTTTTTATTGGATCAACTTAGCATAGCTAAATCAAACTATTAAAGCCACCCAAATTAGCTTTGATTTATTCAAGTTTCTTTATTTGTCACTGGTTTAATTTTTATTGCCTACATCTCTGTCCTGAAAGTTTTATATTTAATTTTTTTTTTTGTGTTCTTTAATGACAATGGCTCAAGACATTAAATAAATAACTTGTCCTAATTATTATGGGATGACAGCAACAGAGCATTTGTTAAAATTGTTTTTAGTTTTAGAATGAAATGTGAAAAGCAAGTTATTCTTGTATAGTGTTTGTTAGTTTAGGAAGCAGTAGCAGTTTCTCTTAATTCATTCTGAGGTAGATAACTGATTTCTAAAACTAAATAATTTGATTAATAGATCAAATAAAAAATGTTCTTTATTAGAATAACTAACATTCTTGTCTGTTCACTTTGCTCGAAATTACTACTTATCAGTATGGAAAGATCATAGTGACAAAGATCTTATTATTTGCTGAATGAACAATGAACCTCATTATTTTACTCTGCTTAAATAAAATTTTGTTTACGATAACAAAAGCACAAACTTCCATAATAATAAGGTTGAAGTTTTCAGTTCTAAACAACTTTCAATATTTTTTTTGTTTTTATACTTCCATTGTTTAGTGATAAAAATTTCATAACCCTTGAAATATTTATTTTTCTAAATCATAATCAGTGATCAGTTGGCTTTCAAATTAAATTGCAATATTTACAATTTCAATTAAATGGCTTTCAAATTAATTTGCAATTGCTGCAACTGCAAAATAAGAAATCTATTAATCATTCACAAGACCAGTTAGTAATTTGCCCCCTGGAAAATATTGTGTGGGTGCCCATGGTTAGTAATGGCCATTCGGGTCAAAATCAGTAACATTAATTTTCAATCACTTAGCAAATATGTTCACCAGCTTCAAGTTCAAACTTTTTCATAAAAACTACTAAATTGAGTTTTGAATAGTTTGAAATTTCCTTTTTTTTTATCATGAAGTTCTTTCATAATTACTTCAAATATTTAATAGTATATATTTTTTATTCCCCTATACTGATATTTTATTTTTTCTAGGAGAAAAGAAAAATTGAATATTACAGAAGATGAACTATGGAAGGCCAAAAACCTTTATGACTCTGCATACCATCCTGTAACTGGTGAGAAACAAGCATTGATTGGAAGAATGTCCTGTCAAGTTCCTGGAAATATGGCGATCAATGCTGGAATGCTTACTTATCATAAGTATGTAAAGGATTTTTTAATATTATTTATTCCTCAAGGTAGTATCCTTGGCCCAATCCTTTATACAGTTTATACAGCTGACATCCCAACTCATCCTAATACTATCCTTACCACATATGCTGATGATACATGTGTATTATCAGTCAATACCAATCCAGTTATTGTATCCCAAAGCCTCCAATCCCATATCACTGATCTTGAAGAATGGTGCCAGAACTGGAGAATTAAAATAAATTCTCAAAAATCCCATCAAATCACTTTTACCTTACGTCGTAAACCAATGACTTCCTGCCCTTCAGTATCCTTTAATAATATCCCACTTGTGCCTGTAGAACAGATCCGATACTTAGGGTTGCATCTCGACAAACGATTAACCTGGAATCCTCATACAAGACTGAAAAGACAAGAAACCGCTCGACGTTTCAGGCTACTTCAATACTTACAAAGACTCATCTACATGACCATCATACGACCTATTTGGACTTACGGAGTAGAGCTTTGGGGCTCCACTAAGCCATCAAATTCTTCTCGTATCCAATCCCTACAATCCAAAATCCTTCGTAAAATCCTCAACGCTCCTTATTTTGTTAAGAATATAGTCATCCATAACGACCTTAATGTCCCATTTGTTGCTGATTTGGCCCGAACCCGGTATCTATCCTTTCATAACAAACTTCATTTCCACTCAAACCCTCTAGTTTCAAACTTAGCTTCCTCTTCAATTCCCGATAATCCTCCGAGGCGTCTGAGAAGAAGATGGCCACGTGACCTTCTTAGTTGAACATGCGATTTGAGTACTACCAGTGGGTAGTTTCTCTACATGTCATTATATCATATCATTATGTATCACTCAGCCAATTTACTTGTTATATTATTGTAATATAGTTGTAAATATCAATAAATAAATAATAAAAAAAAAAAAAAAAAAATATTATTTATTATATAAAACTGATTTTTTTATAAATTTAAAAGTGCTTTTAAATCCTTATTCATCAAATTAACATTTAATTTTTAATTAACAGTGGAGTATAGATTATCCAAACGTTCAATAATCCCAATTGGATTCGCAGACAAGATTCAAGGAGGGGGGGGTCGACATTGCCATTATTGTAAAATAAGTTTAAAGAGTATTTTCTCTAAAATTTGATTTTCCTGAAATACACTCAACAGCAAAAAAAACCGGACACTTAGATTTGGTCTTATAATTTTGTTAAATATATATTTATATGTATTAATCTTTTTAATTTATGGTAAGAATTTGTTAATTTATAGGTTATTTGAAGAAAATCTGCCAAAAGTGAATAATTTTTATTGATTATGTACAAAATAAAGAAAAAATGATAAGTGAACACATTTTTTAGAAAACGTTATTCTTCATTTTTATTAGGTTTTCTAACAATTTATGTAATTCTAATAGCGGGTATTACTCCCTCTGGTACGGCAAAGGGCTCTAAACCTGTCAGGCATCGAAGAAATTAAATTCTGGACATACTCCACCGCCATAGCATCCCATTCTTCTCGAAGAGCAATTTGGAGCTGATTTAAGCCACTAGGAGGAGGAAGACGGTGTCTAACACACCTCCCTAAATTATCCCACAAATGCTCTATGGGATTCATATCGGGAGATCGTGCAAGCCAGTCCAGAACTGTGATTCCCACTTGCTCCAAGTATTCGATAACAATTCTGGCGGTATGTGGACGAGCATTATCCTGCATTGCTCACCAATAAATGGAGCAAATGGGATCACAGCCTCTAGGAGGACTTCCACGATGCATCTCCGAGCAGTCAGAGCCCCATTATTTATGAAAATCAGTTCAGTCTGGGCGTGGAAATTAATTCCACCCCAAACCATAACTGACCTCCTTTCAAAAGACTGTGATTCACGAATGGTACATTGAGCAAATCGCTCCCCTGGTCGTCTCCACACTCTGTCTCGACCGTCTGAGTGGTATAGACTTAATCGAGACTCATCCGTGAATAAAAGAGTTCCCAATTGCTCCAGAGTCCAATGAGAATACTGATCAGCAAATAATCGCCTTTCTCTTCGATGCCTTTCCAGGAGTTGGGGCCCTGTCGCGGTTCGCCCTGATATGAGTTCATGCTCCCTCAGTCTCCGCCGCACTGTGTCTGCACTTACACGTGTATTTCGAGCCACTTCAAGTCATTCCCGGACCTCAGGAGCCGTTAAAAGTCGGTCTCTCAATACCGACAGCGTAATAAATCGATTGTATACTGCCGTTGTTGCCCTTGGTCGCCCACTGCCGGCCCTCTTATCGTAGTTATCAGTCTCCCGGAAACGCCGGAGTGCATCGAGAATGGTAGACTTCGCTACCCCAAGCTCCGGCCTTCTCTGGCCAAGGCATCAGCTCGGGCTATGTCAACATTTGAAATAACCATTATTCTGGGCCAATATTTAAAAAAACATCTCTATTAATCACAGTAAAGGCTTGGTTAATAAATTAAAGATGTTTAAATGTGCGAAAAACTACTTACAGTTCAGAATAGGTCCGACAGGTAAATCAACTTCAAGACAAATAAATCAAATCTGAGTTTTATCTAATTGTTTACTAATCCTGAAGGGCTTAGTTCAATGGACTTAGGCCCTACATCCTCTGTAATAACTAGAATACCCGAAAAAACAAACACATTGCTGAAAATTAGCTTTTAATACGAAAAATATGAAGTGTCCGGTTTTTTTTGCTGTTGAGTGTATTATTTAATACCGAGTAAATGATTATTATTAATAAGCGCTGTGCCAACTGGGAAGCGTCTGAGGAGTAGACTGGGATGTAGGTGGGAAGATTGCATTAAGAGAGATCTGGTAGATTTGGGTTTGGGTAGTGGTCAGTGGACGGAGGTTTGTTAGCAGAGGTTGGTGGTATCGGCATCAAGCCTTCGGGTTCGCTAAGTCTTATTATTATTATTTAAGACCATGCTTACAAGAATTAGTGACATATATGCTATGAAGAGGAAGTCAACATTGAACCATACTAATATTATAATTTTATTTTTATTGTTTAACTTTATTTTACCCAGCCTCTATAAAATATTATAAAAATAGGGAGAAAAATCTGGCGGTTGAGCATGACCTAGGACAAGTCACCTCCTTGCAGAACCATTGTCCATGAAACAGTACAGTCTCTACCATGTACTGAACCCCAGACCCGTTCACGGGTTGTAGTGGTACAGGTTTTTTTTTAACTTTATTTTTATTGTTTCACTTTATTATTACTGTTTAACTGTCATATGATACAATAAAATAAAGATGTTTGTTGTTTGGCATTTCCCTTCTTTTAAATGAATTCGAACCACACCTGTCAATCAGATGCATAATCAATGCTCTATAACAGCCTTAGCTCTATAACAATTTCGAAAGGGAAACTTTACCACCAGTAGTTATTAGCAACTGAGTGACTTAAATTGTTTTCCAAGATCAAATATAAATTATATGGGTGGCTTTTTAATTTTATTTCAAAAGGGCTTTAGGTTGCGCTTCATTGTTTAATCTATTATTGCAGCCAAAAACAAAACAAATAAAATTGTCAAGAATAAATACGATTATAAAATCGTTAGTAGAATGTTAATACATTAGTGGAAAAATTCCAACTAAAAACATTAAGTCTCCAAACTAAAACAGGAAATTAAAAATACCTGTCCAATATTTCGCCTATTCAGGCATCCTCAGGGCAGAAAGAGAATAATAGCAAACCAAAAGATGAATAATGCACCAAAAAACACACATCCCACCACCTCCAAGGCTCAAATGCAACTACTGATTCATAGGGAAGGTTACTAGATTCCCAGCTGGCTAAGGTTAGATAAAAACAGGTGATAAATACACCGGATTTGAAACATCAATATACATTCACCAAACCCCAAAAAACCCAACAGGAAAACAAAATAAAATAAATAATAGTAACAAACAACACAAGATTAGAAGACAAAAAAATATATGAAAAAATGAAAGTAAAATTGCAAGAAAAAAAGAGAATTTATAAAAAACCAGTGGACTTATGGTTATTCCACAAAATATATATTGAAAAAGGGAACGGTCAACAGAGACATCAAATAAATGTTAATTGGAGGTGGTGGGATGTGTGTTTTTTGGGTGCATTATTCATCTTTTGGTTTGCTATTATTCTCTTTCTGCCCTGAGGATGCCTGAATAGGCGAAATATTGGACAGGTATTTTTAATTTCCTGTTTTAGTTTGGAGACTTAAGGTTTTTAGTTGGAATTTTTCCACTAATGTATTAACAATTATTTGATGTCTCTGTTGACCATTCCCTTTTTCAATATCGTTAGTAGAATTTTCTCTGTTAGTAAGGATATTACAAAATTATGAAATATTACCTTATGTATTCTTAATGAGCAATGGGGAATTAGATTTTTTTAAATTCTTAAATTAGTTTCATTTATTACTACTACTTTATGGCGCTACAACTCATTGACGAGCCATCCAGCTCCTAACTCCCAGGATGTACCTTGTGCCTCTCTCCACATCATCCGACTACCTCAGGTTCGGTCTCCCCCTTCTTCTCGTGTAGTAGAGAGCTTCTGTCAACTAGTTATGTTAGCCATGCATGAGGAATGACCTCATCTTCATTTGTATATATTTCATAAAAAAACAAAAAACAAAGCAGGCATCCAATAAAAAAATAATTCAACTCCACAATCCATTCTTTGTCCAAAAAGTTGGATTAAATATAATATAGCCAATAACTTAACAATACAATATCTTAGATATTGATAGTAGATGTAATGTTTCTTTTTTATAAAACTTTATTTTAAATTATATATACATTGTTTTTAGGACAGTACCAGCAGTTATATTCTGGCAATGGATTAATCAGTCATTTAACGCTATTGTTAATTACACGAATCGTAGTGATGCATCAATGTCTTTAACGTTAGTATACTTTTTTATTGTCATTTTGTTTTACTATTACAGCTCAAGTTTTAATCTTTTTCTTTTTCTTTTTTTTAACAGTCAAATAGGTGCAGCTTATGTATGTGCAACAACTGGTGCTGTAGCAACAGCGTTATTTCTGAATAAAAGGTTACAGGTATGATTTTTTTTTTTTTTTTTTTTCACCGAACGGCCTTAAAGACCATGCAAATATCATAATTTTCATTTTATTATCTCCTTCCTTCTATCTTCCCACCTTTTCCTCATTCTTTCCGATTGTTCTTTCCTCGGTCCACGCTATTCCTTTTCTTGCATCTCTCTTTTCCATAAGGACCTTAATTTCTTTGAGTCTCTTCCCATAATCATCCCTATCGAAACAGTCTTGGTCTGTTATTATCAACTTCTCAGTTTCTTCCTACGTCTGTTTGATGTACCCTCCAGTACTCTTCTATCCATTTTATAGAAGATTTCTTTATTCAATCTCTTTGGGTGCATCCTCACCATATCTTTGTAGAACCTTAATCTTCTTATTCTTATGTTTGTTTCCAATTCATTCACTTCTTTGTATATTTCCTTATTAGAGCTCAACCTATAGCCTTCCTGTGTCTTCTTTGGGTTGTAAATTCTTCTTAGTATTCTTCTTTCTATCATCATCATCATCATTCGTGGCGCTACAACTCCTGTAGAGTCAAGGCCTCCTGCAGCTTGGTTCGCCAGTCTTCTCTATTGGTTGCCACTGCTCTCCAATTGTGAATTCCCAAGATGGACCTGGCATCCGCCGCCACTCCATCGATCCATCGGAGCCGAGGTCTTCCCACTCTTCCTGTCCCATAAATCCTTTCATCAAGGACCATTTTAGGAATCTCATCCTGGGTCATTCTAATTATATGACCTGCCCATCGAAGCCGGCCTACTTTTATTACCCTTAAAATATCTGGGCTCTTGTAGAGTCTTGCTAGCTCAGCGTTCGTCCTTATCCTCCATATCCCATTGGTGCAAACTGGACCATAAATTCTCCTCAAAATTTTCCTCTCGAACCTTAGGAGAAGGGCTTCCTGAGAACTGGGTAATGTCCATCATTCGGAGGCAAAAGCGAGAACTGGTCTTACTAGGCTCTTATACAAATGCACCTTCGTGTTTTGGGAAATAGCCCTGCTTCTAAAATGCTTCAGTAACCCGAAATAGCATTTATTTGAGGACATAATTCTGCAATGGATTTCTGCATTTATGTCATTATCCGCATTCACCTGCGATCCAAGGTACACAAATTCCTTCACCCTTTCAAATTTAAACCCTCCAGCCATAAAATGCGATGGTTCATGCACATTCACTTGTGGGCCTGCATGCATATATTTGGTTTTTGATTCATTGACCTCTAAACCTAATCTAGCTGATGTTATCTGGAGACTGTTAAAAGCATTTTCTAAATCTGTAGGAATTCTTGCCACAATATCTATGTCATCGGCGAAGGCCAAAATCATAGAAGATCTATTGAATATAGTTCCCCCAATTTGTATTCCAGATTTCCGCACTGCACTTTCAAGAGCCAAATTGAAGAGAAGGCATGCAAGGCAATCACCCTGTCTCAGCCCTTTGTGAGTTTCGAAGCTTTCAGTCAGGTCACCTTGAACACGCACTGTGCATTGTACCTTCTTCATCGTAGCCCTAATCAGTCGTATCAGCTTCGGTGGTATTCCCATTTCCAGCAGCTCCTTGTACAGCTCGTTCCTCTTTATACTATCATAGGCCATTCGGAAGTCAATGAACAGGTGGTGTGTGTGGATATTATACTCCCTGCACCTCTCCAGAATGCTTCTAATGCAGAATATCTGATCCATGGTAGACTTTCCTCTCATGAAGCCCGTCTGGTACTTTCCTGTATTCTGCTCGGCAAAAGGAAGCAATTTTTTATAAAGTATTCGAGAGAACACCTTATATGCACATGGTAAGAGGGATATACCACGATAATTCTTCTTTCTATCCCTAACATTTTCCTTAGGCTGGGGAGGGAAGCGGTCGGTATGATTTTTATCTACAATATTTTTTTTTTAAATATCCAACTAGTTATTTGTTTCTTAATATATGAATTATGCTGAGCAAATATAATTCTACTTTATTCTATTTAATTTTTATGTATTTCCATTCATTTTTTTGTTATATTTATTAGTTATATTTTTGTGTTTTTAAAGCGAGCGCCACCAATATTCAGGAGGTATGTCCCTTTCATGGCTGTTTGTGCTGCTAACTGTATCAACATTCCGATTATGAGGAATCAGTAAGTTTGTAATTCATTTAAAATGCATAATTTTGTTAGGTAATGCTAATATAATTTTTTTGTGTTTTTAATTTTATTGTGATCTACCTCATCTCTCGCGCAATACTCTACCAACTAAGCTACCAGTGCTCGTAACCAGGCCAGAAGACCCGCGTTCAAATCCCGGCCAGGACAAATCTTTTCTCTTCAAAATAAAAATATTTAAATAATCATAATAAAATTAAAAACAAAAATATTATAAATATAAAATTGACGTTTGTCAACCAGATCTCAATCAAAGTAATGTTCAATGAACATTCTACCCCATATGTACATCCCAAAAATTGTGAGTGCTGGGGATATGGGATGGGTGAAGAGAATAGATTTGTCTGGCCTGGTTATGAGCCCTGGTAGCTTAGTTAGTAGAGTACCGAGCTAGAAATGTGGAAGACCCGGGTTCGAATCCCGGCCAGGACAAATCTTTTCTCTTCAAAATACTAATATAATATAACATTGTTTAATGCTCCGGATTCACATATGATCGTAATAATCAATTCTGCACATTTTTATTTATTTTTCTTGATTACAGGGAATTACAGGAAGGAATTAGAATATTTAGTGAAAATGAAAAAGAATTAGGGCACTCTAAAGTAGCTGCCAGATCAGCGACGGCTCAAGTTGTATTTAGTAGGATTGTTATGGCCATGCCATCTCTACGTAAGAATAATTTTTTGTTTTATTCATTTTTAAAGAATATTTTACGTTAGATTCAGGCTATTGATATTAAGGTTGTTTAGGGATTGAAAAATCAAACATGTAAGTTTTAATATTATTTGTCCTTTATGAGAGGTACATCAGTTGTTCAAATATTTTCAGAAAAGCCTGAAAATAATCATTTTTTACAACTATAACAATATAATAGATAAAGAGTTGTCTAGTTGAAGAATAAGAATTACTGTCTAATATTTTTATTTAATATTAATAATCATCATCATACTCTTTTTCTCACCTACCACTGTGCAGTGTGGGGATCCTTCTTGTAGAGGCTGGACTAAAAATCTCTTTCATGAACCAATTCTCTTCTTCGGTTTCCGTCCATTCCTCTCCTCCTGAAAGGCATCCTTTACGCTGTCTTCCCAGGATATGTGAGGCCTTCCTCTGGGCCTTTTTCCTTCTGTGCGGGTCTCGTAGGTCTTCCTGGCGATTCTATCTGGCTCCATCCTATGTAGATGTCCGAGCCACCTTAAGTTCTGTTCCTTCAGGATAGTCCCCGCTGGTTTAATATCGAGATTAGTTCGTATTGTTGGGTTCCGTATCTTATAAGATCTCATTATATCTCTCCGAGTTTTCCTTTCTACTTTTCGCAGGTACTTCATTTCCATAGCTTGTATTTGACTTCTGTGGTTTGAGGTTAAGGCCCACTATTCTGAAGAGTAAGATAGGATAGGAAGGAAGGTCGATTTATTGATGGCCATTTTGGTCTTCTTGTCCCCTCTCTTCTTTACAGGAACCCCTGTCATAACATATTAAACATTTTCCCCGCTGCTCCAATTCTTTGCCAATGTATCCACTTTCGTTGAGATGAGCACCTAGATATTTAAAACTCTCAACTTGTTCTAATCTCTGTCCTCCAACCCTTAATACTCTCATTATTCTTCGGGGTTTCTTCCCTACTCTCATGCATTTAGTCTTCCCCAGGTTAATTTTCATGTTTATTGTCCAGAATTCCTCTTGTAGTACATTTATGTTATGTTCGAGGTCTCAGTCATTGGCAGCTAGTAAAACGATGTCTTCAGCAACAAGTAAAATTTGACGGAGTTGAGGTTCCTATGTCCCAGCTGGAATTTTCTCATCATCACCTTTGCCCTCCTTAGTGCCAAGTCCAAAACCATAATGAACTACTGCCCTGGCGGATATCCAATGTTCTCTCATATTCTTGTGAGCTGTGGTTTCCGGTTCTAACCACATTCCATAAGTCAGGCCTTAGCTTGAAATGGAGCTTATATTATAACTTCATTTCATGCCACTAACTACGAGAATGACACAATTTCGCGTCCCTCAGTACAATTAACTTTCTCAGGACAAAATTTGACTTAACCATTTATTAACTATGGTTGTGGAAATATTGATAATATTTGCAAATATATTAATATAACTTATTTACATAATAATTTAATCTATATTTTAATACTTATAACCAATATTATATCACATCAAAAAATTAACCAAAAATATTTTTATACTATGAAGCAATAGTCTGGTGCAGGGAAGTGGCTACTCCATTGCACGGCCATTGTACCGCAGTCAGCTACTGGCCCTCCAGGTTGGGGGAACAGTACTTTTCCATACTTACAGTACACAAATACAGCACACTGCACACAAGGTCATTTACAGTACTTACCCTAGGGCTACTTCCCTAAAGTAGCCGCCCAGGTTGGATAGCTCCATAATAATAATAATGAAGCAATAATATAATCACATTAAAAAATAAACCATTTAAACTTTTTGTTTCAAAAATATTTTTAAATAAAGTTGATAATTTTGTATTACTTTAAGAAAAGTATCTGGTATATATAAAATGGACAAAAAAAATAAAAATAAAACCTTTTCTAAATTTTTATTACTAGTTGACATACAGAATATGCCTCTAAGGGAACAACCAATACAACTCACTGAAAAAAGGTTTCAAATAAAAGAAGTTCAAAACTTTTTCATTATTTTTAATAAGTTATGCATTAAAACTGGTTAACAAAACTTTTAATTTTATCGAAACAATCTTTCTTTCTTATATCAGGAAATATGGAAAATATATCTTCAGCTTCTGTTAATTAGTGGTTAAGTAAAATTTTGTCCAAATTGAGATTCTAGTACTTGTAGGGAAGCAGATTCTTGTTAAACTCCTAGTGCATACGTTGCTAAGTCAACCATTGTCTTGAAATAGAGTAATTGGTTATATTATAACTCCATTTCAAACCATAAAAATATATGAATATACACGATTCAGCTTTTCTCAATACAATTAACTCTCTCTGGGAACAACTAGACTTAACCACTTATTCATCGTGGTACCAAATATTTAAAAGTTAATAACAATAAATTATACCAAATATTTAGCTAAAATTCTGCATAAATGCACTAATTCAAAATGATATTCAGAAAACTTTTAAAAAACGCAATAACCTGAAATCGGGCATTTGGTTCATGATTGTTGTGAGAAATTTAATTTTTATTAACCTAAATTTCATATTTTGCAGGTAAAAAATAAACTATATTTCAAGATAATGCCAATTTTATAAGTTAATTATTAAAAAATATTCATTTTTTCTGTCCACATTACATCAAATGTAATGGTTAATGTTTGCATTTTTAGTGCTAACACCTATTATCCTTGAAGAAATGACAAAAAGGTGTTTAATGACCAAACCGTGGGTGGAACCGGTGGTCGCAACTGGGCTTTGTGGTTTGATTCTTACTTTTGCGACTCCTCTTGCCTGTGCTTTATTTATTCAGAGAGTCCCAGTGAAAGCGAGTCATCTTGAGCCACATATTCAGGTAACATATTTTTTTTCTGTACCACTACAACCCGTGAACGGGTCTGGGGTGCAGTACATGATAGAGACTGTACTGTTTCATGGACAACAGTTCTCCAAGGAGGTGACTTGCCAGAGGTCATGCTCAAACACCAGATTTTTTCCCCTTATTTTGGGCACCCTATTTCTATTAATACTTTATAGAGGCGTGGTGAACCCCAGGAGAGTCATAGATCTTATATGATCCATCTTCCGCTGCAAACAGACTAAATTAAAGTCATGGCCTGCAGCGGGATTTGAACCAGGAAGGTAATATATTTTATATAATTAAGACTTTTATGCGTTTTTATAGTAGTGAGCGGAGTGACTCAGTGGTAGAGCACTGAGTTGCTATGCCAGCAATCCTGGTTCAAATCCCGCTTCCGGCAACACTTTTATTTAGTCTGTTTGCAGCCGGAGGTGGATCATATGGGGGATCTAGGACCTTCCTGAGGCTCACCCAGCCTCTGTAAAATGTTATAAAAATAGGGAACTCAAAATAAGGTGGGAAAATCTGGTGGTTGAGTGTGATCTAGGACAAGTTCCCTCCTTGCAGACCCATTGTCCATGAAACAGTACAGTCTCTACCATGTACTGAACCACAGACCCGTTCATGTGTGGTAGTGGTACAGCTTTTTTAATAAACTAGACTAGGATAAATATATGGATTAGTATAATAACAACAGTTTCTTGGTCTGACTGATATTTTAAGAGCAAATGTGGAGTTTGCTAACTTTTTCAACCATATTGCCTTAAGTCCAGAAATACAATCTAAAAGGGCAAAACTGATGAAAGAAGTGCTCAACTATAACTTTATAACTATTTATTTATAACTAATATATTATAACTATAACTTCAATAGTTCCTCAATTTGTTGGCTGTTTTTAATTTTTTATCAACTTTAAAAATATGATTGATTGAATATTTAATATATAGTGTTATAGTATAACTAATTTTCAAAAGCTTCTCGATTACATTCAATCAAACCTCTTCTCAATATTCAAATATAATGAGCTTTGAATTTAAAAATGTTGTAGAATAGAATAAATAAATGTAGGAAAGAAATTCGTTGACTGGTAGATACTAATATAGGATGTAAATAGTTGGGGGTGCAGTCAAGAAAACACAGCAAATAAGTTGAAACTTATTATATTATACATGTGCCGACGTTTCGACCTACTGTGTAGCTCATCTTCAGGGCTATGAGAAAACAGACAAAAACAGAATAGACTGTAAAAATACATAAGATAGAGATACAGAAAACATAACATAATGTAGAGATATAGAAAAATTGAGCGAAAAAAGTGAACGATATATATCTCTATATCTCTATATTATGATATGTTTTCTGTATCTCCCCAACTATTTACATCCTATATTAGAATAAATAAATATTGCATAGAATAATAAAGAATCTAAGGATTTATGTTAATAATAAATATAATTTTAAGTTTTAGTATATGGACTTACGGAATTGAACTATGGGGCTCCACCAAATCATCAAATTCCTCTCGTATTCAATCCTTGCAATCCAAAATCCTTCGCAAAATCCTAAACGCTCCTTATTTTGTCACAAATAAAACCATCCATAATGACCTGAACGTTCCATATGTTACCGATTTAGCCCATTCCAGATACCTATCATTTCATAATAAACTCCAGGCCCATCCAAACCCACTAGTTTCCATCCTTGGTTCCAATTCCATCCCGGACAATCCTCCTAGGCGTCTGAAGAGAAGATGGGCTCGGGACCTTCTATAATAGAAATGTAATTAGAGTGCTGCCAATGGGTAGTGCCTCTACATGCCCTTTCATGCATTTATTTATTCATACAGCCTTTGTACTAGATGTATATATTACAGTTGTACAATTCAATAAAATAATTAAAAAAAAAAAAAAAGTTTTAGTATATAAAGAAATTATAGTATTGGCTTCTCCATTTATTCTATTTTTTAATATATTATTTATTGTCATATATGTATATATTGTCACACCTTTAGTGTTTTGTGATCAAGAAATTTTAACTTTGATTTTTTTTTTTACAGGAAAAAGTTGGCAAAGATGCAGTTGTATACTACAATAAAGGCTTGTAAGCTATACATTTTGAAAGTTGTGATAAGTTCTTTGCCACTTATTTATTGTACTTTCATCATTAAAGTTTGTATGAAACAGTAGAAAAGATGAATGCAGTAGAAAGTCATTAGGATATTCAATGAAAGGATAACATATTCCGTGTTAATAATATTTAAAACTTATACCAGTTTTGCAAAAAATTACAAAATTGGAATTTGGATAAAAATATTTTTAAATGCATACTTTTATACATAACTCAATCAATGATACATATTACTTTATTGGATACTTAATATTGTTATAGGTTGTATATTTATATGGTTTCAACTAATTTATGTTGTATATGTTATATGTTAAATATAGTACTATATAATTATGTTAAATTTATATAACTAAATGGTTTATTAAAGTTTAATATTATGTTTATTACTTAAGGTGAGAATATTGTGATAATAGCATTTCAACTCTTCGTAAAAACGAATATTATGCTATGGAAAAAACTGTAGATATGAAACTGAATGGCCTTCTTAATAAGCTAAAATTTCCTATATGAATAAAAATAGTAATTAAAAACATATTCAGTTTTGTGTCGGGAAGATCAAATTATTCAACATTATGCACGCAACATTGTTAGGGAACCAAACATTGACCATAAAACAATTATGAACAATTTATATAAGACTGGATACCGATAGAAGCTCGATGCTTGGATTTCACACGAACTAATAGTAAAAAATTTAATGGGCCGAGATTCCATTTAAGCCAATTTTTGAAACAAATGATTAGGGACGATGAAAAAATGGATCATTTATAGCAATAATGTCAAAAAAAGATCCTAGTCGAAACCCGGAGGATCTTCACAAACGGTTGCAAAGCCAATGAAGGTAATGGTGAGTGTTTGGTGGTATTGGAAAGGAATTGTTCATCATGAGCTGCTCAAACCTTGCCAAACCATCATTTTCAAGATTCAGAAGGAACTGATCAATAGGAAATTCATTGTCTACCATCACGACAATACAAGACAACACATATCTTTAAGAGACTCGGCAAAAAATTAAAAAATGGCTTAGCTGGGAAGTTTTGATGCATCCACCATATAGCCAGGACCTTGCACTGTCCAATTACCATTTGTTTCAGTCTCTAAAGAACTCTACGGTCTCTACAGATGTAAAGTTGGCTTCAAAGGAGGCTTGTGAAAACCAATTGGTTCAGTTTTTTGTCCAGAAACCTTAGAAGTTCTACAGTGATGGAATCATGGTTTTACCAGAAAAGTGGAAAAAGGCTATCGATCAATACAGTGAACATTGTGATAATAGTGTTTCAACTCTTCATAGTAACGAATATTATGTTAAAGAAAAAACTGTATATATGAAACTGAATGGCCTTCTTAATAAGCTAAAATTATATGAATAAAAATAGTGCAGCCCATTAAAAATTCTGGCATTAATAACATATTCAGCTTTGTGTCAGAAAGATCAAATTATTTAACATTATACTGGCTGAGTTTGAGTTTCAAGTTTGGTTTCTGAATTAGATCAAATTATAGCAAATGTAATAAAATCATCTATCCAATGAGTATAATAAAGCCATACAGGAGTAATTATTTTCTATTGAAATTAAAATAAGCAAACAAATAGATCTGTATACCAAATATGAGGAGGTGCAGGTTCACAAATTTATAACCAAATAAAATTATAACTTTTTTTTAATTTATTTATTTTTTAAACGTTTATTTCTCATAGGAGTTTTTGCTCTTTACTGATATAACTATTTTCATTTATCATCTTGAAAGATCATTTATATCCAATGAGTAGAGCACAAATTAAAATTAATAATTTTTTTTTGGATTTATTGATAAAACTAAATGTAAATAAAAAGAATATAATGTGAAGTGGATTTTACCGTGCACAATTATTTATTCCTGAAAGTTATAATTGTATTATTTCATAAACCTTCAGAAAAACTAATGCAATATGCAATATATATATATATACACACATATCTCAATGTTGATATTGAAACAAAAAAAGTGGTATGACAATAACAAATCGTTAATGCTTTTGTATAAATTAGAATGTTAATGTAATAGTCAAAATGTTTTTATAATATAAAAATTTAAGAAATGTTAAACTTTTATTTTATCGAATGAACCAATCAATACAGGTTCTACAACCCAGTAAGTGTCGGGCGCATCAAGATGTTGCCTTCACGTTTTATCTGTCTTGTGCAAAGGTCTGCCAAGCTTTGAAGAACAATGCTACCTGCCTGTGTCCCTCTCGACCTTATCTGCCCATTTAAATTCAAGTGATCTCTTTCCTTTTTCCGTCCACATACCCAAAAGAGAAGGATATGTGTTTTATTGAATTACTAAACATTTATATTGATCTAAATGTTGCAATTATTGATACTTTACTTTATATTTTCATTAGCCAATGGAAACACGAATTAACCTGATGAGCTGAGGAGTCTACACACATAGCACTCTGCTTCTCAACTTGGCTACATCTCTGCAGGCATGATCCTGGTATTCCTTGCAATTTACACGCCAAAGACGTGGTTCACATTTATTTCTTCTCCGTGGCTCACACTTATCTGATGCTATATCCCCGTAGTTAACACGGGGATGTAGAATCGGTGAAGAGAACGGATTTGTCTGACTTGGATACGACCCCCGGTAGCTCAGTGGTTTAAAGGACTGCAACAGAGACGCAGGCGACCCGGATTCGAATCCCGACCAGGGTAAATCTTTTCTATTCAGAACAAAAATATTTACCATAAAAATAACAATTAATAAAAATTAATTATAAACAATATATTGACGTATATCAACAAGATCCTAATTAAAGTAATGTTCAATGAACATTCTTCCCCATGTAAAAATTGCGAGAACATGGGGATTTAGGATTGGTGAAAAGAAAGGATTCGTCTGACTTAGATATGACCCCTGGTAGCTCAATGGTTTAGAGCACTACAACAGAGACCCCCGCAGACATTTTCTCTTCAAAACAAAAATATTAATTAAAAATAATTACCATAAAAATAAATTATAAAACATAGATAGATCATTGGCTCTACATCCCACATGGGGACAAGGTCTCCTAGCAACATCAACTGCCAGTCACCTCTGTTCAATTTTTCTTCAAGGAGTTTTTTATGGACTTCATTTGCTCCCATACGTGCAAAGTGTCCTCCCATCATAGCCCTAATAATGTCGGCATCTTAATGCAGTCCTATTATTTCAATGTTCGACCTTGGCCAACGCTAGTTATTGTGAAATAATGCTACAAAGATTCTCCATAATAATTTTCACTCAAACCTTATGATAGCGATGAAAGCTCTTGTAAATTAAAACATAGGGAAACACAAAAAATATTTTCTGGCTTTTTCAGGTCACAGCTGTAGTGAAGTATACACCACCTTTCCACACACATACAGAAGTCTGGTCACTTCTTGAGGTAGAAAATATAGTTTCTACATTCCGCGAGGTTTACCTCAAATGTATGTTTGCCTAGAGAGTTTTGTAGCACATAGTGGCATAAACCAAAAGGTTTACCTCTTGATGCGGACAATAGTTATGCTTGTTGCTAGATATGCTTGTATTGCCAGCATTAAGGATTAGTAAAAAAATAGAGAAGTCACTATTATGTCAATTTACCAGATTATCCACTCCATACGGATCCATTTTAGGTGAATCTATATGGGAAAAAATAACTATGTGTTTTATCAATAAAATTAATAAGAAAAATAAATCAGTCCTGCAGCAACAGATATGTATCACATCCCATGAAAAGGATGGTAAATTTTCACTTTTATAAATATTACTTGGTTATCCTGGCCGAATTTAGCCGATATGGTATGAGAGTCTGTGTCGTGAACTGGGTGTAAGTGATTAATCTTACAGAAGTGATGAGTGATTCTATATAATGAATGATTATTTGGAATTTAGATTAAAAATTTACAAAGGATTGCAATAAATACAAAATTTGATGTATTCTAAATTTCTTTAATTCTAATTTAAAATAGCTGTTTTCATGGTACAATTCTTTGAGGTGAAATATAATAAATTTCTTGTCCAAGATACTGCCGAATTCATACTCTATCATTCACGAAGGAACCAAATCCAAATATAAATGGTGATAACTTCATGCAAAAACTCTATATTATGAAATTGTTCTAATATATATTTCTTCGATTGCTTATTTAATGCCACTTTATCCTGCTATAGCTTATTGGACGATCCTACATGTTTACAGTGGGAGCTCTGTCCTTTTGCCTATCCAGGTTTAATTAGGATAGGGATTTTTAACGAGTACCTGACATCATACAGGCCCGGGACCTCTGTTTTTAATGTCCCTTCCGAAGGACGGCATAACCTTTAAAAAATCCTTGGGCCACCTGCTACAAACCTGCAATATCTTGTGCTTAGTAAATTGTTATACTAACCACTAGACCACAGGTCGCCCCATAATATATTTTTTTTCTTTATGAATTTTTTCATGAAAGTAAATATAGATGGGGGAAAATTATACCAAATTAGGGATTATTTGTAGATAAAACTTCTTTATTGCTTTCTTATATATTTAATATAAAAAATACATATTTTAATAAGTTACTCATACATAATAAATAATTGTTTTTATTAAAACATTTAAATTAAATTATCTTAACATTAATAACTATCTTATAACAAAAAATAATCACAATAAAAGACCAATATATCCAAGATTGAGTTTAAAAATAAATAAGCGTTTTAAATCCTAATGCTGTTACGTTTTTATGGATTTTAATCGGTTATGATAAAGCGAATAGCTTCCTCTTGATTACTTCCAACGTCGACAAATCTACATTGAGGGATACAGTCTTTCCCATCAATTCAGGATCTGCGGTTTTCATTACGATTTCACACATTGGAACAAAATCTGTCTCTTGGGCAGCCTGCAACGTTAGAAATAAATCATTAATGTGAATTTAAAAAGGCAAATGCCAACATTGCTCTATTCTTTCTTTACCTCTTATATTTCTTATTCAATGAATAATTTAATCTAATAAACTATAATTAAAACAGGAAATAAAGAAATAACTCTGTACATGAATCCACTTCCTTATCTTCTTAAACATGTTAGGTTGTATATGAGATTCACATATATCAATATTAAAACGTGGTTTAGCAGTCAAACAATCACTTATTACAAATGGAATGTATTCAATAAAGCCTAAATAATGTAGCTATAAAGTCCCCCCCCCCAATAGGGGTGGCATTGGTATACATATTACATATAGCCACATCTGAATTATTAAAATTATTTCAATCTCTCTGAAATGTTCGTGAAGTGACAGTGACCTATTATACATTCTTCAACCACTAGAATGTAATCAAGAATATATTAAAATCATGAAAAAATGATATCAGAAGATAACTAACTATTGGGTTGTCACACATGAAATGAACGTTTTTAGAACCAGGAAGAAAATAAAAATTTGAGATCAAATCTGACATATTTTTTATTTAAAGTATTTACCATCATTTTCGATACACTTCTGCCAACGGCTTACCAAGTTTTCTATCCCAAATTTGAAAAACATTGAGTCACATGATGAAAGGAATTCAGAAAATGCATTTTTAATGTCTAAATCATTGGTAAACAATTTTCTTCGCAAAAAGTTGTCCAAACTCCGAAAAAAGTGGTAGTTTCTAGGGGAATATGGAGGGGGGGGGGTCTGGTAAGACCCAATTCATAGCCCAACTCCTTTAATTTATTCACTGTCTGTATTGAAACATGAGGTCGGGCGTTATCATGAAGGAGAACAGGACCTTTCCTGTTTACCCGTACCGGTTGTTGCTTGATCAAATTTTGATGCAGTTGGTCAATTTCTTGGCAGTATAATGAATCAATTGTTTTTCCCTATTTTAGAAAAAAAAAATGAATGACCCTGCCCATAGACCACCATACAGTAACCATCAACTTTTTTCGGATGGAGATTCTGTTTTGGCATGTGCCCAGGATGCTGATCGGCATCTAACCATTGACCAGATCGGCGTCGATTGTCATACATGATCCACTTTTTGTCACAAGTTATTAAGCGGCCGAGAAATGGTTTATCTTTGGGGCAAACAAAGAAACACACGTCTCTAGACGTTTCAACTCTCATAGCTCTGTCTCTAGGCGTTAGTTGAGCTCGTGTGGGATCCAGGAATCAACCTTTTTTGCCTTTCCGATCAATTTTAAATGCCTGGAAACTGTCGTAAGACTTGTGCCTAGCTCTGACTGTTTTATGAGGGTCTTTTTCCACAGCATTCTTAAGATCTATTGATTTCTGAGGCCCTCCACGGGACAGATTTTCTAATGTTGTATCTCCTGAGGAAAATTTTGTAAACCAGCGACGGATGGTTCTTTCATTAGCACTTCCTTCACCAAACGCATGATTAATATTTCTTGCTGCCTGGGCAGCAGAATGATCAAGTTTGTACTCATAAAAAAAAATCGTTCGGAAATCGCGTGTTACCATGGCCACGGTTAAAATTATACTAAAATCTGTATGCCTACTTGGGAAAAAACAAACACAGTCTGCAAATAGACGAATAACAAGTGCTTATTATAGATAGTAAATATTTTGCTATGAATAAACAGGCAATGCTTTAATCCTCTATAAAGATTAAGATATAA
The DNA here is from genome assembly GCA_964056705.1 of Troilus luridus. Lineage (NCBI taxonomy): Eukaryota > Metazoa > Arthropoda > Insecta > Hemiptera > Pentatomidae > Troilus > Troilus luridus. The sequence continues at coordinate 3,473,390 of OZ057413.1, forward strand.
AAAATCGGACATTTCATGTGTGACAACCCAATATAAATGCCTATAGCCACTTTTTTGTTAAACGTACTGATTGGGTAATTTAATTAAATCAATCAGGGACAAAAAAAATCAAGTTTTATTATAGTGATTAACCACAACAATGGATTGGTCTGGGGTTCAGTACATGGTAGACTGTACTGTTTCATGGACAACGGTTCTGCAAGGAGGTGACTTGTCCTAGGTCACGCTCAACCACCAGATTTTTCCCCCTTATTTTGGGTTCCATATTTTTATAATATTTTATAGAGGCTGGGTGAGCTTCAGGAAGGTCCTAGATCCTATATGGTCCATCTCAGGCTGCAAACAGATTAAATAAAATCATGCCCGCAGCGGGATTTGAACCAGAATTTCCGGCATGGCAAATATTGTAGTTATTATTACCAATTAATTTTAGTTAATAATTCAACTAATTTGTAATTAAGGAGTGGTATTAGTTATTTTGATGGTTGAGCGGGACCTAGGACAAGTCACCTCCTTGGAGAACCGTTGTCCATGAAACAGTACAGTCTCTACCATGTACTGAACCCAATGGATTGTAGTGGTATAGGTTTTTTTTTTTATTAGTTATTTTGTGTCCAAATAGCTGATACGATCATCCTAACTTAATTTTAATAAGTGTTAATAATAACATTTTTTATATAACATATCTTATAAATAATTTTCCTATGATAATTATTTGTATAATAAGACGAGCTAGTGGTCTTATTACACATTGTACAGGTATGCAGGAAAACAAATAGCTATAAAATAAAAAAAATTTAAAGCCATAATAATAAACCTTTAACTAACCTTAACCATCTCCGGTGAAGCAAATATTGCAAGATCAGTCTTAATATGAGCTCCTTTTCTTTGTCTAATTATTTCATTTGTTACTTCCATCTATGGACAGAAAAAATATATTAAAATTCATAAATTATATTCAAGATTATTTTATGAAAATATAAAAAAACAAATAATAAAATATAAAACCAAATGTCTTGATCAGATATAGTCAGAATTAATTTTTTCTCTTTTTATTCATTAATATTGTCTTTAAATTACAGTGGAATCCCGATATTTCGTATTTCCGGCTAATTCGTACAAATTTGCCGGTCCCCAGAGAAAATCCCGATAAATGGTATAAAATCAATGCATTTCAGACCCCTCGGTAATTCGTATTATTTTTATGCTCGAGGTCTTTTATAACGTCATATAATTCGTATTTGCAGCTTTAAAATCTCGTTACTTAGTACTGTTTTCGAAAGGGAGGGAGAGAACAGTGAAGCAGATATGCCAGGGAGCAGAATGAGAATAAATGATTTCTAGGAAATCACTCACTTTGTATTGTTTTTATACACAAGTATGTTTTGTATTGTTTAGAGGCACAGTGGATCCTATTGTTTTTTACGGGAGAGGCAAGTTTTCTAGGAAATCTCGTAAGTAATTCGTACTGTTTTCACTCAAAGCAAATAAGGGGAGTAGAGAGGGAGAGTTCTAGGAATTTTATTAAGCTTTTCTTAAAATCACACTTTTATTTACAATTCAGTCTCGTTTTTGTTACCGTTGTGACACATAATCATGCCTCCAAAATACGTTAGCCTATCTATTGAAGAGAAATAACAAATCATAAACGCCGTGACCATTGGCTGTAAGCTAATTGACGTATCCAAGCATTTCATCGTCCCTGGTTCAACGATCACATCAATTTTGAAGAGCAAGAACAAAATCACTTCCCAGACTTGTAGAGAACTTAAAAAAGTGGTTCGTACAAGCAAGGAATTCAAATGTACCAGTTGGAGGTAATATTTGAAGGGAAAAAGCCCGAGTTTTCGCAGAAAAATGGGAATTGAAGACTTTCGTGCAAGTGATGGATGGTTCGATAGATTAAAAAAAATTGCATTAATACGGTTTTTAATTTTTTTTATTTTGTACTCCCGATAATTGGTATTCCCGATAATTCGTATCAAATCTTCAGTCCCTTGACCATACGAATTATCGGGATTCTACTGTACTAGTATTTACATTAAGGATGAATTTAACAAAAAATTAATTTGTATTTTTTATCTATCTATGAAGATCTAGGAATAATTTGATAAAATAAACAAACAAGTCTTCTGAATCACAAGTCAAGATCTTCAAACAGCAGTTGATCATAAACAGTAACATTATGGAGTAATAAAATTATTTATATAATTAATAATCATTACTTTTAATAAAATTATAAATAAAAATAAAATAAGGGACTGAAATTGAACTAGACCAAAGCATATTACATCTTCCAACGTCGCTACGGAACTAAACATTGATTATAAAACAGTTTTGAACCTTTTATAAAAGGCTGGATACCAATAGAAGCTCGATACTTGGGTTTCACATGAATTAATAGTAAAAAGTTTAATAGACCGAGCAGCTTAAAACCAACCCATTTTTGAAACAAACGATTAAAGGTGATGAAAAGTGGATCATGCACAACGATAATGGGCGAAAAACAGAACCAAAGCCAATGAAGGTAATGGTAAGTTTAGGTGGGGTTAGGAATAAATTGTTTATCATAAGCTGCTCAAACCATTAATACTCTCTACTGTCAACAACTAATGCAATTGAAGCAGGCGATTCAAAATAAACGCCCGGAATGGATCAATAGGGGGCGTTGCCTTTCATCACAACACTGTACCACAAATATCTTTAGTGACTCGGCAAAAATTTGGAAAGCTTGGCTCTAATGTTTCGATACCATTCTCCATGATACCATTCCGTATAAGCCGGACCTTGTCCCGTCTAGTCGGACGATAAAATGTTTCAGTATCTACAGAACACTCTTACTAGTGTAAAGTTGGTTTCAAAAGAGGTTTGTAAAAATAATTTGGCTCAGTCTTTCGCCCACTGGCCTCAGAAGTTCAACAGTGTTGGGATCATGGTTTTTCCCAGAAAAATGGAAAGAGGTCATCGATCATAACTGTACATACATCCTCATAAATTGCCAATATTTTTAATCCATTCATCATGTGTGTCTTCTGGTTTCGACGTGACAAAAACGGATAAACATTTTCTCAGATAGTCTCAGATTAAACCCTGAGGAAAGTTGCAATATGGCCAGCAAAATGTCGGCAAAGAATTTAACGATAGAAACCAGAAAATACATGTGATGAACGGATTAAAAATGCACATAAGTCATTGATGAATGTTTGAAATTTGAATGAATAAATTTGATTTGAAAACATGATAAAAACCGAAATTACTTTTCCCCCAAACCATTACAACTGCAACAACAAATAAAAATGAGTTCAAAATTGCAACTCATTAGTTATTTCAATAAAAATTTAAGATATAAAATATTTCTGAAATTTATTGAATTTGAACGTACCTGTAGTTTGTTCAAGATATCTCTCATCTTCTTTTCTTTAATTTCTTCTTCTATTAAGTATTTCTGCATATAATCCTTCTTGTCTACTCCAGGTTTAATCTTTGAGAAATTTATTACAGTAGGTAAGCTATTGATGAAATCCTAAATAAATTTTTAAAACAGGTATTAATTTTCTGCTACAAGAAACAATATATAATATTTTATATAAGCCCGATTCATTATTTATATTAGGTTTTATCTTTAAGAGGGAGCGGCTCAGAGGTAGAGCACTGAACTACCATGCCGGAAATCCTGGTTCAAATCCCGCTGCTGGCAAGACTTATATTTAGTCTGTTAGCAGCCGGGGATGGGCCATATGGGATCTAGGACCCTCCTGGAGCTCACCCAGCCTCTCTAAAGTGAGTATCCAAAATAAGGGGGAAAAATCTGGCGGTTGAGCGTGATTTAGGAAAAATCACCTCCCTACAAAACCGTTGTCTATGAAACAGTACAGTGTGTAACATGTACTGAGTCCCAGACCCATTCACAGCTTGCAGTGGTACAGATTTTTTTTTTAGGTTTAAAGATAAAAGAAAAAATGTATAGTATGGAATAGAAAAATAATTTAGAAATGGAATATTAATATTGTTAAGTAACCCTAACTATCCTTGAAAAATATAATCTCATTGACATAAAAAAGAAAGGTTATCCAGCCAACACATTAGAATTGTTAACATAATGTTACGGTCAGAGAGAGAAAGACATGTTGGAGAGATTAACACGAGCTGGAGGGATTAAGACAGATTAGAAAGGCCTTAACGAGGCGAGACAGTTCCAGGACCTTTCTAGCTACTGCCTAGAACATTCGACGGGCCTTTATATGCCCTGTGGGACAGTTAGTATCAGTCAGTGTCAGTGTGAAGAACTAGTCAGTGATAAGTGAGGGTAATAAACTGTTTCTGTTTAGTACTGTGTGTCAGTTTGTCATATTTGGAGAGTCTTTTATGGTTGGCGGACTTTAATGAGTGAACTGTAAGAGTTAATTTGTAGTTATAAACTCTAGTGTATTTTATTGTATTTGAAAAAATTTATGTAAGTAGTTAAGTTATTCAGTATTAGCAATGTCTTATATTATTTTAGTAATTAGATAACAGTTAGGCCTAGGTTATAATCTTTAGAATATTGTTACTGTAAATGTATATTAGTTTAATAATTTAATTGTTTTAAATAATTTCATTGTATTATTTTTAATTTGTTAATAAATATTAGTATCTTGAATTTAGGAGTAGTTTAAGTCATTTTACAAGAATAATTTTATAGATATAGACAATAATTAATAGTCTATAAGAAAAAGTCTTAAGCTTGTTTCACAGCATTTTCTGAATTTAAAGAATAGTCCTAAAATTGAAAGATTGGAATAAGATGTAGCTTGTTTATTTATTCAATTTGATCCATTCCATTTCTTTTATCATTGTTCAAAAACAGTACTATATTTAGTGTAACGGCTTAAAGAAGTCAGGTACAATGGCTTTGTGATTAGCCAATTTTTAAAAATGAATAGTTGCCTGGAAGACGGGCGCAAAGTTACATTTTTCAAAGTTTACGGGAGAGCCAAAATAAGAAAACGGGTCATTTAATTAGGCGACTGTCACATACGCCCTTCTTACATTTTATAGATTTTGCACTTATGCCCTTGTAAGTAACACTAGTAAGGTTAGGATATCTTCACATGGGCCTTTCTTCCACTGGAACTTTGTCTCTTGAGAGACCAATCATCCTCTGATCTAGACAACAATTGTGCTATCACTGACCTCTATTGACTGTTTAGGCAACTAAAAACTAACGTTAGCGGTAGGGGCCATCACATGGACCTTGTTCCACAAAAAAAACAACAACTGAAAAATGTAATATACGCCCTTCTTCCAGGAAACTATTCAAATATTTATAATTTAACTGATCCAGTATGACAAAAGACTAAACAAAAAGTAGTTCCCCGATCCGTTGCTAGCAACGCTGATTAAATATTACATCACTAAAAATTTTATTCTATATAATAGAGCGATAAAACGTTATAAAAGTACGTACTTGCTGAAAGCGTATTACTTTCTTCTGCAGCTCATCAATCCTTTTGATATCCACGTTCTCGATATTTGATTTGTTTTTAACCTATATCAATAACAAAAAAATGTTAGCAATGAAATATATTAAAATATTATTAAATGTATTTATAACCATACATACATGAATAGGAGGAAGCTTTTTAAGCACATCCATATAGTGCCTATACTGAGCTTTTGTTCTTAATCGTTTTTCGTGTCTCAATTCTGACTTCAATAAATCAATTTCGTTAAGTAAAATCGGAGATTCGATGACTTTCATATTGCTCAGTCCACCTTCATTAGTGATCAAACCTGAAAGATAAATAATGTGTATATTTTAGGACTAAGATACTTAAAAATTAAAATAACATAATTCAACCCTTTAGTGTAAATAATTAAAGTAATCATTTAAAAATATTACTTAATCCACAGCAAATGATAATTATAATAAAATAGAATTAAAACTGCAAATATAATCAAATCTGAAACTGAAAATGTTCTTCCATACATCAATATTTATAATGATGGATCTTTGACCGCACTCCCTGACCAATTCAATCCATCATTAGAATTATCCAGTCAACTATTTTCCACTCAAACATCAATATTTATAAATTTTTGTTTTGAAGAGAAAAGATTTGCCCTGGCCGGGATTCGAACCCGGGTCCTCTGCATCTCAAGTGCAGTGCTCTAAAGCACTGAGCTACCAGGGGTCGTATCCCAGTCAGACAAATCCGTTCTCTTCACCTATCCTATATCCCCCTGTTCTCAAAATTTTTGCGATGTATACACGGGGAAGAATGTTCATTAAACATTACTTTAAATAATAAATAAATAATGATAATAATAATAAATAATAAATAAAAAAAATAACAATTAATAAAAATTATCAATATTTATAGCTTCACAGGGGCGGAGATTCTTCCAGTGATCTACTTGGCTGCTTTCTGATTGGCTGGGTTTCCGACCTGGTGGTCTCTGATTGGGCGGGCCTGGTCTGGCTGACTTCTGATTGGTTTGCCTTTTCTTTTAAGTTTTTTGGTTTCTTCTTGGCTAGTGGTATGTTTGGGAGCCATAATTTTCTTAATTTATTACCATCTACTCTATTTTTGAAATTTTTGGGGTGCTTTACTATTTCGATCGTTTCTAATATCTTTTTTCTGTCGTGTTATTACACTTTAAACCACTCTAATTTTTCCAATCACAATAGCATGGTTAGTATTCACAAAATATTCTGCCAATGCTGGTGACTTGCTATCAGCCTTCTTTATGCTTCTAATATGTTCTGCAAGTCTTGTAGATATCAGAAATGATGACACGGTGGAAACCAGAAGATGTAAGTGATGAAGGGATTAAAAACATTACATTATTGGCGCGACAGACTCATAAAGAAGTCCTTGGCCTGTTCAATTGTCTCGATCGCCTGCTTGAGTGATGGAGACCTTGCTCAGCCTCAGATCTTCATAGACGCCATCCTTCCATCTAGCTTTGGGCCTTCCTCGAGGTCTTCCTCCATCAGGATTTCTTTTATACAGCTTTTTAGCTGTTCTTTCCTCGTCCATCCTATATAAGTGGCCCAGCCACTTGATGCGTTGAATCCTGATGGAGCTCTATATCATTAGGTCTCCATACAACTCACTTAGCTCCTTGTTCCTTCTGATCCTGAGTTGGTCATTTTCTCGACCTGGGCCAAATATTTGCCGAAGAACTCTCCTTTCGAATCTATTCAGCTTTTCCACGCTGGATTTATTCAGTGTGAGGGTTTCATCAGCGAATGACGGTTTTATATATCATCAGCTTGGATTTTAGGCTAAGGAGCTTTGATATCCCAAATAATGCTTTATTACCTGATACTATCCTGGCTATGATTTCCTGCTCCTCATCCAAATTCTCGTTTATACGGCTTCCTAAATACTGGAAACTTGACACTAGTTGGAAAGTGTGTCTTCCAAACGTGTAGCTATGAGGTGGTCGGTTTTGTTTACTATTCTTTATCACCATGACCTTGGTTTTCTCCTCATTCACCTGTAACCCCATTTTTCCAGCTTCCACTTCCAGCCTCTCAAAAGATTCTTTTAAGATAATCAGCGATCTTTCTACTAATACAAGGTCATCAGCATATGCAAGAATGCCCAGACTACAGTTAATGATGGTTCCCTCCATCAGTAATCCTGCCCTTTTAATGACACTTTGCATTACAATATTGAATAGTAGAGGTGCCATCGAGTCTACCTGCCTAAGTCCTGAACTAATCTTAAATTTTTCTGTGATTGAGCCATTTACCCTTAAGCTGCAAACTGTGTTTTCCATCGTGCTCATTACCAAATGCACCAACTTGGATGGAATATGCATTTTGCTCATAGCTCTGAAAAGCTCACTCATGGATATTTTATCATAAGCTGCCCTAAAATCTATGAACAGCATCCACAATATATTCCTGAACTCCTTCATTTTTTCACACATCTGTCCGAGGGAAAAACTCTGATCTATAGTAGATCTGTTAGGTCTAAAGCCTCCTTGGTATTCTCCAATATTTCTCTCAACATAGGGCAGTAGGCGATTATACAGAGTTATCGAGAATATCTTATAGGCAGTATTCAGTAGGCTTACCCCTCTGTAATTTTTACATTCTGTAGAGTCTCCTTTCTTCTTGTAGAAAGGCACTATAATAGATTCTTTCCACTCACTCGGGATCTGTTCCTCTTTTGGTAAACATTGGCTGTGGTAATTTAAGAGAGTATTTAGGTAGAATGTTGTAGGGATCATAAAAGTATCCTATTTATGAAGTATCGATCTTATTCAGGTGATGAGGGTAGATTTCTTCCGTTAAAAGTTTTGATTAATAAGTATATAGATACACAATAAAAAGCCCCCAGGGACCCACTTAATAGAAGCTGGGTGAGCCCAAGGAGGGTCTTTAGATTTCACAGGTTCCATCACTGGCTGTTAACAGATTGAATAATTTATCTATCACAGCTGGAATTGAACCTTCTGCATAACAACTCGGCACACTACACACTGAGGTACCACACCCCTTAATATAAATAAGAAAATTTAAGAAAATATACATTAAAATTAACATTAAACAAATAAATTTCTTACTTATAGGAGAAGCTTTCATATCCATGACAGCTTTCTTCGGAAGCGTTTTCAGTTTGTCCTTCAATTCACCCTTTTCCATTTCTAAAGAATCGATATCTTTCTGAAGATGATCCATGGTTTCTTCAAATTCTTTTTCTTTCCGTTTCAATTGCTGATGAGATTCTTCAAGTTTACGCTTAAAAAAAAAAAAAAAAAAAAAAAAGGGTTTTTTAAACTCTGTAATATGCAACTGTAATATGCAATAAATGTTATGTTTTTCTTATATTTATTGTTGATATTACCATTTTCATTTATCGTTTTTCATTAGATGTTCAAAATTATTAACGGGTAAAAAATAGTTACTAACAATAGTTTGGACAGGTATCTTTAATTTCCTGTTTTAGTTTAGAGACTTAAGGTTTTTAGTTGGAATTTTTCCACTAATGTATTAATAGTTAGTAACTTTTTATTTATTTACATATTTCATTTTATTATATTTTTGCAGTCTATTTTTCAAATTGGATTTGTATCAGGCCTGTTAAGGTCCAGCACATTGATTTATAAATAATGTAAAACTGGACTTTAAATCTTTGGATTTTTGTATATTAGGACAAATACCATTATCCAGTCATCATAACTTCTTAAATTATATAAATTAAAAAGTTAAGATGACTGGATAATGGTTTTTTTCCTAATATACAAAAATCCATTGATTTATTTTAACTATAACACTGATTTTAAAAATATAATTAATCTTCTGGACTGAAATAAAATTATTTTGTGTACTATAATAAGCTTAATAAAATCTTTGAACAATCCATGCATCGAATATTATATAACTTTTTGCGTTTTTAAAATCTCATGGATTTTTTTTTTTTTATGTCAAATTTGCCAATATTTAAAGATATTCAACTGATTAAACACAAAAAAAGACTAAACAAAACATAGTTCCTCTATCCGTTGCTAGGCAACGCTGATTAAATATTCCACAGCTAAGAACTTTTTCATATAATAGTTGAGAGATACCTTTAATGTTTCAATTGTCAACTCATAATCCCTGCTTATATTGGCTAATTTCTTTTCTGATATATCTTTCCTCAAAGACATTTCGGCTAGTTCCTCCTGTTTCGCTCGTAAGGCCATCCTCATTTCTCTCATGTCTTCCGCACTCCTCTCTAGTCGTTTTTCAACTCCAGACATTGCGTTCAGTTTGGCTTTCACCGCCTTGGCACGTACCATCAAAGGTGCTTCAATAGACTCCTGTGTAAACATAGAAATAAAATAATAAATTTAAATTCAATCAATTGTTTTGATTTTTTTTTTACTGAATCTAGCTCCAAATTTACTTCCAAATTACATATATTAAAAATACCTATGAAAAAAAAAAACAATACTTTAATAAGAAATTCACAATTCTATAAAAGACAATATAAACCCATGATTGTCATGATCCCCAACATTTATCCAACTTAGGAGTACATTTTAGAATATTTTCTTAAAGAGTATATTAACGTTTGAATATTTTTAATAACATAAATAACAATTTAAAAAATTGTGATAATAACTCATAAACCGATGGTGTTTTGTTTAATTAAAAATTATATTTTTTATGTTGCACCTAACCTCCATTTATATTATATTTTATAAATCGAGCGTGGGGATTTGCAGATAATAATTGCAGCTAACCCTTACTACAATCATACTGCAGTAAAAATAACATTATATTTTAAAATTCTGGCAAGGGGGGATTCCCAGGCACCACTGGAAATCACTATCTTGACCCACAAAGACTTCCAGAGAGCATAAAAGAGCAAGTAAGGTAAACAAATCAAACAAGAATTAATATTGAAGGATGGAAATAGTTGGGGGTGCAGTCAAAAATTTACACAATAATTAATTGGAAACCTATTATATTTTATAGGCACACATAAAATATAATAAGTTTCCACTTAATTATTGTGTAAATTTTTGACTGCACCCTCAACTATTTCCATCCTTCATTAGTACTTACAGTCAAAAAAATTCTTCTCTAACAAGAATTAATATAATAATAGGATGTAATAGTTGGGGGTGCAGTCAAGAAAACACAGCAAAATAAGTGAAGCTTATTGTATTTTATATGTGCCGAAGTTTCGACCTACTGTGTAGGTCATCTTCAGGGCCAATAGGAGTGGCTGCTCGGTGCAGAAGGTGTGGTGCAGAAACGTCGGCACATATAAAATACAATAAGTTTCACTTATTTTGCTGTGTTTTCTTGACTCCACCCCCAACTATTACATCCTATTATAATATCTACCAGTCAACGAATTTCTTTCCTACAAGAATTAATATTGATAACATTTAAGTTAAAATGTACCATTTCCAAAAAAATATCATTTCAATAAAAAAAAACAAATATCTATGCCCAACACCATGGTATTACAGCCTAGCAGGTGGTCTTAGGATTTTTTAAAGGGAGTAAAAAATTCTTAGTTAAGCGGAAGTTCGTAAAATGGATCCTTACTAAAGCCTGTACAGTGTCGGATACTTGTTAAAGATCCCTATCCTAATTATTATATTGGGATATGTAAAATTTAGGACTACCGCTGTAGCATAGTTCGATTAGCCATAGCAGTATAAAGTGATGTTAAATAAACAAACATAATAAAACTACAATCGTGAAAATAATCTAGGTTATGCAAGGATAAGGTTAGGGACTCCTACAACATTCGGCTTCATATGATAATAAACTTAAGGCAAATGGCGATTTGAAATTAAGGTTAGTTCTTAAAGATTACCTTTTCTTTCTGCTGCGCTAGGTATTTGTCTTCATTGTCTTGTAAAGCTTTTACGAGGTTCGAAACGTGAATAGCTATTGCTTCCATTGACTGCTCAATATAGCTTGTATCAGATTTATATTTCTCTGAATCTACGTGTTTATCAAAACTCTGTCTCAGAACTTCTTGGAACTTAGACGTTGGTAAGAGGCTTTCAGTGTCTGAAACAAATAAATAATTATTTTCAAGATTATTTTGACTGTTAAGATTTTTTAAATCGTTATTTTGACCTTTTTTGAAGCACAAAACCAATATTGAATATTTAATTTCTTAATGATATATAAATGGATACCATTGGTTGTAAGAGCAAGCGCAGTAGCAGTTTCGGCAATGACCCTAGCTAAGGTGACGACATGAGGCGACACTCCGCTGAGATCCGAACCAAGGCTTAAGTGAAGATCTCCAATATCAGAGTGCCTTCTAACTTGTCTAAGCTGGGACCTGAGTCCTTCGAACCAGCTCGGTGTTTTCTTCAGCACCTCCAAGCCTTCACTCTAAAAAATATACATGCTTTGTAAAACTTAAAACTGCTAAAGGAACAACTTATGGGATTTTTTTCCAAAGGTTTTGTCTCAAAAATGATATTTTAGCATTACTTTTAGAATCAAAATGATTTGTGTTTATATAACTTCACTCAAGTTTATATAATTTTTCCTAAACTCTAAAATTTGTCTTTAATTTGTATGGAATGTAAACAGACTAAAAATAATTTATAAAAATATTTAAAACAATCAAAATACCTGCGTAAGTGCCAATATAATGTTTATATCAGTGTTAATACTATCGATGGCACAGAGGATGGCCTTTCCGGTATCTGCGAGCAGCTGTCCTTGATGAATTCCAGTATCACCCGACTGAAGGATCAGCGTGTTGTGCATTGTATTGAAATAAGTTACTATTTTTTCCAAACTTTCAGTATTAACATTTTCATCCACCTGCAATCAAATACCAAATTAATAAAATTAATTCGTAGAAAAATTTAAATTTAATTGAATAAGATCATACTTTGTCCTGCTTGAGAAGTTCGATGTAAGCATCTAAAGCTTTTTCCTGCTGTACCATATCTAAATAAGAAGATCCTGCTTTGAGTAATGTTTCCGGCTTACAAGTATTTAATCCGTGAACAAATTGATGAAGTACGCCCTATTAAAATAAAATAAAATAATAGAAATTTAATTTTATTCACAAAAAATGTTAAGTTAAGAACTAGGTATATACATAAGACATTATATTGATGAAGAAATGGTTGAACGTGTGTATCTTAAGCAATGTTAAAAATGATAGAGGGATGCAGTCAATGAATTTAACACAAATAAGTAAGAGGCATAAAGTGAAATAAGTTTAAGTTATTTGAGTAAATTCATTGACTGTACCCCTTTCAACTTTGCTCAAAAAACATTATATTAGAGAAGCACTATACATCATGAAAGCTGAGTTCACTTAAAAAAAGCAGTGAAATTTTTAATTTTTACATGATCTATTTACTAAAATTTTATGTAATCATTTATTTTTGATATGCTACAGATATTAAATACTAACAAATAATTAAATAATTACTACACTACAATGCATAGTTTCTACTACAGTAGAAAGCCCAAGACAAAAATGAGGAAGTTCCACCTAGGGTATGCCAATCTCACCCCAATAAGCCTCTCATTGTAATTTCCTCAGAGAACGACAGAAACCTTCAGCACAATATACCAGATTAAAAGAAGAGTTGCTGGCTATAAACATGACCATAAACCCTAATAAAACAAAAGTGATGAGGGTAGGAAAGAAGCCAAGGAGAATGATGAGGGTCATTAGAGTTGAAGATAAAGTCCTGGAACAAGTGGAGAACTTCAAATACCTGGGAGAGCATCTAAACAAAAACGGATACATCGATTTGGAAGTGACCGAGAGAATCGGTCCCGTGGGCAGGATGTTTGAACCGGTATGAGAGGATTTCTTAACCGTAGAGAAGTAGAAAAGGAAACAAATTGGCTTTATTTAAGTCAACATTTCTCCCTATCCTCAAGTACTCTTCAGAATCATGGACGCTGACAAAGAAAGACCAATCCAGAATGCAAGCAGCAGAAATGAGATTTCTCAGGAAGATAGAGGGCAAAAACAAAAAGAGACCAAGTCCGGAACACCACTATAAGGTCGAACCTGAATGTTAAACCAGCCAACGAGCTAATAGAGGAAAACTGACCGAGATGGCTTGGACACCTCCTGCGAATGGATCCTAGCAGAATTGCTAGCCAAAGTGGGAAGAAGAGGTGAGGAAGGACTTCGAGAAGAGGGGACTCCATTGGATCAGTTGATGGAAGACCGGCAGAGCTGGAGAAGGCTGTGCAGAATTCCTCCTCACGCTGCTTAGGAGGCTATGAGGATAAATTATGATGATGATTATGAGAGTTAACTTTTTTAGACAACATAAATACGACTATAACTTCAGTTATCGCCAACATAAACTATTTTTGACATGTTTTTTAATTATTTTTTTGCTACTGTCCATCTTATACAGGTGTCACAGATAAGATTGTTTCACCTTACATTCCAAAACTTACACATTTCTCTACATTGGATGCAATATTATATAGTGTTCGATATTTAATTTTGTTTTAAGCATTGAATGGCATCTTATTAAATAAAACATATTAGAGATTGAATTGTATTGAATGAACAGATAGAGGAAAGTTAGAGTATTTTAAATAGCACAATTTATGTCCTGATCACAGATTGATCTAAACATATTTTGATTTAATAGCTGGGTCATAAAATCATTGTTAGATATAAAAAAAACTCTGAAAGAAAGAAATATACAAACTATTTTTACAAAATATTATTATTCATCATTAGCTTCAATATCTTACCATTAAAATATAAATATGCGTAGAAAACCTTGACATGGCTGAAAACTGTTGAGCTTTTACAACAACTGTTTTATCAACGGTAGCGACCGCTGGAAATTTATCTCTCAACTGCGAAATCAAAACCTGGCATTTCGCAAGGAGACGTGGCATCAAGAGGACTAACATCACAGCATCATTGTCTCCTGATAATAAAATTTATACATAAAAATTAAAAATATTATATTGAAAATTTAATTTTCATATATTTAAGATCATAATAAATAATTTCTAGAGACTATAAATTAATAGCTAGCTGCTAACCACAGCTTCGCTCATGAATATTTTTTTTCTACCATTTTCAAGATGGTCCATCTCAGGTAAACTATATATGCATTAAGAGAAAAGAAAATAGTCCGAGTGGATATCGAAAACTATTTAAGAAATTATTAACGTTTTTATAAATCGATATAAAATAATTATTGACTCTATGATGTATATGGAGGTATAAATAACTTCTTGGTAATAAATAAAAAACTGGTAAGTAAAATAAATAATTTCTCAAATAAAATTGGTTTTTATTTATCACCGGATAGTATTTCATATGACATATTAGGCGAGTTTATCAGATGAAGAAAAACCTTTGCAGAAAAATAAACAAATAAAAAGGTATATAAAAGAAAGAAATTGTTAAATAAGAGAATAGTACATACGCCCTGAACCTTTTGAAAAAAACAAACTTAAGCCTTGAACAGTCAGAAAGCCTTCGACCAGACAACAAATTAAAAATTTAAATCCAGTCCAATTGAAATCAAATAAAAATTCAGAGTGGATTTTGGAGGAAATGGTGATTACAAACATTGTTTTTTTTTTTAAATAAAAAATATGATAAAATTTTGATTTTTTTTTTTTGCTGCTTACATTATAATACAATCTGAACTACAGATTACAGTTAAACAATATGTGCAACAAGTTGTACAATTAAATGCACAGTTGAAAATTGCGAACAGGGGGTGCCCCCTAGGATAATAATAAAATTTTTAAAATATTGTAGTTAGTAAGGATTTTATATATATTTTTTATTCAACTAGTATTTTGGTTAATATCGGACTGTTTCAGCTTCTGTTTTTATTGTTATGTAGAGAATTTATTACTAGTATGGTAAATAGAGTTATTCGAAAAATACTTTCATTATTAGGTCTTGGAAATAATTTTTTTTTTCAAGAAATTAGAGGACAAATATTTACAAACCCAGCCTTATAAGAAATTTATTATATTTTATCTAAAATAAACGGGAAAAAAAATCAGCTTAATAGACTTTGTCGGATTTGAGTTCCTGTGATAACCATATAAGTGTTTGTTGATAGATAAAGCCTCAAACAAAACTTAAATACAAAGAGAGTCGGGAACCGATAGGTATAAAAAAATAAGCAATTAGTTATGTAAAGAGTTATAAAAAAGTATAAATAATTTAAATAATATGAAATATAAAAATACCTCCTCTGACAAGGAAAAAATCTGGCATAAAATTAACGAGGTATTGAACATGCTGTTGAGCCTGATGTACTTCCATATGTCTAAGCTCAAGATCGATGGCACGAGCATGAGCTTTTGTTTCTGCAAACATTTTCTGTAAAAAAAAATTTTTAAAGTTTAAAATAAACTAGTATGTTCATATTATAAATTCTAAAATAAAAAATAAGTTCTAGGCATAATTAAATAAATAAAAATACAGTAGAGTGTTGATTATCCGAAGTAATGTAGAGATCAGTGGTTCAGATGATAAAAAAAAAACTTTTAAAAAATGTCAATGGATCACCATGTTTGTGTAAAAAACACCTTTATTTCATGTTGTAGGAAGCAAATGAACATCAATAAAAATATTTATATACATAGCAAGATTGGTCAAAGTCGTGGCACAAAGAAAGTTACAAGATTAGTGCAGTAATAAATATTTAATAATATTTCCAGAAAATTAAAATTTAGAGAAAATATTCAACTTATTTTCTAAGACTGGGGCAATATAGACCCCTCCTTGTTTCTTTTCCACATAGCCAGTTCAGATAAATGACAATCGGATAATCAACGCTATACTGTAAAGCAAAATAGTTTTTAAGTAATAATTAAAATATAAAATAAAAACTATGATCAATGAATAATAAATAAAATTATCTAACAGAGAAATACATACCTTGAAATCATAAATTTCAGACGGCATTGGAGATGCCTTAGAACTGCTATCGACTTGTAATCTCAAATCTTGATTTTCTTCTTGAATACGGCCAACGAGTTCTCTAAATTTAACAATCGTTAATTCTCTGTCTGCCAGACTTTCCAGTAGTTGCTCAGTCTTTCTTTGTGCCTAAAACATAACACCAGAAAAAATAAAGATATTTTTGAAAATTGTCTGTCTTCACTCTTCCTAATTATATTTCAGTATAATAACATCTGAGATATTAATTTTTGAAAAATATTAATTGAAACATGAAATAATTATTGAAAGGGAATAAGTTAGATTTTTATATAATACGAGGTGTGGCTATTAAATAACGAGACTGACGTTGCAATAAAATTTATTTTTATTTTATACATAATTACTTACTTTCACCTTCAATATACACCCCTTATCTATCCCTACAATGCTCCATGCGAATTTTCCATTGTTGGAAACAGTGCTGGAAGTCATCTTCTGTCAGCTCCTTCAGGACGCGTGCCGCTTTCTCTTTTACAGCTTCCACGGACTCAAATCTCGTCCCTTTTAATGAAGATTTCACCTTAGGGAACTGATAGAAGTCACATGGTGCAAGATCTGGTGAATAAGGTGGATGTTCTAACACTGGGATGCTGTACTGGGCTAGGAACCTCTTGACAGATAACGCGGAATGAGCTGTTTGTCTTGGTGGAGAACCCATGATTTGTCCTTCCACATTTCGGGTTGTTTTTTCCATACTCTTTCACGTAGGTTTGCAAGTACCTCAAGGTAGTAGTATTGATTAATAGTTTGACCTTCAGGAACCCAATTAAGGTACACAATCCCATGAATATCGAAAAAAACAATCATCATTGCTTTAAATTTTGACTTGCACATTCTAGCTTTTTTGGCTCTCGGTGAAGTTGGGGTCTTCCAGTGCATGGATTGGCGCTTCGTTTCCAGATCATAAGTAAAAAAACACGTTTCATCACATGTTATTACCCTTTCCAATAAATTTGGGTCATTTTCAATGGCATCCAAAGTGCCAGTACAGACATTTTTGCAAGTACCTCAAGGTAGTAGTTGTAGGTAGTAGAGCTGCTTGTTGTTCAAACGTGAGAATTTTAGGCACCATTTTGGCACACACTTTTCACATGTTAAAATTGTCATGTAAAATTTGCCGTACACATTCTTTATCAATAACTACAGTTTCAGCAATTGCACGAATACTTAATCGATGGTCAGACCGAATCAAATTACCGACTTTTTCAACATTCTCGTCCGTTTTTGATGTTGATGGGCGACCTGGCCACGAACCATCTTCAACGTCTTCTCGGCCACCTTTAAAACGCTTAAGCCATTCAAAAACACGTGCCCGCGATAAACATTCACTGCCATACACTTCTTTCCGTAGCGGTTTTTTGAAGTTTGAAGTGAAATTTCACAATAATTCGTTGCTCTATTATTGCACTAACCATTTTATCCGACAAAACAGAAAACCAACACTAGCGCAAACGTAGGCTCTGACTAAACGGTATTGTTTACATAAGCGAGACTAACTGCATACTAAAGAGAAAGCTTCAAACTAAACAGATGTCAGTCAATGGCGGTTGGCACATGCGTACTTGTTCCACAGCAACGTCAGTCTCGTTATTTAATAGCCACACCTTGTATGTAGTTTTATAGCCTCCAACTCTTCAATGATTTATTTAATCAAATAAAGAAATAAAACTACATTAGAAACAATGGCTTTGAAAAAAAAAATTTTTTTAATAACCGAAAAATATTTTCAAAGTTAAAATTAGTGAACCAACATTTTGAATTTGTAAATGAATTATTCTTCTCCACATTATTCACACTCGACTCAACAATGCCACAATAAGAAATAATGACTTTTAAAGGAAGGATGGTTTATTTGGCAACTATAGTAGAATCAAGATAAATGCAATGTTCCATCGACCATCCTTAAACTTTCCAAATCTCTAAACCAGGTATGGCCAGCCTAAATAATCATATGGCTGACATTGGAAATGTATCATAATTTTGTGAGATAAATGTAAAATTATATATATTTATAAATAAATGAATTTAGACCCACTATAGACATTTTTTCGAATTGAAAAATTGAAACATAACAAGTTATTATTATTGTTGTAATTTGTTTTGATATTGGATAATTCAGATGGCAGTTTTTACTCATATATAATTATTTTTTTATAAAACAGCTGTTGTTGAATCTGTAGTGTAGTATAATATTTTCTATTATTAATAATATTTTCTTATTAAATCAGTTAAGTACTAAAATTTATATTTACGTTTATTTTTGTATAAATAAACACATCATTATAAATATCTTCTTGGAGATTGAGTTTTTATTTCTTTTCAAGACAATTATAATGTTTACTATTATTCTTAAATGTAAACATAGATAATATAAAAATATTACATTTATAATATAATGCAAATTTTTATCATTATAATGATTTTATCTCAGAATTTCTACATGTAATTTTTGACTATAAGGATGCACAAATAATATATTTTTTTAATACATTGCTTTTCACTACTTTGGTCAAAAAAATAATAATAATAATATATATATATTTTGTAAAATTGTGATGAATCTCGCAGGTGGAAAAAATGTTTACGGTGTGTCACTCCTGCTCTAAGCTATAGTGAAAAAGTGAGTGGGTAAACAAATAGTTATACAAATTAAGTACTTGGAGAACAAGGATTTTTTTGTATCGACGATATAGAATAAAATAGTAGCTATTAAAAAATGTAAAAAATAATTTTGTACCTCCCAAATTTGTAAATTTTTAAGATCAAGCTCTTGTCTGAAATCTTGTTCTTGCTCTTTAAATCCTTCTTGAAGTTGATCATTAACTTCTTGAAGCTCTTCAAGTTCAGCAACGGTTTCATCCAATTCTTTCACTTTTTCTTCTAATGAAAGCTTTTGTTGACCTAATGTTTCGACCATCTCTTCAGCGCCTAAAGCTGCATCAACCTATCAAAACAAAAATCTAAGTCATATACAGAAGATATTAGCAATTTAAATAATTCTATAGAATATTAATCAACAAAAATTTGTTAAATGACATAAGTAATAACAATTAAATAATATAACAATTACTTGTGCATGTAGTTCATCTATCTGCTCTTCCATTTCAGCTATTCTTGATTTGAGTTTTTCGTCACATTTGAGAAGCTGATCGAAATCCGACTGTTTCTCTTCAAAATCCTTCAAAAGCTTTTGTTTTTCATGTTTTTCGTGAGCTGATAAATCTCTTAATCTGAAAGGAAGATGTAAACTTTTACAGCTGGGAAAAAATTTCTTGTTAAATGACTAAAAATAAAGCCATGCTAATAGTTTTTGAGCACATTCTACCCTCTAACCTTCTATAAGACAGATCCTTTAAAACATTTGGAAGTCAACGATCTGATGATAAAATCACTATAATATTGACTATAGTCCGACAATTTAAAGAACGACCTTTTGCAAAATCAGAGGTAGGGCTGGAGAGGTGTGGTGGGGAGTTACCATTGTTAAAATGGATAATCAGTTATCCAGGTTATATTCTTGTATCAAGAAATGGGGTATATATGCCTTCCTCACTGGCACCGTTTTGATTCAGGTATAACTGTAGCCTTATACTTTTTAAGTATATATATTATTGCCTATTAAAACATTATTTTAGTCACGATGAGGACAAAGGCCGAATGAAGCGAGCTAAGTAGTGGGAGATAGGACATGGCTTCCCTATGCCCTTTTTCTTTTGTTATTTATAAATATATCCTCCGAGGCATCTGAAAAGAAGATGGCCTCGTGACCTTCTAAGATGAACTTTATTTCTAAAATTTTATTGTAAAAGATAATAAGAATAACGCTTTAAGAGCCTAAAAGATCAATGACAATACCACCGATATCTGCTTACAAACTTCCGTCCAAGGACCAAACCCAAACCCAAATCTACTAGATCACTGTTACCACAATCCTCCCGCCTACGGTCTAGCCCTCCAACGTTTACCAGTCAGCTCAGCACCTATTTAACTGGTTAGTAAATCATCCAATACAAGGCCCAACAACTTAACAAGACCATTTCAACCTTCATGACACTATCACTTCAATAATATTAATCGGGTCCATGCTATGCAATTCCACATTCTACGACCTCCTAATTACTCCAGTAGTCTCATCCTTTTTTGGAGCGAATATTCTACACAATATGTTATTTTGAAACATCCTTAAAACATTGTTGATCATTCAATGTTAGCGCCATGTTTCACACCCATAAAGAACAGTTGAAAGGATGAATTTTAAAAAATCTAATTGTAAAAAATATTACTTATTAAAATCTATAAAAATTACCATTGGAAAATTGTCTTGCTTATTAACAGTCTTGGATCGACCCTTTGGAATCAAATAACCCTCCTGACACTTACTAAATTAGGTAAAAATCCTGGCTGTTAAGCATGATCTCTGCCAAATCAACTCCCTCATCTACCAAATATTGAACCCAAAAACCTTACATGGGGGGTGCAAGTTTTCCTTAATTATTGATTAAACACATTCCTTTTCGTCCAGACCCTAACTTCAGGCATTCATGAGCCAACAAGATCATTATTTCAATACCAATATATAAAAATAATATATCTCGCATTAACCATAAAATCAAAATTCAAACCTAACAAGGGTTTCCTTAAGTTTTTCATTCTGCTGAAGAAGTTGCTTCATCTTGAAAGGCGTAGCTTCGTCTTCATCTACTGTAATCCCAGCCGCTTCCATCTTGTCAGATAGCTCTGCTTTCACTATTTCCAATTCCATTTCCAGTTCTTCGATCCTTTCCATCGCTTGTTCAAGTTCTTTTTGTAAAGATTCGGCCTAAAACCAATGGTGTTTTATTATTATCATCAAATTCCAGAGGAAAAAAAGTAATTTTAATCTATATTTAAAGACTAAAAACATTATTTTCAATATTAGAATGCAAAATGGAAAAAACCACAAGCAGAGCCTTATGTTTCAAATCTGGTGTAAAATACAAACACTTATCAGTCGAAGTTTTGCCTATTCATGCATTATCAAGACACAATAAAAAGTAAGTTCAATCACATCTCAAAACAGAAGTGCAATACATCCCAACGAATAATCACTCAAAAAGGCTCATAATCCGGGACCGCACCTCCACCCCAAGACGTTCAACCCAAAACTGAAAAGCAGGTGATCATCACAGGTGATAATGCCTGAATAGGCGAAACGTCGACTGATAAGTGTTTGTATTTTACACCAGATTTGAAACATAAGGCTCTGCTTGTGGTTTTTTCCATTTGCATTCTAATAAAATTTAATGTTTCGTTTTGAGTTTTGGCTCTATTTTATTGATTATTTTCAATCATTAAATTAAGAATGATAAACAGTCCCAGCTAATTATTAAGCTTAATTATTATTTAGTTGTTTTTTTCGGTTGGCAATATAGAAAATGCAGATCTTGAGCCATGCAATGTGGTCTCTTCCAGATATATAACTCATGAGGGAGAACAGACTCAACCTCTCATTGCTAAGAACCATGGTACAGCAGCAGGCTACCCATAGCCCCATAACCAGTCCCTTTCATCCGATTCGCCAATTCCAATTAGATTCAACATATCTTAAACACAAAATCTTAATTTTGAGATAGGTTAGAATTTCTTTCTTTTCTCATTCAATTATCAAAGTTCATTGCTGAAAATAAATTTTTTTTTTTTTTTTTTTATAATTTCTCTTCAAAATAAAAATATTTAAAAGTATTTTTATACAAATGTTTTAATGCTTTGGTATACTGATTTCAATATATCTGAGTTATAAGTACTACAAAATTTCTCATCGAACACAATTTTGAAATGGAAAATAGTAATACTGAGTTCCAAGGATCATCAGGATGATCAGTGAATTAGTTGCTAGTTCGGTACTTGTGATTTAGCAGGTCACCAAGAAACCTACCTCCTTATCTCATGTAACCTCTTCTTATCACTCATCTCATTTGAGTTATTTGTGTGTGTTATTAAATTGTTTTTTGGTGTTTTTGTCTTGGTAATTTTGTTTATTTTCTATTAAAATTTATTTTTTGTTTTTGTCTTATAAATTTTGTAATAGTTTATTTTAAATTAACAGAATAACAGTTTGGAATTAGCCCTCTTCGAAAGAAGAAGTTCTAAAATAATCCAAGAAGTTTAGAATAATTACAAAAATCAAATTATGTGAAAAGAATCATCAAATGGATTTTAATAAGGATAGAAATGGAGATGTTTTGGTCTAAAGTGTTGGGAAAACATTTATATAAGAAGAGGAACGTGGCTCGGGCGCTCTAGGATTAGCTTTTCATTATTACATTTTTTATATTTCAATTTCCATCAATATTAAAAAGGTAGACATTATCAGTATCAGAATTATCAGTGTTCAGGTTATAAATAATGGCGGATAACAGTCCATGATGGCCTGCTAAATCTTAAGAATTTTGTTCTGGTAGTTTCAGGTTGGGGTTTGATGGGTTTTTTGTTTTAACAAATATTTGAATCTTATGTACCATAAGACATTAAACCTCAAATTTTGAGAAGAGGTTAGAATTTCTTTTCTTTGTTGATTACAGATGTACATTATTAAAAGGAAACCTATTTTTGAAAAAAAATTAGATAAATAAAAATAAAAACGGAAGAAATTGAGTTTTACCTTTTCTTCAGCCATTTCTTTATCCAACGTAGCCATTTCTAATGTGTCTGCCATTTCAGATAGTTCATCTTTGGCATCGAGAGCTTCTTGACGTTCACGCTTTGCTCTTTCAAGATCTCGCTTTAATGCAGCTTGAGATTCCATTATTTTGTTTTTAAATTCGGCAGACTGTTCAAGTTGGATATTAATTGAATCAAGTTCGTGTGACTTCTCTTTATATTTAACTAAAAACAAAATAAAACAAATAAACAATTTAACAATTTTTTTCTCCAGAAAAATGATACGGACTTAGATTTCAAAGAAATAATGAGTGCTAGAAAATAAAAGTGAAAAATTTATTGGCAAGCAGTCGATAAAAGCTATATCTACATAGTAGATATTGACGTCATTTTTGAAAAAAATACTTTTTTTAAATTGAAAAATTATTTGTTAAAATTGATATCAATTTATCATGGGATGTAAACAATAAATATATATTTTTCCATCTATGTTTTATTGATCTAAAAATTGTAAATGGTCTAAAAATCTATCATTGATTGACATAAAAACAATTATAGTTATTCAAGTCTTTATCAGAAGCCTTAAAAATATATTGTACTATTGGTTCTGTTACTTTGTTTATGTTTATTTATTTATCCATTGCATGTAAAATGTTTTAATTTATATAGGTAGTGCACTTATTAAATGTCTGTTTATTTAACACTACTCTTATGCGCTGCTATGGCTAATCAGACAATGCTACAGAGGGAGCTCTAAATTTTGCCTGTCCAGGTTTAATGATTGTTAACAAGTACCTGACATCTTACAGACTCGAGACCCCCGTTTAATGTCCCTTCCAAAGGACGTCATAACTAAGGATTTTTATTCCCTTTAAAAAATTCTAGGGCCACCTGCCGGGCTACGAACACGCGATCTTGGGCTTAGGCTACACCTACATTGGATCCGGTGTGATACGATGAGACGTCGCTAGCAAACCAAATGACTGAAATATATCGAGTTTTTTTTTGTTTTTTTTTTAGGTGGGCGTAAAGAACTTTGCACTGCGACCATTTATTGATCTATTGTGCACCCCATTGATTGATGCGATTGTTATAATCTTAATTCAGCCGAACCCGCAAATTTAAGTAAGCTTGACGGATTGATTAAGTCGTACTGCCTGGGGTTAGTGACTCTGTCCATGCCAAAGGTTGCAAACCTTAAGCTGGCCAACCCATCACATAGGCAGATAATATGATAGGGTGTTTCGTCCGCTGTATGACAAAAGCGACACGTGGGAACCTCCACCAGTCCCAACCTGAACATATGTGTATTGAGACTGCAATGGCCCGTAATTGCCGCTATAAATGTTTTCAAATCTGCTCTGTCCAGCTTTAGAAGGACTTTGCTCATCTTCTCATTGAAGCCTTCTATGAATAATTTAGAGTGTTTTAAGCCACTTTTCATGCACAAGAGTTGATTCATCTTTCTAAGGTAGATTTCTTTTATTCTACGCTTAGCATAGCTGAGACTAATGCCACAGACTGGTTCTGGGGTGCACGGAATTTTGTCCGAACCCAGCCTGGCCAGTCTATCAGCTTCTTCATTGCCAGGGATGCCATGGTGACCAAGAACCCACTCAACGCTAACCCTGTTGTTCTCAGCCAGTTTGTTAAGAGCTACATAGCAGTCCCATATCAAGAGTTATAACATTTGGTTCTTTAAATTTATAAAATTAAGATTATTTATTAATTATTTTTAATACATTTATATTTTACTATAATGTATAGTAAAATATTTGTAATGTATACACCCCAGCATCGTATGTGATAGAATCACGTCGCACCGAATCGGATCCAATGTAGGTGTAGCTTTAGAAGGTGCTAACCACTAGAACACAGGTCGCCCCCAAACTTATTAAATGTTATTGACTGGTTATAGAGTATTTTATAATTTGTTTAAATATAGTTTTGAAGCATGCCTTTATTAAAAAAACATAAAAATATAGATTTTAATTAAATGATTTTCAGTTGTTTTTCTTTATATGATGATAATGAAGGGTGTAACCTCATAGTGTATATACGAAGGATATAACAGTGTATGGTGTATATATAACAGTCCATGATGATATCCCCTTGTACGAGTATATATCCTTCATATATACACCATGAGGTTACACCCTTCATTGTTTAAAATATTCTATAGCCATTGACGATGAAACTTAAAATCAAATTGTTAACGTTATATTTTTTTTCATAAAAATAGCTAACTAAAATACTGACTTCTCATAGTTTCTAGTTTCTCAGACAGTTCCTTAATCTGTTCTTTGAGTTGCTCCACTTCAGGGCTAGGTTCTAACTGCAACTTTACAGGCTGCGGAGTGCTTACAGTGGGTCCGGGAGAAACTACTTGTCCCGGAGTAAATTGAGGCTTCAAAGTTTCGACAAAACCTGTCTATAAAATACATTTTGTTAAAACATACATACCAACTGTTTAATTAAACTAAAATACATAAAACTATATTAAGAAGAGCTATCTAATATATTAGAAGCTATACTAATCATTAAAAAAATTTGGTTCCTTATATCCAATGATTTGAAGGTAATATTATCAGACATAAACTCTCTTTAAAATATGATTACAATTACTACAAATAATATTTTTTTTTTTTTACACTACTTAAAATTTAAATAAAGCAGAACTAAGTATATAAATATATGTTTAAGAGTACTCAAAGCAAAAACATGTCCCATAACAGAAAACAATCATATTAATCTTAAAAGCGGTTTTATTGATATTCACAATGGAACTGAATTTATGTTAACATCCTCAGCAATGCTAAACATCTAAACCTAATATTATGTATATATAATTTATCAAACATCCAGAATGAAAGGGGCATAACTCAAAAAAATGTATGTTGCGTACCAGCACATGTTGCTAACGGATTAGATCATCTATTGTTTTGATCCAATAATAATTGCTGTTCTTTGTAATAAGAAATTAAAAGAAATTCTGAATCATACCTCTTTCATTTTAACTGTGCAGTATCAATAACAGCCGTAAAAGTATGCTTTATTCTGGCTAAACAGAATAACTATCCAACATATCACACTATCATTATGTAAACTAAACTATTTCTAATCGCTGAAATTAACAGTTATCTGAAAAAGCAAAATTAGATTCGCTTGATCCGGAAATAATTGCAGTAGTTTAAAAATTAAACTGTAACTGATTAAGTATTATTCTAATCATCTATACTAAGCATTTTTCATATCAAATTTGTATTAATAAGTAATCAGATGATAATAATAAAACTAATCACGTTTCACACCAAAATTAGTTATTACTTAATTGTTTTAGATAAAAACATGATAATAAAAAAAAGAAAAATCATACTCCACAAGACTAGAAAAAACAAACAAAAAAACCTGTACCACCACAACCCGTGAACGGGTCTGGGGTGCAGTACATGGTAGAGACTACTGTTTCATGGACAACGGTTCTGCAAGGAGGTGACGTCCTAGGTCACGCTCAACCACCAGATTTTTCCCCCCTTATTTTGGGTTCCCTATTTTTATATTTTATAGAGGCTAGGTGAGCCCCAGGAGGGTCCTCGATCCCATATGATCCATACCCCGCTGCAAACAGACTAAATAAAAGAACTGCCTGCAGCGGGATTTGAACCAGGATTTTCGGCATGGCAACTCAATCCTCTACCACTGACCCACTCCACTCCTTACAAGACTAGGAATGATATCGATACTCTCTCATAAAAATTATTAACCTATCTTTTTTTTCTTTCAACAAGTCATCCAGGTAAATTGGTGGGTGAATATTCTGAGGATTAGAATGAGTGATACAGTGTTTCTAATCCACACGTAATTTTAGAAAATTATGATATAGTCACAGATTCAAGAATTTTTGTGCAAAACAGTTGATCGACTGGTTTACGACAATTCACTGTATAACAGCTAACAAATGAATTCGAAACATATTTCCACTCGTTTCAAATTAAAAATGATTTCTAAATATTTTTATTTGAAAAGAAAAGATATGTCCAGGGTCGGGACTCGAACCCGGGTCGCGCACATATCTAGCATGGTGGTCTGCCAACTGAGCTAACCTGGCTCGCATCTCGGTCAGACATATCTTTTCTTTTCACTGATCCCATATCCCCGTTTTCTCGCAATTTGCGATGTATACAAGGGGAAGAATGTTCATTGAACATTACTTTAATAAGGATCTTGCTGACATACGTCATTATATATCATTATAATTTATTTTATTTTATTATTTATTAATTGTTATAATTTTTAAATACTTTTATTTGAAAATTATAACAATTAATAAAAAATAAATTATGAAAATGATTTCTATTTTCGCAATGCTTAATAGTCCAGTTTCTTCAAAACATTGTTTTTTTCATAATTATGAGGTTTAAATCATCCTGTAATAGAACATTTAAAATAGAATTACCAAAATCTGGTAACCATAATTGTCGGGTTAGGTATTTTTTTTCACATATTAAGCTAAAATGAAATTATTAAAAAATATTTCGATCAGTTGATAAATAACATTAAACTTAGTTTTAAGTAAATATAATTATGCATAAATAGCTAAATGAAGGTTAATGTTAAATTATTATAATATATTATGTACAAATTAATGATAATCTGTTAAATTTTTGCATTAAAATTACAATTAGAACATGACCAGAGTTAAAAAAATATACATATTGACAGGACATATGTCAATGTGTTATTAACAAAAAATTAGATAATTAGTACAGCCTGCAATATTTTTATACATTAGAACGTTATGAGACATTGTTAAAACATTAATAAAAATACATTCCTCCATATTAAAAATTAAGTTAACCAAAACGACACATTAATATGAAAAGTATAAAATTTTCCTCCAATAATTTTACAACCTTTAGAGCAAATTTTTTTTCTTTTATTGAATGCAGGACTTAAAGTAATTTAAATAATTACCAAGATAACATCTAAAGGGAATCTTTTTAATAATAAATTAAAATTGGCCTATTCCTAAACCCACATGAAAAAAAAAAAACCTGTACCACTATAACCCGTGAACGGGTCTGGGGTTCAGTACAGTAGAGACTGTACTGTTTCATGGACAACGGTTCTGCAAGGAGGTGACTTGTCCTAGGTCACGCTCGACCACCAGATTTCCCCCCCTTATTTTGGGTACCCTATTTTTATAATATTTTATAGAGACTGGGTGAGCCCCAGGAGGGTCCTAGATCCTATATGATCCATCTCAGGCTGGAAACAGACTAAATAAAAGTCTAGCTCGCAGCGGGATTTAAACCAGGATTTCCGGCATGGCAACTCAGTGCTCTATTACTGAGCCACTCCGCTCCATAAGCCCACATGAACACTCTTCAAAAACGGAGCGTAGATTAACCGAATTGACTTGGCAAAGATACAAGGAAGGATCAGGATTGCCATTCCTATTAAATAATTTTGAAGATTATTGTCTCTAAAACTCGATTTCCTGGAACGATGACTCAATACTCACTATTATACTTAAAATAAATAGACATTTAGCTGCCATGAAGAAGAAGAAGTCAGAATTGGAGAAAACTAATATTACAACTTTTTATTGTCACCACCGTAAATCTTGCTATGTGTATTATAGACATTTTTTTTTTTTATTACGTTAAATGTATTTTTTTTAACTTGTGTACTATGCAGTAAAATTAAGATTTTTTAAATACAAACTTAGTGATTGTTCGTTTTTTGTGTTGATTAGTATTTTCCTTCCATTAATAAAATTTCAGTTATCCAAAATTCTGATTATCTGAACCACATATGACGAGATAAGTTCAGATGCTCTACTATATATCACACTTGCAGACTTAACGGTCATTGGAGCAAATGTGGTAAACTCTGTACTGCTATTCAAATTATTTTGATATTTATTAAGTTTTGGGTTTAAGTTATGGAGGAGGTAGCATCCTTGGCCCAATCCTTTATACAGTTTATACAGCTGACATCCCAACTCATCCTAATACTATCCTTACCACGTATGCTGATGATACATGTGTATTATCTGTCAACACCAATCCAATTATTGCATCCCAAACCCTCCAATCCCATATCACTGATCTTGAAGAATGGTGTCAAAACTGGAGAATTAAAATAAACTCTAAAAAATCGCATCAAATCACTTTTACCTTACGTCGTAAACCAATGACTTCCTGCCCTTCAGTATCCTTTAATAATACCCCACTGGTGCCTGTAGAACAGATCCGATACTTAGGGTTGCATCTCGACAAACGATTAACCTGGAATCCTCACACGAGACTGAAAAGACAAGAAACCGCTCGACGTTTCAGGCTACTTCAACACTTACTAGACAAACGCTCTAAGCTCCCAATTAATTACAAAAGACTCATCTACATGACCATCATACGACCTATTTGGACCTACGGAGTAGAGCTTTGGGGTTCCACTAAGCCATCAAATTCCTCTCGTATCCAATCCCTACAATCCAAAATCCTTCGTAAAATCCTTAATGCTCCTTATTTTGTTAAGAATAAAATCATCCATAACGACCTTAATGTCCCATTTGTTGCTAATTTGGCCCGAAACCGCTATCTATCTTTTCATAACAAACTTCATTTCCACTCAAACCCTCTGGTTTTAAACCTAGCTTCCACTTCAATTCCCGATAATCCTCCGAGGCGTCTGAAAAGAAGATGGCCCCGTGACTTCTTAGTTGAACTTGTGATTTGAGTACTACCAGTGGGTAGTTTCTCTACTTGTCATTTTCACATGTCATTTTGTATCGCTTAGCCCATTTACTAGATGTATTTTTTTTTTTATACAGTTGTAAATATCAATAAATAAATTAAAAAAAAAAAAAAAAGTTATGGAGGGGGATAATCCATCTTTGCCTACTGCCTAAGCAGTGTAAGGAAACTCTTTGTAAGGCTTGACCCAGTTGCCCCTTCCCTGTCCTGTACCAGCTCATTTCTTCAATCCTAATTCATTCCTATTATTGAGAATGTTTCCTTCATCACGTCTTCCTACTCCAGTCTTGCTCTTCCACTCCCTACCTCTAGTGTTTTATACACGTTTGCCGAGAAGCTTGGCTCCATACATAACAGATTTCCAAATTATCTGAGCCTGTTCCGTTCTATTACTTCAGGGGCTTGTATTAGTATTACAGCTTGTATTATTAAATCAACAAGATGTATCCTTATTGTCTCGTTACAGACTCGGTCTTTACTTCTTTTTCTTGCCTCTTCATCTTTCCTTCCACCTTTCTAAAAACTTCATTATGCCTGAAGCATTTGTTTATGCTTTGTTGTTAGGAGTCCATGACTTGGAGGAAAATGTCAAGATTGGTAGGAAGTTAGACTTGTGGACAGCCATCTTTGTCTTTTTATTTCCACTTCCCGATGGTCAAACAAATATAAAATTAAAATGAGTAGTAGCACTCAAGTGATGCAGATATCAAAATTTATTCTGAGTTTTACACAAGAAGTAAAGGACAGACATACCTTATGTGTGCTGATAAGGTATCAAAATGAATATCGTGCAAAACAAAAGAAATGGCAATGTCTTGATTGACAAAACATAGAAGGAATATATGTAAAATTTTATTATTCGCCTAGAAAGGATAGTGTGAAAAATAATCATGTTGTGATACACTCAAGCTCATGATCAAAATGTCCATATTTTTAGACTCAGACGGACTAAACATTTAATGAGGTCTCTATAAGTACAATCTACAATACTACACTATTAATGTGGTAATACCAATAACATTTGGGTTAAAACAAAATGTAACACTATGTATGTGCTATAGAGTATCAGACCCATCAGCTGAGTCAGTGAAGGTGTTATATGTGAGATCTAAGATCTAACAAAAGTGAGAATATGTCAATATATAGAAGGCAGTTATGAAATGCCTTATTTATATTATTTGTTTTTTTGTTTAATGGTTAAAACTATTGTTAACAACTAAATTACCTAACCTTAAATAAAAGACACTACTACAACTAACTGTGATTGAAAAAAGATTAAGAAAGAGTTGTGATAATTGGCCTTTTCATACATAGTTATAAACTTACATAAAAAAAATTATACCTCTGAAGCAAAGCTGAAATGCAGTGCAAATAGTAGGAAGCTTTATATGTGCAACAACTTTTTTTAAAATATAATAATAAAATCGAATACGAAAGACAGGAATAAAAACTAGTCGCTACTTAGGGAGAAGGGCAGCAAGTAAAATTGAATAGCACATAATACTGAAACTCATGCTTCTTCTCCATTCAGGAGGAAAGGAGAGGGAAAAAAATCAAGCAATGGGGAAATTAATGGAAAATGAAACGAATCAATTGAATTTCTTAATTCTGAATAGTTAAAAATGTATCGGATGGCAACATAATTTTGACATATACTAAGTCAAAAAATGGTTTTCAATATATTATAACAATAACATATAATCCTTTATTATTATTAGTTTGATTTAAACATGGTAATTTTTTTTAGAACAAAAAAACAGAGTAAAAACATAAAACAATTTTGTTAAAAGGGGCACAAGCTATCTTTAGATAACAAGCACAAGTCTCAGCCAACACACGGTAATTCTTTTTTTTTTTTTTTTCTTGCCTGACTCCTTATTGAACTGTCAACCATTTTAGCCATAGGTTGGTCACCCTTTAACATTTACATAAAAGGATTAACATTTTCATTATAATGCATACTATTTACAAAGAAGTGTGCAAATATCACAGTTGTAAAATAAAAAAAATAAAAATAAAATCTAAGAAGAACGGTTCTGTTCCTCTCTCTGGAAGAAAATTCAATACATATTTTGTTTTTGATTATTATTACTATGTTACGGAAAAAATGTTCTCATTCTTAGAAAATATTACTCTCTACATATCCGAAACATAGACAATAACGAAAAAATGTGAAAGGAAGTTGTTGGTCACGGAGATGGAGCTTCTGGAAATGTTACAAACAACTTTCCTCTAAATAATAGAAACAAAGAGACTAAAATGGCCACTTAAAAAGAATGTCAGAGGAATGATGGCCTAAAATGATCTTTGACTTCAGCCTGGCAGAAAGGAGGAAACGAGGGTGCCCCATGAAGAGATGGTTGCAGGATGTAGAGGAGGGCAAAGCAGGGGACTTATGAGAAACAAATTGTGTGGACCGAGATTTATGGCAAGATCAATAAACAACTAGGTCGTAAAAAAAATCATTAATTATATATTATTATATTAATTAATTTTTTTACAATATTATAATTTGCTTTTATATAACTATTATTTATTCTTCTTTCGTGACACTACAACCCATCAATGAGCCTTGGCACATCTATACGCTCCCGCCAGTTTTATATTACCTAATATAAACAATGTAAAATATTGTTGAGATTCAAAATGGGTTAAGAAATAAATAAAAAATTAATGACATTTAGCGTATCAATCAGATCACCATAAAGTTAACGTAAATTTTATGAGGAATTTATTTAAAAATTTAATTAAAAATAATTCTAAATCTTATTTGTTAATTTCATATTCGAGTTTGTTCAAATAAAACACAATTTTTAGATGTATAACTGATCTGAGTGTTATACAAATGGCATTGCCGCCCACTACCAGCATCTCGCGCCATATTTCATCCAACTCTACGTATGGAGGTGCCAGAGAGAGGACCTCCAAGTTATTCTATTCTCCTAGTGGAAGAGAACCTCCATATTTTGTCACTCAACCAGTGGGAGCCGGAGTGCAAGGATCTTCAAGTTATCAACTCGACGAATGGAAGCCGGTTTCTCAAGAGGAATTAGATTATATTGTGATTCAGAGGCTGTTTTATGAAGGAGTTTCAGGACAGAGGTTTGATAATATACATGTAAGTGTTTAATTTGAGTCATTGTAATTTAAAAATTGTGTTTATTTTTAAATTTGTTTTATTTATCCGGAATTAAAAATAATTGTCATTGAAACCATGAAGATTGAGATTTCATGTTCAATAAAATATCTAAAGATTAATAAACTGTTATGTGTAATAATTTCAATTTTCTGTAATAAAAAAAAATATAAGAATTAAAATCGATTTTTAATTAACTCTCCAAATATAATTTCTAAATAACATAATAAAACAAAACTACCAAAAAGAACAACTAATGAATACCACAGAGACTAAAGAGGATGATCACACAAATTTCAATGGAAATAATTACTAAAACTTGAGTTACGTATGTTGTAAGTATGTTTTAAATGCACGAGTAACAGGTTATTTACGAAATGTCGACTGAAATTACAGAAAGCAGTAAAATCGATGTACAAAGGAATTAAAAGATTATTTCAGTAGTATCGATACTTTTTTTTTTTTGTTATTAAGGAATAATTATAAAATAAAAACAAGTAGATATCTTTATGAAGGTTATATCTGGTTTTATATGTTCTGATATAAGATATGATCTGATAGCAAGATGTTAAAAATTGGAATAATTACAGAGATAAGAGGTGATGAATTTGGGAAATTGGCATAAAACAATACCTATTTTCTGTGATAAATGCATACTTCTGAATGGTTAATGAGAATGAAATGGAAATAAATATATATATAAAAAAAGGAAAAACAAAGCTTAGTGAAGAGCAATTAACCCTGACCATAAATCTATCGTCATGCTTTTGGTTACTCGCTTGTAAATGAAATTTACTTGTTTGCTTGTCGGTATGAGGGATTTGACTGGCCTTTTTGGTGTCATACTCGGCCTCCTGAGGGAGGAAGACCTCTGCAACACAGTACCAACAGCTCTCCAATAAGTTCAAAGAACAGAAATTATAAACTTACCACAATTAAAAATTAAAAATAAATAAATGCATATAAAAGTGTGATATTTAAAAAAAAAGAAAAAAAAGGTAATTATTCCGCAGGTTGTTGCTTCGAGTCGAGTCATAACAAGTTTTAACTTTTCATTCATTTCCCTTTTAATATTTTCGAAAAATACGAGTCATCAAGAGCTTTAATATGGAAAAGAATGTAATTAATCTATACTTCGGTAATCATTTCATCTTGAAATAAACGTTTCAACATACATATATCATCTATACTTTGAAAGATAGTTGTGAAACTTTTATTTCTTGATGAAATGATTACAGAAATATACTCATTACCCATAATCACATTCTCTTTCCCATACTAAAGCTCATGATAAGTAGAATTTTTGGAAAATATTAAAAATGAAGCGAATAAACAGTTAAAACTTATAACTCAACTCAGAGCGACAACCTAAGGAACAGATACCTAAAAAAAAAATTAAAAAAAAATCAAAATAAAATGAAAAGAAGATAAAATAACAAATCATATATAGTACTGCAAAATGAGTAAAATTGAGAATGTCTGTCATAATAATCAAATTTGGATAATAATTTAAAATATAAAAATATTTTTTTAATAATGGAATATACCACCTGATTATTTAAAAAGATACTCTCAGAAGACAATTAAAAAAAAAAAAAAAAAGAAACATAAAATCTTTTAAAATCAAAATTGGAGAGATGATGGTGAACGAAGAAGCATGTGCTAATGTGGAATAAGAATTTCTTGTGCTAGAAAATAAAACAAAAAAAATGGAAAGTTGTATGACAACTACCTTATTGAGAAAACTTATTAAACATTTATTAAATTAATGTCAACACTATAAATAAAAAAACTACTAGGGTCATATTTCAATTTTCAATTATGAAAATAATCCTAGAAACATCATAATTGAAAGATTTAAAACCTAAAAAAAATAAAACTTTCATATCTAAAATTAATCCTTTGGAAGTTACTGGAGGCAGGAGATAGTGGGACATGACTTTTATAAAAATGCTTATAAAATATTGCATATACTTTTTTGTTAATTAAAATAACAAAATCGTATTAATCATTACAGACTACTTACAAAATATTATAGGATATCTCAGCAAATTATAAAGCATCACCAGGTTCATAATAGTAAAGGAAATCTCTATTCAATCCTATTTTATTACAGTTCAACTGATGATAAACTAACAAATAAAACAATAATTATATGTCATAAAACTTTCCAAAAAAATAAGAAAAATATTCTGAATATAATATAATTAACTCTGAGAAAGCTTATTCAGCAAGAAAGTGCAAATAATAAATAATATTTTGATTTCAATCTTTAAAAGATACAATAAAAATAAAAAAAAGTAATGAACTCAATCTTAAAATCAGCAAAACATAGAAATAAATTACAGCGGATAAATCGGGTGCAAATACTGTATTATACTGTACCTCGATAAATGATGCTCTTTTCGGATTAGGTGGCTCCGTAAGGGATGATGTCGAAGCGGTCATGTCCTCGCGACTTCTGGCTTCTTTAGTAGTCCTTCCGCCTAATGATAGTCTCGAGCTGATAAGAACATGAGGTATATTAATCATTATGAGATCATTGCATAATAGAACCAAAGAGATAACAAAAAAATTTACTTGATACACAAAAAATAATAAAATCAATGTTTAGCTAAGCCAGGGGTTCCCTAACTTTCTTGGGCACTTGTGTATTAGCCTGTACCCACAAAACCTACTTCTTTATCTCCTGTAACCTCTTCTTATCACTTATCTCATTGTGCATTATTAAATTGTTTTTTTGTGGTTTTATCTTGTTAATTTTTTTTATTGCCTATTTAAAATAGACAGTATAACCCTTGGGAATACCTTTAAAAGAAGAAGATTTGAAATACTTCCTGTAGTTCAGAATAATTCCGAAGATGAAATTGTGTGAAAAAGTTCATCAAATGGATTTTGACAAAGATAGAAATGGAGATGATTTTGATGAACAAAAGCAAAGTGAGAATTTTTTTTTATTTTCAACTAGTATCGCACACCCCTTGATTTGTCATCATGCCTCCCAGATTGGGAACCCCTGATCTATCATATAAAAAGTACATAATATCGTACCAAAAACATATCAAACATGATTTTTTTCTCAGCTAAAATTAATTTTCTATTTCTGTAAAATGAGTGATAAATCTTAATGAATCTGAATAAAACAATAGAAGAATAGAAAAAATCTTTAATTCATGGCTATATCCCTTAGTATTAATTAGTAATGATTTGCAAAAAAGTAAATAAATTCAAGCCAGGAAATTCATATACATTAAAACAATCAAATCAAAATAAAAATAATTCTTGTAAAATGTTACAAATAAAAAATGCATTAATTAAAAATGTAATAATTAATATAAATACTTCCAATATAAGATGAAAATTATGTTTATGTAACTAAGTACATATGACTACAAAAACCACACTAAAAATAAACAATCAGCTAAATATGTATCTTAAAATCTTGATGATAAATTAAACAATTTGAAAAGCGTATTTGGCTTTCATAATAATTGAACTGTAAGTTCCTTAGTTGAAAAAATAATTGAAAACTGTAAATAATTGAAACTGCAAATAATTATAACTGTAATTGTATATAAATGTATATAATTGTAACTGTAAATAGTTGAAAAAATATGAAATAAAATATATACAACCAATAAATTAATAGTTGTGTAGAAACCTTAATATCTTATAGCTTAACACTATGCTTAATCAGTGTCTGATTAGCTACAAAAGCAGGTATTGGAAATTTTTTTAAATTAAATTAATTTTGGTAGGGAAGGGATATGTCAGATATTAGGAGGATGAGAATTCCAGAAAGTGGCGGAACGGGCGATAAAAGAATATTGGAAAGAAGTAGAACGAAGGAAATGTGAATAAGGGTCAGAGAAACGAGATCTTATAGACTGAAAGTAAATAGATGACTAAATTGAAGGAAATTGTAGGCACGAAAAGAGCATTGGCTGTTAATCACATGGTGACGGAATGCGTTTAGTAAATACATGGTGTACACATATATAAAATATCTGCTGTGGATAGCACATACATTTTTTTAAACATATCTAACAATAAATTAAATTAAAATAAGCATGCACAGCATGAAGTATTTTTAAATGATCAACATTATCTATACATTCATTAAACTATTTATGGTTAAAAAACTATAATTTCTATTACTAAATGAAATAACTAATCAAAATGGATTCAGGGAAGGTCAAAATGGATGTATCCATTGAAATCTGAAAACGATAATACGTGTCTGATTTTACTGTTAAGGATTTTATTAAAATAAATAAACAAAATAAGTCTAACTTATTATTTATTGTGTGCCCATGTTTCAATTTAACTTAAAGGGTATCACTGGGGCTGAGAAAAATAAAAACAATGCAGTACAAAAAAAAAAAAAGAGTAATACAGTAGAATCCTGATAATTCGTATCGTCAAGGGACTGATGATTTGGTACGAATTATCGGGAATACCAATTATCGGGAGTACAAAATAAAAAAACGTATTAATGCAATTTTTTTTTAATCTATCGAACCATCCATCGCTTGCACGAAAGTCTTCAATTCCCATTTTTCTGTGAATACTCGGCCTTTTCCCTTCAAATATTATCTCCAACTGGTACATTTGAATTCCTTGCTTGTACGAACCACTTTTTTAAGTTCTCTACAAGTCTGGGAAGTGATTTTGTCCTTGTTCTTCAAAATTGATGTGATCGTGGAACCAGGGACGATGAAATGCTTGGATACGTCAATTAGCTTACAGCCACTGTTCACGGCGTTTATGATTTGTTGTTTCTCTTCAATAGAGAGGCTAACGTATTTTGGATGTATGATTACGTGCTACATCGGTAACAAAAACTAGACTGAATTGTAAATAAAAGTGTGATTGTAAGAAAAGCTTAATAAAATTCCTAGAACTTCCCCTCTCTACTCCCCTAATTTCCTTATGAGTACGAATTACTTATGAGATTTCTTAGCAAACTTGTCTCTCTCACTCGCTCTCCCGTAAAAAACAATAGGATCTACTGTGCCTCTAAAAGGTGTATAAAAACAATACAAGTTGAGGGATTTCCTAGAAAGGATTTATTCTCATTCTGCTCTCTGGCATATCTGCTTCACTGTTTTCTCCCCCCCCCTTTCGAAAACAGTACTAATTAACGAGATTTTAAAGCTGGAAATACGAATTATATGACGTTGTAAGTGACCTCGAGCATACAAATAATACGAATTACCGAGGAGTCTGAAATGCATTGATTTTATACCATTTATCGGGATTTTCTCTGGGGACCGGCAACTTTGTACGAATTAGCCGGAAATACGAATAATCGGGATACAAAATATCGGGATTCCACTGTATAATAATTAATACACAAAAATAACTGGAATGAGTAAAGAATAATCCTCACCAATTTTTCCAACCATGACAAACGATTCCCCTTAGAAAGGATATACTACTAACTAGACTCCTTTCTTCGCAATCAGTAAAGTCAAGTAGAGGAACTACCTGATGGTAAGATTTCAGTTAAAGGTTACGAGGCCATTTTCCTTCAGAAGCATCGGAGGATTATCAGGAATTGAAGAGGAACCTTGATTAGAAACTATTTGGTTTGAGAGGGAATAAAGTTTGTCAAATAAAACATCCTCACTAGCTTTCTATAAATGCAATTTATTCCCTTTATTCAAAATTCTATTAACTCAAATAAATAATATTTTATAATCAAAATTGTTTTTTAATTTTTTCGTTATGATATTATTATACAGTCTGCCAATTTAGAAAACAACCTTTTGCAACATCAGATGTGGCGCTGGGATAGTTTTTTGGAGAGTTCACTCACCTGGATAAGGGTCGTGGGCATTTTTACTAGAGCTAACCATTCCAAGTTAAAAAAAAAACAACACAAAAACCCGGATTAAAGTCTAAGACACTATAACAATAACAGGTCCAAAATAAAGTCCAAGGGTAGCCAGGCCGAACGTAAAACAACAAAAATAACTCTAAGAGAATGCAGGAATAAAATAGTAAGAGCAAACAAGGTCATGATGGGGAAAAACAGTGAGTGAAGCACGCTAGGTAGTAGGGGAAAGGGCATGGCTTCCTTCTCTATGTGAGGTCAGACTGGAGGCGACTTCTGCGCAGGTTGTTTTCAAAACTGTCAGGTTTAGGAAATATAATTCATTAGTTAATTGAACAAAAGATTAATATTTGACCTAAAAGACAGTACGATAATTTTATTACAAATGTGAATTTATTTCCAAAGGGGTGTTCATTAAGGAAGTTTCAACAAAAGTTTAATAAAACTTTTTTTGTAATATAACTATATGTTACACAAAAAAAGCAGAAGACAGAAGAAGATAAACATGGATAAATAAGAATAACTTAAAAGTGGAGGATTAAAAAAACATATAAAAATCAGCCAAATATGTGCATTCATAAATAACAACAATAAATGAAATAATGGAATAATAGTTGTTTACTAAATAAAATAAGCATTTACAAGTTATTGTAATAAAGCCTGAAACATATAAGATTCCGAATGTGAAAGGTTGCAGCATGCTCTTCAAAAATCACAGATCGAGAAAGCGCCAGAAATAAAATCTTACAATAAATAGTAACAAAAATAAATTTTAAAACTACCTTATTTTAGGAGTCGGTTGGGATGCAGGAGATGATTTTCTACGAATACTTCATTATCCAAATGCAAGCACACAAAAATAAAAAATAAATTTAATATAATTTTTTTTCATTAGATTCTCTTTGTTCTTGATAAACATAAATGTCAAGACTAAGGCCGATATATTCCAGAAATGAATAAACTTCTTAATTAGTATTTTTTATAGAATTTCAAATTAATAACACAATAATTTCCTATAAATGATAAAAACATAACTTAACAGCTAATAACATATATCCTCTTTATGGTATTTTGATGAATATTTAAAAATAATAATGCCTTTGGAAAGCTAGACCACCAGTCATTGTTTATATATCTCCATTCACAGACAACTGCCCAAACTTAATTCTTTAAGATTATCTAGAGCTTTTAATTTTGTGAATAATCTTGTTGCTTTTTTGCACATGTTTAGACAATCGTTATGAAACCAAGAATATCATTACTCTCCATTTTCCTAAGAAAAAATTAATGAACTCTTCAATAGTATAGGAGCGAAGGGGCTCAGTGGTAGAACGCTGAGTTACCAATCCGAGGGTCCTGGGTTTAAATCCGGCTGCTGGCAGATTTTATTTAATCTTTTAGAAACGGGATGGATCCTTTGAGATCTGGGACCCACCCAGTTTCTTTAAAGTGGATACCTAAAATTTGTTTTAAAGTGAATACCCAAAAGCGGTTGTGCTTGGTCTAGGACAAATCACCTCTCTGCACAATCATTGTACGAGAAACAGGACAGTCACTACCGCATATTGAACCCAAGACCCTTTGAGGGTTGTAGTGGTACAGAAGAAAAAAATAAAACTTGGACAGAGACTCAATTATGACAGACACTGAAGACTTACAGCCACATGTTTAAACATGGGCTGGTGAGTTGTCTCCTGTGCCATTTTTGCCATACTGAGGATAAAACACCTTATTACCTCACTTCCTTGGTTGATAGGTTCAACAGCCTAAGATTTATGCATATGCATGAATCGTGCCGTTGATCCCAAACAGATTAAACTTTTAAATCCTGTTCACGTAGGCTTCCACGTTTGTTAATATTCTTCTTACATTCTACTTCCGGGATGGACTGTGTCAAGTAGATGGTATAAACCAAGCTTTCGCTCATCCTGCTGTGAGCTTCCTCAGGGTTAGTCAGTTAGTGAAGAGCGGATGGTTGGAGTAGGGGTATTTATACTTGGGGGGCGAGGTCTCAATCGAAGTCGGCCATCCCATTGGCTCGCTTGTACCGGTCGTGTTGTGTTCATGTGTGTTCGGTGGGGTGGGGTTCATCTCTATGTGGATGTTGAGGTAATGTATGGGTTTTGAGTTGGATGGCCGGATACTACCAGTTTTTGCTAAGCTTATAGCCATCTTCCTTATTGAAATTGTTGGGTTCTTTGACAATTTCGATAGCTTCTCTTATGTTACGGAGATGGTAATTAGCTTCTTTAGCAAGGATAGTAGTGCTTTCAGAGGGTATGTGGTGGTTGGTATTGTAGAAGTGTTCTGCTACAGCCGATTTTTCTTTCTTGAAATTTTTGACGCAAGATATATGCTCTTTAATTCTTTTTTGGATGGTCCTTCCTGTTTGTCCTATGTAGACCTTGCCCCAGGAACAGTCCTATGTAGACCTAAATCCTACTAATATTCTAAAATTTCTTCAAAAAAGTTCATTCAAAACCATGTTTTAAGACATCCCCTTGTAAG
Source organism: Troilus luridus (assembly GCA_964056705.1). Lineage (NCBI taxonomy): Eukaryota > Metazoa > Arthropoda > Insecta > Hemiptera > Pentatomidae > Troilus > Troilus luridus. The sequence continues at coordinate 3,514,718 of OZ057413.1, forward strand.
CCGTATAATAGAACTTACACAGGTTACAGTGCATTTCATGCCTCATAAAAAAAAAAATATAAACTATTTGAATGATTTCACTTAAAACTATTGGTTATCTCCAATAATTTTCATAGTGTATTATTTAACTAAACTAGTTAGGATTAATGAGGATATTTTATAACAAGCGATGAGAAGGAGCATTCCATCATAGTTATAACATACCATCCTCAGCCATGAAATCAAGCAGTAACAAAATAGGATTCAAATTGATAACCAAAAGAAGCGAATGGATTTTTGGGGAATAATTCAAATCAACAATTTAAGGAAAGATAAAAAAAAAGCATTTTGTTTCAAGATTTTTCTTTTCTTTAAATCGCTCAATCAGCCACCATGTTTTGCACTGATAAGGGCCTTAATTTTGATTCTGACGGACTCACTTCTTGGTATACTTGATAATCAAGAATTAAATTAAATTAGTATTAAAAGGAAAAAGCTTGATCATCAAAGTTCCATTATTAAGGTTGTTTTTTTCACTGAAATACAAAATTGAAATTATCAAATAAACAACATGGCGAATCAGGAAGGAAATAAATGGGACATTAGAAAACACTTGCTAAGACCAACACAATAGACATTTTCAATCTTCTCTCTAACTTAATTTACAGACAGGAGCTGTAGAAATGACAGAACCTTAGCAATGGCCAAAACTATGTCGTAAGGTTTATCATTATAAAACTGAATTAAAATGCATCTTAAAACTCCTCTGCCGTTCTTCAATAAAATTTTACCTTTTGCATTCAGTGTCATTTTCTACTACCACTAGAACTACCAAGTCAGTCATTTTGACAGTTTAAAAACATTTTTTCCAAAAAAAATATAGATTTGTTACTTTTCCGAAATTATATGACGACTTTTATATAAATGTTAGTGTGGTAATATTACTTTGTATGACATTTTAATACCAAAACCTATTTCAATGACAACTTGACATTCTACAGAAACAAGAACAGAAGGAACCTCATTCCTTCATTTCAGTTCTTGTAAATATCCTCAAGCATCTGGATGAAAGAATTTTCACCACACAAGCAATTTAGAAATTTCAGTTTTAATCCTTAAATAATTAAAATGTTAATTAAATAAACTAAAATTAGTGAACCATAAAGAACTATTTATTTCAGAAAATTGTAAATGTTCTTGCATACTGATCGCTGAACAGATTTTTTTTTATATCTTGAGAAGGAAATTAATAAAAACAATTTCAATTTTTATAAACAAGACAGAATTTCATATCTATCAATCTTTCAAGAACTCTAGTCAGCATAATTAAGTCGACTAAATATGAAGATTTCTTTATAATGATAATAACAACAATACTAATCAAATTCGTTACTTACTTTACCCATTTCTTCAGGATATTATTATAACTTGTATAACGAATTTAATTCATTATTCGAAGAAAAATCATTTTATATTCAGAGAGATATAACTTGGTATGGAATTTACGACAAAAACCTTTGCTAGCATCAAGAGCTGTAATCTGCAAGAACATCAGGATGATCAAACAGCACATTCCTATATTTTATTCGAAATACTTATTGTAAAAACATTCCTAAGATTTGAAAATTGGGTTAAAAGTTTTAACAGATAAATTTGCTGTAAAAGAGATTTATAATGCACATTTAAGTATTTTAATTACCAAGTAATGATGGCCAATGTTTGGTAAGCTGCAGACGTCTACAGTTTAAGAGCCATTATCATTACCATTTTCAGTAGATATATCCACATTAAGGGGGGCGGAGTGGCTCAGTGATAGAGCACTGAGTTGCCATGGCGGAAATCCTGGTTCAAATCTCGCTGCAGGCCAAGACTTTTATTTAGTCTCTTTGCACCGGGAGATGGATCATATGGAATCTAGGACCATCCTGGGGCTCACACAGCCTCTATAAAATGTTATAAAAATAGGGTACCCAAATTAAGGGGGAAAATCTAGCATTTGAGTACGACCTAGGACAAGTCACCTCCTTGCAAAACTGTTGTCTATGAAACAGTACAGTCTGTACCATTTACTGAATCCCAGAGGCCCGTTCACAGGCTGTAGTGGTACAGGTTTTTATATCCACATTAAAACCAACTTTGGTTATTCAAGCACAAACACAAATCTAGCTCTAATAAAGCTCAAGACAACTAACAGCGACTGCAGATTTGCCTTAATATTGTGTGATGCAAACATGGATAATTGAACTTTTTTTCAATTTAAACCAATGTTACAGTATAAGATTTATAATTTGGCAATTATACCTTTTTCATTGTCACACCTGATTTTATTATCATTCTATTTTATTATATTAAATTGGTTCACTGTACCTTATTGAGTTTTGAGTTATTAAAGCATAAATCAAACTAAGGTTAAAAAAAAAATGATTATGAGACATTTAGATGTTTAAATATATTAATATGTGTACACGATGGCTTTATAAATAAAGACTACAGGGGAAAAATGAGGTAACTCATCACTTTTTCGTAAATATTCAGTATCAATATGATCATCATTTTTGGTAAAATCTATGCAGAATGCTGGTCCTGTAAATCTGACAATGAACAGGATGTTTGAAGCCAACTCATTTTCTCGATCTTCCGCAACAGTGGATATACTCCTTTAGCAGTTTTGACCCATTTGAACTCGTTTTCAACAACTTTTGACCATACCATCGTGTTCGCCTTTGGCAAATCTATTAGAATATTGAGGAAAAATCTAGTTACCTCATTTTCCCCCCTGTAATCTTTAATTGTAATGAAATGAAGAATATAACAAACTCTAAAAATTTGATAACGTTAATAAGTACCATGCAACAAATGTATTTACTGATACATTTCTTTTGTTTATTTTATAATCAAATAAAATCACCTTGTAAGTCTTGTTTTGGGAGTTTTGATTGATTCATCAAGAGATGACGTAGATGTTGATAAATCGATTCTGCTTCCAGTATCAGTAAGTAGAGTCAATTGAGATTGTCGAACAAACGTACCATAGTTATCTTTGCACTAAAAATAATAAAATACAGTAAAAAAAACTCTGAAAATAAATAATTTCATTAAAAAAACATTTAATCTTACATGAAAATATGCTTTCCCTTGAATAGTTCCATTATTTTTTCCTTTTGGCTCATCTAAAATTATTCCTATCCATTTTCCTGAAGCAAACATCGTTGACCCAACATAAGCAACTTCTCCTTGGACATTCTTTCCGGTCACTTCAACTCTTTGGCCAATTTGAAGAGTGATAGACATTTTGAAAAATGTTAGTAGTCTGTGAATAAAATACAATTTTATGTCTGAGGAATTCTGAGGATATTGAGATTAATGAGTCATTATAATTAAATATGAGTTCACTTTTATTAAATTTATGGGGTATCCTTCAAGTTACATAAAATATTTAAAGATATGATAGTAGATTTAAGAGCAATCAAAAAGTTCATATGGGCCATAATCCAATTCCCCAAAGAAAATTATAACACTCATGTTCAGTGTTTTATGTAAAGCACATTTTCTGTTCTGTTAAAATTATTCAATGTAGTTATATTCTAACTCGGCCTACATTTTATTATGAAGCTAAATAAAATACAGATTTAATAAAAGATAAAGTTATGTATAATTAAGTCATGGTTGATTTTGTTACAGTTTATTGAATGAGCCTATTTGTTATTTTTAAAAAAATTATTATTATTCCATTCAGAATATATTACTAATATTAATAAAACTAGTGAACCAACCCAGTTTTGAACCCAAAAATGCGTATACAAAATTAGAATAAAGATCATAAAATTAATATAAATCTTTGCTTACAAACTTCCGCCCACAGACTACTACCCGAAACCGTTAGATCACTCTTAACCCAATCCTCTCACCTATCCCACCATCTACATCTTAGGCATTTATCAAACAGCACAGTGCTTATTAACTTTATAGGAATTTGTTCATTACTCCACCCAAAAACATTACAAGCCCATCTTTATATATATCAATACTCAAGACAACCTGCCATAGACTAATTAAACAAATTAAAACCCAAGGATTCAGTTTAATTAATTGAGACTTTTCCTTAAACCCCATTATGATTTTTTTTTATTGTATGTATGCATGTATGCATAGATATCTAATTCATATAAATCTGAATGTATTAGTATCCTAGTGTTTTGAGTCCTACCTTAAGAAGGAGAATCAAATTCAATATTAATATAAATCCAATTAAAAAATAATTTATCTTAAAAAATTATCACAGTCCATACTCAGACAGATAATACTTTTTTTATTAACAAGTAATAAATATTTGTATTTTAACAAACATTTACAATTAAATTTGTTCAATACTCAGGAAACCACAAAGAAGACTACAGCCCTTAACACCAGGACGATAATAATCAACTTTGACATCTGAACCTGAAGCTAATAGAGTGCGCTGTTTAAGTTATTTTTAAGCATTATTTTTATTATTAAAGGTAGTTTTAAATTCTTAAATACTTATTAGCATAGTTAATAAATTACTCTTGGTTTCTTATTTCTTGTTTAACGATATGAAAATGTAAATGTTAAATTATGATTACATTTACAGTTAGGAGGTTACAAGTGGTTAACCCTTATCATTATCATCGCTATTTTCAAATATATATTTTGATAATTTCACTTACAAGTTTTTTTTACTTTAATGTCCTTTCTTGTTTTGTTTTACAGCATTAGACATAATTAGTTATCATGAAAACAAGATTAAGATTAGCACCCCTTGATTTGTTATTGATTCCTTTCAGATCTAAAAGTGACTTTTTTGTTTCTACGCCGATATTTTATATAAATGCATGTATGGATTTTTTAAAGAATCATAGTTTCTTATTTATCAACTTTATTGTTAAAATAACTTTATTTCATTGAAGCTCCACACATTGGCCACTTATATTCTGCTGTCATTGCTGATGCTGCTCATAGATTCAATATAATTACTGGACACAAATCTATATTCAGTTCTGGAACTGACGAGCATGGGACGAAAATACAACAAGCAGCTGCATCTTGCAATACTCCTCTTCCAGAATATTGTGAAAACATTTCTTCGAAATTCAAAAAATTGTTCGAGGATTGTGACATAAGCTATTCAAACTTTATCAGAACATCAGACCCTAAACATAAATATGCTGTGCAGACATTTTGGGTAAGTACTGTAGCTAGATAATGACATCAATATTTAGCTTTAGCTCTAAGTTGAGTTCATGGATTGTAATTTTTTTTTTAGAATGAATTGAGCAAAAGAGGTCACATTTATCATGGCAGTTATTCTGGATGGTATTGTGATGCAGACGAAGCTTTTGTTCCTGATAATCAAGTTACAAAAATTATTGTCGATGGAAAAGAAACACCCATTAGTGCTGAGTCCGGAAGGCCAGTGCAGAGGGTTGAAGAAGAAAACTACAAATTCAAGCTTTCTCTTTTTCAAGAAGATGTTCGGAGATGGTTAGAAAAAGGTTATTTTATGATTATTTTTATTACTTAATTATCAGAAGTGAATAGTTAGTTCTAAATTAAGGAACGTTATTAATTCCCCAAACCATAACCTTATCAGTAAATGTCACTGGTGTTGTGTCGATGGATCATTTGTTGATTAACTTTATTTTTGGAATTATACAAATTATTACTAGCTTAATTATTTGGTTAAAGTTATTATATTTTTCTCTTAAGGTAGATCTAATTTAAGAAGTAATTTAAATGGCACTGAGGGTCTGACCTCAACTAAAAAGAATCTGTTGAGGGTTTGTATATATTTCGGGCAAGGAGAAGTCAAGAGCTGTGTTATTAAAATAGTGTACTTGGATATTAGCTGTCTGTATGGACTGTTATCTGTCTTTTCTCATAACCTCAACACTCATAATTCTGATTCTACTTTCTTATTTCTATTAATGGGAAATGAAATATTCAAAATGTAATTCTAATTCTTGACGCCTCTAGCAACGTTCCTCTTATATAAATGTTTTCCCTACACTTTCTTCATGAACATCACCATTTCTTTCCTTGTCATAATCCATGGCCTTTTTTCACATAATTTCATCTTTGGAATTATTCCGAACTTCTAAAAGTATTTCACAGCTTCTTCTTTTAATGACGGGTATTCACAAAGTGTTGTTTTGTCCATTTTAAATATACAATAACAATAGGAATAAGACAGATATAAAAAATTTAAAGAGACAATACAATAAACAAAATTAATAAGGCAAAAACACATAATACAATTTAATAATACAAACACAAATAACCGAAATGAGACATATGATAAGGAGAGATTACAGGAGATAAGGAGGTAGGTTTCGTGCAGACCGGCTAATACAAAGTACCAAATTTTGATTACAGAGGTAGCAATTTTTGCCGTGTTTATGCTCAATTAAAATCAAGCTTTTGAATTATGTCTATACAACTACCATCATGAATCAGGTTAAATAAATATTGTTTCAATTAAAGAAACTGTGTTTCTAATTTTTCAGAAGATTCTATTCGGCCAGAGAAATTCAAAAGACAGCTTATTAGATGGATCGATGAAGGTTTTATGTCTAGTGATATATCAGTTTCAAGACCCACTGAAAGAGTCCACTGGGGCATTACAGTACCAAATGACTCGACGCAAACAATTTACGTTTGGTTAGATGCTCTTGTTAATTATTTAAGTGCAGTACATTATCCTGATACGACCGTATGGCCTCCATCTGTACAAGTTTTAGGGAAAGACATCATAAAGTAAGTTTTGTTAACTTTAGGTGACTTGTCATTCAAATAAAATGTTTCTGTTTAATTTAATTTAACAAAATTCTATTTTAATAAACTTCATAACGTATCAATATATTTTTACTTTACATTAATCTTTTAGCAAGTAGTATTTCTTTCTGTTTTTGCCCTGTACTTGGAAGAAACTCTTACTTTCTTTCATTTCTTAGCAAAATAATCCCCTAACGGTGCCCTTATCATCATCTAAGAAATATCCTATGTATCTATACATATTATAAAACAAAGTCCTCGGCCGCGTTTGTTCGCAGTAAACTCAATAACTACTGCATGGATTTTCATGCGGTTTTCACCAACAGATAGAGTGATTCTGTAAGGGTTTCATCGAAGACACTGCCTAATCCCGTGCAATTATCTAACCTGCAAGATAATAAATTCGTATATAAAGAAAAATTTGGTTTTGCTTTTATTTTTATAATTTCTATATAATAAAGTACATTAGCTGAGATGGGAAGAAAGAAAATCAAGACTCCCAAAGAAGTCTAACCAATGATATTCGCTTGGACCTTAATGGCCGGTACGGGGTAAAAAAAAAAAAAAAAATACACAGACAATTTATGTAGGCATAATAGATTTCCTTATTACCCTAGCAAAGCTGGGGTGGGTCACTAATATTATATAATAATTAATTTTTTTCTTTTTTTGACTTAATGTTTATATGCGTTTTTTCCATTTAATAATATTAGAAAGATTTTCTGATTTTTAAGCTTCTGCTATACATGATACTGTTCCAAACGTTAAGAGTATCTAAATAAATAGGGTAGGTAGTTTAAGTGACCCTTAGGATCGGTACATTTACCCATGATTATTATGTTTTTAGAACAGCTTCTTATTAGAAACATTTATTGTTTTCCCAAATATGAAAATGTAATACCTTTCTTTTAAATGGAATTGAGAGACCCGTATTGCTTGGAAATAATATTTAAACTTGCAAAGGACTTATTCAGTATAAGGAACAAAATACACAGTTTTTATTTAGGTTTTTCTTAGATAATTTAGGGAAAAAAATTTCTTGATTAGCTCATACCCTTTTTGAGTTATTGAATATAACGCTAATCCATGTTCGCATTATTGAAACTAAAAAATATATATATACAAATAGTTTTTTTAAATGCTTTAGGTTTAACTTAAGTTAATGATATATTTTTTTTTCAAATTCCTTAAATTTATAAGAACCTAACTTTAAAATTTGGTCAAGCTTGGATGTCAAATATGTAAATGAGAAATTATTTTCTTTTTTACGACACATTTTGTTTGGCATTATCCGCGGCGCGGAAGTTTAAAAACTTCAAAACTTTAAAGTGCCATAACTCAAAAACTAAATGAGATAAAAAATTTGGTGGTTTTACTTACCTCTACATGTAGAACAAACATACCAAGTTTCATTAAAATCTGAGGTCGTGGGTGAAAAAATTATTTGTTTGTGGTTGAATTGACATGGAATGACCCATCAGTTACTTTTTTTTAAATGAAATAAAATAGAAAAAAATATGTTTACGGTTATTTATTTTTTTAGTTGAGTTAATATTGTAAGTTATAAAAAAAAAATTATCATTAAGGAAGTGCTGTATTGGCTTCACTATTCAAACAATGATCTCAAAGAAAAGTAAGATCCTCTGAATAATATTTAAATAACAAAATGGGATGTCACCATGAGATTGTTACACTTGAGATAGTGTAGTTCTATATCATTAATGACTTAAAACAAATCCCTCTCTTCTTTTTTCTTTTTAATAAAATTAATATCTTTCATAGATTTTTTTTTTTAACATTTCCATCGAATATAATTGAACTGTCAATACATATGTGTTTGTTTTTAAATTTTAGATTTCATGGAATATATTGGCCTGCTTTTTTGATAGCAGCTGGTTTAGAGCCTCCCAAGATGTTACTGGTACATTCTCACTGGACTGTTGATGGAGAAAAAATGTCGAAATCCAAAGGGAATGTTGTATGCCCATTTGAAGCCAGCAAATTGTTTACTTCTTCAGGTCTTCGTTATTTTTTACTTAGAGAAGGAACTCCACATTCAGATAATAGTATGATTTATTTATGTTTGGTTTTATTGGTAATAAGATTTAATTGGTTTTTATTAATTGTTATTTTGATGTTGATAATTTTTAAATATTTTTGTTTTGAAGAGAAAAGATTTGCCCTGGCCGTGATTCGAAAATTATAAAAAGAGTGTAAATAATTTATAAAAATGAATAAGGTGAAAAATAGCATAAATGACATTTATTAGAGTTTATACAGGTCGAGTATATGTTTATACAGGTCGAGTATATATTTATTTATTCCGAATAAATAAATTCCCCAAATAATGAATTCTCCTCTGTCCATTTTGTTTCTCGTTTCTTCAATGCTTCCTTCTATATTATTTTTTTTCCAGATTATAGTGAAACTAAAGCACTAAGAATTTTGAATGCGGAATTAGCCGATACTCTAGGAAATCTATTAAACAGATGTTGTGCACCATCGATCAATGAGAAGCAAGAATTTCCTAGTTTTAACGAGACGTCTTTTGAAAAATATTCTAATGACATTTCTAGTGATTTAATATCATCAGTAAATATGCTTCAAGGTGTGATAAACAATAAATTTATTATTATTATTGTATTATTACTCTATTTCTTTTTTATTACTACATTTTTTTTTTTCACAGACGAAGTTAAACGCCACTACACAGACCTGAATTTTTATCGTGGGATCAACTTAGTAATATCTAGCCTACACCTCGCGAATAAGTTCTTTGAAGAAAGTAAACCTTGGAAATTGAGAAAATGTGCCAGTTCCAGTGAACATTTAGAATATGTTCTTCATTTGACGATGGAAACTCTTAGAATATGCGGAATAGCTTTGTTACCAATAATTCCACAGATTTCATCATTACTTTTAGATAAGTTGTCTATTCCCTTGTCTTCAAGAAAGTGGGAAAACATGTCTCCCAGCTGGATTACGAATACTAGTCATTCTGTTTCGTTAAATGCTGATAAAATTATTTTATACAGAAAAATTCAGAGTTCTAAGTAAGTCGGGTTTTATTATTACTATTGCTGATGGGAATAATAATACTAATTGAATTAGAATATTATAGAAAGTAAAATGTGGATGTAATATAGGTTAATTGTATTTTATTTTATCGCTGATAATTCTAAAGTTCTGTGTTGTGTTTACACTTTTCACCATTTGAATGGATTTAATCTACAAGGTCATCAGCCATATTTCAATCAATATATTTATTTTTTCGTTATGTTATTATTTTTTCAAACAATATTATTCTATTTTCTTGTGGTTGAAGTGAAGAGATAAACTCTTAATAAAACCTTGTCAAGACCAAGACCACTTTATCTCATCATCTATCATTTTAACTTAAATGTTTACATTTCTTCTAACTGTGTCTGACGATCAAATAGAGCTTATTCTTTCTCCTTTATTATTCTATATTTTTATTTTATTTTTTGTAGTTAATTAATTTTTGGATTTGAAAAAGAAAATTCTGTTCCACTACAAACATTTTGAAGGCATTGACTACCGCTAAATTTATAAAAAAACTACACAACAAGAATTAATACCACTACAAACCTTAGGGTTAGGTTAGGTTGATTATTTATGGACACTCAACGTCTAAGGTCTTCAGTGTCCTATTCTATAAACAAACCTTAGGGAAATATTTGATTGATATTATTAGTAAGTATTACAGGAGGACACCAGGTGTGTTTTCTACAATTTAGCAATTTGGTAGATAAGTAAAGAGCATAAAAAAAAAAAAAAAGTTTAGGTTTCAAGATTTGAAATTCCTAAACATCTCAACTAGAATATAATTTCCCCTAAAACAGAAGTTTTTTTTTTTTTTTTTTTTTATTTAATTCAATGATATTTACAACTATAATGGTATTATATCAAGTAAATGTGCAAAAATGTAGAATATGACATGAAAACACTTGTGGAGAAACTACCCATCGATAGCACTCCAAAAACAGAAGTAAAATTGGATTTTGATAAAAGGAAGATTTAGAGAGCTGAAATAACATATATACATTTTTTTCTTTCAAAGTAACCCTTTGAAAGGACCGTTTATTTATTGGCACGTTCCATACTTGAGTATACACGGTCACCTGTGGTCTAGTGGTTAGCGTAACAAACTACTAAGCCCAAGATCGCGGGTTTGTAGCCCGGCAGGTGACCCTAGGATTTTTTTTAAGGGAGTAAAAAATCCTTATTTACGCCGTCCTTCGGAAGGGACATTAAACGGGGGTCCCAAGCCTGTAAGATGTCAGGTACTCGTTAAAAATCCCTATCCTAATTAAACCTGGGTAGACAAAATTTAGAGCTCCCACTGTAGCATCGTCCGATTAGCCACAGCAGCATAAAGTGACGTTAAATGAACAAACATACTTGAGTATACTATGTGCATTTTAAATTCATTTTTTCAATAAGGATTAACAACAATTGTGATAATTCTAACTTATATACTGTTACAAATGAACAAAATTAAGATTACATTATTTATATAATGATTATCTGTTCTACATTGTATGATTATTCTTAATTAGATGTCAACTTTTCAAAATCAATACTGTAAATAAATTTAGTGAATTCGGGTCGAAATATATTGTATATATAGATCATGTTCAGATACTGGCCAAACTTTCCCTCTTAATATTATGGAGATAATTAATTTCGATCTTTGTCCTTCATACATTTGGTAGTCATATATTATGTGTTTAAATGCCTGTTCTTCTTCGTCTATTGAGCAAGTATTGTCATTGATTATGTGAAATCTGCGTAAGTATGATTTGGTATGTGTTCATGTTCAGTTAAAACCTGAATTATGAGGGTAGTTTGAAAAGTTCTCGGAATGTACTAGAAAGAAGTGTCTTACCTCGGTGGAACTGCTTTTATTTTTCAACATAGTCTCCCTGTAGACTACTGTATTTGGTCCAGCCATGTTCCAATGCCTTGAAGCCATCTCGAAAACGAGATTCATCCTGCAAAATACCTCTCCAATTCGGATGTCAGTTCTTCCATTGTAGGAAATCTCCGTCCACCTAGGAAAATTTTCAGCTTGGGGAAGAGATGAAAGTCTGATGGTGCCTAATAAGGTGGATGTGGCAACAATTCGTACCTCAGTTCATGAAGTTTTGCCATGGCAATAGCACTTGTGTGTGGGCAGGGGTTGTCCTGATGAAAGATGACTTCTTTCCTTGCCAAACCAGGCCTTTTTTCGCGTATCTTTTCCTGTAATTGGTCTAGGTTTGCGTAGTATTGCCCCGTAATTGTTTGGCCAGGAGAATGTCTTTTGCATCCCAGAAAAATAAGGCCATGACCTTTCCGGCCGAACGTACTGGCTTTGCTTTCTATGGTGGTGGTGACTCAGCATGTTTCCACTGCTTTAACTTCTGTTTTGTCTCTGGGGTATAGTAGTGGACTCAAGTTTCATCTGTAGTCATAAACCGGCACAAAAAATCTTGTTGGTTGCGCTGAAAACGGGCCAGATTTTATTCGGACATTTCCAATCTGGTCCGTTTATGGTACAATGTCAAGAGCCGCGGCACCTATCTTGCGGATAATTTTTTCATTCCCAATTCTTCGGTTAAAATGTGATATACTCTTTCAGATGACATCCCTACAGCTTCAGCAATTTCTCACACTTTCAGTCGACGGTCCTCCATGACCTTTCTATGCACTTTAGCGATAAATTCTGGGGTCTTAGCACTTTTTGGCCGTCCACTAAGCGGATCATCATCTAAGCTCTCCCGACCAAATTTAAACTCGCTGGTCCACTTGGCAACAGTTGAATCCAGCATGAAATGACACAGAGTCCCCTAGTGTGTTCTGAAAGTCGGCATGAATTTCCTTTAGTTTCACACCTTTCTTTACAAAGTACTTAATCACTGCTCTAATTTCAGTTTTTTCCATTGTCACAAATCACTACGCAAAAAACTATAACAAAGAGTCGCCACTACCACTCACACCACATGTTCACTCACAAAGGATGTGGGATTATTGCGCGAGAACCTCATTGCTCTAGCATTGACATCTAGCTGTGATTCCGAGAACTTTTCAAACCACCCTCGTAGTTTGTAGTTGGTGGATTTTATTAATTTGTAATTGGTTGTCAGTTTATGAAAACTAGGAGATTTATTTGAAACAGTCCACCGTTCATTCCATACCAAAATTGATTCTTCCCTAATTTTACGAACGAAATTGGTGTTTTGTGAATAGATGGAGACAAATCACTTTGCTAATTTATCAGCTATCACATTTCCCTCAATACCAGAATGAACTTTTACCCTTATACATGTCAGATATGTTCTTAACATATTAAACATTATATTTTTTAATATAAAATAATATGATAAATAACAAAGGTTAAAACTAAAATACCATTTCACAAAAAAACTTTATTAAACCAAAAATGTATAAGTGATGGTAGTGAAGTGAATTTATAAATTCAGTAAACTAATAAAGTAGCTATATTCAATCTACTACTTCCAAGTTTCTGATTCATAATCCCACTTTGAAGAAATACCTGTAACAGGATTCATTTTAAAAGCTAATATTCTTTTGAGCTGTGCTTTCCTCGATTCTTCCTTAAAAGAATTCGGTAAAGGCACACCACCTAAAATTGAATAAATAAAAATATATATCAATTTATAAGTAAAAAAAAATCTAAATATACATACAAATAATTTCCTTTATTTAGCCATCAAAATAATCATCTACTATAGTTGAATACGGGTCTATACGATAGAAAAAACGTTTTTTTGCAGGTAAGTAATTCTTCCATAGTGCTACCGCCTTGTCCCTGTTAAATGTTTTGGTTCTGGTCAGTAATTTATAGCAGAGGCAGTAAGGCTGGCTGGGAAATTCTTTCAGTACTAGGAAAGTTCCGTCACCTCCGACAACTTTTTCAGCTTCGTAGCGCCGTTTCATTTTTTTAACAAACCTCCTCTGTTTCTTTTGCCTCTTTCTTTCAATTTTCATGTCTAATAATAAAGTGAAAAGTTCAGCAGTGACAAGATCCCTAGTTTTATTTTTAACTTTATCTATAATTTCTCCATTTTCTTCAGACATTTCATCAATGTCTGAAGAACTTCTCGGAGATTCCGTTTCTTCTGCCAATGATGCTTTATTTTCGTTACTATCGTAACTTCTTTTGCCATTAGAAATAATACTACTCATATTCTTTTCAGAACTTTCCTCTATTCCAGTATCATCATTCGCTGTTGTCTCTTCCACAACATAAGGATTTTTTTTTGTCTCACCCTTTTCTTTTTTTTTATTTAGCGTTTTATTCATATTTCCACTTCGACTGATTTGATAACAAGTTAAAAGAGGTGGATAATTTTTTTTCGGTTTACCTAAAATTCCTATTTGCATATTTGCCTTTTTTAAACTCTCTTCCGGGACAAGTAGGGCTGTCTGTAAAATGCGTAACCTTAAATCTCTTGTTTTTATTACAGAAGTACCGATACGGTAAATCCTTTCATCCCTTCCTGGGCGTTTTATTTCCGTTAGACATGGAGTTTCGCAACGCCAATCCCTTGGACTTTTAAATTTTCCTTCCAGTATTCTGCGTTCTTGTGCTTCAATATTTAGAAAATATTTGTCCTTACTTTCCAACTTTTCCCTGAAGAGACGATTGATCTCATTTTGTATGATATTATTTTTTTCCTGGATATCTTCTATATTTAAAACAAACATAACTATCTTTGTAGAAAAATCATACAGTAGCTCATAAAGGAGATAGTCTGTAGTCGAGTTTATTCCTACTGTAGAATTTATATGATGAAAATTAACCATGTCATTTATTCCTAATATAATGGCGGCATAATTACGAGCTACAAAATATCTCAAATCGTTCAAATTATTCTGCCATATCGATTCGAAATAATCTGAATTTGTATGAGGAAGCTTTATTTTTCTCATTTCTGCTCTCTTTTTAGCAACTTCCCACATTTGCAAGTAATATTGAACATAAACTAAAAGTGCCCTAAGAAAATTATCGACTGTTTCGGTAAAAAAAAAATGAATGAAAGCAATTGGAATTTTTATGAGAGAAATAAATAAAGCGATGTTTTTCACATATTGCAAGGTAATTATTTCTGACTTTTCAATTTGGAAATTACTAAGAAAATGTAAAATATGAAATCCGTCAAGACATGAAGCGAAAAAATCCCCTCCAAATACAAGCCTTTTCTCCTCCGGGCCACAAACAGGATCTACGTAATCTTTAGGTTTTTTTCTTATGTGTGGAACGAAAAAGAAGAACCCCGATGAACTAGAATATGATAAATGACCATGATAATCACATTCTTTCATTATCCGTAATCTATCAGCTTTCAATGCATTATTAACCCGTTTGTGTTTTCCATAGTTTTTAAAAAGTACGGTAAATATTTTGAGACATTTGGGAATCACAAACAGTTTAATAAACCTCAATTCAAAATTGAAAGGTTTGGATTCGCACAAATTATACAAGTAAATCAATTCCTGAAATATAGGAGGAATCATGCATTGACGTACATACTTAACTTTTAATTTGTCTGTTTTACATGTTTCACTTATCTTGCTTACTTGTTTCAATAAGTTTGTCATAAGAAACCTGTTTATATATTTAATTTTACGTCGGTTGTATTCGAATTGACTGTAGAGTTTATTTATTTCTTTGAACATACTTTCCAATATGTTTCTTTTAAGAAAAGATTCATCGATGGACTCATAATTCAACGTATCAATTGTATTACTAAATTCTTTCATATATTCTTTTACTTTTGCAAATGCATTGTGACTGGATTTTATATCTGGCATGTTTTGTTGATATTTTTTTTTTTATTTAATTGAAAATATAAACTATAACAGACGACAATGAATGATTAATAGTTACTAAAAATCATGAAAAAATAGCATGTAAATATAGATTTTCATTTGTCTACAATTAAATAAATGAGTTGAATTTAACATATGGCCATAATGAACAATTTTTTATTTGATTGATTAAAACTATAATAAATTTTTTTATTAGTTTTATGTTAGAAATAAACTAAAAAGTGCTCTGCAAAAATGATTGTAAGTATCAGTAAAAAAATTTAATAGAAATAATAGCAATGTGTTGTTTCAAATCCAGCGCCCCTAAGATCAATATGTTGGCTAGAAAAATTCTTCTGTATAATTGAAACAACTAAGTTTATATTTCTAGGAGAGTTCAATTCAATATTAATTATAATTAAATTGATAACTGCAAGTCAGTGTTTACGAGGTCGTCCTTTCCTTCTTTTGGCATGAATCCTATCATGGATCATCTTTTTTGGCATTCGACCATCATTATACGTTGTACATGCAAATATTCTCCGGGACTTGATAAACTTGACAATGTCTTCGTTCCCACGAATCGCATTGATTTCAGCATTTGTCCTCATTATCCATCAACCATGACTCCTCCATAAATTCTTCGGGCTATTTGACGCTTAAAGTGTAATTCCTCTGTTATTCCCACATAGGGTCTTGTCACCTTTTTTATAAATTGGGATTATCAGGGCTGTCTCCCAATCCACAGAGACATTTTATATTAATAATGAGGAAATAGCGTTAAGAAAAACTTTCAATTTTCATAAAAGAGCCAGCCAAAATTGCTTCTGATCTCACATTCATAATAACATAAACGGCAGAATTTCGCCCAAAATAAGCCAGGCTCAAATCATGATCCCATTAAATATTTTGCTTCGGTGCCTATAGAGGATAATTTAATTTATTTTCTACCTATATTCACTACTTTATTATTCCGAAAACAAAATTAAATAATTACTTTTTTTTTGTTTTGTTTTCATCATGACAGGATTGTTACCTTGTAGTGCAAAATAATATCAATTATTTGAGCAAACGCACCTTTATTTACAATAAAGGTAAATGAAGTTTACAATTTTAATTTTCTGTTAACACGAATTTCTTCTTCTTCTTCTTTCTCTATCTCCTTTGTGCTGTTAAGCGTTGAGTAGTCTCGGACCAACTTCGGTATGTGTCCCTATCCTGGACCTTCCTTCTCATCTCCACCAGGGTCGACCCCCACTCTCGCCCTAGCCTATACATATAACTATTATATGTGATTCTCGGGCGTCCAACCGGTCTTTGCCCTCTCGATCTGGCCTCCATCAGCCACCTTGCTCTACGCTCGTCCCCCATCCTGCAAACGTGCCCATACCACTTGAGCTGACATTCCTCAATGACATCCCTCACATGTCTAACTCCCAGGGTATCTCTAATTGTTCTATTCCTCACGCAGTCTCATCTCGTCTTTCCCGCAGCTCTTCTGAGATACCTCATTTCTGCTGACGTCACTCGTGAGGCATTCTTGTCCAGGAGTACCCAGCTCTCGGCTCCATATGACAAGACCGGGAGGAAGACAGATCTAAAGATGTGAAGCTTCGCCTACTTGCTTACCTCCTGCTTGCCCACCAGTGTTCTGGAAATCTGGAAGAAAACCTGGTTTGCTTTACGCACTCTATGCACAACCTCCTGGTCTATCTTCCCATCCTGACTGAAGATCGTTCCCAGATATTCATAAATATCAACCTGCTCCAGTTGGTGTCCTTCACTCACAATCCTGAAATCCAGCTCCTCCAGTCCTACCTGCATAACCTTGCTTTTATCAGGATTGATGGCGAGTCCTCTTCTTTTAAGCTCCTCGGACCACTCCTCCACTGCAACTTGCATAGAATCCACATTGTCTGCTGCCACCACAATTTTATCTGCATAGACGAAACACTGGGCCCGAACGGGCAACATATTCCAGTAACCTACGATTGCTCTGGGTGTTCTCCGCTTGCATACCTTCAACACCTCGTCCATGAAAATGTTATACAGGAGTGGACTGAGGCTATCTCCTTGCTTAACCCCTTTGTAAATTCTGAATGGGGCAGACTTCATTCCATTTAATCTAACCATGCCTTTTGGGTCCTGGTACATTGATTTGATGGCGCTAATCAGGTTTGGTGGTACCCGCTTCTCTTGTATAGCAGTCCAAATCTCCTTTCTCGGGACCATGTCAAAGGCTGCTTTGAGGTCCAAAAAGGCAAGGTAGAAATTCCGTCCTCGGTCCAACACTTTCTCCGTAACCATCCTGAGAGAGAAGATATGATCCTGGGTTTGTCTTGAAGGCCGGAAAGGAGCTTGTTCTTCTTCCATGTTGGGTTCAACATATGCTCTCAGCCGCTGCTCCAGGATCCTTGTATACACTTTATACAGCACCAAAGAGAAGCATATGGGCATGTAGTTCTCACATAAGGTCTGGTCTCCCTTCTTGTATATAGGTATATTTAGATTTTCCATCCATTCCCTAGGTATGGTCCCTGAGTTCCAAATCCTCTGGAACAGGTTCTGTAGCACTTTAACCAGCATTGGTCCCCCAAACTTTACCAGTTCTGGTGCTATTCCATCCGTTCCCGCAGCTTTTCCAAGCTTTATATGCTTTAACACAAATTTAATGCTTCAAATTATTCCCGTTATAATTCGTTAATAAATACTACTTGCACATAACATTACCAATATTACCTCTAACATATGGTCAGTAGGTAAATGCAGTTATTTAGTGTTTTAACCTTGCTACCATCGTTACAGCATGTTCATTGTTTTGATCGCTTTTTATTTTAGATAAATTTTCAACAATATTCAAATTTTGTTAATTATCATTGGGGACTGTTCTAAGGATGCTTTTAATCAATGACGATAAATTCATAACATAAAATACAATGACAGGACAGATAGTAATAAACTTTTAATCCCCTTAAATAAAAAATAATAATTTTTGTAAGAAACTATAAAATGTTCAGACAATTTTAAGGAATTGGATCAAAACAAAAATAAATTTGTCAAAACGGCAGAAAGGTTACACTAATGATAATCAGAACATAACGTATGTTTTTCTCAGAAATTCTCGATAGATAAAAAAAGAAATTAGAATAAAGATTAAGTTCTTAGATGGATGGAAAATGACATATAGTCGAAATGTTTCCATATAATAAAGTTGTATTGCACAAATAACTGGAAAAAGGTTTTCATTCAGTGAAGGAATTATTAGATAAATTCAATCCAGTTTACATCCTTTCAAAAAGAAATTAGAATACTGCCAAAACAATTCTTTTTTTAATAGGGTAATACAGAAATTTGCTAATAAAAATTTAAAATTACAGAAATACTCACAAATCATTCTTATCAGCATAGCTAGAAGTAAACCACTCGATAGTAATATTAAAGTTGATCCAATAACAGGTTTCCATCTACCAGTAGGAGCGTTCATTTCCGCAAATGTTTGACAAAAACTTACTCGGTACAACGTCTTTTTCTCCTCCATTGTCAAAGAGCGCCAATCTCCTTTTTCTTTCTCTTTTAAAGCCTAAAAACATAACACCCTCAGTTATTTCACCATTTTCTGTAATCTGTATCTATATTTAAAAAATTTGTATTATTAACTGTGTTTTAAAAATAATAAAAACAGTTTTAAACATATCTTAGCTTTAAGCAAATATATTTATTAAATCTAAACAATTTGAAATAATTACTGAAATACATACATCTCCCATAATTACACTCTTTTTTACATATTGAAACAAAATTATTTTAATTTTTGAGAATATTACAAAGGAAATAACTTGTACTGGATTAACTCGAAGCAGCAACCTGCAGAACTGATACCATAAATATTTTATTTGAAAAGAAAAGATATAACCAGGACCGGGACTCGAACCCGAGTTTTCCACGTAACCGTCGTTAGCTAGCTACCTAACTAGCTACCTCGGCCATCCTGGTTCGCTTCTTTGTCAGACACATCCTTTCTTTTAACTGATCCTATATCTCCGGGTTCTCGCAATTTGCAATAAAATATTTAAAAATAATTAAATATATTAAAAAAAATTAAAACATCTAACGATACCATAAATAAATGTCACTATCATATTAAAACAAAACTGATAAAAGTATCCTTTTTTTTCCTTTTTTTTTTTGCATTCTACCATTAACTATGTTATACCCGCTGCCTCAGTAAATAATTAGTTAAGTCAAATTTTGTCGGAACTAAGTTAATTGTACTTGTAATTGTAAGCGGGATCATATCATTCTTGTAGTTTTTGGCTTGAAATGAAATTATATTATGGAATCAGTTCTGCACTTTGTTGCTTCGATTTGAGTCACAAGTTTTAACTTTTCATTTGTTTCCTTTTTAATATTCTCCAAAAATACAAATAATTGTGAGCATTAGTTTGAAAAAAAAAAAGTTTAATTATGGGAAATGTATATATTTCAGTAATCATTTCATCAAAAAATGAATGTTTCAACAAACATATATCATCTATACTTTGAAATGTTAGTTAAAATATTGATTTCTCGATGAATTGATGACCGAAATATACAAATTTCCCAACTACACTCTCTTTTTTCATTCTACAACTCCCTTAAAAAAAAAAAACTTATTTTCATTTTCGAGAATGTTAAAAAGGAAAATGAATGAAAAGTTAAAACTTGTTCTGACTTAACTCAAAGCAACAACCTGAGGATTTGATACCATAAAAAAAGGTCACTATCATATTAAAACAAAAGTGTCATATTTTTTTGTATTCTACAATCAAGTATATTATATCTGCAGTCCTGGTAAATATATGGTTAAGTAAAATGTTTTATCAAAAAGGAGTTAATTGCACTGTGGGAAGCAGAATTGTGTCATTCTGTAATGAGCTATATTTATACCAAACATTTAAACTAATAATAGGATGTAATTAGTTGGAGGTGCAGTCAAGAAAACACGCAAAAATAGGTGAAACTATTGTATATTGTAGTAGTTACCTTCTACCCCAGCAGCCACTCCTATTGGCCCTGAAGATGACCTACACAGTAGGTCGAAACGTCGGCACATAAAATACAATAGTTTCACCTATTTTTGCGTGTTTTCTTGACTGCACCCCCAACTAATTACATCCTATTATAGTACCTACAGTCAACTAATTTCTTTCTTATATTTAAACTAATATTATACCTTGTATGTTGGCGATATTTCTCTGAAGCGAATTGCAGGGTAAGGAAACATTGGATTGTCACTGTACATCGATTGCCCATTTATGCCAAAACCCACTATTTCTCTCATGCCAATCTTACAGGCATCGGTTTGGGCATGTATAACAGATGTAGTGCTGACACACCTCTTCAATACATGCATACTTAACATCTGAAGAACAGAGAATAAATTAGTTTATTTAAATAATAAAATATGAATATTAGTTCTAGTTTTAGAAATATTTGTTATAATTATATTTGTCTAAGTAGCAATACCTCCTCGGAATATCTAGACAAGATCGAAAACCAAATGAGTGGATTAGATTTCGGACTGACCTCCCAGATATAATGGAAAAAGTCCATTTAAGGAAGTGGACCTAGACTGGGCATGTCATCAGAAGGAATGCTGTAACATGGATCAGACAGGTTATGGATTGGTATCCAAGAGAGCACGCAAGGAAGAGTCCACTGACAGACTGGGGCAAGGAGATGATGAAGAGCCTGGAAGTGAGTAGCATTGGATAGGAAAGAGTGGAAACGGATGGGACAGGTACATTATTTAGTGTGGTTGCAAGAGTGATAGGTAGAAACAATCGAACTTTAAGTTCGTCAACTAAAGGTTGATTTTGTTTATACGTTAATAGCTATAGGAAAAAAAATAGAAAGTTTTGTATATGTTTATTATATTTTATTGACAAATAAAGGTTATTATTATTATATTTTTTTAAGTAGGAATCAAATTGTTATTACTTTTTTGGGTAATTATTCTGCAGGTTGTCGCTTCGAGTTGAGTTACAACAAGTTTTATTCGTTTCATTTTTAATATTTTCCTAAAATACAAGTTTGTGAGCTTTAATATTTAAAAAAGAATATAATTATGGGTAATAAGTAGATTTTGTTAATCTACTCATCAAGAAATGAAAGTTTTAACTAGCGTTTCCAAGTATAGATGATAAGTCTTGAATAATAATAGTTGACCTTATATATAAGATAGGGAGCGGAGTGGCTCAGTGGTAGAGTGCTGAGTTGCCATGCCGAAAGTCCTGGTTCAAATCCCGCTCCAGGCAAGACTTTTATTTAGTCTGTCAGCAGCCAGAGATGGATCATATAGGATCTAGGACCCTCCTGGGGCTCACCTATCCTCTATAAAGTGGGTACCCCCAAAAAGGAGGGGGAAATCTGGCGGGTGAGCGTAATATAGGACAAATCACCTATCTGCACAACCGTTGTCCATGAAACACTACTGTCTCTACCATGTACTGAACCCCAGACCCTTCACAGGTTGTAGTGGTACAGTTTTTTTTTTTCCTTATATATGTGAGGAAGAAAATAGTCCGGATGGAGGTAAAAAAAAAAATTGCTCGGCAGCCCTGAAGAAGACCTGGGCTGTGGGTCAAAACGTTGGCTCTCCAATAAACAGTTCTCCCTACTTAAGAGCAATTTTTTTTTACCTTCACCCGGACCATTTTCTACCTTATATAGATGATATATGTTTGTTGAAATGTTTATTTCTAGATGAAATGATTACCGAAGTAAACACATCCCAAAATTACATTCTCTTTTCCCCGTACTTAAGCTCATGATAACTTGTATTTTTGGAAAATATTAAAAATGAAACGATTAAACAGTTAAAACTTGTAGCTCAACTCAAGAGACAACCTGCGGAACAGATACCAAAATTATTACTATACAATTATTTTTTAAAAATTTCATTACTTCATGAAGATTAAGTACAATCAGGATCTATTTAATTAGTGTAGGATCTATTTTAATATTTTTTTATTAATTGTTATTTTGATGGTGATTGTTTTTAAATAATTTGGTTTTGAAGAGAAAATCCCGGGAAGACAAATCTTTTCTCTTCAAAACAAAACAATTTTTAATAGATCTTGAAACTTTCAGCACATACTTAACATTACAAATTACTTTCTTAGAAAAATGAAAATTAGTTAGTTTTATTATCGAAACCCTCAATTTCTGAATCATAGAATAATAATAATAAAATTTTTCAACAAAATAAATAATATACAATTTCTCTTATTCCTACAGACTAATATACATATATCTATCTCTCGATATTTAAACTGAAAAACAAAATACAATATATAAATTCTTACCTTTAATTGATATAAATTGGAAGAAATAGTCCAATATTAGCAATCGCAATGATAACAGTTTATTGAACCACTCAGCTCACTCACGTCTAAGTAAAAGGACTGTTACAACTTAAAGCATTGCCATCGAATGTGTTTTGTTTTATCAACATATATATTTTTTTAAATAACCATAAAAATATTTATGGTTTAATTAAAAATCATGGTTTTAATAAAATCAACCTTTTAGGTAATATTTATTTTTGTGAGTTTTAAGTTTTTGAAGTAAAATACTTAACTCCATTATAAAGTATATATAATTAAATATGAAGTTTTATATGTTCATTAAAAATTAAAGGTTATAAATTCATTGGTTTGCTTCTCCAATATTGCATCATCTTCATGCAAGTACATACGTGCGTTAGTTTCCTGTTGCTTAAATGATTTGTCATAAAGGTTATAGAATGATAGTAATGTTTTTATTTCTTTAGTCATGTATTTCGATCTTTTCCATTTTGTGGTAATAAAAAATAAGAAAATAGAAACATTTATCTAAACACGACAGAATTAATGTAACATCTGAAAAAATGGCGTTCGCGGTCAAATGCCTTTTTTCCGGTGATTGGATCTGGAACCCTTGATATTAATTTTGTTTCCTATAAAACTATCTCATTATTTCTAAAGTTTATACTTTTGTTTTAAAATACATTATTAACTATGCAAGACGAATAAAGTTATACAAAATAATCGAATAAAGGACTGATTCCAACTTTCCGAATTTATTTTAATAACCTTTTTTGTTTTATTATCTCAATTCTTAACCTTGGTTATCCCAGGCCCAGTAGCTGGCGGTCAGTGAAGGACAGTTACTGTCTGCCAGCTACTGGGTCCGTGAAAACAAAGTTGAGCCAGTACTGACCGATCAGTTGCTGACGGACAGCTACTTCAAAATTGTTTGTTTTTACTGACCACGAACCTTCCCACAAGGACAGCTACTGGGTCGTCACTCGGTCCATAGGAACGCTCTTATAACAGACAGTGGCCGGTCAGTGCTGAAGGACAATGGACGCCTGGACAGTCAGTTTTTTCTCAAAAATGGCGGTGGCAGGGCGTTGGAGTGATGCTGAATATAAAATTCCATACAGATTATAGAGAGGAATATTCGGTACAGGACATTGTTCGAGAAATAGGAATACCTGATTTCAGAGAAAAGGAAGTAATGAAAAAAAATAAAAAGTCTTCGGTCTACTTATAATCAAGAAGTTTTAAAAATCCAGAAAAGCACGTGTAGTGGAGCTGCAGGCGATCATATTCACAAACCAAAAGAACATCAAATTGGCAGGGTATCATTCTCAGTAGTTTTTTTTTTTTTTTTTTAATTTATTTATTGATATTTACAACTGTATTATAATAATACATCAAGTAAATGGGCTATGTGATACATAATGACATGAATTAATGGCAAGTAGAGAAACTACCCACTGGTAGTACTCAAATCACTAGTTTAACTAAGAAGGTCACGTGGCCATCTTCTTTTCAGACGCCTCGGAGGATCATCGGGAATCGAAGAGGAAGCTAGGTTTGAAACTAGAGGGTTTGAGTGGGATTGAAGTTTGTTATGAAAGGATAGATACCGGGTTCGGGCCAAATCAGCAACAAATGGGACATTAACGTCGTTATGGATGACTTTATTCTTAACAAAATAAGGAGCGTTGAGGATTTTACGAAGGATTTTGGATTGTAGGGATTGGATACGAGAGGAATTCGATGGCTTAGTGGAGCCCCAAAGCTCTACTCCGTAAGTCCAAATAGGTCGTATGATGGCCATGTAGATGAGTCTTTTGTAGTTAATTGGGAGGTTAGCCTGTTAAGTGTTGAAGTAGCCTGAAAAGTCGAGCGGTTTCTTGTCTTTTCAGTCTTGTATGAGGATTCCAGGTTAATCGTTTGTCGACATGCAACCCCAAGTATCGGATCTGTTCTACAGGCACCAGTGGGATATTATTAAATATTACTGAAGGGCAGGAAGTCATTGGTTTACGACGTAAGGTAAAAGTGATTTGATCCGATTTTTGAGAATTTATTTTAATTCTCCAGTATTGACACCATTCTTCAAGATCAGTGATATTTTCTTTCTTTTATCTAAATACAATCTATACACGAGTAACAACCCAGGTTCCTGATTTAGCGGTGAGTATTCAATTCAGTACCGCAGGTTGTCGCTTCGAGTTAAGTCATAAGTTTTAACTTCTTATTCCTTTCCTTTTTAATATTCTCGAAAATAAAAATAATCTTCTTTTTTTCCTTCCTAATCAGTGCCTCTCAGCGTGGAGCTGCCCCGATCCAAGCGTCCCATCTGTCTCGGTCTCTCGCCAATGGGTTCATGGAATCCACATGTTTTCCTCTTTTCGCCCCTATTCTGGCCACATTATCCACCCACGACATCCTTGGCCTGCCGGTTGGTCTAGCTTCGAAGAACTTGCGTGGTCCGCGTTCATCATCCATTCGGCACACATGTACGAACCACTTCGACTGCCTCTTCTCTAGAATTTCAGTTAGTGCTTTCACCCCTAGCTCCTCTCTTGTTCTGGCGTTCCCTCCGTGTTCAACCAGCTACTCTTCTGAGGTATTTCATTTCTGAGGCTGTGATTCTGTTCTTCAATCTGTTGAGAAGGACACAGCTCTCATTTCCGTGCTGACATCCTGATACTATCCTTACCACGTATGCGGATAACACATATCTATTATCTGTCAACACTGATCCAGTTATAGCATCGCGTACTCCTCAATCCCACATTACTGACCTTGAAAATTGGTGTCAAAACTGGATTATTAAAATCAAATCTCATCAAATCACCTTTACTCTCCGTCGTAAACCAGCGACTTCCTGCCCTGCTGTATCGTTTAATAACATCCCTCTAAGTTCTGTAGAACAGATCCGGTACTTAGGACTACACCTTGACAAACGCTTAACTTGGAATCCTCATACTAGACTGAAACGACCAGAAACAGCTCGGCGTTTCAGGCTACTTCAACATTTACTTTATAAACGCTCTAAGCTCCCAATTAACTACAAGAGACTCATATATATGACAATCATTAGGCCCATCTGGACTTACGAAATAGAGCTTTGGGGCTCCACTAAGCCATCGAATTCCTCTCCTATTCAATCCTTACAATCCAAAATCCTTCGGAAAATCCTTAATGGTCCTTTCTTTGTTACGAAAAAAGTAATCCATAATGACCTTAACGTCCCGTTTATTCTTGATTTGGCCCGAACCCGATATCAATCTTTTCATGACAAACTTCATTTCCACTCAACCCCACTAGTTTCAAACCTCGCAACTTCTTCAACTCCTGATAATCCTCCGAGGCGTCTGAAAAGAAGGCGGCCTCGTGACCTTCTAAGCTGAACTTTTTATTTGACTACTACCACTGGGTAGTTTCTCAACTTGTCTTTTCATGTCAATGTATTCACTCATTTTATTTACTTGATGTATTTTGTATACAGTTGTAAATTACAATAAATAAATTTAAAAAAAAAAACTTTATGGCGTAAGTTACTTAATCTTAAATATTCAATAATTAGCAGCCTGGAAGATCATTTCTTGATATTTGAAACCATTATAAGTGAATTAGTAGATATGGGTACACAATTTGATGAAACCGACAAATTTTGTCATTTATTTTTGACATTACCAGAAGAATTTGGTACAACAGTGACAGCATTGGAATCAATAAAAGATTTAGATGAATGTTCTATTAAGTTTTCCATAGCTACACTAAGTATATTACTGTTAAGATTAATTATTTTGAATACTTTATAACACATGTTCTCTCTCTTGCCCCACTCGATGTAGCTATATATGTTTAATTATATGTTATTATTTCTCAGAAATTAAACTGCGTTACAAATAAAGTGTGGTTTACTTTAATAAGATACCCAAACTAATTTTAACATGAACTTAGGCTATTTTTTAATGCGAAAAAAGGATTGTAAGGGGTTGAAATAAGGGACGATTTATTATAATTGATTTAGTTTGAAATAAATAATAAACATAGGTTTTATTAATCTAATTTTAATTGTTTGATAAAAATACAAGAAAACGTAAGAATGGAAACTGAGCAAGTCACTTCATACCCAATAAAATTTCTCAACTCTTTGGAGCTATTAGGAGTACCTTACCATAAATTATGATTAAAAAAAGGTGTTCCGGTACTTTTAATGAGAAATCTTGATGCGCCCAAACTGTGTAATGGTACGCGTTTACAAGTTTATAATTTGGGTCGAAATATTATTGAAGCTGTTATAATTAGCGGCATATTCAAAGGAGACAGTGTTTTGATACCAAAAATAGCAATCATACCTACGGACTTGCCTTTTCAGTTTAAAAGGTTACAATTTCCCTTGAAACCAGCTTTTGAGGTCACTATTAATAAAGACCTGTGGCAAAGGCTTAAGGTAGCTGGTATTTATTTAGAAAAACAATGTTGTTCACACGGGCAGGTGTATCTGGCTTTCTCACGCGTATCAAATCCACGGAATATGTAACACTGAACAAATGTTGGAAAGACAAAGACAAGTCTTAAACTAATTTTGTTTTTAACTTAACCTTATCATTAAAATAAAAACTATAAAAATCTTTAACTAATTTTAATTGTTTACATCAATCCAAAAATCTCCAATATCTAAAAAAATTCGGAATCACCAAACCAGCTGTCTTTTCTTATGCCCACACTTTTCTTGCAGCTTCGTTTTGAACACCAATATATTTTTGTGTCATAATATATATGGCCATATCATGATCTTGAAGGCATACCTTTGTGTTAGGTAACAGTCCATTACCTTAGAGGAATGATATCGCAGTCTTTTCGTCTTGAACCTCCCGAAATATTCTTTTTCAAGTGTACATTTGTAGACAAATAAAACTCACTGTGTAAATACCAATTTATATATGTTTTGTAATCATTAAATTCTATTAAATTCTAAAGTGGTGATACCATAATATACAAATACCGTATAGGTGTATGTATAACAAGCGACCCGCATCGGCTTTGCACTGGTAATAGAGCAGATTATGCCTACAGGTTTTGTCTGTCGTAGGATCGAATGATGAGTCGAATATGTGGGTTAGATTTAAATGTAATATAATGTCTACACTACATGAAGTATTTTAATGTATTTTATTATGTAGATATTATAAACATAAAAACAAAATAAAATATTTCTTTAAATACATTTATTTTCACGTGTGTTAATTTTATGTCAGAACTCCTAAGATCATTTAAATTATATGATGTAAAATATTATCTTAATGTGCATGAAATGCTTAAGGTAATTAAAGTATTTAAGTTGATAAGGACTTATACTGTGTCCGTAGCTTTCCAAATACCGCATTGTACGTTATCAATTTTGTATATTATGTAATAGGTATAGTAAGCTAAGTTTAAAAGATATATAAATATAAATATGCTATCACGGACTTTTTTGTAGATCTATAAAACAGGAATATTCCACTATGCATTGTTTCGTTATATCTCCAAGAGATTGGGCAGCATCTTCGATGAAACCTCCCAGACGGCTATACTTTTCCCAACACTTCCAACAATTATCGTTATTTTCCAACCCATTTACACAAAGCCTCGACAAATTATATACCTAAACCTTCCTGGTGAATCATTGTATATATTGGTGAAAACCGCATGAACATGCGTGCAGTAGTTATTGAGTTTATCGCGAACAAACGCGGGCAAGGACTTGGTTTCATAATATGTATAGATATAAATATAAATTTTATTTTATTGTACTGTTATTTATTTTATTTTTATTATTAATTTTATTTCATTATATGTTTTCTGTTCCGCAGGTTGTCGTTCCGAGTTGAGTTACGACAAGTGTGAACTATTTATTCGTTTCATTTTTAATATTTTCTAAAAATACACGTTATCGTGAGCTTTAGTATGGAGAAGAGAATGTAATTATGGCCAATGAGTAGATTTCAATAATCATTTCACCAAGAAATAAAGGTTTCAACTAAAATTTCGAAGTTTACAAGATATATCTTTGTTGAAAAGTTCATTTATAGATAAAATGATTACCAAAGTATTCGCATTATAAACGCATTTCCCATAATTAACGGGTGATTTTTTAGGAACTTTCGTATTTGATTTTTTTAAAAACACATAAAGTTTAGAGAAATATTGAAATCTTTATTTGAGTCGATAGAACGACCTATATAATTCAATGTTTAAAGATGATTTCATGCAAATGTTGGCCGCGGCTACGCCTCACATGGTTCATACGCTGGGTCCAATTTTGGCGTACTTTTTCCAAGATATCGGCCGGTATCTCACAAATAAATTCTTCAATATTGGCTTCCAGTGCGTCAACCGTAGCGGGCTTGTCCCTATAGGCATGAGCCTTAACATAGCCCCACAAAAAATAGTCTAGAGGCGTTAAATCGCACGGTCTAGATTAGGACAATTCACTTCCTGAACAATCGTTGTCCAAGACAAAGTACAGTCTCTACCAAGTATTGAACCCCATACTCTTCATGGGTTGTAGTGGTACAGTGATCGAATATAATAATTATTATATAAATCAAGGTGAGCAGGCAGTCCATACTGTAATAGCACTGGCCTCGAAAGAATTGCAAACTCATGTGATGATAAAAATAATTCATGTATACTTGTGTCCCCATGTGTTAATTATAAAATGGATCAATGAGATCTGTATTATATATGAGTTTTCCCTGTTCAAAGCCCACTAATTTTATCATACAGAAAAAAAGAAAAGAAAAAAAATGATATTTTTAATCTAATACGATAGTCTAGGCGGCCAATTGACCGGCTTCAAACGTGAAATAAACAGTTCACCGAACTCGCTTCTCATCTTTTGATAATAAAATTCAATAATCTGCAAGCGTTGTTCATTTATTAGTCGATTCATGGTCAAATTATAGACCAAACTGAACGTCATTAACAGTAACATGTTACACGAAAACAGCTAAGCTGCCAAAAACAGTGTTGCCAAAAAGAAAGTTAAAAATTCATCCATTATATTCTATTTTCCACACTAAAACTCACGGTAATTTGTATTTTTGGAAAATATTAAAAGGGAAACGAATGAAATGTTAAAACTTGTGATTCAACTCGAAGCGACAACCTTCGGAATAATTACCCATTATATAAATACTCGTATATTATTATTAGTTGTTTATAAATATTTATTGTTAATTTAAAGGCACATTCACGACTTTTCCTTACTGCCTTCTCGATTTAATTATAATGATATTTTAATTATAACTCTTCCTTACTGCCTTCTCGATTTAAATATAATGACCTTTTAGTTATCACTGCCTTCTTCATATTCTGTTCCTACTTAATTTTCGCTTATTCATTTCCCCTTCTACCATGATTGTTATCACTAAGGTATGTTGTTCTGTGCAATTTTTATTATTGATATTTTCAAGTTTCAATGTAGTATTGTCATTGTCATTCTTCTATTACTAAACTGGTAGTTATTAGATTTTTCTTATACATATTGTTTTTATTATTATTGATATTAGCTTACAGCCTATCGTATTAGATTAAAAATATCCTTTTTTTTCTTTTTGAAAGGAAATGGTTGACCTTGATGAAAATTGTGGAAGAAAATGGTCCGGGAAGAGGTCAATAAGTTTCTCTGAATATCAAGAATATTTATTCAGTAGCCAACGTTTCGACCCACTCTGTAGGTCTTCTTCAGGGCTAAGTATACAAAATACAGACAATTTAAAATCACAAAATATTTAAAATTAGGTTAAGCATGTATGTATACAAAGGTAGGAAAAAAAACAAAAACAGAAAGTGCTAAAAATTAAAGAATAAGGTAATATAAATTCAAATGGGATAAATATTAAAGTAAACATACAAAAGTATCAGTTATCTGAGTGGCGAACAATAAAGATGGGGCAGGGGAGAGAACATGAGAATTATATCGATATAGTAATAAATAAGAAAATGTTGATAAGTAATAGAAGTGAGACATGCATATTACTACCAATGGGGAAGATGATGTATACATAATGTACATGAAATAGTATAAAGGATAGATGTAGTACAATATGTAATAATTGCTAAGACATGGTGAGATAGGAGAAAATAATAGATATTAAATTAACATGTACGTACAATCGTATAAAAAATGCGATAAGTAAGTTACAATTGATGGGTATTGGAAAAAATAAATGTAAAAAGACAATCAAATGTGGTTCAGAAAAGATACTTAAAATTAAAAAAGTGAGTTAAGATGAACCCGGATGAAAGTTCATATAACTGATACTTTTGTATGTTTACTTTAATATTTATCCCATTTGAATTTATATTACCTTATTCTTTAATTTTTAGCACTTTCTGTTTTTGTTTTTTTTTATTGTATTCTATAGTATGTTTTTTTTTCCTACCTTTTGTATACATACATGCTTAACCTAATTTAAAATATTTTGTGATTTTAAATTGTCTGTATTTTGTATATTTAGCTCTGAAGAAGACCTACAGAGTGGGTCGAAACGTTGGCTACTGAATAAATATTCTTGATATTCAGAGAAACTTATTGATCTCTTCCCGGACCATTTTCTTCCACAATCCTTTTTTTTCTTTTCTTATTTCCTGTATGATAAAATTAGTGGGCTTTGGAGAGGGAAAACTCATATATAAAACAGATCTCATTGATCCATTTTATAATTAACACATTGAAACACAAGTATACATGAATTATTTTTATCATCACATGAGTTTGCAATTCTTTCGAGGCCAGTGCTATTACAGCACAACATGTTTTCGTGTAACATGTTACTGTTAATGACGTTCAGTTTGGTCTATAATTTAACAATGAATCGACTAATAAACGAACAGCGCTTGCAGATTATTGAATTTTATTATCAAAAGATGTGAAGCGAGTTCGGTGAACAGTTTATTTCACGTTTGAAGCCGGTCAATTGGCCGCCTAGACTATCGTATTAGATTAAAAATATCCTTTTTTTTCTTTTCTTTTTTCCTGTATGACACAATTAGTGGGCTTTGAACAGGGAAAACTCATATATAATACAGATCTCATTGATCCATTTTATAATTAACACATGGGGACACAAGTATACATGAATTATTTTTATCATCACATGAGTTTGCAATTCTTTCGAGGCCAGTGCTATTACAGTATGCACTGCCTGCGTACCTTGATTTATATAATAATTATTATATTCGAAAACTGTACCACTACAACCCATGAAGAGTATGGGGTTCAATACTTGGTAGAGACTGTACTGTGTCTTGGACAACGATTGTTCAGGAAGTGAATTGTCCTAATCACGTTCGACCGCCAGATTTTCCTTATTACAAATTATGCATGTGACATTCGTTTTTTTTCTTATTTCGTTATAATTTCTTTGTTGCTCACTGGCTTCTCGCTATTATCGTTTATCCACACTAGATATATCGGGTTTTGTATTGTTAAACTGACTTTTTTTTTTGTGCATGTAGTTTGTATTTCTTAATTTTCAAGAGGACAATCCTGAGGAAGATTTTCGGACCAGTAAAAGTGGGCGGCATATGGAGACGGCGGTACAACAGAGATATATACGACTTCTATAAGACCTCAGATGTTGTCAGGGCAATCAAACTTGGCCGACTGGCCCTGGAGGTCACTTGGATACCCAAGAAGATTCTCACAGAAGGAATCCATGGCACACGGAGAGTAGTGAGACCAAACGTGAGGTGGATGGAAGCTGTATCGGAGAATGCACGTATCCTTCTTAATGCTAGAAGCTGGAGGGATGCTGCGCAGAAGAGAGCTGAACGCTGGAGGCCCAGACTCGGTGACGAGTTGTTGCGCAGGATATTATTATCATTTTCCAGTTTGACGTGGGTCAAGTTTGTATAAAAACTGTTTAAAAACACAGTTTCGTTTTGTTGGCTACAGTCCTTAATTTTTCTTGTTGCGTTTATCCATAATTTATTGGCACACCACAAGAACAAAAAATAATGAAAAATATTCTGCACGGTTTAGAGTAAAAACATTATGTATTGAAACATACACATTTTTTTTTTTTTTAATATTTCTTTCACATAAAAAACATTTATTTGGTTTACATTTCTATGTATTTCAGGCACGTAGTCTTCACCAGCTAGTTTTAGGTGAGTTTTTCCCCTGACAACAACCCGTGTAGGGTTTTGGGTTCACTACATGGTAGAAACTGTACTGTTTCTTGGACAATGATTGTCCAGGGAGGTGATTTGTCCTAAAACACTGAGCCATTCCTTTCCCTATTCTTTATTTTTCTTTTCTTTTATATTTTGAAATTATATCTCTTTTTTTGTCTACTTTATTCCAATTATTCCATTTTTATACATCACTTTTGTTGTTTATTCCAATTATTTTAGATTTATATGTATTATTATAGATTTTCTATTTCGGGTACTCAGTTCTGAAAACTTGCACATGAAGACGTATGTCGAAAATTCGGTTTCCAATATAGTTTCGCAATTGAAGGAATTATTTTTTTTAACTACAGACGGATAATTTCTATATTTATACGTCCACTAATAATTATTAAAATAAATAAATAATATTTTTTTTATATATAAAAAACATTTTTTTCTGGAATTTAGGAAGCATTGGCAAATCCTCCAACACGTGTATAATATTTTTCGACCTTGTTTTGTATTTCACAGCCAAAAAAATTTGATTGAAATCTCTGATAAGACGTCTTCATGAAATATTTAATCTATATATTTACAGCATTCGTTTCTACTTCAAATTTAAGTATTTTTTAAATTATTATTTAATACATTATTTTTTTTAGATTTTAATACTTCTGATTATTTGGTAGAGTTATAATCGATATTTTCGGCCTCTATATGATTGTTATTAGAGTGGAGTAGCTGAGGTGTAGGGTGCTTAGGTGCTATGGATACCCTTAATTGTGAGATAATGTGGTGTTGGACAAATCACCTTTCTGCACAACCGTTTTACTAAAAACAGTGTAGTCTCCACCATGTACTGAAATCCATACCCATCATGAGTTGAAGTGGTAGAGCTATTTTTTATTCAATTTTTTTTTTTGTTGTACTATTATTGAAGGTGGAAGAGTATAATTTTCAAAACCTGTAACTTATACCACTACAACTCGTGAACGAGTCTGGGGTTCAGTACATGGTAGAGACTGTAATGTTTCATGGAAAACGGTTCTGGAAGGAGGTGACTTGTCCTAGGTCACGCTCAACCTCCAGATTTTCCCCCTTATTTTGGGTACCCTATTTTTATAATATTTTATAGAGGCTGGGTGAGCCCCAGGAGGGTCCTTGATCCTATACGACCCATCTCCGGCTGCAGACTAAATAAAAGTCTTGCCCCGATAATTTTCAAATCAATATGTTCTTATATATCTTAACTGCCGTGTTTCAGTTGTTATTATTAAAACATGATTTTTTATATATATGATTCAGTCTTTAATAAAGTTTAAAAGTGTTAACATGTTTATTACTTAAGTATACTATATTAACGATAGAATGAGATGTTAAATAAACAAAAAAAGCTAAAAATCTGTTAACGGATTTCTAGAAATACCGATAAGCTGAAGAAGGAGGAGTTAATACTTATTTTTTCAAAATGCAGAAGGTTATTATTTATTTCCTTTCCTCTTATTTTAAGACAAGGGTCAGCTTTGGTGTTGTGGTTGTGGTAAGGGGGTAAAAAATCCTTAGTTACATCGTCCATCAGAGGGGACGTACAATGGTGGTCCTAAGCTTCTTTGCTGCCCCAACTTCCTAAAGATCCCCATCCTAATTATTCCTGGATAGGCAAAATTTAGGACTCCACTGTAACATCGTTCGCATATCTATATATGTAGTAAGTTACGTTAAATGAAACAAACAAAGAAACATTCTGAGACAGTTTCTAGAATTAATCATTGAAAATATTTGAACATCCATCGATCGTTTATTATTTAATATAATAACAATCTAAAACAATAGACAGCCAAAATTATATCAAAGAATTACACCGCTGGTTCATTTGCTCCACAATTAGAATTAATACTGCGTTGCATGTTTGAAGTGGTCAGTCCTAACGCGTAGAGTGCATTGTTGATTCTAGAGGAGAATGCATCTTCTTCGAGAGATCTTGATCTTGATAACACGTACGCCATTTCTGGAAATAAAAAATATATATATTTTTTTAATTTATGTATTAAATATATACTAAAATAAAGGGACGTAATAGTAACGGAAAATAAATAATAATATACGTAACATAAAGGAAATAGCAGAAAAGCAGGCCAAGAATTTCCTTTGAAAAGACGGAATTGATGACAACAGAGAAAAAGTACGAGGAAATAAAAGTAACAAAAAAATTTAGTATCTAGGAGAAACAATATGCAACAATGGTTTGGAAAAAGAGAGCATAAAAGTGAAAATCACAAAGTTGGAAAAACTAAGCTTCGCAACAGGAAATATTTATAATAAGAACCTATTCTCTAACGAAAAAACAATACAACACGGTGATAAAACCAGTAGTTTTGTTCAGGACGGAGACAACTTGTCTTCCTAAACTATAAAAATTACTTAAAATTGAGAGAAGGAACCAGAGGAGGTTATATGGGTCGAAGAAAACACAGGAAGGCAACAGGTTAAGATCTAACCAGGAAATATACAGGGAGATGAAAGACCTGAAAACCGAAATAGGAATCATAAGACTAAGATTCTTTGGGCACATGATAAGAATGGACCAAGGGAGACTTAACAAGACATTATTTGACAAAATCCGTGAATACAAGAGCGTAGGAGGGTATGTTAAACAAATGAGGGAGGAAGTGTTGGATAATCGATTTGTGTATCCATGGCAACCATCCGCTCAAGCCTGAGATATAGTGTGTGTGTAACCTCCCATGTTATGTTATCCTCTGTCACGTTTTTGTAGATAATGTTAAATATAGCTAAGTTTCTATAATGTGTCTTGTGTCTGGTCCTAATACATCAAAATGTAGTTCAAAAGGAAGCAGACAAATTAATAATAACAGACAAAGAGTGCCTATAAGAGAACAATAAACGTAGTTTACTAAAATCTAGTATATAATACTACAATCAATGAAGTTTTTTTTCAATGTTCGAATATTATGTTTACACCCGAATCGACTTAATATAACATTGACAATCAGTGGGTTTCCTGTAATTATTACTATTATAATTATCATATGAGTTGCCTTGGATATAAGAAATATATATAGGTTGATGGCCCTACCCCGTGTATAACAACTGGGAATAGCGTTGAGGTTTCCCCGGTTAGAACCAGAGACGCTGTACTTGGCGAAAGATATATAGGTTGTCGTGCGCCTCCTGACCCCTAACAGCCATAATCCATGGATCTAGTCGGATTTGTAACTGTCTTTGAACCCGATTGTAGGTCAGTGGTAAGGAAACCATGGTTTTGGATAACCCTCTCCAGCCTGTCTATTTAAAAAAAAAAAAAAAAAAAGACAGGCTGGAGAGGGTTACCCAAAACCATGGTTTCCTTACCACTGACCTACAATCGGGTTCAAAGACAGTTACGAATCCGACTAGATCCATGGATTATGGCTGTTAGGGGTCAGGAGGCGCACGACAACCTATATATCTTTCGCCAAGTACAGCGTCTCTGGTTCTAACCGGGGAAACCTCAACGCTATTCCCAGTTGTTATACACGGGGTAGGGCCATCAACCTATATATATTTCTTATATCCAAGGCAACTCATATGATAATTATAATAGTAATAATTACAGGAAACCCACTGATTGTCAATGTTATATTAAGTCGATACGGGTGTAAACATAATATTCGAACATTGAAAAAAAAAAAAAAAAAAAAAAAAAAAAAGCCTGTCTATTATTATAGACATTTAATACTGTCTAAGCAATCATTGTTTTTACAAAATACCACATAACGCGATCAAAGATTTATAAGGTCTGAAGTGCCAACCGAATATATATGTGTGTGTGGTATTAGAAAGAAGTTATTAATATAATAATAAAATGAACACAATTAGTAAATATTGGTCGTGATAATTAATAATTTATATATCTTTATTCCATATTTATATATTTTACCATTAAAACGTACATATGTTTATGAGCAAGGCACGTGATATACAGTCGAATGGAAAGTCCTTTCAAAAGGTTACTTTGAAGTATACTTAGTGCTTTTAGTTCTGTTTAATATATGTATATGTATATATACACATATATAAGTATATATATATTTTTTTTGAGAGTGGTGGCAGAGCTCCGAGTTGCAGTGCCGAAGTTCCGTGGTTCAAATCCGGCTACTGGCAGATTTTATTTTATCTGTTAAAAGATGGGGATGAGCCCTGTGGTTTCTGGAGACCATCGTTGGGACTCACCCAGCATTTATAAAGTGGGTACCCTTAATTAGGGACAAAACTCCCTGCACAACCGTTGTCCTTGAAACAGTATGGGTTATGTTCTCTACCATGTACTGAACTTAAGCTTCTTTATGGGTTGTGCATTTTTTTTCCTTTTTAGTTCATTTTTGTATTTTTTTTTAAATTATTCGTACTGGTTATTGTCTTGTTTTTCTTATTTTGATGAAAATAAAAATTCATTCTGTGCAAAATGTTTACCGCAGTTGAGAACAGTTGCAAGGATAGAAGTTTTGTCGAAAACAAATAAGTGGGTTAACGATAGCCGAAGTGTTAGTAGAGATTAGAGATAGTTGAGTTGGACGAGGAAATATTTACTTTGGGAAATATTCCAATAGTTCATAATTTTAATTTTACTTACCACTTCTTAGTAGAAATCTTTCTTGGCACAGATACACCACTGCAAAATTATCATAGTCGGTGTCGATAATTTGAGCTTGGTAGCTATTAGTAAGTAGACCTATATGTAAAAAAATAAAATTAATAAATGTATGTGGATAGTCAAATTCATAAATATAAATTATTTTTAAAATTATATAATTACCTCCATACATATCAAATTGAATGGTTAAGGAGGCTTGACCATTTGCAATACTTTGTGTATTACTCCTACCATCAATGGTAATATAATTTGATAAGCTGGGAAATAAATTTACAAATCATTATTATATTAAATTATAAAAATAAATTTGTTCTTAATTTAGTGCGTTCGGATGGAACAACTATACCGTTCCTTCAAAAGAACGACTTAACTCAAAAATGCCAACAACATGACATGACAAGATATTAACCAATTAAAGAGATAAAATAATTTAATAACAACTATTAAATATATGAGCTAGGATGTAATTGTGTATATCTTCTTTATAAAAAATAAACAATTATTCATTACTAATTAATTTAAGCAAATTAGTAACCTGGTTAAAGATAATTTTTTTTGGAAGGCAAGAGATATTAGAAAAGCGAGGATTTAAATGAGGATAGAGAAGAAGCATGGAGGATTATAGGAGGGATTGAGTTCCACACTGTGGTGGAGGGGGCGAAGAAGGAACGCTAGAATGCTTTGGTTCTGTGGGAACAACTATATCTTGTTTCCTGGTGCGTTGGCTTATGTTTGGACTATTTGGAAAAAATGACCAAGGGGCGTAACTCTGAATCTATTAGAACTACAGAGCTTCGGTTGGGTTCAAATTATAGAAATTTTAATCTACTTTAAAAATGGTTACCAATGTTTTTTTTATCAAAAACGCACCGATTAGGAGATATAGGCCAAAAACTGAGATAACTCTGAAAATTTCGAGGTTTTTCGGGTACCAAAAGTTTTCCCGTCCGTTTTTCGGTAGCAAACTTGGATTTCCACTAGTCAGACATGCCCTTACAATATATCAATAATGCAGTTATCTTCAATTTATTGCGACCTAAA
Organism: Troilus luridus; assembly: GCA_964056705.1. Lineage (NCBI taxonomy): Eukaryota > Metazoa > Arthropoda > Insecta > Hemiptera > Pentatomidae > Troilus > Troilus luridus. Next base: position 3,553,520 of record OZ057413.1, read on the forward strand.
GTCTTTTTTTGGTATCTGGCCGCTGGCCTAAAGGAGGGACACGCGGGATCGCCTCGGGGTGCCAAGGACAAATCTTTAAGAGCAGTTCATTATTAGCTTCAATCTGTCCTCAAACACATTTGAAAGGCTCCCGTGTACTACAGTAGTACAGACCATGCTACAGTATTCAACGGGGGTGGGGGAGATAAGAGATGATATGAGTAGCTTACGGGTTGGTTGCGTAATGAGCTGTCGGGAAATATGGAATAACTTCAGGGGACTTATTAAAAGTGATTTAAAACTGAATTAGATCAATGGATCTTAACTTTCCCTGAGATAATTTATTTTTATAATTTCTATATAATAAAAAACATTAGCTGAAAGAAATAGCTGAGAAATCGGGACTACAGATTTCGTATGAAAAGACAGAGGTTATGACGACGAATGCCAGCTTTAGCAAAGAAATGTTGAACACAAAATATGGGCAAATAAAAGTCACGAAAAAGTTTAAATACCTAGGGGAGATAATATGTAACAACGGAACAGATAGGGCATCCGTGGAAGAAAGAATATCCGAACTGGACAGACTGAACTTTGCCACTTGTAACATGTACAGCAAGAAAAATTTGTCCTCCAATGCAAAAATAAGGTACTACTGTACAGTAATACTGTATGGTATGGAAACAGTCAGCCTTCCAAGCCTGGAGAAGGTCCTGATGATTGAGAAAAAAATTCTGAGGAGAATTCATTGACCCAAATTAACACGAGAGGGGTATAAGCGAAAATCCAATGATGAAATAGACAAAAATTTGGAAGATCTTGAAACAGTCATCAGGACCAGAAAACTGAGGTTCTATGGCCACATGGTCAGAATGAACAAAGGGAGGCTGAACAAAAACATCTTTGACAAAGTATTAAGCTACAAGGGTATAGGTGGATATATGAAACAAATAAAAGAGGAGCTGGAGAGGCTAAAAATGAAGGATAAGGACTGCTTGGATAGAGAGCTTATCGGAAAAAAACTGAAAAAGGTTGGGGTTCTTGCAGGAAGGAAGGAGAGACGAGGGAGAAAATGGACTAAGGAAGAGCGAGAGGAATAGTCCCGGAGGATGAGAGAGTATGGGAGTAGAAGGAAGGTGGAGAGTGTGAAGTAGTATTCGCGTGGTCCTTGCTGGCCGATTCGTGAAAAAAAAAATACATTAACAAATTATGTAGGCATATTATGCCTTATTACCCGAGCAAAGCTGGGGTGGGTAGCTAGTAATAAATAAGCATTTATAAAAGTCAAATTCCAACAAATATAAACAGTTTATTATTTGGAGGAGTATTTTAAATAAAATATAAATTCCTGCATTATTTTCCGGACAACCCAAACAGTACCAAGACCCAAAACAAGTACACAAGAACATCCTATCTCAACCTTAGTAATATGGCATTTATACGAATAAAATCTTACAGTGGTATAATAAAATAAATACTTACAGTGGTTGATAGCTGTACGTTTTCATTACTATTGTTTTGTCTTCTGTAACTCTCGATACCAAACCTGAACAAGTTCCGAATCCTTGGAACAGTTCGTTACCGTAGCTCTGGATTTCATACCACGTTCCGGTGAAGAACTAAAACATGATAGTTACTTATATATCAAGAGTTAATAAACAAAATATTAATATGATTTAATAACTTATTTTGATATACTCAAATAATTCAGAAGGCTGCGAATGTTTTCCGCCATAAATAACGTTTACTTTGTAGACTAAATATGGTTAAAATCCTTATATGTTTATTTTTTACCTAAAATTATTGTTTAATATCTACATTTTTTAATATTATTATTATGAGTGACTCTTATATGTTACCATGCACATCGGCCTAAGAAGGCCCATTTTACTCGAGTCCTACAAATCCCTATCGTAGGTATAGGCTTCTGAGATATTTTTGATAGTCTTTAAATCTCAGTTCTTGAAGTTCCTCGTGTCCTCCAGGACCAAAGTCAATTGTCCTCTAAAGACATAATACATTGCATTCAAAGAGAACGTGCCAGGAAGTTTCGTCCTCCTCCGTACCGCACCGAACCTCATGCACCGAGGTTCTTCTTTGACGCCCAGGCGGTGCATATGCTGACTGAGTTTGCAATGCCCAGTAATGACTTCTACCATACTTTTGAGTTCGGTTCTCGACATGTGATTGGCTTCTTTCTTGATTTTCTCAGAAAGTTTGTCATTAGGATCTTTTATAAAAAGTTTAGTGTGCCTTATCTTGGCTCTATCCCAACGCGTTTTATCTTCCTCTTGGCTAGTTTGTTAATTGTATCCTTAGCCAGGGAGAATCCCGCACCATGGTTCTGGTCCTATTGGAGCAATTCCTGCTCCTTTCTTTGCCAATTAATCGGCCCTCTCATTTCCTGGTATGTTACAGTGTCCAGGGATCCAAAAGTACATTAACTCTGTTGTGTAGAGCTAATTTATCAAGTCTTATGCAGCATTCCTCCACTATTCTACTATCTACACTTTTGTTTTAATATACTTAAATATATATACATTTCCAGAAAAACGGTATTGATGTCGTTTTTTAAAATTATAGATATAAAACAAAACATATTTGTGTTTATTTTTTTTCAAAGGGGTCACATAGAACTTTTTTTTTATTTACCTAACGGCGGACCAGCCCCTATTTACAAATTATACAACTTTTCACTTAATTTTACTAAAGTAGGTACTTAACTTTTGTTAGAGGTACTCCGAAATTATTCTAGAAATTGAAGTTCACTTTGGTACTTAATCTGTACACCACTAGTGAGCATAATCACACTTCATGCACTGCACTAAAAATTATTCTTTATAACGTAATATATGTAATATATTACTTACTTTTTCTGTTTGAAAATTTTGAACCACTGGTGGGCCCAGACATTGGCCGAAGAGTATGAGAGCATTAGAAATGTTCAATGTTCCAAGAATAATAAATAATCTATAAAAAAAAAAAAATTAAGAATCCAGAAGTATTTAAAAAAAATTTATGTGGGAAGATATTTATTTTTCAGCGATTAACATATCTTGACAATTGAATATTTTTGTTTTGAAGGGAAAAGATCGGCCCTGGCCGGGGTTCGAACCCGGGTCGTCTGCATCTGCTAGCACTGGTTTAGAGCAATATTCAAAAATAATAACAATTAATAAAAAGTAAAAACTTGACAATTGAAATTAGAGAAGTTTGGAAATACAAAACTATTTAGGGATACAAAATAATTATTATTGAATAAAATGTTCAATAAAATAATTAGAGAATATCGTTGTTGCCTTAGGCTACACCTACATTGGATCCGGTGTGATACTATGAGACGTCGCTTGCAAACCAAATGACTGAAATATATCGAGAGTTATAACATTTGGTTCTTTAATTTTATAAAATTAAGATTATTTATTAATTATTTTTAATACATTAATATTTTACTATAATGTATAGTAAAATATGTATATCGAATACTCCCCAGCATCGTATGTGATAGAATCACGTCGCACCGAATCGGATCCAATGTAGGTGTAGCCTTAGCAACACAAAATTGCCGATTTTTTTAATTTGTTCTACTTCAGGTTTTTTTTGTTTTCACTATCGTTTGTTTTACTCATGATCAGAATCATGAAATGTAAGCTAGCTCTCTTCTATCTTGACTATTTTTTCAGGGCCATCTTTCTTTTTTTTTTTTCTAAATAAACTTCTCTTTAGTAGCTGTTCCAATCTACAACTGTATTATGATTCATATCCAGTTATTTTTTGCACCATTTGACTGATGATATCTCTTCGCTCCAGCCGAAAATAAATCTCAAAGATGTTAGAAAACTCAATCTGGACGATTCGAACCACGTACCATTGCGAATGCTCTTCTTCGTGGTGTATGATGAAAGATGGCACCGCCAACGTACTCCGTTACAAAAAGACAGTATCATTTCATGATTCTGATCGCATGTCGCATTCCATGCCAATATACCTTTTTATTTTTACAAAAAATAAGACTGAGGAACAAAAGAAAAACGTGCTTTGTTTTAAATGAATTAATATAATAGAGCACATGGTCCCAAACAAACACCCCCCCCCCCCTTACGATTGTAACAACTTTGGCGGAAATGTACATTATTTGGTGATGTTTTGCTTGCGCCCGGCTAATGGAAAAGTACCGAATTTCCTCTTGTTTGGAAATTATATTTTTTTTATTTATTTATTTTTTTTTTAAATTTATTTATTGAAATTTACAACTGTATACAAAATACATCTAGTAAATATAATGAGTGAATACATTGACATGAGAAGACAAGTAGAGAAACTACCCAGTGGTAGTACTCAAATTAAAAAGTTCAGTTTAGAAGGTCACGATCTTCTTTTCAGACGCCTCGAAGGATTATCAGGAATTGAAGAGGTTGCGAGGTTTGAAACTAGTGGGTTTGAGTGGAAATGAAGTTTGTCATGAAAAGATTGATATCGGATTAGGGCCAAATCAGCAATAAACGGAACGTTAAGGTCATTATAGATTACTTTGTTCGAAACAAAGTAAGGAGCATTAAGGATTTTCCGAAGGATTTTGGATAGTAAGGATTGAATACGAGAGGAATTCGATGGCTTAGTGGAGCCCCAAAGCTCTATTCCGTAAGTCCAGATGGGTCTAATGATTGTCATGTAAATGAGTCTCTTGTAGTTAATTGGGAGCTTAGAACGTTTATCTAGTAAATGCTGAAGTAGCCTGAAACGGGGTTTCTTGTCGTTCCAGTCTAGTATGAGGATTCCAAGTGAAGCGTTTGTCAAGGTGTCCTAAGTACCGGATCTGTTCTACAGGACTTAGAGGGATGTTATTAAACGATACAGGGGGGCAGGAAGTCGCAGGTTTACGAAAATTATATTTTAAATAACATTTGAAACCTCTTGCGATAGGTAACTGTTTTGAACTTTAAAAAGAATAATCTGTTAAAATCTGGTTATTTAACTACCGTCATATAATAATTTCTTATGTATATTAAGCAAGGTATTTACAAATTACTTACTGAACGGTCACATATTTACCAGATCGGTAATGATTTCCAGTAATCTTCATTATTCCTTTGGCTAATGTTACTGAGGATTTACTGATTTTTATTCTTATTGTTGTCAATTATATACACGGGAGTTTATTTTCCTTTCTTATCTTATGTCGGAATATAAAAGTTGAAAATGTTTTCCTTGAATCTTCTAGTTTGTCTCAGTTCTCTGGTGATATAACAACATGTTTGGAAAGTCAGCGGAATGATTTATTCGCAAGACATTACCGTAAATATGTAATATTCCTTCTTAGAATATTTATCACAGAGGTAAATAATTGCATAATTATGCAGTTCTTATCAAATGCAATGAGGAAATTCTCTTTTAAAGTTAGTTTGTTTACAACAGAGTATCTATACATCTACGCATGCCACCTAAATAAGACTATAAGTGTGCACGTTCAAAATAGTACTCAGTGGTTCTTTCGAATATTCTCAACTGCAAAATAAATAAAATGCCATGTAAATATTTTTGCTATTATATTCTCTTTATTTCCAGATCGGCAATTCCTAGCCTTACATGGTTTTTTTAATAGTGAATTTTAAGATTTAACACATCGTGAAAGTGTGGGTTTCGTCTCATGCAAGAGACACCCCTAACTGTACATTATCAGATTATTTACAGAGAGGATGTAAATATTTAATAGTGTTTTTTCATATAAAAGAATGATAGTAGTTTGAATATAAAACATGTAAATAAGTAAACAAAATTAAAATTAATGTAATAATAAACAGAGCTATAGTACTATAAAACGGAAAACTAAAAGAAAACAGGATTATATTACATTTTGTTAAAACGATTGGTGAGAAACGTTATCTATTGAGATCACATCAGAATATCTTTCAAGAGTCTCGGTTTTAGTCTTGGTTATGAAATAGGTTCGCCTATGTTGAATGCTACAGCTCCTTGGACTGCTGGTAATCCGCTCTTAAATCTGCTGTAGCGTTTTTTAATAAATTCATCAATCGACTGTAGGTTTACCTCTCGGTTGTAAATATTTTTAAATTATTTATACGTATTTCCCACACTATCCTGCCTGTTGGGCAATAAAGATTGACAATGTGATTATACCTTTGCTATATAATCAGGCAGAGACTCAGTTATCTCAAACAATTAATATTGCTGCTGGTCACGCAATGTGTGTATTTGCAAAATGACGAATACAGCCTACCTTCCATTAATCTTGGCCTTATTCAAGAGGAATTTTATTTCATTGGTGAGAGTCTTCATTGATTCCTCCTAAGAAACTCTCCATTAAAGCAGCTGAGCCTTCACTAGCCACCTGGTTACTTAATATGGCCACCTGCATGAGTTTCAGAGGTGATCTGACCGGTTATCTATAGTGATTTGCCGCTCTGAATCGTTTTCATTCAGTTTTTTTGCTGATCTGAATAAATCCAATTCTAGGCTAGCGTTGCATAAGAAATTCCGTAATTCAGGTAGATGGAACCCTGTTTAACAGACTAGTCCAAATCCTAGGGTGTGCCAATGACTTTGACATTATGGATCTAAAAGGCCGCTGAGGGAAGTTTTCTTAGTACTGGAAGAGGCAGCAAAGAAACTTGGGCTTAATGTCAAAATACAGCAGACCAAGTATATGCGAATAGAAGGAACCTAGGAAAAAGAGGATTACTTCGAAGTTGGTCAGTACCGATTCGATTGTGTTGACAGCTTCGTCAACTTAGAGACAGAAATTAAATCACAAAATGACATGTCTCAGGAGATAAGAAGAAGAATTAATTCTGCTATTAGGTGCTATTATAGCCTAAGGAAGGAACCAACTAGCAGGTTCCTCTCTGGGCAGACAAAGCTGATGATCTACAAAACCCTGTTTCGACCGGTACTCCCATTGGCTCAGAGGCCTGGGTCTAACAAAGGCAGACGAGAAAAGGATCTTAATCTTCGAGAGGACAATCTTGAGGAAGATTTTCGGACCAATAAAAGTGGAGGAGGCGATACAACAGAGAGATAAACGACCTCTATAAGACCTGTCAGAACAATCAAACTTGCCCGCCTGCGATGGGCATGTCACGTGACACAGATGGAGGACACTCGGATTCCCAAGGAGATTTTCACAGAGGGAATCCATGACACACGGAGAGTAGGGAGACCAAATATGAGGTTGATGGAAACTGTAGCGGAAGATTCACGTAGCAATGCTAGAAACTGGAGGGATGCTGCGCAGGATAGAGCTGATTGGCGGAGAATGCTAGAGGCGGCCCAGACTCGGTGTAGAGTTGTTGCGCCGGATATTATTATTAGGCTAGCGTTTCCTAGCTTTGGTACCCATAATTTATATATGTTCATAATGGCTAGGCACACAATGCAGGTGATCACTCGTTGCTCCTTGAACAGGCATCGTGAGAGGGAGAACGCTGTCAGTGCTGCTAATCACGAGATATGAATATATGTTTTGTAATTATAAAATAGTGTTGTTATAATTCAGGTCTATTGTATGGACTGTTTTAATAAATGCCTACCTTAACTTATTTCTCTTTCACCATCTCGGATCTACATAGGTATCTGCTTTCAATTTGGCTCTGAACTGCCTTAAATCTCTTTGAAACCACCAAAACGATTAAATCATTCAAAAACCGGTACGATAAATTGCTTTTCCTCAAGTACTACATGCAACTCTTCCAAACAGTAGATTCTAGAGGCCAGGGATCTCTACTATCAGCTTCTTTTCACAGTATGTTCAACTTGGTAAAATTTTCTTTGCAGTCTAATACATAACTTCAACAGTATATCTTTTTCAGAATCGTATACATTAAACGTTGACCTGTTACTTGAATTGGTACTTGAAAAAAAAAAAAACCAATGTTCCCAAAAAATATTTGTCTACCCAAATGGCATTTAAAGACGGCGGATTGGCGAATTTGAATTGTTAGAGCTATGTGAGTGAAAAAGTAATTAACATTGAATTGAATTGGAAGAGTAATTTAAAATTAGGTACGACTTCAGAATACTGGAGCAGTACTACATTAACATGGCAGTAACTTGGCTTATTGTCATTTAACGGAATTTACGAAAACTTACTGATTTGTATTCAACTGAAAATCGAAATAATCAGTCGGAAATATTCAATTATATAAATATAAATATTCAATTATTTTTTTGATTATCTAGGGAAGCATTACCAATATAAATTATCTCATTTATGACACTACCTACCTTCTATACAGCACTTATTTTGGATAAAAATTTCCCAGAACGCCCATGTTACTGCTGCACATGTGAGAATATTCTCAATAATAACAGATTTTCTTTTGGTTCTATTTAGAAATAATATTGTTCCATTGTACTGGAAGCCTTTCTTCCATGTTTTCTTCTTCTTACTTCTAGCTCACAGCTCCTTTCTAGTGTAGAACCTAATTATTTAAACCTTTCCAGAGACTTGCATATTTTGCTATCTTTACACATATCTTCGTTCTCGTACTGTATGAAACGCAATTGAAAATTAGAATAAAAATATGTTAATAAAAAAAATAAAATTAAATCTGCTGAACTACCCTGTAAGTCGTCCTCGGACATTTTGGCAATAAAGAAAGGAAATAAAACTTGATTACTTGTCGGAGCTTCCTCTCTTCAGTGACATCTCGTAGGTGAGCTCACCGTAGCGTACGCCAAATGCCGGAATGATTTCTTTCTTCTCAATTCGGAATGATTCGTAAGGAAAAGGAGTGTTGGACAAGCGGGGTAAATAGAAGAGAAAACATGCGGTGACCAACAGGTTAGTGAGGATGTAAACAATAGACTGATTTAGGAGGCGGTAAGCAATAGACTGACTCTGGGTAGGAGGTTTTAATCCGTTTAATACAGTAAACAAGCGCTCGCCCGGAATTATATACAGAATTATTAGAACTCGTAATAAATAAATACAGAACTAAACGCGTACTCTTCAATAGCCGTGTATTCCGTTTCCCCCCCAAAATTAATCTTCATGGCCCATTTCTTCATACTGCATATTTAAACTTTCAAGCATGAATATCAAACCCTTCCTGTCTTGCGACAGAACATCTTGTTCATCAGCGAAACAAAGACTAGTAAAGTGGTCGGAATCAACTGGGATATCCATCTTTCCGCAACTTCTAAACCACTTTTATTAATTACAAATCATAATTACAGGTTTGTTTGAAAAAGTTTAAAATATAATACGGATGTAACCAAACATCAATTTGTGATGGATTCATTTTAGGATATTACTATGATACTTTGGCTATGCTTAGAGGCAAAATAAAAGATAGGTGTAGTGGTTAGCATAAGAACCTTCAATGTCCAAGGTCCCAGATTCTGAGCCCGGCAGGTGCAGGATTTTTTTAAAGGAGTATAAAGTTCTTGGTAATGCTGTTCTTCGAAGGAGACGTAAAAATAATGTTCCCAGCCAGTTCCTATTCTAACCATATCATGAAAGGTAAAATTTAGGCCTCCCACTATAGCATCTTCCGATTAGCCTTAGCAGGATTAATCCCGTTCAATGAAACAAACAAGATACTTCAACTGCAATTAGCGACAATCGCCGAAACTGAAAATTAAAATGTATGTCAGTCAAGAAGAGAAATAAGTTTGTAAAATTGTTAATTTTTTTATTCGAACTACACTCGACAGCAAAAAAAACCGGACACTTAGATTTGTTCTTATAATTTCGTTAAATACATATGTATATTAATCTTTTTAATTCATGGTAAGAATGAAATAAACCCCGGAGTGCATCGTGAATGGTAGACTTCGCTACCCCAAGCACCGGCCTTCTCTGGCCAAGGCATCAGCTCGGGCTATGTCAACATTTGAAAGAACCATTATTCTGGACCAAAATAAAAACAAAACATGTCTATTAATCACAGAAAAGGCTTGGTAAATATATTAAAGATGTTTAAATGTGCTAAAAACTACTTACAGTTTAGAATAGGTCAGACAGGTAAATCAATCTCAAGACAAATAGATCAAATCTGAATTTTATCTAATTGTTTACTAATCCTGAAGGGATTAGTTCAATGGACTTAGACCCTACATTCTCTGTAATAAATAGAATACCCACAAAAACAAACACATTGCTGAAAATTAGCTTTTAATACAAAAAATATGAAGTGTCCGGTTTTTTTTGCTGTTGAGTGTATGAAATACGCTGTTATCATAACAACCTTCTAGGCACAAGGTCGCGGGTTCGCAGCTTGGCAGACGGCCCTAGGATTTTTTAATGGAGTAAAAGGTCCTTGGTAATACCGACCTTCGGAAGGAACGTAAAATGATAACCAGAGCCTGTGCGATGTCAGGTACTCGTTAAGGATCCCTATCATTATTGTTACAGGATAAGCATAATTCAGGACTGCAAGTGTATCATCGTCCGATTGCGGCATAGAGTGACCTTAAATGAATAAACGTTGTTTCTATCAATCTCAGTTTTTATCAATGTTCTCTCAACATCGTAGAACATAAAATTAACGCACAAGTAATAATGAGTACAAACTAAACCTATTGAATAAAATATGACTTGTCTAAAAGTAGGTCAGAGTTAATTAAAATGCGAGTAGTCCCTTGGGATAACGTGATATTAAATGGAACGGAATTTCTTTAAGTTTTTTTAATATTATAATGTTCGTTCCATTATAAATAATTAGGGAAAACAACAATAGTATGTCATCGATCAGAATCAATAAAAACTATTTATTATTTACTTGAAGAATGTTCAATGTTCCAGACTAACCTGCCTACTGTAGTTACTGTGTTGTTTACCTTATACTGAAAACGGTAGGTTAGCAAATGGATACTCTCCTGTCAAATGTTAAATGGAGAAGAAAATGTCTCTTTTATCTATAAGAACGTGGCAGTTAATGTGTTTAAGTGGTATTATCTGTCTTAAAGTGGTAATTTAATTTGTGTTGAGATGTAGTTAAGGTCACTAAAGTTTCATTCTAAGAACTGGGGAAGGTAGTTGAAGCACAGAGTTTTTTATTAAACACAAAAGTGCTTCTAGACCTTTTTGAAATGCATATTTCATCCAAATTCTGACAGATAACTATGGGAACAACCCCAAGCATGCCTTCAAGTAGAAAAAGACCTTTGAGGAGATCTTTTCGCTCACCTTTTAGAAGAACTAGCACTCAAGGTACATTAAGTGCAACTTTCAACTTTATAGAGCCTAATCTAAAGGTGAGCTCTTTTACAACTGTAAATATTAATAAAATTTTATATAAACAACAATTAACAATAAAATATTTTATTTACAGTTAAACCAATTAAATATTAATCTAGCTACCGAAGAAGAACTCATGACTCTTCCTGGTGTAACTAGGGGAGTAGCGAAAAATATAATCGAATATCGAAATGTTATCGGAAAGTTTAATAAAGTAGAAGATTTAGCTTTAGTATCTGGTATCGGTGCTGATAAACTTGATGAAATAAGACCTGAAATATGTGTCAGTAAAGGAAGAAATCAGAGGTACACCAAATACATTTATTTTTATTCAGCTATTCCGGTAATTATTCTGCAGGTTGTCGCTTCGAGTTGAGTCACGACAAGCTTTAAATTTTCATTTGTTTCCTTTTTAATATTCTCCAAAAATACAAATAATGAGCTTTAGTATGTAAAAAAGCGTGTAATTCTGGGAAATGTTAACATTTTGGTAATCATTTCATCAAGAAATGACTGTTTCAACAAAGATATATCATCTATACAACAAAATGTTAGTTGAAACTTTTCTTTATGAAATGATTGCCGTAATCTACTCACTCATTAAAGCTCACGATAACTTGTATTTTTGGAAACAAACAGTTAAAACTTGTAACTGAGCTCAAAATGACAACCTGCAGAATAATTACCAATTTTTATTAACTTATTTAATTGTATATGTGGGTGATTCTGTTCTCATGTTACTTTTTTAGTGTTAAATTTTATACTCAATTTTTTTAGTTTTTTAACATATACTATTACTATAGTTTGTTGTAAGAATAAAATTCATAAAGGATTTTGGTACAAATTTAAAATATCGAGAATGATAATCAAATTTCAAATTTTTCATGTCATGGTACTGCTCATTCAACCGTAATGACAAAAATAAAGTTGGTAGACCTTCATAAAAATTATTAAATTTATTTATGAATTATACAATAAGATTTATGGATTAATTAGTTTGGATAATTTATTGCGACAAAAAACTAATGAATTTATGATGAATCTTAGAAATGGAAATGGCTTGATATTGACATTCAAGTGATATATTGTGTTTCTCTGGGACTGCAAGTTATTTTATTTGAAAGATGTCAATGAGCATCATATTTATACAAAAAATGTATAAATAGTTGTTAATGGATGACCAATGAGAGCAAACTGTATAGGACTATTGGAATGGATTCACCATATCTACTTTTATTTTTAAAATATCTCAATATATGTTTAAGTGATTAAATTTGGTTAGGAAATAAAACTATGTTATTTCATCATAAACCATTTTTTTTTTGTTAACTTATATTTGTTTGAATTTAATGAAATTGTAATAATAAAAATCCATTAATATTTCTAATAAATGTATCTTGATGCTTAAAATAAATGATTTTAGTCAACTAATTGTCATCATGACCTTTTCGTAAATCAATTGAGAAGGTTATAATGAAAGTTCAAGTTATCTTGCTTAGTTCATATTATAAATACTTTTGACTTAAGTCCAGAAATATAATCTGAAAGGGCAAAACTGTTGAAGGATTAAATGGATAAATCTTGATTTCAGTAATTTGCTGTTTTGTCGGGTATTTCTATTTATAAATACTTTTAAAACACATTAAATATTTTATTTAAGCTTACATTTATATTCAATTCTTTATTATTTTTATTAAATTATATTCAATTTTGCTTCATATTTACTTTTATTCAAACCTCATGTCAATTTCCAATTAGTTCCGTGTTCGAAGCTAAAACGTAGACATTTATCTCTATTATATTTAACTCATAAAATTAATCAATCAATCAATTTTAAATTGTTTTAAAGGAATATCCCTGTACAAATAAAATCTGTCATAATTATGAAAAAATATTTTCAATGGAAAAATTAAGTAAATATTTTTTAATAATTATGACAGATTTTATTTGTACAGGGATATTCCTTTAAAACAATTTAAAATTGATTGATTGATTAGTTTTATGAGTTAAATATAATTATTTTTTGTTATTTTTGCTACTTCTTAATTTAAATATCAATAGAATAATTTAATAAAATTTAGTTAATAACTCATAGTGCTATAAAAACAATAATTATATTTATTTTTACTAACAGTTGGTTAATCTATTACAAAATTATTTTTATAAATATAAAATTTTAAAAACATAAAAATAAAAAGATCCCCAGACTCTAAGCCAGCTTATAATAAAAACAGCACAAGCAACTAGCAACGATATACTTACGTATAATAGATAAAAAAATTAAGTATTTTAAACAGTTAAAAATATCATTAGCAGTTAATTATAAGCAACGTCTGAAGTACATAAATAAGAACAGAAGTGAATAGAAGACTGATGCAATTAAATTAATTATTAATTAATTAATTAAAGTAATTCACATTCAATAAAATGCCGAATACCTTAATTGAAAATATTATTATATTGTTTTATTGCTTGTTTTGTTATGTTTCATGACAGTAAGGCTATTATTAAAAATCCTTTTATGTATCCACTAAATTAATATACTATATTATTTATCTAACTAAGTCTCGATAATTTACTACCCCAGAAATAAAAATAATATAGCTTTTTCATTTAATCAAGTGGTGTAAATATTTTGACCCCATTAAAATTTTCTATTCTTAATTTTAATCTCAAATTAGTAAATATAGGGCATTTAAACAATGAATTACAAAGATTTACCTTTTCTTTCTATTGCACATGTAACCTTCCTGTTGAGAATCTAGTTTTGAGATAGTATTGTTTACTGAGATTTTTATCTGGTATTTACTTAAGCTGCATTAAAATTCTAGTATATTTAAAATTAACCGGCATCAACAAGTAATTGAGATATTAGGTGTCTTGTAAATAATATTATATGACCGCTATAGCTTGAAATTTCTTTTAGTTCCATATCCTTTTGTTTTAAGAAGCTTCTATAATTGTATAAAACTCTATTCAAATTAGTTTTTATAACGGCTAGGTCGTTTTCAAAAATCACTAATAATTTTTCATTCTCACCAGCTCAGTGAACATTATATTAGTGCAAATGGTATCAGTTCTGCTGGTTACCGCTTCGAGTTAAGTCACAACAAGTTTTAACTTTTCATTTGTTTTTTTTTTTAATAATCTCGAAAATACAAATAATCCTGAGTTTTATTATGAAAAAAATTGTTGCACCTAGTTTGATTTATTAAGATTTCGATGGATTTAATTATTTTTTACTCATTTATTATAGTTGCGGATCATCCGAAGGAAGCCCAGAATCTCTTCCAGTAGATGTAAACAAGGCTAATGTATTTGAACTTATGACTATACGAGGGCTCGGTCAAGAGTTAGCAGCTGCCATAGTTCATTACCGGGAAAGAAGAGGCGATTTTTTTAACATATCTGACATTTTAAAGGTATGCATGTATTCCCAAGTTTGATGGTTAGTGATTAGTTAATAGATGGGATGAGTAGTTAGCTCTTGGATGAGGTAGTGTAATTGATGCAGCTATCCTATCCAAAATCTAAATTATCAGTAGGCATGGTTGGGCAAGACAATTAAATTATATGAGTTACTTGTTTTGGAACTGAAATTCAATCTAATAGAATCCAATTAGTTGTTGATGTTAGTGTTATTCATTTAACATTCCAAAGAAAAACGTGCTAAAAAAAAACCTGTTCCACTACAACCCATGAAGGGTCTGGGCTTCAGTACATGGTAGAGACTGTACCGTTTCACGGACAACGGTTCTGCAAGGACGTGACTTGTCCTAGGTCACGCTCAGCCGCCAGATTTTTCCCCATTATTTTGGGTACCCTATTTTTATAATATTTTATAGAGGCTGGGTGGGCCCCAGGAGGGTCCTAGATCCTATATGATCCATCTCCAGCTGCAAATAGACTAAATAAAAGTCATTTCCTGTAGCGGGATTTGAACCAGGATTTCCAGCCTGTCAACTCAGTGCTCTACCACTAAGCCTCTCCGCTCCCTAAGAAACATTTTGCTAAAAAGAATTATTGTATTAAATACTGCCTTAAATTGGTGCAGCCAGTATTTTTAATCCATTCATCTCGTATTTCTTCTGGTTTCAATTGCGTCGTCAAGTTCTTTGATGATGTTTCGCTGGCCATACTGCAAGCTTCCTCAGGGCTTAATCTGAGACTGAAAATGTTCTACTCTACCTTGGTATTCATAGATTCCCCGGATCTGGGGTCGGAGCCTATTCTTCCAATGATCTGATTGGCTGGGTTCCGACCGTGTGGTATCTGATTGGGTGGGCCTCGATTGGCTGATTTATGATTGCCTTGGTCTGACTGGTTTGCCAATGCTGATGACTTGCTGTCCATTCACAGATTATTTTATGAATACCAACCATGCTATCGATTTTGACAAAATTAGAGTGTTTAAAAAGTGTATAACATGACAGAAAGAAAGAAGCAATCGAAATAGTAAAGCACCCTGAAAATATTAACCTAAAAGATGGTTATAAATTGAGCTAATTTTGGCTCCCAAACATACCAGTGGCTGAAAAGAAACCAAAAGTCCTGAAAGAAAAGACAAACAATCAGAGACCACACGGTCAGAACCCAGCCGATCAGATCATCATCATCATCATAGTCAGTCCTCTTTAACGCCTAAGGAGTGTGAGGAGAAATTCTGCACAGCCTTCTCCAGCTCTGCCGGTCTTCCACCAACTGTGCTCTTCTGCCCCAGTGGAGTCCCCTCTTCTCAAAGTCCTTCCTCACCTCTTCTTCCCACTTCCTCCTAGATCGTCCTCTTCCTCGTTTTCCATCCACTTTGGCACGGTAGGTTTTGCTACCAGTTCTGCTGTGATCCATCCTCAGGAGGTGTCTAAGCCATCTCAATCTGTTTTCCTCTATTAGCTCGTTGGCTGGTTTAACATTCAGCACCGACCTTATAGTGGTGTTCCGGACTCGGTCTCTTTTTGTTTTCCCCTCTATCTTCCTGAGAAATCTCATTTCTGCTGCTTGTATTCTGGATTGGTGTTTCTTTGTCAGCGTCCATGATTCTGAAGAGTACGTGAGGATAGGGAGAAATGTTGACTTAAATACAGCCACTTTCATTTCCTTTTCTACTTCTCTTCGGTTAAGAAATCCTCTCTTAACCGCCTCGAACATCCTGCCCGCGGCACCGATTCTCTCGGTCTCTTCAAAATCGATGTATCCGTTTTTGTTTAGGTGCGCTCCCAGGTATTTGAAGTCTTCCTCTTGTTCCAGGACTTTAACTTCAACTCCAATGACTCTCATTATTCTCCTTGGATTCTTTCCTACCCTCATCACTTTTGTTTTATTAGGGTTTATGGTCATATTTATAGCCAAGAACTCTTCTTTTAATCTGCTAACATTGTCCTGGAGGTTTCTGTCATTCTCTGAGAAAACCACAATGTCATCTGCAAATGCCAGCAGTGAGAGGCTTATTGGGCTGAGTAGAGATAATTTTCAGTCTCAGATTAAGCGGTGAGGATCTTGCAATATGGCCAGGGAAATGTCATCGAGGAACTCGATAACGCAATTGAAACCTGAAGAAATACGTAATGGATTAATTATTAAATTGTCAAGAAATATTAGGTGTACAAATAAATTTCTGCCATTCTCAAGTGATTGGAAATTATTAAAAAAGAGGGATATTGGGTCTTTGGAACGCCAGGTCTCCCCTCAATATCAACTGCTAAAACATAAACTGGAAGAAAACTCATGTTTTGTGCATGTGTTACGATCAGCTTGGCCTCATTATTATGAGTTTCTCAAACCGAGCGAAACTGTTATCCAGTTTCTCCACCAAGCACATTTAATGAGATTAAGCAGAGCCCTAATTGGATCGATTCCTGGATAGCTCAAATAGATGAAGAGTTTTTTCGACTCGGCCTCCGAATGCTGCTAGAAAGATGAGAAAAAGCAGTAGCTAGTGTTGAAAAATATTATAAATAAAATATAATGTATTGTTTTTTACTATAAATTCTTAATTTTTTATTATTATTGTGTACTGTCCAAATGGATATTCCTGTGGTCTGGCTTGTTCAGAGATTTACTGTGAGCAGAAAGTTTAACCTTCAATTCTACTAAGCTCATTTGTTTTTATTAAAACATATGATTTTGTATATATCATTTCCAAGTCTATTTGAACCTTTTCCAAGTCAACTGCAACCTTTTACAAATCAAATGCTACCCTTTCCAAGTCACAAGCAACCCTTTCCAATTCAAACCCTGCATTTCAATTTTCACCCTTGAAAATGTTTTGAAAATTTACCGTCATGGGGAATAGGCGGATTTAGGGCCTCAGGACTCGCCAGGATAAAATCTTCACAACTCTTGTTAGGACAAAAATGAGGGAAATAATTTTAAAGAACAAATAAATGATTTTTTGTTTGAGAAAGTTAATTTAAAAAAAGTAAAAACGTGTAATATGAACTTAACAGTAGCATCTTTATAGTTTTGGTAATAAAATAATAAACATAATAATGATATTCTAGTTTACAAAAAAAAAAAAAAAGGAAAAATTTAAAACAAAAAGTTGATTTTTTTCTCTCATTTCTCCTCAGGGTCAAAGAAGTTTTTATTAGTGCGATAATTTTGCTATGAGTTTTTATTTTTGAAAAATCGAAGAATGAAACTGTTGATAACTTTAGTTTATGTAGTTTTACTTTCTCAGAAAAAAATGCGTTTTTTGTTGTTGTTTTTTTAATGGGTTCCTTCAAAAAAGAATAATTATTTAAACAAAAATCATAGCTTTGAAAATAACAAAATTAAAAATACTGATGATTCATCCCGTTGAGTTCCAAGGCCTTAAATTTTCAAGGGTGACAATTAAAATGGAAACGGTTACAATTGAAATAAAAAGGGTGACAGTTGAGTTGTAAAGCGTTACATTTGCTTTGGAAAGAGGTTCAACTCATTTGGAAAGGAATAGATTTGATTTTGTAAAAGGTTACAGTTGACTTGGAAAAGGTTCAAATAGACTTGGAAATGCTATATATTATTCAGTCTTAAATAAAGGTTAAAAGTGTTAACATGTTTATTTATGAAGTATACAATAATTATAAATAGTGGAAACTTATTTATACCCTGGATACATTTTTTTTGTAAAGTTCTTATGGTCCAAAAAAGTGTCTACAATACTTCTCCGACAAAATCTTGATGGCGAGGAAAACATAATTTTTTTTTTAATGATTTTACTAGATTTGAAAAATATGTTACCTCCTTTAGCAATTGCTTTAGTTAGTAATGAATTATTTTATAGATCATTTAATTATTATTATTTAATTATCTTAGGTCAAAGGAATGGATGAAATTAAGTTTAATTACCTCAAACCCCGCCTTTGTCTGAAATCTGGTTCTTTTAAACTTAACAAAAGAGTGCTATCAGAACCCAGAATACCAAACGGTGGTGCAGTTTCAGGTGATTATATTATTTTATTCAGAATTCTAATTTTCTGTATTTTTAGTTAAGAAGGCATAGCGCAGTGAGTTAGGCATTGAGGTTCTATTTCTGAAGCTTAGGTTTTAAAACTTAAAGAAGAACTATGTGGGAAGGTTATACTTAAACTAACCATTTATTTTTTAACTCAAAACGGGACATGGGTTCATATACGGCAGTAAGCAGCTTAATAATGAAAATAAACAAATCCTTTTGTGTTCTGTATTTAGAAAAAAGTGTAACTT
This sequence comes from Troilus luridus, assembly GCA_964056705.1. Lineage (NCBI taxonomy): Eukaryota > Metazoa > Arthropoda > Insecta > Hemiptera > Pentatomidae > Troilus > Troilus luridus. The sequence goes on from OZ057413.1 coordinate 3,572,385, forward strand.
AACGTAAGTGTTCACTATAACTATTTTCAAATTAATTATAATTATTTTTATTGTAAAAAATACCTCTAACATTGATTATTTAATTGTATGCAACATATTTGTTTCAATTTTATTTATATTTTTCAGAGAAACAAATATGCTTTAATAAAGTTGGTGATGATTTTAAATAAAAATAAAGTTCTTGGTACGTTTTTTTTTTTATATTGACCGCTCGTGTCTGATGAGATCCATCATTTTAAATTTCCGCACGCTTTTGGAAAACGGGATAATTTTGCGTCCTGGAGTTTTGTTTGGGGACAACGGGACAGGTGACCAAGAAAAGGGACAGCACGATTGAAAACGGGACGCATGGTCACTTTAGTTATACTCAAGGTTAAGAAGGTTATTTATACTCATAAGTAGGAGATAGTGTTCTCGCTGTTCATAACTTCAGGCAGTTATTTTGTCAGATATACCATCTTTATTTAATTTATTTATTTTTTTTTTTTTAATCAATCATAAGTAAATTTTCTGTGCATGTTCCTTTCTCTCCGCATCTTCATCCTCTCCGATCTCCTACTCCTATCCTTATCAGTGATTTTGATCGTTCGCTTAGTTCTTGCCTTAAACCTTATCCTCTTATCTCGGGTTATGCTCTTGGTAGTTACCATCCCTTAGCATATCAACCGTAACGCCGAGCTCTCTTATGTCCCTCTCTGCTTCCTGAAACCAGTTTGGTTTATTTTTTTTTATTTCTAAAGAATTCAAATATTTTTTTGTAAGACTACTTGGATTCGTCCACATTATATGCTCATAGAAATTAACCTTTCTTTTCCTCAAATTCTTTCTGTTATTTGTAAAGGGTCTCATTTAGTGTATGGACTACTTTATCGTTGGAGAATTTAGGGCCTAAAATTTTCCTTAATATCTTCCATTTTTTTTAAATCTCCAACTTTTCAATTAGGCCCTTAATGGTGATGGACCATGAATCCGATGCATAGAGGGCTTCTGGTTTAATTACCTTATTATAATGCCTTATTTTTAATTCCATAATAATTTTTTTTATAAAGTTATAATAATTTATTTTATTTGTTATTAATTTTTTAAATATTTTTATTTTAAAAGAAAAGATATGTCCAGGACCGGGACTCGACGATCGAGAAGCGTGCTTGATTAGGGCCAGGATAGCTCAAATGGTAGAGTCCCGGACTAGCGATCTGGCAGACACGGGTTCGAGTCCCGGTCCTGGACATATCTTTTCTTTTCAAATAAAAATATTTAAAAAGATGATAGTTATAATTTTAGTTGGATAGAATAGAAAAAATAATTTTATTCTTGGACCAGATCACTTGAGAATAACAAAAATGAACAAAATTTAATAAAAATATATTACTAGCAAGGATATTAGGCATTTTAAACGGTTCTATTCCAATTGTGTTGTGATACCTTTCTCTTTAATTCCAGATTTCTATCAATTTTTTCGTATCTCGGATACACCAAAAAAGGATACCTCGCAAGTTGCTTGTCAGGGAGATCTTTACGAACTCGTTTCTCAACAGTGCGAGAGACCACCTTTGAAATGGGATCCTCTTCCTTTCGGCGAGCTACGATTTGCTACCTGGAATCTCACCGACATGTGCCATCAAAAAGCAGCTAATACTGCAGTTAGAGAAACTTTCTGTCTCACATTGCTTGAAAACAGGTTAACATATTTTTTTATATTTTAATAATAAACTTATTGGGTACTTGTGTATTAGCAGGTTTACAGGGACTATTATCAGCCGTTGTTTATAACCTAAACACTGATAATTCTGATATACTGATAACACCTGTCTTCTTATTCATATTAATAGAAATTGAAATATACAAAATTTAATAATAAAATACTAATTCTAGACGCCGCTAGCCACGTTCCTCTTCTTATGTAAATATTTTCCCTACACTTTCAACGAAAACTTCTCTATTTCTATCCTTGTCAAAATCCATTTGATGTCCTTTTTTATATAATTTCATCTTTGAAATCATTCTGAACTTCTGGAACTATTACATGGATTTTTCTTTTAAAAACTACTATTCCTAAAGTATTATTCTGTTTAAAATTGTATTATTTTAAAAAGACAATAAAAAAAAGAACAAGACAAAAACATAAAATTTAATTTAATAAACAATACAGAAATTGAAATAGAAAATTAACTAGACAAAAACATTACAGAAAAAAATTTAACAACACACACACAAATTACTCAAATGAGACGAGTTATAAGAAGAAGTTACATGTGATAAGTTGGTAGGTTTCATGCAGACCGGCTAATTCATAAGTACAACTTTACCAATTTAATGATGTTTTAACTGTGTAAGATACTTTCACATCTTATACATATCATAGTAAATTATACTTTTTAAAATTGTATTACAGTAAAGATTGCTCAGTTGTTCTTACGATTTCAGGATATCATTTGTTGCTATTCAAGGTGTTCAAGATTCTTTTTCATTACACATGGTAAGTAAAAAATGTGAAATTATGATGTAATTAAAAAACGAACTTTTTCTACCATAAATATATTAAAGAAGAGTGTAAAATGATTAAGGGGTGCAGTCAATAAATTACACAAAATAGTTTAGACTTAATACTAATGATAATAAGGATTAGAGAACTGAAGGCTCGATGTCGATACCACCAATCTCTGCTGAAAAACTTCTGTCAACGGACCACTATCCAAACCCAAATCTGCTAGATTACTCTTGACGCAATCCTCTCACCTCCGTCTTGGTGTACCCCTTACACGCTTCCCAGTTTGCACAGCGTTTATTAAACATCTTAGGAATTTGGTGGCTACTAAGCCCTTACATCCCTACCTTAATCTTCGAGACGCTATCACTTCAATAATATTAACCAGGTCCATGCTTTGCTATTCCACGTTGTGTAATCTCCTAAATTCCCTTTTAGGACCGAATATTCTATTCTGCACCTTATTTTTTAGTACCTTAAGACGTTCATCCTTCATAGCGTCCATGTTTTATGTCCGTAAAGAAGATTTGGAAGGATGATTATCATCATCATCATAATCTTTTATCCTCGCCTATGGCCTAACCAGTGTGAGGAGACCTTTTGTAGACCTTGACCCAGTTGTCTCTGTCCTGAACCAGCACATTTCTTCTATTCCAATCCATTTCTCTTTTCCTAAAAGCCTCCTTCACCCCGTCTTCCCACTTCAGTCTTGGTCTTCCTCTCCCTCTACTCTTGCATTGTATACACATTTTGCTGTGCGGCTTGGCTCCATACGTAACAGTGTCCAAATCCTCTGAGCCAGTTCCGCTCTATTAGTTCAGTGACTGGAACTGCCTCGAGATGTGTCCTTATTGTTTTGTTACGCACTCGATCTCTTCTGGTCTTCCCTTTCACCTTCCTAAGAAACCTCGTTTCGGTACCTGAAGCCTCGATTCATGGTTGCTTGTTAGAGTCCATGATTCTGAGGAGTACGTCAAGATCGGAATAAAGGTAGACTTGAAAACAGGAACTTGGAAGGATGATGGTTTTATAAATTCTAATTTTTAGATTTCGGGACAAAAGACGCGAGCTTAGTAATGTCGAGACTGAATAATAACAACTATTTCACGCCTTTATTTCCTCTTGAATTTCGTCTTTTCTAGTATCATTTCATTCTCTCTAATATTCAAACATTAAAATTATCTTTATAATAAAGCCAACATCATTGATATTAAATTTGTTTTTATTTATTGTATTATTTTTGAATACCTTAAGACATAGTTCATCCTTCAGTCTTAGCAGCCACGTTTTACCTCTGTAAATCAGAGTTGAAAGGATAATAGTTTTATAAATTCTGATTTTTAGATTTCGGGACAAAGGACGCGAGCTTAGTAATGTCGAGACCGAATAATACTAAGCATTTCCTGCCTTCAATCGGGCATTTTCAGTTGAACTTATTTTTTATAATTTATTGAGCGCACCCCCTAACCATTTTACAGTTACAATATTAGTTATTATTTTGTTTTTTTCTTTAGGTTTGTGTTTTATTATGCAATATAACTATCTGTTTTGTTTTCTACAGCTTTGCTCTGAACTAAATGCACCCAGTTGCCGTAAAGTAACACAGTGGCCTGAATCGAGAGGATCTTGGGAAAGTCAATTTTTTGGTTTTCATGATAAACAAGTAGGTTAAGCTAATTTTTCTCTGTATTGATTTTTAAGATTTAAATTTCATTGTGTCGTAAGTAAGTTGTTTTCATTTCTTTAGTTTTTATAACATTATTGAAAAATACAAATGTCGATGCCTTAGTTCACACATGTATTAAGTGCTGAAAACGAGATTTTAAGAACACAATATATAACGAGAAGTTTAAGCACACAATCCCTTAACATTCACAGAGCACATCAACAGGAAAACTGAAAAAGCGAAAAAAATCATCTACAAAATGTTTCCCTATTTTAATAAAAAATCTAGGCTAAGCCCTAAAAACAAATTAATCCTTTACAAAACAGTAATCCGCCCATTGATAACCTATGCTTCACCTGTCTGGAGTTCAACCTGCGCCAGAAATTATCGAAAGTTTGAAAGGGTACAAAACCTATTCATGAGGATTATCAATAATTATCCCCGCTACACGAAAATATCGACTATGCTTAGAGATCTTGAACTCCCCACTATTAAACAATATGTTTCAGACCAAACAAAAACATACTTTGAAAAAACTCCAGCTTCCGAAAATCCATTAATCCGAGAAATCGGTAACTACGAACATTCGCTACGACGCTACACGCACAAAAGAACAAAACATATACTTCTTTCTTAATAAATCACCATTTGCAGATATTGTAATCAAGTTATCTGTATTTATTTTATAGTTCTTTTTAATTATTCATTTATTTTCTAAGTAATTATTATTATTATATATGTTTACTTTATTATTATCATTTTTATTTATTTATTATATTAGTATTATTATTTTTTTTTTTTTTGTCTTAAGCTGGTTTTTTCTAAATTTTTCCTGCTATTGTGAAACTTATTTATAAAAGGTAACTGTAATTAATTAAAATCACTGTCTTTAAACATGTAAAGTTAGTCCGGAACATGTATTCACAAATACTGCTTGTGTATGTAAAATTGCAAATAAAGTTGTTTTGTTTTGTTGTTGTCTAAAAAAAAAGCACACAATATATTTTGTAACCTTTACAGCTTCTCTATTAATTTTGTATCAGCATATGATATATGACTTCCTGATTACAACTTTACCATATTATTTATATTAAAAAAACCCATTTTTGAAAAATTTGCACTTAACACATTTGTGAACTAAGGCATCGATGTGTTGTGATCAATCTAGGCTTAATTAATAGCTATAAATTTAAATATTTTTCAGTTAATGTTTTGATTATTTCATTGAAACGTTATGGTTTTTTTTTTAAATATTAATTATTCTTTTATTAATAATCATTCAACTAAAAACTTTGGTATCAGTTCCTCAGGGTGTCGCTTGGAGTTATATTACTATAAGTTTTTACTTTCCATTGCTTTCCTTTTTAATATTCTCGAAAATAAAAATAATCTTGAGTTTTAGTAGGAAAAAAGAGTATAGTTATGGGAAGCGTGTATATTTCGGTTAAAATTTCATCAAAAAATGAACGATTCAAGAAACATCTTGAAGTATAGATGATGATATAACTTAAACAGTATGTATAAATCAGTTATTTAATCTATATATAGTCAGTAATAGACACTATATACAGTGAGTAATGCAATTATTTTTATTTTCAAAAATATTTAAAATGAAACAAATAAAACTTAGTAAAAAGTTGTTGTGACTTAACTCGATATTACAACCTGTGAAACTGATACCAAAACTTTTGTGATGATCAGGAAAAAAAAATTCTCAAAAACTGGTTAGAGTTTGTTATGTGCATTATAACATCAAAATCAATAGTTAAAATAATTATTTCAACAGTAATAAAGCAATTTTTATTTTTGAATGTTGTAAATATTTATTCCTTACAGTAATGATGAATACATTTGAACTGTTAACTTATATTTTCCTTATATTTCTAGGGACTCGGGTTTATTTATGATACTAACGTGTTTCCCAACGTGATCGCAAGAGATATTCAAAACAATTCTATGATGAAGGCAGTTGTGGCTACTATTACGGTAAGAATTTTATTATTAATGTAGTAAACGCAACCAAAGATTACAATACAAATCAAATTATCTGTTTCTCCTTCTTAGTTAATAACATCATTTCCAACATTCAAGAAAACAAGAACCGAATCAGCTCATGAACAAAGTTAAATTATAAATTGATTAAGGTTAAACGCTGCCAAAATTCAGGGCAATGTAAACCCTCTAACTGTTACATCGCCTTCCACCGCCTCTGATTCCTTAAATCGATTACCACTAAAAATACTAAATAATAAATGAATCTTTATTTCATTTTATTAAATGTATCCATATTATTTTTTTTTTCAATTTTGTTCCTTATTTCAGTTCCGCAAGTAATCGCTTTGAGTTAAGTTACAGCAAGTTTTAATGTTTTATTTATTTCCTTTTTAATAATATTCTAGAAAATAAAAATAATTTTATTAATAACTGTATATACTAACTATTACTGACTGTGTATAGATTAAAGAACTGACTTAGGCATGCTCTTTAGGTTATATCATCATCTCTACTTCGAAATGTTTGTCGATACCTTCAACTCTTAATGAAATAATCCCTGTGAAATGTACACATTTCTCATAATTGCACTCCTTTTTATCATTCTAAAACTAACGATTATTTTTATTTTCGAGAACATTAAAAAGGAAACTAATAAAAGATATTGGAAGTGACAATCTGCGTTTGTTTCTTAATGATTTCTTATTGGCTGATAAAAAATCAAAGTGAATAATAAATGGTAACTTCTTATTCCTCCTTCTTCCCTCATAGTGAATGTGGATTCTTATATACTTTTGTTTTATTATTTATAATTTATGTTTTGTTTTTTATATTATATATGTTATTTATATAATTTATGTTTTGTCATTTCAGGAACAAGGGTGTGGATTTTCTGTTTTGAATGTTCAATTGCTAGCTAACATCGATGGATCTTCATTCAATACTCTTACTTCATCAGTGAGACCATTTCTTGTCGTTGGTGACCTCTCGCATATCACAGGTGACTGAATTTTTTTAATAAACATAAAATCGGATGAAAAAAAAGGTAATTTATATTCTTTGAATTCTGTACATATTTTATTTATTTCTAAGTGATTAGATGAATTAGTTCCCATTCCCTTCCCAGATCAAAAACCTATGCGAAACAATTATAATTATCTGAAGAAAACTTTTATAACAATTTTTCGAATCCTATTGAGTTGACAATAAAAAAAAAGAGTCTGCAAGTCATACTACTTTAGTCTTTTAATCTCAAAATGTAAATATAAAATTAATCAGATTCAACATTTTTTTTGTTTGTGCTCTTTGGATCTATTGAACAAAATGCTAGAAAATATGTCCGTTTTGTCTCGGTAGAATCACCATCAACATTTTAAAAATAAATCGGTGATGGGTCCTCATTTTACTCCCTTAATATGTTAGTTTTATCTTGTTTTGTTTTTTAATGTGTTTTGCGTTTATTTAAATTCCTTTCCTCCTCAATTGTCAATAGTTTCAACTTTTTCTGCTCATTTGTTTAATAAATGTTTCTTTTTTAATTAATGTTATTTAAAATGATTGTTTTAAAAATTAATGTTTCAGAAGATAATAGTACGTTGCCTAATTATATGTGCCTTTTACCTGGAACCAAGACTAATGTCAATACATCTATAAAAACATCTTTCAACAATATTTATATTAAAGAATCAGAAATATCTAAATTTACAGGTAATTTTTTTTCCCAATATGTTTGGTTTTTAATTTTTGAAAAATAAGTATCATTATTAATTATTAATATATATATATGTACAGGCGTAAGCGGCATTATTCTGGAAGGATTAAGGCATTTAGCTATACCAGACGGCTGGGCCTGGGGCGGACCTGTTAGTCAACATGCTCCGTTGTGGGGGCAGATCAGGATTTGACAGTATGGTTACAGGCAACGTCATTGCGCTATAAAGGTTATTAAATATATGTTGTTGTTTTTTCTGAGGTATATTTAAATTATTAACTTGTTTTACTCGTCTTTATAATTCTTTGTTTGTGATTTAGCGTCATCTATTACCTATTTTTTTTTAAGACTACTTCTCAGTTCCTTATCTGCTCGAAGTATTTTTTCAACTCCTTAATTTGGGCATAACAAATGGGGCTAAGCTTAAAATATAGTAAATTGTCCGAACTAATGTCATTGGGTGTGGTTTGGATAATTGAAATTCACTTTTTAAAAAATTCCAATCATGAATTTTGTATAATTTTTTTATGTTTTATGGTGTAGTATGCATGTCACTTAATATACTATCATAATAGTTCCTAGCAACAAAATCTTGACTGTCTCATCAAAAAACGAATTATTATAATTATTTGTTTGTTCATTTAACGTCACTTTACGCTGCTAATGGATAATTGACGATGCTACAGTTAGAGCCCTAACTTTTGCCTATCAAGGTATAATTTGGATAGGGATCTTTAACGAGTAAAGGACGGCATAACCAAGGAATTTTTTACTTCCTTTTAAAAAATCTTAGGGCCACCTGCCAGGCTACTACGAGCCCACGATCTTGGACATAGTAGGTTTTTATGCTAAACACTACACCACAGGTTGCCTCTATTATAATAATTAGTTATCACCATGTAATATTTTATTTGATATATATATCCTTCTTTCCTCAATACAGGGGTGTACCGCAAGGCAGTGTTTTAAGCCCCATCCTCTATTCTGTTTACACCTCTGATATCCCGGAGCATCCTTGCACCAACATCTATACCTTCGTTGACGATACAGCCATTATTTCTTCTCACAGAGACCCAAACTTTGCATCTATAGCTATTCAAAATCATTTATTTGATTTAGAAAAGTGGTTCTATAAATGGCAAATATAAATAAACGCCTCAAAATCGAGCCATGTAACCTTCTCTCTACGCAAATCTTCGTGTCCAGCAGTCAAAATTGACAACGACGAAGTACCTTCCAAAAATTTTGTACGTTATCTCGGACTATACTTGGACAAAAGACACATGGAACGTACATACAAAATTAAAAAGACAAGAACTGACTAGACGGTACAAACAACTATCACATCTACTGGACTACAGATCTTCACTCGACTTACGGAACAAACGACTTATCTATAATAGTATACTAAAATCTATTTGGACATATGGGGCAGAACTTTGGGGTTCAGCAAAAAAAGTCCACATACACAAGATACAAACAACACAGTCCAAAATTCTCAGAAAAATTGTTAATGCACCATGGTATATTTCGAATCACACCATACACAACGACATGAACATTCCCGCTATAAAATCATATATTCATAACAAATACATGACATTCCACTCATCGACACAATATCACCCAAACCCACTCGTTCTTCCGCTTTCCTACTCCCTGTTACCTGGACTTGATAGGTAAAGATTAAAAATACATTGGCCAAGAGACCTACTCACCTATTGATTTTTACCCCATCATCATACAGTTTTATGATCATAGAAGAGAAAAGTGAAAAAACATTAGGATCAAATTTTGCTGAATGAGGTGCAAATGTAAATTAAATAATAAATAAATAATATGGTGGAATAAAAAATAAAATAAATGGTTGGTAAAAAATTGACTTAAATGATGAAAAAATTATATCATATATCATAATTGCTAATAAGAGGCACCAAATTTAAGTTAAAATGCTGGGATGAATAAAGAATTGAAATTTGAGCCATGTGTTAAATGAACATTTGTATAATTTGTAATAAAAAAAATCTGTAACCACTACGACCCGTTAACGAGTCTGGGGTTCAGTACATGGTAGAGACTGTACTGCTTCATGGACAACGGTCCTGCAAGGAGGCGACTTGTCCTAGGTCACGCTCAACCGCAAGATTTCCCCCCCTTATTTTGGGTACCCTATTTTTATAAGATTTTATAGAGGCTGGGCGAGCCCCCTGAGGGTCCTAGATCCCATATGATCCATCTCCCGCCGCAAACAGACTAAATAAAAATAACTGCCTGCAGCAGGATTTCCGGCATGACAACTCAGTGCTCTACCACTGAGCCACTCCGCTCCCATATGTAATAAATAGGGGGGTTTCCATCATTATGCAGACATGCGCTCCCTTAGTCTTTCTAATTACAAAATTACATCCTGTACCACTACAACCTGTGAAGGGTCTGGGATTCAATACATGGTAGAGACAGTACTGTTTTATGGACAACGGTTGTGCAGGGAGGTGGTTTGTCCTAGATCACGCTCAAATACCAGATTTTTCCCCCTTATTTCGCTCCCTTCAAAATTACATGCATACATACATATTAATATTTTAATAAATGACTGATACGATTTAAATATTTTTGTATGTTTTTAGCTTGCCCAATTGTGACCAATTGACTGGAACATATTCTCAAATAATCGCTGGCAAACAACAATATTATTAATAAAAAATGGCTTTGATAAGGTAATATATTTATGTCTCATTGAATCTTCTGTAGATTGATACATTTATATTTAGATTATTTAAAAGATATTGCCATTAGAAATCGAAAAAGGTACAACCTCCAATTATTTTTTTCTATAGTATTTGTCTATAAATGTAGTTTATTGTTTGTTGTTAGAGTTATTATAAAAAAATGATTGAAATAAGTATTATATATAATCCAAATTATTACTATAAACCATAGTAATTATAAATATATCTGTTAATAATTCAAGCATTATGTTTCTAGAAAATATTTATTGTTTATGATTGTTGCCAGACATTATTGAATAGAGCACTGTTAAGTATCTTACATCACTTAATTTATAATATATATTTTTTCTTTTTTATATTTGAAGGTTTTTTGTATATGTGCCTAATTTCATGTAAAATGGTAGCCTGTCATGTATTTATGATTCAGTCGTCACTAATCATAAATACATGACAAATGACAAATGATAAACATCAAAATGTCTACTTCTTTCAAAAAGAAAATTATTATCTATCTGTAAAGGTATTGTGAATACTCTGAATATTTAATTAATAGATTCTCATTACGGATATTAAAATATTTATATATGACAGTGCCCATGAACAAGAACTTTGAATGGCAATACATGCAAGGTGCTAAATTAAAATAGATATAATAAAATAAAATAAAATTGTCTTAAAAGTTGGGATAATGGTCAGGTAGGTTTTTTTTTTTATTCTTTAAAATGATTGGAGAAAATAAATATTTGTAGAAATGTTATTTCAAAATAGTAATGATTTTGTGCTTAATGATACAGAATATATTTCTTGACTGACAAGTAAAATTTTTCTCATCGGACTGTCATTTATGAATATATATATATATATATATATATTTTTTTTTTTTTTAATGTTTGAGTGTATTGTATCTTCAAGGTGTCATTTTATCATTGAATAATATTTTTGACAGTGTTTGACATCACTTCTTTTTATCGATCAAACTTAATTTTATTATTGTAGCCGTTCATTATAGTAAAATTTAATTAATAGGTAATATAAATCAGTATTGAATTAATCTTACATACAATGTTCCCGATTTTAAAAGACTTGACATTATTGTGCCTTGAATTGAAACTGCTCATTGTTTACGATAGAAAATAAATCAATAAAAAATAGTAGTATTTATTGCTTTTAATGGTCATTTATCTAATTCATCATACACTGACTGTAAAATGAATTCTCACTGTTTATTACATTACTTACATAAAAATGTTAATTAGTTAATACTTGCATTTGTAGAACTCATAAATTATCCATTCATAACTACAGTTTATATTATGTATATATATATTATTAATGGGACTGTAAATTTTGATTTTTCTTTTTTTTTTCAAAGCCTAAGATATGTTTTGCTGTTGCAATGTATGCTAGAGTTTCAGGATGTAAAGCGTTCAGAATCCAAGATATAACAACAGTCAGCATAATTTTATCTGTAAACTGTAAAAAAGCAATTCAAAATACCTGGAATCTAGAAAGAACTTGTTGTTAAAAGTATTAACTTCATCTGACATTTTTGTATATTAAATGAATTTTAGATATAATACAATTTTGGATTCTTGAACTAATTATGAAGTGTAAGGAATGTGTAGACTAATGTGTATTAAACATTAGCAGTATTATATACATTTTTATTATCAATATTTCTGTTTTACGTGATAACAATTTTCATGTTTTTTCAATTAAAAAGCAGGATTGTTTTAGGAAGGATCGGAAGAAGACATACGTGACAATAGTTTTCATAGAGAGCCTCAATGAAACCATATTTGAAGTAAATTTCATCAGTAAATTCACACAAATATTCACATAAAACTGCTGTTTTGTTAACAAATTTAAAATAGCCAGTCGATTTCAAACCGTGCCTCTGACCAGAGCGTAACCATATCCGTCCATCTCTACAACAGTCTTCTACCAAACCTTCTTTGTGCCTGTGTAGATTTAGGTACATGAATATTTTGTAAAAAAAAAAAAAAAATAGCATACTAGATGTAATTTTTTTTTTTTTTTGGTTATTGTTTTGGTGTATTACTGATAGTTTTAACAGTGGAAATAAAGTAGTTGGGTAAATAGGCTGGGTTTTAGAACACTTGGGATTAAACTTAAATATAAAAAAAACTTAAGGAAATTTGATTGAAAAATGAAAAAGATTAGTATAAATAGTACCCGAAGTTTTGATATAAACAAATCAATCAATATTGGAAATTAAAATAAATCACTATAAATCATTATTATTTACCAAGTATTAGCTTTTATATAGCTTGTTAGGTTTCCTTCAGGTTCATGACCCTAAATATTATTTGTGACGAAAAACCTAACGATAAAATGCTCTAATTCAATTAATAATAATCAAATATTGATTTCGGGCGCCAATAAATAACTAGTGAATATAATAATATTTTATATATTAAGAATTAAGAGAATATAACAAATGATACTAGAATGGACGAATATTTGCATATCATATAAAAATAACTCGGGTTTTACCCACTCAGTTTACAAAAACAATTTTAAATTATATCCCTGAAATATCCCAATCCACACTTTTTAGCACATCACTTAAGAACATATAAAAATTACAGTACCTTTGCCACTTTCAAAAAAATGTCTCTTCTCTTCTTCCTTGGTTCTCCAGGTAGCCTTGTTCTTTGTTCCTCTTTCTTCACTTTCACTTCACTCCTGCTTCCTTCCTCTTCAGTCTCCCGTTTCATAAGCCCACTTGCTTCCCCACCACTTTGTTATCCCTTCTTTCTCATGTTCGATCGATCTTTTGCACTGTTGATTTTTGCTGATTCTCACAGTTTAATAATTATATAACAAATGTGATGTTCAAACGAGTTTGTTTTTCTTTTTAATTTATCTTTATAACTATTACTAATTAATTTATAATGATACAACATAATATTTATCAGTTAGATTATAACCTTTATACATCACTTAACCTATTACAATTTCCAGTTCGTCCAAATGCAAATTTTCGTCTTTTTCTAATATTATATTTATGTATTTTACAGTGATTACATTAGATACTTTACAAGCTGAAGTCAAATTATAACTGTTTTTATCTTCATTCATTTAGATGTTATAGTATAAATTGGATGTTGAATAATACTAGTTGACCAATAAGTAGTTAAGTCTAATTTTTTTCCAAAACGAGTGTCTAGTACTTAAGGAAGCGGAATGGAGTTATTTTCGTAGTGAATAAGGGGCTAAAAGTAAGGCATTGGCTTGAAAAGGAGTTATTGCTTATATTACAACTCCATTTAAAGCTAAAAACTATGAGAATGACACGATTCCGGTTATCTGAAAGCAGTTAACTCTCTCTGGACAAAATCCGACTTAACCACTTATTCACCAGGGCTGTATACGAGGAAGAAAATGGTCTGTGTGTAAGTGAGACAATAAACAGTTCTCGTTAGAGAGAATTTTTTCTGAGCTCCACTTGGACCATTTCTTCCTTATAGATTGGATGGTTCATTTTGTTGACCCTTTTTGCACCTTTTTTTGTTATAAAAGAAGTAATATTTTTATTTTTTTTAGCTTCCGTCAATTTAATAATTTTATAAACTTAAACATAAGGGTCATGATATTTGACCAATTATTAAACAGGGATGTAAACACTGATCAACTAAAAAATAAGTTTTTTCCGTTTTTTATTGTACAGTGGAATCCTGATATTTCGTATCCCGATTATTCGTATTTCCGGTTAATTCGTACAAATTTGCTGGTCCCTAGAGAAAATCCGGATGAATGGTATAAAATCAATGCATTTCAGACCCCTCGATAATTCGTATTATTTTTATGCTCGAGGTCACTTACAACTTCATACAATTCGTATTTCCAGCTTTAAAATCTCGTTACTTAGTACTGTTTTCGGAAGGGAGGGAGAGAACAGTGAAACAGATATGCCAGGGAGCAGAATGAGAATAAATGCCTTCTAGGAAATCACTCAATTTGTATTGTTTTTTATACACAAGTATGTTTGTATTGTTTAGAGGCACAGTAGATCCAATTGTTTTTTACGGGGGAGCGAGTGAGAGAGACAAGTTTTCTAAGAAATCTCATAAGTAATTCGTACTGTTTTCTCTCATAAGAAATGGTGGGAGTAGAGACGGGAAGCTCTATTAATTTTATTAAGCTTTTCTTAGAATCACACGTTTATTTACGATTCAGTCTCGTTTTTGTTACCGCTGTGACACGTAATCATACCTCCAAAATTAGCCTCTCTATTGAAGAGAAACAACAAATCATAAACGCCGTGACCAGTGGCTGTAAGCTAATTGACGTATCCAAGCATTTCATCGTCCCTGGTTCCACGATTACATCAATCCTGAAGAACAAGGACAAAATCACTTCCCAGACTTGTAGAGAACTTATTTGAAGGGAAAAAGCCCGAGTTTTCATAGAAAAATGGAAATTGAAGACTTTCGTACAAGCGATTTATGGTTCAATAGATTAAAAAAAATTCATCAGTACGTTTTATTATATTGTACTCCCGATAATTGGTATTCCCGATAATTCGTACCACATCATCAGTCCCTTGACCATACGAATTATCGGGATTCTACTGTAACAATATTTAAAAACATGTTTATGAACTGCCATTTTTTATTTTAATAGTTTATCAGAAATGATAATTTTAATGAGTGTAGATATTGGTTTTACCAAGTTTCATACAGAATTTCGTACAGTTCAAGGAAATGGATATTTATCTATAATTAGGCTTTAAACTAGGTCTTAGATCAAAATTTATAAATATGCGATTTACCCTTAGCTTGTATACCAATGGAGAGATGAATTTTTCGATAGAATTAGTATAAGCTAAAGATGATTTAGAGGATAGTAGAGCGTCGATTATTTGAACTTATGTTGTCTGGTGTATTCGGATAATAGAAATTTATTTAAAAAAAAAAAACGCAAAACAATCACTATGTTCGGATAAATAATAGTTATTGTGTTGGACGAATGTCCAATCAACAACTGTGTAACAGTTTCTAGTGATGAAATGTTGACATTAAACGGTTTTATCGGAAAACTAGCATGCCTCATTCTGCTAAAAGTGTACTTATTAATATTAACAACTTGACTGGAGTTTGGTTATAATAGTTTTTATTTATTTATTTATCCGATTTATTTTATTATTTATTTATCGTTATATTAGTTATAAAAAATAATAATTTTTAATAAAACACTCTTCAAACTTATTTTCTATAAATAAAAATGTTGATCTTGTATCTTTTTCATTAACCCACTTCGGATTATTGAATTTTCGGATAATTGACGCTCTAACAACTATGATATTAACTGTACTAAATTAAGTCAGTTAATATTATTGTTGTTATTTCTTGTTGAAAATTAGATTTTTTTAAAGTAATTATTCCACAGGTTGTCGCTTCAAGTTGAGTACCAACAATGTTTTAACTTTTCATTAGTTTCCCTTTTAATATATTCCGAAAATACAAGTTATCATAAGCTTAAGTACGGAAAAGAGAATGCTATTATGGGAAATGTGTATACTTCTGTAATCATTTCTTCAAGAAATGAACATTTCAACAAACATATATTACAGTAAAACCTCTATTATCCATCACTCTATTTACCGTCACCTCAGTTTTGACAAAGAAAAAAAATTATGTGTATATATTGTTTGGTTGATAAAGTCATACGTGCTGGCTGAGAATCAATCATTGTGTCTTGACAACTTCGATTCCTAGAATCTGTTGTTTACACAAAACTTAGGCTTTCTCGCACACATTTCTCAGAAATTAATTATCTCCTCCTCTCTCATTATCACCTCCTAATGTAGCTTCCGCAGTTGAACTACCTTCAGTCTTCATTGTTGTCTTACGGGCACTTGTCATTTTCTTAAAAGTACGTATAATAAGGTCGTAAAAAAGACAAAGGAAGAGTTTGTATCTCGATTCTAAGTTTGAAATTGTTATACGTTTACAAAAAGGTGAAAGTGCTTCAATCATAGCAAAAATCTATGATACCTCGGACAACATTTACCTAATGATATTAAACGTGACGGGGACAAGATAGAAAATTTTGTTGTGGAAATGGATGGCTTAAAGTACAATCATTATATTTCCATTTTTTCCCTCTATGAAAATTTAGTATCAATTTAAAGGTGAAGTTTAGCTCTTTCCAACGCACAAACGTAGTATGTTCTTTCTATATAATCATTTAATGATTATTAATAAAGGGCATACTACATTTGTGCGTTGGAAAGAGCTAAACTCCACCTTTAAATTGATACTAAATTTCTCAAGAGGGAAAAAATAGACATTTAATGATTGTGCTTTTAGCCATTGATGTACGTAATTATTATTATTTAAAAAAAATATTTTTACTACATATGTATACCTTACTAGTACGTAAATAAGTTACGAGTACAACAATAATGTCGAATGTTTGTAATATATTGTTCAATTTATGTGTATATATGTATATAACGTATGTCTCACTCCCATATCCGTCTATTTCCCAAATCCGTCACTATCTTGGTCCCATACGCGGCCGGATAATCGAGGTTCTACTGTATCTATACTTCTGCTAGAATTATAGATTGCTTAGATTTATAGGATTATAGATTGCTAGTTGAAACTTTTATTTCTTGATTAAATGGTTAACGAAGTCTACTCATTACCCATAATTAAATTCTCTTTTACGTACTAAAGCCTAGGATAACTTTTATTTTTGGAAAATGTTAAAAATGAAACAAATAAACAGTTAAAACTTGTTACTCAACTCGAAGCGACAACCTGCGGAACAGATAACTTTTTCAAAATAAATCTTATGAAGAATTCGGTCTGCTGACTTTGGTTCGATACATTTTATTTATACATCTCTTTTTTCATTATAATACCGTTATACCTTGTTTGTTAAAAGAAGAAAAATATTCAATATTCAAAGAACAAACTTATGATGCTCAATGTAATCATAGATTTGAAGAATTGAAGTGGTTTTTCAGATGTTCAATGTAATCATTAGAATCAACTAACATGTAGAAATCCTTGCCTCCAAAATACAAGCATGCTCATATATATTTCCGGTGATAAGCTGGCTTAAATAAAAATGATACGGACCAAGAAATTTCTAATTTTCTATTAATCACTAGTGTTTTTATTGTTATTATTTCACCTGTTTCTTTTTCTTTTTTTTGTCTTATGGAAGTGAGCTCTTATCAATCTAGTTTAATAATTACTTTTTACTTGTTTTTGTTTACTGTATGCTGATAAATTATCTTACTAAGAATAATATTTATAATCAAGCTAAATGAAATACAATAAAAGTTAAATTATTCATTGAAAGATACACATTATAAATCTATAAGATTTTAGATTTTTTAGTTAAACAAGAGTTTTAATGAATGGATTGTTATTTATTGCGATATAATCGAAATATCAAAATACAGCAATAAATTATAGTAATTTGCATATTTTCCAAATATCGCCTTTTAAAATAGTTATTGCTATATTTAAAGTTTTAAAATATTATATATCAACAGTTAGTCAAATTTCGTACGGAATGAGTTGATTGTAATGAAGGAATCGGAATTGTGTCGTTCTCGTAGTCATTGGCATGAAATAGAGTTCTGAGCAATAACTCCATTTCAAGCCAAGCCCTGACTTAGCCACATATTTACTATGAGAATGACACGGCTCCACTTCCCTCAGTGCAACTAACTGATTTTGAACAAAATACAACTGCACCAGGGCCACTATATATATATATTGTATGCATTTATAAGTACGTTTCGCAATGCATGATCAGAGCAAAATATCAGGAGGGATTAAAATTAATTATTTTAATTTAATTAAAATTATTAAGTTTTCTCATTCATTTAAATATGAATTGAATTCTGGCCTAATTTAGTGAACATTTGTCGCCAAATTTTCACACTTTATGGTAATTATTTAAAACGATGATATATTGAGAAAGGCCTTTAATAAATATTTTTTATCAATTAATATGTAATAAAATGGTTTAATTTAAAGTGTCACCTTTTTTTTTACAGTTTTTTTATATCTATTCCCTGTTAAGCTATTGAAAAATCAAGAAAAATTAAATAAAACACATTCAAATAAGTCAATTATATATAACTTGAAACTTTTTTTAGTTTCATAATAATAAAGCTATTATGAATATTAATCGTTCTGGTTTAGAACCATACACACTCAAACGAATGATGGATATTCCTACATCATCTTTCCCGGCCAAATTTGAACCACTACTTTTTCTAAGTGTTTCAGGGTGCTGCCACAATCTGCTCAACTACAATGGCCTCAAAATTATTATTTTTTTAAAATTTCATAACAATCTTCTTGATATAAATTAATTTTAATTTTGATTGATTAACTTAATTGATCAGACTTTTCATTTATGATGACAAGAATGTTCATATTAACTATGTTACGCTGCGCTGGATTATCATAAAAACAATGTTCTTAATTTATTTATTTTTTTAAATTCCAAAGATGCATGACATTTGTTTTCTTAATGTTTTATTTGTGT
Source organism: Troilus luridus (assembly GCA_964056705.1). Classification (NCBI taxonomy): domain Eukaryota; kingdom Metazoa; phylum Arthropoda; class Insecta; order Hemiptera; family Pentatomidae; genus Troilus; species Troilus luridus. Next base: position 3,591,518 of record OZ057413.1, read on the forward strand.
GGAATATTAAATAAATAACATTAAAAATATTATAATCGAATGTTCAAAGTAGTTATTATATGGAATTTTTTTAGTATTTATTTGTCTGAAAGTTTATTTAGTAATTATATTTAAATGTTAATACAAATATTACGAGTGTAGTAAAATGAATGTAATATTAAAATTGTATGAACTTCATATTCCTAGTCATGAGGCTGTACTTAGATACTCAGTTTTAATTTTAAAGACTTAAATTAATAAAAGACATCAATTATTTGTTGAATTGTTTATATATGTTTATTTTATTACATTATATTACAGATATTACAGTTTTAAAAGTGTTTGTTATATTTAGTTTCTTTGTTGAAATTGATTTGAAATAAAAAGGTGTTATGATAATATTTTGTACTTATTTTTTATCTGAACTTAGATTTAATTATTATTAATTAACAGTTACTGCATCTGTACCACTACAACCCGTGAACAGGTCTGGGGTACAGTACATGGTAGAGACTGTACTGTTTCATGGACAACGATTCTGTAAGGAGGTGACTTGTTCTAGGTCATGCTCAACCGCCAGATTTTTCCCCCTTATTTTGGATTTTTCCCCCTATTTTTATAATATTTTATAGAGGCTGGATGAGCCCAAGGAGAGTCCTAGATCCTATATGATCCATCTCTGGCTGCAAACAGACTAAATAAAAGTTTTGCCCGGAACGGGATTTGAACCAGGATTTCTGGCATGGCAACTCAGTGCTCTACCACTGAGCCAATCCGCTCCCAGTTACTGCATCTAGTTTTGATAAATTGGCATTATATCTACGCCCTCCGTGAGTAAGTGGTTAAGTTGAAGTTTCTCAGAAAATTCTGGTATGCTGCAGTTCACCCCTCTTTAACTAGTATCTGACACCGCACAGGCATTCTCTCGGAAGAAAGGCATCAACAGGGATTTTCATTCTTTTTTAAAAACCGGCGACCTTGAGCATAGAAGGTTGTTATGTTAACCACTACACCACAAGATGCTCGATACTTGTTAAGTTGAATTGCTTCAAAATACACTCCAGCAAAGAAAAGGGTTCCAGTGGCCTACTTAGCTTTTCTGTATCCGCCCCAAGGCTATTTAACAGAAGAAGATAAGGGACTCAAAGTCAACTTCCAGGAACTCCTTAATCTGCTGGAAGTTCTCTTTACTCAATAACCAAGAAAATGCTCCAGTACTTCTTGACTACACGTTTGGACTTTCGAAAAAGTCGCATTTGGAGCACAAGATAAAGGGCCAGTCGGCTTGGAGGCATGTTAGACCAGCGGCCAGGTGTTTGAAGGTCGCAATAAATTGAAGAGAGCTGCATTTTTGATATGTTGTAAGGGCATGTCAAAGTGGAAATCCAAGTTTGCTACCGAAAAAATGGATGGGCAAACTTTTGGTGGCCGAAAAACCACGACATTTTCGGAGTTATTTCAGGTTTTGGGCTATATCTCCTAACCAGTGTGTTTTTGATAAAAAAAAAACTTTGGTAACCACTTTTAATGTAGATTAAATTTCCTATAATTTGACCTCAATCGCAGCTCTGTAGGTCTAATAGATTTTTAGTTACGTTCCAATGAAACTTTCTCATTTTTTCCAAGAAGTCCAAATTTTAGGTTTTGTCCAACTTTCGTGAGGAACATCGGCCTAAATAGTGATCCTACGATGAAAGTCATTAGCAATGAAGATGTAGTAAATTTAATTAGCTTCATCACTCCTTCCCCCAGTGTTCCTCACGAAAGTCGGCCAAAACTTAAAATTTGGATTTATTGGAAAAAATTAGAAATTTTCATTGGAACGTAACTAAGAATCTATTAGAGCTACAAAGCTGCGATTGAGGTCAAATTATAGCAAATTTAATCTACATTAAAAGTGGTTACCAAAGTTATTTATAAAAATGCACTGATTAGGAGATATAGGCCAAAAACTGAAATAACTCCGAAAATTTCGAGCTTTTTCTGGCATTAAAAGTTTTCCCATCCGTTTTTTTGGTAGCAAACTTGGATTTCCTCTAGTCAGACATGCCCTTACAATATATCAATAATGCAGCTCTCTTCAATTTACTGCGACCTTAAGCCCTTTTTCGGTACGCTGGCCTATCTGGCAGACACTCCTTGGCAAATGCCGAACTGCGAAAGAGCGATACGATCTTCCTTACCAAGGATTAGTATAGTCTGACAATTTAGTAAGCAACCTGTGCGATAGTCGGCTCAAGGCTGGGCATGTAGAGTAGAAGTCACGCCCTTTCCCCCACAACCTAGATCGCTGCACACGCCCTTTATCATCAACGTGATTTCGTTTGCTCTTACTGTTATATCCTTTTATTTTTTTTGTGTTCGACTCGGCTAAGCTTGACTTGAAATGTTGATATAAGACAAAAACCTCAAGGGATGTTGTTTTTAAAACGAACAACAAGTTCGTGCTAAAATTCTTCGTTATATAGTATATAGATATCGCAAAAACATACTGGATATATGTGGTCTTGACCCTCACGACTCTCAGTAAGGTCGGGAACTCTATTCCTTCACCACGCGTCCCTTGCCCCGGGGCAAGGCGGCTTCGGTTTCGAAAAAGGTTGTTTTCTGAATTCTCAGGCTGTTCGTTTGTTTTGCTTTATTTACCTATCGTCACTTTATGCGGGCATGCTAATCCAATAAGGAATCCGTCACCGACTTCCATCCTACTTCTTGAACCGCGAGAAGTTCTTACTCACTGACAGAGAAAACTCACTACTGATACTCAAAGTGATCACATATTTGGAGTTTCGGGAAAGCCATATTTGGAGCACGAGAAAATTGGTGCCTATCAGTTTGGGACGATCTGGAAGCTGCTCCTAAGCAAAGTTCAAACTATGGAATAGAGATACTACCATCTCTACCAAAGATTTTTAGTTACTTGTCGGTAAGGAAATACCTTAAGCCTGGGTTACATTGGTAGAATTAGCAGTAGAGTTCACTAGCATACCTTTTTGCTGAAATACTCTACTATGCTCATTTTGGTAGAGTAACTGTATTCAGGTTTGCTAGTAATTTGAAAGGATAGTTCGATTTGATGTGCGTAATAATGAACAAGCAAGTTAGGCAAAAATATCGACAGCAACCTGCAGATATTTTATTAAATGAAATTGAGGAAGTTATAGAGGAAGAAGCTAGAGAGCAAAAAAGAATTTTGGTATTGGATTAAGAGACGTGATAAATTGGGAGGATCTGCCAATTTTTTAAGAAAACTGGCTTTGGAAGACCCAGAAGAATATAAAATGTGCTTGAGAATGACACCTGATAGTTTTGAAACACTGCTGAATTTAATTAAGCCGCTTATTCAGAAAATGTACACATTCATGAGGGATGCAATACCAGCACGTGTTGAATTAGAAGGCACTTTTTAAATTTCCATGGCCGGAGGCTACAGTTATCGTAGTTACACAGTTAATACAGTTGTACAAAATGAGCATAGTAGAACATTTCAGTAAAAAAGGATGCTAGTTAACTCTACTGCTAATTATGCCAATGTAACCCAGGCTTCACTGACCTCAAAATTACTACGCCTTTAAATAGATTAAACCAGTTGAAGTTAAAGGAATAACGTTTATTCAAACACTGTGTTGAAGTGTTATATCTTTTATTTCCGCATTTTATTGAATTGTATATTACATCTGTGACCACAAAGTTATTATTTGTAAATACATGAATACTTTTTTTTTAACTTTATTACCCTACATATGTTGCCATAGTAAATATAATTAACATTACGTTCAACCTCCAAAATTTTAGTTTACAAAATTTTAGTTTTAGGGAAAGATGACATCTATGGGAGTTATCGACGACTCGTTGGAATGTCAATGGATGTCAATAGATATCGTTGGAAAACTGCCAGTGGACGTCGGCACCATCATTCTGAGGTTTGTTACACAAAATGTTTTTTCTCAGTGTTTTTGAAATATTTATGAGCTGAATAGGATGCCCGTAAACCGTTTGTAATTAAAAATAATTTTGTTTGTTTGTCTGTTTCCATTTTAGACACCACTTATTTAACTAACACACCGTAACCTTCTGAATTGAATATAAGAATCGATACATCGAATCCATTCAGATCAGGTGTACCGTTTCTGTACTTGTGTATTAGCCGTTCTGCAGTGACAGTTATCCTTCTTCTTTGACTTCCTCTTATGCTATTGATAGCGTTATCAGCCATTGTTTATAACCTAAACAGTGGTTATTCTGATACTGATAGCAACTAACTTTTTATTCATGTTAATGGAAATTAAAATGTACAAATGATATAATAACATGCTAGACATGTTCCTCTTCTCATTACTTGTCTCATTTGAGTTATACGTGTGTGGGTTATTAAATTGTTTTCTTTATTGGGTACTTGTGTATTAGCTGGTCTGTGGGGACTGTTATCTGCCTGAACACTGATTACCGCTACCTCGTTACTCATATTAATCGCACTACAATGAATATGACATAAACATGGAAGTATAATAACAAACAACTTTTATTGTGAAACATTTTATTTATTTTTGAGGACAAAATACACTCGCGGACAAAAAAAACGGCGCACCTCCATTTTTACGTAAAAAATGAATACAAACAGGTAAACGGTCAAACTTTTTTTACCTTTTTATCAAGAATATATTCTCGAAGAAGAATAAACGATAAAAAACACAACTTCGATAGACAACGAAACCTTTAATCGAAAATAAAGAAGAAAGTTTACTTAAACTCACTGTTTAAAAAAAAATCGATATCCAAGTCTTTAATATCGAGTATTGCCTCCTCTTGCTCGGATGACATCCTGGACTCTTCTAGGCATGCTTCTAATGAATTTGGCAACGCGGTCTTGAGGGATCTGATCCCATTCGCGTACTAGAGCAGTCCTCAGCTCTTGGAGACCCCTTGGCGGGTTCAATTGTCGCCGGATCGATGTCCCAACTTGGTCCCAAAGATGTTCAATCGGGTTGAGGTCGGGGCTGCGAGCTTGCCAGTCCAAGGTTCGGATACCGACCTCCTTCAGGTAGTCCCGTACCATGTGTGCAACGTGTGGCCGTGCATTAAAAGGAAATTGGGGCCGATGAACGGGGCAAATGGTACCACATATTCCTCTAGAATATCCGTAATGTACGTGCCTGCATCAAGGGTTGGCCTCCGGAACACATGGAGCTCTGTCATAGCCTCTAAAGAAATTCCTCCCCAAACCGTCACGAAGCCTCCTCCGAACACCACTCTTCATACTCTAACTCGGCCATCTGCACCATATAGGCTGTACCTGGACTCATCTGAAAATAGAACAGAGGCCCAGTCGTCCAAGCAGCATGTTCGCGACAGAAGTTGAGGCGTGCTGTACGGTGCGCTGGGGTGAGTTGAGGGCCGGATCCGGGGACTTTGGAATGCAAGTTGAGTTCAACAAGCCTTCTCCTTACTGTCCGCTCGCTGACATGTGTACCCCGAGCCCAACGGAGTCAGTGGGAGGTCTCAACCGCTGATTGGAAACGGTTTCGCGGGGTCTGAACAGCAATAAATCGGTCATCTCTTGGGTCTGTCGCCCTCGGACGGCCTGATCCGGGTCTCCTGTTATAGCTACCAGTTTCCCGGAATCGCTGGATTGCACGGCGAACAGTTTTTTCGGGAATTCCATCCAATCTGGCCGCATAACGTTGACTTCGGCCGTCTTCGATTAAAGCGATAATGCGGGGACAGCGTCAGGCGGCAAAACAATTTTTACTCTTAAAAAAGTTCCTATTGGAAGAATATTGCCGTAGGAAAACGAAAGCACTGGATAGTGCGTCTGAAAAGTCACCCGAAGAGTAACTGAATTAAACTCCATGGCTTATCTTTCAGTTTTAATCCCCAATCCTCGAGAGAATTAAGACCTTTTGTGTAAATGCATAAAGGATAGTAATCTGCTTTGACCTGGCTAACTGTAGTTATTACTTGACACACAATTTTTCGCGTAGAATTCTAGCTGCGCCGGTATTTTTGTCCGCGTGTTTAGTTTCTAGACCAGCCATAAAGAAACTCAAAAGCTGTTTAAATTGCTATTCAAAAACAGTCTAGCGTTATATAGGTGCTTTCACTACATGTTCGAAACCTTTTTTCAATTTCTATGTTAATTAAAAAATATTCATTCTACTCTCAATTTTTCAACGGATGACGCAAACGGCATCTTGATTAGCATCAAGAATGATGAAAATTTTTAAGGCAACAATGTGGCACAAAACAAATATAAAAAACACATTTTTTTAAAGGATAGTCTAAGGGCACAAATGCAGGCATTTGTTCACTTCAAATTAATAATGGAGGTAGTACGTTATTCTAAATTGATTGGGCCTAGCACTTTCCCGACATTTCACTGATCTTTCACTTAGTGATTATATCTTTAACCTTGAATTAGGATTGCCCCTTTCAAATACTAGATAGCTCTATGTATTCCTAAAGAGAGGTAGGTTTCATGGGCTTCTGCTACTACACAAGTACTTTTTCTTCTGCAGGCGTAATATGGTAGGTTCCTCGTACAGGTTATAACTATGGTTTCAATCCTAGTAGGTCACCAACCACCAAGACGCGACAAGGGTCTCATAAAACTTACAACATTACCTACAAAATGAGTGGTGCCAACAATGGAAAATCAGACTAAACCACGAAAAGTCACAACACATCGCTTTTATTCTTATATGTGAAACATGACTCCCATTAACCTTAATAACACACCCGTCCAACCGACAGACAAAGTACAATACCTTGGACTGATGTTTGATAGGAGAATGACCTCGGGTCCTCACGTTTAAGAAGAAACGCCAATCACTAAGTCATAAACTCAATTTAATGTATTCGCTATTCAGGAAAAACTCCAAATAAGATTTAAGGCAGAAATTAAGCACGCATACTAACTTACTAAAACCAGTTTTGGCATATGCATTACAAATTTATGGCATCTCTTAAGCAGACTCACAGAAAACGACTGAAAACAAAACTACAGGGAATTATCACCAAAGCAGAATGGTAAGTCAATCACAAAACTTTGCATAAGGACTTAAAAATACAAACTGTTGACGAACACATGCAAACATTCTACAAACACTTTTAAGAAAAACTACACGGACATCCAAACCCATTATTAGAACAAATAGGTTCGACTCTCATGCCAGAGAACACTTGGAGGATACTAAAATGAGCCCTGGTGATAACCATCGCTGTTACTATCGCTGGCTACTGTTCGTCTTCTTGCCTTTCATGTAATTCTGTATTTTACTGTCAACCAATCTACCGTTTGTCAAATATTTGTATTTGACAGGTATGGATAAAAATATGAAGATAAAAAAATCCTGGTAGAAACACCATGATCCACTAAGCTCTGTAGGGAATGTAAAAATTGAGTAAAATTACTGGATGATCGTAATGATAGGAACACATACAATTTTTAGAATACAGTAAAAAAGTAATTAAAAAATAAGGAGTCATTGGGAGATGCTATATTGGAGTGATGATGTTACAGGCGTTTGGATCACAAATCTCTTCAAGCAGCTTCGAAGGTATGGATGAACTTGATCATGGGAGATCACAAGTTACGAACGTTCCTTCGAAGAGGGGGGAAAAGAAAACGTCGCCCAAAGAAGAGAAGGAGGCGCAAGAAGATCAAGATGAGCAATACCTTGGTCAACCAAACCAACCAAATAGCCGCTCCATAACTGAGTGTGCTGTATCTTGTCCCATTTCTATCGTACCAATACACGACGTCTGTCCCTTGTGTTATTATTAAATCTATATATGTATTATATTTAATATAATATAAGCATCGATTTAATTTACTACCCACAGTTTCTATACTCAACTGTAACTTAACAGAATCAGTGGTAGCCAAATATTTCAGTTATTATTAGTATCATTTGCCCAACAATTAAATGGGGGCGATGTGCGGTCTGGTGGTTAGCATAACAAACTACTAACCCCAAGATCGCGGTTTCGTAGCCCGGCAGATATTTTAAGGGAGTAAAAAAACCTTGGGTATGCCGTCCTTCGGAAAGGACGTTAAACGGGGGCCCCTAGCTTGTACGTTGAAAAATCCCTATCTTTAGTATAAACCTGGATAGGCAAAATTTAGAGCTCCTACTGTAGCATCGTCCGATTAGCCATTAAAAAAGTTACGTTAAATGAACACAGAACAATTAAACGAATTTTAGATAAAAATAATTATTCTTATATTAATGCTCACTAGTCACGAGCATGTTGCTGACGTAAAGCTTCAAGTTCACCCCCTACCAGAAGTCCCTAAGCTCGGCTAAAGAAGTTTTTACTTCAAAAACAGTTAGTACCTGGAGTGGTGTGTCAAATATCGACCAGTTATATCCACTAAATTTTTCGAAATATGGTATGATCAATCAAAAATAAATAATTATTATTTTAAAAAAATGTATTTTTTGAAATTTACAACTGTATACAGAATACACCAAGTAAATTAATGAAAGATAAATTATAGGATGTAATTAGTTGGGGGTGCAGTCAAGAAAACACAGCAAATAAGTGAAACTTATTGTATTTTATATGTGCCGACGTTTCGACCTACTGTGTAGGTCATCTTCAGGGCTATGAGAAAACAGACAAAAACAGAATAGACTGTAAAAATACATGAGATAGAGATACAGAAAACATAACAAAATGTAGAAATATAGAAAAATTGAGCGAAAAAAGTGAAGGATATATAATGAAAGGATATATGAATAAAGATGATTACATAATAGATGTATAGAAAGGTGATAATGCAAAACAAAATACAAAGAGAAATGAATGAATTAATTAATTAATTATTTATTAATTAATTAATTAATTTATATAATATAACATCATTCCTATTGTATACCTTTATATAACATCTGATACTTATATTTTAAATTTATATTTATATTTATATTTCACTTATGGTACTCCCCAGGAGTCTATTTTCATACTGTTGTTTTCTCTGCAATACAATTCTATCTTTATTATACTAAGTTTTCCATACTCTTTATTTTTATATATTTTTCATTTTATTTTTTCTGTTTAACTTCATTTCTCTCTTTGTATTTTGTTTTGCATTATCACCTTTCTATACGTCTACTATGTAATCATCTTTATTCATATATCCTTTCATTATATATCCTTCACTTTTTTCGCTCAAATTTCTATATCTCTACATTTTGTTATGTTTTCTGTATCTCTATCTTATGTATTTTTACAGTCTATTCTGTTTTTGTCTGTTTTCTCATAGCCCTGAAGATGACCTACACAGTAGGTCGAAACGTCGGCACATATAAAATACAATAAGTTTCACTTATTTGCTGTGTTTTCTTGACTGCACCCCCAACTAATTACATCCTATTATAGTATCTACCAGTCAACGAATTTCTTTCCTACAAAAGATAAATTATGTTCAGAGACAAAGGCAAGTAGCGAAACTACTTGTATCCCAGTGATAGTACTCAAATAAAAAGTTCAACTTAGAAGGTCACGAGGCCATCTTCTTTTCTGACGCCTCGGAGGATTATGAGGAATTTAAGTGGTTAAATATTTTAAACTAATGATTTGTTAGAGAAATTGTTGTGCAGTTTTGGCCGAGAGTTGGCTGTGCAAGTATAACGTCGCATATGCAGCCTTCTTTTGTCCCTCTCATCTGAACATAATAGCCTTATAATGGACGTGGAGAAGAGAACAGCTTCGACAATGGCACAATGGACTGAAAAGAAACGAAACTAAAAGGTCTCAAGGCTTTTGAGTCCTGTAAGCTCGAATTGAGAGCGGCTTTGAGTTCGGTCGTCTACAACCTGTCGGCTGGATGGCTGCAAACCAGATGTTACAACGTACTAAGTACGTAACGTACGTTAGAGAGTGATGTGATTACAGCTTGGAAGGTCCTATCGGGCCCCCTCCCCGGCACTCGCCCCCCCCCCCCCCGCGACAGGTAATTTATTTTATATTTTTCACTAATTTACCCATCCTCCCCATCCCCGCTCTCTTCTCCATTTCATTTTCTTTCAATCATAGCCATATACATTGCAAAACACATCACACTATTATTCTTACTTTTTAAATATTTTTATTTGAAAAGAAAACATATGTCCTGGACCGGGACTCGAACTCGGGTCGTCCAGATCGCTAGTCTGGAACTTTACCAATTGAGCTATCCTGGATCGATCAGGCTCGCTCCCCGGTCATGGTCATATGCTCTCTTTTCACTGATCCGATGTCCCCGCGTTCTCGCAAGTTTGCGATGTATACGAGGGGAAGAATGTTCTTTGAACATTATTTTAATTTGGATCTTGTTGGCATACGTCATTATAATTTATTTTATTATACTAGTTATTGATTTTATAAATTTTTAAATATTTTTATTTGAAAAGAAAAGATATGTCCTGGACCGGGAATCGAACCCGGGTCGTCCAGATCGCTAGTCCGGAACTACCAATTGAGCTATCCTGGCTATTATTCTTACTATTTCCTTGCTTACTGTTTCTGTAAGGCGTTTATTCATTTCCCACCTTTAATTATCATTTTAACGACATTCATCCGTTTTCATCTTAACTCGCTATTTTTATTTTTAATTATATCTTTACTTAACCACATATCATTGTATTTTTACATTTATTATTAGTCCAATACAGCCCAATTGTAACTTACTTATCGCACTTTTTATAGGATTGTACATGTTAATTTAATATCTATTATTTTCTCCTTACTCACCATGCCTTAACAATTATTATATATTGTACTACATCTATCCTTTATACTATTTCATGAACATTTTGTATACATTATTGTCCCCGTTGGTAGTAAAATGTATTTCTCACTTCTATTACTTATCATCATTGTTTCTTATCAACATTTTCATTTTTATTACACTATGCCGTATTTTTATTACTTGGTTATTACTTACTTAATTTATTACATACCGTATTTTCCATTTTTTTACTTACTGTAGTTTTTATCTATTTTTTGTTATGGTTATTTATGGTCCACATGATCATCCTTGCTCTTTATTGATATGTATCTCATGTTCTCTCCCCTCCCTCATCTTTATTGTACATTACTCAGATACCTGATACTTTTGGATTTTTACTTTAATATTTACCCATTTTAATCTTTAATTTTTATCTTTATTACCTTATTCTTTAATTGTTAACACTTTCTGTTTTATTGTTATTGTATTCTTGTGTATGTTTTTTACTAGATTTGTATTTTAACCTTTATATTTACCATACTTAGTAATTTTTTAAATATAAAATTGTCTATATTTTGCATAATTAGCCCTGAAGAAGACCTGCAAAGTAGGTCGAAACGTTGGCTAATTAATAAACATTTCTCCACATCTAAGAGAAATTTATTGACCTCTACCCGGACCATTTTCTTCCACATATATTATCAAGGTCAACTATTTATCATTCAAGATACATTTTTATAACCTTCACAGGTTCTCTATTAATTTTATATCAACATATGATCTATGACTTCCTGATCACAACTTTACAATATTATTTATATAACAAAACCATTTTTGAAAAATTTGCAGTTAACACATTTGTGAACTAAGGCATCGTTATTATTATTAGTCATAAGATTTGCGAGAATTCATCTTTTGTTTCTTCGCTCGATGTTGTTTCTCGGCGCTTTTGTCTCTGGCTTAACCTCCCATTTTTCAACTTTAAGTTTAAAATCGTTTCTTGTTTTCATGCCTTCATTAGTAATTTTGGCTAATTCCAAGTCTTTCTTAATATTTTCGGATCCATTTCCCTCCATCAACAGGGGATGCTACGTATTTTACTATTCTTTTTTGTAATTCTGTGGTCGTGAAGCGGCATTATACGGCCATAGAATTTAATATTTTCCTCATGTCGGGTACCAATAGCTATTTTTTATTTATTTCTTTTTTTTTTTACTTCTAAACGAATATTTCATTGCATTATATTTTTTTGTTTTATATAATTTGAAAATAATAAAATTTATTAAAAGGAAAAAAAAATTATTCAGAGAGTAATTTTCAAAACATATTTTTTAATATTAAGTGTGATGTTTGAAAAACAAAACACCAGTCTCAAGACAGTTGTCCTTTGAGAAGTTGCTGGCTACTCAAAATTTTGATTCTGTCGCAACTCTCTCCATCTTCTTCATCTTGAATTTTATCAAATCTCACCAGTAAAACTCTCGATATTCATCTCACTTCGGTCTTGTAGATTTAGTAATTTTCTACTCATGAACATTTCGAAGCATCAACTCATCGCTATCAAGAAATCAACACTTTTCAAGAACTCAGTTCATTTCTCACTTTCTTATTGATTCACAGACCATTAATGTTTTTTGTTTTAAGATTAATACCTTTTAGTAAATAAGTTCATTTTAATTTTATGTAGATACTAGCTTAGTGCATTTTATCTTTCATATATTCTTGCTTTAATTTTTAAATAACTTTTCTTGTATTTTCATAGGTTTAGTTGTGTACATTAATATTTTTTTTATTGTTTTTTTTCTATTTTTACATTATATATTTATCATTTACTCATTTTTGGATGTTTTTATTTGTATTAATTGATAAAGTTCTTTTCCTTCCTATTATAGCTTTAATTCTATGTATTTGGGGAAATTGCCACCCGATCAAAACTATCTGGTTTTTTTATTGAATTCACAACCGGCAAATTCGCTCGGATAGAAGCGAATTATTATTAGGAGTCCCTTCTTCCACTATGTTAGAATGTTCTACAATTTTAGATGTTTTCTGCAATCTATAGACCCTTCTTCGGTCCATCTTGGTCCAAGAATTTTCCTAATTATTTTCCTCTTTCTTTAGATTTTCCTTATCTGTTTTTCTGTGTCAAGGTTTCGCTGGCATAAACGTTGTTTTAATTAGCATATTATAATATTTAATTTTTGTATATAGAGATAAACATTTTTTTATTTTATACAACTCTATTATAATACAATATAAACAGAATGAATGATACCTATTTGGATGAAATAAACGTAATACAGAAATTACCCAGTGGTGGTACTCAAATAACAAACTTGACTTAAAATGTCACGAGGCCATCTTCTTTTCAGACACCTAGTAGGACTGTCAGGAATTGAAGAGGTTGCTAGGTTTGAAAATAGTGGGTTTGAATTCTCACTCTAACGTATTAGTTGTTAAGTCAAAGGGTTATCGTAAAATCCTTAATGCTCCTTATTTTGTTAAGAATAAAATCATCCATAACGACCTTAATGTCCCATTTATTGCTGATTTGGCCCGAACCCGGTATCTATCCTTTCATAACAAACTTCATTCCCACTCAAACCTTCTAGTTTCAAACTTATTTTCCTCTTCAATTCCCGATAATCCTCCGAAGCGTCTGAAAATAAGATGGCCACGTGACCTTCTTAGTTGAACTAGTGATTTGAGTACTACCAGTGGGTAGTTTCTCTACTTGTCATTTTCACATGTCATTATGTATCGCTTAGCCTATTTCATTGATGTATTTTTTTTTTATACAGTTGTAAATATCAATAAATAAATTACAAAAAAAAAAAGTTAAAGGATTCAGGCCTGTAAGAGAAAAAGTATATTGGTAAAAATAGCGAGGCAACAATTAGTCATTACCTATTATAATAATTCAATATGTTAAGAATGTGTCATTACTTAGTGGCTAGTTTGGAATTTGACTATCACCTAATGTTGCTGTTATCAAAATAATCCCACCCTAATGTTAGATAAACATTCTAAGCAGAGTTCCTTTGTTTTGTTTTTTATCAACATTCAATTATGCTAAAGTGATAAGTAAGAATGAAGCATGGTCTGATCTAGAAATTGTAATTAAGGTAATTAAAGTAGCAAAAGTCTTTCTGATTTTTAAAGCATACGAGAAAGAACAGATGAAAGAATTGAACAAGACTAGCATCTTTGCGTAATGGAGGTAGAGATTGTCATTAATATAAGGAACCATGGGAGACAAAAATCAATTATTAAAGAAAGAATATATCAGAAAATTGTTTTTTCTTAATTTCGTTATTCTTAAATAAGTAACCGGGCATTTGACCGTATAAATAAATTTGTTTTTCAATGGAATTTACAATTGCATTAAAATAATACAACAAGTAAATATAATGCATGTATACATTCATTATATTTACTTGTGGGTTTGAGTCGGTTTGAGTGAGGATAAAGTTTGTCATGAAAAGATTGATATCGGATTCGGGTCAGATCACCAACAAATGGGACATTAAGGTCATTATGGATTACTTCGATGACTTAGTGGAGCCCCAAAGCTCTACTCCGTAAGTCCAGATGGGTCTAATGATTGTCATGTATATGAGTCTTTTGCAATTAATTGAGAGATTAGATCGTTTGTCTATTAAATGTTGTAGTAGCCTGTAACGGCGAGCTGTTTCTTGTTCTTTCTGTCTAGTATGAGACTCCAAATTAAACATAATGGATGACTTTATTCGTAACAGAGTAAGGAGACTTGAGGATTTTACAAGGATTTTGAATTATAAGGATTTCGATGGCTTAGTTGAGCCCTAAAGCTCCAGTCCGTAAGTTCTAATAAGTCTTGTATATGAGTCTTTAGAAATCAATTGAGGGTTCATAGCGTTTTACTAGTATTGAAGTAAGTAAATATTGAAGTAGTCTGAAATGGCGTATTTTGTTTTTAAAATCGAAACTGACATTGCATAACTGTTTTTTTATTTATTTTTTAAATTTAATTTATTGATATTTACAACTATAATATGATTATAACAAGTAAATCTGCTGATATGTACATTATGACATGAAAAACACATGTGGAGAAACTACCCATCGGCAGCACTCCAATAAAGTTCTATAGTAGATGGTCTCAAGACCATCTTCTTTTCAGACGCCTCGGAGGGTTATCAGGAATAGTATCGGAAGCAAGTTGAGAGACTAGAGGATTCGTATGGAGCTTGTCGTGGAAGGATAAGGTATCTAGTTTGGGCCAAATCAGTAACATATGGGATATTAAGATCATGATGGATGAGTTTGTTTGTGACATAAGAAGCAGCATTGAGGATTTTACGAAGAATTTTGGATTGTAAGGATTGGATACGAGATGAATTGGATGGTTTAGTAGAGCCACAAAGCTCAACTCCGTATGTCCAAATAGGTCTGATAACTGTCATGTAAATGGCATAACTGTTAAAAACACAAATTCGATCCCCTGGCGATAATTAAAATTTAAAAAATAAGAAAGATTTAGTTACAACTTCTTCTCTTTTCGGGCTCCACTGGAAACAGAGTACTCAGCAGAGGGTTTTATATTTGAGTTAAAACTGATGAATCAAGAATGAATAACCGGCAGAATGATAAGGCGTTGCCACGGAGAAATGCGAATGCTTTCAGTTCAGTGGGAAATAGATGATGCGCATGGAGAACTAATTGTCGTTGGAAATCTAAATGGAGGAGATTTTAAAAAACAATGGAGAAATGATACTCCACTTATGTCCAGGCAATGGAATCGTTGCTAACAGCAAATTCCCTTATAGAAATTCAAGGAACTAGATGGCTTGGAGGTGTCCCGAAGCACCACTCGTTAAGTCCAAATAAGTCTTAACACAATAGTCTTTTGTGATCAATTGGTTGTCCAGTTAACGTCACTTTATGATGCAATGGCTAATCGGACGATGCTACAGTAGTAGCTCTAAATTTTGCCTATCCAGGTTTAATTAGGATATTTAACAAGTACCTGACATCTTACACGCTCGGGAATTCTGTTTAACGTCCTTCGGAACGGCATAAGCAAAGATTTTTCACTCCTTTTAAAAGTCCTAGGGCTACGAACCCGCGATCTTGGGTTTAGTGGGTTGTTTTGTGAACCCCTTTGTATAAGAGTATTTATGTTGTTTTTAAATCGAAACTGCCATTTTATAACAGATAATCGTACAAAATCGACTGAACACATTGGGTTATACTAAAAAGTTGAATAAATAAACAAAGAAACGGAAGCTTTACGTATGGTGATATGAATGCAAGGTTATTAATTATAACCCTTTATTTCATTAGAGGTATAAAGATGGCACTTTTACAGCTGTCGTTCCATTTTATTACTCCCTCGCCCTCTGCATGGACACTCTATTAATCCATCCCTACTAGAGCTATAAATTTTCACTCTAGGTTTCAGTAATTATCGCCTAATAGACAAATCGGATGAGGCACTGGGAGAAGCGGAAGATGTAGGATGTAAGGACGAGGCTATTACTCCGGCTAAGTCCCCATTCATCAAGCACACCCCCGTGTAATGGCGGATAGGACTGATTCATAAATCGATTCCAGGCAGTTGAGGGTCCTCCAGTGTCTGCCGTGGTGTCGTTCTGGAAGCTACTTCAGCGAGTTTTTGTCTTCTTGTTTATATGCGTCCTCCGGGTAACATCGCTTTCTACTTCGGTAAGTTAGCAAGGTGATAAATTTATATGTAAAATACGTACATTTAAATTCTACTGATACGGTTACTATGGTTACAGCTGAGATATAAAAATCAGGGAAGGTTATTCTCAGTTGTATTCTGTAATAAACAGTTTGAAGAAGACGATTTTGCAATTAGTGTGTGAAATATTATCTATTAATGTTGACAGATTCAAATACTGAATTTGGTGTGTCGAAATAAAAACTAAATTTTGTTTCTATGAAAAATAAGAAATGACATTAATAGATAATAATTCAAACGCTACAAAAACACAACAAATGGGACGGACAGAAGTTTACTGTTGTACGTGTTAGTAAAGGATTAGTATGTAATGTTATTGAATTTATTTGAAAGGATTACTCAGTATAACGGTTTTAGTTGTCGTGCGGCAGCAGCGAGAAGTGAACTATGTTACTTGATTTGATTTGTTCAGCGGAAATATGTAGATTCTGCGAGTAAGAAACACTTGAGCAAGCATACAACAAACTTTGCCCCCCTTTTTCACCCCCTTAAGGGTAGAATTTCGGAAAATTCATTCTTATCGGATGCCGACGTCATACAAAGAACACACCATCCAAGTTTCAGGACTCTATGGTCAGCGGTTTAGGCTGTGCGTTGGTCCGTCAGTCAGTCATTCAGGACAAAGCATTTTATATGTATAGATCAGATCAAATATGCCAGCAGCGGAGTTTGAACGCGGACCTTCGGCGCCATTCCGGCTCTTTTTTTATTACACAAAAGCTCACGATAACAGTTAAAACTTAATATAACTCAACTCAAAGTGACGACTTACGGAATAATTAACGATTATTTAATCTGTTAGCAGCCGGAAAAGATCCCATAGGACCCTCCTCATCAAGTCTATATCAAGTGAGTGCCCTTAATTGGTGTAAAACCTGGCAGTTGAGGCTGATCTCAATCAAACAACCACTCAGCACAGTGCAGTCTGTACCATGTACTGAACTCATGACCCTTCATAAGTTGTAACATTGCTGTTTAAATTTTTTTTTTAATTGGCTTGATAGATTTCCATGGGAGCGGAATGGCTCAGTGGTAGAGCACTGAGTTGCCATGCCGGAAATCCTTGTTCAAATTCCGTGGCGGGCATTACTTTTATTTAATCTATTTGCAGCGGGAGATCATATAGGATCTAGGACCTTCCTGGAGCTCACCCAGCCTCTATAAAATATTATAAAAATAGGGAACCCAAAATAAGGGGGAAAATCTGGCGGTTGAGCGTGGCCTAGGACAAGTAACTTCCTTGCAGAACCGTTGTACATGAAATAGTACAGTCTCTAAGATGTTCTGAACCCCAGACCCGCTCACGGGTTGTAGTGGTACAGGTCAAGTCAGGGATAGATTCCCACCAAGTTGACATCAAATCTTCACGAAAGGCGCTATTCTTCTACTATATGTATCAGTAAATTCCTTAACAGGTTTTTTTTTTATTTATTTGGTTTTTTTTTTACAATTAATTTATCCCGATACGCAAAATCTTTTCCCGCCATTCCTTCTCTTATATATCCTCCATCCATGTCTTCCTCGGTCTTCCTCTCTTTCTTCTATAATTTGTTTTATGTAGTCCTTGTATGAAAAGGTTTTTACAATTATCCAGGCCCGGAGTACTATGTTTAAGTTTGAGGCGTTTACAGATATCCAGGCCCGGAGGACCATGATTAAGTTTGATGACCATGTTTAAGATTGAGAAAGGGTTTACCCTATCGGGATATTGGGCCTTTGAGTGGTTGTATTGAGATGAAATGAAATATGTATATTTTTATATACAAGAATATAACTTTATATTACTGTTTATTAAGCATAATCTTTTCTGTGAATGGCTGTTTCTGGGGTGGTCGTTCCTCCTCATCCTGACGGTTCTGTGAGTGATGTCTACTCCATGATGACGATGCACATCCTGTCTTCTACTCCTCTACCACTGCACTCAGTCCTTCCCAGTTTACTACTTGTCCTGTACTGAGTGTACTGTGGCCATTTTGCCCCTCTATTAGTTGGCCCAGGAAGTGATAGAGGGCTCTGGCTCAGATACAAAGAGGTAGATGTTTTTAGATTAAACAGTCCTCCTGGTCTCTATTTCGTATAATATATTCTTTTCCCGCCATATAGTTTCTCTTATAACGCTATTGGGTATGTTTTGGAGCCGTGGGATGCCGCAGCTCTATTTCTTAGAAAGTCCATCTTAAGCGCAAGCAGTTTACGGGCATCTTGTCTTTTTACTGTCCATGTTTCGGCCCCATATGGGGTTGTCCCCATAAGAAAAGAATGATATATTTTCTTTTTCATTTCTAATGAGACCCCTTTAATCCAAAGGACCGAATTGAGGATCTTATCGATTTTCCTTCCTCGGGATATATATCTATATCCTTGTCAAGTCCTTGCTGCGAGATAGAGTAGAATCATCAATCGACAATGACGTAACAGGAATTATTTTCAAAATTCAGTTTTAGTATATTTTATCTCGATTTTTTGTTTTATTTATTTATTGATGTTTAACGTTCTTTCCTATTCTTAGTGTAGGTCATTCCTACACTTTTTCAATCTATTCTTAGTCAAATAAAGATTCATTCCCGCCGACCGAATTCGAACCAGCGTCTTATCTAGCTGCTAATCGGACGGTGCTAGAGTGTCTATTCAGTTCTAATTAGGATAAGGATCTTTAACGAGCACCTGGGACTGGTCAGGCTTCGAACCGACATACGAACATTCGAAGAGCTGTTTACTCCCTTAAAAAAATACAAGTTAATCTACGGAGCTAGAAGGTTGTTATGCTAATCACTTATTATGAAATAAAAAAGCACTGTAGATATTTGAACATTATAATTAAATTGATAACATTGACAACACTTGAACATAAACATTAAGTAAAGGTTATAAGTATCTAAATTAGTCCAACAACAGCTGGGATCTTCTGGCCAGGGCTGGTTGCCATGGATACTCCCAGTGTTGACTGTATTAGGAATATGATTCACACTCAACCAACACGGCCTCTTCAAAGTTTTAAGTAGGTTTTGAAAATTTTAAACCTCTCAACTTTTTGGCATTTCTAATTATTTATGGTGTTAGAAGGGGGACACCGCCTGATATCTCTCTAACACCGACTTCTCTGCCTAAGTGTTATCATCTCATCTACGTCTCAGCCTCCCCCTCTTGGTCGGCTCCCTTGTGGTTCGGAATCGATTTACTTGTAGATTAGTCCGCAGAACCTTAGAATTACACGCCTATTTCAATTCAATCAAGACTTTTTTTTTTAATAATTTATTTATTTAATAATTTATTTACAACTGTATTATATTAATACAACAATTAAAGAAAATGAATGGTACACATTGACATGAAAAGGCAACTAGAAAAACTACACAGTGGCAGTACACAAATAGCAAGTTCAACTTAGGTCACGAGGCCATCTTCTTTTCAGACGCCTCGGAGGTTTATCAGGAATTGAAGAGGTTGCATGGTTTGAAACTAGTGGGTTTGGGTGGGAATGAAGTTTGTCACGAAAAGATTGATATCGGGTTCGGGTCAGATCAGCAACAAATGGGACATTAAGGTCTATATGGATTACTTAGTTCGTAACAAAGTAAGGAGCATTGAGGATTTTACGAAGGATTTTGGATTGTAAGAGTTGAATACGTGAGAAATTCGATGATTTAGTGGAGCCCCAAAGCTCAGATGGGTCTAATGATGAGTCTTTTGTAATTAATTGAGAGCTTAGAGTGTTTGTCAAGTAAATGTTGAAGGAGCCTGAAACGGCGAACAGTTCCTTGTCGTTTCGGTCTTGTATGAGGATTCCAAGTTAATCTTTTGTCAAGGTGTAGTCCTAAGTACCGGACCTGTTCTAAAGGAATCAGTGGGATGTTGTTAAAGGATGCGGGAGGAGAGGAAGTCGTTGGTTTACGACAGAGGCCTCGAACTTTTAAGTAAGTTTTCAAATTTTAAACATCTCAACTTTTTAGCATTTCTAATTATTAATGGTGTTAGAGGGGGGACACCTCCCAATATCTCTCCAACACCGCCTTCTCCGCCTAAGTGTTATCATCTCATCTACGTCTCAGCCTCCCCTCTTGGTCGCCTCCCTTGCGGTTCGGCATCGATTAACTTAGAGATTAGTCCGCAGACCCCTTACACGCCTATTTCAATTCAATCAAGACGTTTTAACTTTCATTTAATTTTTTATCTTTGGTTAAAAGTTATTTATCAGGTGTAAGCATTGCTACTTCCTCTTTAGTCATCCCGAAATCAAACATTTTTAGAACTTGATATTTCATGTAATGTTATCAAAAACCTCAAAGCGTCGTCATCTGCTTAGGGGGAACTGGAAACAATAAAATTAAAGAATATGGATGAATGAAGGACATCTTAAAATAAAACTGAGGAAAACATTTTTAGGATTATTTCATTATAATCCGAATGCCATTAACTTAATAGATAACTCAGTTCTTTCTAAATGTGTACAGCGAAACTCACCCGAACTCAGTATCATTATTTTTATTAGAGTCCATGCGGATTGCTGGTCCTTTCAACCTGAAAATGAGACAGCTTAGTTTTACGTTAGATAGTGATGTGAGTAGAATTAGTTACGGACTTAACCAGCCCCCTCAAGCCCCCCTCCCTCGACAGCCCTGAAGAATACCTGCAGTGTGCCTCGAAACGTTGGCTCTTTAATAAATATTTCTCCCTACTTAAGAGAAATTTATTGATCTCCAACCGGACCATTTTCTTCCTCATAAGTCATTCTTATCTTTGATTCCTCCCCCTGACCATTTTACACCACTCATAGAATCATCCAGTCAACCATATCCATTTATAATATTATTCAAGAAAAATATAAGATTCTTCGTAATAAGTAGCTAAACCTGATTGTATATCTGACACTAAAATATAACATGAAAACTACTGGGAAAAAACGAGGTAACTCGAATTGTTTTTTCTCCAAAATAGGTTAACAACGCTTTCTGGTAGATTTTTTGATGGGGAATATGATGGTGTGGTCAAAACAGTTGAAGCGGTTCATCTGATGACCAAGTTCATCCGAACAATAAAAATAAAATCAAAGTCAAGTAAAAATATTTATTTCCAGAGAGCTAACGTTTCGTCCCACATTGCAGATCTTCTTTAGGGCTATTGAAACAGCTTAGTTTTACGTTAGATAGTGATGTGAGTAGCATTAGTTACGGACTTATACCAGCCCCCTCCCTCGACAGCCTTGAAGAATTCCTGCAGTGTGTCTCGAAACGTTGGCTCTTATAGTTGCCAATTATAGACCAAGTTCATCCGAACAAAGCCTGTGGAAGATCTAGGCAAGGTGTCAATCCCCGGGTTTTGTCTTGAGACTTTCAAACATTTCCATTTTCAAATATTTTTATTTGATTTTATTTTTTATTGTTGGGATGAACTTTGTCATCGGATGAACCGCTTCAACTGCTTTGACCACACCATCGTGTTCCACATCAAAAAATCTACCAGAAAGCGTTGTTAACCTATTTTGGAGAAAAAATAATTCGAGTTACCTCGTTTTTCCTTAGTAGTTTTCATGTTATATTGTAGTACCAGATATACAATCAGGTTTAGCTACTTATTACGAAGAATCTTATATTTTGAATAATATTATAAATAGATATGGTTGACTGGATAATTCTATGGCTAAAATGGTCAGGGAGTGGAGTCAAAGATAAGAATGTCTTATGAGTAAGAAAATGGTCCGGTTAAAGATCAATAAATTTCTTTTAAGTAGGAAGAAATGTTTATTTATAAGAGCCAACGTTTCGAGATACACTGCAGGTATTCTTCAGGGTTGTCGAGGGAGGGAGCTGGTTAAGTCCGAAACTAATTCTACTCACATCACTATCTAACGTAAAACTAAGCTGTTTCGACAGCCCTGAAGATCTGCAATGTGGGACGAAACGTTGGCTCTTTAATAAACATTTCTTACTACTTAAGGGAAATTTATTGACCTTCACCCGGACCATTTTCTTCCACATATATAAACAACTATTATAATTCAAGATAAGAATGACTTTTTTTAATAATAATCGAATGCACCCCCTGACCATTCTACACACTCTTTGAGGAATCAATGGTCAGAAAATATTCTCTTTAATTTGGAGAACTGTTTATTAGAAAGCCAAAGTTGCGACGAGAGTGCAGGTATTCTTCCGGGCTAAGATACCGACAAATTAAAATGATACATGGTTTTTTTTTTTAAATTTATTTATTGATATTTACAACTGTATTAAAAAAAAAAATACATCCAGTAAATAGGCTATGTGATACAAAATGACATGAGTAATGGCGAGTTGAGAAACTACCCACTGGTAGTACTCAAATCACTAGTTCAACTAAGAAGGTCACGTGGCCATCTTCGTTCAGACGCCTCGGAGGATTATCGGGAATCGAAGAGGAAGCTAGGTTTGAAACTAGAGGGTTTGAGTGGAAATGAAGTTTGTTATGAAAGGATAGATACCGGGTTCGGGCCAAATCAGCAACAAATGGGACATTAAGGTCGTTATGGATGACTTTATTCTTACCAAAATAAAGAGCGTTGAGGATTTTACGAAGGATTTTTGATAGTAGGGATTGGATACGAGAAGAATTCGATGGCTTAGTGGAGCCCCAAAGCTCTACTCCGTCAGTCCAAATAGGTCGTATGATGGTCATGTAGATGAGTATTTTGTAGTTAATTGGGAGGTTAGAGCGTTTGTCTAGTAAATGTTGAAGTAGCCTGAAACGTCGAGCGGTTTCTTGTCTTTTCAGTCTCGTATGAGGATTCCAGGTTAATCGTTTGTCGAGGTGCAACCCTAAGTATCGGATCTGTTCTACAGGGACCATTGGGATATTATTGAAGGATACTGAAGGGCATGAAGTCATTGGTTTACGACGTAAGGTAAAAGTGATTTGATGCGATTTTTGAGAATTTATTTTAATTCTCCATTCTTGACACCATTCTTCAAGATCAGTGATATGGGATTGGAGGCGTTGGGATGCAATAACTGGATTGATGTTGACTGATAATACACATGTATCTTCAGCATACGTGGTAAGGATAGTGTTAGGATGAGTTGGGATGTCAGCTGTACAAACTGTATAAAGGATTGGGCCAAGGATACTGCCTTGAGGATGATACATGGTAAATAATAAAAATGCATATAGAGTGGACCTTGGATACACATAAAAACAGAGGGAATGATTGAATTTGGTACATATTTGAAGTATCTTTCAGTTCCAAACTGAATACTTTTCCACTAGATAAGTTTTTTTTTTGTGTGTGTTTATTGTGAGGTGTTTCTAATATTAACTGGTGCGTGTTGATACAATACGTGAATCGACAAGACCTAAGACCAGTAGCCCGCCACCCTACCTACCCCACTAGCCTGGGGGAGGTTGGACCCCCCTGCCTTACGTTTTCAGGACGGTTGCTAGAGAGCCCTACCTGCTCCCCTCTCAATGGCCTCCCTAACTGTTTCTATCTGCTTTCCAACACTTCTCGTTTTATGACTTAGTTATTCACTTTGTCCAATCGCCTGTGTTAACTGCCGAGTTAGCTCGTCTGATTGTCTGGTCCTTTGAGGGAACTTTATGGGATTACCCTGCAATAAAATCATGACATTATGGACACATTACGGAGATTATGGACAAGTGTTTTTTTTTTTTTTATCATCAGAGAACATTTACAAATGTTCGTTTTTATGATCCCATTTATTAAAATAATTTTTCAAACCCCCCATTATCCGAACGTCAATTATCCGGAATGGATAACCATGTTCAGTTATTACCTGTGTTAATTTGTAAATATAGAATGCTAAGCTGAAGGTCCCGGGTTCAAATAGCTATAGCAGATAGATTATTTGTGTATTTACCGTAAATTATTTATTTACGGATAGTCCCTGTAAGACCTGAAGACTCTCCTAAGCTCGCCCTGTTGCAATAAATTGGTTACCCTTACTTGGGTGGAAAGCTAGATAGTTCAGGATCCATGGTCCATTCTTGCACTTGACTAGTATCAAGCTGAATTCTCGTGAATAGCTTCGTTTCGATGAGACGCCCAAGAATTTTCTGTGCGATAATTCTCAATTGTGGTAGCTAACAGAGGTAGCAAGGTATGTCGATTTGATGATTCTCAAAAATTTATTACCCGTACAGGGTAGAGAAAAGGACTAATGTTGAAATCTGATAGTCTTCCAAAATATATACAAAAAGAGATTGGAATGTTATGGTCAACTCTGTAACGTAAGTAATGTTAAGAGGAAATTTTGCCCAATTTTAATTGGAGTGCTGAAGGGAGGAAACGGCGAGGAAGACCACGAAAAAGATGGATAGATGGCATTGAGGAAATTATGCACAGCCATGCCTGAAGGAGGAAGATATATAAGATAGATGGAAATAAAATAAAATGAATTTTAAAATAATAGATTGACAGAAATACTATTATAATTGTTTGTTTTTTGGATTTTATTGCACCTTTACCCTCCGTCGTAAACCAGCGACTTCCTGCCCCCCTGTATCGTTTAATAATATCCCTCTAAGTCCTGTAGAACAGATCCGGTACTTAGGAATACACCTTGACAAACGCTTAACTTGAAATCCTCATACTAGACTGAAACGACAAGAAACAGCTCGCCGTTTCAGGCTATTTCAGCATATACTAGACAAACTCTCTAAGCTCCCTATTAACTACAAGAGACTCATATACATGACAATCATTAGACCCATCTGGACTTACGGAATAGAGCTTTGGGGCTCCACTAAATCATCGAATTCCTCTTTTATTCAATCCTTACAATCCAAAATCCTTCGGAAAATCCTTAATGCTCCTTACTTTGTTACGAACAAAGTAATCCATAATGACCTTAATGTCCCGTTTATTGATGATTTGGCCCGAATCCGATATCAATCTTTTCATGACAAACTTCATTTCCACTCAAACCCACTAGTTTCAAACCTAGCAATCTCTTCAATTCCTGATAATCCCCCGAGGCGTCTGAAAAGATGATGGCCTCGTGACCTTCTAAACTGAACTTTTTATTTGAGTACTACCACTGGGTAGTTTCCTCTACTTGTCTTCTCATGTCAATGTATTCACTCATTATATTTACTAGATGTATTTTGTATACAGTTGTAAATTTCAATAAATAAATTAAAAAAAAAAAAAAAAAAGGTTTTATTTTTTTCTTTTGAGACATATCCTACTTCTTTTTTTTAAAGAATTTTTTATATTTTATTCAACAAACGAGACCTTCATGATCTTGTAATTAATTATACAAAAAGTTAATTATAAGATAAGGAACAAGGCCTGGGTGATAAATAACAAAAAATATTCACAGGTGCCACCGAGATCTTGATAAATGTGTCGGGGTTTTGAAATATATAGGCAGGGATATTTTTAAATTTTTTTTAGCAGGCGTGAACCATTAGTATAATTGCTTTCTCCCTACATTTCCCCTTGCTACCGTTCTCTTAGCCGATAACAAAAATAAAAATTAAGCTGGTAAAATATTCATGTATATTTTTTTTAATTCTTGATATATGTACATATCTGTTGGTATAGTGGCTATCATGTTCGCTGTTTTTAATTTTAATTTTTAATCATTTCTTCTTATTTAGTGAGCGGAGGGGCTCAGTGGTAGAGAACTGAGTTGCTATGCCGAAAATCCTAGTTCAAATCCCTCTGCAGGCCTTGACTTTTATTTAGTCTGTTTGCAGCGGGAGATGGATCACGTAGGATCTAAGACCCTCCTGGGGCTCACCCAGCCTCTATAATGCGCATACCCAATATAAGAGGGAAAAATCTGGCGGTTGAGCGTGATCTAAGGCAAATCACCTCCTTGTAGAACCGCTGTCCTTGAAACAGTTAAGTCTCTACCATGCACTGAACCCCAGACCCGTTCATGGGTTGGACTGGTACAGGTTTTACAGGAAAATTAAACTATATACTTGCTTATTTACATTATGGCCCTGGTTTAAAATCAGTCTTTGGCAGGCTATTTATTTAGAATCTGTTAACAGCCAGGGATGAACCCTTTGTGATCTGGAAACCCTCCTGGACTCGCCCAACCTCTATAAGGGGTATCCATAATTGGAGGAAAACCTGCCGTTTGAAAGTGATCTAGGACAAACCTCCCTGCACAACCGTTGACCGAGAAACAGTGCAATTTTTACCATGAACTAAATCCAGGAAGACCCTTTATGGGTTGTAGTGGTACAGGATTTTATATATATATATATATATATATATATAATATATAAAAAAAGTATGTATAGTGATATTATTCGACGGACCTGGTCTAAGTTGAGGAGGAGGGGGCAGCCGTGAAGAAGACCTGCCATGTGGGTCGAAACGTTGGCTCTCCAATAAACAGTTCTTCCTTCTTAAGAGTATTGTTTCCTCCACACGGACCATTTTCTTCCATAGCATGTTTATATTTTATTTCATAATACATGGCTAAACATTATAATAAAATCATTGGGAAAAAATCAACTGTACTCTTTTATTTGTTCAAGAGTGTATAAATAAAATATAGAATATGAGTAAATAAAAAGAACCTCAATTTTTTTTATTTTGAAGAGAAAAGATCTGTCCCCAGCCGGGATTCGAACCCGGATCTCCGCCTCACCTTGCCCACGATGAGGCGGAGATCCGGGTTCGAATCCTGGCTGGGGGCAGATCTTTTCTCTTCAAAATTAAAATATTTAAAAATTAAAGCAATGATTAAAAAATTATAATAAAAAGAATCTTTGATTTCTCGATTCTTTTTGAGCCTACCGATCGTTACTATATTTCGAAGAACTGGCAGGAAAACATTAATATTTCGAATGTTAATAGTTTACTTGGGGATGTGAAACTTGGCCACTTCCGCTGAAAGATGAACAACGTCTTCAGGTATTTGAAAATAAGGTGTTGCGTAGAATATTCAGTCCAAAAAATGATTAGACCACTGGGAAATTTAGGAGATTAAATAACGAGGAATTGCGAAGCATGTATCCGGTTAATATTATTCAAGTGATACCGTCGTTAAGATTAAGATGGGATTGTAAAGTCATTGGACTGAGTAATGATGAACGAATTCCTCAAATGTTAATAACCACTTAAGCTCAGTGGGAAGCGTCTGGGGTTTTTTTAAAATATATTTATTTATTTTTTGTATAATTTGCTACAATTCACAAAATTACATACTGTACCAAATAGACCAGTCTCAAATTAAAAACAATTGTACAAATTTAAATGTATCTGCGCAGAATCATAATTTACAATGAAAGAAAAAATGTATTAAAAAACTTCCAACAGGGAAAAAACAATTAATAATAATAAAATAAACAAAAATTAAAACTATAAATTCTTAGTAACTCATATACATATTAAGATATATAAACAATAACAATGAAATAAAAGAAATTGATATCCTACAATAACAAATGTTTTGTTCTTTTATGTACAAACCGCTTCGTACTATTTCTTATAGTACCCAATATTTTTATAAATGGGTTTTTATTGTTTTTACACTTTAAAAAAAAAGTTATTTCAGTTTTTTTATACATGGTATACTTAATTCTTTATGCATAATTTCCAGCAAGTTTAAGGCATTTGTTTTGGAATATTTTATAATTTTTTGTAATTAGTTTTAGACATATAACTAAACTAGCTTTTGCCAACGGCTTCGCTCGCGTGGAATTTGGTCTGCCATATAAAGTTTCGTGGCAGATCATTTTAAGTAAATAATTTAACTTTTTTAACTATAAGTTACTCGTCCATCCGAAATTTCAGATGTCTAACTTCAAAACTGACGGATTCCATACAATCTTTGAACCCCTAATATATTATGAGGGAAACCCTTGGAGGTGGAATTGTCCAAATTCCTTTCTTAGTGCTCATTTAAGCTATACAAAAAACCTATCTGCAAATTTCAAGATGCTAAGTTCAGTAGTTTTATATAAACTTCGCCTGTGTGGTGTGTTAATAAAAATATACTATGCCCTTCCCCAGGCTTAAGATTATCCATATCAAATTTCATCACAGACGGATCAGCACAGCCGTGAAACATACATTGACACTAATTAACAAACGGGACGAATAGAAGTTCGTGTCAGTAAAGGATTAGTATGTAATGTTGTTGAATTTATTGAAAAGGATTACTTAGTATAACGGTTTCACTTGTCTTTCGGCAGCAGCAAGAAGTGATCGTTTTTTTTTTTTGTTTTTTTTTTTCTTTCTTTGCCCCTTTGGATTTGAAGATTTCTAAGTAGAATTGAAGATAGGACGGAGAGGTATCTCTTGTACTGTACGATGTACATTTTAAGAGGAGGATGAGAAGGTGGAAGGTTCTAATTTATTCATTTCCATTTATCAACTTTAGATTTTTCCGGTGATGGGGCTCACCGTGTCCTTTTCCTTTTGTTTGTTGATTTTATTAATTTCTCAGTTCAGGCTGAGACTTTGTACGTGATCTTGCCACGTTTGTGGCCGTCCTGCTGGGGTGAGTGTCCGAAAAAGAGGGTTAGTACAGGATTTCAGGCTGTCGAAAAATTTAATGTGTCTACGTTTAATGAAGTCTGTAACTGTCGGTATGTCGAGAGTAGTGTGTAGGAGGTCCGCTTTTGTTTTGTTTAATGTTGTGTGTCTCACTATGCGTTGCAGTACGCCATTCTGAAACTGTTGGAGCTTTTTCGCTGTTGCCGGCGTGATGTTACCTAATATTGGTGCTCCGTAAAGGAGTGCCGGTCTTAGGATGCTCTTGTAGATAGTCAACTTGAGGCGGAGGGATAAGTTAGGAGATGTAAGCAGGTGGTTAAGTCTGTAAGACTTGGTCCTAACCGACCTGAGTTTCTTCCTACAGTGGTAGGCTAGTTTAAGGTGCCGGTCAAGGGTGACACCTAAGTAGACTATGCTGCTCGCTGGTCTGTTTTCACGTCCCGCTACCCTATAGACCTTAGGGAGAGGGCGGCGCTTTTTCCTCTGATAGGAAAAAAAATATGCAGTCCATCTTTTTAGGATTCACTGTGATGTTGAGTCCTTCTAGCTTCTGTGTGATGCTCGCACAGACCTCCTCCGCCTGCCGTAGAGCTGTCTCTGCGCTGATCGACGTGCTGTAGATCGCTATGTCGTCGGCATAGGCTGCTACAGTAGCTTTTTTGTACTTGGCTCCAACAGTTTCAGCTGTGTATATTGAGAAAAGTACTGGAGATAGCACAGACCCCTGAGGCACTCCGCAGGTGAATGCGATGGCTTCCGATGATGTTTCGCCGATACGAACTGCTATCGTTCGCTGTTGAAGAAACGACCGTAGGATCGAGTAGAGCTGTTCCGGAAATTTGTCGTCCTGTAGTGTCTTGCATAATAGGTTATGGGAGACTGAGTCGAACGTTTCCGTGCAGTCTATGGAGATCATAGCGGTCGCTTGTTAAGTGATCGTATGTTACTTGATTAGTTTTGTTCAGCGAAAATATGTAGATTTTGCGAGTAAGAAACACGTGAGCAAGCATACAAACTTTTCCCCCCTTTTTCACCCTCTTAGGGGTGGAATTTCGGAAAATCCTTTCTTATCAGCTGCCTACGTCATACAAAGAACACGCCCTCCAAGTTTAAGGTCTCTACAATCTGCGGTTTAGGCTGTGTGTTGATCCCTCAGTTAGTCATTCAGGACAATGCATATTATATGTATAGATATTGGGCATGCATATGTTAGTATAGGTCGTGAGCAGGCTTTATATAATAATAACATATTATCTGTGTATGAGGAATTGACCGAGGCGTAGGTGGGATGATTGCGTTAAGAGTGATGATAAGGGCATGAACGGAAGTGTGTAAGCAGAGATTGGTCGTATCGGCATCGAACCTTCGGGTTCTGCTGAGGCTTCGCATTATTATTATAATTAATAGTTTTCTTGGCAACTTCTATTTTTTTTTTCCTTTCATACTCAAAAGATGAAAATCAGTAAGCCTGCCTGAAGGTAAATGTAACGGAAAAAGAAATACGTTACTAAGATTAAATGGATATCTTTGAATACTCGCTATCGATATATTGCGATTCGATACTAGACTAATGCTCACATTCGAAGTAAACAATTTATCTTTGGAAGTGACTGATAGATTGGGTTCTTTCAACCCCTCCAGGCCCCCTCTTGGGAAATCTCGGAAAAATTCTTTGGGATAGATCAATGGAGTGGTTTCAAGACATTCATTTTTGCCGCTAAGAAAAGATATTTTCTTTAAACGCAATGTTTTTGAGTATATAAAAAGCAAATTCTTTAATTGAGGTAATTATTATTAATATAATAAAACATAACTAAAACGACTAAACAACAAAATAAATTATTCAATCATTTCATTTTAAGCAAATGAATAATAATGTCGTATATAATAATAAAAAACCTGTACCACTACAACCAGAACGGGTCTGGGGTTCGGTACATGGTAGAGACTGTACTCTTTTATGGATAACAGTTCTGCAAGGAGGCGACTTGTCCTAGGTCACGTTTAACCGCCAGATTTCCTCCCTTATTTTGGGTACCCTATTTTTATAATATTTTGTAGAGACTGGAAGGTCCTAGACCTTCTAGATAGAATATAGTAATATAAGATATAATATTATAAAATAATATAATATCTAGATCTTCTAGGTAGTATATAATAATACAATAAATTATTTTTTATTTATTTTTATTTGGTGGCGATTATTTAATTATTTTTATTTCAAAGATTTGTCCTGGGTATTCCGCATCTCTAGTGCGGCACACTTCCATCTAAGCTACCAGGCTCTTAACCGGTCCAGACAAATCCATTCTCTTCACCTATCCTATAACCCCAGTTCTCGCAAGTTTTTCGGATCTGTCTGGCCTGGTTGCGAGCCTGGTAGCTTAGTTGGAAGAGTGCCGCACTAGAAATGCGAAAGATCCGGGTTCGAATCCCGGCCAGGACGAATCTCTTTTCTTCAAAATAACAATATTTAAATAATAATCTGTAAATTCATGATAGAAAGAAATTCGTTGACTGGAAGATCAAATGTAGGATGGAAATAGTTGGGGCTGCATTCAATGTAAACAACTAATAAGTGAGACTTATTCATTGATAGTGTCGACGTTTCGACCTACTTTGTAGCTCATCTTCAGGGCTATGAGAGAAAACAGGCAAAAAAATATAAACTATAAAACAAACATTACAGTACCAAGAAATGTAAATAGAAAGAAAAAGAGAAGGTAAACAGAAAGATATAAAATGAAAAGTGTAAATATAAAAACTGAGATATAAATGTATGGAAAACAATTGTATAATACAGATAAAATATAAAATGCATGATAATAGACTCCTGGAGAGTTACATAAGTAAAAATGAAAGAAAATTGATATAATATATTATGCCAGGGAATAAATACAGAAGAAATACGTTGAAAGTAATGAATGAAAACAGAAGAAATATGTAGAAAGTAATGAAAGGAATCTCGTGAATGACAGGTAGAGAAGTAAAAATAAATATAAAATTGAAAAAACGTCGACACTATTTTTTTGCCTGTTTTCTCTCTCAGCCCTGAAGATGAGCTAGTCAGTAGGTCGAAACGTCGGCACCATCAATAAATAACTCTCACTTATTAATTGTTTTACATTTACTGCACCCCCAACTATTTCCATCCTACAAATAATGTGTAAAGATAGTTTACATGTATTCTGTTGTATATTCATGTTAATTTATATGTTTTCGTATTCGCTGTAATTGTAGGGCCCTTTTAATCATACCTAGATCATCTTTAATCCATTGCTCGATGTTATATGTACATGAGTTTCTTAAAGTATTTAAGATCTGAATTGAAAACCATATCCTTCAAGAATTTTATAAAATTGCAATCATTAAACTTGGACTTGGTCTCATCCAATCCTTTCTCTACTTTATTAGAAATATGTTGTTTGTTCATTTAACGTCACTTTATGGTGCTATGGCTAATCATACGATGCTACAGTGGGAGCTCTAAATTTTACCTATCCAGGTTTTATCAGGATAGGGATTTTTAACGAGTACCTGAAATCGTACAGGCTCGGGACCCCCGTTTAACGTCCCCTCCGAACGTCGAAATAACTAAGGATTTTTTACTCCCTTAAAAAAATGCCATCTGCCGGGCTACGAACCCGCGATCTTGGGGTTAGTAGTTTGTTATGCTAACTAGACCAAAGGTCGCCCTTATTAAAAATTTGTAGCATCGTAAGAGAATTTTTATGTCAGTTTCATTGTTCCTATTATTGTTATGAAGATTCGAGCAATGTAACAGAGAACAATGGCATAGTAAAATCGATTTTCTCTTTCGTCGAATTCGCCGGTAGCTTAAATTTGGCACGGAATGATATTTCAGTAATCAGTGATCTTCTTCCTCTGTCTCCTGTATGCTGTCAAGCCTGCTGTTGTAGCCTTATCGTCCATTCAGCCAGCCGGTCTTTGTACCTTCCAAGTCTTCGGGATGGTACATTTTTTGCTTCTCTCAACTTTCCGAATACGTACTCCTGCGTCTGCCACGAAGACGTCTACCTTCATGCTTTATGTATCCACCGTGTATTTAGGGTACCATCCATTCTGCATACGGTCCCATTTCTATTGCATCTCTTCCAAGATATCGTGCACCGACCTTATATCCTCACGAATCCTGTCGTTTCTAACACAATCACTTTTGGTTTTGACCACAATTCTTAGGTTTCGTTACTGAAATCTCGCTTGCGTGCATATCAAGTTTTCGAGTTTTCTGATCCATCTAGCAACCCTTGAAGGAACAACTATTTATACTGTCTAAATTTAGCCTCTCTACGTAAACTTAACCTCTAGGTTTTTTACCCAATTAAATTTATAGAGTTGAATGAGCCCTTGATATCATGTTTATTCAGGCCTGAAGAAGACTTGCAACGTGGGTCGAAACTTCGCTTTCTAATTATTACTTTCATTAGTTAATAATTATATTTTTATCTCGACGCCAACTTCATGACTCCAATTTCTCTTTGGTGATGATAATCAGTTTTGTTATTACAGCAATATAATTTGTTATTAACTAATCTGAAGTCTACTTTTTATATTTTTTTCCAATATCGATTAGATTAACTGATCTCCGAACCTTAAATAAAAAACTTATACCCGTATTATCATTCTCATAACAAGATCAAACAAATCCGATAATGAATCTTAGGTTCAGTATGTGGTTGAGACTGTACTGTTTCTAGAAGTACGGTTATGCAGGGAATCACTCTCAACCACCAGGTTTAGAGGGTGACCTAAGGAGGTTCTATAGATCCCACAGGGTCCATCCACGGTTAT
The DNA here is from genome assembly GCA_964056705.1 of Troilus luridus. Taxonomy (NCBI): domain Eukaryota; kingdom Metazoa; phylum Arthropoda; class Insecta; order Hemiptera; family Pentatomidae; genus Troilus; species Troilus luridus. The sequence continues at coordinate 3,625,226 of OZ057413.1, forward strand.
TGAGTTTTGTCGTAAAAAGACTTATATTGGATTCGGGCCAAATTTGTAATAAATGTGGGACTTTAAGGTCATTATGGTTTGTTTTGTTTTTTGGTTTTTTTGTAAGGATGTAAACTGGATTGATTGCATTATCTAATAATTCATTCACTCAATGAAACCTATTTCCAGTCATTTTTGCCATATAACTTTATTATGTGGATACGTTTCGACTATATGTCATTTACAATCCATCGAGAACTTCTTTAACATCTAAGAAGAGTTATAAGTCATCTTTTCTCTGTAAATTATTAATTGTATACAATCATAACAATATAACAAATATACATTTCTTAAAATCGTCCATAAATAGAAGGAAGTATAGATACCTTTTTTTATTATTCATTGTCATTTGCTAAAATTTTTCTCTTGGAGGTCCATTGTCCTCCATGGTCTCTCCATAACCTCCCAACAGTTACCTAGATATCCCAATTTCAATCCTATCTGACTTATTTAAATTAAGAACGTATAAAAATATATTAAAAATAAAATAATAAACTTAATAAAATTTACGTATAGATTTTTGATTTGTAATTTAATTATGGTAGATTTAAATGAGAAAAATTTTTAGTATGTAAATATAAATAAAATATAGTATAAATAGAGACCAAAGTTTAAACTATTAACAAAAGGACCATGGAGGACAATGGACCTCCAAGAATAGATTTTAGCAAATGACAATGATACTTACTTCTATTTATGGATGATTTTAAGAAATGTATATTTGTTATATTGTTATGATTGTATGTAATTAATAATTTACAGAAAAAAGATAACTTATAACTCTTCTCAGATGTTAAAGAAGTTCTTGATGGATTGAAAATGACATATAGTCGAAACGTATCCACATAATAAAGTTATATGGCAAAAATGACTGGAAATAGGTTTCATTGAGTGAATGAATTATTAGGTCATTATGGATGAATTTGTCAGTAACAAAGTAAGGAGTATTGAGGATTTTACAAAGGATATTAAGGATTGGATACGGTAGGAATTCGATGGTCCAATAAGCTCTATTCCGTAAGTCCAGATGGGTCTAATGATTGTCATGTATATGAGACTTTTGTAATTAATTGAGAGTTTAGAGCGTTTGTATAGTAAATGTTGAAGTAGCCTGAAACGACGAACTTATCAAATTTAAGCTTGAAGGTTTAAGCTGTGTTTTGTCAGGTTAGCGTTACTCTTTTCAAGGCAGAGCACGTTGTATTTATTTTCCTCCCGGGGCAGGTTGGGTTGGTGCGAGCGACTGTCGCCCTGAAGCACTCCACAATCACATTCATCAGATGTCAGCTGGCTTCTTTAAAGGGGAAAATGCGAATCAATAGTGTTTCGCTCCTCGTTGTTCTTTATTATAACATCTGAATACGTTTTGTTTTCTTTTATAGAAATAATTTTAAATGATCGGATTCCTCCTTAATATTTTTTATTTATTTATTTATTGATATTTACAACTGTATTAAAATAATACAAGTAAATTGGCTAAGCGATACATAATGTTATGTGAAAATGATAAGTCGAGAAACTACCCACTGGTAGTACTCAAATCACAAGTTCAACTAAGAAGTCACGGGGCCATCTTCTTTTCAGACGCCTCGGAGGATTATCGGGAATCGAAGAGGAAGCTAGATTTGAAACTAGAGGGTTTGAGTGGAAATGAAGTTTGTTATGAAAGGATAGATACCGGGTTCGGGCCAAATCAGCAACAAATGGGACATTAGATCGTTATGGATGACTTTGTTTTTTACAAAGTAAGGAGCATTGAGGATTTCACGAAGGATTTTGGATTGTACGAGAGGATTTCCATGGCTTAGTGGAGCCCCAAAGCTCTACTCCTTAAGTCCAAATAGGTCGTATGATGGTCAAGTAGATGAGTCTTTTGTAATTAAGTGGAAGCTTAGAGCGTTTGTCTAGTAAGTGTTGAAGTAGCCTGAAACGTCGAGCGGTTTCTTGTCTTTTCAGTCTCGTATGAGGATTCCAGGTTAATCATTTGTCGAGATGCAACCCTAAGTATCGGATCTGTTCTACAGGCACAAGTGGGATATTATTAAAGGATACTGAAGGACAGGAAGTCATTGGTTTACGACGTAAGGTAAAAGTGATTTGATGCGATTTTTTAGAATTTATTTTAATTCTCCAGTTCTGGCACCATTCTTCAAGATCAGTGATATGCGATTGGAGGCTTTGGGATACAATATCTGGATTGGTGTTGACTGATAATACACATGTATCATCAGCATACGTGGTAAGGATAGTATTAGGATGAGTTGGGATGTCAGCTGAATAAACTGTATAAAGGATTGGGCCAAGGATACTACCTTGAAGTAAAATGATTTTTAAAGTGTTGTTCGCAAAATTATGTTTTCTGAAAAATATCCCTGCAAATAGTAAACTGTATATTTTTGGATGATTTTATTCTTAATAAAATAAGGAGCATTAAGGATTTTACGAAGGATTTTGGATTGTAGGGATTGGATACGAGAGGAATTCGATGGCTTAGTGGAGCCCCAAAGCTCTAATCCGCAAGTTCAAATCCTCCTTAATATATGACCGGGATAGTTCATTTTTCTCTATAATTATATAAAAAGTTTTGGTACTTGTGACGTAGCCCCGTCCGAATACCTTCTGTTTCGGTCTCTAGAGAACACTCTCTCTATGGTGTAAAGACGGCTTCAAAAGATACTTGTGAAAATCACTTAGTTAAATTAATTAATTAACTTAGAGATTATTCAGTTGAAGAATTACCTAAAGTTTTACCAGAGAAGTGAGAAAGAGTCTTCGATCAAAACGGCACATGTATTTAGTGTTTGAAAATCCAATACATAAATTTATTTTGAAATACTCAAAATATTTCCATAATTTTCATAACCCATTATTATAACATTAAGAGCTTAAAACATGTTAGCTTTAATAACATAAACATACATTTTATTAAATTAAATATATGAATGAATATTGGGTACTTGTGTATAAGCCGGTCTCCATGAAACTTACAAAAATCTCGTATCACTCCTCTCATTTGATTTATTTCCGTATACATTGCTAATTTTTTTTTCAGTGTTGTTTTTTAGTGTTTTTGTCTTGTTTGAATTTCTGTATTGTTTATTAAGTTGAATTTTTTGTATTGTCTTATTCCGTTTGTTGTTGCCTATTTAAAATTTAACAGAATACTTTAAGATTGTAGTATTTATAAGAAAGAAATGTGAAATGCTTCAAGAAGTTCGGAATAATTCCAAAGATGAAAAAAGTCAAGATTTTGACAAGGATAGAAACGGAAATGTTTTCGTCGAAAGTTTAGGGATAACATTTATATATGAGTTAAGAGTATCTGATTTATCAGTATTCAGGTAATGGCGGATAACATTCTCTGGGTACCAGCTAATACACAAGTACCGAAGGTTTTTAGTGATGAAATATTTCATCGGCGTTGCCTAACAACGGTTCGAGTCACCTTTTTGTCTTGTCATTGGTTGTGCTCAGTCAGTTAAATTATCAATATTTTAAAAAAAGGGCAAGTCACAAAGCTATTGCTTCTGAAATTTTAAGCCGTTACACAAAATAGTGGAATATTTTTAAATTTAAATGTAAAATACGGAGTAGAGCTTTGGGGCTCCACTAAGCCATCGAATTCATCTCGTATCCAATCCCTACAATCCAAAATCCTTCGTAAAATCCTCAACGCTCCTTATTTTGTTAAGAATAAAGTCATCCATAACGACCTTAATGTCCCATTTGTTGCTATTTTGGCCCGAACCAGGTATCTATCCATAACAAACTTCATTCAAAACCCTCTAGTTTCAAACCTAGCGTCCTCTTCAATTCCCGATAATCCTCCGAGGCGTCTGAAAAGAAGATGGCCACGTGACCTTCTTAGTTGAACTAGTGATTTGAGTACTACCAGTGGGTAGTTTCTCAACTTGGCATTAACTCATGTCATTATATATCACATAGCCTATTTACTTGTATTTTTTTTTTTATACAGTTGTAAATATCAATAAATAATTTTTTTTTTAAATGTATAATATGTGGTGCATCTAATTAAAAATTAAAACAACCTATTAAATATTCTAATATTTCGATTTTAGGAATTTTATTTAGACGTATTTCATATAAAATATCATTTTTATTTATCTACAAAACAAACCCAAAATAAATAAATAAAATAAAAGCTACCAGGCTCGTAACCAGGCAAGACAAACCATTCGCTTCACCGATCCTATATCCCAAGTACACGGAATTTTTGCGATGTATATATAGAAACGAATGTTCATTGAACATTATTTTTTAATTAGGATCTCGTTGGCATTATATCAATTTTTATATTTATAAATTATTTTTTATTTAAATATTTTAAGAAATAAAAGATTTGCCCTGGCCGGGATGCGAAATTATTATTAATTTTATTAACTCGGTTACGAGTCTTGGCCTCCTCCAGTCCTCTCTGCTCTGCGCAGCAGACATCCAGTTCCTCACTCCCAGCACATCTCGCCATCTCAGTTTCGGTCTACCTCTTCTCCTCGTGCCATGGAGAGGGCTCAGTCAATACTCTCTTAGGGATTGCCTCGTCCTCCATCCTAGCCACGTATCCAGGGATTCGAAATACGTCATAATTCAGGATGCATCGCAAATATTGCGCGAACTGGGGATATAGGATCGGTGAAGAGAATGGATTAGTCTGGTTACGAGCCTGGTAGCTCAGTTGGAAGAGTGCCGCGTTAGAGATGTGGAGGACCCGGGTTCGAATCCCGACCAGGACAAATATTTTCTCTTCAAAATAAAAAAATATTTAAATAATCACCATAAAATAAAAATAAATAATTTATATAAAAAAATTATATTTTTTATAATCAAAATACAGAATATATGATAACAAAACTTAGTAGTTACTCATATTTTAACTTGAATTACTATACTAAAATACAATTTAATGTAGAGTTGTATAATTTGTAAAACGGGAGTCGGTCAGCCTTTGTATTTTTTATTAATTTAATTTTTTATGAACATACCAGTTTATTTTAATCAACGGGGATTTTACCTGCCAGGTAATATTAAATTTTAATAAAGCTGAGGTTGTGTTGGAGGTTTCACCTGAAGTTTCCTACTCCGTAGATCTGCAATATTTCGAGCAAGGCTTAACACTGAATCTTAATCTCGATTAATATATTACTAATTAATTATGTATTATGTAATGTATTACTAAATACTAAATGATTTATTTAGTAATTAGTAATGACATAATAAATGCTATTTAATATTAATCCAATACATTTAAAAGTGATTTAATTAAATTTAGATCTGTATAACAGAATACAAGCAAATATAATGAATGAATACATTGACATCAAAAGATAAGTAGAGAAACTACCCAGCGGTAGTACTCAAATAGCAAGTTCAACTTGGCAGATCACGAGGCCATCTTCTTTTCAGACGCCTCGGAGGATTATCAGGAGTTGAAGAGGTCGCTAGGTTTGAAACGAGTGGGAATAAAGTTTGTCATGAAAAAATTGATATCGGATTCGGGCCAGATCAGCAACAAATAGGACATTAAGGTCATTATGGATTACTTTGTTCGTAACAAAGTAAGGAGCATTAAGGATATTACGAAGGATTTTGCATTGTAAGGATTGGATACGAGAAGAATTCGATGGGTTAGTGGAGCCCCAAAGCTCTACTCCCTATGTCCAAATAGGTCGTATGATGGTCATGTAGATGAGTCTTTTGTAGTTAATAGGGAGCTTAGAGGGTTTGTCTAGTAAGTGTTGAAGTAGCCTGAAACGTCGAGCGGTTTCTTGTCTTTTCAGTCTTGTGTGAGGATTCCAGGTTAATCGTTTGTCGACATGCTGCCCTAAGTATCGGATCTGTTCTACAGGCACAAGTGGGATATTATTAAAGGATACTGAAGGGCAGGAAGTCATTGATTTACGGCTTAAGGTAAAAGTGATTTGATGCGATTTTTTAGAATTTATTTTCACTCTCCACTTTTGACACCATTCTTTAAGATCAGTGATATGGGATTGGAGGCTTTGGGATACAATAACTGGATTGGTGTTGACTGATAATACACATGTATCATCAGCATATGTGATAAGGATAGTATTATGATGAGTTGGGATGTCAGCTGTATAAACTGTGTACGAGGGGAAGAGGGTTCTTTGAACATTTATTTAATTTGGATCTTGTTATAATAATATATATTGACGTAAGTTCCAGACTAGCGATCTGGGCGACCCGGGTTCGAGTCCCGGTCCTGGAATTATCTTTTATTTTCAAATAAAAATATTTAAAAATATAGTTACTAAATACATATAACAGTAAATTTATCTTTCTTTTAGTTAAAAGTTTTCTAAGAGAGTTGGATACAGTGTGTGGGGTGCTATATTGCTACACTGAACGTTCCAGATACAAATCCTCAAATAAAATTCGTCCTTTAATATTTGAATATCGCAGTCATATTTTTATGTTTTTATGACGTGCATAATTTTGACTTTTTTCCTCGGAGTACTTATTTATTTAAAAAAATAAAGAAAGATTAATGACGAGATGGTGTTAATGGAAGCCAGAATTGTTTCGATCCCTTCTACCAAAGACCACATCCACAGTCCAAATTGCTGCATTGGACAAGAGAGCATCATTATTTCAGTGAATAGGAGCGTGTGTCCTCAACGAGCGCTGTAATTTCTTGCTTCCTTTCCGAGTTTTGAAAAGATAACAATCTACGCGACAGTAGTGCTAATACTTCTATTTACTATATCTATCAATTATAATAAAAATATTAAAGAAAACTATATAAGAAAGAAACTATATTGTTACGGGCTACTGGGTGTAAAATGAACTACACTACTACTAAATTCAAGTTACTAATATTTATTAACAAATTAAAAAGACTACAAGGAAATTATTTAAAACAATTAAATTATTAAACTAATATAAATTTACAATAACAATATTCTACAGATTATAACCTAGGCCTAACTGTTATCTAATTACTAAAATAATATACAAATAATATAAGATATACAAATACTAAATACCTTGACTATTTACATAAATTTGTACAAATACAATAAAATTACACTATAGTTTATAAGTAAAAATTAACACTTACAGTCCTCTAACTAAAGTCCACCGACCGTAAGACTCTCCAAATATGACAAATTGACACACAGTTTATTACATTCACTTATCACTTATCACTGACTAGTTTACACTGTCACTGTCACTCACATGGACTCTCACCGTTCACTGTCACAGAAGTCAACAACTTTCTCGGGGTGGGGGACACCTAGAACATTCCACGCAATCCGCGATCTATCTACGGCGTTCTTTAATCTCTTCAGCTCATCTTAATCCCCCAGCTCGTCTTAATCTCTCCAGCTCGTTTAATCCTTTCAGTCGGTCTTTCTCTCTCTCTGACCGTAACTATATGAAGCTACAATATTAGAGAAAACTAGACGCCACCTAAGAAGTAAGTATATTAGAAAGATTTAAGATTTTGTTTCAAATTTTAATATTGTTCTTAAATATGTTACAATAATAATCATGACTAAAATAAACATAGTTAATTTTAAGTCGATATTTTTTCTTTTTACGTCACTTTATACTGGACGATGCTACAGTGGGAGTCCTAAATTTTGCCTATACAAGTATAATTAGGATAGGGAGTCATCAACGAGTATCTGACATTTTATGTCCCTTCTGAAGGACGTCATAACCAAGTATTTTTTACGCCCTTTAAGCGGGACTGCTTAACCACGATCTTGGGCATAATAAGTACCATCTTGCTAAATTAGGTATTCAAATCTTTCGCAAACTACAAAATTCGTAAATTTTGCCTAATCATTTGCTCTACTCCCATACTTGTTACCACTAGGTATGTTGTTCTGTTCATTTTTATTGTTTACATTTCCAAGTATCATTGTAGCTACTATTGTAATTATTATGATTTTTTTTTAATTGTACCACTACAACCCATGTCTTGCTGAAGGTCTTCATGAAGGGTATTATACATTTGCACACTTTTCTCTACCCTGTAGGATTCAGTGCCGTCGGATTTCTTCTATTCTGCTCCCACATTCTGTCAAATTCATTTCAACTCCATCTCACATCTTGATAATTTTGTAATTTTTTTTATGTGTCTCACTGTTGATATACATTTTTTTCTGCAACAATTAAGTAATGCTATCAATTACTCAACTAAAACCGGTGTGGAAAGTCCCACTTTCCCCCACTAGTGAGGGAAAGTAACAGCCACCTAGATCGAATTTGACAATCAGCACTCTGTTATTTTAAATGTTAAATGGCGGTATGATAATATTATTCATTTTATATTCCTAAAATGTTAAAATAAATAATTTTAGAACTATTTTACATTTAATTCAAGATAGATTTTATTTATTTCGAAGCGATTTTATAGAAATATTTAATATAACCTTAAATGTATCAGAACCTTCATACATCAGAAATTTGGAGATCTAGTATTAGCATTGGCCACTAGCGCTTGTCTAGTTTTATCAAATCTAAAGTTTCACCTTTAATTTTTTAATTTTTAAATGGTTGCAGGAAAAATTTAATATTTAACACGTGAGAAAAGTGCTTATAACACCCTTGTTTAATTACCACACTCACCTTGTAAAGTTTGGTAAAGTTCACTCGAGTGTAATAAAGTGGCACTTTCCTCACGTGTCAAATAAAAAACTATTTCTTCTCTTTTTATTTATATTATTGTTTTATTTTTTTAATTTATTGTACATTAGCACATATTTTAACCAAAATACAATTTTTTGTTTATCTCGCACGTTTAAAAAAAAACTGTACCACTTATGGGGATAAAATAGGGTACTAAGGGTATCCAATTTACAGAGGCTGAGTGAGTTAGATACGACCCCTGGTAGCTCAGTGCTTACATTTGCATACAGTGGCAATGGAGGATATTGCCCTATGTTATCAGCTATTACTCTTTGCAGCATAAGTAGTTGATCTATTATAATATATTATAATTTTATTTTTATTAATTGTTCTTTTGAGTTGATTATTTTTAAATATTTTTGTTTTGAAGAGAGATTTCTAATGGCCGGGATTCGAACCCGGTTTCCTTTCCAGTGCTCTAAACCTCTGAGCTACCAGGGGTCGTATCCAAGTCAGACAAATCAATAATAATAAACATATAAATAATATATTGACGTAAGTCAACAAGATCCCAATTTAAGTAATGTTCAATGAACATTCTTCCCCGTGTATACATCGCAAAAATTGCGCTAGCACGGGGATATAGAATCGGTGAAGAGAATGGATTTGTCTAGCTTGGATACGACCCCTGGTAGCTCAGTGGTTAGAGCACTGCACTAGAGATGCAGACTGCCCGGGTTCGAATCCCGGCCAGGACAAATCTTTTCTCTTCAAAATAAAAATATTTAAAATAAACTATCTGTCACAGGTTGATTTCAACCCGGAACCCTCAGGACAGCAACTCAGTGCTCCAGAAACTACAAAATGAGCTACTAGAATATATTATTAAGTTCCTTTCAAATTTTCAGAATTTAGAAATAATAAATAGAACAAAAGGTTTTTGACCGAAAATGGATACTAGGATTTTCGGATGAGTTTCATTATTGTTACAGAAAATTGCAATACATTATACATTAATAATTTTTGACTTAAACAAAAAAATAAGGAAGAATTAATGAAAAAATAAATCAGGTCAAATGAATACAAAAATCAAGTTTTAGATGTTTAGTAAATGAAAACAAATTCCTGCTGAATGGCCTGGCCTGGCTTACATTGAATGAACTCTTATTGGTCAGGTTTCATAAAACGGTTCATTATTCTACAACACTTGTAAATGCTTAAAATAGAACGTCTTTAGAATCCATTTTATAAAGAAATATTCTAAAAAGGCTATTGAAGTAATTAATTATTTTAATGACCTTAATTAATATCTGGAACACTTGAGCCGCTAGAAGTGTTCCACCAATCATGGCTCACTTCATTATTCAAAGAAAAAAAAAGAAGAATGAAGACATTTTTATTAAGGGAGCGAAAAACAATTAGTAACTTTTAAGTTAGTCACACCATTTCTTATTTTCTACAATTTAAAATTAGTTACACTGCACGCCTATTATGAAATAAAAAAGCACTTTATTTGTTTGAACATTATATTAAATTAATAACAATTACACTTGAACATAAAACATTAAGTAAGGTTATAAGTTTGAGTATGCGTCTAACAACTGCTGGAATGTTCTGGCCAGGGCTGGTTGCCATGGATACTCCCAGTGCTGACTGTATTAGGAATATGACAACATCGTTTCAGGCTACTTCAACACTTACTAAACAAACGCTCTAAGCTCCCAATTTATTACAAAAGACTCATCTACATGACCATCATACGACCTATTTGGACCTACGGAGTAGAGCTTTGGGGCTCCACTAAGCCATCGAATTCTTCTCGTATCCAATCCTTACAATGCAAAATCCTTCGTAATATCCTCAATGCTCCTTACTTTGTTTTTAATAAAATCGTCCTTAATGACCTCAGCGTCTCATTTTTTGCTGATTGCATCCGGACCCGATATCAGTCAGAGGTTCTCAACCCTCCATCTCTCAATCCCTGGAACCACCGTTGAACAGTATACTCAATTACGAGTATACTGCCCGCACCCTAGACGTTGATATTCTAGTAGAGTTTTAACTCCTAAAATAAAATTATGCGAACTCGCTTGTACCGTAATGTTGGAGAGGTAAAGAAAAATTTTAGGTACTTGCGTATTAGATGCACCACCAGAAAAGGCCAATGCGCAACCAGTTACATTTTATAACAGTTACATTTCTAACAGTTACCTTGGATAACCTTCTTAAATTTTTTTTATTGGGGTTAGAATTTGCATAACATAACATGCAATATAATAATAATGAAAATAAATAAATAGAACTAATAATACTATAATTGAATATATAACAGCATAATGAAATATATAATATAAATAAATATAATAATAACAGAAATAAATAATGGAATATACCAAAAATTTAAAATAAAATAAATAAAATAAAAACCATTACTAACCACCAATCAAACAACAAATCAGCAACAAAGAAAATTGAGGATACAACAACAACTCTAGAAATAATGAAATATATAATATAAATAAATATAATAATAATTATATTTACAGGATACAACAACTCTAGAATACAGGAAGAAACAAAGAAGAATGAATCTGTAAGCAATGTAACTGTTACTGGTAGAAATGTAGCTGTTATAAAATGTAACTGATTGCGCATGCGTACAACATTGGCCTTTTCTGGTGGTGCGTCTAATACACAAGTACCACATTTTGTTTGAAAGAGAATTAAAAAGTGTTTAAATTTATACAAATCTAAATTACAACAAAAATATACAGTTTACTATTTGGAGGGATATTTTTGAGAAAACATAATTTTGCGAACAACACTTTAAAAATCATTTTACCTCAAGGTGGTATCCTTGGCCCAATCCTTTATACAGTTTATACAGCTGACATCCCAACTCATCCTAATACTATCCTTACCACGTATGCTGATGATACATGTGTATAATCAGTCAATACCAATCCAGTTATTGTATCCCAAAGCCTCCAATCCCATATCACTGATCTTGAAGAATGGTGTCAAAACTAGAGAATTAAAATAAATTCTCAAAAATCCCATCAAATCACTTTTACCTTACGTCGTAAACCAATGACTTCCTGCCCTTCAGTATCCTTTAATAATATCCCACTTGTGCCTGTAGAACAGATTTGATACTTAGGGTTGCATCTCGACAAACGATTAACCCGGAATCCTCACACAAGACTGAAAAGACAAGAAACCGCTCGACGTTTCAGGCTACTTCAACACTTACTAGACAAACGCTCTAAGCTTCCACTTAATTACAAAAGACTTATCTACTTGACCATCATACGACCTATTTGGACTTACGGAGTAGAGCTTTGGGGCTCCACTAAGCCATCAAATTCTTCTCGTATCCAATCCCTACAATCCAAAATCCTTCGTAAAATCCTCAAAGCTCCTTATTTTGTTAAGAATAAAGTCATCCATAACGACCTTAATGTCCCATTTGTTGCTGGTTTGGCCCGAACCCGCTATCTATCCTTTCATAACAAACTTCATTCCCACTCAAACCCTCCAGTTTCAAACCTAGCTTCTTCTTCAGTTCCCGATAATCCTCCGAGGCGTCTGAGAAGAAGATGGCCACGTGACCTTCTTAGTTGAACATGCGATTTGAGTACTACCAGTGGGTAGTTTCTCTACATGTCATTATATCATGTCATTATGTATCACTCAGCCAATTTACTTGTTATATTACTGTAATATAGTTGTAAATATCAATAAATAAATAATAAAAAAAAATCATTTTGAACATCTGTCTAGTGGACAGATCCCACTTGGATACCTAATTTGAAGACGCTAAGTAAAGATGGTTAACGTTTGGGGCTTATTGTTCTTATTTACCTCCCACACCATTCTTCAATTGTTTTTTTTTCGCTCCATTTTGTTCCAGTTCTCGGTGATTTCGTCTCTGGCTTAGCCAACTTTAAGTTTAAAACTGTTTCTTGTATTCATATCTTCATCAGTAATTTTGGCTAATTCCAAGTCTTTCCAAGGATCCATTCCCCTCCGTTAACAAGGAATGCTATGTATTTTACAATTCTCTTTGTAAGTCTGTGATCGTGAAGCCTCATTGTATGGCCATAGAACCTTAGACGTTATTTCATGTCTATCTCTATGTTAGAATATTCTTCAATTTTAGATATTTTCTGTAATCTATTCCCTTCTTCCGTCCATCTTGGTCCCCGAATTTTGTTAATTATTTTCCTTCCCTCTTTCTTTAGATTTTCCTTATCTATTTTTCTTAAGTTAAGTGTCAAGGTTTTGCTGTCATATAACCTTTTTGTTTTGATTAGCGTATTACAATGTTTAATTTTTGTATTTAGAGATACAGATTTTTTTATTGTATAGGCTTTGCACCAATCCTGGGCTCTACGAGCTTTTTGTATTCTTTCTTGTTGCGAATATTTTTTTAGAAATAATAGTAATATTATTATTTTCCTTTATTTACTCTTTGATATCATTTTGGCTATACCTTCTTTCATATTACTCCCCAGGAGTCTATTATCTTACATTTTATAGTTTTTATATACATTCTACTACCTTTTCCATAATTTTACTTCTCACCTCTGATGTTTATACTTTTTCTTTTTTTAAATAACTTTCTGTTTACTTCCTTCTTTTATCTTTGAAAAAAAATTTTTTTTGCATCACCACCTTTTTGTACATTTTCACTGTAATTTTTTTATTCATATATATCCCTTACTTTTGTTCTGAATTTCTACCTCTCTACATATATATTTTTTCTAATTTCTCATATACTTAGTCTGCAATGTATTTTTATTGTATTCATTGTATGTTGTCTGTTTTTCTTTCTTAGCCCTGAAGATGACCCACAAAGTGGGTCGAAACGTCGGCACTTAATTAAATAAGTATCCACTTATTTAGTGTTTTTATTTGACTGCACCCCCAACTATTTTCTTGTTGGGGGGTTGTTCTAAACAAGACCTTTGTTTATGTTGTGCGTACAGCAGGTCGAATCTTCCAATAATTTCATCTTCTTTAGAAGATATTTTAGCATTGCCCTTGAGGAAACCTATTGTTCAACATTTATTCTTCGTTAGGTTCAGGATGAATTTAACCTGTGACAAATTGATAAAGATTTGGGGCAGTTCTGCTCAGTCCTGCTATGGCTACACCTACATTGGATCCGGTGTGATACGATGAGACGTCGCTAGCAAACCAAATGACTGAAATATATCGAGAGTTATAACATTTGGTTCTTTAAATTTATATAATTAAGATTATTTATTAATTATTTTTAATACATTTATATTTTACAATAATGTATAGTAAAATATGTATAATGTATACACCCCAGCATCGTATGTGATAGAATCACTTCGCACCGAATCGGATCCAATGTAGGTGTAGCCTATGGCTTCTTTGGTTTATTTCCTTAAAGGAAAGACATAAAAACCTCTAAGGAATCATCGTTAAATCGTAAAAATATTCTCTTTTACTTTAGGCTGTGGGATATTTATCGTCTTCCTAGTCTGTATCCACAACATATTGTTACGGTCAGAGCAGGAAGTAGGGCCGGCTGACAGGATTAGGCAAACAATGGGATCAAGCGGAAGGGATTAAAGAAGTTGCCGAGGCCAATCTCGTTCAACCTGGATCGGCCTGGATGGTTCTCGATCTTGTTCCTAGTAATGCCCCACCACGACCTACCTTGCCTATATAAAAAGGACAGCGTTTTCGGCCGCGGCAGTCAGTAATAAGACGAGTTAGTAATAAGCCAGTGAGTAGCAGTCGTTAACTAGTGGCAGTGTGTGTGAGTTAGTTAGTATTAGTATCAGTCTGTAATAAGTGCTTAGTGAGCAACAGTGACAATTAGTGGCCGTGTAATAAGTGTAATAAACTGTGTGGCAGTTTGTCATATTCGGAGAGTCTTACGGTCGGTGGACTTTAGTTAGCGAACTGTAAGTGTTAATTTGTAATTGTAAACTATAGTGTAATATTATTGTATTTGTACAAATTTATATAAATAGTTTAGTTACTTAGTATAAACAATATCTTATATTATTTGTATATTATCTTAGAAATTAGATAACATTTAGTAGAATATTATTATTGTAAATTGATATTAGTTTAATAATTTAACTGTTTTAAATAATCTCATTGTATTCTTTTTAATTTGTTAATAAATATTAGATTCTTGAATTAAGTAATAGTTTAGTCCATTTTACACCCAGTAGCCCGTAACAATATACCTCTAGCATGATGCAATGCACGGACGGCCCTGATAGTAGTGTCCTCAATAATTCTGTTCTCTCAGAATCTCACTAAAAAAAGTATTCGAAAATGTATAAAAAAAAAAAAAAAAATACACTACACCCCATGAAGGTTCTTGGGCTAAGGACATGGAAGGGACTGTACTGTGTCCTAGGACAACATGTCCGAGTAACGCTCAACAACCAGGATTAACGCCAATTAAGTGTAACCCAGGAGGGTCTTTAGATCCCATAGTCCCATCCATCGTCTCAATAAAGTGGGTACCCAAAATAAGGGGGAAAATTCTGTTGGTTGAGCGTGTTCTAGGACAGATTACCTCCATGCACAACCGTTGTTCTTGAAACAGTATAGTCTCTACTATATACTGAACCCCAGACCGTTTACGGGTTGTAGTACAGGTTTCTTTTTTTTTTTTTTTTTTTTTAAATATTAATATATTATACTTTAAAGCTAGCACGCTATTCCGGATAATTACCAAGTGTTAGTGGCGATAACGAAGTCTCACTTTTTCCATTTTTTCGGATAACAAATGCAATTTTGACAATGAGAAATGTTCTTATCATATGTGGTTATTAATCCCCAACCAACTTTGCGACTGTTCGAGACATTATCTTCAGATAGTGGAGTGAAATTAATTGTTTTGCGAGAACGAATGGTGGTTGGGTGTGCAAAATGTCCATTTGGTATTTACTGTATTTCTTGATTGAGTTGTCGCGTGCAAAACATAATATAGTTGCTCGGGGGGAGAAACAGATGCGTAAATCCACATAACGTAATAATTAACTGAGTAATATTGACGTTTTTGCTGGGTTTTTAGTCGAGTTTTGAATATTTTATTTAAGCATTGAACTTATATTTCAGGGATAGTCAGTGGTGTAACCGTAGACTGCATAATATTGAATGGCTTTTTGTGAACTTTGGAATATTTTATCAGCGTTGTGCATATTTCAGGGATATTTAATGGTGTATTAATATTTAAGGCGTTTGGGATCAAAAGTGGATATCTCCAATATTTCAAAACAACCTACAATGACCAAGATCGCGAGTTTGCAGTTCGGCCTTACTATTTTCCAAAGGGAGTAAAAATTCCTTAGTTATGCAGTCCTCGAGATGGAACGTATAATAGAAGTCACAAACCTGTACTATGTCAGGTATTCGTTAAAGATCTTTATCCTAATTATACCTGGATAGGCAAAATTAAGGACTCCCATTGTAACATCGTCCGGTTAGCCATAGCAGCTTAAATGAAACAACCACGATCTTCATTTTGGCTTTTTTCGGTACTTTATGCAAAAAAAATTCAGCATTGTGCTGAGAACAGTTCAGTTACGAGTTTTATTCGTAATTTTCTAAAATTTAATATGAATTATTCTAAAATTATGTGAAGTAATATTTTACTAGTCAGTTTTCACTTTGTCATTTTTGTTACTCATATCAACTATACATAACTGTCAAAATTACGAATTTAAAAACGTATAAGTATATATTGGAATATTTATAATTCCATATTTATAAATCCATTAAATATATTGTTACGGTCAGAGCGGGAAGGAGGACCGGCTGAGAGGATTAGGCAAACAATGGGATTAAGCGGAAGGGATTATAGAATGGCGTAGAGCCTACTGGATCGGGCTTGATGAGGCTAGGTGGTTCTCGGTCTTGTTCCGAGAAATGCCCCACCCCAACCTACCTTGCCTATATAAAAAGGACAGCGTTTTCGGCCGGACCAGTCAGTAATAAGCCAGTCAGTAATAAGCAGTCGTTAACTAGTGGCAGTGTGTGTGAGTTAGTTAGTATTAGTATCAGCCTGTAATAAGTGCTTAGTGAGCAACAGTGACAATTAGTGGCCGTGTAATAAGTGTAATAAACTGTGTGGCAGTTTGTCATATTTGGAGAGTCTTACGGTCGGTGGACTTTAGTTAGTTAGTAATTGTAAACTATAGTGTAATATTATCGTATTTGTACAAATTTATATATAAATAGTTTAGTTATTTAGTATTACCAATATCTTATATTGTTTGTATATTATTTTAGAAATAGATAACATTTAGTAGAATATTGTTATTGTAAATTGATATTAGTTTAATAATTTAGTTGTTTTTAATAATCTCATTGTATTCTTTTTAATTTGTTAATAAATATTAGATTCTTGAATTAAGTAATAGTTTAGTCCATTTTACACCCGGTAGCCCGTAACAATATATATCTTTAATGGGATATAGGACTGTAATTGATAAAAAAATTCATTATTTTAATTTTTCATATCCTCTTTTAACAATTAAAAATAATTGTTAAGTGTAGACTTTATACAGATCTACATTTGTTAAAGATTCTTACACCAGATACCGCCTATACAACTTCAATATAACCATAGTAACGATACCTTATTCTTTCTAATTGTAATTTGTCAAAATTTTGTAAATCATGAACATAATAAACACACAATCAATATAAGTTGTATTTCTAATGCAGATATATGATAAGAATAATATTTGCTTATTATTCTAGGCTTTCACTATCTTATATTTTTTGTTTTTTCTTGTCGGTTAGGTTTTCAGATCCTGCTTTCAGAACATTATTATTTCAAATTTGTTATTTTAGTCCTGGGAACCTGAAACTTGCCTACCCCGAGAACATCTTCTTGTATAAAATTGTTTGTGAATCCCATTCCAACCTTCGGATGTAGATATACATTAAAATAATATTTGTAGAATATTAAATAAAAACATACAATGAATAAAAATAGTTGTTAAGAGAATAAAGAATTATATTCAGAATTAATAATAATAACAAAAAAATAAATGAGCTTCTTTAAATTATTTTTACCTTATGAGATGGCTGTAGAAGCCCGCTTCTGTATTCAGTTATGGAATTATTTAATTATGAAAACAATTTCTTTAATGTACGATTACTATATTATTATTATAGGAAAAGTTAGTGCTAAAATAGTTTGGCGGGAGACAGGTGTGATTTAAGGAACTACTTTCTATGCTCTTCATTTTCATTTCAATTTCCTATCTTTCTATGAACAAGAATAAATTAATGAAAAGTTTGTAAAATGTCGAGACCGAATAACAAGCATTTCCCGCCTTTATTATTTCTATATGAGGATAAATTTGTTATTAAAAATTTATTTGGTCAATATATTTCAAATTTGACGGGTTTGAAAGTAAATATCTAGCAGTAACATAAAGTGGAGTTGTTTCACTTTCACAATCAATGGCACATTTAAGGAATTAATTGTAGAATTCCATCGCCACCACTCCATTCTCCATATTTATACGGCCAATTGAGGCGTTTGGTTTCAAAATCGGGTACATCCGTTTTTTTCCAAAATTGATTTCTTTATTTTATTTTTTTATATAAGTTTTTAATGGCAGAAATGATGTATCGGATGTATTTTTTTCAATACCGTCTAGATCCTTCTAAAATCAAATCAAAGGATTCATTTTCCTATCAAAAGTGGTTACAAGCTTCAATTCTAATCCAAAAATTAGATGTTGATGTTTTACTGAAAAAATATTATGGGAAAGACTGGAGAGCAATTGATACCCTGAAATTTTACAAAGATGTCATAGACTATAATGTGTCACCTATCCAAGACGATAATCATATTACTAACATGGATGTTAGCCAAATTCAAGATGTGATTGAAAATTTGTATATATGTAAAATCTTTTTTTTTTTTTTTTTTTTTTAAATTATTTTATTGAATTGTACAACTGTAATATATACATCTAGTACAAGGGCTGTATGAATAAATAAATGCATGAAAGGACATGTAGAGACACTACCCACTGGCAGCACTCTAATTACATTTCTATTATAGAATGTCCCGAGGCCATCTCTTCAGACGCCTAGGAGGATTGTCCGGGATGGAATTGGAAACAAGGATGGAAACTAGTGAGTTTGGATGGGCCTGGAGTTTATTATGGAATGATAGGTATCTGGAATGGGCTAATGGAATCGGTAACATATGGAACGTTCAGGTCATTATGGATGGTTTTATTTGTGACAAAATAAGGAGCGTTTAGGATTTTGCGAAGGATTTTGGATTGCAAGGATTGAATACGAGAAGAATTTGATGGTTTGGTGGAGCCCAATAGTTCAATTCCGTAAGTCCATATAGGTCAATATGTAAAATCAAAACTATGTTTATATATATATTGTTTAAAGTGATTTGTTTTTAAAAATATCTATTTTATTTATTTATCTATTTTTTATCAACCATAAACTAACCTGATATCGATATTTTATGATCAAAATCAGCTATATCTAATATATATTTTTTAATATTAATTGAGATTAAAAAGGAGAAAAGATCATAAAAAATAGTCAGTAATTATCTTTAAATATTTTTATTTTTAAGAGAAAAGATTTGCCTGAGTTTATCTGAAATTTCGGATGGTTAGAGCACCGCGCTAGAGATGCGGACAACCCGGGTTCGAATCCCGGCCAAGACAAATCTTTTCTCTTCAAAATAAAAATATCACCATCAAAAGAACTATAAATAAAAAATAAGTCAATAATTATTTTTTTAACATTTATTTTTTTTTTTTTTATTTATTTATTGAAATTTACAACTGTATACAAAATACATCTAGTAAATATAATGAGTGAATACATTGACATGAGAAGACAAGTAGAGAAACTACCCAGTGGTAGTACTCAAACTAAAAAGTTCAGTTTAGAAGGTCACGAGGCCATCTTCTTTTCAGACGCCTCGGAGGATTATCGGGGATCGAAGAGGAAGCTAGGTTTGAAACTAGAGGGTTTGAGTGGGAATCAAGTTTGTTATGAAAGGATATATACCGGGTTCGGGCTAAATCAGCAACAAATGGGACATTAAGGTCGTTATGGATGACTTTATTCTTAACAAAATAAGGAGCGTTGAGGATTTTACGAAGGATTTTGGATTGTAGGGATTGGATACGAGAGGAATTCGATGGCTTAGTGGAGCCCCAAAGCTCTATTCCGTAAGTCCAGATGGATCTAATGATTGTCATGTAAATGAGTCTCTTGTAGTTAATTGGGAGCTTAGAACGTTTATCTAGTAAATGCTGAAGTAGCCTGAAACGGCGAGCTGTTTCTTGTCGTTTCAGTCTAGTTTGAGGATTCCAAGTTAAGCGTTTGTCAAGGTGTAGTCCTAAGTACCGGATCTGTTCTACAGGACTTAAAGGGATGTTGTTAAACTATACAGGGGGGCAGGAAGTCGCAGTTTTACGACGGAGAACATTTTTTTTAAATCGATTATTTTTTTAAATTGTATCTTTTTTGATCAGTCATGAAAATTTTTGACAATGGATGTAACCGGTTTTGAAACCAATCGCCTCAAATATTCACTTCGATATATTATTATGTTCTAAATAATTCCTAAATATTTTCCACAGCACTTGGCACTTCGTGGTTCGATGAAGAGATGCTTTGTTATTTTTTTGAACTCCTAGCTCGACTAAGTCAGAGCGAAGAGGTTTAACTTAGTGACTGATAACAGGGACAGTAGCGCTTCGAATCCCCTCCACTGGGAGTTCTCAGTCTGTGGTCGGGTGCGGGCAAGTGAGGTGTTCGTGTCCGCAGTTCAGGGGTTTTCGTGTAATATCTGAATATTTTGTTAAATAAATCAGTGAATTGTGAATAAAAAAGTGACAATAAAGCTCTTCTAAAAGTGAGTAATAATTCAAATTTTATTACACATAATAAAAATAATATTTGTCCCCGAATCTTTACCATATCATAATGGTATTAAGAAACTATTTACTCTATAAGAAAATATACACTCCTATAAATTTTGTTGACTTAAAACTATATATATATATTTTTTTTTTTTTAGTATCCATTGTATATTTATATATCTGCAATCCAGTTGAAGTTATCTGTTCCGCAGGTTGTCTCTTCCAGTTGAGTAACAACATGTTTTAACTGTTTATTTGTTTAAATTTTAATATTTTTACAAAAAATACATCGTTAGATTTAGAATGGAAAAGAGAATGTAGTTATCGGTAATAAATATATTTCGGTAATCATTTCATCAAGAAATAAAAGTTTCAACTAGCATATCGAAGTATTTATATGTTTGTTGAAACGTTAATTTTTAATTGATCACCGAAGTATACACGTTTCCAATAATTATATCTTTTCCACACTAAAGGTTAAACTTGTATTTTTGGAAAAATATTAAAAGGGAACCGAATGAAAAGTTAAAACTTGTAGAAGCGACAACCAGCGGAATAATTACCCTCATAGTTTTTGGCTTGAAACAGAGTTATAATATATGCTCATGTCTGACTTAGTTCTTTATTTATTTACTACAAAACACTCATTTGGAAGAAAATTCGACTTAACTACTTATTCACCAGGGCTATAGATAGATATATTAATTTAAAACACGACCACATAATAAAAAATAAAAAATTAAATCCCCTCGGCAATATATAGTTTACAATCAACTATTGATTATGTATGGCTTGTTTACCGAAACATATTTACGCACGCAACAAAAAAAGGATCACGAAAGAATTCGGAGCAAGGCAAGGACGTATTGTTGTAGGACCAACGGTTATTTGTCCTGCAACAAAGGACAGTATTAATAAAAGATTTTTATTATTGAAACCATTTTAAAATAATTAACATACCTAATAAAACATGCATAGTAACTTATAAGTGACGTTTACTACAGTGAAAATAATAATAATAAATCGTTTTTTTTGTTTTAACGTTTGAAATATTCATCACAATGTATCCCTACAAAGATATTTTTTAATTTTAATTACTAAAAGTAATAACCGTTCATTTGTGAAAAATAATTTAATTTTAATTATCGTTTATAAAAATAATATTATTTGCCAAATTTATACTGCATATGTCATATTATAAAACTAATACCCGTAATTACAAAATAACTCCTGTAAATAAAACTGTTTAATATTTACTTAAAACTATTTAAATTTGTTTTTTATTGCCCAAAGGATATTTATATTTATAATTTAATGACACTAGCACCTAAAAAAAAATACCGATTTAAAATTTCTCAACAATATATAAATTAAAATTAATTATTGACTGAGTATGACTTCTCTACTAATAAAATGTTCGTGCATGCAATAAGATTTAAAAAAAAACTATAACTTAAGAATTCAGTTCAACAGAAGACAGTATTATAAAAATATTTTTTTAATTTATTAATTACATTTCATTATTTTTATTTTTAAATGATCGTACCTAAAATTGCAACATATAATAGACAGTGAAATTTAATAATAATAATTTTTTTATTTTGAACAGAAAAGATCTGCCCCCAGCCGGAATTCGAACCCGGATCTCCGCCTCACCGTGGCAACGCTCTAACCATTTGAGCCACCGGGGTCGCTCCCTACCTAGGACAAATCTGTTTTCTTCACCGATCACGGTGTAGGTAGCGACACCCAGTGGCTCAAATGTTTAGAGCGTTTCCACGGTGAGGCAGAGATCCGGGTTCGAATCCCGGCTGGGGCTGATCTTTTATCTTCACAATAAAAATATTTTAAAATTTTAATTATTAAATATAAAAACTGTAATTAATAAAATCTATTCGAAAAGTGAGTGATAATTTAATTTTAATTATTGATAATAAAATATTTATTATCTCCGAATCTATACCTTATCATGACGACTATCCCAAACGAATACCCTATTATTTGATAACATGAGCACATAAAAAAAAAAAAAATACAGATTTAAAATTCCTCGACAATATATAAATTAAAATTAATTATTGACTAAGTATGACTTCTCTACTAATACATGTTTAGGCAAGGGAAAAAAAATAAAAAACTATGATTTAAGAATTCAGTACAACAAACGAAAACAATAATAAAAGTTGTTAACTATTTTTATTTTTCAATTAACGAGCCTAAAATTGCAACTGTGAAAATAATATATAATGAATTTTTTATTTCAAACAATTAAGAAATTTATTTATCACAATATCTACAGTCCCGGTGAATAAGTGGTTGTCTAATTTTCTCCAAAATGAGTTTCTTGTACTTAAGTAAGCAGAATCGAGTTATTTTCGTAGTGAACAGGGGGCTAAGTAAGGCATTGGCTTTAAAAGGAGTTATTGTTTGTATTACAACTCCATTTCAAGCCAAAACCTACGAGAATGATACGATTACGGTTATCTGAAAGCAGTTAACTCTCTATGGACAAAATCCGACTTAACCACTTATTCACCAGGGATGTAGATATGCCTACAATTAATATTTAATTTTAAATATTAAAAGTAACAACTGTTAATTTAGGGGGAAAAATTGAGTAATAATTTAATTGTTATTATAATTAATAAAAATCTATACGATAGTATGACGACTATTGGAAAATAATAATCCTAAATTATATTAAATCTTCACTCCTATAAATATTAGTATTTCCTATTTACTTTTAAATATTTAAAAAAAATATATTTATTGAAATTTGAAATTTACAACTGTATACAGAATACATCAAGTAAATATAATGAATGAATACATTGACATGAAAAGACAAGTAGAGAAAATACCCAGTGGTAGTACTCAAATAAAAAGTTGAGCTTAGAAGGTCACGAGGCCATCTTCTTTTCAGACGCCTCGGAGGATTATCAGGAATTGAAGAGGTTGAGACGTTTGAAACTAGTCTGTCATGAAAAGATTGATAGCGGATTCGGGCCAAATCAGCAATAAACGGGACATTAAGGTCATTATGGATTACTTTATTCGTAACAAAGTAAGGAGCATTGAGGATTTTGGATTGTAAGGATTGGATACGAGAGGAATTCGATGGCTTAGTGGAGCCCCAAAGCTCTATTCCGTAAGACCAGATGGGTCTAATGATTGTCATGTAGATGAGTCTTTTGTAATTAATTGGGAGCTTAGAGCGTTTATCTAGTAAATGTTAAAGTAGCTTGAAACGGCGATCCTATTTACTTAAAACTATTTAAATTTGTTGTTTAGTACAACAGTTTATTCATATGTGATATTATATACAGGTTTCATATGTGATATTATATACTCGAAAGGTTTCAGTTAAACACAACGACGTATTGTTGACCCAGAACGTATTGTTGCAGCTTATCCTGGTGAGTTGTTTTGTCTTGGAACAATAAATAATAAATCTGGCGGTAGAGCGTGATCCAGGACAGTATCGTCTCTAGCATGTAGTGATGGGTTATATTGGTAAAAGATCAATTTCCATATTACCTCAAGCTCTGATTTTTTTACTCGAAATAAAATGAATTAAGAATGCTATGATAACAGTAGAACCTTCCTGTAACCTTCCTTCGTTTATTCTTCTCCTCCTCCTTCAGTTGATTTCAATCAAAGACAACCCTTAAACCAGCCGGAGACAAATCGTATTAGATCCGTGGCAAGCAGCTGGCTACCCTTCCAATCATCTGCTCTGATTTCGGTCGAAGCCGATGAATTATTCAAATCTTCGGAGGATTTCCCCCTCGTCCTTTCTTCTGTCTCGTTATCGATAAACAATTAAATTATTTGCTAAATCGATTAGTTGTCTCGAATTTTATTTTGTTGATAAACATTTTAAACTTTAGGGAGTGCAATGGGAGAAGCTGACTCTAGAATAGAAAAAGGAGTTGTCTGACTTCAAATAAGATTAACTTTAAAGGACGCAAATTTTAACACAGAATTTATAATATGTGTAATAAATGTAATAAAAAAATAGACATTAAATTCGTTCGGTTTATTTTTACGATATTTATTTCGCTCCTCCAAAAGAACAACGATATAACTCAATAAATTATAAATAAATTGGCTGTTTTGAGTTAAGGCTTCAGTACAATTGTGTTGGTTGAAGCTATTTAATTCTGGAACGATATATCTGATATTCCATTTCCAATATTGTTTTAACTAAAGTCATATTTTTAAATTTATCATGATTTGAAGTTTTATGGGAATAATTAAAGTTATAATAAAAAATGTTTCAAGCTTTTAAATTCCTCAAGGTAGCATCCTTGGCCCAATCCTTTATACAGTTTATACAGCTGACATCCCAACTCATCCTAATACTATCCTTACCACGTATGCTGATGATACATGTGTATTATCTGTCAACACCAATCCAATTATTGCATCCCAAAGCCTCCAATCCCATATCACTGATCTTGAAGAATGGTGTCAAAACTGGAGAATTAAAATAAACTCTCAAAAATCGCATCAAATCACTTTTACCTTACGTCGTAAACCAATGACTTCCTGCCCTTCAGTATCCTTTAATAATATCCCACTGGTGCCTGTAGAACAGATCCGATACTTAGGGTTGCATCTTGACAAACGATTAACCTGGAATCCTCATACGAGACTGAAAAGACAAGAAACCGCTCGACGTTTCAGGCTACTTCAACACTTACTAGACAAACGCTCTAAGCTCCCAATTTATTACAAAAGACTCATCTACATGACCATCATACGACCTATTTGGACCTACGGAGTAGAGCTTTGGGGCTCCACTAAGCCATCGAATTCCTCTCGTATCCAATCCCTACAATCCAAAATCCTTCGTAAAATCCTTAATGCTCCTTATTTTGTTAAGAATAAAATCATCCATAACGACCTTAATGTCCCATTTGTTGCTGATTTGGCCCGAAACCGCTATCTATCCTTTCATAACAAACTTCATTTCCACTCAAACCCTCTGGTTTTAAACCTAGCTTCCACTTCAATTCCCGATAATCCTCCGAGGCGTCTGAAAAGAAGATGGCCCCGTGACTTCTTAGTTGAACTTGTGATTTGAGTACTACCAGTGGGTAGTTTCTCTACATGTCATTTTGTATCGCTTAGCCCATTTACTAGATGTATTTTTTTTTTATACAGTTGTAAATATCAATAAATAAATTTAAAAAAAATAAAAAAAAAAAAAAAAAAAGCTTTTAAACATTTTCTAATGGTGAATAAAATTATTTTTATTTAGTCTGTTTGCAATGGGAGATGGATCATATAGGATCTAGGACCCTCCTGGGGCCCACCCAGCCTCTATAAAATATTATAAAAATAGGGTACCCAAAATAAGGGGGAGAAATCTGGCGGTTGAGCGTGACCTAGGACAAGTCACCTCCTTGCAGAACCGTTGTCCATGAAAACAGTACAGTCTCTATCATGTACTGAACCCCAGACCCTTAATGGGTTGTAGTGGTACAGGTTAAAAAAAAAAAAATTATTACAATAGGAATGCATTGTTTGTCTTGGCAAAGGCAAGCATTACGGTTTAGCAATACCCAAATATTTATTTTTAAAAAACCCTGTACAGTAAACGGGTCTGGGGTTCAGTACATTGTAGAGACTGTACTGTTTCATGGACAACGGTTCTGCAGAGAGGTGATTTGTCCTAGATTACGCTCAACCGCTAGATCCCCCCCTTATTTTGGGTACCCTATTTTTATAAAGTTTTATAGAGGCTGGGTGTACCCCTGGAGGATCCTAGATTCTTCTTAGCTGCAAACAGACTAAATATAAGTCTTGCCCGCAGCGGGATTTGAACCAGGTTTCCAACTACTACTGAGCCACTCCGCTCCCGGAAGTAAAATAAATAATTCCTTAAATACCGATTCTATTTAAAAATATATAATTGTTAGAAACTGACGTTTTGAGCCACATTGCTGATTTTCCTCAGGGTTGAATAAAAAAAATACAAAATTATTTAAAACTGAAATAATTGGAATAAGAAGAAATAATTAGAATAAAATGGAAGAGTAGAAATATTTTAAATTATAAAATAAAAGTTTATTAAATTTAATTTTGAACTAAAACAGTTTATAACAGTAATGGTGAAAAACAATATGTCACTGTAATAACTAGAATAATGAGAACCATATAATAAATAATTGTTAAAATGAAAGGATGACAGTTATGGATAAATTGAAACAAAAATGCCAATAATAAACACATAAAACACAACTAACTTTTTGATCAACAATACATAACCTTGTATGTAGAAGGTTATAAAAACATTTCTTTGATCTCCACCCGTTTTTATTCCAATTATTTTAGTTTTAAATAATTTAGTTATTTAATATCATTAAAATATCCGTGCTTGGGTTTGCGTACGATTTGGTACTGTTGGGTGAGGACGAAGAAACTATTAAGCTAAATACACAAACGTTAATGAATGCTGCTAAGGAAATAGGCCTGGAAATAAATTCGGATAAGACTAAGTATATGGTCAGTAGAAGGAAAGGGCGAAATTTTGGTGATATTGTTGTAGGAGGAAATAAGTTCGAACATGTATAGAAGTTTAAGTACTTAGGTTGCTATGGTGACTGGAAACAAACGAAATTCAAGAGGAAATAAAGGAGCGACTAAAGGCGGGAAATGCTTGTTACTATTCGGTCTCGAAATCACTAAGCTCGCGTCTTTTGTCCCGAAATCTAAAAATTAGAATTTATAAAAGAATTATTGTTCCATCTCTTCTCTATGGATGTGAAACTTGGCCACTAACGCTGAATGATGAACAGTTTCTTCTGGTATCCGAAAATAATGTGTTACGTAGAATATTCGGTCCAAAAAAGGATGAGACCACTGGGGAATATAGGAGATTACATAACACGGAATTGCGAAGCATGCACCCGGTAAATATTATTCAGGTGATAGCGTCGCGAAGATTAAGATGGGCATGTTTATATTACAAATTCATTTCAAGCCAAAAACTACGAGAATGATACGATTCCGGTTATCTGAAAGCAGTTAACTACTCTCTGGACAAAATCGGACTTAACCACTTATTAACCGGGGCTGTAGATATAATACGTGAAGTTACGGAATTGACTGCCAGGTTTCCATATATTATGGGTAATCTCTACCTCCATTACGCAGAGAGGCTAATCTTGTTCAATTCTTTCATCTGTTCTTTCTCGTATGCTTTAAAAATCAGAAAGACTTTTGCTGGTTTAATTACCTTAATTACAGTTTCTAGTTCAGACCATACTTCATTCTTACTTATCACTTTATAAGAATGTTGATAAAAAAATCAAAGGAACTCTGCTTAGCATGTTTATCTAACATTATGGTGGGATCATTTTGATAATAGGAACACTACGTGATAGCAAAATTCCAAACTAGTAACTAAGTAATGAGATATTCTTATCATATTCAATTCTTATAATAGATAACGACTAATTGCTGCTTCGCAGTTTCATTTTTACCAATATTCATGGACAACAGTTCTGCAAGGAGGTGACGTGTCCCTAGGTGACGCTCAACCGCCAGATTTTCCCACTTATTTTGTGTACCCTATTTTTATAATATTTTATAGAGGCTGGGTGGGCCCCAGGAGGATCCTAGCTCCCATCTGATCCAGGATTTCCGGCATGGTAACTCGGTACTCTACCACTGAGCCACTCCTCTCCATGCCGGAAATCCAGGTTCAAATCCCGCTGCAGGTCATGACTTTTATTTAGTCTGTTTGCAGCAGGAGATGGATCAGATGGGAGCTAGGACCCTCCTGGGGCCCACCCAGCCTCTATAAAATATTATAAAAATAGGGTACCCAAAATAAGGGGGAAAAATCTGGCGGTCGAGCGTGATCTAGGACAAATCACCTCCTTGCAGAACCGTTGTCCATGAAACAGTACAGTCTCTACCATGTACTGAACCCCAGACCCTTCATGGGTTGTAGTGGTACAGGTTTTTTTTCCGGCATGGCAACTCAGTGCTCCTTTTTAACTTAAGCATTTACCATAATTTATTCATTTTTAATAATTTTGTAATTTTTAATTGTCTACATTTTGCATATTTAGCCCTGAAGAAGGCCAGCAATGTGGGTCGAAACGTTGGCTCTTAAAAAAAAATCATTTCCTCCTATTTAAGAGAAATTTATTGACCACCGGAACCATTTTCTTCCACATATATTTTGGTGACGTTTCAAGACTTCATTGTTTTCATAATAATGCCAAATAGATGACGAAATGTTTACCACATTACTCAATCAATATACCTTTACAATATTACCATACATCCTGTAAATATTGTTGAAGACTTGAGATATAAATAGACAGTATGTTGTAACGTCCGTGAGAAAAAAAAAACTTGTCTAGCTAAACGCGTTCTATTTTGTGAATTGTGACAACATCCTACTAATATTAAAAATGAAGAGTTTGTATGTTTGTTGCTCTTTCACGCAAAAACTACAGAACGGATTTGGATGAAATTTTTTAGTAATATAGTCAATAAAATAGAGCCAAAAACTCAAAAACGAAACAATAAATTTTATTAGAATGCAAATGGAAAAAAACACAAGCCTATGTCTTTTTATGTCCTGAATAGTCGAAACGTCGACCGATAAGTGTTTGTATTTTACACCGGGTTTGAAACATAAGGCTCTGCTTGTGGTTTTTTCCATTTGCATTCTAATAAAATTTTAGTAATATAGGTTATAGATCAGAAGAACACATAGGCTACAACAAGGGCGGATTGAGGGGGGGGCAGGGGGCCATGTGCCCCCCAGACAGTGTTTAGTGCACTGTGGAGAATCCATTATGGTACATAATTAAAGGGAAATCACAAGATCATAGTTGTTAAAATAACAGATTTTGAAATTCTTCTATCCTACTAATATTATAAGTGCGAAAGTTTACAATTTACAATGATTTTGTGTAATTTGGTCATAATAAAACGATAAATATCAAGTAAGTCTGATAAATTTTGCCCTCTGAGTAGCTTGCTCTTGCTCACGTGTTTCTTACTCGCAAAAACTGCATACATCTAATCCTTTCAGTTTTAATTTCTCGCTGCTGCCGTACGACAAGTGAAACCGTTATACTAAGTAATCCTTTTCAATCAATTCAATAACATTACATACTAATCCTTTACTGCCACGAACAACAGTAAACTTCTGTCCGTCCCGTTTCTTAATCAGTGCCAATGTATGTTTCACAGCTGTGCTGATCCGTCTGTGATGAAATTCGATAATGATGATGTGATGATAATCTCAAGCCTGGGGAAGGACATGGCTACTT
Source organism: Troilus luridus (assembly GCA_964056705.1). NCBI lineage: Eukaryota > Metazoa > Arthropoda > Insecta > Hemiptera > Pentatomidae > Troilus > Troilus luridus. The sequence goes on from OZ057413.1 coordinate 3,655,119, forward strand.
TTTATCAACACCACACAGGCGAAGTTTATATAGTAACCCGATTGACTAACACACCCAGCGTTCAACACTTAGCAGAAACCACTGAACTGAGCATCTTGAAATTCGCAGATAGCTTCTTTGTATAGCTTAAATGAGCACTAAGAAAGGAATTTGGACAATTCCACACCCAAGGGTTCCCCTTAATGTAATAAGGGTTCAAAGATTGTATGGAATCCGTCAGTTTTGAAGTTAGACATCTTGAAATTTTGGATGTACGAGTAACGTATAGTTAAAAAAAATATATTTATTTAAAATGATCACGAAACATTATGTGGCAGACCAAATTTCACGCGAGCGAAGCCGCGGGCAAAAGCTAGTTAATCTATATTTAGTTTACTGTAGATAAAAATCTTAATGAAAGTTTTCATTAAAAGGTATTTCGAGAAAATATTGTCCCAAGGTGTAAACAATAGATACAAGCTGTTATTGGCCTGCTACAAACACCTGCTCTCATTGTAAACAATAAACTCGTGTTCATCCTCTGATATCGTCTCATTTTACAAATTTACATTCAATATCTATAAATAGACAATTGTTTACTTAAAAAGGTTGTCTTGTTTAGTTTCGTCTGTTTGCTTTCTTTCCAACAAATACAGCAAAGCAAGTTTTGAATGAAACAAATTTAAATCGTGAGGACTGTCGATAGAAGTGAAAACTTTGGAATAATCGTGTTCTTTTTAGAATTTCTAAATCAATTATAGTTTGAATTAATTATATTTCAAATTTAAATTATTAACATTAGTCTAATTTTTACATATACTGACACTCCGAAAAATAATTATATACATTTTATTTATTAATCAAAACATACGATAGGCTTCACATTCTCAATACAAAATATCAATAATTTAATTTATATTATTGTGTAGTTATATATATATACATTGTATTTGTATTTACATAGATTTTATTTTCATCTTTAGCATGCTGATCATCTTTAAGTTCTACAATACTTAGATCATCTGTACTTCAATCATTTCATAAAACGAGACATTTAACATTGCAAATCAAATACTTTAAGGAAAACGAACAGTTCAACCAGAAATTGATGCTTTCCTGTTGACCTTGTATTTGTATTTACATAGATTTTATTTTCTTATCATCTTTAAGTTCAACCAGATATTGATGTTTTAAGTCATTATTTGTAGCAAGTGTACAACTATTAAACGACTTTTTAGATAAACATAATTATTCTTATATCAATGGAATTCTAATCTTTAAAACTAAAGTTGATGAAAATAAATTATATAACTCATGCACTAGCCCCTAGGTGTCGCCAGTCTCGAGCATGTTGCTGACGCGAACCTACAAGTTTACCGCCTTCTAAAAGTCGCTAAACGCGAATATATATATATATATATATATATATATATATAACGCGAAAAAAAATATATTAAAAAAAAATAAATATTTGATACACTTCACTCCGTAGAAGGATATAGTTTTCATAGTATACGACTCATTAAAATCTTCAGATCACTCAAGGATTACTTATAAAATTTACTATTATTAGTCAAAAGTACAAACAATATTTTAAAACACTTTTATTAGCTTCTCCTTTATGTACGTGTACATAAGTAATGAAATTTTTAAACTTTTCGGCCGCTTCAAAACATCGAATTAGGTGCAAACTTTGAACACTTCTCGATGACCGATGGCAATACATTAATTTGGTATCTGTTCCACAAGTTGTCGCTTCAAGTTGAGTTACAACAATTTTTAACTGTTTATTGTTTTATTTTTAATATTTTCCAAAAGTACGAGTTATCGAGAGCTTTAGTATGGAAACGAGGAAGTTATTATGGGAAATCTATAGATCTAGAAATACATGTTTCAACTAATATTTGAATCCTCATACGAAACTGAAAAGACAAGAAACCGCTCGACGTTTCAGGCTACTTCAACACTTACTAGACAAACGCTCTAACCTCCCAATTAACTATAAAAGACTCATCTACATGACCATCGTACGACCTATTTGGACTTATGGAGTAGAGCTTTAGGGCTCCTTTAAACCATCGAATTCCTCTCGTATCCAATCCCTACAATCCAAAATCCTTCGTAAAATCCTTAATGCTCCTTATTTTGTTAAGAATAGAATCATCCATAACGACCTTAATGTCCCATTTGTTGCTGATTTGGCCCGAACCCGCTATCTATCCTTTCATAACAAACTTCATTCCCACTCAAACCCTCTAGTTTCAAACCTAGCTTCCTCTTCGATTCCCGATAATCCTCCGAGGCGTCTGAAAAGAAGATGGTCCCGTGACCTTCTTAGTTGAACCACTGTGTAGTGCCTCTACTTGTCATTTTCACATGTCATTAGGTATCGCTTAGCCTATTTACTTGATGTATTATTGTAATACAGTTGTAAATATCAATAAATAAATAAATAAAAAAAACTTTTCACTTTGTAATTTCTATTACTCAAATCTACTATTTTATTAGAGGCAAAATTTAGTACTCCCTCTGTAGCACCTTCCGATTAGCCATAGCAGCATAAAGAGACGTTATATAAACAAACAAGCAATGTTATGTAGCCTGGTTCCAATCCTAGATCGACATTCACAACTTACTAACTCGATCAATTAATAATGGAATAAATTTTATTACTTTAATTAAAAATAAACACGCCTAATGAAACCAAAGGAGCCTAAGATTCAATGCTGTCGCCCCAACCACATGGGCCTATATTGATCAGTTTAAATAGTAAGGCCTGCCAGGGACTGCAATTAGTCGCCTAAACACAACTCAGCTCAACGATACAACTCTCGTATAACACGCAATGGTCTCCGTTCTTTCAAAACCCGAAATTATCACACATAATTATATTAAATATTTTATGTTTAATAAGAATAAACATATACATATATTTACGAAATTTGTAACGAAGTATTAAAGTAAAAGGATGAAGGATATATAGGTTCAGTACGTGGTAGAGACTGTCCTAGAAGGTGGTAATTAAACAACCAAAATTTCAAGTATAACTTATTTCTCTGCTGAAAACTAAAACATATGACTACAAAAAGTCCAATTACCACTAAATATCTAAATAGTGTTTTATTTACTCATTTAACACCACATTATGGTGCTATGGCTGATCGGACGATAACACAGTGAGAGTTCTAAATTTTGCAACGGTACTTGTGTAAAATAGAGCTCCAGAGCAAGTGCGGAGCCAGGAACTCGAGCTGAATAGGCAAAATGATACTTGTGTATTAGCCAGTCTGCAGGGACTGTTATCCGTCATACTTTTGACGAAAACATCTCCATTTCTATCCTTGTCAAAATCCATTTGATGACCTTTTTCGCTTAATTTTATCTTTGGAATTATTCCGAACTTCAAGAAGTATTTCACATCTTCCTCTTATAAAGACTGCTATTCCCAAAGGGTTATTCTGTTCATTGAAAGTAGAAATAAAAAAAGGAATAAGACATAAGCACAGAATTAAATTTAATAAACAATATATTAGTGTAAATAAACAATAAACAAAATTATCTAGACAAAATCATTAAGAAAAAAAGACAGAAAACAATTTAATAATGCAAACAAAATGAATAAATTAAATGAGACGAATAATAAGAAGAGGTTACAGGAGATAAGTAGGTAGGTTTCATGCGTACCGGCTAATACACAAGTACCGCAAAATTTAGAACTCTCACTGTGTTATCGTCCGATCAGCCATAGCACCATAATGTGGTGTTAAATGAGTAAATAAAACATTGTTTTAACAGTGGTAATTGGACTTTTTGAAGTCATATTTTTTAGTTTTCACTGTACACATCCACATAAAAATAACAGAATAAACGTATCACAAAAAAAAAGTTGATTAATCATATTTGATAATGTATCAGATAAGATGACCAAGTCATATCGCAAATATCTGACTTGATTCTGATTACAGCATGTCCTTATCAGATTCGTGATAAGCGTCTAGACTTCTTCTGCGTGAGATCAATAGTGTCACGTGACCTGCGATAGGCTGGAAATTATTTAATTTACATTTCCCGAGGAAATTCTAAGCTTTCCTTTATTATGTGATGAAAATAATATAATTATCCCTTGTTTTGGGCAGGTCTAAAATATTAGAAAGTGTAGCATTAAACAAGTAGAGCATTTTGGTGATAGACAACTTTATAACTATATTAAATCTTATAAAAACATTTTTTAAATATAATCTTGATAAGGTTTTAAATTTTAAAAAATATTTAATTTTATTAATCAAAGAATTTTTACTATGGACATAGCCAAAAAAAAACTATACCACTAAAATCCATGAATGGGCTTGGGTTCAGTACGTGGTAGAGACTGTTGTGCAGGGAGGTGATTTGTCCGAGATGATAATCAACCACCAGATTTTTCCCTAAATTAAGAGTACTCATTTTATAGAGACTGGGTGAGCCCCAGGTGGATCTGTAGATCCATCCATGGCTGTTAACAGATTATCTTAATTTATCTGTCGTAGCCGGATTTGAACCTGGAGCCTCCAGCTTAGAAACTCAGCACTCAACTCACTAACCTACCATGCTCCCAACATTATACAATTATAACAAACTGCATACTAGTATAGGATACATTGAAATTGTTAAACACTTCATACGAATATATATAGCAGAAACAATACTTCCTGTAACAACCCAGGGGATCAGGCAAGGATGTATCCCAAGCCCATTACTTTTTATTTTGACACTGGACACGGCCCTGAAAAGAGGGCCATTAAGGGTTTAGAAACCTTAAGCCAACCCACCTCAGTATCCTCGCATTTGCCGATGACATAATTGTTTTCGCAAACAACTGCAGGAACCTCCAGTTCAATTTACGCATCTTACAAGAAGAGTTGGACGTGATAAACATGAAAATAAATACAGGGAAAACCAAAATCATGAGAATAAGAAGAAAAAGCGAGGATGGGGACCGAGTCGTAAGACTAAGCAACACGAGGTTAGAGCAAGTAAGGGATTTTAAATATCTGGATGCACACCTTAACCAACACGGCTGGATAGATGACGAAATAAATGGACGAATAAAAGCTGCCAGCAGGTGTTTTAATTCCCTCAAGAAAGTATTCATCGGGAAAACAGAAGTGTCAAAAATGTACTTTCTTACCGATGTTTACCTATTCAAGTATATCTTGGACTCTAACCAAAAAGCACAAGAGCCATCTTCAAGCCATGGAGATGCGATTTCTAAGAAGAATGGAAGGGAAGAACAGAAGAGAACGAGTGCGAAACGTAACGATACGGTCAAATGTGGGACTTTTGCCAGCTGGGGATAGTATCGAAGAGCATCAGCTGAGATGGTTCGGCCATGTTTCTAGAATGCGAAGGCGTATATGAGACAAAGGTGGAAGGTATAAGACCGAAAGGAAGGCTTGGGAAGGCGCAATCCAGGAGGCTTTTGACAGAAGAGGTTCGGAATGGAGAAGCAGAAGACGATCGGTACAGGAGAGGGATTCATGGATCAAGCTCTACAGAAAGGATCCTTACACCGTTGGCGGTGGAAGATGAGAAGATTAAATAAAATAAAAACTTTAAATACTTGGAATGACTAATATTCGGAGGTCACAAATTTTAACAAAGAACCTGTAATGTAAACTTATCGAGTCCTGGCCAGGGCAAATCTTTTCTCTTCAAAACAAAATTATTTAAAAATAATAACAATTAATAAAAAAATATATATATATAAATATCCAAGATCCTTATTAAAGTAATGTTCAATGAACATTCTTCCATGTGTATACATCGCAAAAATTGCACAGGGATATAGGATCGGTGAAGAGAACGGATTTGTCTGACTTGGATACGACCCCTGGTAGCTCAGTGGTCTAGAGCACTGCTACGGAGAAGCGGACGACCCGTTTTGTTTCTCTTAAAAACAAAAATAAACATATTACAATTGATAAACTACTTATACTGCAAAATGTAATAACTGATAAAATAGCGCAATGTCTTCATCCATTATTTTATTGTATCCCATCTTTCATCTTTATCTTGTTTATATTTCATCTCTTTATTCATTTTATTATATTTCATTACCATTTTATATTCCTTCATATTTTTTAGTTTCGTTTATTTTCATTTTCTTTATTATTTCATTGTAGATATTTTCATTTCCGCTCATTTTGTTCATCCTTCATTTGTATTTCAACAATATTTCCTTCTTTATTATAACTTTATTTGTCTTGTATGCTTACATTTGTTATTACAATGATAATTTATCATTTGTTATTAATTAGTGTTTGTCCTTATCAAATACTGATTTTGCATTGTTACTTTACTTGTTTATGATTATATTTATTATATCAGTTATTTCTGATACTTTTTATTTCATCAGTTACAAAGTTAAACAAACTTTTTTTAAAACTGTTTGGTTTAGTTAACTGATCTTTATGTAGTTTTTTACACTGATTTCAAAAATGACATTGGTTTTTTTTTATCACGTAGGGATTGCCTACAAAATGAAGTTTTTGGAAAAAGTACAAAAAATGGAAAATTTTGGATTTGTTTTTATTATTTTAACATGAAGTAAAAGCAAAAATAAACAACGATACCTAGCTAAAAAAAAAGCATAAAAGTGATGCACTTTTTTTCTAAAATTCCAGTCCATTTACTCTTGAAGCAGCTAAAAATATTTTGCCGAATATTCAGTAGATAGAAACAGAATGGGTTAAAGTAGATAAGGATTTATTAGTATTAACTTTAATTTGAAAAGCTCTTAGAAGCAAATTATCTCCTGGTATATAATGTATTAATCCATCAATGTGCATCTAATTGTTGTTGATTTTTTATTTTCTTAATAAGTCATTTTTGCTATGTTGAAAGAATTTAAGAACTTAGTCAGGTTATGATAAATGTGATTTTTTTTAAACAAAAAATAATTACTTAAAAGAACTGATGATTAAAACCAAATAAAACGGTTATATTATTTTAAATAAAGTGGAGAAAAAGGGGATTTAATCGCAAAAAGCAAAAAAAAACTAAAAAAAAATTGTTTTGATTTAGTTAACTGATTTTTATGTAGTTTTTTGCGCTGATTTAAAAAATGATATTCGTTTTTTTTTTCTAACACGCAAGGCTTGCCTACAAAATAAAGCTGAAGTTTTTGGAAAAAGTACAAACAAGGAAAATTATGGATTTGTTTTTATTATTTTAATATAAAGCAGAAGCAAAAACAAAATAACGATACCAAGCTAAAATGAGCATAAAAGTGATGCACATGTGTTGTAAAGTTATTATAAGTCTTTGTAAAAACGTTTTCTTTTTCCATCAAAGCTTCTTTTGGTACTTTTGCCGCTGTGTTCTTGTGAATTTTCCCTTTTCAACGTCCAACAGTAGTCTGCCACCATGTTGACATTCCATCGACTTTAGTATCTGCGCTCCAGTTCTTTTATATCTTGTTGGAAACGTTCTCAACATTATAATTCTTCATCGTTTCGTTTTGCTCTTTCCTTCTTTCCTCCTCCTTCTATTTTATTTAATCTAAGTGTTTGTTTTTCTCCTTGGTTTGCAGGAATATCAAGTTTTGAAAATAATCAATAGTTGTTGAGCAGTTCTCCATGCAACATGGAGTAGGAAAAAGAAAGAACAAGTGGATTTTGTATTTTTGAGTGGAATGTTTTTATTTGTTGTGAAGATATGATTTTACAGTGGGAATGTTCATGTGTATGTAGAAATAAATTAAAGAGCATTTACAATTTGTCTTAAAATTTGGGACTATATGTTTGTATCTTGTGTATTGGGGGTTCCTCAAGGTAGTATCCTTGGCCCAATCCTTTATACAGTTTATACATCTGACATCCCAACTCATCCTAATACTATCCTTACCACGTATGCTGATGATACATGTGTATTATCTGTCAACACCAATCCAATTATTGTATCCCAAAGCCTCCAATCCCGTATCACTGATCTTGAAGAATGGTGTCAAAACTGGAGAATTAAAATAAACTCTCAAAAATCGCATCAAATCACTTTTACCTTACGTCGTAAACCAATGACTTCCTGCCCTTCAGTATCCTTTAATAATATCCCACTGGTGCCTGTAGAACAGATCCGATACTTAGGGTTGCATCTTGACAAACGATTAACCTGGAATCCTCATACGAGACTGAAAAGACAAGAAACCGCTCGACGTTTCAGGCTATTTCAACACTTACTAGACAAACGCTCTAAGCTCCCAATATATTACAAAAGACTCATCTACATGACCATCATACGACCTATTTGGACCTACGGAGTAGAGCTTTGGGGCTCCACTAAGCCATCGAATTCCTCTCGTATCCAATCCCTACAATCCAAAATCCTTCGTAAAATCCTTAATGCTCCTTATTTTGTTAAGAATAAAATCATCCATAACGACCTTAATGTCCCATTTGTTGCTGATTTGGCCCGAACCCGCTATCTATCCTTTCATAACAAACTTCATTTCCACTCAAACCCTCTGGTTTTAAACCTAGCTTTCTCTTCAATTCCCGATAATCCTCCGAGGCGTCTGAAAAGAAGATGGCCCCGTGACTTCTTAGTTGAACTTATGATTTGAGTATTGCCAGTGGGTAGTTTCTCTACTTGTCATTTTCACATGTCATTATGTATCGCTTAGCACATTTACTTGATGTATTTTTATTATACAGTTGTAAATATCAATAAATAAATTAAAAAAAAAAAAAAAAAAAAAGTGTATTGGGGGGTGTTTTGGTACACCCCAAAGTTCTGCTCCAGAAGTCCCAATAGGTCTTAGATTAGTCGTTTGTATCGTAAGCCATGTGAAGATCTGTTGTCCAGATAGTTGTTAGATGAAAATGCAATTAGTACCATTTTGTATTTTCAATTTTGTACGTATTTTCGAAGTTAGCCTTTTGTCCAAGTGTAATCCAAGATTATGAAACTAGTAGTCGCCGTGATAGGATACTCAATTCAGGAGTCCGAGAGATAAGTGTTGTCCATATTACCATTCTCGAAAAAATCAAAATAATGCGATTAGAGTGGTTTGAACCTCTAATGAGGATAGAAAATAATAGAATATTAAAAATGGTTATTTACTTAGAAGAAGAAGAATAGAACGAGCAAGTACTATGGCATCTTAATGAAGAAGACGCATTTGACAGGAAGACCTGGAAAAAATATTATCCTAAAATTTCGTTGGAAAAAAACTCAACTTTGGGTAAAATATCAATAAAAAAAATGTTAATAATAAAATAATCCGAGATAGCATACATCATTTTTATAAGGTGCTTCGTCGTTGTCAATTTTGATTGCTGGACACGAATGGAGAAGCTTTCGTGGCTCGATTTTGAGGCTTCTGTTTTGATTGGCCATTTGTAGAACTATTTTAATTCTAATCTATATATATAAAAGAGTTTGTGCTGACTGAAAGACCATCGCAGAGCCAAAACGGCATAAGCTACAGACTTGAAATTTGGACAGTAGGCATATTGTATAAGGTCAACGCGCACAAAGAGAAGATTTTTGAAAATTCATCCCTAAGCAGATGAAAAGGGTGAAAAACTTTTGCAATAAAAAAAAAACGTTTGAAGCGAGCAACATGAAATTTTAGATTTAGCATCTACATCTAAAATAAACGTGTTTTTTATTTTTTGAAAATCAATCCCTTAAAATAGGGAAAATCGTAACATATTAAGTTAGATATGTGAAAATAAATAGGCAGGCTTTAGTTTTAAACATAATGACAATAGTATTCAAGATTTTGCAAAATTAACTCCCAGAAGCCTGCAATAATGGATGAAGTTATTATGGGACTTACGTAATTTTTACGTAATTTTAGATTTCATTTTTACATTTAAAATAAATAATTATGTTTTCTTATTTTTTCAAAAATCATCCCCTAAAAGTTTAAAATAGATGCTGAATATAATTTCATATTATAATATGAATTATAATAATAATAATAAGGGATGGAAATTCGTGAGGGACTTACGTCACATTTAGAGGGACTGACATAAAATTTTAGATTTACCTACATTTTTCGTTTAAAAATGTGTTTTTTGTACAAGAATTGCTAATGGTAGTTGATATTTTCACTATTGAAAGTGCATTATATATAAAGAATTGGTCCAGACTGACAGACCTGTAATTATGCCATTTAATATTTAAATGTACATATCAGCAGATTTACTTGTTATAATCATATTATAGTTGTAAATATCAATAAATTAAATTTTTTTTTAAATATTTAATAGGACATTTTATAAAAATCTATCAACAAAGGAATAAGAATTAGTAGGCTGGCTGAATTCACAATCCTTTAAGTCATTGTGAATATTAAGCTAGTCGACAAATTCCAACAAAAAAGAGAATAATAGCAAACCAAAAGATGAATAATGCACCCAAAAAACACACATCCCACCACCTCCAAGGCTCAAATGCAACTACTGAATCATGAGGAAGGTTGATGAGCTGGATAAGGTTAGATAAAAACAGCTGATAAATACTCCAGAATTTTGAAACTTCAATATACACTCACCAAAATTCAAAAAACACACCAGAAAAATAAAATAAAATAAATAATAGTAATAAACAACACAAAAACATAAGACAAAAGACCACATGAAAAAATTAAAGTAAAAGTGAAAGAAAAAAAGAACATAATCAAGAAACCAGTGGACTTATGGCTATTCCACAAAATATATTAGTGTTACGGTCAGAGCGGGAAGGAGGACCGGCTGAGAGGATTAGGCGAACAATGGGATTAAGCCGGAAGGGATCAAAGGTAGACTAGACTCATCGGGATCTGCGTGGAATATTCTAGGTGTCCCCACCCCAATCTCCCTTGCCTATATAAAAAGGCGAGCTGTTTTAGCCGGGCAGTCAGTTATAAGTCAGTGAGTAATAAGCCAGTAGTAATAAGCAGTCGTTAACTAGTGATAGTGCGTGTGAGTTACAGTGAGTTAGTATCAGTCTGTAATAAGTGCTTAGTGAGCAACAGTGACAATTAGTGGCCGTGTAATAAACTGTGGGTCAGTTTGCCATATTTGGAGAGTCTTACGGTCGGTGGACTTAAGTTAGCGAACTGTAAGTGTTAATTTGTAATTGTAAACTATAGTGTAATATTATAGTATTTGTACAAATTTATATATAAATAGTTTAGTTATTTAGTATTAGAAATATCTTATATTGTTTGTATATTATCTTAGAAATTAGATAACATTTAGTAGAATATTGTTATTAGTTTAATAATTTAACTGTTTTAAATAATCTCATTGTATTCTTTCTAATTTGTTAGTAAATATTAGATTATTGAATTAAGTAATAGTTTAGTCCATTTTACACCCATTTTTAGCCCGTAACATTATGAAAAGGGAAAAAGAGACCTTAAATAAATGTTAAACTAGTGGAAAAATTCCAACAAAAAGCTGGATTCCAAATATATATACTGGGGCAGATATTTTCAATTTATGTTTTAGTTTGGAAACTTAAGGGCTTTTTGTTGGAATTTTTTCACTGGCTTAACATTTATTTAAGGTATATGTTTCCCTTGTCATTGTGAATAATTTGGAGTATAACTTTTATTTTAGTTTGAGTAGCTAGTTAATTCACTCTCCATTTAAACTCAACTTAAGTTTTATTACATCAACGCGGACGTAGTCGCAGGTAAAAGCTATTTTCTTATATAACTAGTTTTCTAAATAGGACTTGTGTAGTCAGTATAATACGTAATGAGTAGCTTGGCAGGTAATTTACGAAACGGTTTTAAAGTGTTAAGAATTAATTTAGGTAACCTGAGACAGCTCTCTTGGACTATCCAGAGTCTAATTGACTCCGACTTCCAGAACATCCTGATTTATTACTGGATGCTGAAGAATGCCTTCCGCTTCAGAACTGTTTACCCACGACCGAGGGAAGAAGTAAACATGGCAACAACTTCGTCCGAAATAAACTACTCCAGTCAGCTCCGGGACAGATGCCTGCATTCTGTTCAGTATCCAGTATCCAAATCTTGTATCCAGCCTGTAGAGGGTACTACGATTTCCTACCGATCTGGGAATTATCTATTCTTAAATTAATTAAAGTCATGTTAGGGGTGACCTGTAGTGTAGTGGTTATACAATGCACATGATCGAGAGTTTTTAACCCGGCAAGGGGCTCTACGATTTTTTATAAGCGGGTAAAAAATCATTGATTTTGCAGTCCTTCGGAAGAGACGTAAAACGGGGATCCGATGCCAGGTACTCGCTAAAGATCTCTTTCGTAATTAAAACAAAAGCTAGACAAAATTTATGACTGTAGCATCATCCGATTAGCCAAAGCGGTATAAAGTGACGTTAAATGAAAAAAATCTGTTCAACATAATTTCTAGAACAAAAATCATAAAATTCAGCATTTATGAGCAAAGCCTTCATTAGCAATTGTATTGGTTGAAGCTTTTTAATTCGGGAACGACATTTCTGACCATTTCCAATATGTTTTTTTTTTTTGTTAAATAAAGTATAAATAATAAAGTCATTTAAAAAACGCGCATAAAGTCAATAAAATAAAATAAGAAGATTAAGGTTCTGCGAAGATTGAGAAATCTTCTATAAAATGAGAGGACACAAGAGTGCTGGGGAGGGGGGGGGGGACATCAAACAGGTGAAGGAAGAAACTGAGACTGAAAATAACAGACCAAGACTGTTTCGATATGGATGATTATGGGAAGAAACTAAAAGAAATTAAGGTCCTTGTGGAAAAGAGATTTGCGAGAAAAGGAATAGCGTGGACTTTTAAAGAACGAAACTCATAAAATTGATGTATCTATTTTAAAGAAAAAAATACCAAACTACTTCTTCTAGGTTGGTTTGAAGGGGTAGAAAAAGACTTACAGGAAGTAGACATTACTTGTGGAGTTATTCAAAAAATCGTCGAAGGATTGAACTAAGTGCCTACCAGGGTTTTAAAAAAAAAATTGAAAAATAAAATCGATCGGCCAACAAATTTGCAGAATATATATAAGAAAATTAGCCGGTGTTTACTTCGGTGGCACTATCTTTTGGTGGGCATCGGCCTTCTCAATCTCTGTCTAGTGCAGCCGTTGTCCAATCAGTTGGGGTCTCCATCAGGCCCTGCCCAGAGGCTACCGACACATCCATCCTCGTTCTGGGGTTCTGGTGCGATGCTACACTTTACTTTAAAATGTTCTTGATGTTATCTGTTTATCTCATCGTTTCCACACGATCCGCCTACCAATGGTTCAACCTCCCGATCTTATTAACTCTGGCATTTTACATTCTTTCCAAAGGACGGCTGTTTGAGCAACCTCGAAATAGTTATTGGACCTTTCGATGAGAGCTCCGAAATGTATAAGGAAAATAAATTTCTGATTCAATTATACCAGATCGCATGTCATTTTTATTGTAACCTTTTATTAAACTAATAACATAAATCAATTTTCATAAATTAAATTACTAATATTTTTGAGAATGAAAAAACAATTAATTAAATTAAAAGAACAATTTAAACGTTTTTATAATTAGCAAATGAAGTTACTAATATTAACTAAATTATAAACAACTAATTAATAACAAAAGAAAACAATTATTATTTAATCTTACGATAATAAATTTAACTCTATTAAATTTAAAATAAAATCTATTACAAAATAATGAATGTTTATCTGGTTTTCTTGTTGAAATGATATAATAATGAAAACTCTTATATGTCAGTCGAAGTAGTCTCCAGTAGATAGTAGATTCTCGGCAGGGCGAGCTGGATGTTGAGACGACAGAGGATTTTCGTCGGCAGGGCGAGCGAAGACGTTGAGACAATAGAGGTTGAGATGATCGACTGGGTCAATTCGAATTGGTCGAATCTATGAAGAAGTTTAAACTAATTACACCTGCAGGTGGGCAGTATATTATTATCTTCTTCAAATTCACACAAAACAATTTTGGGCTCCTATAGAGCATACGATGTGCACGTCAAGAGGCTCGTGCCAACACTGTCTGCTCGGTCTAGCCGGAGCGAACAAAAGGCGCTCGACCCTCTTTTGTTTTTCTCTCTTCACTTTTATAACATATGTTTTCACACTTACAACAAATATTACACTTATATATAAACCATATAAAATTACCTTTTAAATTAAATTATTCTAAACAATTATGAAATTAAACGTTTAAATTATTATTAAATAAAATGTGAAAAATAAGTAAAAATGCTCTTTCTTTTACGAAAACAATTATTTAATTTTTATGATTTAAACTAATAATATTTTATAAGGTTACTACTTCATCTGGCATTAACAACGGCATTAGACAAAGAAGGTTGTGCTAGCCGCTTCACCACAGGTGAACCTATTTGTTTAGTCTTATTCTTTCAACCCTAGAGAATATTCCTCACGCCCTGTTCTTTGCAAACAGTTCGTTAATTCCAATAAGTTCTTGGATATAGTTGTTGAACTTTTGACATTCCACGAAAACTTTAATTTTAAATCTATTCCAATCCTTATAATAGTAATAATAAGGCTGTGCTAACCCGAAGGCTCGAGACCGACACCACTAATCTTTGCTTATAAGCTTCCGTCCACGGAACACTACCCAACCCTAATCCTCAATATCATCCTTAACGCAATCCTCCCATCTACTCCTCGGTCAACCCTTCAGACCTAATCCAATCCTTACAATACAAAACCTCCAGCACTGCTTAGTATTTAAAATTGTTTATAGAAAAAAAAAAACGCACCACTATAACACATGAATAGGCTTGGGTCCAGTACGTGGTTGAGATTGTACTCTTGCATAGGCGGACAACGGTTGTCCAGGGATGTGATTGGTACAGAGAGCCTGAGGAGGTCTTTAAATTCCATACGATCCACATGTAGTCGCATGGAACAACTCAGCACTCTACATACTGTTACGGGCTACTGGGCGTAGAATGAATTAAACTATTACTTAATTCAAGAATCTAATATTTATTAACAAATTAAAAAGAATGCAATGAGATTATTTAAAACAATTAAATTATTAAACTAATATCAATTTACAATAACAATATTCTACTAAATGTTATCTAATTTCTAAGATAATAAGATATTGCTAATACTAAATAACTAAACTATTTATAAATAAATTTGTACAAATACAATAATATTACACTATAGTTTACAATTACAAATTAACATTTACAGTTCGCTAATTAAAGTCCTCCGACCGTAAGACTCTCCAAACATGACAAACTGACACACAGTTTATTACACTTATTACACGGCCACTAATTGTCACTGTTGCTCACTAAGCACTTATTACAGACTGATACTAACTCACTTTAACTCACACGCACTGTCACTAGTTAACGACTGCTTATTACTCACTGGTATGGCCAAAACAGCTCGCCTTTTTATATAGGCAAGGGAGATTGGGGTGGGGACACCTAGAACATTCCACGCAAATCCCGATGAGTCTAGTCTACCTTTGATCCCTTCCGGCTTATCTTAATCCCTTCAGGCTTATCTTAATCCCTTCAGCCGGCCCCTCTGCCCCTCTGATCGTAACAATGCTGTGTTACCACGATTTTAGACTTTAAATAAAATAGTTACATATGTTAAGCTACAATTTTAGCACTGATACTTAATAATTTTATTTATTTTTATTTCAGGAAGCTGTTCAGAATGATTATAATACTTCTGTCCTTTTTTATGTCCATAATTTCTTCTAAAGCGATACCAAATTTCAATTTAGGAAGCCTAGAAGGTACGTTACATCTATACTTTAATTATTGTAAATATTTAAAGGATTTTATGTACGGGCGAAGACAACGAACATCTTTTTTCAGATACAGTTGGGTTAGCCAAGGAACATGTTCCGAAAAAAGTGAGAGGATTCGTTCATCAGGATTTGAAATTGGACTGCCTAAAGCAAGACATGGAAGAACTGTCCAGCGATACCGTGTATTCCTGGGTCTTTTATGTGAGTGAATTAAATTTTCTTGTATACAGCATTTCTTCAATGGAATTTCATTTTTCCTTTGTCTTAAAGTTAATAAATTTCAGCCTTCCTCGCAAAATTCTGCAGGTGGAAAAGACCCCGTGAGCTACATACTCTGCGGAGGTTCGGACTTGCCTCCGTGCAACAGGAAACTTATCGTGGAGAAAGTGAACAGCTCTTCGAACGGCCTCTACAAGTGTTCGGTATTGACCGAGAAGGAAAGTGGTCATGTAATGACTTCGAAACCGATCGTCACTTATCAGCTCGAAGTCAAAGGTAAAAATATGAAGAAACTTTTTATTTTTATTAATTATTGGTGTCATAAATGGAGGATTAAAATAAACTCCCATAAATCTCATCAAATTACGTTTACCCTCCGACGTTAACCAACGACTTCCTGTCCTCATGTATCGGTTAATAACATCCCACTGATTCCTGTAGAACAGGTCCGGTACTTAGGACTGCACCTTGAGAAACGCTTAACTTGGAATCCTGGATAAAAGAAACACATTTGGCAATTGCAAACACACTTCCCTCCTTTTTTTCTATAGGTTACAGTTGAGGTTACCCAAAGCCTCCCATATGGTCTCAGCCATTACAATATCATGAATATCGTACATAACAATAATAGTCTCTCCTATGTACTGAACCAAAGATCCTTCATGGAGTGTCTTGGTACAGGTTAGGTTGATTTGTACACTCCAAGATAAGATAATGCAAATTTCTTCGAACCTTTAAGTTCGCTCTTGATCGACATAATTTTTTCCTCAAATACATAATCGTAATTGACTAAACCTTGAATCATTATTTTTATTTTTATTTTTTTACATGAATCGGGCAGCAAGGACCACGCGAATATCACTCAACTCTTTATCACACTCTCCGCCTTCCGTCTACTCCAATACTCTCTCATCTTCCTGGACTGTTCCTCTCCCTCGTCCTTAGTCCATTTTCTCCCTCGTCTCTTCTTTAATTTAAAGAAAAAATGTTAAGATAAGATTTGTCCAGGGCGGGATTCGAACCCACCAATTTGCATCGCACATGTACAACGCAAAATTACGAGAACGCGGGGATATAGGATCGGTGAAGAGAATGGATTTTTCTGGCCGTTGAGCCAGGTTAGCTCAGTTGGTTAGAGTCCTCGGCCGCGTTTGTTCGCGGTAAACTCAATAACCACTGCACTGGTTTTCATGCAGTTTTCACCAATAGATATCTAGAGTGATTCACCAGAAAGTTTATGTATATAATTTGTCGAGGTTTTGCGTAAATGGGATGGAATATTGATGGGTTTCACCGAAGACGCTCCCTAATCCCGTGCAATTATCTAACGTGCCAGATAATAAATTCGTATATATAGAAATATTTGGTTTTGTTTTTTATTTTATAATTTCTATATAATAAAGTACATTAGCTGAGATGGGAAGAAAGAAAATCAAGACTCACAAAGAAGCCTAACCAATGATATTCGCCTGGTCCTTAGTGATAAAAAAAAAAATACATTACACAAACAAATTATGTAGGCATAATATGCCTTATTACCCGAGCAAAGCCGGGGTAGGTCGCTAGTATATAATAAATTATACATTATTATTAATGTAATTATAACTTTTAATCAAAATAATTCTCAATCAAAAATATTCTTTGTTTTTCAGCAGATCATGAACCGAAATTTTTGGAAGGTCCGCAAATGGTCAATGTTTATGAAGATACGTCTGCTACTCTTGTCTGTAAGGTCCAGAGTGAAATTCCTATCATAATTAAATGGTTCAAGAGGGACAATTATCCTAAAGTCAACGTAACCGTCATACATTACAACAATAACACATATCGGGTAAGAGTTATCTAATTATTAAAATTTGTAGTCTTATGTTTCATAATAGGTTGGGGAAAAAGAAATCCATTATTTTCGCGTGAAATTCAAAACTTTACTTTGGGTCAAATATGCACCGTTTTGTTGTATAATTTGTTCACATTTTAAAGGTAGCTTCATAATGCCTCTTTCAAGGAAGTCTTGTAATCTGTAGTAGTAGTCTGCAAAAAACTCTAGTAATCTATTATCAAAATCTTCTCTTGATCCCAATTTCTTATCACTCAGGAAGTTTTCCAATGCGAGAAAAAGGTGGTAATCGCTTGGTGCTAGGTCTGGACTATATGGTGGATGCATTAAAACTTCCCAACCAAGGTCCAAGAGTTTCTGGCGAGTAACTACAGACGTGTGTGGCCTTGCGTTGGCCTGATGAAACACAATACCTCTTCTGTTGGCCAATTCTGGCCGTTTCTGTTCAATCGCTAAATTCAAACGGCCCAGTTGTAAACAGTAGATCTGAATTTATTGTTTGGCCATACGGAAGCAACTCATAATAAATTATTGCTTTCAAGTCCCACCAAATACACAGTAGAACCTTCCTGGCCGTTAGACCATTGGAGGTGCTTCACCACGCTTTGACCACGATCGTCTTAGCGCAATATTGTCTTATGTGACCCATTTCTCATCCCCAGTCATCATCCGTTTAAGAAATGAGTCTATTTCATTCCGTTTTGCCGAGGCTTCGCTGGTGGAAATTCGATCCATCATGTTTTTTGGCGTTAATTGGTGTGGCGCCCAAACATCGAGCTTCTTTTTAAATACAGCTTTGCTCAAATAGATTAAAACTGTTTTATGGTCGGTCTTTAGCTCCTGGACGATGCTACGACTACTAACATGCCAGTCAACTTCGATAATTTCTGTGATTTTATCGACATTTTCGACGACGGGCCTGTCTGTGCAAAGTGCATCTTTAACACCAAAAATGCCTGAACGGCACGTAATTATCTGTTACGGTATCGGCACCATAAAGACCATTCACAATTTCAGCGGCCTGGGTTGCATTTTCGCCTTTAACAAAGAAAAACTTTTCTCTTTGTTGATTTCCATTGTTAACACCCTGTAACTCAGGACTGAATGGAACAAACAAAAAACAGCCGAAGAATTTTTTAGTTTGAAATGTCACCTTGACAATGAGCATAAACTTGCAATTGTTTGTTCGATATTTTACGAGATATCGATCACTACTCACCACATCCAACGAGAAAATAATGGATTTCTTTTTCCCCAACCTATTATGTATTTGTTTTAATAGTTAATTTATTGCTCTTACAGCCTTTAAAGAATGTCAAAGAGTATGCAGAGGGAAACATCTACGTCAGTGAACTCGTATTCACTAAGCTGTTCAAAAATGATTCAGGCATTTATGCTTGCAGCTTCGTGAGTCCTACAGGACAAATAATATACAAGGAAGGGAGCATCAGTGTGCATCAAACACTTGGTGAGTTTTTATTAATTATTTTTCTTCTTTATCTTCCAATCATCTGTATGAACCCCTGATGAGAAACGCTGTCTCTTCAATTTGGACCATGCCTCCAATAGCCTTATGGATTTCATGTTCATGTTCATGCCGCAGACATCCTCAAACTACTTGAGTCGCCTGTTCTTCAAAGTAGTTTTTAGTTCTTGTAGTTCCAATTGCTCTCTTATACTTTTGTTTCTTATGCCATTTTCCCCACCGATCTACGTAGGAACCTCACTCAGGGGTTGTTCATCCTTCGAATTTAGTGGCTGCTTTTCACACTCATATATATTCCGCAAAAGTAAATAGGGGCATTGCTGATTTTGTGGTATTTACTTTGCATAGCAATCTTATTATCCTGGAGACCCTCCTGGGGCTGACCCAGGTTCTATAAAGTGGGTTCTATTATTCGGGTCCTAAAACCTGGTTGTTGATCAAGGGCCATATGAGTATTTTTCTTTATAGCATAAATAACAGATATCTAAAAAATAATATGCTTGCGTTTTCCGAAACAGACCCCAGATTTACATTCCACTGCAGGTATATCGACATAATCCAACAAAAACTTATCAAAAACAACCTGCATTGGTTCAGCAAAAGGGTCTAATACTCTTAAACTACAACAATTGGCCTCATGTTTCACGTACAGTGAAGAAACTATACGAGCTGGGTTACTAATTTCTCCTACACCCAACTTATCTCTAACATATTTCCTTCTGTTCAGAAATTTGAACAATTTCCTTGAGGGTATAATTTTCAATTTAAAAAAAAAATACATTTATTGAAATTCACAACTGTATACAGAATACATCAAGTAAATACAATGAAAGATAAATCATGTCCAGAGACAAAGGCAAGTAGAGAAACTACCCAATGGTAGTACTCAAATAAAAAGTTCAGCTTAGAAGGTCACGAGGCCATCTTCTTTTCAGACGCTCGGAGGATTATCAGGAATTGATGAGGTTGCGAGGTTTTAAAATAATGGGTTTGAGTGGAAATGAATTTTGTCACAAAAAAATGGATATCGGATTCGGGCCAAATCAGCAACAAACGGGACCTTTTTTTCGGGTCCTAAAACCTGGTTGTTGGACGCCATATCGGACTTCATCAGAAATCACTTCCCTACACAACCGTTCCCCTTGAAATTGTACAGTCTCTTCCACGTACAGTCTGAACCCAAGAAGTTCATCATGGGTTGTGGTGGTAGAGTTTTTTGTTTTTTTAGATATTATTATCGAACCGGCTTTTGTTCTTGTTAACTCTCCCCTTTTCATTTTCTTTAAACACTATACTTACCGGCCACTTTGTTATCATTCTTAATCTCTACCCATAATTTAACTCTATTTTCAAGCCCATCATCTGTTTTTTCTAAACATTCAAACCTATTTTTGACATCTAGCGCGCATCGATTATTAATTGAATACTTTATAATTTATCTAAATAAAAAAGATACATTAGAATAGAAAACGGTTTTCTCCTTCTTTTTTTTGCCAGTTTTTGTAGAAGCTGTAAGATTACTCAATCATGATCTGACCCACATTCTGCATCATTGGTACGATCTCATGTTAATTACACAATTCCGCCATCTGTTTTTGCCAACACACGATCAATTGATGAGACCCGCTCCAATTTTCAGTAGCACAAATACATTTCCTTGTTGTTGTCTTTTTGGAATGACATCAATAAAAATAGCTGAGGAGAAAATATAGGCAATTTCATCTTAACGAGTTTAATATTATAATTCCATATTTCCATGCAATTGGGGAGCGGAGTGGCTCAGTGGTAGAGCGCTGAGTTGCCATGCCGTAAATCCTGGTTCAAATCCCGCTGCGGGCAAGACTTTTATTTATTCTGTTAGCAATCGGAGATGGATCATGTGGGATCTAGGACCCTCCTGGGGCCATCCAGCCTCTATAAAATATAAAAAAAGGGTACCCAAAATAAGGGGAGAAATCTGGCAGTTGAGCGTGACCTAGGACAAGTCACCTCCTTGCAGAACCGTTGTCCATGAAACTGTACGTCTCTACCATGTACTGAACCCCAAACCCGTTCATGGGTTGTAGTAGTACAGGTTTTTTATATTTCCATGCAATTGGACACTTCCATCATAAGAAATGTGCTTATTTACATTTGCAAGATGAGACATAAGACATTGTAAACCAATGACTTCCTGTCTCCAGTGTTTGTTGATAAGTTCTTATAATACCTGACTGATTCCAGTGGAACAGATCCGATACTTAGGACTACACCTTGACAAACGTTTTAACCTGGAATCCTCTTACTAGACTGAAATGACAAAAAACTGCTTGCCCTTTCAGGCTAATGCAATACTTACAAACGCTCTAAACTCCCAATTAATTTAAAAAGACTCATATACATGCCTATTATAAGACCTACTTGGATTTACGCAGTAGAGCTTTGGGGCTCCACTAAGCCATCGAATTCCTCTCGTATTCAATCCTTACAAACCAAAATCCTCAATCCTCCTAACTTTGTTACGAATAAAATTATCCATAATGATCTTAATGCCCCATTTGTTGCTGATTAGACCCAATATCAATCGTTTCATGATGTACTTTATTCCCACTTGTTTGAACCCTAGCAACCTCTTCAATTCCTGATGATCTTCCGAAGCGTCTGAAAAGAAGATGGCCTTGTGACCTTCTAAGTTGAATGTGTTATTCGAGTACTTCCAGTGGGTAGTTTCTCTACTCCTCTTTGTATTTTTCCTAATTACGCATCATTCACTCTATTTACTTGTATTATTATAATAAAGTCATGAATTCCAATTAATAAATTTTAAAAAAATAAGGTATTCTAGGAATATGACCAGATATGACTCATGACTGACCCTTCATGAAAAAAATGAAGAGTTATAGTGGGAACTATCTTTAACATATAGCATTCTCAATCCGCTGCTGTATAATAAAATGCGATAAGTGAAATTGAGAATTATTTATCCAGTTATTAATCAGAAACAGCAAAATAACATCCTGATACAGATGTTCGCTTATTGCTTGCAATAACAATGACGTTAATTAACTAACTGAATATTTTAAAAGACATAATATTTTTTCCAAATGTTAAATACATGTCATCCCGATAAAGATTTGAAAAAAAACTAAGAGTACCTTTTGAGAAGTTGATACTATGAAAATGTGGTACTTGTGTAATATCCAGTACCTAGGGACTGTTATCCGCCTTTGTTTATAACCTGCACACTGATAATTCTGATACTGATAACACCTAACTTCTTATACACATTAATGGAAATTGAAATATAAAAAAGCTAATTCTAGACTGCTCTAGCCACGTTCCTCTTCTTATATAAATGATTTCTCGACACTTTCGATGAAAACATTTTCATTTCTATACACTGAATATTATTACATAAATAAAATTATTTTTTTACTACTTTTTTCAGTTATCTTTTCTTCATTGGTTCAAGAGAAGTGGGAGATATTTGCTGCTGTTCTTGTAGTGATCATCCTAGTCATCGTTACGGTTCTGTGCATGGTCATCCTCTGCTTCAAAAAGATGTGGGAGAAGAACGAGGATCAACCTTTGAACATCAGGAGGAAGCCGTCGAAAAATGATCTCGATGGAAATGAAACATCGGAATATGAGCATGTTGTTCTTTAAACAGAAAAAAAAATCTACTTTAATTATTGTACCTGTTATTTAGTATTTTTTGTAATTTTGTATGTTTTTTAATAAGGATTAAGTGGTAGTTATTCCGCAAGTTGTCGCTTCGAGCTAAGTTACAAGTTTTAACTTTTTATTCGTTTCCCTTTAAATATTTTTCAAAAATAAAAGCTATCATGAGCTTCAGTATGGAAAAGAGAATGTAATCATGGGAAATGTGTATAGTTTGGAAATCATTTCTTCAAGAAATGAACGTTTCAACAAACATATATTATCTATACCTCAAAATCTTAATTTCTTGATGAAATGATTATCGAAATCTTCTTATTTCCCATAATTATAATGTTTTTTCCAAGCTACAGCTCATGATAACTTGTATTTTTGGAAAATATTAAAAATGAAATGAATGAAAAGTTAAAACTTGTGACTCAACTCGAAGGGACAACCTGCGGAACTGATACCGATTAAGTTCTTCTTTCAAATGAACATTAACAGATAAAACATATCGTTATAAATATCTTGTAATGGTTAAAACATCTGTTTTTTTTTTAAACTTTATTTTTCAAAAAAATAAGTATTAGACGTCGCAGGTTGTTTAACTTAATTTTTTTTATTTATCTAAAAACTGCTTAAATCTACTTAAGGTATTGAAGTGTAAAAATGTGGGAAGTTAATATAAGAACTTTTTTACTGAATATTGGTTTTTGATTTTTTTTATTTGTACATAAAGAATATTTTCCTTAATACAGTTTTTTTTTTATTAATTTTTTTTTAGTTTTAAAGGAGAAAAAAAAGCAGTTAAATAAAAAAAAAACATATATTACCACCTTTTTTTCAACACTAATTTTTATAAACTAAATAACAACAAATCAAATCGTACTACATCCCTGTCATACCAAGGAGAATAACAATCCATTGGATAGAAAATAATTTAACTTTTGAAGTTAAACATTTTAATAATATAGTTAATAAATTAATTTATTAGCATTTTAATGCCTCAACTAATAATGAGAAAAGCACAATGGTAAATAGTTTAGTTTTAAATGAATTATTTGTTCGAAAAAACGAACACATTTCATCATCACAAGAATGGAGAATTGCATCTCCGAAAAAAAAAATAAATAAATAAAAAAATATTGGAAAAATTAAATATAGGAAAAAGAAAACAAATTTGATGGAAACATCATTCCAGACTTTATATATATCTCAATTCAACAGGTTAAGATACAAATTTCATTCAGAGGTAAACACTGTATACAAAAATTAACAGGCTACATCGCAACACCTTGATGCCAACAACATACAGATCAATTGGTCTTTTATATCAAATCGTTAAATATAAATCTAATTAAGAAAAAATAATTATAAACAGCTGGGCTATTTAAGGTTATTTAAAGCAAATATTTTCTACAGTGAATAATAAAATTCATAATCGCCTACGAAAAATTTCAGCCGAACTATCTCAACTTTGACAACTAATTCTTTTCGAAGCATGCTTGAGAAGACAATATGACATATAGTTAATATAAATTTTATTGAATAATGTAATAAAATTGTTTTTTTTTATTATTTAATTTTACTAAAATTTGAGCAGTGATTAATTATGATGCATTTTGTCTTGTTTTTTTTAAATAATTTTTTTTTCATTTGTTTTGTTAAAAATTAATTGATCTTAAGTTAGCCTTTATAAAAAAAAAAAAAATGGCCTACAGATTAGAACATAATATAATTTGAAAAGTATATAGTGTAGTTTTTCTTTCCTAAATAATTATTGCACAAATTCACAAACTTTATTAGAATTACAATAAATTAAAAACTAATATAACACTTTATTTAAATTGGCTATGACTATGTACAATCATTATTATATCGAGAACAACGGTAGGAGCGTGGGGCGGTCTCGTTGTTTTATATTTACAAACAATTAGTTATTTGTTTATTAAAGAAAAAAAAATCCTGCATCACATCTATTTTTAATTTAAACTTAATATTTAATTTAATTAAGATCGATTTGCTATTTCCCAGGTAATAATTTTACATGGAGATCCAGCAGCTGGTGTAACAGTTTGATCATGCCCTATTTTATTTTCAAGTATTATTAATATACACGAATATACCTCTAATACTCAGCAACAATAAAAATCAAATCTAGCTGAATGTAATGATAATAAACAATTTGCTTCAATTTTTATATAACCATTATATATAATATTCATAATTAATTGTTTTATTAAAAGCAACGGTATCAGTTCTGCAGCTTGTCGCTTGTCAAGTTTAGTCATTTTTCATTTGTTTTTAATATTTACCAAAAATATAAATAATCGGGAGCTTTAGTGCGGAAAAAAGTAGTGTAATTAAGGAATATTTATGTATATTTTGGTAACATTTCATCAAGAAATAAACGTTTCAACTAAAATTTTGAAGTGTAGATGATGCATGTTTGTTGAAACGTTCATTTCTTGATGAAATGATTACCGAAATATACTTTTTTCCTTTAAGTACACTTTTTTTTCATACTGAAGCTCACGATTATTTATATTTTTGGAAAATACTGAAAAGGAAACAAATAAAAATAAAAACTCGAAGCAACAACCTGCGGAACTGATACCAAAACAACATTTATTAATGTTTATCATTATATTGTTACATAAACGTTAAGTTGAAGAACACTTGGTTTTATTGCCACAGCACCAGCTGTATTTCCATGTAGAATTATTAGTTCCGGCTTATAAAAAAAAAAAAAAATATATATATAAATAGTACTTTAATAAAATACTTTCGTGAAAGTTTGAAGTGAAGAAAGCTGTAAAATAGCCATTAAGTAAATAACATACTTGATTTATGAAATAAAATAGAAAATCTATGTTTAGTAAACAATTTAATCCGTATAAAATACATTGTGAATTATGGTAGCGTTAAAAGAGAAAAGAAGAAAAATAAATAAAAGAAAAAGAGCAATCAAATAATCACTTCCCCCTCTTTTTTTAATTGATCTAAGAAGAGACATGCTTTAAGATAATAATACTATCACAGAAATTTGAATTTTTCTCATAGCATTAACATTTCCTACTCATCATCGGTATCGCCGTCGCTTGAGAAGTCTTGAGCAGGCATTGTCCGGCTGCTATACGGTGTTCTTGACATTTGTCTGTGGATCAGAAGGAAATTTAAAGTTAAAATTTCTCGTCAATTCATACAAGCTTAATCCTTCAAATGTAGAGACAAATTTTATAAATAGTTTTTAAATAAAGTACAGTGAAGTGTCAATTATCCAAACTAATGTTGTCAAGGGTGGCTCAGATAATCGAAATTCACTAAATAAAAAAATAAAAAAATATATATATATACATATAAACATGCGTGAAAGGAAAATCTAAAACAATTAAAGCATGATTATTTATTTGCATAAAAATAACTTCCTCTTCATGGCAGCTAGATCACTAATTCCTTTTAGTAGCAATAAAATAAAATTACATTTGAAAAAAAAAACCAGTTCCATTAATCAAACATTCGGATCATCGACGCTCCACTATACATGAAGAGAGCATTTTTTAAAGAAAAATCTAATGAACTAAACAAATGTAAATGAAATATAGTGGAATCCCGATATTTCGTATCCCGATTATTCGTATTTCCGGCTAATTCGTACAAATTTTCCGGCCCCCAGAGAAAATCCCGATAAATGGTATAAAATCAATGCATTTCAGACCCCTAGGTAATTCGTATTATTTTTATGCTCGAGGTCACTTATAACGTCATATAATTTGTATTTCCAGCTTTAAAATTTCGTTACTTAGTACTGTTTTCGAAAGGGGGGGAGAGAACAGTGAAGCAGATATGCCAGGGAGCAGAATGAGAATAAATGCTTTCTAAGAAATCACTCAATTTGTATTGTTTTTATACACAAGTCTGTTTGTATTGTTTAGAGGCACAGTAGATCCTATTGTTTTTTACGGGAGAGCGAGTGAGAGAGACAAGTTTTCTAAGAAATCTCATAAGTAATTTGTACTGTTTTCGCTCAAAGGAAATGAGGGGAGTAGAGAGGGGGAGTTCTAGGAATTTTATTAAGCTTTTCTTACAATCACACTTTTATTTACAATTCAGTCTCGTTTTTGTTACCGTTGTGACACGTATTCATGCCTCCAAAATACGTTAGCCTCTCTATTGAAGAGAAACAACAAATCATAAACGCCGTGATCATTGGCTGTATGCTAATTGACGTATCCAAGCATTTCATCGTCCCTGGTTCCACGATCACATCAATTTTGAAGAACAAGGACAAAATCACTTCCCAGACTTGTAAAGAACTTAAAAAAGTAGTTCGTACAAGCAAGGAATTCAAATGTACCAGTTGGAGGTAATATTTGAAGGGAAAAAGCCCGAGTTTTCACAGAAAAATGGGAATTGAAGACTTTCTTGCAAGTGATGGATGGTTCGATAGATTCAAAAAATTGCATTAATACGTTTTTTAATTTTTTTTATTTTGTACTCCCGATAATTGGTATTCCCGATAACTCGTATCAAATCTTCAGTCCCTTGACTATACGAATTATCGGGATTCTACTGTATAACAAAACATATTTCTTTATACTGGAACTTCTTGTAACATAACATTGGCTATCCGCCATTTATTCGTCTATGTTTCTTTAAAAAACATACTGTAAATTGGCTTCATATAATGTTGAAATTTCTTGTTTGTTACAATAGACCTTTAACATATTTTTTTTTAATTGGTCTAAATTTCATATTTATTTATTTTTTAATTTTCATTTGCACCTGCGCAATTGTGCATTCAGCAAATATGATCCGAGTGTTTTTCTCTTTGCTTTTCTACATGATCTGCAATATGATGATGGAGTAAAAATATCAATAGGTGAGTAGGTCTCTTGGCCAATGTCTTTTTAATCTTTTCCTATCAAGTCCAGGTAACAGGGAGTAGGAAAGTGGAAGAACGAGTGGGTTTAGGTGATATTCTGTCAATGAGTGGAATGTTATGTATTTGTTATGAACATATGATTATTAAAAAAGGAGTTAAACAAGGAGACCCTATATCTCCAGTGTTGTTTAATTTGGTGCAGCATAAAATAGTAATGACAACGAAAGCAAGAAGAGAGGGGTGTATTTATAACAGCATGACCCAACACCTCGCATATGCTGATGATGTGGTTATCACAGGAAGAAATGAAAATGTGCTCTTGGAAGCATTATGGGAATGTAAAGAGGCAGCTAGGAAGGCTCATTATAAATATGGATAAAACAAAATACATGCTCTCATCCAGGAAACTGTCGTCCAGTGGATATCTCCAAGGAAGAGGGTGCAGTTTTGAAAATGTTAAGACATTCAAATATCTTGGCACCATTATTACAGAAGACAACAGACTGGAACATGAAATAAAGGCGAGGATTGAAAACGGTAACAGATGCTATTGGTTCCTCAGAAACGTGTTCCAAAATAGAGCTGTACCCCGTAGTCCCAAAATAAGGGTATATAAGACGATACTTCGTCCTGTCGTTGCCTATGGTGGGGAGGCGTGGACTCTAACCAAACAGCATGAGAGATTATTGAATGCATGGGAGAGAAAGATTCTTAGAAGAGTGTATGGCCCAAACAAGGAAGGAAATTGTTTCCGCATTAAAAGGAACCAAGAACTTAAAGACCTATATGGAGAACTTGACATAGTTTCTTGTATTAAAAAAGCAAGATTGAGATGGTTGGGGCACGTTCACAGAATGGACAAAAAAAGGCTCCCAAAGCTGATTCTGGAGGGACGTCCAGACGGAGAAAGAGGAAGAGGAAGGCCTAGAATGCGATGGCTGGACGATGTGGAAGCAGACCTTAAGCTCCTGGGGGTAAGAAAATGGAGAAGAGCAGCGAGAGATCGGTCAAGGTGGAGGAGAATTGTTGAGGAGGCCAAGGTCCTTCATGGTTCAAGCGCCATGTGATGATGATGATGATGATATGATTTTATAGTGGGAATGTTCATGTCGTTGTGTATGGTGTGATTCGTAATGTAACATGGTGCATTAACAATTTTTCTGAGAATTTTGGACTGTGCTGTTTGTATCTTGTGTATGTGGACTTTTTTTGCTGAACCCTAAAGTTCTGCTTCATATGTCCAAATAGGTTTTAGTATACTATTATAGATAAGTCGTTTGTTCCGTAAGTCAAGTGAAGATCTGTAGTCCAGAAGATGTGATAGTTGTTTGTACCGTCTAGTCAGTTCTTGTCTTTTTAATTTTGTATGTACGTTACATGTAAGTCTTTTGTCCAAGTATATAATTTTTGGAAGGTGGTTCGTCGTTGTCAATTTTGACTCCTGGACACGAAGCTTTGCGTAGAGAGAAGGTTACATGGCTCGATTTTGAGGGGTTTATTCTTATTTGCCATTTATAGAACCACTTTTCTAAATCAAATAAATGATTTTGAAGAGCTATAGATGCTAGGTTTGGGTCTCTGTGAGAAGAAATAATGACTGTATCGTCAGCGAAGGTATAGATATTGGTGCAAGGATGCTCCGGGATATCAGAGGTGTAAACAGAATAGAGAATGGGGCTTAAAACACTGCCTTGCGGTACACCCCTGTATTGAGGAAAGAAGGAGGAAATCAAAGAGTCAACGGAAGTAGAGAAGAATCTGCCTTGGAAATAAGATTGAAGAATTAAAAAGTATGTAGGAGGTAAGTGAGGTTTTATTTTCGAGAGAAGACCCTTATGCCAGACACTATCAAAAGCTTTTTCAATGTCAAGAAAAATCTCAGAGCAATATTCTTTTTTCTCAAAAGCGATAGATATTGCATCCACGATACGATGACACTGTTGTACAGCAGAGTGATAAGAAGGAAAGCCAAATTGCATATACTTCTATTATCTTTCATATATTGGAGTTTTAACTTTAAAAAAATTAAAAACAAGATGAATACATTTTTTTTATTTTTCCGAGACCTTAACTGACATGCTTATACAGTCACTTCACCATTACTGATGCAAACTATTCGTGGCAAAAAAAAAAGAAGAAAAAATTAAGAGATGAAAAAAGGCTCAGAGAGAAGTTATTTTTTAAGATTAAGTAAAATAGAAAGGACAAATGAATAATCAAAACTAAAGGCGTGATTAAGAGATATCCAACATTCTGTTAAATTTGAGGGAAGCGTTTAACTGTAAATATTATGTTTGTCTTAGTACAACTTTTTTTGAAGTAATTTTTGGTTTCATAATTAAGTAACGGCAAAAAATGTGGTGTTTAAAAACACATTCATCCCTATACTGAGCTGTACCGGTGAATCCTCGACTATTGCGCCCAAACATTGAAACCAACTCTATAAGGTTCCTGAGAAGAATGGAAAGAAAAACAAGCAGAGACAGGATCAGAAACGCCATAATTAGGAGCGAAATGGGGGTGAAACCAACTGAAAATATAATGGAGGAAAACAGATTCTTATGGGTCAGCTATATGATAGATGAGCAAACTAGAAACCATTTTCAATTTTATGAGCAATGGTGCTCGGGATATATGAAATAGATTTATATCAGAATAGGATGTGAAGAGAAGAATGGGGTTTAACAGAATTAATGATGAAGAGCTTCATAGGTAATTAAGGATAATTATCAGATAAATGAATTAGCATGAGTAATAAAGTGACAAACGATTAAGATGGGCTTGTAAAGCTATTGGGCTCAGTAGCTAACGGATTCTGAAAAAGTTAATAAGCGTTTTGCCGACTGGTAAACTTCTGAGGGGTGGGTAGGAGGATTGTGTTAAGAATGATTTGACGGACTTAGGTTTAGGTAGTGTTTACGGAAGTTGGTAAGCAAAGATTGGAAGTATTGGCATCAAGCATTAAGGTTAGCTAAGCCCTATTATTATTAAATGGATTAGCCTTGTAGTTGGTCAGACCATACCAAGGCATGATAGGTAAGATTGTTGGCAACATGTACACGAGATAACATGGATAAGGATTTCTTCTGATGAATCTCCTGCTTTTGTAATAAAAATATATTATCTGCATCCTGATTATTGATTCCATCAAATAGATGACAGTCAACGAAGAAAATCATCAGCAGTTCATGTTGAATAATTATTGGCTCATATAATTATAAATTATACCGAGGAGAAGATAATATTGAGGATATCACTATTACATTTTCTCTGTAGCCGATATCACTAGAGTATTATTGCAATAATGAAGGCCTTTGGCCAGATATATATTTATTAAATTTTGTACACATCTGTTATTCTATTATATTCTACATTTTCGTATTAGAATAAACATTAATTAACTAGTAACAAAATACTGACGCTAAACTTCTGTAATGGTTCAGCCACTCTTCTAACATCTGGCCGACGAGGAGCGGCCGTCCTTGCGACCTCTGCTGCGCTACCAAGATACCTCCTTCGGTCACGTTTACATCCAGCCATTGCCTTAACAAGTTTTCTTCACTACCAACCTAGAAAAATCACAAATTTTATTTACGCATGTATAACAGGAGATAAAAATCACAATTACTTAATTGAACACAAATTGTCACTAGGTTTTAAACAGAATATAAAACACATAAAAAAATTAATTTTTTTAAAACATTGTGGTCAGCGTTTCGTGTTGATACTTTATGGCTGGTGTTGGTTATTTATTGGAAAAAAAATAAGTGGGTTTAAAACTAGTGGGTTTGAGTGGGAATAAAGTTTTTCATGAAAAGATTGGTATCGGGTTCGCGCCAAATCAGCAACAAATGGGACATTGAAGTCATTATGAATGACTTTATTCATAACGAAGAAAGGAGCCATGGGGATTTTACAAAGGATTTTGATTGGATATGAAAAGAATTCGATGGCTTAGTGGAGCCCCAAAGCTCTACTTCATAAGTCCAAATAGGCCTTATTATGGTGAAGTATATGAGCCTATTGTAATTTGTACGGAGTTCAGAGCATTTATCTAGCAAATAAAGAAGCCTGGAAGTAGCCTGAATCGGTGAGCAGTTTCTTGCTGTTTCAGTCTAGTATGAAGATTCCAAGTTAAACATTTGTCGAGATGTAGTCCTAGGTATCGGATTTGTAATGGAGGAGTAATGGATTAGTGGGATATTACTAATGGATACTGGAGGACGGGAAGTCATTGGTTTATGACAAAGAGTAAAGTTTATTTGACGGGATTTGCGGGAATTTATTTTATTTTTATCCTCCAGTTTTGGCACCATTCTTCAAAATCAGTAATTTTGATTGATATGAGATGCAATATCTGGATTATTGTTGGGTGAAAATACACAATCTGCATACGTGGTAAGGGTAGTAATAGGATGGGCTGTGAAGTCAGCTATATAAACTGTGTGGAGAATTGGACCGAGGATACTGCTTTGAAGAATTGGTGGATCAACAAGTGATTCTGAGTCAACTTATTATTATACTCAATAAAAAGATTTTAAAAATAATGAAAATGTTATACACTTACTTCAGCTTTAGTCAGAAAGTGAATAGGCAAGAGCTTTCGATCTTTATCGACTAACGGAAGGTAGCAAACTTGAATACTCTCTTCTTTCGCACTCTGCTCCGGCTGAGGAGACTCCATCGGGACGAGGGCAGAGAAATGGCCACGGGTATATCCAAGTGCCACCGGAGACACATTGCAAAAACTAGGTTCCCAAAGAAGGGGAAGGTAAACGCCTGAAAAAGAAAATTAAATTAACATAGGAATAAAATATTTCATTCTATGTTATATTTTAAGAAAAATATAACAAGCCAGTCCTACCATTAGGCCCTATTTTATCAATCAGAGCCAATGATATAAAAATTATACAATTAAAATACTCTTTTTAGTCTTTTTTAATAATAATAATGCGATAGATATAGCTTTATTTTTGGGAATAGGTCCTTTTAGAATAACTTAAAAGAAATGAACAACAGAAATCAATATTTTTTTAAATTAAAAAAGACTTAACAAAAAATAAATGAAATAAATCTAGTGAGAAGTAAAATAATAAGTAAAAATGATAATTTAACCTACTAAATTAGAAACTCAAAACAACTCTTCAATTATTAACCCATTAAGATTATAATAATCGCATCTATCAGCGCACAATAGATCAACAATGGTCGTAGTGCAATTTTTATACCCATCTTAAAAAAAACAAAAAAAAAAACCCATTGGTGACCCGATACTAATTCATCACCAGCCGGCTGGAGCGAGTGGTAGGGATAGCAACAGTCCCACCTGGACCGACTACTTTTGACTCTGCAATCGTGTTTTTTTCTTTAATTCCTCACAGTTTCCCATCATCCTTTTTGAACCATACTTTGGACCGGCACAGGTAGATTTAAAAACTTTTTTTGTAATCTAAATTTTTTTAAATCTAATTTTTTTTTATCGAAGCTTATTTTTTATATTATTTTTTGAAATATGAATATTAAAAATTTTCAAAAGCTAAAATTTCTTTTGAGTATGATAAATGGCGAAACAGACGAAAGTAACGAAAATTAATATAGCCAAAAATGGATTCCCATGACATCTGTTATCAAGAAAAAGTACTAAAGCTTGTGATGGGGAAAACTAGATGGCGCTGGGAACAGAACTACTATAGTAGCTTACGGTCTAGAAACGCTGGAGAAGCAAAACTATTATAATAGTCAACGGTCCCCACGGCACGGCGTGCTGGGACTATTGTAGTAGTTCACGGTCGCTAAAGGGTTAATGAGTTTCCATAAATTTTTCACTTCAACAAAAGAAGGCTAATTACAAACAAGAAAAACAAATTATGTGCAGTGACATCACATTCAATGCAGTTCTCTTATCCCAATCTCAACCACAATATCTAACAGTATCTGAATGGTCAAGTTCACAAATATACTTGTATACAAAATGTACATTTTTGTTAACATATGTATATTTCGTAGCATATGTATAACTTATACAAAACGTATATTTCTTAGTAAAATGTTTTAGGTAATTATTGGTTTTCTAATTTTGAAAACAATATTTTTATTTTATAGGGAATTAACTATTCTGGTTAAGGCAAAATAGGATTGGTTATTATTTATATTTCTAAATTACTATCAGCAACCAATTTTCCTAACCAAAGACAGATCATAAATTCTAACTTGTGTTCTGTATTTAGTTAGAGTCACAGAAGTTATGAAGTTGCTTAAGTGAAATCTTGACAAACTTTACCATCGGGGCCTTAAAATAATAAATATCAGAAAAGTTTATTCTATGGGTTATCAGGCAAAACAAAACTACAACTCATCCAAAATTTACCTTCGAATCCTGCATATCCAAGGTCCTCTCCTCTGAAACTCTTGACAAATTTAACCCCGTAGACTATGACAGGTCTTCTTAGGATATGAGCGAGGGCAAAAACATGGAGCTGTTGTAAGGAAGCGCCTTGCTGAGTTGCTCTTTTCACCAACGAGGCCCAGTCTTCTTCCCATTGCGATTCCGAGAGGGTGAACTCAAGCTGGCGTGCCTGGCTTGTTTCGTACTCGAACCACCTCGGGTAAAGACTGAAACACAAAGAACATTATAAAAATTAATATGAAGATTTTCAGACAAACTACTAATGAAATAATTAAAAAAATATGAAAAATAATGAAATGTATTTAGTAAATAGTTGAAATTTTAAAATCTTGTGTTAGTAACAATTAATTCACTTTAGTTGTTTGTCTTAATTTTTAATAACATTTTAAGGCTATTTTAGAATTTTCTCTGACAAACCATAGTAATCTATAAATTAAAAATATAAATAATATAAAAATGAACAGTTGCTAATGAATTTAATTGCCTTATATTATAGATTAACTGTATTCTCTAATTTATATTGACACTTCTATGATATGTTTCATTATTATATCAGACAAATATCAATTTAAAAAATGCGAGATCGAATAATCATTTATAATAATCAGATTCTACAAATGAAACTTAGTAAATGAATGAAATAGCTTTGTAATATATTATTATATTTAATCATTATTTGACTTAAAAACAGAACGAAATATTGGGTTGTCCTGAAGATAATACAGGATTTTATATTTTTTTTAAAATACCCCTCCAAAAAGTAAACTGTTTATGTTTGTTGGCCTTGAAGACAAAGGAAGGCATGGAAGAAGTTCTGCCAACTTTCAAGCTCTTTCATCTTCCCAATAACCTTGATATGTTCATTGACGGTTGATTTGCTGAGTCCGAACTTACCTGCCAGTTCTCGAACAGTTGTCCCAGGATTTTCATCCACCAAAGCTTGTAGAACATCGTCATCAAGGGCTGAACTTCTTTCACGGCCTTCTTTGTCTCTCTTTAATGCCTTTGTTGCCCTAGACTTTGTTGATATTTCTGGCAGTTTGAGACCAGTACCTTACGCATAACTCACCCTTTGACATCTCAGTAAAGACTGAATTATTCCAAAGTAGCAAAATTATACAGAGGTAAACAAGCAGTTTTGTTTGAAAGAGAATTAATTATTGTTAACATTTATAAAAGACAAAAGTCCAACAAACATAAACAGTTTACTATTTTGTAGGGTTTTATTAAGAAAACATAAAATCCTGTATTGTTTTCTGGGCCAACCTAATATAAAATAAAGAAATTTTCATATCCATTTTGTGTAAAAATTATCAACAGTAAAAATAGAAAACTCACAGATGTCCACCGTGAGAAAGTGAATCGGACAAGGCTCTCCTGAGAAGGTTGTCCCGGTCAAAGACACCCCAAGTGACCTGCATGAGGGAGTCGAGGAGGCAGTCCCCCTGGGAACGGTTCCAGAGGGCATGAAGCCGAGAGCCCAAGTGAACACTGAGCTCGATGGACCAGTTGATAACAGCTGGCTCGGTCTCTAGTTGCACCTGCACGTCCTTATCAAGGAGCTCGTCAAACAGCTGTTCCTGCACTGCTCCGGGCAAGTCTTCTATTTCTGAACAACATTACACACACGTTAACATAACATGTGATTATTACAAAATTAAGATTAAAACAATTTCTCTATTACATAAAAGATTTTTTAGAAATGTAATATTTTATCGGCGTTGCCTAGCAACGGATTGAGGAACTACTCTTTGCTTAGTCCTTTGTTGTGCTGGGTCACTTAAATTATAAAAAAATTGGCAAATCAAAAAGCCGCTGTTCCTGGATTCTTTAAGCCGTTACAAAAGAATATAGTACTGTTATTGACTTCGAGAGGAATGCATCGATTTAAAAAAAAAAAGTTACTTATTATTCCAATATTTCAAATTTAGAACTATTATTTTAATACAGCGAACGTGGTGAAATAAGACTTAAACGTTTTTCTTATAAACTATATCAAACAATACTAAGTGGATATTCATATTTTAATAGGTGCCATATTCCTAAAATATACAGTCCACACTGGATGTAGCCATGGCAACCACAAAACATCTGGCCAGAAGATTCCAGCTCTTGTTAGATTTACTTCAGTTGCTTATAACCTTTACTTCATGTTCAAATGTTATGATTATCATCAATTTAATATACTGCTCAAATTAACTACTATTTTTTTTTGTTTTTTTTTGTCCATGCTTTTAAATTAATTCAAATGAAAACTTTCAGATTTTTTCTTGAATAATAATAGTTATATGGGTGATTCTCAAACTATGGGCAATTCCTCGTCACTGACTCTTCAGTGACAAACCTGGCATTGGTGCCTCTTTTGTTAGATATAAACATTTTTTGTGGTCTAAGCTGTGAATAATGAAATAAAAATTATATTATATTTTTGTGATTTTGTGATCGAATCTGATTGATTTTTACCTTATTCCGTCATTGCCATGGCTTGTGACAAATGACGATTTTCTTTCTAACTAGATGTTTTGGTGTATACTATTTATTTATTTGACAATTTTTTTCCTGTATTGTAAAATTAAAGAAGAAGAAAGAAAATAACACTCTGTTTAATCATTTTGGTTCAAATAATATATTACTAAAACATTTTTTAAAATTGTGACACGGAAACGACATCATTAGCGTGGGCGAATGAATATTCGAATCGTACATCCACCTAGTGGGAATTGAATGATCCAAAAAGGGAATTTCACTGTCGAGTGTTACCCCTCCCCCCCCCTTACTACATTCCTTCAGCAATTCATTGCACGGCGACATATTCTTTCATCGTGAATGTAAGTTTATGTTCATTACCACCATTGTCATGGTCTCAGTTTTAACTCTTTTCTGTGTGAATTTAAAACTTTAAAACGTTTTCTTGTTTTTCCCCTTGTTTGTCTGTTAAAAATGATGACATTCGTTCTTTGGTACATGAAATATTTTTTAATAGGAAAATTCGGGAATGCCGTTTTGTCATTGCAATGGATATTTACCGCCATCATTGTCATGGCCAATTTTTTATTACGTATTTTTTTTTACCTTTTAAAAACGTGTATTTGTCTTATCCTATGAATAAATCAATGATAATAAAACAATGCCTTGATGCAATTGAGCCAGTTTGAAAATTTAAACCCCAATCTTCATTGACATGTTCCATGAAATCATTGCCGTGGCCATTAAATTTTAGATTGAATTTTATAAATTTCAAGTAATGGTCATGGACTGCTATAATGATAGATTTGCTGTGGGTGGGTACATATATAAGTAGATTTTTTTTTTATCCACATCGAAAAATTTGAAAAGTAACATGAGAAACTTTCCCGTAGAATGAGAATCACCCATATATATGTAGAAGAAAATGGTCAGGGTGGAGGTAAAAAAATTTCTCTTAAGTAGGGAGAAATGTTTATTAAAGAGAAAATTTCAGATGTCACGAATATGAAAAAATGTATATATTTTTATTTTGAAGAGAAAAGATTTGTCCTGGCCGGGATTCGAACCCTGCCACCCCATATACATCTCAAAAATTGCGAGAACATGGGGATATAGGATCGGTAAAGAGAATGGATTTGTCCGGCTTGGATACGACCCCTGGTAGCTCAGTGGTTAGAGCACTGGACTAGAGATGCGGATGACCCGGGTTCGAATCCCGGCCAGGACAAATCTTTTCTCTTCAAAATAAAAAAAAATATTTAAAAATAATAACAATAAATAGAAATAACTGAAAAAATTGACTTATTCCACTTTCAAAATAATGGCTCATATTTAACTATTTATTACCTGCTGGGAGCATGAATGTGGTGAACTCTGTAACGTAAGGAAAAGGGACAGAGCGTGAGTGTTTGGTATTAAAGGTGTTAGCGGCGTGCCTTCGGATCGAAGTAGCGAGTTCTGGGGCGATGTAGGAGGGAACTCTCTTGAGGCCTGGACCACCGCCGTCTATACTTTCTACTAGCATCGCAAGGATATCATCTCTCTTAAACCTAAGCAATAATAATCATATTTAATTAGAAAAATAAATAACGTGTAATAAACACTTTAATAGATTACCTGCAGTTGTTTATAATAATAAAGTCTTTATATATTCTGGGACAAATCAAAAATATAATAACAATACAATACAGAATAACAATACAAAAAATAAAATATAAACTGGAATATCTTATAGTATAATACAATTACAATTTATTAATTATTACAGTTTACTATATGAGCATTATACAGTATGTACTGATTTTAAAAATTTTTTTTACTTTTAAAAACTTCGATACCACTGTTAAAAGACAATGCCAGTACTATCTTTCACAATATAATTGAGTTCTCCCTTAGATTTTTTTATATTCTCAATTTCATTCCTAGATTTAGAAGCAAGGGCAAAATTACTGGATTCATAATAAATGGCAAAGTATCAGATAATTAAAGAGGAAGATAAAATGTATGACCATTACAATAAAATAGAGATCGCGACAGTCAAGATCAGAATCATCAATTTATCAAAAATTAAATTAAATTAAAGCAAAAATTAAAGAGTAATTTCAATAAAACAGATAAGAGGAAAATCAAACAACTCATTAAACATAAATTATAATAAAATAATAAATACTTTTACGTCATCAAAGATATTCACAACAACAAGACCATATACATTAATGCTTAACTTAAGACACTACAACAGTAACCCGCTCAGAGGCACTGTATCCAACAGAATATTAGATCCTGAAAAAGAAAATGTTGGTATGCGAAGTATAAATCACAGAGAGAGGACGATATTGAGATAAAGTTTGGGGCCAATTAAAGAGGTAGGCGATTCCACAAACAGGAACTGTACATGCACATTGAGAAAATTACAGATGCAATGATAAAACATTTTATTTTTTTAAATGTATTTACCAAAATGTATTTTAATGAAATTAACAACTGTATGCTGAATACATCAAGTAAAAATATGAAAGATAAATAATGTCCCGAGATAAAGGCAAGTAGAGAAACTACCCAGTGGTAGTACTCAAATAAAAAGTTCAACTTAGAAGGTCACGAGGCCAACTTCTCTTCAGATGCCTTGGAGGATTATCAGGAATTGAAGAGGTTGCGAGGTTTGAAACTAGTGGGTTTGAGTGGAAATGAAGTTTGTCATGAAAAGATTGATATCGGATTCGGGCCAAGTCAGCAACAAACAGGACGTTAAAGTCATTATCGATTACTTTGTTTGTTACAAAGTAAGGAGCATTGAGGATTTCACGAAGGATTTTGGATTGTACGAGAGGAATTCCATGGCTTAGTGGAGCCCCAAAGATCTATTCCGCAAATCCAGATGGGTCTAATGATTGTCATGTATGAGTCTTTTGTAATTAATTGGGAGCTTAGAACGTTTGACTAGTAAATAAAAAAGCTGTTTCTTGTCGTTTCAGTCTAGTATGATGATAAAACATTGAATTAAATTCTATGAGTACCTACAAAGAATGGACCCGAGAAAAATGACAAAAAGGGTATTCACGTTTCTTCAAAAGCTGAAAATGATCAAAATGTGGATGAAGGACATCGCATCGAAGAGCTTGAGGGTCTCTCCGGATAGTACTTAAGAAAGTTCTTCACTTGTGCTGGAGCGGATTTTCAAGCAAGACCAAACATGTGGATAGAACAAAGGAGATATGAAAGGAAAGAACAGTTAAAACTGACATTGTCCATAGTGACTCAAACATAAGAGAAAAAAACATACCAATAAAAAAAAATTATTAAATTTACCTAATAGCTAAATGGACAAGCGTATGGCCAGGATCGAAAGCTGATGGCCTATTAAGGAGCGAAACTTCTGAAGGAGTTAACTGCCTCGCTGGGTCGCCACCAGCTGAAAGGTAAGCACCGACGGGCCCTATGTCCCCTTGCACGACTCCCATGCACGCGTTAAGCCAAGTCCAATCAGCATTCCTTCTGCGCCTCTCGTATTCGTAATTATTTGCTGTTCCTGCAAGATCATCTCTCCTTGAATTTGACCTAAAAAAAAAGAAAAAAATTATTAAGAAAAATTTATATATTTTTATAAATGTTTTGAGAGTGAGGAAGCTCAGTGGTAGAGCGCTGAGTTGCCATGGCGAAGTTCCCGGGTTCGGATCCCCCTGTGGCAGATTTTATTTAATCTGTTAACGGCCGGGGATGGATCCTTTGGGATCTAGGACCATCCTGGAGCTCATCCAGTCTCTATAAAGTAAGTACTCAAAATAGGGGGGAAAATCTGGCAGTAGAGCGTGATCTAGGACAAATCACTTCCCTGCACAACTGTTGTCCAAGAAACAGTACCATGTACTGAGAACCCCTGCCCTTCATTGGTTTTTTTTTTTTTTTTTTTTTTACCAAGTATAAATTGCAGTAATGAAATTTTTCATAAATAAGAGAAAAAACTGAACAAACTGACTTTTTTGGCAAGAAAATTAACTTAACATTTGAGGAAATTAAATAATTTAAATGGACCACCAATATAAATAGCTTAGTCAAATATTAAAATTATTTACTTCCTGCAGTAGGGATAAAAATACCAAAACATTAATCTCAATGCACTGAAATCTCTAATCTTGACTTTTCTAATTACAATTACTTAAAAAAAGATTTTAATATCTACCCATGAATGAGCGATTAAGTCAAATGGCAATACCATCCCTTTGTGGTGACAGGAACTTGTTAAAGATCTCTATCTCAATTATATCTGGATTGAAAAAATTTAGGATTCCCCTTGTAGCATTGTCCAATTAGCCATTGTAGCACAAACTGACGTCAAATAAATAAACAATCTTTTTCAAATTCAAAGCGGTATACATTTTGTCTTAAATAATCATGATTTATATCATGTTACCACTTTTAGTATTAAATACAAATGCCTTCTAACAACTAACAGAGACAATTATTATGCCAATATTATCTGCATAAACAAGAATGTGTACAATAGGAAAGATAAGCAATGTTCTATCAAGGCAAGATTTTGAACTTTTAAGTCTGTGATTTCAATTTTACAGGCCTATCATAAAACATTTCCACTAAACATAACTTGAAATGGAGAAGAAAATGCTCCAGGTGGAGGTCAAACAATAATTCCTTTAATAGTGATAAGCTATTTATTAGAAACAGAAGTTTTGGCCCACATTGCAGGTCTTCTTTAGGGATTGTAATTTAGGTCACAAGTACGCTTAGTGTTGATGGTTCATTACTTGACCTACATTATAAGCCCTAAAGGAGACCTGAAATGTGGATCGAAGCTTAGGTTACTAATAAATAAGAAGCGAGGGGATGGTTGACCGGAAGATAGACGTAAGGAAGAAAATAGTTGGGGGTGAAGTCAAATAAAAACACTAAATAAGTGGGTACTTATTTAATTATGTGCCGACGTTTCGACCCACTTTGTGGGTCATCTTCAGGGCTAAGAAAGAAAAACAGACAAAATAACAGAACTATAAAAATACATTGCAGTATTAAGTATATGGAGAGTAGTAGCTCAGTGGTAGAGTACTGAGTTGCCATGCCGGAAATACTGGTTCAATTCCCGCTGCAGGCCATGATTTTTATTTAGTCTGTTTGCAGCGGGAGATGGATCATATAGGGTCTAGGACCCTCCTAGGGCCCACCTAGCCTCTATAAAATATTATAAAAATAGGGTACCCAAAATAAGGGGGAAAAATCTGGCGGTCGAGCGTGACCTAGGAAAAGTCACCTCCTTGCAGAACCGTTGTCCATGAAACAGTACAGTCTCTACCATGTACTGAACCCCAGAACCTTCATGGGTTGTAGTGGTACAGGTTATTAAGTATATGATAAAATAGAAAAAATATATATGTAGAGAGATAGAAATTTAGAACAAAAAGTGAGGGATATATATGAATGAAAATATTACAGAGAAAATGTACAGAAAGGTGGTGATGCAAAAAAAAATTTACAAAGATAAAAGAAGGAAGTAAACAGAAAGTTTTTTAAAAAAGAAAAAGTATAAACATCAGAGGTGAGAAGTAAAATTATGGAAAAGGTAGTAGAGTATATATAAAAATATAAAATGTAAGATAATAGACTCCTAGGGAGTTTACATAAGTAAAATGAAAGAAGGTATAACGAAAATGATATCAAAGAGTAAATAAAGGAAAAAATAACATTAGAAAGTCAAGATATAAATCTAGAGTATAACAGGTGAAAAATAAACTGAACATGGAAAGTAGAAAATATAAGTAAGGGGAGTTTGTAATTAAATAAGTAGCCACTTATTTAGTGTTTTTATTTGACTGCACCCCCAACTATTTTCTTCCTTACTAATAAATAGTTTACCACTATTTCAGGAATTACTTCTTTGACCCTGATCATTTTCTTTAACATACTTATAAAATCAACTAATAACACAGGTCTGCGATGAAAAATTGGTAGCATATTTAACTAGTGGGTTTAACAGTATTTTTTGTGCTGATTACGGAAAAAATTCCATCACCCCTAGATAAGTCACAAATTTCACCTCAAAATTGTAGGGTCTAGACTTAAAGAAAGACATGTGTTACCCTCCGGTGTTTCATTTTCATGGTACCGATTTAGTGAAAAGGAATTTGTCCCTTTTTTTACACAAGAGGGTGACCTAGTTTTCTGCAACAATGTACCAGGAATCATGAAAATGTTCAAAATCACGTATGAACCAAAGGAATGGAGACTTTTCATCAATTCATCAAAAAGGAGTTTGAAAGCTGTACATCTTCACAATGATAACCGATATGCTTCTGTGCCTGTTGGACACTCACTCCATTTGAAAGAACAAAGTGGTTACAAAAAGTTTTCATGTTTCCTCTGTGAATGGGATAGCCGTGACAAGAAACAACACTATGTCAAGCAGACCTAGCCAATCAGAAAGGCTCTTATTCCTGGAGTTAAAAATGTTGAAAGACAAAGTTTAGTGGATCTTAAAAAGATCTTACTACCACCACTTCATATCAAAAGGGGGTTAAACAGTTTGTGAAAGCATTACCCAAAGAATGTTTCCTGGTATATCCGAAACTAAGCTGAAAGAAGGAGTCTTTGGTGGGCCTGACATCAGAAAACTTTTAAAAGATGAAAGCTTTATCACTAAAATGGGAATGGAAGAAAAAATGCCTGGAATTCATTTAAACTTGTGGTAACAGGCTTAAATTATTACAAAACTACAAAATATTGGACTGCAACATGAGTCAAAGTTCATTTCCTTCACTCACATCTGGACTACTTTCCAGAAAATCTTGGGGCTGTAAATGAGGGACAAGGAGACAGTTTCCATCAAGATATAAAAGAAATGGGGCGCAGATACCAAGGTCGATGGAATGTCAACATGATGGCAGACTACTGTTGGATGTTGAAAAGGGAAAATTCACAAGAACACAGCGGCAAAGTATCAAAGAAGCTTTGATGGAAAAAGA
Organism: Troilus luridus; assembly: GCA_964056705.1. NCBI lineage: Eukaryota > Metazoa > Arthropoda > Insecta > Hemiptera > Pentatomidae > Troilus > Troilus luridus. The sequence continues at coordinate 3,698,759 of OZ057413.1, forward strand.
AAATGTTTTTACAAATAACTTTACAACACATGTGCATCACTTTCATGCTCTTGGCCTTTGTTTACTTCTAAGTGAGAAACTCTTCTATACTTAAAATTTATTAAAGGGAAAATTATTGTTCTTAAGTAAAACCTTTAAATAAATCATTACTTCATAATAATAAATAATACATTAAAACATGCTCGACAATAAACATTGTTATCAAAAGCATGCCACCAGAAATTATATGAAAAATGGATAGAATTCATTCATAATATATACACATATCATAACAGAATTTAAATATATATATACTTTTTTTAATTACGGTGCAATCACAAGAACTGAAAACTAAGGCAAAATAAAAAGCAAAAGCTATTAATAATTGAATAGTTTCTTACACCCACCTTCTAACACCAATAATTGAGTTTTCTTCTATTATCTGCGGCCTGGTAATGTCACATTCTGTAGACGATTTAATAGAAATATTTGAGTGGCATGGAGATGTTCGAGGTGCTACGGTTCCACACATAATACACTTTCTTGATTTCGGCCAGTTTTCGTACGTGCAAACTGAACAAGCCCATTTGGCGGGTTTTGATTCTGATTCATTTATTCTTAATGGACGAAATTGCTCGTGTATATTATCAGCAGTAACAGGGTGCCTTGGTGACCCACATTCACAGCACTCTTTATTTTTTGGGAGATTAAGAAAAGTACAGACGTCACAAGACCATTTCAAACTGTTTTCATTGATACAAGGACCAGCGGCATTTGTCGGTGATGGTTCGTTCTTCTGAATACGAAATATATCCTCGCCGAATGATATTGGTTTCGCTCCTCGACACATAGTGCATTTCAAGGCATTGGGAAAATTTTCGTAAGTGCAATATTCACAAGTCCATTTCGGCTGCGAAATCAGATCTTGGCTCATCACGATTCGCTCAAGGTGCACTATGATCACTTTAATTAAAGGATAAACTGTACAAAGCTGAGACTGATAATGATGTAACAAACGATATAGGCTCTTTATCTTAACGAAAACAACAAATCGCTCAATCAAACACTGAATTCCCCAGACAGAACTATGGGATAATAGTTTAACTGGTTTTCTCAACATATAAACGAATATAAAGCTTCTTGGTAAGTACGAAGTTTATGGCCTATCAATATGCCAGCCGTCAAGAGGATGTTGGACTATGATATAATTCCATACTGTCCAATCATTTCACAAAAGGGCACTGTTATCAGGTCGGTATTAGCGTGCTTCTTTAACTCATCTTGGACTGAAGCATAAATTGAGAGAATTACAGCAGGCCCTTTATATCATTTTGCTATCTCATTCCTTCAGCCAGATGTTGAATCTACAACAAACATATGAGATTATCAGATAACAGAAGACACCATTACATCCTTTATGCAAAATAACCATCAATTACTATAATAAAACGAACTAAAAGTACGTTTCTTACTGTTATACACCCAAAACAAAAAGTAAAATTGTCAATAAAGACCCTTTTAACAATGACCTCTATTCCATTAATAACTGAACCCAACTATGCAATTTTAAATAGGTGCCAAATATGCAACATGTTGACAATTGGAGGCATCAGAACGCATTACTATTCAAATCAAATGAAATGCGATTAAATGCGAATAGATTCATATACAAATGTCAAAACTGTAATATCATACCTTCAATTACACTTGTTTCTAACCATATTCAATCTTAATAAGATCGCATCCTCTTCTATCAATTTGTTACTTCCTAAGAATTTATGATATATGGAACCAGGTTATAATTGAGTTTGTTTTTTATTATCAACGATTATTTTGAATGAGGAAGAATTTTCTCTCAAATATGAAAACATTACGTCACGAGTCGGCCATGTTTGTATACAGATTTTTAGTATGAAATATTGCAAAATAAAATGTTTTTATAAAAATGTTAACTATTGTTACTGTACTTTAAAAATAATTGCTCTTTTATTGACGAAGTTAAAAAACCAACGTACATGAAGATTGAAAAAAAAGATACCATTACAACAGCTGACCTAATCAGCTGATTCAAGACACCATGATTGATTATTAAAGGTAGTGGGAAAATTCAAAAATAATACAGACAGAAACTAAACAAACTTATATTTTTCTAAAAAATTTTCACCATTAAAAATGTTAACAACATTTTCTAAATCCTCTTTAGAGATATATTCTAATATTAAAGAATCACCATCAACAATAGAACCATCATCGACCAGATCCTTTAACAAAACACTGAGTTCTTCACTTAAAATTTCACCACTAGCATTGAATAGCCTCAATTGAGGTGCAGTTGGATCATTGTTCTTATTATCGACTTTCAATATTTTAGAAAACGCATCAATCGCCTTTCCAACATTGCCATTCTTATCAATAAATATAGCTTTAGCACTGCTGTAATCCTTGCCTTCCAAAGGTGGAGCTACAAGGAAATACATCCTTTCGGTTGTGGGAATAGTTTTTGCACCTTTTGCGGAGCCTTTGACTTTCATTAGCTTTATTTTATTAGCCAGAGCTCTATTCTTGGCAGCCTTCAATTTTTCCTGAACCTGTAGAATAAATTTAATTGTATTAATGTGTTTAAAATTTAATGCCTCTCCAACAAAATTTTCCTAAATTCAGTAATACCATCAAATCGGTTTCAGCTTTGGCTTTTTTGAACTGCTCTTTCGGAAGCCTGTACTTCTCTCTTTTAGATAGACTTGGAGCTTTATCCAGACAACCATGATGCCTGTGTTGGAGACAAAAATGTTTTTGACAACTAACACACTTCATTTCAAGGGGATCAGAATTCTGACAACTGTCGGAACTACATTTGAACACAGCAGCATCCTAAAACAATAGAACAATTGTATTTAAATGGATCATTTTACTACATGAACATATAATTATTGCCTAAAGCAATTTATCTAATTTGTCACTAACAATAAAAGACATAATAAACATGAAGAATGAAACAATTGTTGATTTGTTTTGTAACTTACTTTTTTATTTTCAACCACTACATTATCAGGAACTTCAGTACAACTATGACTGAATGGTTGTGCATGATCTTTACAAAAGACAATATGACAATAGGAGCATTCAGTGGGTAAAAAGTCAAGTGTTTTACATTCTTTAATATTACATTGCGAGCCTAATTCTGGAAATTCCATTTTCAAAAGTTTTAAATTTGGTACACAATAACTCACAAATAACCTACCTTGGCACAATCGATTTACTACTGAAGAGAGAAGAACAACGCATCAACAGACTGCCAAGTAAAAAGATGGTTCACTTTATTACACGTCATCGGGGTAGCCCTGTGAGTTACTGTTTATTTAGCGTCACTTCATGCTAATATGGCTATTCAGACGATGCTACAGAGTCTTTTGTCATTAGCATAATTAAGATACATACTTTAGGGAGTATCTGACTCCATACGAGCTCGGGACCGTGATTTTATGCCCCCTCCGAAGGACGGCGTAATCAAAGATTTTTTACTGGCATTAAAATATCCTAAGACCACCTGCCAGTCTGCGAAACCGGGATCATGGGCATAGAATATTGTTATGCTACGCACTACATTTTAATGCTACAATAAAGACGATATGCTTGTTATTATCCGGTCTCGACGTTACTACGCTCGCGTCGATTGTCCCAAAATCGAAAAATCAGAATTTATAAAACCATCATCCTTCTAACACTTCTTTACGGATGTGAAACGTGACCGCTAACGATGAAGGATGAACAACGTCTTAAGGTATTCGGAAATTTAGGAGGTTACAAAGCGGAATTGCGAAGCATGCACTCCGTTAATATTATTGAAGTGATTGTGTCACGAATATTGAGATGGGCCTGTAAAGTGGCTGGGCTTCGTGACGAACGAATTCCTAAAAAGTTACTAAGCGTCTGAAGGGTTGACCGAGGCGTAGGTGGGAGGATTGCATTAAGATTGATCTGGCGGATTTGGTTTTGAGTAGTGGTCCATGAACGGGAATTTGTAGGCAAAGTTGGTGGTTCCAGCATCAAGCCTTCGGGTTCGGTAAGCCTTATTATTTATTATTATATCATTAAGCACTACAGCACAGGTGACCCTCTCCCATATGATCGTGAATAACAAACAAGTTAAATCTACCTGCGGATTCACTTTGAATGTTACTTACGAGCTCTCGTGGTTTTACCTTCTAATTGATATAGTTGTAATGACAGTTTGTTTTTTCAAATAAATAAGTCAAATTAAAAAAAGAAAGAAATACAGTCCTTAGCTAATACATATTTTGTTTTTATATTGAAAGAATTGTCATTACAAATTAAAAACTTGACAATTAAATTTGATTTTCGAAATTTAATTGTCAAGACGAGACAAGCTTGTGCAAGATACTTTTAACAGCTGTGAATCGACCCAGTGCTATCTGAATATCTTCCTGGGGCTCCCCATCATTACAAATACAAGTATCCATTATTGGGGGTAAAGCGTGATCTCGGCCCTTAACCAAATTACAAAGCTATTGCCTGGAATACAGTACTTTCCCTAACATTTACTTAAACCACACCCATACAAAAGACCATCATCTACATTAAACAAGTATTTACTAAGATCAAGCGTATTGAACGAATAATATAATGACGTATGTCAAAAAAGACCCTAAAATTAAAAGTAATGTTCAATGAACATTCTTCCTCATACATCGCAAAATTGCGAGAACACGGGGGATATGGGATCGGCGAAGAGAACAGATTTGTCCTAGGTAGGGAACGGCCCCGGTGGCTCAAATGGTTAGAGCGTTGCCACGGTGAGGCGGAGATCCCGGTTCGAATCCCGGTTGGGGGCAAATCTTTCTCTTCAAAATAAAAATATTTAAAAATTAAAGCAATGATTAAAAAATTATAATAAATATTACCACAGTTTAATTGGTCAACTTGAAATCAAAGCATCTGGGATTGCTCATTTTGGGGAGTGAATAAGTCCTACAACTATCTCACCATTCTTGACTTATGGTCTCCACTGAAAGGCCTAGCTATTTTCAGAGCTTCAATGTCAATGCAAATATTTTACACTATTTCATTTACATTGCGCTTTGATGATAAAGACAATAGGGCAAAAAGATAGAAATTGATCATTTAGTATGTTGCATGTGAACTGTGGGATAATTTCTTATGTAACTGTGACAAACAATAAGTTCCATTAGAGCATGTAACCATATATACCAAAAAATGAGTCTATCACATCTTACTATGTTAAGAAATTTTTGAAGTTCTTTAAAAAATGAAACCGAAACATTTTCTGTGGGCAAATTTCTTTCCTCTTTTTTATGAAATGTTCAATCTAGGATGAGTGTGATGATGATTCATCAACTTTGAAAAATAAGGTGCATGTTCCGGAAAAATTTATCAGAACAATTATTCCAGAAGGCTAATTTAGGATTCCATTTGATCACAATAATACTCATCTCTTACTGACTTTTCCAATAAAATGTACCTTTAGAAAAAAAAAATTTTGAAGATGGCCTCTTCGTTTCATGGAAATTCTGGATCAAAAAAACGCATTTTATTATATGAAGTTTTCACAAAAAAAGAAAAACAGAAACGTATTTGTGGAGAGCTATCTTTCATCCGTTCTTTTTAAATAAATGTTTAATCTACTTCAGTGTAGCATGATTAACATGAAAAAAGACTACAAGAAAGGATGGATCTAGCCGAACCATTTGCACAAGGACGAGCAAATATGCGGAACATTTTCGGGTTACTCTAAATGTCGATAATCTCAGTTTTCAGCAAAATGTCTGCTGAGAACCAACCTTTGCATTCATCAACACCTACATCATTAAATAGTAAATCAAGTGAAGTGTGTCATATTTTACAGAGGAAAAGACCAAACTACCAACCTAGAAATGTTTTTAGATGAACATATACAGTTATTCTTTCACTACATTCAGCACATCTCTGTTGCTGAAAACTAAATTTTTTTCTTCTTTCTATGAGAAGACTAGGACCTTTATTTATTTACTTTCTGTTCCTCATCAACTTTGGCTACCATTCTTGAGCCTGTTCTTATATTTTTATAATAAAATAAATATTGATCTTAAATTTAAGAGTTTTTTTTTTTCAAATACTTGCTTTAAAGCAATATCATGAGAAATTCCATCACTGCATTGATACTTTATTAAGTGTAACTATCATAAAAACTCATACAGCCAATCTGACAATTTATGAGGGTCCAGTGTAAACAGTTTAACCGATAAAAATATTTTATAAGTTCAAGTAGTAACCATAGTTAAGGGTGAATTCTATAATAATAAAATATATTAGTAAATATAAAATTTCTGTAATAATAAATTTCTAGATTAAACTGGATACATTTTTACTTTTTTTTTTAATAAAAATTTAACTGATGATAGGTTTGGTTATGCCATGTCTGGCTGAGGGGCATAAAGAGATAATAAAAAAGATTCCTGGTACAATTTATCATGGATTAGGATTAGGAACTATTCAATTTTTTAAATAAAAATAAATAAATAAATAAAATGTAACATACATTTATTGATACTTATGAAGCACCGAATTAACTAAATAAATATTTATACAAACAGCAGGACATTTTTTAACCATGAAAAATACATACATATTAGATCACATATTTACAAATATGCTAACAATGTTATAAAACAATTCAAAAAAAACAAAAACATTCGATAGGCAGTTTCGTACACAGCAAATATGTATGAAAATATATAATTTGACAACACCCATTACTCAGGACAATGAGATCAAAAGTCTTTTTTTTGATTTTGCATTTATATATTAGTGTCCATTTTCTTTTTAATTATTTATATTATTTACAAACTGAAATAATTTATTTACAATTGAAATAGTACATTTTTATTTACAGTTTCACATAAATTATAATAAAATTTATATAATCAAGAATCATATATCATTCATAATACAAAAATATAATTTCAAATGTACAAAGTCTTTCATCAATATATTTATATTACAAGAAAAATGTTCCCACAAGTAAAATATAATTACCATTATGAAATATAACTTTTAAATAACAGCTGACATAGTATATGTCATTAAAAAGCAAGTGATTTTTAGTTATAAAATTTTTAAATAATTAAAACAGCTCTAGTTTCGAAAAATAAATATTTTTATTATTTAAAATCTTAATTTTAACATTCAAAAAAGTATACAAGATATACATTGCAGAAAATTTATTCTGTGCAGTCATTCAATGGTCTTTAATAATATTCGGTCACCTCTTACGAAGAAACTTGGTCATCTAAACAGAAAAAATCATCATAAAATTAATAAAAAGATAAATAATACCAGCAAAAGATAAAAATTAAAATAAAACTTCTCAACTATTTTAAAAAAATTGTTTTTTTTAAATTATGTTTTAGATTTGAACAACCAAGGTGAAAGTGTTGAGTCTTCAAAAATGCCAACACTATAAATTTATCATTTGCATCATAAAAGTGTTTCTCAAAAATTAATTGTGCTTCTATTAAAAAATAAATAACCATATTCTTTAATTGGGATCAATTCCGCAGGTTGTCACTTCGAATTAAGTCCCAACAAGTTTTAACTTTTCATTCATTTGCTTTTTAATATTCTCAAAAATTAGAATTATCGTGAATTTTAGTATTAAAATATAAGTTTAATTATGGGAAATATTTATATTTCAGTAATCATTTCATAAAGAAATGAACGTTTTAACAAACATTTTGAAGTATAGATGATGATGTAGCGACATCGTACATTGAACAATAACCTACACACATATGGTTTTTTAACAGATTAAAATCGTATATTGGTGTACACGACTGTAAGTCATAAATTTCTTATTTTGTACAACAATTTACTTTGTTTTACCTTTATAATAAAGAAAAGTGTTACTCCTCAAGAACACGTAGTGTTAAGACCCTTACAATCCCTAAAAATCTTAACAATGATATAACATAACAGTAAGTGTAAGTCTGTTATGCTATATCATCATGCTATGCTTTTTTTTTTATTATGTTTAATAAGTTCCTATGCTTATAAGTTTGGGAAATGTTTCCAAAATATTGTAAATATATTTAGAAGTTGTTAGAAAATTAATATGAAGTGGTTTTACACTGACACTAAAAGACCCCACAAGTTCATTTTATTCCCTACAGTTTACATTTTATTGCATTAGTTGGCAGTGAAGAGAAAATAAAATGTGAGAAGATAAATTTATATATACTTAATAACAAACTGATTAATTAATTATTTATAAGAATAATTTATCATTTCAATTAATGACAAAAAGTATGCATGAATGTTAAAATTGGATCATTAGATAGAATCTAACGTGTGTACACGCTTATATACAAAAATCATGAGGAAAAATTTATCAACAGAAAATTAATTACACACTCAGTAACTTTAACACATTATCTCTTTCTGAAGATAAATTTAATTTCGTCGAGAAGCTATCTAACAACATGATAATAATTTTTAATACTCATAATTTAAAAATTGCTTCTAAAACTAATAAATAAAATTGTTGACTATCTTGTCTTAATTCAATGAATTGTTCCTTTGGTTAGTATATTTTATTATTGTCATGCTGTAATTTATTTACTGATCACATTTTAAAGCACATAAAAACATGTAATTCTTAATATTACAACAAAGTTTTATTAGTTAAATAAAATTTGAATGTAACAAGATTGCATGCATAGCAGATAGATTAAGAGATTATGTATTTATTTTTATATACATAAAAATAAATATATAACATATATACACATAAACGATCAATTAATGTATATCTATTATGAACATCACACCATGTAGTCAAGACATTGAAGTACATCCTCATTTTTTTCTCATTCTTTCTTTCTCTGTTTCTTTTTTTCTTAACTGTACATTTGATGTCGATGATGACCTGCAAATGATCTGGTCAGGGTTAGCAAAACATATCCTACACTTATGCTTTATTCACACTTTATTGATGACTAGAGCCTTGTACAATCACAAGTTTTTCCAAACACAATTTATTTTTAAATTGCACGAATATGTAAATAATAAAATTAAATTAAAAAGGAAAAGTTCATAAAATAAATGAGAATGTTTTAAATATGAAGACTATAGGAGAAAAACAAGGTAACTCAATTTTTCCTAAATATTCAGGTGAACAAAATAACCTCGGAATCATTATTTTTATTAAAGTCTATCGGATTCCTGATCCAGTTAATGATAAGAAAGAAGATGTTAGGGGAGCCCAACTCCCTGGAAGCCACCTTACCACAATCTTTCCCAAACACTATTCGGATCAACTATACTGCGCAAAAATTAATAGGGATATTGCTAATTTTCTAGTATATACTTTACCTTATATTATATAAATTATTATTTATACTTATATTATTATGGAAATTTTTACACTTTACAATATTTAATCTAGTATAATTTCAAATAAATATTAATGCTTTTTATAATACAATTTTTTTATAATTCTAGGCAAAGTAAATACAACAAAATTAGTGGAATCCTATTCATTTTCGTGCAGTTTAGTTTTTCCCATTTACAGACATTCTTATAGAACTGTAATGTTTCTAGTGTTTTGAACACAGTATTGTGTTTGTCATCGAAAAACGTATCAGAAACCACTTGTCATATTCCTAATAGAGTCAGCACTGGGAGTATCTATGGCAACCACCCCTGGCCAGAAGATTCCAGCAGTTGTTAGACTAATGCACAAACTTATAACCTTACTTAATGTTTATGTTAAAGTGCTTTTTTTATTTCATAATACCACTGTTACAAAATTTTTAGAAAAATTCAAGATACTTTTTCCCCTGTAGTCTTCAAATATAAACATTTACATTAATCTGTAATTATTATATTCAAAGAGTATTAATTTTTTAATGAATACTCACTATAATTCAAGTTCTTCAATTGTTCTAGATAACCTGTTGGAGTCAGCCCTTCGCCTGGCAGACCTCCTCAAAGCATCCGCTCGCCTATATGGCTCGTGCCTGAGCCCTTCGAGGATATCTTCTAAGGCACCGTTATAAACCTCGTCCCTTGGAAGAACTTTCATCTCCTGGACGAGTCGTGACCTGCACTTCAGCTCGGCTATTACAGCTTCCTAAATCGAAATGAACACATGCACAATATTAGCCACCGATGGTACAAGCTACTTTCCTGTGACCTTATTCTTTATATGTTCCGCAGGTTGTCGCTTTAACTTTTCATTCATTTCCTTTTTAATCGTATAGAAAATAAAATAATCGTGAGTTTTAGTATGAAAAAAAAAATAGTGTTGTTTTGGGACATATGTATATTTCCGTAATCATTTCAAAGTATGCATGATGGTTTAATCTAAACAGTATATGTAAGTTGGTTGTTTAATCTATGTACAGTCAATAATAGTTACACTACACAGTTAGTAAATTAATTTATTTTTATTTTCGATAATATTAGAAAAGAAACAAATGAAAAGTTGTGACACTACTCGAAGTGACAACCTGTAGAACTGATAACCTTTAAATAAAATTATTTGCATAGGTTATAAATTAAGCAACAAGATTAGTATATTTATGCAATAGCTTCTATAAAATGAAAAATATATTATTGGCAGTTGGTTATTTATTTAAATTCACTTGATGCTGAAATGGTCAATCGGATATTACAGTTGGAATTATAAATTTTGTCCCGGGTTAATTAGGATAAGGATCTATAATGAGTACCTGATGCCGCACAGGCTTGGGAACGCAATTTTACATCCCTCCCGAAAGACGGCATAATCTAGGTTTTTTAACTCCGAAAAAATTCCAAGGCCACATACCAGGCGGCGAACCCACAATCTTGGTCATAGAAGGTTGTTATGATAACCACTACACAACAAGTGACCCTTCTATCAATTGTTATCATCATTTTTAAAGTCATAAAGAATATTAATTATAATAAGCTTGGGAATACACTAGATTTTTTTTTTTAGAAGTCTTTGAAATCAAGAATGTTTCAAATTATTCAGAACAATCATAACTATGATTTATTTTTAGAATTAGTGATGTCTCATTAATGTAGGGTATATAGAAAAAACCAATCAATCCACTATAATAGAACTAACCTGTACCACTACAACCCCTGAACGGGTCTGGGGTTCAGTACATGGCAGAGACTATACGGTTTTATGGACAACGGTTCTGCAAGGAGGTGACTTGTCCTAGGTCATGCTCAACCGCCAGATTTTTTTCCCCTTCCTTATTCAGGGCATCCTTTTTTTAAAAATATATTATAGAAGCTGGGTGAGCCTCAGGAGGGTCCTAGATCTTGTATGATCCATCTCCGGCTGCAAACAGACTAAATAAAAGTCTTGCCCGCAGCGAGATTAAAATGAGGATTTCCGGCATGGCAACTCAGTGCTCTACCTCTGAGCCAGCCCTTCTATAATGGAACTACAATATGCAAACATAATTGTCTGGGAGTTCTTAAAAATATGACTTATTGTACACAAAAAAAAAGAATAAAAAAGGCTCATGAAGCTCCCAGAATGGCGCCCAACCATTAGATCTTTTCCAGTTATTGAATTATAACTCTAAAACAGTGCTTTTGAGTTTAAACTTTTCAATTGCGGAATTGAAGAACATTGAATTTTCCATCAGACAAGTAATTCAAAATATTAAATTTTTTTTTTCAACTTTGAAGGATATAGTAGCTATTATACGTAAAAATATTTTAGATAAAACTTGTAGATGAGGTCCTCCCGTGAAATTTATCACAGTTTTACATATTCTATTTATTTTATAATGGCCAAAGTTGCGTAAACCAAAAAACAATTAACTGTCAAAATTATTTGATAAAATCATTACAATGATTACGATATGCATTGAGCTTCTTAGTTAATAAATGTTTCAACGTAGGAATAATGATAAACACAATAATTTTTTTTTGGTCAGATCCCACAGGAACATGAAACGGAAAAACAATGTGATTATAATAAATCATGCAGCGTGCAACACAAAAGGTGGATTTACTATTTACAATATTCTAGCCTTTGATATTTGTACAATGAAATGTTTTAAGAATTGATCATTTCGATCTTCCATTGGATTAAGATTATACAAGAAACAATTACTAGGTAAATAATAATCAAAACCTTGGAAAGTGAACATTACTTTCTTTGAAAGGAAAGGACCAGAAATAAAAAATTTGTAAAAACAGTGCATAATTATAATTTTAAAAACTTGTAGAAAACAATCATGCTTTTTGTTTTGTTTTTTTACTTAATAAACTACAACACAAATTTAACAACTTGAAAATCATTTTTCATATTTACCTTAATATAAGCCTATCATCTGGTGGAGACCAAACTTGTGGGAAGTTTGAATTAATAAAGGAATTAAAAAAACAAAAAAAAAAACAATAGAAAATAAGTTCACAACTAAATGTTTTAATATTCAATGTCCTTAATTGAGAAAAAAATGTTTTCAGTTTTTATAAAAAGGTTTATCTAAAGAAATTGTTGATTCTATATTTTTAATTATTTATTTTGGAATAAAAGAACTGACCAATATTAAATTTAATTTAATAAGGATTTTTTAGAAATAAATTACATTTTTTGCATTAATTTATTTTTTTAATCTGATTTTTGCAGAATTCCCTCCCTCTATTTCATACATATTTTTTTAAAATTATATTATTGAATAGTACAACTGTAATACATACATCTATTACAAGGGGTATATGACTAACTAGATACATGAAAGGACATGTAGAGGCACTACCCACTGGCACCACTCTAATAACATTTCTATTATAGAAGGTCCCAAGCCATCTTCTCTTCAGACCCCTAGGAGGATTATCCGGGATGGAATGATAGGTATCTGGAATGGGCTAAATTGGTAACATATGGAACGTCAAGGTCTTTATGGATGGTTTTATTAGTGACAAAATAAGGAGCTTTTAGGATTTGGCGGAGGATTTTTGATTGAAAGGATTGAATACGAGAGGAATTCGATGGGTTGGTGGAGCCCCATAGTTCAATTCCGTAAGTCCATATAGGTCTTATAACAGTCACGTAAACAAGTCTTCTGTAATTGATCTGAAGCTTTGAGCATTTGTCTAGTAGGATTTTTCGAAGGATTTTGGATTGCAAGGATTGAATACGAGAGGATTTCATAAATTAAAAATTAAAGAATGGGAGAGACCCAAAAATTCAACTGAAGTTTTTTTCTTAATTAAAACTGATAATCGTTAATACTAGAAAGATGACTTTTTATATATTTCATCTAGATTTATAATAATAATAAAAATATTAATAAGGCTTAGCGAACCCGAAGGCTCGATGCCGATACCTCCCCCCCCACCAATCTCTGCTTGAACACTTCCGTCCACGGATCACCACCCAAACCCAAACCCGCTAGATCATTCCTAACGCAATCCTCCCACCTACGTCTCGGTCTACCCCTCAGACGCTTCCCAGGCGGTACAGCGCTTATTAACATCTTAAGAATTTCTTTATTTATATCGAGATTATCCTATTTCGTTTATCTTATCGAGGTTTATTTATCTAGATCATCTAGATTTATATTTATATAATTCAATCAGATAGTTAGTAATGCTATAATATTTTTAACATTTCCCTTACCTAATTCAGAGGTTTAAAAGAATACATATGCAAACAAAAAGCTTGATCTATAACATTGTAAACATATTGAAAACTTGACTAATATTAATATAATTTTATATGAATAATTTGCTATAAGCTAATAATTAATAATAAATAAAATATATGCTAATTTGAATTACTATTCAGCCATTAATCATCGAAGAAATGTTAGTGCGTATGATACTTCATGCTGATTATAATTATAAATGAGCAATATGTATTAAAATTAATTGTATCAGTGTTAGAAAGGGAAAAATAAAGGATTGAGAAAAAATGTACCTGTATTCCCTTGAACACCTTATCGCCTTCCGGTTTGTTCTGATTCTACATAAAGTGCACACAATCAGTCTACCACCACCACCACCACACATTAATATTAATACTATCTACTCAATAAGATTGTCCATTTGATTCAACAATTAATAAAAGTGGTAAGTTACACTAATTTACAATACAAGCAACACCAAAACAGAAAAAATTATAAACACCAAACTGAAAGTAAATACAATTTATAAGACAAAGTGATAAAATTAAAATTAAATAAGAAGAAAAAAATGAAATCTTCAAAATATAAAGTAATCATGCATTACCAAGATGAGTAATTATATTATCTATTTATTTAAATAAATAATTTTATTTTTAAACTTATTGTAAAGAAAATTTTATTTGGATGAATTATTAATTAACGTCAATAAGTTCCCTTAAGTTATCCCATCGTTCCTGACATTTTCTTAAACAAAATCTTCATATAATCTCCAATCATCCCATACTTTAACTACTGTAGTGTGGTATATGGGGGCCGCTTGAAAATAGATTAAAGCTAATACTGAAATGGTATCCAAGATATGTCCTCAGTACCCCAAGGCCTTAAAACACTGCGATAGCAGCCGACTCCGAAGCATGGAAATGACGTACCTGAGGAAAATAGAGGGGAGGTTCAAAAAGGACCGGTTACAAAACAAGACGATAAAGACTCCACTCAAAATTGAATCCTTCAATCAGTTAATTAAACAGGACAGGACTTCGGCCATGTAATAAGGATGGATGACTGCCGGTCAGCGAAGAAAGCTATGGAGGTTGAACCAACAGGAAAGTGACTCAGGGGAAGGCCGAGAGTGTCCTCCAAAGGGAAGAATAACCTCCAAAATATCCTGAAAGAAAAAGGGATTGAATGGCTGGAGGCCAGGAGAGCAGCCGTTGACTGAGACAGGTGGCGCTCCTTATTCAAAATTCTCTACACAACAAGATACAAGAGATGAATCATAATAATAAGAATAAGAATAATCTCACCTCTATGGTTATTAAACCATCCCATATTACCATGGTTATTAAATCATAGCTTATGTTTTTATTTCCTGTAATTTACTTTATTATTGTTATTACCATGGTTGCTATTTATAAACCTAAGGTTGCTAAGTCGGAACCCATGTAGACAATTCCTTCTACTTTTTCGAACCTGCAATTATCTATAATTAAGTAGTTCTGCTAATCCTCTGTACATTTATCGACATGTACTTTGTTTTCGCAACGTTTATTAACCTAAAATTATAGTGGGGTTCTTGATAACCTTAACCAATCAATATTTTTATCTTTGAGGGATTTTATGTTTCAATATTCAAGCAGCGCGCCCTTTTTTTTTTAAATAGTTACACAAAGAGAGAGCATAATCCAAATTAATTTACCAATATAGCTGCAGATTAAAGTTAATAGTAAATTTAAATAGCAACAAATGTAAAAAATTAGTATCTTTATTTCAAATTGTTCAGCTTTTTTCGACCAAGGAGACAAAACAGTGAGGGATGAAAAGTGATGAAGCAATAGATATTTTGCTTCATTTTAGAATCTAATTCCTTTTTTTCTATTATTTTATTTCTCTTCGCCTAGAAAAGCTCAGGTATTAACGTTACTTAATTTTAATGTGAATAGCTATATTAGTATTAACTAATTCAATATGAAATTTTACTATTAATAACTCGTAGCTTAATGCATTTTTCATTTGATTTAATAAATAGCAGGCGGCGAGCAGCTCTGGAAACTGAAAAATTAATCTATATATTGGCATTGAAGTTATGAATTTCATGAATATTTGAAGTTATTTCTGTTCCCTCCTGAATGAAAACAATGCTTCACTGTTGATAATTAAAATATAAATATTTCATGTTAGAACGAAATTGGAAAACTCCATAATACAAAGTCTCAAATCTCTGTGAAAAAATAACCAGTTAATCCTTCACCAATTAGGGCATCATCGAGAGATAACTCTAAAACCAAAACCCATTCAGTGCCTTATTGAATCGTAAGTATTATATTTTGTTAGTAGTTTATAACAAAACTTCCACAGATAGATTTAAATAAAAGTATAATTCTGTCATTTCAAGTAAGAAATAAACTGAATGAAGGAAGAAGTGAACCCAAGGCATGCGAAGAACTTTACAGAAGAAAACGTAACAAACCTGGCTTTCAGCTTCAGAAAGTTGCCTCCTCCGTTTCGCAGCTTCCGTCCCCTTCGCGACTTCTTCCTGCCTCCGCCATTCATCATTCTCCTTTTCCGCCACCTAATATTAACTTTTTCCTTAATTTACTTAAAAAATAAATAACTTCTAATTAAAAATACGCCTTATAGATTTCTCTCTAATTATGTATCGAAAAATATATGATTCAATAATAACTTTATCAAAGTTCATCAGTGCCACCTTCATATTCATCCAATTATATTTTAAAGACTTTATTGAAATTATATCCACATCCACCTGTCCCAAAGCAATAATTTAAGCAATATATAAACTGAAAAGACCAAGATAAAATGTAAGCTTTGTTAATTTTTAATAAAACATTTTAAAACACAAACACGCAAACACACACATATAAAAAATACAATACAAATATTAGTAGATTATAAACGAAAAAACACTCAAACATAGGACACATCATATAAATAAGTTTAATTTATTTTCTCATTTTATTTAATTATTAATTTAATCCATTAATAAAATAATGGTGAAATAACGTGATGAAAGGATTATAGAAATTCACAAAAGTGCTAGTGTAAAATAACTCAAGATTGGAATAAACTATTTTGTATTGAAGAAATATATAAGTTTATAAAATTATTTTAATTAATTAAAACTATTTCCGAATAATTTTAAAATAAAATAAAACTAAAAGAATTGATAGAATAGAATATAAAATGTTGTTTCCAAATATTACACCGAGAACTTAATATTAGAAGTAAAGAGACATTTTTCTTTTAATTTCATCATAATTTAAGATTTTCTGAAATAGACTTTTTTATATTTTCCAATTTAATTAATAATAAACCTTTCAATTTATTTTGTGCATAAAAAGTTTATAAATATATTTTTATAGAAAGAAAATGGTCCGGGTGGAGGTAAAAAAAATTCTATTGTATAGGAACAACTGTTTATTTGGAAGCCGACGTTTCGACCCACATTGCAGGTTTTCTTCATAGCTAGATAAACAGTCAATTATCCGAACGTCAGTTATCCAAACGTTCAATTAACGGAACTGTTTTTTTAAATGTCATTTGATCAGATTATCCAGTTACTTATTTGTATTGTTAAAATTATTGTTATTTTAAATAAAATTTGATGAAAAATAAAATGATTTTTTCCATGAACGTCAATAAGGGGACCCTAATCATTTCTCGGAAACAGCAAAAAAATGAACTTAGATTTCAATATGTATTTGTTTACTAAGAACTGTAAACCTAATTAGTGAATTTCATTTGTTACTCTGAATCTCTTCCTAACATTAGTTTGGATAATCGACGTTCCACTGTACCTACTAGATTGAAAAAAATTAAAATTCTAAAGAGTCTAGGGTCAAGTGTGATCCTAATATAATAGCTCTGAAGAAGACCTGCAATGTGGGTCCAAACGTCGGCTTCCAAATAAACAGTTCTCCCTATATAAGAGAATTTGTTGACCTCCACCTGGATCATTTTCTTCCTCATATATACAAGGCCGACTAATATTATTCAATATACATTTTTAACCTATTTTTTCTATAGTACCCTGTCTGTTTCGTATATCATTTAATTAGAAAGTTAAAAATACAAAGCCTAATCAGTAAGGAACAAATGTTCCCAAATGAGAAGACATATGACAATCTAACTGCTTTTTTTTTTTTTTTTTTTTTAATAAAGTGCAATAACTATTTATTCAAAGGTATCAAAGATAAACCCAATGTGGTACTTATGTATTAGCCGGAACCCATGAAACCTACCTCCTTATCTCGTGTAACCTCTTCTTATCACTTGTCTCATTTGAGTTAATTTCTGTTTGTTATTAAATTGATTTTCTCATGTTAATATTGTTTATTGTTTATTTAAATTTCTGTATTGTTTATTAAATTTAATTTTGTGTTTTTGTCTTATTCCTTTTGTTATTGCCTATTTAAAACAAACAGAATAACACTTTGAGAATAGGCACCTATAAAAGAAGAAGCTGTGTAATGTTTCCAGAAGTTTGGAATAATTCCAAAGATTAAATTATCTAAAAAAGGTCATCAAATAGATTTTGACAAGGATAGAAATGGAGAAGTTTCCGTCGAAAGTGTAGGGAAATTGTCTATATATAAAAAGGAATATGGCTAGAAGGGTCTGGAATTATTAGCATTTTATTATTATAGTTTGTATATTACAATTTCCATTAATATGAATAAGAAGGTAAGTGTTATCAGTATCAGAATTATCAGTGTTGAGGTTATAAACAATAGAAAATAACAGTCCTTGGAGGCTTGCTAATACACAAGTACCTAAAATAAAACTAAAATGCTAATAACGATAAAATATGATTTTTATACAAATTCACAGTTAAGTTTAAATTTTGTGCTCAATACGATAAACATCAAATAAAAGCAGTAAATATATATCTAACTCAAGTACCTTAAAAGATTTGACGAATCGGACGAAAAATGAGAAAAACGTAGTAGGGTCAGTGGTTCGAGGACATTCGCCAAAATACTCAGCTGTCTCCCTGAAGGCAGAGAGGGCTGTGGACAACTGATGTTTCAAATCTACAAGGGAGCCTTCGGAATTCGTGAGGAACTCGCCGAGGACTCCGTCGATTCTTCCACAAGACTCTCTCCTCACTGCTTCCATACCTCGTTCTAGTTCCGAGACGTCACTTGTCAGGTTTTCTAGTGATACTATAAATAAAAAAAAAAAAAAGTAAAGTTAAATTAAGCTAAACAAATTTAGTTCTTAACCAAAGAAGTAAATAAATAAAACTAATAATTCTAAAACAATTCAGATATTAGCGTAATTATAAGATTAAGAACTTTAAGTTAAGAAGATTTGAGGATGTTTTTACCATTCACTAAAAATCCTACAGTAATGCTAGTAAATATAATGTGATAAATGAAATTACCCTCTGATAAATTATTTCTGTAGTACTTTCCCATTAGAGGAGCACCACTGTTGATAATATATACAACAGTAGACAATACAGCAATGTTTTGACCGTTTTGACATTTATAGATTTACTGTTAGCCATCTTTATTGTTTTTCATTAATGAAAAAAAATTACACATTAAGTAATAAAAATCTTTCAATCAATATGTGAGGAAAGCTTTGTTAGGGTTTGTGTATGTTTTCTGTTTACCATCTTGGTAATTTTTTAATTTATAAAACATTTTGCACATCAAGTACTAAGACCGTCAACACGTTTTGTTAACCCAGAAAACAGCATGCAATGAAAGAATGTGGGGAAGTGCCATGTGGCAAAATAAGAAAGAAAGAGGAACCAATAGAGAGTAAAAAATTTAATTTAAGAAAAGTAAAAACTGAAGGACTTATTTAAGGAAATATTAAATAAATTGGCCTGTATATATAATATAAATGATATTTACATGTTATTAATATAGAAATGTTTTTTTTTATTATTTTATTGAATTGTACAACTATAATATATACATCTAGTACAAGGGCTGTATGAATAGATAAATACATGAAAGGACGTGTAGAGGCACTACCCATTGGCAACACTCTAATTACATTTCTATTATAGAAGGTCCCGAGGCCATCTTCTCTTCAGACGCCTAGGAGGATTGTCCGGGATGGAATTGGATCCAAGGATGGAAAATAGTGGGTTTGGATGGGCCTGGAGTTTATTAAGGAATGATAGGTATCTGGAATGGGCTAAATCGGTAACATATGGAACGTTCAGGTCATTATGGATGGTTTTATTTGTGACAAAATAAGGAGCGTTTAGGATTTTGCGAAGGATTTTGGATTGCAAGGATTGAATACGAGAGGAATTTGATGGTTTGGTGGAGCCCCATAGTTCAATTCCATAAGTCCATATAGGTCTTATAACAGTAACATAAATAAGTCTTTTGTAATTGAACTGAAGCTTTGAGCGTTTGTCTAGAATGTGTTGAAGTAGTCGGAAGCGTCTAGCTGTTTCTTGTCTTTTCAGTCTTGTGTGAGGGTTCCTATTAAGACGTTTGTATAAGTTGAGTCCTAGGTAGCGGATATAGAAATGTAAATCTCATTTTAATAAATAAATGTTATACATAGGTCATATATCATATTATGTCAAAACTCCTAAATAGAGGCACTAGTGTCGGAAAGTAAGGTTATGCAATGTTATCAGTGGCGCTCATCTAACAGGAAAGTACCATTTCTTTAATTAATATCCAAGTATTTTAGTTAGTATATTAATTTTTTTCCCCATCAGTGTTTTGTTTTATAATTTGTAAAGTCTGATATCTTAAAGTGATGTTTGTATACCGTAGAGGCAATTTAATACAGAAATAGGTCAGGTATGGGGTCAATGAAGGAGATCACTCTAAGTAGAAGTAATAAAATTAAGTTCTACTAATAAGTGCGATTTTCATTGACCAATTCTTTCATAGAGAATAATGAATTGCTCTCTAAGATTAGTGTTTGGTACTCCGAGGCGATTGCACGTATCCCACCTTTATGGTGAGTTAAAGTGGCTCTTCCCTCTCTTCCGAAGAGAATATTACCTCTGTTCATTCTTATACCAATCCATTTACTCTCAACACCCTTTATATATCTACAGCCTCCTCCAATTCAAATCCTCAGTTCAACACCATAAACCTCCTTTCCGATCTCTATATACATTCCCATAGAACTAAAGCATTCGAACGTTCTTTTCTCGCCCACTCCACCACAGTGTGGAACTCAATCCCTCCTAACATACGTCACAGTCTCTCACTATCGTCATCCTTGCTTTTCCAACATCTCCTAGCTTCCCAAAAAGATACTCTCTAAGCAGGTTAGTCATTTGCTCAGAATGCAATGTATAGAATAATTCATTGTGTCATTTAGTTGTTTTAATTTTGTTTTTTAAAAAGATGTACATCATGTAAAGAAATTATTGCATGCTAGCTCATGCATTTAACAAAAGCTATGGATTTATGTATTCTCTTTAATTGCTTAATATCTTGTCAGGATCCGTACTGTTTATTTACTTATTATTATTTTTTATTTAAATATTTCTTTTTAAATTGTTTTCTGTCACTTTTTACACGCTTTCTGATTAGTAACATTTACCCTTCTGGCCAGATAAATATTATGTTTCTTTTTCTGTTCATATTTGTAATTCTAAAGGGACTTAGTCCCAGAATAAAGTTACTTTTCTATTCTAAACAAACATCTTAAATCATTTGATGTTATTGAATGTAGCCTTTGACTAAACCCTGAATCATAAGATAAGAATACCCAATAACTTGAAATTAAATGAAATATGAATAAGTTAAAAAAAAAAAGAGAGTAGACATACTTGTAGCAGCCTTTTCAATATACAGCAGCTCTTTTTCAAAGTCATTAAGTTCTGGTATTTTTAAACGTATTGTGTCGGCGATGTAATTAATTAGGCTTAGTTTTTTATCTGCTGATTTCATATCGACGAGCGAATCCAAAGACTGAAGCTTAAAACCATAAGCTGGCCCACGTTTTGCAGAATTGACGTAGTTACCTGTAACATATATCTCAAATATAGACAGAATATATAATATATATACTTTTTTATTAATCAGGAAAAATTGTAGAAATGGTATTTACCAAATGCTAAGACTACTTCCAAGACACCTTTAAGTTTTTTCGAATTTCTCACAGCCACAGATGCAGTTCTAAGAACTTCCATTTGCTAAAAATAAAACATACATCACAAAACTTTAATTTATCAATTCCCAACTTCAATATAGTTCTTAAAAATTAACTTTAACATAACTGGGAAACCTACAGCTTCCAAATGTCAGTTTTAAATAATTTTAAAAATTAAAATAAATTACTTTTTGATCAAAAATAACATTTTTATAACAATATCTACACTCTTTCAAGTTTCCACGGCCACTATTTATACAAAAAACTTCAGTTGTTTCTTCTGGTTTAGACCATGCCAGTGAATTTTCGGCCAACGTTTCGCCAGACATGCTGCTAACTTCCTCGAGGCTTAATTGAGACTGAAGATGTTCAGCTAACCCTCGGCGTTATATAGTAGCCACTCGGGTCCACTCGTGATTCATCGGTTCCTTTCATTGGTCGATCGGGTTTTTTCGTGTCTGGGGTCGGAGTCTGCTCTTCCATGCCTATGATTGGCTGGAATTCGGCTTGATTGTCGCTGCTAGGTTGATTTGTTGTTCTTGTTGATTGTCTTTCTTCTGTTCTATGTTAGGGAGCCATAGTTTACTTAATTTGTACCCGTCCTCCCTGTTGAAGTTTTCCGGGTGTTTAACTATTTCTATTGCTTCCAGTATCTTCCTTTCTGTGGCCTTGCTACATTTCTTAACTACTCTGATTTTATCAAATTCTATGGCGTGGTTAGTAGTAGTGAAATGTTCTGCCAAAGCCGATGTTTTGCTGTCCATTTTCTTCACACTTTTAATGTGTTCTGTCAGCCTTGTGGATATCAGCCTTCCCGTTTGCCCAATGTATTCCTTACCACAGGAGCATGGTATACTGTATATCCCCGGTATCCTGAGTCCTAAGTTGTCTTTTGGATTCGGCAAAACCTGACCTATCTTCCTGCCTGTGGTGTATATCGTTCCTATATTAAACTTCTTCAGTACTTTAGCTATTTTCTCTGTTGTGCCTTTTACAAATGGGATCGCTCCTCTCTTAATTTCTTCTCTTCTTTCTTCTGTTGTGTGTGGGCCTGCCTTTTGGGCTTTTTTGAATTCTCTCTTTATTATTTCTTCTTGATAACCATTTTTCATGAGAGCTTTCTTTAAATGTCTTCCCTCTTTCCTCTTTCTTATTTTTTAAAGAAACGTTGGCAGAAAATTCACCGACACGGTCTAAACCAGAAGAAACAACTGAAGTTTTTTGAATATCTACACTGTTTATATCCAGACACATAGGATTCCATATGGTGTTGAATTTAATTTGAGTATTTTAGACTGAGCTCTAATTCCTTTAAATAGACCCCAGATTTATAGTGTATATAGTTAAATGTTCTTAACTAATCAACGACTTTTTAAAAACTTTTATTTTGAATAATCACAACAAGTAAAATTACATTACTACAAAAGAAACTATCTAGACTAGTGACGAAATGCTAAGTGTCGTGAGGAGCTTCTCCTCCAGGCTTATATAGGATTTGCTATTGATGATGTTAATTCTTAGTATTGTTTACTCCTGCACCTGCATCTAAAAGTGCATAACAATCCTAGGTATCTTACTATTATTCTAAGAATTGTTTACTTGGGTGCCACACGTAACTATATATATATATATATTACTGAGTTTCAGTCAGTTCTTTTAACTTAAAAGAACTGACTGAAAGTCAAGAACCAAAACATAATATTTCCATAACAGTCAAGATAAGTAGAAACCAATATATACATATAGGAAGTAAGAGCATTGTGACAGAAACGTCCAGTTACCATTAATCGTAATTGTATTCCACTGTGACAATACAAGACCACACTCCGCAATAATCACACAGCAAAAGTTAGAGCAACTTAGCTTACATTTCATACATCGTACTCTCCGGACCTTACACCATAAGACTACCACTAATTGCAGTCCCTCCATAACTCCCTCAATAGGAAATCATTCTTTCAGATGTTTTATAAGATTAGAATAATAAAATTATAGAAAGATGGGAAAAAATCATCAATAAAACTGGTGAATACATTATTAAACTAAATATTATTTTTTTATTTAATTCAATAATATTTACAACTATAATGGTATTATATCAAGTAAATGTGCAAAAATGTAGAATATGACATGAAAACACTTGTGGAGAAACTACCCATCGATAGCACTCCAATAAAGTTCTATAGTAGATGATCTCGAGGCCATCTTCTTTTCAGACGCCTCGGAGGGTTATCAGGAATAGTATGAGAAGCAAGCTGAGAGACTAGCGGATTCGAGTGCGTATGGAGCTTGTTATGGAAGGATAGGTATCTAGTTTGGGCCAAATCAGTAACATATGGGATATTAAGATCATGATGGATGAGTTTGTTTGTGACATAATAAGGAGCATTGAGGATTTTACGAAGGATTTTGGATTGTAAGGATTGGATACGAGATGAATTGGATGGTTTAGTAGAGCCCCAAAGCTCAACTCCGTATGCCCAAATAGGTCTGATGACTGTCATGTAAATAAGTCTTTTGTGATTAATTGGTAGCTTAGAGTGTTTGTCCAGTAAGTGTTGAAGTAGGCGAAAACGTCGAGCAGTTTCTTATCTTTTCAGTCTTGTATGAGGATTCCAAGTGAGACGTTTATCCAGATGGAGTCCTAGATAACGTACCTGTTCGACAGGGTTCAGTGGAATATTATTAAACGATACAGTAGGACAGGAATTCGTAGGTTTACGACGAAGGGTGAAGGTAATTTGATGGGATTTGTTAGGATTTATTTTAATCCTCCGATTTTGACACCATTCTTGTAGGTGTGAGATATGGGATTGAAGAGATTGGGATGCAACAAATGGATCCTTATTAACTGATAACATACATGTGTTATAAACTAAATATAAAAAAAATATTGTAATAATACTTTGAATAATAATAAGTTGAAAATGTACTACGAGAGGTGGGGATCACTAAGGACATAGAGAAACATGTTCCACTTAAGAAGAAACTCCAAGAACACCAGGGTTTCCATCAAAATCTAAAGCTAAAAACTGGCAAGGTGTAGACAAAAGCGAAAAAGGAACAAGATAGGAAATGAATGAGGGAATACTGGGCAAAACTTAAAGCCCAAGCATAAAGAAGGGAAAGGAAGAGGCAGTTGAAATAGCCTCGTCCGTAGGCGGCAGAGGAAAAAAAAATACTACAATAATATTAAACTTATTTGTAAAAAATTAAAACAATAGAATCAATTTTATGTCAATATTCTCTTAACTCTAAAGTATTTCTTTAGTAACTTACCGGAGCAATAAATTGAACATTTTCTTTGAAACTGCCAATATAATGGAGAATACTTAGTTTGTTCGGAAGATTGGTGATCTTATTCAGCTCCAAGAGAAGTCGATCTTCTTCTGTTAGGACAGAAATATCCTTCTTTTCTTCTAAATACTTTTTATATTTCTTTGCCTGAAAATTTAAAATAAAAGTAAGTCTAAAGTAGATTTTATATTATACATTATTAGGATGAAATACTACTCAATAAATAGTATTAATACTATTTGGTCTGTTTTCAAATCAAGTATAACCTTCAATAAAGGTTATCATAGTTCCTTTCAAAACACACAGGTATCAGCACTATCAAGGTTGGAATTCATAATTTGTGTTACTTATATTAATTTTTATACAAACCTATATAAGCAATATAATCATTAAATAGTGCAGTATTATACTTAAATAATCAAGATAAAAGTCCTACCTCAGATTCCGTAGGGATCATCTTCATTAAAATTTCTACAGTTTCTAAAGGAATTTGTTTCAAGTCGAGTGAGTTCACAGCCTTTGAAATTTCTTCTATACCAAGTCCAATCTTACGTTTAGAAATAGCTAAGGAACAAGTTAGAGTCACATTATTATTATTATTATATTGTATTATCTGTTTAATTTCATAATTATATGACTTTAATAATAAAAATTTATTGAGCTCTCTTACCTATATTACGTAACCTATTATGCTCCAGAAGAGATATAAGGTCAGACTTTTTAAATCTTTTACTGGGCATAGTTCCCAAATCAGTTTGGGATGTCTCTCGTGGACCTCCGACTTTGAATTTGTCTTCAAAATCAGAGAAGTCAATTCTATTGAATATCCTTCCATCATCTATTTCACAAAACACAGTCCCTCGTACCTACAACATATAAGAGACATTTTTAAATTATTTAACTAATCAAGAAGGTTGATTGGTAACAGTGTATTAGCCGGTCCCCATGAAACCTTTTTCCTTATCATATCATCTTATCTTACCCCCTCTAACTTCTTCATATCACTCGTCTCATTTGATTTATTTAAAAATTATGTGTGTGTTATTACCCAGCCGCTTTGATGAAATAAGGAGGAAAAATCTGGCAGTTGAGTGTGATCTAGGACAAATCACCTCCCTCCACAACTGTTGTCCATGAAACAGTACAGCCTCTACCATGTAATGAACCCAAGACCCTTCACGGGTTTTAGTGGCATAGGCTTTTTTTTTTTAGACGTGTGTTATTAAATTGTTTTCTGTATTGATTTTTAAGTGTTTCTTCCTCGTTAATTTTGTTTATCGTCTACTATGAAATACTTCCGGAAGTTCAGAATAATTTCAAACAGAAATTATTTCAAAAAGGTCATGAAATTGAGATGTTTTCATCGAAAGTGTAGGGAAAAGATTACTCACTATAAAAAAAATATATATATAATCGGTGTTTCAAACACCATTAAGGTATTTTGTCCTCAAAAAAAAAAAAAAAATCTGAAATGAAATAAAAGCGTTTTGTTAATATACTTCCATCTTCATATCATATCCATTCTAGAATAATAATAGTTGACCTTAAATATATGAGGAAGAAAATGGTCCAGGTGAAGGTAAAAAAAAAAAATTGCTCTTAAGTTGGGAGAACTATTTATTGGAGAGCCAACATTTCGACCCACATTGCTATCCAATAAACAGTTCTCTCTACTTAAGAGCAATTTTTTTTTACCTCAGCCTTGAATATTTTCTTCCTCATATCCATACTATTTCCATAAATAATAGTAAAAAGTAGCGGTTATCAGTGTTCCGGTTTTAAACAATGTAGAATAACAGTCCCTGCGGACAGGCTATTACAAAAGTTCTATTATTAACTGTTAACATGGCGAACATACCTGGTTAGGCCTCATCGCAGCCCAGTTGAGCGTAGGAAGCTTGTTCTTGGTCTGGACTTCCCTCTTGATGGTCATCGCTCCGAATGGCGGTGCCATGCTGCCCGGGGGCGGCGGCGGGGGCGGTGGTCCAGGAGGGGGGCCTGGAGGAGGTGGACCAGGAGGGGTGTTGGTGGGAGGGGGCGGGGGAGGAGGCGGAGGCGGTGTCCTCACGGGCTCACTCACTGGAGTTGAAGATGCAGATGAAACTCCGCTTGAACCTACAAGAAATAAAAAATTAAAATAGGTAGTGATGAGCAGACAGAAGTGAAAATTCAAAACTCCGTAATAACTCTGTTGTTTTTTGAATTTCTAAATCAATTATAGTCTGAATTATTTAAATTTCATAATTTTTAAATTGAAATTATTAACATTAATCTGGTTTTCACATCTATTGACACTCCGAGCAATAATTACATACATTTTGAAGTAGTTTATTTATTAATCAAAACATATGATGGGCTGTACAAGCTCATTACTAAATAACAATATAGCTTAATTGAAATAATTGGGGAAACAAAAATTTTAACTATTAATTGATGCTTAAGTTATTTTTAGTATGGATTGCACAATTATTAAATGATCATTTTGTTGAATATAATTACTCTTACATGAATTTGATCCTAAAATTTAAATTAAAGTTGATTAAAACAATTGCTGTAAAATTTAAACAGTTGATTAATTCTATAACTCATACATAGGCCACTACACGTCGCCAGACTCGCACAAGAACTTTAAAGTTTTCACTTCGAAAAATCAGATAATTTATTTAACACAATTAATTTTTTTTCAATATTAGTTTTATTCATTAACTTAATTATGATTGAAAGTTTAATCAAACCAACAAACCATGGGGTCCGGCCTACAAAGGATTGACAATTTAGAAAACGACCTTTTGCAAAATCGGATGTGGGGCTAATGAGGTGTGGTGAGGAGTTGCCATTGGTTACCAATACTGTTATGAATTAACACTAATCCAGGTTATATTCCTTTTTCAAGGGGTTCCAATGCCCTCCTCACCAGTGCCCAATGAATTGAATATAATTATATCCTTATAATTTATAGCCATATAATATTATAACCTATTATAATGGTTATAATATTATAGCACTCATGGTGGCTCAATGGTAGAGTGCTAAGTTGCCGTTCCGAAGGTCCTGGGCTCAAATCTGGCTGTGGTAGATTATAATTATCTGTCAACACTCGGGGATGGATCCTTTGGGATCTGGAAACCCTCCTGGAGTTCACCCAGCTTCTATAAAGTCGGTTCCCTAATTAGGGGGATTACCTAACGGTATTCCAAATCACCCCTAACGGTGAGACATATCACCCCTCTGTACAACTGTTTTCCAAGAAACAATAGTCTTTACCATGCACTGGACCCCAGGCTCTTCATGGGTTAAAATGGTACAGTAAATATAATTATATGGTGCAGTAAATATAATTAATATAGTGAGTCAAGCGAGCAAGGTAGCGAGGGAAAGGGCTTTGCTATCCTCGGCTGACCAGAGGCAGATACTTCTTCTGTACAGGTCGTTTTCTAAATTTTCAGATTAGGTATTGTTTTAATAAAATATCTTTTACAACAAATATCGAAAGAACATACCAGAGTTTATACTGCTCGGTTGGTGACTAGAATTAGAAGAAGGTTGAGGAGAGACCCTTTTGCTGACCTCCCTCCGAAGAGTGGCTACTTCCTCCTCTGCCTGCCTTCGGCCCTCAACGAGCCT
This sequence comes from Troilus luridus, assembly GCA_964056705.1. Lineage (NCBI taxonomy): Eukaryota > Metazoa > Arthropoda > Insecta > Hemiptera > Pentatomidae > Troilus > Troilus luridus. The sequence goes on from OZ057413.1 coordinate 3,727,426, forward strand.
GTCCCTCTCAGCAACTGCTTCCATCAGAGCTCTTTCGAGAGCTGCCAACTGAGAGCAACTTTCCCTTTCCATCATCGACAGTCTACTATGGGCCTATGAATGAAAAGTATATAAATATATATATTTGTACTTATTTATGGAACAAATATTTAAACTAATATGCAGATAGATTTGAAAAAACAATACTAAGGGACAACCCCTTAAGAATTACAATAAAATATCCCCCCCCCCCTAACAAAGTTGTGTTATAAAAAAAACAATGTTTCTTTCACAGAAACATACATATTAAAATAAAGGAATAAAATTAGAAATGATATAAGAACAATAATAAAAAAGGAAATAATTCTTGTGAAGCATTAAAGTAGACTTACTAATAATAATAATAAAGAAAGTAAGAAAATTTCTTAAAACTAAAACTTAGTCATCAAAATAAACATATACGTCTTTAAGACAAAATTATTTTTTTTAAACCAAGATAAGAAATTTTATAATATGGAACCTTAATGTAAAATAAAAATAAAAAAATAATGGGAAAATTCAAATTTTTCTTAGTAATATAATGTATACACAAACAAATAATGATAAAATGTGTTCCTAGGAAAACAATAAAATAAAAAAATTAAATAAACAAAGAAGAGAATCTGCTTAGCTCAGAAAACAAAAATAACTAAATATAATTTACAATGTGCCATGTATCCTTAACCTGTGTTTGAGTGGCATCTGAGAGAGAATTGGAATAGGGAAGTTCAAATGTTGTAAAGGAAGGGGCCTACCAATATTAGAAGGAAGCGAATTCCAGAGAGTAGAAGAACGGGAAATACATAAAGGAATGTTGGAAAGATGAAGATCTACGGAAAGGTGGAAGATGCTAAGATTAGAGGAGATTTTGTGGGCAGGGAGTAAATATATGAATGATATACATAGTAAGGATATATAAAAATATTATGTTTTTTTTTCCTGTTCATATCTGTTATTCTAAAGGGACTTAGTCCCAGAATAAAGTTACTTTTTTATTCTATTCTATTCTAAGGACCAAAAGTTTCCAGCCTGGGATTGAAGGAAAGGTGAAAGAAAAAAAATGGTCATACTGTTTTTCAATATATTCTCTTCTAAGTTCAACACACTTAATACAACGTTTTGGCAACATTTATATACCATGAAAAAAATAATTGTCTTCTTTGTTAAAAAAATGTTCTTCCACTGCTGCTTGGAGCTCTTCGTCGGTGTTAAATAGCCTCCCACGAAGGTCAGATAATTTGGGTCGGCATTATACTTGCGTAAAAATTCATTGCAGCAGTGAACTCGTTCCTATTTTTGAGCAGCTATAAGAATTTTTGGAACCCATCTTGCACTAACCTTGTAAATATGCAAATGTTCTTTGATGATCCTCAAAACACTTGTTTTTGAAACCCCCAAACTCGCTCCAATTTCCTTGGTTTTCAGTCACCGGTCAGACAGCAATTCAGATTCCACAAGTTGGATTGTTTCAGAAGTGACAGCTTCCAATGGGCGACCTGGACGCGGGTCATCTTCCAGACGTTCTCTCCCTAACTTAAATAATTTTGCCCATTCTTTCACTGTGGAATACGAGGGGGAGGACTGCCCGTATACAAAATCCAAGCACTCTTTAATTTGCACAGGAGTAAGACCCTCTTTACAAAATAATTTAATAACCGCACAGTACTCGAGTTTGAACATTGTAAAAATGGGGAGTTTCCTTCAAGGCTGGACACTGAATGACAGGACTGAGGAAGTGCGGGCGATGGGTGTGGACTGAGCAGGCATGGGACCTGCATTGACATGCAGGTCCCGGCACGTTTGAAGGAGGGGAAGCAGGACAGGCCGGAAACTTATGGACCTTACTGCGTACTACTAATTCTTAAACACAATTCTAAGAAAGTTTTTTATCGATTAAAATGTTATTAACTTTTGATTTGTTACAAACTATATTGTTTTCTACACATTGTGTCATACCTAATTTAGTAAAAAAAAAATTAATCTTAAACATCACACTATGCACACAATTATTGAGAAGATATGCCTTGACAGCACCATAATTTTAATTATCGATAATTAAATAATTATAATAAATTAGTGGAAAAATTCCAACTAAAAACCTTAAGTCTCTAAACTAAAGCAGGAAATTGAAAATTGGACAGGTATTTTCAATTTCCTGCTTTAGTTTAGAGACTTAAGGTTTTTAGTTGGAATTTTTCCACTAATTTATTAACATTTGTTTAATGTCTGTTGACCTTTCCCTATTTCAATTAAATAATTATTTTACTGAAATTCGAATATAAAAAAAGTAATAAGATGTTACATGGCCCAGTTCATCCTGAAGGTCAGCCACTTTCTCCATTGCTGCTGCCTTCGTCTCGCTGTCCTCCATAAGGGCAGTGACGTCAAAGACATTGTCCAAGTACGCAGATATTTGAACCTGTTAAAAAAATAGTATTGGTTACTGTAACACTTACTAGACAGGTATCCTTAAAATGATAAATTAAAAAATCAATACATATCCTTTCTTAGAAAACCATGTGTCAAATAAATTAAAAGATGCAAAATTATTTATTATTTATTTCACTTAATATTATAGTATCCATATTTAGAAATTAAAGTTCAGTTTGATATTTATTTTGGCACTTTTCCGTTAGCCCAGCGCAAATGTTCTGGACCATGTGTTCTATTCTCTGAATTCATTCAAAATAAAGCATGTTTTCCTTTTTTTCTTCCGTCTTAACTTTTGTTTAAAAAAGATGAAAATTTGGTATTTAGCTAGAAAAAGATGCAGTCCCTTTTTTTCAAGAGAAAGGTATATTGTCAAACAATGCAACATGGGACCAGAATCATCAAATGAAACTGTCTTTTTGTGACGGCGGTGGAATCTTTCAACATGACGCACAAAAGAAGAGTATTCGTAATGGTAAGTGGTTCGAGACGTCCAGATTGAGTTTTCTAACATCTTTGAGATTTATTTGTGACTGGAGCGAAGTAATGGCATCAGTCAAATGGTCCTAAAAAAATAGTTGAGATAGACGAGAGCTTATTTACAAAACGAAAGAACAATGCCGGTCGAATGAACAACAGAACAGTTTCAAACTGTCCTTTACCAATACTGTTAGATGTGATAACAAATAACAGCGAAGAAGGGTCAACCGTCTATTTCGATTCCCTTATGATAGTAAGAAATTTGGTGGAATTCTACATTATTTTGTGATTTTTCGCTTGTGGCTAACGGAAAAATGCCTTTATATTATTCCCCTCTAATGACCCTGTTAATATACGAGTAACCACTTAATATTTTTTTGATATATTGAGTGTTTTTCATAAAAAAAAATAATGTATTGGGGGGGGGGAGTTTGATTTATAGATTAAAAAAAATTATAGTTTATCAGAAAAATATCTCGATCTAATTGAAATAAGATTAACTTCAACTCATCAAAGACTGTCTCTGTAATGAAATAACAGTTCTAAAACCGATATATTGGAATAAGATGTAGCTATACAAAAAACTTCAGTTGTTTCTTCTGGTTTAGACCGTGTCGGTGAATTTTCTGCCAACGTTTCGCCAGACATGCTGCTGACTTCCTCAAGGCTTAATTGAGACTGAAGACGTCCAGCTAACCCGCGGCGTTATATAGCAGTGACGACTATATAACGCCACGGGTTAGCTGGACGTCTTCAGTCTCAATTAAGCCTTGAGGAAGTCAGCAGCATGTCTGGCGAAACGTTGGCAGAAAATTCACCGACACGGTCTAAACCAGAAGAAACAACTGAAGTTTTTTGTATAAATAGTCGCCGTGGAAACTTGAAAGAGTATTTAAGATGTAGCTAGTTTTATTTCTTAAATGGAAGCATTCCACTTTATCCATTTAAAGTAAAAAACAATGTTATATTTTGTGTGAAGGCTTAAAGAAGTCAGGAACAGTGGCTTTGTGATTTGGCAGTATTTAAAAATATTTATAATTTAACTGATCGAGCACGAGCAATTACTAAACAAAAACCAGTTCCTCAGTTGCTAGGCAACCTTTTTATATAATAGAGAGAATTTAGTTTATGTATTCCTTTTTCAATCAACACTTGGTATGAATATAAGAATTTTTGAAATTTTTATGCTTGATATATAAAAGTTAATAATAAAAAAACTATGAATATTGTAAAAAAAAATCTTGCATTATAACATTTTTAGCAAATTAATGATTACGATGGAATGAATACATTACCAAAACATAGAGTAAAAATTTGATCCAACAGAAGAGAATCAAAAACTGAACTAACAACAAGACTGCATTAAACATTTAGTGCAAAATAATGCATCATGAAAGCATTCTTGGTTTTAAAATGACAAATATTTTTTAAATAAAATAAATCAAAATATGCTATTTCCTTCTAAACTAGTTAAATTAACATAAAACTAACTTGTAAATAAACATACTTTACTAATAAAAGTTCATTTGAACAAACATATGGCAAATAAAAGCAATTATATTCATTATTTTATTACCACTAAAAAATGTTATGAATACTACGGTACGCCTCAGGTATACCCATGATCAACCATCTGTATCATATCAGAATTTAAACTAATCAGTTTTGGGGATCTTTTTTTTTTCCACGGTTACTAACCTGTTATTTCTATTATAATAGCTATTATTTTGCAAACTTATTTTTAAACATATGTTTTTATTATCTACTAACCTTGTTAACTGTTTGTTAAAACTACAAAGTTAAAGGAAGGTTAAAATGAATTTTTATATGTTATTTAATAATTTGGTATCGGGTTTCGCAAGTTGTCGCTTCGAGTTGAGTAACAATAAGTTTTAACTGTTTATTATTTATTCCATTTTTAATATTTTCCAAGAATACAAGTTATCACGAACTTCAGTATCGAAAAGTAAATGTAATTATGGGTAATGCATAGATTTCGCTAATCATTTCATCAAGAAATAAAAGTTTCAACTAACATTTCGAGATATAGATGATATATGGATACTTTTCCATTAGCCAGGCGCAAGCAAAAAAAAATCACCAAAGAATGTAGAATTCCGCTAAATTTCTTACAATCATAAAGGGAATTTTCTTCTGGGGCCATGTGCCCTATTCTTTGAATTCATTCAAAACAAAGCACGTTTTCCCTTTTTTCTTCAGTCTTAGCTAGAATTGAAAAAGGTGCAGTCCTTTTTTTTCAAGGGAAAGGTATTTTGGCAAAAAATGCAACATGGGATCAGAATCATGAAATGAAACTGTCTTTCTGTGACCGAGTACGTTGGCGGTGCAATGTTTCATCATGCAGCACGAAGAAGAGCATGGTTCTAATCATCCAGATTGAGTTTTTTAACATCTTTGAGATTTTTTTTACTGAAAAAAATAGTTGAGATAGACGAGAGCTTACGTTTCATGATTCTGATCGCATGTTACATTCTTTGCCAACATACCTTTCTCTAGAAAATAAGAGATTGCATGTTTTTCAGTTCTAGCTAAATCCCAAATTCTCATTTATTTAAAAAAAAAGGAAAACGTGGTTTGTTTTGGATTAATTCAGAGAATATAACACATGCCAGAAACATTTGCACCCGGATAACGGAAAAATACCGATATATGTTTGTTGAAACGCTTATTTCTTGATGAAATGTAATGAAGTATACACATTTCCCATAATTACATTCTCTTTTCCATACTAACCCTCATGATAACATGTGTTTTTGAGAAAAGTTTAAAAGGGATAAGAATGAAAAGTCAAAACTTGTGACTCAACTCGAAGCGACAACCTGCGGAAATATTTTTATTTTGAAAAGAAAATATTTGGTCTGGCCGGGATTCGAACCCGGGTCATGTGCATCTCTAGTGCATTGCTCTAAGCCACTGAGCTACCAGGGGTCGTATCCAAGCCAGACAAATCCTTTCTCTTCACCGATCCTATATTAGTATTTTCAAAATGATATTTGGAAATAATCACCATCAAAAGAACAATAAATAAAAATAAATAATTTTAATAGTCGAGTCGTTTCTTTATGGATCAAGAAATTCATTTTTAAAGGAAAACTGTCCAAATGGACACAAGCTGGGACGTGGCTTGAAGGCTTTAATTTTGAATGTTAAGGGTTTACTGCAATGTAGTTGTGTGAAAAGAAATTGAAAGATGGATGACTTTATTAGTTCTATGTTCTATCCTCAGACCTTCATAATCATGTAATCAATCAATCAACACTGGCTCTACAACCCAGTACGGGTTTTGGCCGTATCAAGGCGCCGCCTCCACTCTTCTCTGTCCTGTGCCAAGGTCCTCCAACCTCTGGATCTAACAATGCTACCTGCATCTTTCTCGACCTCGTCTGCCCATCTTAATCGTGGCCGTCCGCGTTTCCTTTTTCCGTCAGCTACTGGTCCTCCAGGTTGGGGGTTAAGCGGAGGGGCTAGCTATCCCACCCTCAGAAAAAAAACCTCTGCTGTGAATCATCAAGGAATTAGCCTCGGATCTGGACAGTCTTCAAGGTATCGACCCGGCACTCTCAACGATTTAAAATTGGCTACTTGGAATGTACGTTCATAATCATGTAATATTGAGTTTATTTTGACTTGTAAGAAACTATATTTTACATCATTACTTTTTTGTTATTTAGACAATTTATTGTTTATGATTTTCTGTTAAATATATTTAAATAGTTTTGTTATAACTACTTATAAAATATATAATTTTGTGATATCCCGAAACCATGAATATATGTTTTATTAAAATAGACTAAAAATATCTTAATAAAATAAAATTAATACTTATGAACATAGCTATAATATTCATTAGCTGCCTTAATTATTAAAAATATATAACTATTGTATATAAATAAATGTAAACAAAAAAACAAACAAATTTTTTATAATTTATAAGTTGTTTTAATTTTAAATATTTTTATTTTGAAGAGAAAAGATATGATCCCGGCCCCGGACCCGGGTTCGATTCCCAGCCGGGAATTTAAAAAAAAAAAAAGATCAAATCTATTTTTCCACATAACTATATGTTTATTTATGAGATAAATAAGATTGAACTTCTTAGTATAATTTAAAATAAATAACAAAAAATAAACTACGATTTACTACACTTTTCCAACAAAAAAATTCAAAGAAATCCCTCTAAGTATCATTTGACAACTTATAATTTTAAAATTCACACCTTAGCATTGATCCAAAACTGCCTAAATTTTTTAAAGCAGCCATTGGATTTTCTTTTTTCTTTCTTTTTGTCCATGATAAATTAATTGAAGCCATTTCTCATTCTTGATTTAATTAGTTTTTGTTTATTATGAGTTAAATATTTACAAAAAAATCTAAAAACCATAGAACAAAACATCCATGGATGCTTGTACATGTCAAAACAAATATGAAGAATACATTTAAAAAGGGATTTGTGTATATAGAGGATTAAAACAAGATAATTTAAAGTACTGATATCAAAGTTAAGACTATAAACATAATGATTATATAATATAAGTGCAGAGAACTTATATTGGAAAATGAATTTCACACTTGTTACATGTGAATAGGCACTTAAGTTCATTGAACTTCAATATGGAAACCCTTAATGTGAAAAATATATGAAGTAAAAGTTGAAATTATATTTATAGCATAACAAGCCTAACTTATAATTAATTAAAAATAATATAAATTTATAATCTAGCGTAGTAAGCTATTTTTTGTTTTATTTTTTCTTATCCTAAATTTAACTTTAAAAATGAAGCTATGGATATATTTTTGTTTTTTAGATGATTAATTTTAATTGACATGAAATAATAATTTAATAAATATTTTAGATCGTGTAATGGGTGGGGAAATAGTAATAACTGTAAAATCTCTTAAATGATACTTTTAAACAATAAATAAATAAATAGATATTTAAGAGGCTTTTGTATTTGTATAGTCTTGATATATACCATACTGTTAGTAAACAGATTATCCACAGCAAACAAAGGAAACTGTGGGAGAATTGTATTAATTGTATTGTGAATTACAATTCAATTAAACAAATTACAGTATCATTGAACATTAAATTGAATACTCGCTAATATTGAAATGTTTTATTATAAAAATTAAAGAGTAAACTATGGTAATATTGTTAATTAATAATTCTTAAGCCTCAAAATTAATAATTTCAAATTTCTTAAACTTACTTGAAGTTCTTCACTTTCAGTATACTTTAGTTTTTCTAGGTATGAATCGAGCCCCAATTGAGTAAATTCATACTGCAAGTGTACTCGGTAGTTCATATCATCCACAGAATGTACAATGATATTTATGAACTGCATACATGCAACCTAAAATATAATAATAAAACAATTTAATATATTATTTCTATAATATATAAGGTAAATGAGTTGTTTTACGCTTACAGGAAATAAATCCTGTAAATTACTGAGGAATTGCAGGAGAGTAGTTATAGTTGTAATAAATATTTTATTATCACTGCATATATTATTTTTTATATTTAGCTATTTAAGTTAAATATATTATATTATAAATTATAATATATTATGAATTAAAACTAATGGAAAAATAAAGACATTGGTACATAAAAAAAAAAATCAAGAGGAAAATTTAGTTAACATATGCTAGTATTTCTGGAATAATACAGCTTAAAAATTGGTGTTTTTTTTTTTTTTTTGGTGGTGTTATGATCATGAAAGAAATGAGTTCATGTCTCTTTATCACTCATAAAAACAGTATCAACTTAGCTTGAGAGCTTGTCTGCCAGGAGGCGCTAGTGTCACTCTTAGTGTCCTAATGCTATTCCAAGCTCAATAATAGTTTTTCTCATTGTTCCAAATCATTGTTGTGACTCATGTCACTTTAGAAATACTAGTGCGATATTTCTAAAATTTAATTTTAAGCAAAATTACAGTAACTTTAATTCTAATAAATTAGTTCTAATTACCATGAATTCTACATGAAATGATTCGTAGTTGACAAAGTATGTCATGAGAGTCTCAAACCTCCTTTTTTCCTGGCAAACTTCTTTGAAGTGATCGAAGGCCTCTAGAATGATCTCGTGGCCACCTTTCACTAGACAAATAGCAGCTAGAAGCTCCAGGACCAGTGCTTTAGTTCTAAAATAATATATTTTCATTATTTTATTTATATTATCTATATAATAGATATAAATACATAAACACTGATATATAATTAATACATTTTTTAAGCTGGCTAACTTACCTTGGACTCTTGTGGGTTAAACTGAGGGCTATACCGTTGATTGCATCAGTACTTTGAATGACTAAACTGAAACCATGCTAGGCAAAAAAATAAAATAAAATAAAATAAAAAATACAATAAATATAAATTTGTTGTAATATCAAAATTTTGATGTTTTTATCTTACTTTGTTGTTCATTATTGCCCTTAGGCACATTATACATATGTGGATATCGTCCTTGGTATCCCCCATTTTCAGCTTTGCTGCATGTCGGGATCTACGCCTAAGATCGTGGGGATCAAAACGAGTGGTTTTACAGTTTCCATTATGGAGACCTATCAAAAATAAAACAATTTAGTTAAGAAAATTGAAAAATGACTTAATTGTGAAAAATGACTTAATTGTGAAAAATGAAAAAATGAAAAATATTACTCTATTTGTACCACTGAGCATTTGATATAACTCTCAGTAGTTAAGTAAAAAATGATTATTTTGCAATACTAAGGAACTCCTTATCTCACATTCGTTAGTAAAAGTCATAAAAAATTGAAAAATATAATATAAAAATAAATATATTTTAACATTATGCAGGAGGTATTATGTTACCTTAAATTTAAATTAATTAATATATATTAGGGTTGGGATGAAAACCTGAAGAAAATAACAAAGGAAAACACTTTAAGGGGAGAAAATGAATGTCAGGAAATGTGGGCAATAGTGATTCCAGGAGAAGGATTGTTCAATGATTATGTTCAAATTAATACAACATCTTGAAGTGATGATTTAACTTGGAAGCAAAAAGTTATTTTTTAGGATTTTTGGTAGCTTCAATGAAGTTGAGGAGAACATAGAGAAGGGATACCCAGTCATCTGTTAGTGTTAGTTGCTGGATGTGCTTGAAGAGTAGCGAAACCTAAAAATGGGTGACAGCCAAGAGGAGAGTTGGTTTGAAAGTAGAAACAGAAAGATATGCCAACAGTATAAGGGATTCTTGTAAGAGAAAAGGGGGAGAAGGGGGGGGGTTTCTGATAAATTCCAGACCCTCCAGCTGAATGGTTGCAAGGTTCAATATGAGATTACTTGAGAAATATGGTGGCTAGCTTTTCTCAAACCTCTTTCTATGGTTCCCAGTAACTAAAGGATTTTACTGAACACTAGGAATCATAAGGTACATACCTCCAACGGGAATCAAAATCTCTTGCAAAATTAGAAAGAAACGCAAAGCAGGTATAAGCAAAAGGCATACCTCTCTAAAAGATTAATATAAGTCGCGATATCTAAACCAGATATCAGGTTTTCCATGATAAAGCCTCATTATTTCGGGATGGACATCGCCCTTCTGCTGCTGAGATTTTTTTCACTACTGCCGAGGAAAAACGGTGAAGGAATTAAAATTTAAATTAATTTTGTAAAACAATATTCATCCTTACTGTTAAGTGAAAGACTATCATCAGAAGATGTCCTCACGACATTTCTAGCTTCTGCCCTCATCATCATTAGCCTGAAGCAGAGATAACCGATAAGATAGTCTAGCCCTCGATGCTCATCATCAAGAAACTCTCTAACCCATCTGTAAAAAGACGAATATTATATGTTAAATAGATCATTTTTAAATTTAAAAAAATAGTAAATTCAAAATTATCTAAAAAATAATATCATATCAAGCATTCACTTACTCAATATGGTTGGTCCTTAGAGAAATTTCGAGATCTCTCAAAACCTGAGTTGAAGTCGAATCGCCCAGCATTTTCCTTTTCTAAAAAAAATAATACAAAAATATACAATTAAATGTTGAACTGACGTTAATAGTTTTAATAAAACATTTTTTAAATAATCTTCTTCCTTAATTAATCCATCCTAATCAATATATTTCTTTTTTATAATACATATTAAGCAGGCAGATTTTTAAAAATTTAGTATCCATTTTTTTCAAATTTTATTTACAAAATTAAGGATCAAATAAACACCTTCTTAATTTCAAAAAGTCCAAAAAAGCTATTAGTAAGAAGAACTATTTTTTTTTTTATTGTTTCTTTTATCTTCGTTGATACTTAGACCCATCTCTTCTGCCGCCTCCATCAGTGATGAGAATGTTGTCTTCAGTGTTTCGAATGAGTGAGCGACAATATCTTGATCATCCGCATAGCCTAATAATTGAACTAGCCTGTTATAAATTGTGTTGTTGGCTGTATTGTTTACTTCCTAACAATCTTTTCCAAGGCAATATTAAATAATAGACATGCCATGGGATCTCCCTGCCTAAAGCCTCTTATAGTCTTGAATTCAGGAGGGAGATCTCCCTGCATTCTGACAACACAATTAGTGTTTAATGGTTTAATAGAAGAAGCTGCTGGAAGGAAAGTTGGACCGTGCCAGAGGAAGAGGAAGACCAAGGGTCCGATGGGAAGATGGAGTGGCACAGGATGCCAGACACATCTTAAACATCCCAAACTGGAGTGCAGCTATATTTGATAGAGGCGAAGGCTCCTTGACGAGGCTAAAACTCACATAGGGTTGTAGAGCCGTATAGTATTGTAGTAAGAACTCCTCACTGTGAATGAGGCAAGTATATGCGAGCATCTTCGCAAGGACAAGATCAACATGATACCCATATAAAAATCGGAGACTTCACATTTGAGTGGGTAAATGAATTCATTTATTTGGGCTCTCTGGTGAACTCTGAAAATAATATGCAGCAAGAAATAAATAGAGGGTTATTGGCTGCAAACAAATGTTATTTCGGGCTTCTAAAACACTTCAGAAGTAAAAACCTCTCACGCAACACTAAACAACAACTAAACAAAACCCTCCTAAGGCCTGTTCTCACCTATGCATCTTAGTGCTGGACAATATCGCGAGCTCAAGAAATCATGGTACATAGATTCGAGAGACGGATCCTTAGGAGAATTTTTGGACCAGTTTTCAATGATGATGCTTGGAGACAAAGAACAAATCCCGAAATAGCAAGCCTCTGTAATGACATAGACATCGTCAGATATATAAAGGTTGGAAGGATTCGCTGGGCGGGGCATGTTGCTAGATTGAGAGACGATGAAATCCCAAAGAAAATATTAGAAGAAAAGCTATACGCCAAGAGAAGAATCGGCAGGCCAAGATTGTGGTGGGCCTATGGAGTGGCAGAAGGATGCGCTGTCCATCTTGGGAATAAGGAACTGGAAAGCAGCAGCATTGCACCGAGACGACTGGCGGTTGATGCTACAGAAGGCCTTGACTCGCAACGAGTTGTACCGCCGGAAAGAAGAAGAAGAACTAAGACTTGCCCAGCAGGGCATGGAACCAGCTCAAAAAGCAGTTCTGTTTGATAAAAGGAAATTTTAAAATAAATGGACATCCCATTGAACTGAGAATTAGAAAATTATCTAAAACAGTAAGATGAATAAATATGCATCCTTGGTGAATAAGTGGTTAAGCCAAATTTTGTCAAAAATGAATTAATTGCACTGATAGAAGTGAACAAGTGTCTTTCTCGCAGTCTTTGGCTTGAAATATAGATACCAGATAAGCAATAACTTCATTTCAAGCCAAGGTTGACCTTTGTTACTTATGCACTACGAGAATGAAACGATTCCACTTTCCAAAGTACAATTAACATATTATTAAACACAATTTGAATTAACCACTTATTCACCGGGGCTGCAGATATAACAGGTTCCGAGCCTGTGTAATGTGTCTCAGTGGGGCCTCACTCAGATCATTTTCTATATTGTCCACGTCATGGGAAACTATCGGATGTGAAAAACAATACTTTTCAGGAAAATAAAAAAAACCAGTTTCAAGGTTCAATAAAAATTAATGCCTATAGTCAAACCAATGGCATTCGTTTGACATTGTTTTTGTGACTGATAGATGCCTCTATATGAATTTTGTTAAACTACATTTTGATATAATAGGACCAGACACAAGAGACACTATAGTATGAAACTTAAGCTATATTTTAGATTATCTACAAAAAACGTGACATAGAATAATATAACATAACCTAGGAGGTTACACACACACTATCTCCGGTTTGAGGGGATGGTTGTCATGGATACACAAATCGATTATCCAACACCCTCCTTATTTGTGGAGTCCTTGGCACTTGATACACTCTTTGAACTTATCCACATCAAGCCCCTTAGTCAAGGAGTCGGCGACCATGTTCTTGGTTGGTATGTACGTGAAGGCCAGAAGCTTCTCCTGCACCTTTTCTCTCATAAAATGGTGCCGTACGTCAATATGCTTGGTCCTTGACTGATAAGCACCATTCAGTGCCAGATTCCTTGCTCCCTGGTTGTCGCAGAAGATCTGAGTAGGATTCTTTGAAGGCTGTTCAATCTCTTCAGAGAGGCCCCTTAACCATAAAGCTTCCTGTGCTGCAGAAGACATTGACATGTATTCAGCCTCTGTTGTTGAGAGAGCTACAGTGGGCTGTCGTTTAGTGCACCAGGATATCGGGGCGCCACACTTGATAAACAAATAACCTGTCACTGATCTTCTTTCATCTGGGTCACTAGCCCAATCGGCATCACAGTATCCATGAATGGGTCCAACATTTGATCCATCAAATTTTAGCTTGTATGAGGAAGTTCCACGGAGGTATCTCAATACCCGTTTCACACCTGCCCAGTGCAACACGCCTGGATTGTTATTGAATCTGCTCAGGCTACTAACAGCAAACGCTATATCTGGTCTTGAGACTTGGGCTGCGAACAAGAGGCTGCCAATAGCTTCTTGATAAGGAATTTTTCTCATATTTTCCCTTTCTATTTCTGTTTGCGGCTCCTGAGTTTTAGAAAACTTCTCACCGTTGGACATTGGAGTTGATACTGGATTTGCTTCATCCATCTTAAACCGTTTGAGAATCTGCTCAATATAATTTTGTTGGCTAAGCCAAATTTTCTTTGATTGACGATCACGGGTTAGCTCAAGGCCTAAAAATGAATTGGCCTCACCAAGGTCAGTCATCTTGAATGATCTTGAAAGTTGCAATTTGACCTGATTTTTCAATTTTTTATTGTTTGAAAAAATCAACAGGTCATCTACCCAGACAGCCACTATTATCATACACTTTTGTGTTATTTTGAAATAAACACAAGAGTCAAATTTTGACTGTGTCAAGCCAAATTCCTGCAAAACTCCATCCAATTTTTTATTCCATATTCGGCTAGCTTGCTTGAGTCCGTACAAGCTCTTTCGAAGTCGACATACTCTTGAAGTTCCATCGCTGAAACCAGGTGGCTGAGACATGTAAATTTCCTCTTCCAGATCTCCCTGAAGAAATGCGGATATGGCGTCCATCTGATCAATATCTAGATTGTGCTCTGCAGCCAGCGATATAAGGTATCTGATGGAACTGTACCTTACAACTGGTGAGAACGTTTCTTCATAATCCACACCCCTCCTTTGGGCGAATCCCTTGACAACAAGTCTCGCTTTATGACCGGTTATTTTACCACAGCCATCCCTCTTCGTCCTGAAGACCCACTTGCATGCAAGGGGTTCTTTTGAAGCTGGGAGTTCGACCAATTCCCAGGTACTGTTGTCCATTTGAGCCTTCAATTCACGCTCCATGGCACCGACCCACAACTGATTGTCCTGACGAAGTAACGCATCATCATAGGACCCTGGGTCTGACAGCTCGGAGCCGGTAGAGTAAGCTGAATACGTCACAAAGTCGTCCAGTGTAGCAGGCGGTCTTCTGTCTCTTACCGGTCTAGTCACTGTTGGGTGCGATGTTGATGTCAGAACGGTCGTTGGTGGAACATAATCTGGGTCGTCATCATGGTTGGTTTCTTTTGCTGTGGGGAGATCTTCCATGCTTGAGCTAGTGATATGAGGACCGTTGTCAGACTGTACATCACTCTCCGGAGAATCATCATCAGTAGATGTCCGTGATTCTGTTGTGTTGTCGGAGTCAGGACCAGAGTTGTCCTCAACATTTACATTTTCTATATTACACTTGTTGGGTAACACATAGAAGTTTCCATCAGAACTTTCGGAAATGTTTTCTAACAATGAACTCCCCCACTGAAATTCAGAAAATGTTACATCTCTTGATATGAAGGTAATGTTCTTCTGAGGATCATACAACCTGTACCCTTTTGTGTCTTGGCAATATCCCACAAATATGCAAGGAGTAGACCTCGGGCTGAGTTTAGTTCGCTTCGGTCCAGGGATGTGTGCATATGCCTTACAGCCAAAAATTCGAAGATGTTTAAGAGAAGGCTTCTTAGCTGTCCACATTTCTTCTGGAGTTGTAACTACAGACTTGCACGGCGACCTGTTCAAGAGATATGTTGCACAGTTTACTGCTTCTGCCCAAAAAACGGTTGGGAGTCCTGACTCTATCAGCAGACATCTTGCACGATCTAAAAGAGAGCGGTTAAGGCGCTCGGCCTTTCCATTTTGCTGTGGAGAGTAAGGACAGGAGGTCTGATGCACAATACCTGACGACTTCAAAAATTCCCTTAATATTTTATTACAATACTCTCCTCCATTGTCAGTGCGCAGAATTTTAATTTTTCTTTCAGTCTGATTTTCAACATGAGATTTGAAAATTTTAAAATAATCAGTGACTTGATCCTTAGATTTTAAGAAATATATGAATGACTTATGACTGAAGTCATCCAGAAATGTCAGCATATACCTGGACCCTCCTAAACTGTTTACCTCCATCGGTCCTACGAGGTCTGAGTGCACCAATTGTAAACAGTGTTCAGTAGTGGAGTCACTCCTGGGGAAAGATAAACGGTGGCTTTTTCCCAATATGCAGATATCACATGCTGAATTAGGTTTTTGGCTAGATAGATTGAAAGATTTAGAAACAATATTCAACTTACGTAGGCTATCGTAGTTTAAATGCCCCATGCGCTGATGCCAGAGTTTCATTTCACATTTCGCTGATAGCGCACATGTAGCACTGGGAGGAACGTCCAATTTGAATAAATTGTTCACTAAGCTAGCAGAGGCGATCAGCTGTCTCTGGCTATTAAAAACTTTAGCTCCATTCCTATTGAAGACAACACGATGTCCTTTACTGACAATTTGGCTCACTGATAGCAAGTTAACCTCTAATTCTGGAACATAATATACGTTATTAACATTTACTTCTGAGGGCTTACCTGAAATCGTCACTGGTAATGAAATATTGCCAACAGTATCTGACGTCATTCTCTCATTATTAGCGGCAGTGATAGATATTTTTTCAGCTACTCTAGCATCTTGTAACATTTCTTGACTCGTACAGAGGTGACAGGACGCACCACTGTCCAGATAAAATTCGGAAATATCAGATGACCGTGTTGAAAATGCTGCAAACAGCGACGTACCTTTGCCTGGGCTGTTTACGCTCCTCTTATCATTTGCAGGCGATGGACAGTTCTTGGCGATGTGCCCGTAACCGTTACACTGAAAACATCGAGGACCCCTAAGAGGATTTTTATCAGCCTTGTTTTCTTCATAGTTCCTGTATTTTTTAACTTTCTTCCACTGAACAGAACCTCCTTTTGAACTGTGACCGTACAAAGCAGAATTTGAGCTGCCATAATAAGTCTCTGAGCTCGATTTTTCCATGGAAAGGTCTTGCAATAACTTTGTTTTGACTAAATCCGCGGTTACTTTCAAACCCGAACTCTCAATGCCCATAATCATGGGTTCGAAACGGCTTGGTAATCCAGCGAGAAGAATCGTTCCGACCCATTCATCACTCACACTTAGACCAATAGAGGTTAATTTATGTGCAGTGGTAATAATCCGGTTCACGTATTCTTCTACCGAACTACAGTCTTCTAATTTCGTAGTTACAAGAATACGGAGAAGACCAACTCGTCTCGTCAATCCGTCGTCCTGAAAAGCTTTAATTAGATTTTCCCATGCTTCTTTGGCAGTGGTTGTGTGTTGAATGTGAACATAATTCACCGGTTCAACTAATAGAATCAACTTAGATCGGCATTTCGTGTCTTTTTTCTTGTCGGGATCAGTTTCAGTTATACATTCCCACAGCTCCAAATCTTCCAGATAGGCCTGCACTGCGAATTTCCATGTGTCAAAATTTTCACGTCCTTTTAGACGTTCGATCGGCAACTGACACTGAGACATAACGGATACACGAAACTAAAACACTGATTTTCACTAAAATGATTTTTCACAAACAAAAACAAAATTTACTAACTTCAGGACTGGGCCCATAACCTGTTAAACTACATTTTGATATAATAGGACCAGACACAAGAGACACTATAGTATGAAACTTAAGCTATATTTTAGATTATCTACAAAAAACGTGACATAGAATAATATAACATAACCTAGGAGGTTACACACACACTATCTCCGGTTTGAGGGGATGGTTGTCATGGATACACAAATCGATTATCCAACATAAATTATATATAAATTATCAATCCTAAAGCAACTCCTATAAATCGAAAACGAAAACTGTGTTTTTTTTCTCATTCGATACTTTGTGATGGCAGGTAATATCTTTTATAGTATAACTTCAATGTTTTATTTATTTCAATAATAAATACAATAGATGTAAATAAAAATAAATTATTTTTTATAGAGCTAATATAATAATGGTAAGAATAACGTAAATATACAGATAAGGTAATCAATTTAAAAAAAAATTAAAAGTAAAAACCTGAAAATTAACATTGAAAATTATTTATAATATTTATTATACATTATCATCAAGTTCATAAAATATACAAATATAATTTTAATACTAATCAGTTTATAATCATCAACTGTTTTTAATAACACAATATAAAATAAAAAGTTAAATTAGAGTATAAGAAAAATGATTTTATAAAATTTTATAAAGTTATAACTAATATTTACCTTGGCACTTCTGGAGGCCTTGGGATCGAGATAAGTCCGAAGTTTTTTAAGGTACAGTGATGGGGGATCTTTAGCTTGGACTCGTTCCTGAAAATTAAGTTAAGTATTAGGATAAAGTTCCATTATGATATTAAAGGCTTTAATAATTGATATTTTTATTTTGGATTACTTTATTCTAAAGTATAATTAATATTATATATAAGTATTATGGCCGACAGGAAAAGAAGGGGCACACAGAAATATTTTTTTTTATTTATTTGTGATTTTGGCCATCTTTGGACCACATACAACTTGAGACTTCTGGTATTTCTTTTTCTTCCTTTCCTCTAAGAACTTCTTCATTCTTCCTCCAACTGCTTGTCTCTAATCATCTGTCCACACTCTCTGCTTTAGAGGCTTTGGCTTGTCTTCTTCATAGGTTGCGTTTTCTATCAGTAGCATGAAGCAGTTCCTGCCACCTATTAATTTTTCTGTAACACCTGTTTTGTTGCCATCTTTCTTCACTGCTTCTAAACCATCCTACTGTTTTCTTCAGTTTATTGACATAATAAAAAATCTTTGTAATCTGTGTTTCTTCCATTCTTTTTAAATGTCCATACAGTTTTAGCCCTTATAAATATAAATGTCCCTTATATGATTTTACACTCTGGAGGTATTTAAAGAAAAAAACTTTTTAATTTTTTTTTTGTCGTGTTTTAAGTTGGAATCAGGGAACAAAAAAACAAGAAAATCTATTTGTAAATTATTATAACTTTTTAATCATTGCTTTAATTTTTAAATATTTATATTTTGAAGAGAAAAGATTTGCCCCCAGCTGGGATTCGAACCCGGATCTCCACCTCACCGTGGCAACGCTCTAACCATTTGAGCCACCGGGGTCGCCCCCTTCTTATCATATTATAATAAATTATAAATAATATAATGACGAATGTCAAAAAAAAAAAAGATCCAAAAATTATGAACATCAATGAACATTCTTCCTCGTGTATACATCGCAAAATTGCGAGAACGCGGGGGATATGGGATCGGTGAAGAGAACAGATTTGTCCTAGGTAGGGAGCGATCCCGGAGGCTCAAATGGTTAGAGCGTTGCCACGATGAGGCGGAGATCCGGGTTCGAATCCCGGCTGGGGGCAAATCTTTTCTCTTCAAAATAAAAATATTTGTAAATTAATTTCCTTATACATAATTGTCGGGTAATGGAGTAGTAACGTTAAAGACAAAGCAGTCCTTACCAAAAGCTGAACTTACGAGCCTTCATGGTTTGTAATAATAAAGGTTTATTATTTTATTTTTTTATTTTAACTTGACACAGCTCTTGAATGTAAATGAGACGCCTGGGCCTGAGATGATACAAATCATCTCGAACAGGGTCGTCTTTATGACTCGTGTTGTAAATAAGACAAAACGAAGACTCCACGGCACACCCTGTCCATTGAAAGGCGAGAATACGGCGATCTCTTAGGAATTCGCTCATCGGAGTTCCTCCGTACTCTTCCATGGACCATAGCGCACCTCCCTACGCGAATCCCGGAACCACAGGATACTTCGGCGTACTCCAGGTGGCCGGAGGGGGGAAGATTCGGAAAGAGAACAAAAAGAGGAATGACTGTGGAAGGAATGCGGTGGTGGATGATGGCGAGGGCATCTCCAGTCTGAGTCAGTGCGGCCTTGGTTAGTTATCGCAGCGCTCGCCAGGCGCCGCCACCGTTCTCTCCCCGTCTACTCCAACACGTTCTATTATTGTTCTAATACTCTCTCATATTGGTAATTATTCCGCAGGTTTTTATTCATTTTTTATTCGTTTCTCTATTTTTTAATATTTAAGATACAAGTTATCATGAGTTTTAGTGTAAAAAAGAGAATGCAATTGTTAGTCCAGGATCCATGGTCCATTTTTTAACTTGATTAGTATCAAGCTGAATATTCGTGAATAGCTTCGTTTCGATGAGACGCCCAACAATTTCCTGTGCGAAAATTCTCGATTGTGGTAGCTAACAGAGGTAGCAAGGATAAAATATGTCGATTTGATGATTCTAAAAATTTATTACTAACTGTTTTTTTTTGTTGTTAAATCTCAAGATAATTATCTAAATTATATGAAAAAAATATTTGTCCTACAAAATGTATGGTTTGATCAAAGAGTCCCCTTCCTTCCAACATTTATCGATTACGGAGTCAAAAAAGAAGAATTAAAAAAAAAATCATTTTTGATGAGCTCGTTATCGATAAATTTTGGAAGAAGGGGGAATAAATTCTTGAGAATCATCAAATCGACATATTTTATCCTTGCTACTTCTGTTAGCTACCACAATCGAGAATTTTCGCACAGGAAATTGTTGGGCGTCTCAACGAAACGAAGCTATTAACGAAGATTCAGCTTGATACTAATCAAGTGAAAAAATGGACCATGGATCCTAGACTATATGGGAAATATGTATACTTCTGTAACCATTTCATCAAGAAATAAAAGTTTCAACTAACATTTCGAAGTATAGATGGCATTTGTTTGTTGATTAAATGATCGTGATTTATAGATCCCACAATCGATTATGGGAAATGTGTAAAATTTTGCTCTCAACTCAGCTCACAATTAAATACTAAGGTAACTCGATGTTTTCCTCAAAATTTGTTAACCTGCGGTTTCTGATAGATCTTCTCATTGCGAACATGATGGTGTGATCAAAACAGGAGAAAAGCGAAATCAAACGGGTCAAAACGGATACAAAAATATGTCCGTAAATAAGAAAAACAAGTTGTTCCGAACAGTACAACAGTCCAAGGGTAGATCGAGGTAAGGTCACTTCCCCCATTTGAGTTTCGAGCCCCTCAAGCATCTTCATTGTCAGATTTGACAGGTCCAGCAATCCGCATGGACTTTAATAAAAACAGTGATATTGAATCCTAGATTAGTTTGCTTTCATGAACATGTAGGAAAAAGTAAGTTACCTCGTTTTTACCCTGTAGCCTTAAATTATTTATTTTTTTATATTTTATTTGCTACTAATTTTTAAATATTTTTATTTGAAAAGAAAAGATGTGTCCAGGACCGGGACCCGAAGCCGGGCCTTCCAGATCGCTAGTCTGGGACTCTACCATTTGAGCTATCCTGGGCCCTAATCAAGCACGCTTCTCGGTCGTGGTTATATCTTTTCCTTTCACTGATCCTAAGTCCCCGCGTTCTCGCATTTTTGCCAAGTATACGAGGGGAAGAATGTTCTTTGAACATTATTTTAATTTGGATCTAGTTGACTTACGTCATTATAATTTATTTTATTTTATTTGTTACTAATTTTTAAATATTTTTATTTGAAAAGAAAAGATATGTCCAGGACCGGGACACGAACCCGGGTCTTCCAGATCGCTTGCCTAGGACTCTACCATTTGAGCTATCCGAGAAGTGTGCTTGATTAGGGCCCAGACTAGCGATCTGGAAGACCCGGGTTCGAGTCCCGGTCCTGGAAATATCTTTTCTTTTCAAATAAAAATATTTATTTTTTTACTTTCAATATGTATTCCGAACTGATTAGTAAGAAAACCAGATTCCCCGAAAACCCTTTTCCAGGCAGGAAATCCTCCAGCCGTTATGCTACCACTATCAAGGTCATCGCCCGGCCAACGCTGGACACTAGGACTCAGATTTTCAGAGGAAACGGTTTTCCTCTACGACTTCCATACTATGTGCCGTTTCTACTTATTGAGTTTTCCTCCTCCTTTGTGTGGACCTTTCTCGGTAACAGAGCATTCTTCCCCTTCCAGGCCGACCAGGTTCCACAAAGGATCTTCGGGGAGAATACTGATTGTCCAGGACGGATATCCTTATCGGTGGCTCTTCCATGACTGTATAAAACGCACCTTTGTTGGGAGCATTTAATATGTTCAATTAAAATGTTTTTTGGACATTCGATGTCTTCTACTATTGTAGGAATTCGAATTATTGAACACACGGGGCATCAGTTAAGTCGAGCGTCGACTATCCGAACTAATGTAGTTGGGCCTTATTCGGATAATCGGAATTGAATTAAAAAAAAGGAAAATAACAAACACAATAACAACGTATGTAGAAAAAACATCAATAAAACCAGCAGCATCTCATTCCAATATTTCGATTTTATGACTGTTATTTCAATGCAGAGAATACAGTGAAATAAGATTAATACATGTTCCTAATTTAAAAAAATAAACTAATTTAAAAAAATAAATATAACAAAGCTAAAACAACAAATTCATTATTTAATGCAAAATGTTTCTATTCAAATGGAAATGGTTTATTTGATAATTCTAAGAGTGTAAAATGGTCAGAGGGTGCAGTCGATAAATTACACAAAATTAGATATGACTTAATTTATTTGTGCCTATAATCGACTTATATTTTAGGGCATCTTCAGGATTGAGCAAAGTTACTAATAATAAACCTGTAACCACTACGACCCGCAAACGAGTCTGGGGTTCAGTACATGGTAGAAGACTGTACTGTTTCATGGACAACGGTTCTGCAAGGAGGTGACTTGTCCTAGGTCACGCTCAACCACCAGGTTTTCCCCCTTATGTTGGGTACCCTATTTTTATAATATTTTATAGAGGCTGGGTGAGCCCCAGGAGGGTCCTAGATCTCATATGATCCATCTCCCACCGCAAACAGGTTAAATAAAAGTAAGCGGCGGAATTTGAACCAGGATTTCCGGCATGGCTACTCAGTGCTCTACCACTGAGCCACTCCACTCCCTTACTAATAATAATATATTTTAAAAATATATAAAAAATAGTAAAATTATCATATTTTATGTAATTTCGGTATTTTTTAAAATTATATTTAATTTGTATAATGTAGATTTGTGTTAATATAAACTGTTATATCTTCTTTGGTATTCCAATGTTTCTATAGTTTTTCTGTTTTATTTTATCCTCAGCCCTGAAGATGGCCTAACACTTAGGTCGAGACGTAGGCACAAATAAATTAAGTATATCTTATTTATTGACTGTACCCCTCATCATATCCACTCTTTTCAAAATATCCTAAGTAGGCTCACGAGGGGGTTAAGGAATTGTGGCAACACATAATAACATTTAATGAGGTTGCACCCGGTGACTGTTACCACCCAGTGTTGCCAGGCAGCAATCTCGGACTTTGGTATAATTTAATTAAATTGTATATTAATACAACTTCGTACACTTTTCTGCAACACTGGGGTAACCTATGATTACCTTGCAAAAAAGTGCACGTGGTGTGAAAATTAGCAGAGGCAAGTTATTGTAAGTTTCTTTTGTCCAATATATCAACTTTTATTTTTTTCTCAGACTTTTATTTTGTTCTTAAATTCATTTACATCTTTCCATACACTAAAGAATAAAATAAATATTAAATTGGACTTTGATTTTTAGAATAAAATTGGGGGTACATCTATAAATACCTGGAGCAGGACAATTAAATAAACAGTTGTATAATTTGTAAAATGGCTCTTGGTCCGCCGTTAGGTAGCTCTACTGTAATTAAATATCCAATGGACTGAGCTTCCACTGTAGAGCCGTCGTATCATGTTTGTGGGGGCGGTTTCAAATCTTGAAACAGTTGAATTATTGTACATTCGGTTCAGATTAGATAAAAACTTATATGACAGCCAGGACTATATTTCTCATAAAGCATTGTCGTATTAAACAGACAAATCAACATTCACAAACGCATTATATTACCTTATGACAAACATTTTACTGCATGCTGATACTAAAAGAATGAAAACATACGTCAAAATAACGGGATTTAGAATAAATAAGAGATTGGAAAAAATCCAATAGCGTTTCCTAAACACATGTCGGAGTCGGCAAAACATTCAGAGAGTCTATTTGCATTATCTGAAAGTGGCACAACAAAGTGATAAGAAGAGAATACTTTAGAAGCGATACGACTCCACTCCCACTGGATTCACACGGACGGCACTTTATCAGGTTTATCCCTCGCACTGCTGGAGTTCTCACGGCCCTAAAGGGATTTCGCTATCAGGACAGGGAGGATACTGAATGGGATTTCAACTTTAAAATAAAAAAAAGAGGAATGATCTTCCATTTAGATGAATACTAAACACGATAAACTTGACTCCACAACTTCATATCAGATATTATAAGTGTTTAACCAAAGGGAAACACAATACAACGTAAGCAACATATCTTACATATCATAGCAGTTATCGATCCATCTTTATCGATCCGAATCGTTCAGCTAAGATATTGCTTGATCTTAGCATGAGTTTTATTCCTCCTACGTCTGAACTGTTCCTCATCCTTCCTCAAAGGTCCGAAGAATTATTCTTCCTATTTTTTTCTATGGGCCAGTTTGCACCAATGGGATATGGAGGATAAGGACGAACGCTGAGCTAGCAAGACTCTACAAGAGCCCAGATATTTTAAGGTTAATAAAAGTAGGCCGGCTTCGATGGGCAGGTCATATAATTAGGATGACCCAGGATGAGATTCCTAAAATGGTCCTAGACGAAAGGATTTATGGGACAAGAAGAGTGGGAAGACCTCGGCTCCGATGGATCGATGGAGTGGCGGCGGATGCCAGGTCCATCTTGGGAATCCGCAATGGGAGAGCAGGGCCAACCAATAGAGAAGACTGGCGAACCAAGCTGCAGGAGGCCTTGACTCTACAGGAGTTGTAGTGCCACGAATGATGATGATGATGATGATTTTTTTCTATTCCTTCAAGGGGCGACCTATAGTCTAGTGGCTAGCATAACAAACTACTAAGCCCAAGATAGGGCTCCTAGGGCAGGTGGCCCTAGGATTTTTTAAAGGGAGTAAAAAATCGTTGGTTACGCCGTCCTTCGGAAGGGACGTTAAACGGAGGTCCCAAACCTGTACGATGTCAGGTACTCGTTAAAGATCCTAATTAAAACCTGGATAGGCAAAATTTAGAGCTCCCACTGTACCATCGTCCGATTAGCCATAGCAACTAACAACTATTCCTTTAATTTCTCCTGTTTTCATGCTGAAGATATCTTCTATGGCACGTAGACTTGGATTTTATTACTGAATTATAATGGTTAATTTTTTTTCGAATAGCCTTTTTTATTCAACGAAATAACTGATTGAACTGGGTATACCAAAGAAATTAGTAAATCTGGTAAGAGTGAGTATGAGCTAAACTTTCGACAAGGTTCAATACCTGTACTATTCAATTTAACACTCGAGTACGTTATTAAAAAGGTGATGCATAACGAAAGAGGTTTGAATTTGAATATGAATAGTAAAATATCCGTGCTTGGGTTTGCGGACGATTTGGTACTGTTGGGTGAGGGCGAAGAAACTATAAAGCTAAATACACAAACGTTAATGAATGTTGCTGAGGAAATAGGGCAGGAAATAAATTCGGATAAGACTGAGTATATGGTCAGTAGAAGGAAAGGGCGAAATTTTGATAATATTGTTGTAGGAGGAAATAAGTTCGAACATGTGGAGATGTTTAAGTACTTAGGGTCAATGGTAACTGGAAAAAACGAAATTCAAGAGGAAATAAAGGCGCGACTAAAGGCGGGAAATGCTTGTTACTATTCGGTCTCGAAATTACTAAGCTCGCGCCTTTTGTCCGGAAATCTAAAAATCAGAATTTTTAAAACAATTATCCTTCCATCTCTTCTCTATGGATGTGAAACTTGGCCACTAACGCCGAGGGATGAAAAATGTCTTCAGGTATTCGAAAATGAGGTGTTACGTAGATATTCGGTCCAAAAAAGCATGCAACCATAAATATTATTCAGGTGATAGCGTCGCGAAGATTAAGATGGACATGTAAAGTTGCTGGGCTTAGTAACGAACGAATTCCCAAGATGTTAATAGGCGCTGTACCGACTGGGAAGTGTCTGAGGAGTTGACCGAGGCGTAGGTGGGAGGATTGCGTTAGGAATGATCTAGCGGGTTTGGGTTTGGGTGGTGCTCCGTGGACGGAGGTTTGTAAACATAGATTGGTGGTATCGGCATCGAGCCTTCGGGTTCGTTAAGTCTTTTATTTATTTAGTCTTTTTATTGTAAATATATGTATATGTTTTATTTACAAAAAATATCGGAAAATTGGACGATACAGGATGTGTTAATTTCAATATTCGGTATCTGTTCCGCAGGTTGTCGCTTCGAGTTGATTCGCAAGTTTTAACTTTTCATTCGTTTCCCTTTTCCGATAATACAAGTTATCAGGAGCTTTATTGTTACGTTTCGAGAGAAAGGCCCAGAAGGATTATGAGATTAGAAAGATCGAGAACCATCTCGATCTGGCGAGACAATTCTTGGAATGTTCTAGGTGTCTCCACCCCGACCAACCTTGCCTATATAAAAGGCCAGTTGTAGCAGTCAGTGGTCATTCAGCAATAAGGTAGTAGTAAAGTTGTCGACTTCAGTGGCAGTGACAGTTAGTGGCAGTTCAACTAGTCTGTGATAAGTGCTAAGTGAGTGTAATAAACAGTTTGTCATATTTGGAGAGTATTAAGGTCGGTGGACTTTAATTAGAGGACTGTAAGTGTTAATTTTTAGTTATAAACTATAGTGTAATTTTATTGTATTTGTACAAATTTACGTAGATAGTTAAGTTATTTAGTATTAGCATTATCTTATATTAATTGTATATTATTTTAGTGATTAGATAACAGTTAGGCCTAGGTCATAATCTGTAGAATTTTGTTATTGTAAATTCATATTAGTTTAATAATTTAATTGTTTAAAATAATTTCATTGTAGTCTTTTTAATTTGTTAATAAATTTTAGTATCTTGAATTCAGTAATAGTTTGATCCATTTTACACCCAGTAGCTCGTAACATTATTATGGAAAAGAGAGTGCAATATACATCATCTATACTTCGAAATGTTAGTTGAAACTGTTACTTCATTTTTTGATCAAATGGTTACCGCAATTTACTCACTTCCCAAAATTATATTCTCTTTTCCATACTAAAGCTCACGATAACTTGTATTTTTGAAAATATTAAAAATGAAACCAATAAAGAGTAAAAACGTGTTGTAGCTTAACTCGAAGCGGAAGCCTACGGAACACAAACCATGATATTTAACTTTGGTTTAGTTTGAAAGGCCTTTTTGATAGTAAATATAAGTATATATTTTATTAACAATAATATCCGAAAATTAGACGAATCAACCAGCCTCAATAAAGTACTCAAAATAAAGGAGGAAAATCTGGCAGTTGAGCGTGATCTAGGACAAATCATCTCCATGCATAACCGTTGTTTATGAAACGTTACAGTCTCTACCATGTAGTGAACCCCGAACCCTTCATGGGTTCTTGTGGTACAGGTTTGAGATTATTTAGTTGGCCTATTAATTATAAAATACAAAAGTATTACACAATCTGTGGGTTACAATAGAAAATAGCTTATAGAAACGGTTGAATGGTCAAATGCTATTTCTAAAACGAGAAAGAAGAGGGATTCCTTTTAATGACATAACCAACAAAGAAAACTCTGAAAAAACTTTTCCAAATAATAGAAAGCTTCCCAGGAAATTACTGAAGGGATCTGACAGGGAATGGTTGGAGAGTGATCTACTTTTGATTTCGTTTACGATGAAGCAACGACTGATGTTCTTCCTAGTCGAGCTAACCTAGCAAGGAAGAAGATTGATTTCAGGCTTTTTGTCTACTTCTTTCTCATCAGACCATAAAGATCTCGTTTTTGCAATAGGGAACATTGTTGATTCCGAAGTATTTTAAGGTACTTGTGTAATAGCCGGTATCCAGGAACTGTTTATAACCTGAACACTGATAACAATAATTTATATTAATGGAAATTGAGATATACAAAATAATTGAGACCACAGGTTCAAAAAGTAAATACGAAATCATGTTGTCTCTTTGCGACGAAATCAGCTTTAGCTTCAATAACAATCTGAATTATGAAAATTTAATTTGTAATCTAAATCCTAGTTCCTGCCTATAAAACAACTTCACTTAATCAGAGTATCTGAAATATTTTGCAATTAATTTGCATATATTCTCATATAGAATGCATCGGGCCACAAGAAAAGAGAAAATCTAAGTAAATGGATTTTAACTGAGATGCAGATAATACCTGAGAATGGGTCTGGAGTTCAGTACATAGTAGAGATTGTACTGTTTCATGGACAACTGTTGTGCGTGAAGGTGATTTGTCCTATACACACTCAACCGCCAGAGTATTCCCCCTTATTTTGGGTACCAACTTTATAGAGGCTGTGTGAACCCCAGGAAGGTTATAGATCTCGCATGATACATCTCCGGCTGCTAACAGACTAAATAAAAGTCTTGCCAGAGCGGGATTTGAACCAGGGTTTCCGACATGGCAACTCAGTGCTCCACCAATGAGCCACTCCGCTCCAGTTATACGCAGATAATCCCGTACATAACATATTTCACTCATTCATAGGAGACTTCCTTTGAGTGTCATTACTCTAAATTGTATGAGCAGGGTAGCTCGGTGGTAGAATCCCGAGCTCCTATCCTGGGTTCAGATCCTGATGTAGCACAGAAATATTTTATTCATCTGTTAACACATGGATCATGCGGGATCTGCAGGCCGCAGAGGGTTGAGCGTGGTCTGGAACAAAACGCCTACTTGCACAATTATTGTCCTGAAACAGAACAGTTTCTATCACGTACTGAATCCAACACTTTTCATGGGCTGTAGAGGTAAAGGTGTTAAGGCCACGTTATTTGATAATCTTAAAAAAATTAGGGTCTGTTTCGGAAAACGCTTATTTTTTAGATAACTGTTATTTATGCTATAAAATAAAATACTCATAACAAAACAATTGCAATCAAATTCGTGGATAAAAATCTGCAATGCTTCTAAAATCTTAGTAAACATTCTTTCTCGTACCTTCTCCTCCGTATGAATTAGCATAAATATGAATCCAACATATTTCTACTCGTTCCAATTATTTTTTGTTTCTTCGTTTGAAAGAAGCCCAAAGTGATTCCACCCTCTGGGTACGAGGACCTATGTTCAAGTCAACGAAATTTTTTGATAGTTAACAACGTAATGTTTACACCTCATGCCTTCAATTTGCTTTATTCCCTTATAGGCCTTCCAGTAATCAGAGTATATTGCTGTCCCAGGTCGTATTGCAGCTTTAATGCCAAGAAGTCAGGATTTCATCTGTTCTACATGGGACAGAACATAGGAAACATTCCCTAGCTTCCCTGCAAACGCCTCCGAACATCCATTGCTGCTGGTATATCCTCCCCACGTTAAATTTCCTTTTGGAGAAGCAGTACTCATCGATTTCAACACTAAGACCTTCTATTCCAATCATTCTCAAACATATGAAGTTATTTCATATATGTAATCATAATTACCGAATGAGTAATATCCATGCTTTTTCCGAAACAGACCCACAAGTAATTTTATTAATTTTTTTTTAATCATAAACAATTAAATCTTTTTTGTTTTGGGGCTCTACTAAACCATCCAATTCATCTCGTATCCAATCCTTACAATCCAAAATCCTTCGTAAAATCCTCAATGCTCCTTATTATGTCACAAACAAACTCATCCATCATGATCTTAATATCCCATACGTTACTGATTTGGCCCAAACTAGATACCTATCCTTCCATGACAAGCTCCATACGCACTTGAATCCGCTAGTCTCTCAGCTTGCTTCCCATACTATTCCCGATAACCCTCCGAGGCGTCTGAAAAGAAGATGGTCTCGAGATCATCTACTATAGAACTTTATTGGAGTGCTATCGATGGGTAGTTTCTCCACAAGTGTTTTCATGTCATATTCTACATTTTTGCACATTTACTTGATATAATACCATTATAGTTGTAAATATCATTGAATTAAATAAAAAAAATAAAAAAATCTTTTTTATTTTGTAAAAGAAAGAATATTTTATTTTTTTTAAATTAATTTCAAGGTGAAAAAACCCTTTTTGTAAATATAATAATTTAAACGTTTATTAAACAATTAGTTTACAATAATACAATTTAAAAGGTAATTATTCATCTGTTTAGTGATAAGTATAATATTTGTCGTAAGTTTAAAAACACAAGTTACAAAAGTGAAGAAAGAAAAACCAAAGAGAGTCGATTGGCTTTAGTTCGCTCCCGTGCTGGCACGAGCCTCTTGACGTGCACATCGCAAGCTATAGCTCAAAGTTGCATTTTGGACTTGAAGAGGTACTAAGTCGCTGCCCACCTTCAGGTCTAACACTAAGTCTTGCTAGACCTTCCTAAAATCCAAAAGTATAAAAACATTCTTCAAATTTCATATTACCTATTTCAACAAGAGCTATAATGGACTGAATTTTTCTTAAAAGTACATCAAATAAACAAACTTATTTAATTCACCAAAATCGAAACGTTCAAACCTAACCATTCCTAATTACAAACCTAAAGCTTATACATCGTGGACGAGTTTTATAGGGTTTCTCATTTAACAGAGGTCAATTGTATTTATTTAACGCTTTCACTCTTTCGAAAGTGTAGACAATTAAGAAGATTGCTAGAATTTCCATTTAACAGAAAAATTAACTAAAGTTACAAAGAAAAAGAAAAGGAATAAAAAAAAAAGAAACAATCCTAAATAATGAAATAATATTTGATATAGTAAGGAAGGAAACAGTTGGGGGTGCAGTAAAATTAAACACTAAATAAGTGTTTTTCTGTTTTCTTCCTTAGCCCTGAAGATGACCCACAAAGTGGGTCGAAACGTCGGCACAAAATAAAATAAATACCCACTTATTTAGTGTTTTTTTTTACTGCACCCGCAACTTTTTCCTTCCTTACTCAGATCTTCCAGTCAACTATTTCCTCGCTAATATTTGATATAATTACAGCCTATTTACAGTCACCCTATATTCAGTGAATGTACCTGTGATCTAGTGGCTAGCATAACAATCTACTAAGACCAAGATCGCGGGTTCGTGACCCTAGGATTTTTTAAACGGATTAAAAAAATCCTTGGTTAGGACGTTAAACAGGAGTCCTGAGCCTGTACGATGTCAGGTACTCGTTGTAAAGGTCCTTATCCTAATTAAACCTGGATAGGCAAAATTTAAAGCCCCTACTGTAGCATCGTCCGATTAGCCAAAGCAGCATAAAGTGACGGTAATGAACGAACAATCGCCCTTAAAAGTTTTACTGCTGGGAATTTTTATCCTGCATGTCTCAAAAGTAACTTAGTGAAACTACAGGTCTTGGAGGTCTTCTTCAGAGCCAGATACAAACAAATGAAAACTATATATAAAAATGATATATAAAAAATTGGAGAAAAAAACTATAATTTTATCTTACCCACTTTTTTATATGTTTTTCATTGTTTTTTCTCCAATATCATGGTTTGTATCTTTCGGTTTTTTTATTTTATTCTATACAGTTTTTATATACTGTTACGATCAGAGGGACAGAGGGGCCGGCTGAAGGGATTAAGATAAGCCGGAAAGGATCAAAGCGTAGTCTAGTCACATCGGGATTTGCCTGGAATGTTCTAGGTGTCCCCACCCCAATCTACCTTGCCTATATAAAAGGCCAGCTGTTTCGGCGGATCAGTTAGTATCAAGTGGGTATCAGTATGTAGTAAGTCAGTAATAAGCAGTCGTTAATTAGTGGCAGTGCGTGTGAGTTACTGTGAGTGAGTATCAGCCTGTAATAAGTGCTTAGTGAGCAACAGTGACAATTAGTGGCCGTGTAATAAGTGTAATAAACTGTGTGGCAGTTTGTCATATTTGGAGAGTCTTACGGTCGGTGGACTTTAGTTAGCGAACTGTAAGTGTTAATTTGTAATTGTAAACTATAGTGTAATATTATTGTATTTGTACAAATTTATATATAAATAGTTTAGTTATTTAGTATTACCAATATCTTATATTGTTTGTATATTATTTTAGAAATTAGATAACATTTAGTAGAATATTGTTATTGTAAATTGATATTAGTTTAATAATTTAATAATCTCACTGTATTCTTTTTAATTTGTTAATAAATATTGTTACGGGCT
Organism: Troilus luridus; assembly: GCA_964056705.1. Lineage (NCBI taxonomy): Eukaryota > Metazoa > Arthropoda > Insecta > Hemiptera > Pentatomidae > Troilus > Troilus luridus. Next base: position 3,759,428 of record OZ057413.1, read on the forward strand.
ACTGGGTGTAAAATGGACTAAACTATTACTTAATTCAAGAATCTAATATTTATTAACAAATTAACAAGAATACAATGAGATTATTTAAAACAGTTAAATTATTAAACTAATATCAATATACAATAATAATATTCTACTAAATGTTATCTAATTTTTAAGATAATATACAAATAATATAAGATATTGTTTATACTAAGTAACTAAACTATTTATATAAATTTGTACAAATACAATAATATTACACTATAGTTTACAATTACAAATTAACACTTACAGTTCGCTAACTAAAGTCCACCGACCGTAAGACTCTTCAAATATGACAAACTGCCACACAGTTTATTACACTTATTACACGGTCACTAATTGTCACTGTTGCTCACTAAGCACTTATTACAGGCTGATACTAATACTAACTAACTCACACACACTGCCACTAGTTAACGACTGCTACTCACTGGCTTATTACAGACTCGTCTTATTACTACCTGCCGCGGCCGAAAACGCTGTCCTTTTTATATAGGCAAGGTAGGTCGTGGTGGGGCATTACTCGGAACACGGACGAGGACCACCTAGACCGATCTAGAAGGCTCTACGCCATTCTATAATCCCTTCCGCTTAATCCCATTGTTTGCTTAATCCGCTCTAGGCAGATCAGAAGCCGGTCCTGCTTCCCGCTCTGACCGTAACAATATTATATTCTTGAATTAAGTAATAGTTTAGTCCATTTTACACCCGGTAGCCCGTAACAATACCATTTTAATTTGTATCTATTTTTTTATAATTTGTTTCCCCGGCCTCCACACGGTTCATTTTCTTCCCCACATATATAAAGTCAAATAATATTGAATTAGTCAGGGGGTGCAGTCAATAATAACACAAAATAAGCATTGGTTATTTTATTGTGGCCAACGTTTCGGCCTAACATGTAGGCCATCTTCAGGGCTAAGAAAGAAATTCTTTTCTAAAAAATCAAAACCGTTACTAGCCCTGAAGATGGCCTACATGTTAGGCCGAAAAGTCGGCACAATAAAATAAGTTCTGCTTATTTAGTGTTCTCATTGGCTGCATCCCCTCACCAATTCAATCCATCATTAGAATTATCCAGTCAACTATTTTCCACTCCAACGATAATAAGCACTATTTCGCTACTAAATATTCGGGCAATTGTAACTGTTACGAAAACATTAGAAAAAAAACCTGTACCACTACAACCCGTGAACGGGTCTGGAATTCAGTACATGGTAGGGACTGTACTGTTTCATAGACAATGGTCGTGCAGGGAGGTGATTTATCCTAGATCACGCTCAACCATCAGGTTTCCCCCCTTATTTTGGATATCCATTTTATAGACCCTGGGTGAGCACCAGGAGGGTCCTAGATCCTATATGATCTATCTCCGGCAGCAAACAGACTAAATAAAAGTCCTGGCTGCAGCAGGAGTGTACCAGGATTTCCGGCATGGCAACTCAGTGCTCTACCACTCAGCCAATCCACTCCCTGACTTAAACTTATTAGTTCGTTTAATACCTTTCTTCATTTAATATTTTCAGTTTCTTTTCTTTTATAATTTTACCTGACATCTTAAATTCCTTAGATTCTATTCCACTTGGATGAACCAATAACCTCTTGTTTTTTTTACTTTGGGAGAGGGATCGGTTTGTAGAAAACTGAGTTGCACTTCTAAAGTTCTGAGGTCAAATCTGGTATCCATGCGATAAGTACTATTTCGCTACTAAATATTCGCAGAATTGTAAGTGTTACGAATACACAGAGGTAGAAAAATCAGATAAACTGTTACAGTTAAACATCTATTGTTTCAAGCTTAGATTGGTAAAAAGAAAAGCGCTGATGGAAAAACCCTCAATCACAATTTCCTATTGTTATCCATGCCTTGTCTGGAATCAGAATTATTTCCAGTCAGTACACTTCTTTTTTTCCTGATTTTTTTTTTGTTTTTACCGAAGAATAAAAAGTGGTAAGTGATTAACTTTAGAAAGATTTACCCAATTAATTACACAGTCATTACCTACCTTAATTAAACGGTATTCGGTTAAAAAACCTCGGTCCATGGTTCTGTACATGGTAGAGACTGTAACAGTTATGGAGGGAGGTGATTTGTTCAAAGCCGCTAAAATGTCTCACAATTAAGGGTACGTAACTCATAGAGGCTAAAAAAATTATATATAATTTATTTGTATTAACAGTTATTTTGATGGTAATTATTTTTGTTTTGAAGAGAAAAAAATTGTCCTGACCGGGATTCGAACCCGGGTCGTCTGCATCTCCGCTACAGTGCTCTAAGCCACTGAGCTATCAGGGGTCGTATCCAAGCCCTAGACATATATGATATATGAATAATAAATGAATAAGTAAATAAAAGGCTTAACGAACCCGAAAGCTCGATGCCGATACCACCAATCTATGTTTACAAACCTCCGTCCACGGAGCACCCCCCAAACCCAAAGCCGCTAGATCATTCCTAACGCAATCCTCCCATCTACGCCTCGGTCTACCCCTCGGACGCTTATAGGATATATACAGGGTGTCCCATTTCAAGTGGATCAAACGTTTTTAACTTTTAAACGAAACGAAATTCAGTAAAACGATGCAGGTAAAAATTGTAATTATTCAGGCCTAGTTATAAAAATAAAAAAACATTTTTTGTTTTTTCCCTTTAAATGGTCAATATCGACCTTCAAAAAATGTTGTTTCCTCATGACCCCCACTTACTTTTATTTTTCTGAAATGTACAATACATAACTTGGGAGAGGAGTGGCTGAGTGGTAGACTACTGAGCTGCCATGCCGGAAATCCTGGTTCAATTCCCGCTGCAGGCCATGATTTTTATTTAGTCTGTTTGCAGCGGGAGATGGATCATATATGATCTAGGACCCTCCTGGGGCCCACCCAGCCTCTATAAAATATTATAAAAAAAGGGTACCCAAAATAAGGGGGAAAAATCTGGCGGTCGAGCGTGACCTAGGACAAGCCACCTCCTTGCAGAACCGTTGTCCATGAAACAGTACAGTCTCTACCATGTACTGAACCCCAGACCCTTCATGGGTTGTAGTGGTACAGGTTTAAAAAAAATGAAACAATACATAACATGGAAAAAATGTATGTAACATTTTTTTTATATCTTTCATAGGTTAAATAGAAAAATCATTCAAAGTTCACTACTTTAGTAAACCTCCTTTACGAGGAAACGTAATGTAGCATTAAGTTATTTTATTTAAGAGTTTTTAGTCGTAATAACTTACTAATCAAGGTATTTTGAATCTTTCAGAAAATGTCTGGACATTTAAAAACCTTAATTTTAATAAAAATCTGTTTCGAAATTTTTATAGAAAAATTTTTAAAATTAAAATTAAGGTTTTTAAATGCCCAGACATTTTCTGAAAGATTCAAAATACCTTGATTAGTAATTTATTACGACTAAAAACTCTAAAAAATGTTTTTTTATTTCTTCAAACTAGACCTGAATAACTAAAACTTTTACCTGAATTATTTTTGTAGTTCCTCGAACCGTTGCTAGGCAATGCCTATAAATTATAGCATATATGAGTTACTCTGAGAAAATTTCAAGTAAAAATAAGGATTTAAATCCCTCAATTAATTGACGAAACAGTAAAATAACTGTTGTGCCTTTCCTCCGAATTTCCAAGATCAGATAAGAACTTGAAGACCTTGTGACTGTTAGATTCATACATGAGATAAGAAGAATTTAAATTGTTGGCAGGATCAGCTGATAAAGAAACTGGGTTACATTAATACCACGTGGGAACTTCACCGCTCCAAATTTTATCTTAATAAATCCCGTAAGAAAATAAAAGGAGATCTTCACAGTATATTTTTATTTCACAGCTAAATGTTTATAACTGTATTCAATTGTTATTTTTTTACAAAAGCCGATGGCATTGTTTATTTATTTGCTAATAAATGTAGAAACAAGATTGCGTTTAAGGTGATACCTTGCAACGTATTTAATATATAAACAATATATTGACGTAAGTCAACAAGATCCCAATTAAAGTAATCTTCAATGAGCATTGTTCCCCGTGTGTACATCACAAAAATTGCGAGAACACGGGGATATAGGATCGGTGAAGATGATGGATTTGTCTGGCTTGGATACGACCCCTGGTAGCTCAGTGGTTTAGAGCTCTGCGACGGAGATGCAGACGACCCGGGTTCGAATCCCGGCCAGGGAAAGTCTTTTCTAGTCAAAACAAAAATATTTAAAAATAATCACTAACAAAATAATGATCAATAAAATAAAATATTATTTATATTTATGTTGTATATATTTATGTATTGTATATATATATTTATATTGTAGTGTAAATATTTCTTAAATAAATGAATATATATTTTTATAACTATCCATATTAATATCTATTTCTCTAGGTCTTGATAGATTGTAATAATTGTAATATAACCAATAAATAGGTTAAAAAATGTAATCAGAAACATAGAGATTAGCTGATGAAGACGATGAAGGATACTTGAATAAACAAGTCAACGGACAAAGATGTTAAAGATGGCCTTAGAGAAAACTGGGGTATATTTTAAATTTATCTAAACATAATTCTTTTTCTTAGCTCTATTCAGAATTTGAAAAGGCATCTTATTTTTCTCCATGAAGAAACTTTTCCTTATAGGATAATAAGGAGAACGCTTAAGAACCAGAACCTCACAGAACCTCGTCTGTACAGTGGCCCAAGATGGTTCTGCTGAAAAAGGTCCTTGTACACAGAATTAAAAAGGAAGATGGCGTATCATCTATCATCGTCGTGAGCAAATATTTGTACAGGCTTTAAGATTCACAGTTTTCCTACAATAACATTACCGAGACGGAATTTGAAAAAAGCTCTTTGTGTTCTATATTAAGACTTTTTTTTTTTTAATTTGCTTTCAATTAGTTTAATGAAAGCCTTGCTTCTAGTTGGGGTACAACGAATGATAGCTTAGAATTTTTTTAATGAAAAAAAATGTTCCACTACAACCTTTGAAATTCTTGGGGTTCAGTACTAGATAGAGACACTTTGTCAAAGAAAAGGATTACGCAAGGAGATTGTTCCGAGATCACCCTCAATCACCATAATGATAAAATAAGGGGGGAGCGAATCATCTCCCTCCCCAACCTGTCTCCAAAAAAGAGTCCAGTCTCTACCATGTACTGAACCTAAGATGCTACATAGATTGTAAATGTACATGTTTTGCTTTGTTTATTATTCACTATAGATTACCGCAATATATAAGAGAGAAAGGAACAAATAAATATTGCTTGAGTTCTCGCAAGGTTGTATTAATTGATTGTAACTAAATATTAAATAACCATAGATATTTTTAACCGAGCAGATTCTTCAATACAAAATTGTAATTTTTGATGAAAAATATAGTTTGAATAATATTAATTGACCTTATGTATAGTGAAAAAGCATTGTATTAGCAACAATACAGTCTCTTCAATGTATAGCACCCAGGATCCTTAATATGTCGAGTTGTACACGTATATACACTTACATATATGTATATGTATATAAATATTTAACATAAAAAAGTATTATTGAAAAACGAAAAATTAATGTACGAAAAAATTGGTATTAAAAACAATTTAAAGGAAAATAGAATAATTGTCCCTCTTCTCTGTACAAAACGACTGGATTTCTTTATTCATTATGTAAACAAATTGAATACAGCTGAAGAGCTCGCGACAAAGAAACTTGAGAATAGCTTAATTCCAATAAGGAAAATTCGTCTTTCTTCTCTCTTGTTGAGTTTGACTTCGTTTTTCATTCAGAAAATAAATCAACAACCTTTTATATTTTAAGTACAAAACTAAATTTAAAAAACTCATAAATTTTTATAGAAAGAGAGTAGATAGGTTCTGTTACAACTCTACCAGTCGACCATTCGCTATATCGTATATATTTTGTTTACCAATTACGATACAACTTAACTAATTATATTAAATTTTACCAATGTTCCTTGTATTCCTGCTCTCTAAGATTTGTGCTTGGTACTCCGAAGCGATCGCGCGTCTCCCACCTCTATGATGGGTTAAAGTGGCTCTTCCCTCCCTTCCGAAGACAATATTTCCTCTGTTCATTCTTATACCAATCCATTCACTCTCAACACCCTTCATATATCTACAGTCTCCTCCAATTCAAATCCTCAGTTCAACACCATAAAACAAGATCCCGCCTTTCTGATCTCTATATACGTTCACACAGAACTAAAGCATTCGAACGTTCCTTTCTCGCCCGCTCCACCACAGTGTGGAACTCAATCCCTCCTAATATCCGTCATACTCCCTCACTATCATTATTCAAATCCTCGCTGTATCAACATCTATTAGCTTCCCAAAAGGATAGTCTCTAGGCAGGTTAGTCATTTGCTTAGAATACAATGTATATAATAACTCATTGTGTTATCTAGTTCTTTTAATTCTGCTCTTTGAAAAGCTGTACATCATGTAAAGAAATTATTGAATGCTAGCTCATGCATTCAATTTCAAAAGCTATGGATTTATCTATTCTCTGTAATTGCTTAATATCCTGTCAAGATCTGTACTATTTATTTACTTACTATTATTTTTGTTTATATATTTCTTTTTAAATTGTTTTCTCTCATGTTTTCACGCTTTACGATTTGTAACATTTAGCCTTCTGGCCATGTAAATATTATGTTTTTTATTCCTGTTCATATCTGTTATTCTAAAGGGACTTTGTCCCAGAATAAAGTTACTTTTCTATTCTATTCTATTCATAAAAAAAAAAAGTGTTTTTATTGTAATGTTTCGATTGAATATGGAAGTAATTTAGCTGTAAGTTCTTACACAATTAAGAGCAAACACAAATCGACTAATTTCTTAAAATTCTTTAGAAATAATAATCTAGGATGAGGTGTGTTTACTTTATTATTTCTATTCTTTTGTTTTGTTCTTCTTTTGTCCCCCCCCCCCCATCCTAGTCTGAAAAGACAAGTAACAGCTTCAACATTTACTAGACAAACACTCTAAGCTCCCAATTAATTACAAAAGACTCATAGCTTACGGAGTAGAGCTTTGCGGTTCCACTAAGCCATCGAATTCCTCTCGTATTCAATCCAAAATCCTTCGTAAAATCCTCAATGCTCCTTACTTTGTTAGGAACAAAATAATCCATAATGAACTTAATGTAACATTTGTTGCTGATTTTGCCCGAACCCGAAATCAATCTTTTCATGACAAACTTCATTTCCACTCAAACCCACTAGTTTCATACCTAGCATCCTCTTCAATTCCTGATAATCCTCCGGGGGCATATGAAAAGAATATAGCCTCGTGATAAGTTGAACTTGCTCTTTGACTACTACCACTGGGTAGTTTCTCTACTTGTCATTTCATGTCAATGTATACATTCATTCTATTTACTTGTTGGATAATTTTAAAACAGTTGTAAATTTCATTAAATATATATTTTCTACTCAAGATTAACATAATTCTCCGGTCTATTTCTCACCCGACAACAACCAAACGCGTTTTTCCAGTAATTTTTCATTCAAATTTAGTATTAAAAAAAACAAAAACCTGTACCACTACAACCCGTGAACGGGTCTGGGTTTCAGTACATGGTAGAGACTGTGCTGTTTCATGGACAACGGTTCTGCAAGGAGGTGAGTTGTCAGATTTTCCCCCTTATTTGGGGTACCCTATTTTTATAATATTTTATAGAGGCTGTGTGAGCCCCAGGAGGGTCCTAGATCCTATACGATCCATCTCCGGCTGCAAAGAGACTAAATAAAAGTATTGCCCGCACGGGGATTTGAACTAGGATTTCCGGCATGCCAACTCAGCACTCTACCAATGAGCCACTCCGCTCCCAACGTTTTTGTTGAGGGATATTATTATTATTACCATTTCTCTAAACATTCCAGCGAGATAGTCTCCTCACAATTAATAAAAAGCCCCGAAAATGGAAGATTATTGTAATTGTCTATCTTTATTTAAATCAACAATTACTCGATTATAAACACGTAAGATTATTAATTATTTAAAGTATAAAGATTAAATACAAAAGACACAACAATTTTCTCATGCACTGTTAAGAACAAAACCTTGAACTGAACAATTAGCACATGCGATATAATCTTTAAACCTTGTTCTAAATCAGTACCAGCATTCATGACGTAAATAATTTATACGTATATTTGTTTTTCCTTTAAACTTCAATAATGATTCACACATAAGAAGATGAATCTTTCTATTATATATTACGTTTTTAGTGACGATGTAATCATTTGTTTTAGTTGTAAAGCGCAACGGACCGTAACGGAGACATTACACTTCCTATTCCCAAAATCATTTCTCCCCAAACTCAAAATATGCCAATTTTTCGTATCTCTTATTATCTTATCATTCTATTAATATAAAAATTACTTGAATAACTTCAAGATAAAGGTATCAACACGTTGACTGCCAACTACGAGATAACTCGTAGAGTGCGTTCTTTGGGTCTTTTTCGTTTAATGCACAATTCGGTTATTAAAAAAAGTAACTGTTATTAAAAAGTAACACGTGATTGATATAAAGTTTATTCTAATTTCCAAAATGAAGCGATATCTTCCAATATAACCTCAAAAAGGTCTTTCCCCATATTCCTTTGTCTCCACATAAATTCACAGAGATATGAATCCAACATTGTTCTTCTAGTTCCAGCTTCTATTTTATTTCTTATTTTGGCCGCGGCCCTTAACGATTCTATCGACTGTGTGTGCGCTCCAGTTGAAGGATCAACGAAATTTTCAGAATGGTTGACTGTATAATGCTTAAAATCATACCCTTCTATTCTTTCTATAGTGGAATAAGCTTTCCATAAATCTGATATTATAACACTTCCTGGAAGAATACATTCTTTAATGCACGCTATTAAAGTATCTTTGTTCCTGTTGGGCACTGAATATATGAAAGATTTTTTCGTCTCCCTGCAAATACCACCAAAAACCCATTGGATGGGATATATTCGTCCGACATTGTTTCCTTCTTGTAAAACAAGACTCGTCAATTTCGACGGTCATACCATATCCTCCTATTTTGATAGGATTTTTAAGTAGCGAATCAGCACAAACCTCCCTCAGATAATTTTTCCTATTTGCTACTGTTTCTGCAGACATACTGAATTCGTCTTTACAAAATAACGTTGTTGTATATTTCTTGGTTCATGAGTAAATAAAAAGAATTGCATTATTCAGAGGATATTTTGAACCGTTGAACCACGTACCTTCCCTGAGTCCTACTTACAAAAGACAACTTCCATTGTGACACCGCCATCTGTACCGGTCATCTCTCTTGCCGGACTTCATAGAACGTCCATTCCGGCATAGTTTTTCTTTATGGATGAGGCCTTTTTCTTGTAAGAATGCGATGGTTCGGTCCAAATCTTTAAAATCTTCGTATAACCTTATCATAGCCATTATTAGGTTTTAAACGAAACTAAGAAATGTAGTCATATGTTCTACTGACATGGAGGTTGTAACTATATCACGTGTTACTTTTTAATAACAGTTACTTTTTTTAATAACCAAATTGTGCATTAAACGAAAAAGACCCCGTTCTTTTCTAGGACGCCTACTACGAGTTATCTCGTCCTGTGTTTACTTGCCGTTTTTTTGCAGCTACGATTAAACTGGAAATATATCAGAATTATAGTTTTAAATAATATAATGTAAATAAATCAAATTGTCATTTGAGGCCAGATTTCTGAAAATTGCCAGGGCAGTTAACTTGTTAAAAACTACAAATTTATAAGACACAGTAACGATTGAGCTGCACCAAATGAGCTAATATACGAATATCTCCGTGCAAAAACAGGCTCACTCCTGAGCAGTCACTGCTGTTCCTATATTGAAATATGCTTCATGAATAAATAAAAATAATAGTAATATTATATTCGAAATTACTCTCGTTTATATAAAAAAAATATGTTTATTGATTGCCGTGTAATATTATAATATGTTACATATAAGGTTGAATAATAAAATGGGTAGTAAAAAATGGGTATAACTGATGAAGAACCCAAAAAATTTTAAAAGGGGGGGTCCTCCTAATCACAAAGTTGATTATAAGCTAAAATACAACACGAATATATGATAATAAGAGAATAAACATTTGTATGGTTTTTATTTGTCTTTCGAGTTCTGCTGGTAAATTGGTGAGTATAATTGTTGTAATAAAAGCATCTCATGTATGTTTATAATTGAACACACACACAGAAATCATAGCCGGAAAATATTGTCACTTTGATGATGACTAGGCAGGAGCATTGGAGTGCTGCAGCAGACTATGCGGCGCAAATCGGAAGAAGGCTCAGAATACAGGAGCGAGAAAGGAGAGGCCAAGCTCTGGCTGATCCCACGTAAGTTGTCCAAAGAAGAAATAGGCACATAGCCCTTCTGCCACCCCACGAAGTAATGCTTGACGGCTGTTCCGTGGGATGGTAAAAGGAGAATTGGGAAGTGGTTTTTTAGTGAGTAGGAATCTCACACTGTTGTGTTATTACACTTCGTCTTATGAAAGATTTTTTTATTATTTATGAAAGAATACCCAGAAAAAAACACGCACACTCTTTAACGAAAAAACTACTGAACTCAATTGGATGAAACTTTACAGTAATGTAGGTTATACAGCAGAATAACACATAGGCTACAACAAGGACGGATTTAGGGGGGGCACGGGGGCACGTGGGCCCCCAGACAGTTTTTTTTGCTGTGGAGAATCCATCATAGTACATAATTAAAGGCAAATCACATGATCATAGTTGTTAAAATGACAGAAAGAACATGAGTGAAACTATTATTTTGATATCCTACTATCCTACTAATATTATAAATGCGAAAGTTAACAATTTACAATGATTTTGTGTAATTTGGTCATAATATAACGATAAATATCAATAAAGTCGGATAAAATTTTGTCCTCTGAGTAGCTTGCTCTTGCTCACGTGTTTCTTACTCGCAAAATCTACATACATCTAATCCTTTTAGTTTTAATTTCTCGCTGCTGCCGTACGACAACTGAAACCTGATAAGCGAGGAATGGTTGACTGGATGATGTAAGGAAGAAAATAGTTGTGGGTGCAGTCAAATAAAACACTAAATAAGTGGATACTTATTTAATTAAGTGCCTACGTTTCGACCCACTTTGTGGGTCATCTTCAGGGCTAAGAAAGAAAAACAGCAACATACAATGAATACAATATAACACAATGTATTTTTATAGTATTCATTGTATGTTGTCTGTTTTCTTTCTTAGCCCTGAAGATGACCCACAAAGTGGGTCGAAACGTCGGCACTTAATTAAATAAGTATCCACTTATTTAGTGTTTTATTTGACTGCACCCCCAACTATTTTCTTCCTGACAAGTGAAACCGTTATACTAAGTAATCCTTTTCAATAAATTCAATAACAATACTTACTAATCCTGTACTGTCATGAACAACAGTAAACGAAAGTAACTTCTGTCAGTCCCGTTTGTTAATAAGTGTCAATGTATGTTTCACGGCTGTGCTGATCCCTTTGTGATGAAATTTGATATGGATAATCTCAAACCTCGGGAAGGACATATGCTACTTTTTAACAACACACCACACAGGCGAAGTTAATATAAAACTGTAACCTGATTGACTAACACAGCCAGCGGTCAATCCACAGCAGAAACCACTGAACTTAGCATCTTGAAATTCGCAGATAGGTTCTTTGTATAGCTTAAATGAGCACTAAGAAAGGAATTTGGACAATTCCACACCCCCCCCCCCCCAAGGGTTTCCCCCTTAATATAATAGGGGTTCAAAGATTGTATGGAATCCGTCAGTTTTGAAGTTAAGCATCTGAAATTTTGGATGTACGCGTAACTTATAGTTTAAAAAAAATGTAAAATGATCTGTCACGAAACTTATTAAGATAGTATATATAAATATATTAAATGGAATGTTATGAGAAAGAGAGAACTGAGGACATACAGGACGAAACTCAGAGGTTTCCTACAAGAGTGTACACCTGCTGCATTGTGTAGAACCAGGTAGCAGAGGTTGCCAAACATCACTGCAAAACTGCCTGGTTCAGGTTAGCTACACCGTATAATATTTTAAGTTATTATACGCCTAACGGCGGACCAACCCCATTTTACAAATTACACACAGCTCTTCATTTTATGGTACTTACAGTAGGCACTTAACGTTTTAGTAGAGCTACCCTGATATTGTTATAGAAATCGAGGTTCAGTTTAGTAATTCTTTCCCATAAACCAAAGAATATATCTTTCTAGTTACCAAATAATGGCTTATGGTTTCCTCATAAAACCAACAAAACAATTTTGTTTCAAGATTTATGGTTTATAAGTCTTTACTTCAAAATCACTTTAGTATTACAGTAACTAGAACTTTTTCATTTATTTTTATGGTAATTATTTTTAAAGATTTTTGTAAACCTAGTGTGTGGTGCGGCCCAGGCCAGCGTCAACAATATTCTGTTATAATAGGATTTAGTATCAACAATGCCGCGAAGGTAAAATCAACAATTCTTCGGCAGAGCAAAATTATACAAGAGTACACGAGTTTTAAAAAGTGTTAAGAAAAAAAAAAGGTTTCGTGCCGACTTATAAAATTTCAACTACAAAATAAAATTTAATCTAATTTAATTTTGGAAGCAAAATATATTTATCATCCCATCTACTTGGGCAATTCTTCTTTTTTTTTTCTCTCTTTATATTTTCATCGACACCTCTTAAATAAAAAACAGTCAGCAGATTTGCTGAATATTATAAAAATATAATATTTTATTTTATATTTTATTAATTGTTATAATTTTTAAATATTTTTGTTTTGATGAGAAAAGATTTCCCCTGGCCGGGACTGAGCAACCAGGGGTCGTATCCAAGTCAGACAAATCCGTTCTCTTCACCGATCCTAGAATCCCGGCCAGGGCAAATCTTTTCTCTTCTAAACAAAAATATTTAAAAATAATTACCATAACAATTAATAAAAATAAATTATAAATAATATATTGACGTATGTCGACAAGATTCTAATTAAAGTAATGTTCAATGAACATTCTTCCCCGTGTATACATCACGGCCAGGTCAAATCTTTTCTCTTCAAAACAGTAACATTTTAAAACTTTTTCAGTAGAGGTATTATGATATTATGAAAGGAATTGAAGGTCAGTTAAGTACTTATTTCGTACAAGATAAATTTTCGTGAAATTGTATGATCGAAATTTAAAACTTTATAGAATCTATGAAAGCACAACATTGTAAATATTTGAAGATAAAGATGAGTGACGTTTGTTTATTTATTTACGTAACGTTACGCTGCTATGGCTAATCGGACGATGTTACAGGTCACAAATTATGCCTATCCAGGTTTAATTAGGATAGGGATTTTTAACGAGTACCTGACATCGTACAGGCTCCCCCCCGGGACCCCCGTTTAATGTCCGTTCCGACAACACCCCAGGTGACCCAAAATGTGAAAAGTAATAAGCTTTATAAAAATTTAAAATTTCACAGTCTTCCTCTTCCCTATTTTATCTCAAGTGATTGTGAATTGATATAAAATTAAGCATAAATATTTACTTCAAAATAACAGTTTGAATGTTAGAACTTCCAGGTTTCTTCTATTTCTTTCTGTCCGTTAGTGAAGGCTTCAAGTCCTAATTTAACACAGGATAAATAATTCTATAATTTAAAGGAAAAAAACCCAAAAAATAACCTAATAGTTTCCTGGGGCCCATGACCTACAGATCGTCAAGCTAGTTGCCTACCATAAGTATCCATAACGAGATTTTCTTGTGCAGAACATGCTCCGCCTGTCGTTCACCACCACATCCATTGTATTTTATCACAATACTCTTTCATTTCTATCTTTTTAAGATTTTAAAACTTATTCGTTCGATTTTTAATTGTCTCCAAAAAAATCGTGAGTTTGATTACGGAAAAGTTTGATTTTCGGGAATATTAAAAATGAAACGAATGGAAACATACAACTTGTTTTGACTTAACTCAAAGTGACAACCTGCGGAATTGATACCTCTCTATTATTTATTGATATACTTAAAAGCATTAGAAAATGATAACTTATTTTGTGACACAAACTAGATAAATCTTTATAAATGAAAAATATATTAATGATGTTCTAGAGTTGTTAGTTTGTAAGTCACCGCGGCCTCGGCATCCAATATTTGGTAGCCCTGAAGATGGTCTACAACGTAGGACGACACGTCGGCATAATTAAAAAACTAAGTTCTGTTTTCCTCAAGGTAGTATCCTTGGCCCAATCCTTTATACAGTTTATATAGCTGACATCCCAACTCATCCTAATATTATCCTTACCACGTATGCTGATGATACATGTGTATTATCAGTCAACACCGGTCCAATTATTGTATCCCAAAGCCTCCAATCCCATATAACTGATATTGAAGAATGGTCCCAAAACTGGAGAATTAAAATAAAATCGCATCAAATCACTTTTATCTTACGTCGTAAACCTATGACTTCCTGCCCTTCAGTATCCTTTAATAATATCCCACTTATGCCTGTAGAACAGATCCGATACTTAGGGTTGCAACTCGACAAACGATTAACCTGGAATCCTCATACTAGACTGAAAAGACAAGAAACCGCTCGACGTTTCAGGCTACTTCAACACTTACTAGACAAACGCTCTAAGCTCCCAACTAATTACAAAAGACTCATCTACATGACCATAATACGACCTATTTGGACTTAACGGAGTAGAGCTTTGGGGCTCCACTAAGCCATCGAATTCCTCTCGTATCCAATCCTTCGTAAAATCCTTATTGCTCCTTATTTTGTTAAGAATAAAGTCATCCATAATGACCTTAATGTCCCATTTGTTGCTAATTTGGCCCGAACCCGCTATCTATCCTTTCATAAGAAACTTCATTTTCACTCAAACCCTCTAGTTTCAAACCAAGCTTCCTCTTCATTTCCCGATAATCCTCCGAGGCGTCTGAAAAGAAGATGGCCCCGTGACTTCTTAGTTGAACTTGTGATTTGAGTACTACCAGTGGGTAGTTTCTCTACTTGTCATTTTCACATATCATTATGTATCGCTTAGCACATTTACTTGATGTATTATTGTAATACAGTTGTAAATATCAATAAAAATATAAAAAAAATAAAAAATAATGTTTATTTTGTGTAATCTTTGACTGCACCCCTTGACCAATTGAATCCATCATTAGAATTACACTCAAACATGAAAACTGTATTGTTTTTTTAACATGCGTACTACACAATAAAGTAAAGAATTTTTTATACAAAAGTGGTGATTGAGTTATTTTAAGTGAATTTCGATTATCCGAACCACAATCGATGACAACAGGTAATATACAGTTTACTGTTTCAATATAAGACATATAGAGATGACGGCCTGTGTTCATTAGATAATAAAACTGTTTAGAGATTGAAGGCGTTACTATAAAAAAGTATAAATATAAAGAGATGCTGGGACAAAATCATGGTTTTAGTGCTAATACCTCCCTCTGGTAAAAACCATCATTTGAGCCACCAGGTGTAGTGGTTTCTGCTAAACACTGGTCCATTAGTCCTCTCCATCAGGTTATCCAAATTGGTTGATGAGCGGATTATAGTCAAGATAAGGCTGAGTCATTTCCGATCAGAATTTTCTTATTAAGAGCCTTCGATTCCATTAATTACAATTCGTTCCTACAGGGCAGTCCATTATTCTGATCGTAATTGGTTATTACCTTCCATCAGCATCTCTAATGATAGTCTTAATGAATTATTAGCAAGAATTTCTTTTTAATTTTTTTTTATCTTTTTCAAAAGAAATTATTACAAGTTCTAAGAAAAGTTAAGGAGATAATGATGCTAATGAGTTGGCCTTTGGAATGAAGCATTAATATTTTCTGTTTTGATAAGTTTGTGGGAAGACTTCATTAAGACTTGCATTACAAAGCCAGACCAAACTCGGACTAAAACAATGATAAAAACTTTCCATAGAAGACTTAAATTTAGTCTAAACATTTTTTGTTATTAAAAAATTGGGTACTTGTGTAGATAATGGACACCCGAAATAGGCCAACGTTCTACGCATGCCCATGCAGTTATATTTTATAACAGTTACATTTATAACAGTTACCTTGGATAACCTTACATTTTTGACAGCAATATTGTTTGTTTACTAGTGAGTTCGAGACTTGTATCTAAATTTTTGTTTCTTGCTCGTTTGTTGTTTGGTAATTTATAATTAAACGACAATGCTTATCGTATGAATCGTATGTTTCATATAATTATTTTGATTTTAAATTGTTTATATATGGCATTATTTATTTATGTCATTATTACATTTATTTACATTATATACTTCATTATTTTATTATGATATATATCCAATTAAATTATTATTACTTCGATTTATTTATTTCCATTATAATGACATTCCATGTTTTGCTTTGGGCAACAAGAATCTAAGTTCGGCCGAGATTGCCTCTTTTCTCTTCAAAATATCCGAAAGGAGGCAATCTCGGCCGGACTTAGATTGAAATAAAAATATTTTAAAAGGTTATCTAAGGTAACTGCTAGAAATGTAGCTGTCGTAAAATGTAACCGCTTGGGCATGCGTACAACATTGGCCTACTTTGGGAGTGCATTATATACACGAGTACCAAAAATTGTTATAATTATTATAAAAACTACGTTGTAAATAATAATATGGATTAGCGAACCCGAAGGGTCGATGCCGATACCACCAATCTTTGCTTACAAACTACCAAAATCCAAATCCGCAAGATTACTCCTAACGCAATCCTCCCACCTACGCCTCGGTCTACCCCTCTGACGCTTCCTAGTCAGCTAAGTAGATATCTGTATAAAAATAGCCTTTGTCGTTTTTTTCTGTTTCGACGCCAACTAGATAAATTATTTTATCTTCCTTAATGTTTTCTTAGTGGGAGCGGAGTGGCTCAGTGGTTGAGTACTGAGTTGCCATGCCGGAAATCCTGGTTCAAATCCCGCTGCGGGCAGTTACTTTGATTTAGTCTGTTTGCAGCCGGAGATGGATCATATAGGATCTAGGACCCTCCTGGGGCTCACCCAGCCTCTATAAAATATTATAAAAATAGGGTACCCATAATAAGGGGGGAAACCTGGCGGTTGAGCGTGACCTAGGACAAGTCACCTCCTTGCAGAACCGTTGTCCATGAAACAGTACAGTCTCAACCATGTACTGAACCCCCAGACTCGTTCACGGGTCGTAGTGGTACAGGTTTTTTTTTTTTTTTAATGTTTTCTTAAAAAAGTCTTCCTAACAGTAAAGTTGGACTTTTGACTTCTATGTATGTAAACACCCATCTTTCAAAAAAAAAAAATGTTTATATAAAAAAATAGCATACAAAAACAAGTGTATTTAAATCCAACCATTCTAGTTATGATGATGATGATGCACCGCAGTAATGTTGAAAAACTTGTTATGTCATCGGAGAGAATCTGCTGCAGCATGACATCAGGGTGCATTCTTTGCTGGAATCTTAATTCCATCCCAATATAGTGAAAGGAAACCAGCTGACATGTGGGAGATAGATTAGTTCAAAGTATAACATACCATGTCAGCGGAGTGTGCAGAGTGGTGAGTTGCTGTACTGAGGGTCCAGGATTCAAATCCGGCTGTAGCAGATAAGTTATTTAATCTGTTAATAGCCAAGGATAGACCTTGTAGAATCTACAGACTCTCTCTTGGGGCTCACCCAAACTGTATAAAGCGGGTACCCTTAATTGGATAAAAACCTGAAGGTTGAGCGTGTCTCGGACAGTTCACCTCCTTCTATGATCATTGTCCAAGAAACAGTACAGTCTCTAGCATGTACTGAACCCGAAAACCTTCATGGGTCGGGCCTAAACAAAACCAGTGACTCTATTTGCCCTGGAAAGCGACTGTTCTGCGACTATTTAAGCCATTGGAGTATCCTCTTCAGGATGTCTCTCATCAAGTCTAATTCTATGCCCGTGAGGGGGGGGGGGGGGGGGGCATCCGTCTATTTAAAGTCAGAATTAAATCCCGCGCCGATCTGGAAGCTAGGACCTCATGATTACCTGGTGCGGGATCGATTCCCCCTGATAGTCCAGGGACACTATTAATCCCCTGGTCTAATCTAAAGAAGTGCTCTAGAACCTTCTTTTTTTTTTTTTCTCATCACGACTTTTCTTTTATTTCTTACTTAGCTTTCTATTTTCCTATATAATCTTCACCCAAGTATATGTTTTCTAATTAATTATATTGATTAAATTGATTAAATAATAAACTGTTAAGAGGAAAAGTGTTCTACCCTTGCAGTATCATAGAAAATAATAATTAAGGAAGAGAATTAAATGAATGCATTTCTCTCTAGAAATATTAATGGTAAGGTATAGCGCTGAATTACTGTGTTGAAGGTCCAGGATTCAAAAACCGCTTTCAGGGGAATTATTTAATCTGCTAACAACCAAGAATGGATCCTGTGTTACCTGTAGACTCAAATCACCTGCACAACCCTTTCCTAGAAAAAGTATATTCTCTACCGTGTACCGTGTCATGAATTGTAGTAGTACGGTTTTTTTTTTTTGGAGTTAACTCTTTAAGAAACGATTTCCATATTTAGCCCGCAGTATGAAAATTGTATGAGGAGTAAAATCAAGTTTTAAATAAAAGTGTCGTGTATTCTCGATAAGATTGTATTATTGGTTTTATATAATAGATAGAAATTAAAAGTTTAATTCCGGGACTAATCGGGAAGAGATACGTGTGGTATCTATGGTAACAGTTTATTCTATCGCTTTATTCTCCAAGTGTTGGCATGCGATAATTTTTTATTTAGGAGCCTTTTTAAAGACACAGAACCAAACAAACATTATTACTACTGTTATTTAGATTCCGCCATAAGCCGTTGGGGTCCATTCGTATCACTTGGATACGACCTCAACAGACGAAAGGGCAGCGTTGCTCTGATAAGAGTAGGAAATTGACTAGCTATCTAACAAGGCTGTGCATTGACTATTTAATTGTGTACAGTGTGCAGCGTGTAGTTTGTAGTGCTACTAGGACAGGAGATTTGTGTATTAGGAAGTGGACAGGCAGTGATCATGCTGGGCTTAAATACACCTCTACCGTGAAGATGAGGCCCCCTTCAAAAAAGTCAAGACAGGGAAGAAATCGGTTGTGATTCGGTTGTCATTTTGGTACCTTGTAGAAAAGATGCGTATTCTACACCAGGGCGAACTGTCATGCTGTTAGTCATTAGTTCGGGTATGTTTTGGTCAGTACTGATCTGCTTATATCTCTTCTCTTCCATACTTTTAGTCACTATTTCTTCTAATTTTTTTCTATGGAGGCATTTTCTATTAAAAACGATTTTCATTTTTTTTGTCTAATTAAATAATCCATTAATCGTTACGTTATAAATGTTCTTACCTATGTGGAAGAAAATGGTCTGGGCAGAGGTCAATAAATTTCTCACAGGTGTGGAAAAATGTTTATTAATTAGCCAACGTTTCAACCTACTTTACAGGACTTCTTCAGGGCTGTCACGGAGGGGGGTGCCCGATATAGGTCCGTCACAAGCTCTAATCACATTACTGTCTAACGTGAGCTTGTGGCGGACCTATATCGGACACCCCCAATCGGTGACAGCCCTGAAGAAGTCCTGCAAAGTAGGTCGAAACGTTGGCTACTTAATAAACATTTCTCCACATCTAAGAGAAATTTATTGACCTCTACCCGGACGATTTTCTTCTACATATATTATCAAAGTCAACTATTATCATTGAAGATTTTCTTACCTATGATGTAGGGCAATAGATTTGATAAAAAAAAAAAAAAAATGCTACATATCATGAAATTAAAACCTAATTTAAATGTAAAAAAAAATGTCTTGTTGTTTTATATTATTTTATTTCTATCATTTATCTTTACTTACAAGGCCAAGACCTTATATAAAATAAATACGTTACAGAAACTGTGCGTAGGGTCATGGTGAGGTATTAAATAAATAAATAATAATAATCAAATCAACGACTCTAGATAATTATGAATATAAAATGGTCCGGGTAGAGGTAACAAATTAATTACTTGAATAGTTAATAAACTATTTATTAGAAACCAATGATTCGGCCCTTATTGCAGGCCATCTTCAGGGCTCAATAGACAAGTTACAACAAAATTTAAAACTGTAATAATTAGAATAAGCAACAAAATTTTATATATACTGCCCCGATTTGGAAATATTTACCTGATCACATATTAGGTCCCATTTCTTTTCTATGTCGTAGTTCTTGAGTAGCTTCGCTTTGTCAGGAGGTAGATCCATACTCGCCTGAAACAAAATAATAATAAAATTAGCAGAATGTTCAAACATAATAAATTAGTTATGATGAGTTGGCTAAGAGGAAATAGATGATTTAGGAAGGAAACAAGACATGTATTGTCATAGACACGCGCTAGATGTCATAGGATGATCAGAAGCGAAGATAGCTACATGACTACTGAGAATGCTCAGTATCTCGATGACTAAGACTCTACAACCCGTTTCTTTTTTTATAATTATGTTGTTTACCTCATCACTTCAAACGTCATTCAGTACAGAATGTGTAAGTTTGCTAACTGTTCCAAAACCATGCATCATTTATTATATTACATTTTACTGTAATCCCCTCTTCCATAAAAAAATACGGATCATCAAATTTCGGTAACCTCAATAATAATAAGGCTTATCAAGCCCAAAGGCTCGATGCCGATATCACAATTCTCTGCTTAAAAACTTCTGTCCACGGACCAATACCCAAACCTAACCACCCCTTGGACGTCCCAGTCGGCACAGGGCTTATAGTCCAGGATCCATGGTCCATTTTCGTACTTGATTACTATTGTTACGGTCAGAGCGGGAAGGAGGACCGGCTGAGAGGATTAGGCGAACAATGGGATTAAGCCAGAAGGGATCAAAGGTAGACTAGACTCATCGGGATCTGCGTGGAATATTCTAGGTGTCCCCACCCCAATCTCCCTTGCCTATATAAAAAGGCGAGCTGTTTTGGCCGCCGAGTCAGTAATAAGAGTCAGTAATAAGCCAGTCAGTAATAAGCCAGTGAGTAATAAGCCAGTAGTAATAAGCAGTCGTTAACTAGTGATAGTGCGTGTGAGTTACAGTGAGTTAGTATCAGTCTGTAATAAGTGCTTAGTGAGCAACAGTGACAATTAGTGGCCGTGTAATAAGTGCAATAAACTGTGGGTCAGTTTGTCATATTTGGAGAGTCTTACGGTCGGTGGACTTTAGTTAGCGATCTGTAAGTGTTAATTTGTAATTGTAAACTATAGTGTAATATTATTGTATTTGTACAAATTTATATATATAAATAGTTTAGTTCTTTAGTATTACCAATATCTTATATTGTTTGTATATTATCTTAGAAATTAGATAACATTTAGTAGAATATTATTATTATAAATTGATATTAGTTTAATAATTTAGTTGTTTTTAATAATCTCACTGTATTCTTTTTAATTTGTTAATAAATATTAGATTCTTGAATTAAGTAATAGTTTAGTCCATTTTACACCCGGTAGCCCGTAACACTATCAAGCTGAATCTTCGTGAATAGCTTCGTTTCGATAAGACGCCCAACAATTTCCTGTGCGAAAATTCTCGATTGCGGTAGCTAACAGAGGTAGCAATGATAAAATATCTCGATTTGACGATTCTCAAAAATTTTTACTAACTGGGTTTTTTTTTTTTTAATCTCAAGATAATTATCTAAATTATTTGTCCTACAAAACGTAAGGGTTTGATCAAAGAGTCCCCTCCTTCCAACATGCATCGATAACGAGATCATCAAAAATGATTACTAACAGCTGATTTTTGTTTTTTCATTTTTGGAAGGAGAGGACTCTTTGATCAAACCATAGGACAAATATTTTTTCAATTTTTTTTTTCTTTATAAGATATTTCTTATATACTGGACTAACTTTTCGATTCATATAATTCAATAATGAAGAAAAACACTTTTTTCCAGTCAGACAAATCTTGTTAAAAATTAACAAAGGATTAAAAAGACGTTTCGACAAATTTATTTGTCATTTTCAATTTTTGTCCTTCACAACATCCTTTAAAATTCATAAGTAAAATCATCACTTGAGGTCAAAACGGATCTAAAATTAATTTTATATAATGTCCTGGAAGTCAACCTTCTCTCCATGGTCAAATGTACAAATGTGCATTACTTAACGTACAGTAATGCATATTTGTACATTTGTAATTTTATATAAAGGAAGAAGGTTGACTTCCAGGACATTATATAAAATTAATTTTAGATCCGTTTTGACCTCAAGTGATGATTTTACTTATGAATTTTAAAGGATGTTGTGAAGAAAAAAAATTGAAAATGACAAATAAATTTGTCGAAACGTCTTTTTAATCCTTTATTAATATTTTTTCAAATAATTAAGACAATTATCTTGAAATTTAACAACAAAAAAACCCAGTTAGTAATAAATTTTTGAGAATCATCAAATAATGTTTAAGTAAAATGTTTAAATAACGGAAAAAAAACCATCACTCAAACCTTGGCTAAGTTTTATAGATATTATAGGGGCTCTGCACCATTTCCATTTCCATGGTAAAGAAGTGGTTTACTGAATTTCGATG
Source organism: Troilus luridus (assembly GCA_964056705.1). Classification (NCBI taxonomy): domain Eukaryota; kingdom Metazoa; phylum Arthropoda; class Insecta; order Hemiptera; family Pentatomidae; genus Troilus; species Troilus luridus. Next base: position 3,782,124 of record OZ057413.1, read on the forward strand.
TGGCCGTACAAGCACCGAACCTTTTAGCCGATCGGAGATTGAATGTGACAGAGATTGTGGAAGCCATGAGCATCTCACATGGCTCAGTGGTTTCAATTTTGAATGATCACTTGGCTACGAGAAAGCTTTCCGCAACATGGGTGCCGCGTTTGCTCACAATTGACCACTAACGCAACCGAGTTACAATTTCGCATGAATGTTTGGCGTTGTTCAACCGCAATATGGACGAGTTTTTGTGCCGTTTCGTAACCGTGGACGAAACGTGAATCCACCACAACACACCGGAGACCAAACAGCAAACAGTGGGTTTCTCAGGGTGAATTAGGGGCCAATCGGCGCCAAAGAAGGCAAAGGTGGGTTTGTCAGCCATTAAAGTCATGGCGACCGTTTTTTGGGATGCACGCGGTTTAATCCACATCGACTACCTTCAAAAGGGGAATACAATCAATGGCAAATATTATACCAACTTACTGGGTCGATTCAATGAGGAATTGAAAAAAAAAAGACCGCATTTGTTCAAGGAAAAAGTTCTTTTCCACCAGGACAATGCAAGGGTGCACACATGTGCAGTTTCCATGGCAAAAATCTACGAATTGCTCCCTCACCCGCCCTATTCTCCAGATTTAGTCCCGAGTGACTATTTCTTTTTTTTTTTTTTTTTTTTTTATGTTGGCTAAAGACTTCCTTTGAAGTCCTATACAGCCCGATATCTTTAATTGATCAATTAGTATTTTCTTTGGTGCCAACAGCACGCGGTCTTCCCAGGCGGTCACCCATCCAAGTACTAACCACGCCCGACGTTGCTTAACTTCGGTGATCGGACGGGAACCGGTGTGTTCAACGTGGTATGGCCGTTGGCGACTATTTCTTGTTCCCAAACTTGAAGAAATGGCTCGGCGGAAAGAGATTTGACTGCAACGACGAAGTCATCTCGCAAACAAATGCATATTTTGATGACCTCGACAAATCATATTTTTCGGAAGGGATAAAAAAATTAGAGAATCGTTGGACTAAGTGTATAGAACTCAAAGGGACTCGTTTAATTTTGCCATATTTTGCCTTAATGAAGTTCGGTGTTTCTATAAAGAGTATAATATTGGTACATTTTAGTATACATTAAATTTTTTTTTTTATTAATTTATATATTGATATTTACAAATGTATAAAAAAATACATCTAGTAAATGGGCTAAGCGATACAAAATGACATGTGAAAATGACAAGTAGAGAAACTACCCACTGGAAGTACTCAAATCACAAGTTCAACTAAGAAGTCACGAGGCCATCTTCTTTTCAGACGCCTCGGAGGATTATCGGGAATTGAAGAGGAAGCTAGGTTTAAAACCAGACGGTTTGAGTGGAAATGAAGTTTGTTATGAAAGGATAGATAGCGGGTTCGGGCCAAATCAGCAACAAATGGGACATTAAGGTCGTTATGGATGATTTTATTCTTAACAAAATAAGGAGCATTAAGGATTTTACGAAGGATTTTGGATTGTAGGGATTGGATACGAGAGGAATTCGATGGCTTAGTGGAGCCCCAAAGCTCTACTCCATAGGTCCAAATAGGTCGTATGATGGTCATGTAGATGAGTCTTTTGTAGTTAATTGGGAGCTTAGAGGGTTTGTCTAGTAAGTGTTGAAGTAGCCTGAAACGTCGAGCGGTTTCTTGTCTTTTCAGTCTCGTATGAGGATTCCAGGTTAATCGTTTGTCGAGGTGCAACCCTAAGTATCGGATCTGTTCTACAGGCACCAGTGGGATATTATTAAAGGATACTGAAGGGCAGGAAGTCATTGGTTTACGAGGTAAGGTAAAAGTGATTTGATGCGATTTTTGAGAGTTTATTTTAATTCTCCAGTTTTGACACCATTCTTCAAGATCAGTGATATGGGATTGGAGGCTTTGGGATGCAATAATTGGATTGGTGTTGACTGATAATACACATGTATCATCAGCATACGTGGTAAGGATAGTATTAGGATGAGTTGGGATGTCAGCTGTTACATTAAATATATAAAATATAATTAATTTTTATTGCATTAATGATATTATTTTAATGTTTTAACTTTTTGAATTATTCCAAGCTTATGAATAATGAGATGAATAATTGATTTGAACAAGTGAGAATAATTGTTGATGAGAAGAAACAGGTAACTAGTGGGAAAGATACGTGGACCAAGTTTATTATCAGGTTGTAACTTAGAACTTTTTCTTTGTAACTAATTCTAAAGTAAGGGACAACAACTTAGCTCTCGCACTGAAATTGAGTTAACAAATATGACCCAGCTACTCAAAAGTGTTTCTTCAACTTTTCTTTAGGTTATTTATAGGTTTAAGATGGATTATACTGTATTGGTTTCAATGTTTGAAATAATATTTCATGTCCCGAAGCACCTTTTTAGAGATTTTTTTTGGTTTGGTTGAGTAAGAGACAAATTTATACATTATAGCTTCTATGTAAATACTGTCCTACGCCTCTATATGTGTCTGGGATCCTTAAGACGGACATCCTGTTACCCAAGACTAAGATTTGTTAATGCTGTGCTGCAGCATAAATTTCATTAACTATTTAATTTTTTTTTAAAATTTACTACTATCTCACTCTCTAAATTAACTTTAATATCTCACGCTTATTATTTTATTCTCCTCTCATTAATAGTAAATAGATTTTTCTCAGTCCGAATGGGCTCAGAGTTATCTTCAATAAGACCGATCTTAGCCGTTGTTCCTCAAGGATCAATACTTGCACCGCTATTGTACTTAACATATACACAGGACACTCGGCGAAGTCCCGATATATGGTGACGACACTGCCATAATCACCTAACATCAAGACGCAACACAGGACTCGACCACGAATAGTGAGTGACACATAAATTTTACTCTTAGACGTAAAATTCCCCATTTACCCCCAACCATTTATCTAAATAACTCATCCATTCCATAGACAGACAAAGTACAATACCATGGACTAACGTTTGATAGGGCAAAAATTAAACACGTACACTTACTAAATCCAGTTTGGACATGTGCGCTGCAAATTTATGCCATCACTAAACAGACTGGGATAAAACGACTACAAACTTTCCAAGCGAGAGTACTCAGACTTATCACAGAAGCCTTGGTATGTCAATAATAAAACTTGCCATATGACATACAAATTTCAACGGTCGGCGGAAATATAAGAAAAACTACACGGACGTCCAATAAGATTGATATAACAAATGGCCACGACTCTCATGCCTGAAAACACTAAGAGGAGACTAAAAAGAACGTGGATGAGGGATTTGTTATCATAGGAAATTAAATGGAAAGGTACCGCTGGCTACTGTTCTTCTTCATGCCTCACATGTCATTTTGTCCTATTTTACAGGCAATCTGCTGTTAGTCTATTGTTTGTACCTGACAGCTGTGAATACAAAACTTAATCTATATATATAAAAATGAATGTATGTGTGTTTGTCCTTTATTACTACACCAATCATCCGATCGTCATGAAACTTTGGGAAGGTATTCAGTACACTCTAGGGAAGGGTTCTACCAACTTTTTTCTTCTTTTTTTTGGATTTAAAATTTTTTTTCTAAAAATTTCTAGAAAAAAAAGATTATTTGTCGCAAATCAAGTTTTTTCTTTCGTAATCGAGTCAATAATAAAGGGAGAGTAGGAACAAATTTCGTACGAAATAAATAAATATATGTGAAGCGAAATTTGTATAAAAATTTTAATGACAGTGAAGTGTGAAGGAAGGCACGATTGAGAAGGCAGTGAGAAAAAAAAGAAGCTGAGGCTTATTCTGGTTAATCACATCACTATTCCTTACCACTAATGGTGAATTTATATAATTTTTTTCCAAAATCAATTCTAGATTTTTTAAATATCTTTCATCTGTTCAATGTCAGTTCGTGCTTGGTTCACACCGTCAACAGTAACAATTTTTCGCACGAATTCTTCATTTGGATCGTACTTTATTTCATCGTGAGTATAATTGATTTATTTTAATTTTCATCCTTCCGGCATTTTCCCGTTTTTTAGTGAAGGGATGCCCCCCAAGCGACAAGCGATTGGTCATCTACATCTGAAGAACGAAAGAAAAAAGAAAAACAAGCTTCAGAAACACGTGAGCAGCGAGAAGCAAGATTACAAGCGGTTAGAATTTTAGATTAGAATTTTCGATTCAAAGAATTATGTTCTACAAAATCTCAGCTTCACTTATTTTTTCAAAACCAAGCAATTAAAGATAACCTAAGAGCGATTATGTTGGGAAATATTAACAACCAATTTATTAGTCAATATATGTTCTGAATACACTATCCAAAGGGTATAGCCAGATAAGAAGGTAAAAAATGCCCCAGGCGATATTTGTTACAAAAAAATTGGATCTCATTTGCCATAATAAATAATGAAGATTCCCAAATTTCCAAATCGTTTTTTCTTCATAACTTTTTCAATTATTAACGTAGATTCCTTTTTATCTTTTTTTTTAATTAAAAGATTTTTTTTCATTTCAACTGAATATTTTTAAAAACATTTTTGGTGCCAATTTCAAATTAACGGGAAACGTTTCCAATTTTAAAAATGCAATAAAAAAAATTCCTTTTCCTCGAAAAAAAAATATAAGTTGAGGGAATGATAGAACAATTACTATGAATTATTTCAGATTTTTTAATTTAGTGCAACGCTGTTAAAAATTTCCTATCGCAGCAACGTGTGCGACGGATCAGCTAGTATTAATGTATTAATTCAAAGAATTATACAAATGCCATACAGCACATATTGTATTTGTGACCTTTCGAAAACCTCTCCTAAGGGATTCACGTGGAAGCGAGGATGGAGAAACCTGCCATTGAAGGCACTCCTAGCGTGGTTCATCTCACTGTAGTAGACCCTGCTCCAGAGACGTTTCAGTCTCCTGGTCGGATTCCATCGTAATGTGCTTGTCTTTAATGCATTTGCCAGTAAGTTTGGGTATCAAGTAAGTGAGTCATGAAATGTTTGTAGTTTTTCTTGATCATGTCAGTCACGTGAGGAATGTTGAGGTCTTGTGTAATGATTTATTAGTTATGTAAAATGGACATTGAGTAATATAACGAGGGAATTTCGACTGGAAGATTTGAAAAGTCTGTTAGTGAGATTTTTTGCGTGAGCCCCACACCTGCGAGGCATAGGTCCTTTTCGGCTTAAGTAGAATTTGTTTTAATACTTTTGATAGAGATAGTTCGTTTTTGTGGTGAAATAGTCGTCTTAAAGGTGAGACAACCTTTTCTTCAAGTTTGTCACATATGATTACCATGTCAGTCTTCGGTCCATTGTAAGGTAAAAGTATTTTGTCTGTATTTTTTTGTGCGGTGGTGCATAGTAAAGTATTAATGGGGGGGGGGAACCTGAACGTCCAATCTTTGTTTGATTTTTGTACAAATATTAATAGAAAAATAGTATAAATTGACGAATACAAGTTAAAATTCTAAAAATGTATTTTTTTAAAGCATTTTCATTTGAATTTTCTTAGTCCTCAAGGTAGTATCCTTGGCCCAATCCTTTATACAGTTTATACAGCTGACATCCAAACTCATCCTAACACTATCCTTACTACGTATGCTGATGATACATGTGTATTATCAGTCAACACCAATCCAATTATTGCATCACAAAGCCTCCAATCTTTTATATCACTGATCTTGAAGAATGGTGTCAAAACTGGAGAATTAAAATAAATTCTCAAAAATCCCATCAAATCACTTTTACCCTACGTCGTAAACCAGTGACTTCCTGCCCTTCAGTATCCTTTAATAATATCCCACTTGTGCCTGTAGAACAGATCCGATACTTAGGGTTGCATCTCGACAAACGATTAACCTGGAATCCTCATACGAGACTGAAAAGACAAGAAACCGCTCGACGTTACAGGCTACTTCAACACTTACTAGACAAACGCTCTAACCTCCCAATGAATTACAAAAGACTCATCTACATGACCATCATACGACCTATTTGGACTTACGGAGTAGAGCTTTGGGGCTCCACTAAGCCGTCGAATTTTTCTCGTATCCAATCCCTACAATCCAAAATCCTTCGTAAAATCCTCAACGCTCCTTATTTTGTTAAGAATAAAGTCATCCATAACGACCTTAATGTCCCATTGGTTGCTGATTTGGCCCGAACCCGCTATCTATCCTTTCACAACAAACTTCATTCCCATTCAAACCCTCTAGTTTCAAACCTAGCTTCCTCTTCGATTCCCGATAATCCTCCGAGGCGTCTGAAAAGAAGATGGCCACGTGACCTTCTTAGATGAACAAGTGATTTGAGTACTACCAGTGGGTGGTTTCTCTACTTGCCATTAACTCATGTCATTATGTATCACATAGCCTATTTACTGGATGTATTTTTTAATACAGTTGTAAATATCAATAAATAAATTAAAAAAAAAAATGTTTCTTAGCAGAATTCCTATGACGATGTTCTGCTTTTTTAATTGAGAGGATAATGGAAATAAACAAAAGAATTATTTTCTGAAGTCTATGACTAACTCATCAGACTTTCAAATTGACGATTCGAAGCCACAGTAAGAGCTGACTGACTGGGTGGTCCTGGGCTGGCTCGACGTGTGATCGATGAGGGAGTGGAGGTGATTAGAGGATCGCGCTGAAATGTAATGCTTGTTCGAAGACACGTGTAATAGTACCTGTCCTCTGTCAACCTAGTGTGTTGTGCGAACCAGGCAGCGTCAACAATATTCTGTTATAATAGGATTTAGTATCAACAATGCCGCGAGGTTAGAATCAACAATTGAGTCATAAAATGGTTGTGGTGTAGAAAAAAATTACACGTGAGCTATATTCAGCGAGATGTGATATTTTATGTTAAGTGAAGAACAACAGTAGAATATGAAAAATTATGTTGTTCGTAAAACATTTCGATCGATAGTTTATTTATAGTTAATTAAAAATATTTTGAAAGAAAATGGTTGACCTTGATGAAAATGGTGGAAGAAAATGGTCCGGGAAGAGGTCAATAAGTTTTTCTGAATATCAAGAATATTTATTCAGTAGCCAACGTTTCGACCCACTCTGTAGGTCTTCTTCAGGGCTAATTATACAAAATACAGACAATTTAAAATCACAAAATATTTAAAAATAGGTTAAGCATGGTAAAAACAAATGTTAAAATACAAAGGTAGGAAAAAAAAAATACTATAGAATACAATAAGAAAAAACAGAAAGTGCTAAAAATTAAAGAATAAGGTAATATAAATTCAAATGGGATAAATATTAAAGTGAACATACAATAGTATCAATTATCTGAGTGGTGAACAATAAAGATGGGGCAGGGGAGAGCACATGAGAATTATATCGATATAGTAATAAATAAGAAAATGGTGATAAGTAATAGAAGTGAGACATACATATTACTACCAATGGGGAAGATGATGTATACATAATGTTCATGAAATAGTATAAAGGATAGATGTAGTACAATATATAATAATTGCTAAGACATGGTGAGAAAGGAGAACATAATAGATATTAAATTAACATGTACGTACAATCGTATAGTGGGTCGAAACGTTGGCTACTGAATAAATATTCTTGATATTCAGAAAAACTTATTGACCTTTTCCCGGACCATTTTCTTCCACAATTAATTAAAAATAGTTTGCTTATTTATTTTATAATTTAACGTCAGTTTATGCTGCTATAGCTAATTGGACGAAACACAGTGGGAGTCTTGATTCTCAACTATCCAAGTTTTAAGGTTAGTGAGTTATCTTTAACGAGTACCTGACACCACACATGCACGGGATACCCATTTAAAGTCCCTTCCGAAGGACGGCAGTACCAAGGATTTTTTACTTCCTATTAAAAATTCTAGGCCCACCGCCCGTCTGCGAATCCACGATCTTGAGCATAGTAGATTGTTGTGCTTACTACTACACCACAAGTGACCCCGCCCGCAAGTTACATAGCACAAAACCAATCTGTAGTATTTGGGAAATGGCAGAAACGGGTCCAAAAAAATTCAAATACTTCAAAGGAGATGCCTTCGATAACTGAGTAACATAATATGTGTATTGCTTATCGGACAACAGTCTAATTTCAACAAAGTGGTTCGCATGGGTTTTTGTTGACTGAGAATATTTTTTCAACTAACAACAAAAAACTGAAAAGCTAGATAATAACTCAGTCAATAATTAGGGCAAAGGGAGATAAAAAATTCACAATAAAAACGTTGATAATTTATATTCATCCATTTATTTTATTACGACCCGTAATGAGAGACGATTATTATATGGGGATCAATTTTGATACGATTTAACAAAACAAATCCTCCGTAGTAAACCATCGACTTCCTGCCCTCCTGTATCGTTTAATAACATCACACTGATTCCTGTAGAACAGGCCCGGTACTGAGGACAACACCTTGACAAACGCTTTGGAATCCTCATACTAGACTGAAACGACAAGAAACAGCTCGCTCAGGCTACTTCAACACTTACTAGACAAACGCTCTAAGCTCCCAATTAATTACAAAAGACTCATTACATGACAATCATTTGTTTCAGATCTGGCCCGAATCCGATATCAATCTTTTCATGACAAACTTTATTTCCACTCAAACCTAGCAACCTCTTCAATAATTGATAATCCTCCGAGATGGCCTCATTACCTTCTAAGTTGAACTTTTTATTTGAGTACTACCAGTGGCTAGTTTTTTTACTTTTCTTTATCCTAGAAAATATGTATCTATTATAATTTTTTAATCATTGCTTTAATTCTTAAATATTTTTATTTTGAAGAGAAAAGATATGCCCCCAGCCGGGATTCGAACCCGGATCTCCGGCTCACCGTGGCAACGCTCTAACCATTTGAGCCACGGGGGTCGCTCCCTACCTAGGACAAATCTGTTCTCTTCACCGATCCCACATCCCCGTGTTCTCGCAATTTTGCGATGTATACACGAGGAAGAATGTTCATTGAACATTACGTTACTTAATAAGGTAATATGGAATCGGGTTCGAATCCCGGCTGGGGCATATCTTTTCTCTTCAAAATAAAAATATTTAAAAATTAAAGCAATGATTAAAAAATTATATTAAATTATAAATAAAAAAAATGACGTATGTCAAAAAGATCCTAAAATTAAAAGTAATGTTCAATGAACATTCTTCCTCGTGTATACATCGCAAAATTACGAGAACACGGGGGATATGGGATCGATGAAGAGAACAGATTTATCCTAGGTACTGGATAACTGGTATGCAGGGAAGTGATTTTTTCCAAGATCACGTTCCACCGCCAGGTTTTTCCCTATTAACGGTACCCTCATTATCTAGGAAAAATCACCCCCCTGCACAACCATGGTCCAAGAAACAGTACAATCTCTAACATGCACTAAGTTATGCGGTGCTTCGGAGGGGACTTAAAATGACAGTCTGAACCTGTACGGATAGAAAACATTTAGGACTCACGCCGTAGCATATTCCGATTAGCCAAAGTGGCGTTAAATGATAATACAAATAAAAGCTTTGATTTTATGCAATACCCAATTAGGTTCTATTGGCCAATTAATTGTTACATATATGTCCCTATTGCAGTAAATATCCGAATCGTTTTCAGTTGCCAAGCAATAAAAAATTACGATCAGGCAATAACATCCAAGTAGGTTGATGGAGATGTAAACCTTATCGGACTTTATAACCAGGATATGAAGAGGGACATCAGCAATCCACAAAAGGTTTATAGCGGACTGCCAAAGAGTTGATGGGGAGATAGCGAGTTCAGGTCCAGAACCAGTCTCGCCAAACTCTTATTCGATACTCTCATGCAAATGAGTCGAAAAGTGTGTTATACTTTAAGGTAAACAAGTTCAGGAATTTTTATTAAGTTGATGTATTTTAAAGAAGGAACCGTTACGAAAGGTTTTGTTGTGTGAAAGCAATGCCACTGAAGCTTACACGGTAAACTAATTGATCCTACTTAAACAATAAAATCACTTCAATAATATTAACCGAGTTAATGCTCTCCAATTCTGCGTTGAGCGATCTCCTAAATTCCTTTTTCGAGCCTAATATTCTACGTAACACCTTATTTTTTAATACCTTAAGACGTTGCTCATCAATTATTGTTAACAGGCATGTTTCATATCCTTAAAGGACAATTGGAAGGGTCATTATGTCTTTTAAAAATGTAAACACTAATTAATCCTCCGTTGAACAGTGCACTTACGTATATGCTGCCTTCGCTCCAGACGCTGATTTTTTCGAGCCGTTTGATACTCGTTAGGCCATGTTTGGACACGTAAACCAAAATTATGCGAAATTTACGCCTTAGTAGAGACTGAATTATTTTCAAGTGGCAACATGTTACAGAGGTAAACAATTTTTTTTTTTAAATGGGATTAATAATTGTTTATATTTATAAAGATCGAAAGACAAACATAAACAGCTATCTATAATTTGTCATAATTTAATAACTAGAATTTTTTATCTTTACTTCCTAAAAATCCCTTCTGCATAAACATCATATGTGTGCATTAATATAATTAATATTTATTACTTCCCACACATAAATTATCTAAATATTTAATTTCTGTTCTTACTGTTTAATGTAATTTTCCATACATTACCCTCAATTAATTGCTTCTATATTTATATATTTACATCATACTTAGTATTAATATTTTTATAACTTTCCTATATGTTTATTTTCATACATTTTATATCATTACCTGTATTACTAATTTCCCATACTTGTTTCTCTCACCATTTTTACATTTGTAACTTTGGCTGTATTTTTCATTTTGTGTCTTGCTTTTTACTTTCTCAATTATCTTACTTTTTATATTTCTTTACTTTATCACCTTTCTGTTCACACATTCTGTCATTTTGTTATTCTTAATTATTTTTTATAAACTATCCTGTGATATCGTTCTCAACTTTTCTATACTCTATATATTATTCTACAATTCCGAGTACTGCAATTTTCTTGTAGTTATTTTTATGTTTTTCCTTTTTAGGCCTGAAGAAGGCCTACAACGTAGGCCGAAACGTCGGCACTTATAATTAATAAGTTTATTCTTCTTTAGTGTTATTATTGACTGCATTATATCCTTCATTAGATCTTCCAGTAAACTATTTTCCTCTCTACCATAAACAGATATCTATTTGGAGTAGGGTTACCAGAAAAAAAAAAAAAATCCGGACAAAATTCCGCTTTTTGAAAAAAATCCGGACATTCTTTTAAATATAATCTTAATGCCGTTTTGTGAGAAAACGAAGCTAATTCTAGTATTTTCTCGTGAGAGTATGTAGTATGTGTATAATATTTTATTTTTTTAAATTTATTTATTGATATTTACAACTCTATTAAAAAAATACATCAAGTAAATAGGATATGTGATACAAAATGAGTTAATGGCAAGTTGAGAAACTACCCACTGGTAGTACTCAAATCACTAGTTCAACTAAGAAGGTCACGTGGCCATCTTCTTTTCAGACGCCTCGGAGGATTATCGGGAATCGAAGAGGAAGCTAGGTTTGAAACTAGAGGGTTTGAGTGGGAATGAAGTTTGTTATGAAAGGAAAGATACCGGGTTCGGGCCAAATCAGCAACAAATGGGACATTAAAGTCGTTATGGGTGACTTTATTCTTAACAAAATAAGGAGCGTGTATAATATTAAAATTTTAATATTAACAATTGACCATGGAGAATAACTAATCCTCAAGAAAACATATATATAAAAAAAATTCGACATTAAAAATGTATTTTATGAGCTTTGTGACTTATAACTTTTTTAAGTTATATAAGATTGTTAATTGATGCAGAAGAGCTTTTTTGGGAAAAATTAAAAATTACATAAATTTGTCGAAACTTCTAATAATTTTAATAAATTAAGAATATATACAGACTGGATAATGGTTTTTTTACCATTTTTTAAATGAAAATTGAAGATTTATAGTCCACTATTTTACATCGTTTTTTTTTTTAAAATATGTCCTGTGAAATGTTCTATAAAACTATTATAAACGATTCGGAAGTGTTAAAATGTATTTCTCGGAGCATAAAATATAAGAACGATGATCTTAATAATAATGTAAAATTGATTTTTAATAAAAAAACTCGAGTTTATTTGATTTTTTTATTTATTTACCTGAATTGTAGAAAATCCGGACGGCTTAGAATTACCCCCACATTCCGGACTTAGACCGATATTTCTGGACATGTACGGGCGTATGGCAACCCAAATTTGGAGAGATATAGAAAATGCAAAATTCTGCATTATTTTCCGAAAAACCCGATACAAATCCTTATCCTGAAGATTTCGGGAATATAGAAGCTAGCTTAGCAAAGTTAAGACAAAAAAATAACAAGAATTTCTTCTTGAATTTGGTTTTTTATAGTTACTATAGACTTTGAGCACTTAAAACTCTCTTACTCCCTTTTACAACTAGATCTAAGTTTTTGATTCCATATACTTAATATTATCCTAATTCACTTCCAGTCATATTTCCATATCTTCATTCACCAAAGTTTCTGGATTTATGAGAAGCGAGGGGATGGTTGACTGTAAGATAGACGTAAGGAAGAAAATAGTTGGGGGTGCATTCAAATAAAAACACTAAATAAGTGGTTACTTATTTAATTATGTGCCGAAGTTTTATTTGACTGCACCCCCAACTATTTTTTTGTTTCTGGATTTAGTTTTTTTGTTTCCGCGTCTTCATACAACTGTACGAAGTCATCCGCGAACCTAAACAGTATGTCTATGTTGCTAAGTAACAATAAATTATTACAATTGAAACTACCCTTTAAGTACAATCATTAATTAAAAAAAGACTGACAACCAGAGACAGGTAAGGATCTAGGATGGCATTGTTGAAACAGCGTGCGTTGCCAACACACTTCCCCTGCAGACCACACATCTGTTCCCCGACCTTGATCGTATCCTTAAACTTGAGAAACCAGATCTATAAACGGAATAAAGGCTTTTTATTTTTAGACAAACATCCGCTGGGATCGTAGCAGTGTCCTTAGTAAATAATAGTCCGCGCCTGGAACGAGGGCCACACGCAGTATGTTTATTGTTTTCGGTTTGGTCCAGAACAAAATAAAAAATTCATTCTTGGATCAGAAGAAATTTAAGGAATCAAATAAAGTTATCACAAAAAAAAAAAAAAATAATTACAGTGCACATAAATCTTGGTGTTTCATTTGGACCTATTTATATGACAAATGTATTTATTATATTACGAAATAAATCTAATTGTATAGTAATTTAGACTTTCTATAGAATTGAACATATCTTTATATGCAAATTTTCCAATCAAAAGTACTCAGATTTGTCACAAAAGCACCTTGGTATGTCAATAACAAAACTCGTCATACTGACTTAAAAATACAAAAGCATACGAAAATACTACAAACGTTTTAAAGAAAAACTACACGGACACCCAAACCCATTGATACAAAAAATGGCGACGACTCTCATGAGAACACTAGGAGGAGATTAAAAAGAACGTGGATGAGGGATCAGCTATCACAATAACATCAAATAAAGCCACGGGCACCCTTGGTACATTTTTTCTTCATGCCTCTCATGTCATTTTGTTTTTCTGATAGTCATTGGCCGGAGATGGATCCTATGGGATCTAGGACCCTCCTGGTCCTCACAGGATCTAAAGGAATTTAACATAAAATTATAAAAGAAACAGAAAATATTAAATGAAGAAAGGTATTAAACAAACTAATAAGCGGGTCAGGGAGCGGAGTGGCTGAGTGGTAGAGCAGTGAGTTGCCATGCCGGAAATCCTTGTTTAAATCCCTCTGCGGGCAAGACTTTTATTTAGTCTGTTTGCAACCGGAGATGGATCATATAGGATCTAGGACCCTCCTGGGGCTCGCCCAGCCTCTGTTAAGCGGGTAATAAAATTAAGGGAGAAAATCTGGCGGTTGAGCGTGATCTAGGGCAAATCACCTCTCTGTACAACCGTTGCCCAAGAAACAGTACAGTCTCTACCATGTTCTGAGCCTCAGGCCCCCTCACGGGTTGTAGTGGTACAAGTTTTTTTTACATAAATCTTGGTGTTTCATTTAGCTCTATTTGTATGATAAATGCATTATTATTATTATTATTTTTATGTAAATTGTAATTGTACAATAATAGTTCATAAACAATTAAACATAACTTATTAAACCCGAACCATGGTGAAGATAGTTAAGTACTATTCCTACTCCTAGATAGCACTGGCTGTAGAGGAGATAGAGCACACAGCCTAAGGCGTTGACCTCATTCATTAGTTTATTCATACAGCTCATTTGTTAGGACCCTTGGTGACCAATTAGCCTATCATTTCCCAGCCAGTAAACACTAGATATATTCACTTTCACGGGTATTAGAAGGAATTTAGTAAAGAGTTTTAAAGTAATTGGGGAAGTAACTGTCAATTATGGAGCTCTGAAGCACGTAGTAAATATTTTTATCTATGACTCACTGTTTTGCGTTTTTTCCCGTATTAACTATGGATTCACTCCAATAATACCATTTAATAAAGGATACAAGTTGAGTTCCAAGCAGGAAATCTACGGGGATATTAAAGAGCTATAAACCGAAATAAGAACCAGAAGATTATGAAAGAAGGTACTCGTGGTAAGAATGTACCAAAAGAGACCAAACAAGAAAGTACATATTTGACAAAAATCGTGAGCGTAGGAGATACAAAATCGTGGTCGTATGTAAAAAAAAAAATAAAAATGAGAGAGGAAACATAAAAATGAAAAAAATAACATGCAAAAACTATTTAGATAGATAATATGGAAAAAAATTAAAATAAATCAAGATTCTTGTGGAAAATGAAAAAAAACGGAAGGGTACAATTTGGTCGTAAGAAAGAAAGAACAGATACGCAGAAATGATGAGAAAATACTCGGAGAAAAGAAGGGCAAAAATGAGAAAGAAACAATAATGATATTTGCGTGGCCTTAAAAGACCGTTTCGTAAAAAAAATAAGGTACTTGTGTATTAGCCGGTATCCGGGGACTGTTATTCACCATTGTTTATGAACTCGGTCGAGCGTGACCTAGGACAAGTCACCTCCTTGCAGAACCGTTGTCCATGAAACAGTACAGTCTCTACCATGTACTGAACCCCAGACCCTTCATGGGTTGTAGTGATACAGGTTTAGGTTTATGAACTGAGCGTAGATATTTCCAATACTGATAATACCAACCTTATTATTAATGGATATTGAAATATACAAAATGCTAATTCAAGACCTCTCTAGCAACCTCTTCTAATATAAATATTTGTCCTACACTTTTGACGAAAACATACCCATTTCTATCCTTTTTAAAATCCATTTTATGACCTTTTTGACATAATTTCATCTTTGGAATTATTCCGAACTTATGGAAGTATTTCACAACTTCTTCTTTTAAAGACGGCTGTTTCTAAAGTGTTAATTTGTTCATTTTAAATAGCCAACAACAAAAGGAATTAGACAAAAACAGGCGTTTGTCTAGCAAGTGCTGAAGCCTGTAACGACGAGCAAGTTCTTGTAGACGTTTGTCATGATGTAGTCTAGATATGTTCTACAGGAATCAGTGGGATGTTATTAAACGATACAGGAGGACAGGATGGCATTGGTTTACGACGTAGAATAAAGAAGATTTGACGGGAATTGATATTAATCCTCCAGTTTAAACACCATTTTTCAAGGTCAGTGATATGGGATTGAAGAGTATGTGATGCAATAATTGGATTATTGTTGAGTGATAATGCCCATGCATCATTAGCATACGTGTTTAGGATAGGATTAGGATGGGTTGGGATGTAAGCTGTATAAACTTTATAAAGGATTGGGACAAGGATACTACCTTGAGGAACACCAGCAGATTGAGAAAATGGGGATGAATAGACATTGTTATGTTTGAGTAGAAAATAGTTGACTGGATAATTATAATGACAAATAGAATTGGTCACGGGGGTGCAGTCAATGATACTTTTGTGTTATCATTAACTGCACACCCTGACCAATTCAATCCATCAGAAAATTAATGTCCATTATACAGTATTATGGTTTAGTTTCAATGACCTGTTAGTGAGATAGGATTCGTTAATGAGAAAGTATGTAGAAGTAAGTATCTACGTAGTTAGTAAAGCAATCCCGGTCGCCAGACAATTTTTTTTTTTTTTTTATTATTTATTTATTGATATTTACAACTATATTACAGTAATATAACAAGTAAATTGGCTGAGTGATACATAATGACAAGTAGAGAAACTACCCACTGGAAATCGCATGTTCAACTAAGAAGGTCACGTGGCCTTCTTCTTCTCAGACGCCTCGGAGGATTATCGGGAATTGAAGAGGAAGCTAAGATTGAAACTAGAGGGTTTGAGTGGAAATGAAGTTTGTTATGAAAGGATAGATACCGGGATCGGGCCAGATCAGCAACAAATGGGACATTAAGGTCGTTATGGATGACTATATTCTTAACAAAATAAGGAGCGTTGAGGATTTACAGAAGGATTTTTGGATTGTAGGGATTGGATACGACAGGAATGGCTTAGTGGAGCCCCAAAGCTCTACTCCGTAAGTCCAAATAGGTCGTATGATGGTCATGTAGATGAGTCTTTTGTAATCAATTGGGAGCTTAGAGCGTTTGTCTAGTAAGTGTTGAAGTATCCTGAAACGTCGGCCAGACAAATTTTAAATGTTTAAAAATACATTGCTCAAAGAGAATTTTAAAATATAAAAGTTTACTAGACAAACGCTCTAAGCTCTCAATTAATTACAAAAGACTCATATACATGACAATCATTAGACCCATCTGGACTTACGGAATAGAGCTTTGGGGCTCCACTAAGGCATCGAATTCTTCTCGTATTCAATCCTTACAATCCAAGATCCTTCGTAAAATCCCCAATGCTCTGAATCCGATATCAATCTTTTCTTGACTAACTTCATTTCCACTTAAACCTACTATTTTCAAACCTAGTAACCTCTTCAATTCCTGATAATCTTCCGAGGCGTCTGAAAAGAAGATGCCCTCGTGAAGATGAACTTGGTATTTGAGCACTGCCACTGGGTAGTTTCTCTACTTGTCTTGCATGTCTTTGTATAATATAATACAGGTGTAAATTACATTGAAAAAAAAACATGTACAACTACAACCCGTGAAGGGTCTGGGGTTCAGTACATGGTAGAGACTGTACTGTTTCATGGACATTCTGCTAGGAGGTGACTTGTCCTAGGTCACGCTCGACCGCCAGATCCCCCCCCCTTATTTTGTGTACCCTATTTTTATAATATTTTATAGAGGTTGGGTGGGGCCCAAGAGGATCTAGATCCTATATGATCCATCTCCGGCTGCAAACAGACTAAATAAAAGTCTAGCCTGCAGCGAGATTTGAACCAGGATTTCCGGAATAGCAACACAGTGCTACCAAGCCACACCGCTCCCAAATTACATTGAATAAATTATTTTTTTAAAATATATAAAAGAATTAATTCTCATAAGTGTAGAGTACAACATGAACAATTTCCTGGGGGGATAATTTATTGTACGTAAATGTTCTCAGTTGCTCTCTATTCGTAATGTCATGAATTGAGAACCCGAATAGAATATAAAATAATGAGTTTATCTCAACAATATTCGCCGAAGAACACACAAAGATATAGTCAACGGAAACAAAACTAAGAACAATGTAAGACGCTGGGTGACAGAGCCTGCGTGGGCAGTTACAGTCAGTTCAATTCGTGAGCCCGTTAGGAGTCCATTTGTAGTGTGTACTGACTGTACCTCGCTATAAAGGAGCATAAGGACCAGCCTCTATGTTCGTAGTCATTTAACTCCTAAAAGACCAGGAGCAACATCCTCTACCAATGTAAAAGTTCAACAAATGTGATACCTATCGTAGCTGGATCATATGTTACGAAAAGATTAAGAAGTATTTTTTCTGAATAATATCTGTAAAAATGCCAAATACAAGATTAACTACAAAGATCTTTTTGAATAATATTAGTCGACTTTCTAATCTGGGGAAGAAAATGGTCCGGTTGGAGGTAAGGGAAGTGTGAATGTGAATTCTACCGTAGATATCATGTGGCTTCGGTTCGTTCAGGTTTTTGGAAATCTGTAGAACTACTGTCGTTTTTTTCTGAATTCCGTTAATTTTTTTTACCTCTTCTGAAAATGCAATTACAGAATACTTACATTTAGGAAGTTTAGTCCAAGAGGGCCAAATCTCGTGGTAAAGTAGAGACATTTTTTCTGACGCATCGTATACATATACCTGTACCACTACGACCCGTAAACGAGTCTGGGGGTTCAGTACATGGTTGAGACTGTACTGTTTCATGGACAACGGTTCAGGAGGTGACTTGTCCTGGGTCACGCTCAACCGCCAGGTTTTTTCCCCCTTATTATGGGTACCCTATTTTTATAATTTTTTATAGAGGCTGGGTGAGCCCCAGGAGGCCCTAGATCCTATATGATCCATCTCCGGCTGCAAACAGACTAAATAAAAGTAACTGCCCGCAGCGGGATTTGAACCAGGATTTATCAACCACTGAGCCACTCCGCTCCCTTCTGACGCATAGTGGTTATAAAAATTAAAATACTGAATCTAGCATTCAAGCTTTGCATCAACAATTACAAGTCCAAATCCCTCTCAGAACGGCCCAAGTACATGCACTATTGTACAGAAACCTTTACAGGCGAGAAAACTGCCGAAAATTAGTAGAAATAAAGAAAGATCTTACAGAAAAAGTACCTGAAGATGGATACAAATTACAACTGAGGTCAAATCAAGACCTCTATGACAAATTTGAAGGGATTTCTAACAGTATAAGAAGGGGGAGGTTGATATTCCATGTGGATATTAAACCATTGGGGACCGAAACGTAGGCTAACTAACTTCCATTTTCAGAAATGGAAAGTGCAACCTCCATGGGCTTTAGGAGGTACATCAGAACTCAAAAAGAGGAAACATTGGACCGACCAAAGTTAGGGATAGGATTTATAAATAGATCTACAGCTGTGAAGAATCCTCCCAAAGAAAGACCTCATTCTGCAGAATCAGAGGCTGACAAATCTCCGACAGGAAGCGAACGCAAGGAAAGAACATATTGGAGAAGAAAACTTGAACAAACCATTGTTAAGAATATTTACCCCATCTTCTGGTATTCTTCTTATAAAATAAACTAATTCGTTGAAATAATTGTGATAATAATAAAATATAAAATAATTTTCCGTAAGATCTTTCTTTGCTTTTTCTCAATTTCACCACTTTTCTTTCTTCTTAAACTTCTTCTGATGTGAAAAGGATATGGAGTTCTTTAATACCGTATTCATTATTATTAACTTTTATAACCACTATACGTCAGAATAAGGAGCGGTGGGGGTCAGTGGTAGAGCACTGAGTTGACATGCCGGAAATCCTGGTTCAAATCCCGCTGCAGGCCATGACCTTTATTCAGTCTGTAGCGGTAGACAAATCATATAGGATCTAGGACCCTCCTGGGGCCCACCCAGCCTCTATAAAATATTATAAAAATAGGGTACCCAAAAAAGGGGGAAAAATCTGGCGGTTGAGCGCGACCTAGGACAACTCACCACCTCGCAGAACCGTTGTCCATGAAACAGTACAGTCTCTTCCATGTACTGAACCCCAGACCTTTCATGGGTTGCAGTAGTACAGGTTCTTTTTTTTCTTAAAGATTTTTTTTTAAATTTAATTTATTGATATTTACAACTATAATATAATTATAACTAGTAAATCTGCTGATATGTACATTATGACATGAAAACACACATACAGGATATTAAGATCATGATGGATGAGTTTGTTTGTGACATAATAGGAAGCATTAAGGATTTTACGAAGGATTTTGGATTGCAAGGACTGGATACGAGATGAATTGGATGGTTTAGTAGAGCCCCAAAGCTCAACTCCGTATGTCCAAATAGGTCTGATGACTGTCATGTAAATAAGTCTTTTGTAATTAATTGGTAGCTTAGAGCGTTTGTCCAGTAAGTGTTGAAGTAGGCGAAAACGTCGAGCAGCTTCTTGTCTTTTCAGTCTTATATGAGGATCTTAAAGATTTAAAAAATATATTTGTTTTCCTGCTCATCATGTTGTTATAATCTCCCTATCTGTTCATGTATTACCTTCCTTTGCCATAGTTTTTCGTTGAAAGTCTGGGAGTAAGGCTGCTGTCTAATGACTAATGACCCGTTCACGGGTTGTAGTAGTACAGGCTATACGTCAGAATAAAAAACCTCCATGTTAACACAAGCTTTGGCACTCGTTGAATTGAATTTTTTGGCCATATTCCAATATTCAGAAAATATTCTAAATGTAAGTATTCTACTGTTGCATTCTCAGAAGAAATAAACAAATGTCCAGGATCCATGGCCTATTTCTTTTTGCACTTGATTAGTATCAAACTGAATCTTCGTGAATAGCTTCGTTTGGATAAGACGTCCAAGACACCTAAGAGTCCCCTCCATCCAATATAAATTAAAAACAAAAAAACAGCTGGTTAGTAATCATTTTTGATGACCTCGTTATCGATACATGTTGGAAGGAGGGGACGGACTCTTTGATCAAACCACACATTTTGTAGGACAAATATTTTTTCAAATAATTTAGATAATTATCTTGAGATTTAACAAAAAAATAACCTAGTTAGTAATAAATTTTTTATAATCATCAAATTCACATATTTTATCCTTGCTACCTCTGTTAGCTACCACAGTCGAGAATTTTTGTACAGGAAATTGTTGGGGGTCTTATCGAAACGAAGCTATTCACGAAGATTCAGCTTGATACTAATCAAGTTAAAAAATGGACCATGGATCCTGGACTATAACGGAATTCAGAAAAAATAAAAGAGCATAATTCTAAATGTTTCCAAAAACTTGAAGGAACCTTAGAAATATCTACGAGAAAGTTCAATTTGAAAGTGAAATTTATATTGTATTTTTTTTTTTAACCGCTCGACGTTTCAGGCTACTTCAACATTTACTAGACAAACGCTCTAACCTCCCAATTAATTACAAAAGACTCATCTACATGACAATCATTAGACCCATCTGGACTTACGGAATAGAGCTTTGGGGCTCCACTAAGCCATCGGATTCCCCTCGTATTCAATCCTTACAATCCTTAATTCTTCATAAAATCCTCAATGCTCCTTACTCTGTTACGAACAAAGTAATCCATAATGAACGTACTGTACCAATTGTTCATTTCATGAGAAACTTTATTCCCACTCAATCTTATCAGAACCTGCGAAATAAAACTACTAGAAGTTAATGTAATATTTTTTTAATGTTGAATAAATACCTAGTCTATGTCAGTCAAACCCCGCCGATCAAACTAGCCCTGAATGTTCGACCCACTACAATGCATGTCCGGATTAAGGTAAAAAAAATGCTCTTAAGTAGGGAGAACTGTTTATGGGATAGCAATAAACGTTGGATTACAAATAAAAAGTTCTCCGTAGATAAGAGAGTTTTCATGACCTTTACCCGGACAATTTTTTTTCTAATATTTTTTTCGTTTATTCATAAGAACGATTCAAAGCATGAGACAGCTCTTAGATATAATACTAGATCTAATAAAACAACTTAACGATAAAAGCGTGTACTTTAAAAGCAAGGTTAACATTGAAGACACGAGAACATAAATACTGTAAGAGAAGTCAGGCGCCAATACAAATGAATGCTGTTCTGCAATAGAGAGAGCAGCTGCTTCCAAATAGGTCGCATTACAGAACCACTGTGACTCAGCCGGCATTGAGGTAGTCACTTGCACTGCGATTAACAACAACAAACCGTCAACCACAGCTGGTTTCGAATTCTGAGCTGGAGAACTCGCAGATGAATCACAAGTCATATATCAGGACTTCATTACAAGAAATGCCCTTCGGTATAAAATCATATAAATTAACTACTCCCTCCTATTTTTATTTATTTTTAAAAAATTTATTTATTGATATTTACAACTGTATAAAAAAAAATACAACAAGTAAATGGGCTAAGCGATACATAATGACATTTGAAAATGACAAGTAGAGAAACTACCCACTGGTAGTACTCAAATCACAAGTTCAACTAAGCCACGGGGCCATCTTCTTTTCAGACGCCTCGGAGGATTATCGGGAATTGAAGAGGAAGCTAGGTTTGAAACTAGAGGGTTTGAGTGGGAATGAAGTTTGTTATGAAAGGATAATGCCCATGCATCATTAGCATACGTGTTTAGGATATGATTAGGATGGGTTGGGATGTAAGCTGTATAAACTTTATAAAGGACTATGCCGAGGATACTGCCTTGAGGAACACCAGCAGATTGAGAAAATGGGGATGAATAGACATTATTATGTTTGAGTGGAAAATAGTTGACTGGATAATTATAATGACGAATTGAATTGGTCACGGGGGTCCAGTCAATGATACTTTTGTGTTATAATTAACTGCATCCCCTGACCAATTCAATCCATCAGAACATTAATGTCCATTAGACATTCTTATGGTTTAGTTTCAATGACCTGTTAGTGAGATAGGATTCGTTAATGAGAAAGTATGTAGGAGGTAGGTATATATGTAGTTAGTAAAGCAATCCCGGTCTACAGACAAATTTTAAATGTTTAAAAATACATTGCTCAAAGAGAATTTTAAAATATAAAAGTTTACTAGACAAACGCCTATGCCCTCAATTAATTACAATAGACTCATATAAATGACAATCATTACTGCCACTGGGTAGTTTC
The DNA here is from genome assembly GCA_964056705.1 of Troilus luridus. Taxonomy (NCBI): domain Eukaryota; kingdom Metazoa; phylum Arthropoda; class Insecta; order Hemiptera; family Pentatomidae; genus Troilus; species Troilus luridus. Next base: position 3,804,900 of record OZ057413.1, read on the forward strand.
TCTACTTGCCTTTCATGTCATTGTATACATTAATTTTATTTACTGGATGTATTCATATAATACTATGATATTATTATTGGCGGGCTCGGGCCAAATCAGCAATAAATGGGACATTAAGGTCGTTATGGATGATTTTATTCTTAACAAAATAAGGAGCATTAAGGATTTTACGAAGGATTTTGGATTGTAGGGATTGGATACGAGAGGAATTCGATGGCTTAGTGGAGCCCCAAGCTCTACTCCGTAAGTCCTAATAGGTCGTATGATGGTCATGTAGATGAGTCTTTTGTAATTAATTGGGAGGTTAGAGCGTTTGTCTAGTAAGTGTTGAAGTAGCCTGAAACGTCGAGTGGTTTCTTGTCTTTTCAGTCTCGTATGAGGATTCCAGGTTAATCGTTTGTCAAGATGCAACCCTAAGTATCTGTTTTACAGGCACCAGTGGGATATTATTAAAGGATACTGAAGGGCAGGAAGTCAATGGTTTACGACGTAAGGTAAAAGTGATTTGATGCGATTTTTGAGAGTTTATTTTAATTCTCCAGTTTTGACACCATTCTTCAAGATCAGTGATATGGGATTGGAGGCTATGGGATGCAATAATTGGATTGGTGTTGACTGCATACGTGGTAAGGATAGTATTAGGATGAGTTGGGATGTCAGCTGTATAAACTGTATAAAGGATTGGGCCAAGTCCCTCCTATTAAAAAAAAAAAAAAACTGTACCGCCGCAACCCCCTGAAGGGTCTTGAGTAAAGTACATTTAAAGATTATAATGTTTCTATGACAACAATTATGAAAGGGGGTAATGTGTCCAAGAACATTATAAATAATAGAGAGAAAATCGTTGACTGGAAGATCTAATGTAGGATGGAAATAGTTGGGGCTGCATTCAGAGTAAATAACTAATAAGTGAGACTTATTTATTGACAGTGCCCACGTTTCGACCTACTTTGTAGCTCATCTTCGGAGCTATGAGAGGAAACAGGCAAAAAAAAAAACTATAAAAAACCATTATAGTACCAAGAAATGTAAAGAGAAAGATAAAATAATGTAAACAGAAAGTTATAAAATGAAAAGTGTAAATATAAAAAATGAGATATAAATGTATGGAAAACTTAGTATAATACAGATAAAATATAAAACGCATGATAATAGACTCCTGGAGAGTTACATAAGTAAAAATGAAAGAAAATTGATACAATATATTATGCTGTGTCGTTCAAGAGATTCCTCGTATTTCTTCTGTTTTCATTCATTACTTTCTACGTATTTCCTCTGTATACATTCCCTGGCATAATATATTGTATCTATTTTTTTTCATTTTTACTTAAGTAACTCTCCAGGAGTCTATTATCATGTATTTTATATTTTATCGGTATTATACAATTGTTTTCCATACATTTATATCTCATTTTTTATATTTAAACTTTTCATTTTATATCTTTCTGTTTACATTCTCTTTGTCTTTCACTCTGTTTTTTCTCATAGCTCTAAAGATGACCTACAACGTAGGTCGAAACGTTGGCACTATCAATAAATAACTCTCACTTATTAGTAGTTTACATTGACTGCACCCCCAACTATTTCCATACAACATTATAAACAATTTATTTTTTATTTATTGTTCTCTAGATGGTGATTATTTTAAAATATTTTGAAAAGATTTGTACTGACCGGGAATGAATATTCTTCCGGTGCAATGCTCTAAGCCATTGAGCTACCAAGGCTCGTAACCAAGCAAGACAGTTCCATTCTCTTCACCGATCCTACATCACATCCCCGTGTTCTCGCAATTTTTGCTGTGTATACACGGGGAAGAGTGTTCATTCCCGGCCGGGACAAATCTTTTCTCATCAAAATAAAAATATATAAAAATAGTCACCATCAAAATAACAATTAATAAAAAATAAATTATAAATAACATATTGACATAAGTCAACAAGATTCTGATTAAATTAATGTTCAAAGAACATTCTTTCCCGAACACCGAAAAACTAAAAAGCTAGCTTTTGTACCTTTGCGAACTAATGATTAGATAATGAATATTAGTTTAAAAAAACCTAAATGCCAATACACCACAAACTGTTCTCACCATATTTGCTGACACAAGTGCGCTACCAGTTATTCCATGACAAATTATTCAGTTACATAAAACCGACCATAAAGCAAATGTCAAAACATGAAGAAATTCTCCCCAAACAAACCCACTCTGTCGACTTAATATCCTTCAGTATATTTCTTATGGATAGTACATAAATTAACTTTATTTTTATTGAGGTTTTCTCCAACTAAATAAAGGACAATATTTTTTCCACGCCTTCCTGTCAAGAGAAACTTCTTCATTGATACCATGGTCATTTATGCTATATTTTATCTTCCAAACTCATTAGGTCTCCAAACCACTCTAATCGCTTGATGATATATTAATTAATGCGTTATCAAAATAACTCCATTTTTAACCACATTAACGTTCGTTGCATTATTAGAAGACAATTCTGTTAACAATATGACACAACCGCTTTAGCAAAGCCTAAGAGAACCTATTTATACATACAATGACACTTACAGATGTTAGATGCTGTTCCATCATGGACAGCACCAGCTACATAATGCATGAGCTAGCACCATGTCCAGCCAGGAATGCCATTCTCTACGCCTCACAGCTGTAGGACCCAATTGTACAGTTGGGACAGAGGACAACTTGGGGCGAAGTTAAAATGTAAATAGATAATATTGTCGTTAACAGAGCTAGCTGTCCCAAAAAAAAGAAGGCACAATACATGCAATGCAATGCACAATACTGACATGCAACATGAGTCGAAACTGTATTTCAATAAATATTTCTCTTTTTCTTTATAGGATATTTCTTATATACTGGACTAACTTCTTGATCTATATAATTCAATAATGAAGAAAAAAACCTTATTCCAGTCAAACAATTTTTGTTAAAAAAATTAACAAAAGATTAAAAGACGTTTCGACATTTATTCGTCATTTTCAATTTTAGTTGTTCTTCACAACATCCTTTAAAAATTTACAAGTCCATTAATCACTTGAGGTCAAACAAATTAAAAAATCAATTATATATAGAATCCTGGAATTCAACTTTCTTCCATGCTCAAATATACAATATCTTGTATAAAATATAGATAAAAAATAGATTATAAATTTCCAAGTCTACAGTCGGGGCGGTTTTTTTTATCTTTTGTAAAGTCACTTAAAGTGTACTTAGGCGGTACTGTTTTGACAGCGACGATATATTTTTTACTATATATTCTATAGTCTATTCTGAAGCAGGGAATTTCTAGTTTAAATTTGTGTACTTACGGGTTCAACTGCGGAACTCAACTCGAAGCGACAACCTGCGGAATAATTACCCTGGTTTCTTTTATATCAAGAATCAACCTGGCCATAAAGTTATATATATATATATATGTATATATATAAAGTTATAAATTAAAATATTGCAACTACATAAGATTGAAGCATTAGCTCGTGCAGGAATCGGAACCATGCGTGTGACAAGACAGTGAAAGTGGTTTTTATCTTGTTCCCTGAAATGTCGTCCAAGTAGGAATGACTCACTTCTTGCATAAGTCCTCATAGCGACTCAACAGGTTACACAGTCTTAGTTAATTCTTACCAGAAATTATTTTTTAGTATAGTAGACAGCTGTACGTAAGTATTAACGATTGCCAATATGTTAATAAACTATTGTACAACCAATGAAGGATTAAATTACAAAGTTCCATGCTTTTAACTTCTAAATTTTCCTCCAATCTGAATTTTATAGTCTTAATTTTTATAGAATTCTAATTGAGAATAAGATGGTCCGGAAATAAACAAGAAAGATACATAAAAACCTGTACAATTACAACCGACGAAGGGACTAGGGTTCAGTACATGGTAGAGACTGTACTGTTTCTAGAACAATGATAGAAATAAATAATAAATAAGGGAATAAGTAAATAAACAACAAATAAAAAGACATTCTATTCTATTCTATTATTCGGTTTTTCCCAGATTACCGTCAAGTAAATTTCTTCACTTCGGAGACCCTTCTCTGCCATTTCTTCCTCTAGTTCTTCACACCATGTTCTTACTGGAGGGCTTTTTCTACATCTTTTTTCAGGAACCCAACTCCATACTTTTTCCAGCAATAGGAGCTTCAAGCCATACCAAAACCCATACCACAAACAACTCAGCAATAAAAAGAAATAATGAAAATAATTGAAAACAATGATGAATTTCTATCTTGCATAAAAGATATGTTTTCGATATTTGGTGATATAGATATGTAGGGACAATGTTAATACAGAAATTATTCTTGGCCTCAGATATAAGTACTCGACATTACTTAGAAACTATTCAACTAAGTGTTAATCATGGCTGTTTATTTTGAAGGAATAACTTATTATCTTGAAGATATTGAGGAGAATATTCGGTTCCAAACAAGGAAAGGTGTACTTAACAATTCAGGGAATAATACAACGCGGAATTATGCAGCATGCACCTTTTTTTGATATTTTAGGATTAGCATTACTAATCTAAACTAAAATATTAGAATTTATAAAACAACATCCTTCCAATAATTATTTGTCGCATTACGGATGTAATACATGACAGTTGGAATCGAATGAAGGAATAACGAATTAAGGCATTCGAAAATAAGGTATCGTATAGAATATTCGAAAAAAAATATGACCGCGCAGATTAAGATAGATGGTGATGATAACAAATGACTCTCTAAAAAATTAATAAGATCTAAGCCATACGAGGATAGGCCGATATGTAAATGAAAGATTGCGTTATGAATGATCTTGTTGATTTCTGTAAACAGTGATTGTTAGTGTCGATATCGAGTCTGAGAGCTTATAAGCCTTTTATTATGGCATTTACGAACAAATATATTTATAGGCAATGATGACTCGAATAGAAATGCCACCAGGAATTCGCCTCTTGAAGACATACGATATTGACTTCCTTGAAATGTTTGAAGTTGCGAAGCCGGGTGCAGGCCAGCTGTTGATAAGAACTGAGTCAGCGGAGATAAGCTCGTCTACAGTAGCCAATATCTACTTGCTCTTCAACCATCTGAATACGGATATTCTCATAGCGAACTGATTTAAGGGTTCATCCTCGAGTTCAATAAATAATTTCAGTAATAATTCTAAGGTAACGACAGTTTGGTCATACTGTACATGTATAAAATTTGAAAAAAGGCTAATTATAAGTTTCTTTTTTTATTATTAATTAATTTATTAGTGAGTCTTAAATACAGGTTTATACAGCTGACATCACAACTCACAATAATACTATCCTTACCACGTATGCGGATGATACATTTCTATTATCAGTCAACACTGATCCAGTTATAGCATCCCATACTCTTTAATCCCATATCACTGACCTTGAAACGAGATGTCAAAACTGGATGATTAAAATAAATTCCCACAAATCACTTTTACCCTCCGTCGTAAACCAATATCTTCCTGCCCTCTAGGGTAAGGTTGTATCAATCTGATACTTTGTATCTGATACTAAAAAGTAGTTGATACAAGTATCAGATACGGTCAGATTTTGACAAGAAAACTACATCGTCCAGGGATTTAAAAAAAAAAATATCTACTATTAATCACGGTCCTTTTAATAATAAATAAATAAATAATAAGCAATAGTCAACCACTGTTTTAAGCTCCTCTGATTTGATTGGCGAAAGTTCAATTTCCCCGCATCTCCCCTTAGTATTAATAAATAAATAAGTATAAATAATAGTGAACAAGTTTTCATTTATTATTAATATAATCTGTATCACTTAATTAGTCACTTATCACATATGTAGAAACGAAAATAAACTATGAAATTAGTTAACAGTAAAGGGTGGTTGAAATTTTCCGAGATCGCCTCCTAATATATGAGCTATCACCAGCAACTTTCCCAAAAAAAACCTCGACCTATGTCCGGGCAAATATGGGTTCATTAATAGATATATCTATACCATAAAGTAAAGGCAATTGACATAAATGATTGAAATCGGGTGCAAAAAAAAAACAAAAGCTATAGCGTTTTAAAGAGAATAGCGTGGGTCGGCGGACAGACAAATTTTGTATTACAACCCAAAGTCTACGTGTCTTGGAACGTGAATAGCAAAAGTTTGTGGTAGGGTTAAAATCTATTTTTTATTGTTCAATTCCATAGCTTTCAAAAAATAATTAACCGATAAAAAACATGATTTTAATCATTTGATGCCTTGTGCTGGTTACTATTTCGGCGAATAGCTCTTTTCCATATAAAAACTGATGCCGCAAGAAAGGCAGAAGCCACAGAAGTGCAGCGTATTAGAAGAGTAAGAGCCGGGATATCTGTATTCAGCTACAAAAGTATCAAGTAAAAGTATCAGATACAGAAAAGATCAGTATCACTTGTATTCAGATACAGGAAAATCCAGTATCTACCCATGACTAGTAAAAGTATCAAGTCAAAGTATCAGATACAGAAAAGTAACAGTATCACTGGTATCAGATGTATCTACCCATCCCTACTGCCCTCCTGTATCCTTTAATAACATCCCACTGATTCCTGTAGAACAGGTCCGGTACTTAGGACTACACCTTGACAAACATTTAACTTGGAACCCTAATATTAGACTGAAACGACAAGAGACAGCTCGACGTTTCAGGCTACTTTCAACACTTTTCAGATAAAATCTCTAAGCTCCCAGTTAATTACAAAAGACTCATACACATGATAATCATTAGACAAATCTGGATTTACGGAGTAGAGCTTTTGGGCTCCACTGAGCCATCGAATCCCTCTCGTATCCAATCCTTGCAATTAAAAATGGTTCGTAAAACACTCAATGATCGTTACTTTATTACCAAGTCGTCCATAATGACCTTAATGTTGTAATTTGTTGCTGATTTGGCCCGAACCCGATATAAATCTTTTCACAAAAAAACTTCATTCCCACTCTAAACCAACAGTTTCAAACCTAGCATCCTCTTCTATCCCGATAATCCTCCGAGTCGTCTGAAAAGAATACTGTCTTAAAAATCAAACTGTTATTCCAATAAATATGTCCGAAATTTTCGGTTCTTATAGCCAGTTGTTCTACAATCTCAAGATGATATTTAAGAGCAATTAATTTTTTTTTAGTAATTATTTAATCTATAAACAATCACTGTAGGATCTGCAGTGACCCTCCCGGGGCACGTCCAGGATGAAAATGTTGAATACCCTCAACTGAGGGGAAAACCTAGCGGTTGAGCATTGATCTAGAAGAAACCAGATCCCTGGACTACCGCTGACTTATAAACATTACAGTCTCTACCACTTATTGAACCCAAGACCTTTCATGGTTTCTAGTTGTACATATATATATTGTACAGGTTTATGAATATATATTGTATGTGTCACAGACCTAATGATAAGAATTGTTTCCTGATGTCTTGGTCAAATGGCAAAACTGATGATGACAGAGGACCTTCCAGAAGCTCCGACCAATCAGGACTTCCTCAATCTCCCGACGATCCATCATTTCCAGCGGTTTCCGTTCAGTTAGCGCTAGATTCAATCTCGCCCGTGCGGCCGATACAGTGACAACTCCATGAACTATGTTCCAGCCATATCATCCATCTCTGTCAATTCTTCGATTATTGGTTGTTAAACATCCAGGCCATTCGAATCGGATAGAGGCGATGAATAGTATATTGCATTTATAATCAGTCTAGTATAGGAAAGGGATTTATTTTAAAAAATAGATGTAATCCTGTAAAATTATGAAGATCCGTGTCCGAGGATGCCGTTGCATCGTCCAGTTGCAATGTTAATGACTGCAATTGCAATGCTGTTGCGACAGAAGTAATGCTGCGGGAATTGCACTCCCTTAAACGAAAAATAATGTTATTTTTAGAAAAACATTAAATCTCTGTAATTACACATGCAATTTGAGTGCATCTACGTGAAAAGCTTGATATAATATTTAAGATCTACCCCATCCCTCCCATTTTGTTGGTTAGACATGGATAATAACAAAACAAAAAAATTGTACCACTACAACCGATGAAGGGCCGTGCTTGGGTTCAGTAGATGGTGGAGACTGTACTGTTTCTATGACAACGGTTGGGCAGGAAGCTGATATCACGCTCAACTGCTAGATTTTCCCCCAATTAACCACTTTATAGAGGATAAGCTAGACCCAGGTGGGTCTGTAATGGGATCTAATCTAAATAATGATAACAATTTTTAAATAAAACGAAAAACTACACTTTAATACTTGGTTAATGAAAAACATTTTAGCATTATCAGTTTGATATATGGGTAACTGGTAATAATAACTGGATGAAAGAATCAATTGTACACAATCAAAACATTTTTCTTAACCAAAATACAATACTACATATACCTATATTAAATAATTTATTTTATTTATTTATTAACAGTTATAATTTTTAAATATTTTTATTTTGAAGAGAAAGCATTTGTTCAGGCCGGGATTCGAACCCGGGTCGCCCACGTCTCTACCGTGGTGCTCTAACCAACTGAGCTAACCTGGCCAGATAAATCCATTCTCTTCACCGATCCTAAATCCCCGTGCTCTCGCAATTTTTGCGATGTATACACGGGGAAGAATGTTCATTGAACATTACTTTAATTAGAATCTTGTTAACTTACGTCATTATATTATTTTATATTTTATTAATTGTTATTAAATATAAATATTTAGTTTATTCAGTTAACATCACTTTATGCTAATATGGCTATTCGAATGATATTGCCTATCCAGGAATAATTTGGATAGCGATCTTTAACGAGAATACGACACGATACGTTCCTTCCGATGAACGACATTACCAAAGATCTTTGTCATAGTAGGTTAATATGCTAACCACTACATGATCCCTAGCTATAAATTTCCAAACAATGTTCCATGACGTAAACAGCCCTCCTGGAGGTTTCAATTATATATATCTCATACGTATTTGAGTACTACCACTGGGTAGTTTCTCAACTTGTCTTTTCATGTCAATGTATTCACTCATTTTATTTACTTGATGTATTTTGTATACAGTTGTAAATTTCAATAAATAAATTTAAAAAAAAAATCTCATACATAGCAGGCGTTTAAGTCGATAAAGATAGTGGATCGATAGGCCAGACTTAGTATCGTTAATATCTAATGACTTACCAGACTTCAGTTATTTTCAAAGTAAGGAGATCGTGTTTCAGGAACTTACCTAAAACAAGAAAAGAAAACCAAATATTAACTCTCATGCTGGAATTTAATCAATGTTTAGAAATAACAACAAGAAGTAGAGAAAGTAACAATAAAAAAAAATAGATAAGCAATATTTCCAATAACGATGAAAATAATATGCTTTTTTTTACCATGAACCTTAAAGTTATATGTTAAAAGTGTTGAGTTCCTATGCAGAGGGTCTCAGATTCAAATCCAGCTGTGGCAGATAAATATTTTCATCAGTTTATAGCCATGGATGGACACTGAGGTCTTTGCAGACACCACTGGGGCTCACATAGCCTCTATAAGGTGGGTATCCTTAACTGGCGGACAAGTAAGCTTGTTGTCCATGAAATAGTACAGTCTCTTCCATGTACTGAATCCAAGATCCTACAAGTGTTGTGTTTTCTGCAAGCTTAATACATTCTACAAATTGATTGAGGAACATTTAATGTGTTAATATTTCAAGATTAGTCGAAATGCAAAGACCAATAATCTCACCGATTATAATTCGTTATCAAAAATGTAACAGTGACACCTAAAAATAAAACTTGTGCGACATAGAAATTACTTTTTGAAGATATTTTATTGTACTAATCATTACGATCATTAGGAAAAAAAACATTATCATCGATTGGGATAGCTCAAAACTTAGGATGCTAAGTTATTCATATCCTAATAAACTATTTATTATGATAACATTCTGAATGAATATTGATGTTTACACAGCCTCTATAGGGAGCGGAGTGGCTGGGTGGTAGAGCTACTCAGTTGCCATGCCGAAAACCTGGTTCGAATCCCGCTGCCAACAAGACTTTTATTTAATTTGTTAGCAGCCGGAGATAGGTCCAATGGGATCTAGGAACCTCCTGAGGCTAACCCAGTGTCAGGGATCAATAGCTATTTTTTATTTATTTAATTTTTTTATTTCCGAACAAATATTTTATTGGATTAAAAGCCAGATTTTTTTTGTTGTTGTTTATCATTCTGAAAATAATAAAATTTATTAAAAGGAAAAAAAAATTCAGATAGTAATTTTCAAAACATATGTTTTAATATTACGTTTTGTGGTGTTTAAAAGACAAAACAAGATCAGTCTCAAGATAGTTGTGCGAGAAGGTTGCAACTCAACATTTGATTTCGTCGCCACTCTCGCCATCTTCTTTACACCCGAATTTCACCAGTAAAACTTTTTGTTTATTTTCACCTCACCTTGGACTTACCGGTAAGAGACATTCAGTTATCTCAAACTCATTAACATATCGAAGCATCAACTCATCACTATCAAGAACTCAGTTCATATTTCAGTTTCTTATCGATTCACAGACCATTAATATATTTTGTTTTAAGACTCATCCTTTTAGTAAATAAATTAATTTCATTTTTTATGTAATTAATTAATTGTAGTTACTAGCTTAGTGCATTTTTTTTTTCATAATTTTTGCTTTAATTTTTTTTAAATTTATTTATTGATATTTACAACTGTATAATAAAAATACATCTAGTAAATGTGCTAAGCGATACATAATGACATGTGAAAATGACAAGTAGAGAAACTACCCACTGGCAGTACTCAAATCATAAGTTCAACTAAGAAGTCACGGGGCCATCTTCTTTTCAGACGCCTCGGAGGATTATCGGGAATTGAAGAGGAAGCTAGGCTTAAAACCAGAGGGTTTGAGTGGAAATGAAGTTTGTTATGAAAGGATAGATAGCGGGTTCGGGCCAAATCAGCAACAAATGGGACATTAAGGTCGTTATGGATGATTTTATTCTTAACAAAATAAGGAGCATTAAGGATTTTACGAAGGATTTTGGATTGTAGGGATTGGATACGAGAGGAATTCGATGGCTTAGTGGAGCCCCAAAGCTCTACTCCGTAGGTCCAAATAGGTCGTATGATGGTCATGTAGATGAGTCTTTTGTAATAGATTGGGAGCTTAGAGCGTTTGTCTAGTAAGTGTTGAAGTAGCCTGAAACGTCGAGCGGTTTCTTGTCTTTTCAGTCTCGTATGAGGATTCCAGGTTAATCGTTTGTCAAGATGCAACCCTAAGTATCGGATCTGTTCTACAGGCACCAGGGGGATATTATTAAAGGATACTGAAGGGCAGGAAGTCATTGGTTTACGACGTAAGGTAAAAGTGATTTGATGCGATTTTTGAGAGTTTATTTTAATTCTCCAGTTTTGACACCATTCTTCAAGATCAGTGATATGGGATTGGAGGCTTTGGGATGCAATAATTGGATTGTTGTTGACAGATAATACACGTGTATCATCAGCATACGTGGTAAGGATAGTATTAGGATGAGTTGGGATGTCAGCTGTATAAACTGTATAAAGGATTGGGCCAAGGATACTACCTTGAGGATGCTTTAATTTTAAATATTTTTTTTGTATTTTCTTAGGTTTAGTTCTGCACATTTTATATTTTTGTAATTGTTCTTTTTCTATTTATACATTATACATTTATTATTTCTTCATTTTTGCATTTTCTTTTATTAGTATTTACTTAATCAATTCTTTTCTAGCTTTAATCATACGTATTTGGGGAAATTGCCATCCAATCAAAACTATCTAGATTTTTTAATTGAATTCTCAATCGGCAAAGTTGCTTGGATAGAAGGTTAGCGAATTATTGTAAGGACCCCTTCTTCCGCACCTTTTTTTTTTTTTTTTTTTTTTTTTTTTTTTTTTTTTTTTTTTTTTTTTTTTTTTTTTTTTTTTTTTTTTTTTTTTTTTTTTTAGGGCCCCCTTCCTGCCATTGCTGGCATACGGGGCCCTTCTTCCGCACCGAGCCTCTAGAAACCTGGTTACCAAATTAAGGTTACCCAAATTCCCCCTACCTTCACAACAGTTGTCCAAGAAATAGTATAGTCCCTACCATGCACTGAACCCCAAATACTTCACTGGTTGTTGTGGTACAGGTTACTATTTATTTATTTGTTTTAAGAGATAATTATTTATTATAGCTTTTATTGCCGACTATAAAACGCCAAGCTGGACCCTTTCAACGTCGGACCACCGAAAGGCTTCGTCCTAAAGCCCGCTTGTACCAGAAGACTTATACAATCCCACTTCTTCATGATTTATTTTGGAAATGTAAGCAGTTCTGTTTGTAAGCTCCATGATGGTATCTACTCCGGAGGCCGCCCCATCTATTTACATCTAGCCTAAAAATAAACTCCTTGGTGATTATCTTCCTTATGGAGCTGGCGTCTCCCTCGTGCGCCTGAAGCAGCTGGCCTCGGTAAGAACGAAACGAGGGAATGGAAGCAACAAGATTCTTAGAAATTTTCAAGCAGAAAAAAAAATAAGCAATCACCAATTTGGTACTTGTGATTTATCAGGTCGCCATTTGTGGTTACCCGCCTTTATTTATAACCTGGGGCTGATTATACTAATTATTCATATTTGTAGAAATCGAAATATACAAATGCTAATTCTAGAGCCATCTAGCCACGTTCCTACAATTTCGAACAAAACTATTATAGTTTATAAATATTTTTATTTGAAAAGAAAAGATATGTCCAGGATCGGGAACGGTTATATCTTTTTTTCAAATAAAAATATTTAAAAATTAATAAAATCAATAACTAATAAAATAAATTATAATAATATATAATGACGTAAGTCAAAAAGATCCAAATTAAAACTTCCCCTCGTATACTTCGTAAAAATGCGAGAACGCGGGGACTTAGGATCAGTGAAAAGAAAAGATATGACCACGACCGAGAAGCGTGCTTGATTAGGGCCAGGATAGCTCAATTAGTAGAGTTCCAGACTAGCGATCTTCCCCTCGTATACATTGCAAATTGCGAGAACGCGGGGACATGGGATCAGTGAAAAGAAAGGATATGGCCATGACCGGGGAACGAGCCTGATGGAGCCAGGATAGCTCAATTAGTAGAGTTCCAGAATAGCTATCTGGATGACCCGGGTTCGTGTATCGGTCCTGGACATATCTTTTCTTTTCAAATAAAAATATTTAAAAATTAATTAAATCAATAACTAATAAAATAAAATATATTATAGTTTATGTTTAACGAGTTGTTTGCCTTGCTGCTTCGTATCAGTTGGTTTTTTTTTAATCAATTTTTTATTTGTTGGGTACTTGTGTATTAGCCGGTACCCAGGGACTCTTAATCACCAATTATTGGAAATTAAAATATTTAGTAATAAAAGGCTAATTCTAGACCCCTCTAGCTTCGTTTCTCTTCTCATATAAATGTTTTGTCAATACTTCAGACGAAAACATATCAATATCATTTATTCTCAAAATCCATATGGTGACCTTTTTCAAATACTTTGATCTTTGGAATTATTCAGAACTTCGGGAAGTCTTTCACAACTTCTTCTTTCCAAGACGACAATTCCCTCAGTGTCATTCTGTCAATTTAAAAAAGATCATAACAAAACTAATCAGACTAAAATATGAAGTTTAAATAGACAATAAACCTAAACCATATGATGTCCTTTTTCACATTTAATTTGTCACACTATCCCTGTTGAACAGATCCGCTACCTAGGACTCAACTTAGACAAACGTCTTACTTGGAACCCTCACACAAGACTGAAAAGACAAGAAACAGCTAGACGCTTCCGACTACTTCAACACATACTAGACAAACGCTCAAAGCTTCAGATCAATTACAAAAGACTTATTTATGTTACTGTTATAAGACCTATATGGAGTTACGGAATTGAACTATGGGGCTCCACCAAACCATCAAATTCCTCTCGTATTCAATCCTTGCAATCCAAAATCCTTCGCAAAATCCTAAACGCTCCTTATTTTGTCACAAATAAAACCATCCATAATGACCTTAACGTTCCATATGTTACCGATTTAGCCCATTCCAGATACCTACCATTCCATTATAAACTCCAGGCCCATCCAAACCCACTAGTTTCCATCCTTGGTTCCGATTCCATCCCGGACAATCCTCCTAGGCGTCTTAAGAGAAGATGGCCTCGAGACCTTCTATAATAGAAATGTAATTAGAGTGCTGCCAATGGGTAGTGCCTCTACACGTCCTTTCATGTATTTATTTATTCATATAGCCCTTGTACTAGATGTACATATTACAGTTGTACAATTCAATAAAATAATTAAAAAAAAAAAAAAAATTGTCACACAGTCAATTTGATCTTTGGAATTATAAGGAGGTAGGGTTTCAAGGGGACGTAAAAATAACAAGAACGTTAAATTTTTATTTATTAAAATGGCATTTAATTTCCTCAAAAAACTATAGAGAGTATCCAGCTATGACCAAGGTCGCGGGTTTGCAGCCCTAAAATTTTCTAAAGGGATAAAAAACCTTGGTTAAGAAGTTATTCGGAAGGAACGTAAAATGTAGTTACGGTGTCAGGTACCTAAAGATCCCTATTTATGCCTCGATAGACAAAATTGAGGACTCTACTATCCAAAATCCTAATTGAATTAATTCATCCTAAGCAATCCAGTGTGCAATTAATTGTGAAATGTGGAGTTTGTTGTGAAGTTAAACGGTCAAAACAAAGAAACCAAAGACGGCACCACGTCGGAGGAAACGTTGGGACAAAGGCAGGCTGCTACGTGTTCTTCCGCTACACCTGGTCATCGGGATTCCAAAGAGATTAGCACTGGTACAGCGTGCGAGGCATGGCAACCGCAGCTGTTCGAAACAATACAAGGCAAGGAAATCCCTAGTTCTACGGGATTATATTGCTCGTCTGTCAGAAAGTAATGATATCGCAGCTATATCCGAGCTATGAGAGCCCCGTCAGCTTTAACTGGAGCAAATCATGCACCAAACATGAAAAAAGTTCAGTTAATTTTAGATAGGTAGAAGGTCAATAAATATATAAGAGGTTTTACCGGAAGTTTGCTCTCTGTATATATATGTAAACAAGGATTTAACAATAAAAATAAAACTCATTTATTTCTTTTTACTAATCACACAATGAAAATGTTATACCATTGTTATTCCCAATATTTCTTTAACTCAAAATATTTTCTTTTAGTAAAACTCTTGTGTCGAAAGTGTTAGGTTTTCAAAGTCAGTTCCACAAAATCTAGCGCATTTTGAAACTGTTTTCAGTAATGGGAGTACATACACGCAACGCTTAAAGAAGGTGAATTTGTCATTCAACATGTTAATGTTAGGAAACCTCCGAATCAAGTAGTCGAAATCATTTTAAAAAGCTATTCAATTGTCCAGCATGTAGTGGAGAGACTCAAAAAGGATAAAGAAAGCCAGCAAAAAAGTTAAAAGTGATAGGGATGAGATTTGAACCGTCAGAGAAATAAAATAAAATCCACGTTTGAGTGGAGACAACAAAGTACAACCAACAAAGTGCCAATGAAGTATTGAACTAAATTAATAGGTAACAAAATAAAAAGTTTATAAGCTAATATTACTCAGAATCTAATAAGAAGTGAGGTATATCATTTTGACTGTGAGGTGAAATTATTTATTCAGTTTTTGTTTGTTAATTTTTTTTTAAATAATCAAATTTGGATATTTAAAATTTTATTTTTTGTATATATTTAAATCTATGTTATAAATAAATATCTTGAAGATTTTCTGTTTCAATTAAATTTACCTGTAGCCAATTAAATTTACTTTTTTTTTCTTATTTTTACAGGGTGTATCAATTTCACTGTGAGCCACTGTAATTCAGTAGGTTTGGATTTTTTAGACGTGTGGACATGCTTTATATTCTACTCAGGTGACTGGTTGAGAAAGACCCTTCATTCCAACGATCAAGAACCCGAGAGACAATCGCTCTATCTAGGGAAAGTGTATCCAGCGGCGTCTTGACCAACAACTCACGGAATCGACACCTATTTTCTAACTATAAATATAATAAGAATCACAATATTACATAGTGGTAGTATTTTTTTTTTTGTATTATAGATATTTACAAAATGCCTTAAGAATGTATCAAATTAACAACGTAATAAATATATAATCAATAAATTGTCAAAAAGAACTAAATAATTAAAAAAAAAACCTCAACAAGGAAAACACGTATTCTGGTTTATTCATAAGTGGGTAACCTATGACGACATCACCTTATTATGGATTCGCTATAAAGAAGAAAAAAATGTGAATACCTGATTCATCCTCCATTATCCTGTTGGGCGTGAAAATGAGGCTGACGTAATAGTGACGAATACAGGAGTCTCAGCAAAACAAACAATTTTCAGCCACTGATGTAACGGTTTAATTCTTTTAAGTGCTAAATTTGGATAATCGTAAGCATCAAGAACTAATTGCAAGAAACAAGAGAGAAATATAAAAATTATTTTGTGTCACGTGCGAACCGTTTAATTCAAAGGAGATTTGAAGGTGAAAATGTATAAGCCATAGATAAAAAAAAACATTTTTTGTTAAATGATTCGCAAAATATAGTACAGATCGCACTAGTATTTCTCAAAAATCGGTGTTTTTTAGGTGGTGAGTTATGATCATAAAAAACTACCACAAATATTTAAAAAACAAAACAAATTAAAACCTGTACTACTTCAACCAATAAAGGGTCATGGAGTGGTCAATAAATGGTAATAAAAAATTGGACATCCGTAGAAGAAAGAATAGCCAAACTGGAAAGACTGTACTTTGCCACTAGAAACATGTACAGCAAGAAAAAAAATTGTCCTCCAACGCAAAAATAAGGCACTACGATACAGTACTAAGACCGGTAATACTGTATGATATGGAAACAGTTAACCTTCCAAGTGTGGAGAAAGTCCTGAAAATTTCAAGGAGGATTCATGGACCCAAAGTAACACAAGAGGGGTACAGGCGAAAATCCAACGAAGAAATATACAGAAATTTGGAAGATCTTGAAGCAGTCATCAGGCCCAGGAGACCTATGAACAATAAGAGGCTGAACAAAAAAAATTTCAATAACGTCTTAACCTACAAGAGTATAGGTGAAACAAATAAAAGAGTTGCTGGAAAGGCTAAAAATCAAGGATAAGGTCTGCTTGGATAGAGAGCTTTTCGGAAAAAAACTAAAAGAAGTTGGGGTTCTTGCAGGAAGGAAGGAGAGACGAGGGAGAAAATGGACTAAGGAAGAGCGAGAGGAACAGTCCAGGAAGATGAGAGAATATTGGAGTAGAAGGAAGGCGGAGAGTGTGAAGAAGATTATTAACTGATATTCGCGCGGTCCTTGCTGCCCGATTCGTGGAAAATAAATAAAAAAACCAATAAATAAGTTTTAAAAATAAATCTTAGAAAGTCGAAGAATATATTTCAACATCGGAGTCAAAAGAAACAATAAATGTAACAAAAATAATTAATCTAAAATAAATACATGTAATGGGTAGGAGGCATTAGATGAAAATAAATAAAGGAATTGAAAATAAATTTATTAATTAACTGATGTTATTGATTTATTCTAAAATTTTGTTTAATGTTCTCAAAACATAATTCATATCCTGAATAATATAGTTGTCAAGCGTTCGCCATTCCCAGCACTAATTCGTCACTAACTCGGCCTAATGGGAGATGCAATTGTCACAATAATTGAAACTAATTAAAAACAAAGGGTGGATCTTAATGTGAAGGAATAAACAATTGACAGCTGAAGGGTGTAGATTATAACCCAGAGCAAATCTTATCAACATTATTGTAAATAAGTGTTTATATTTTGTAGGAATACTTTAATTCGAATATATATTAAATTACTTTTTAGCCTAAGAAGTTGTTTTTTAAATTCAATGTACGTTATCAAGAACTATACTTGAACAAAACGCTTATACAAGTAAAAGACAATATAAAATTAAAAAGGCAAGAACTGACGAGACGCTTCAAACAACTATGAACATCTTCTTGACTACAGATCTTCACTAGACTAAAGAAACAAACGACTAATCATAACAACGCCATTATAAGACATGTTTGGACACATGGAAGACCTTTGCAGCAAGAACTTTAAAGTTCAGCAAAACACGTCCATATACATAATAAGCAATCAACACAATTCGAAATTCTGAGAAAATTTTAAATACCCCTTTGTTTGTTTTGAATCGTAAAATATATGACACGAACATTTTGTATCTGTAACATCAAAAATTCACGACAAATACATAATATTCCACTCATTAATACATCACCATAATCCTATCGTTCTTCTCTTTTCTGTTGTTACCTGGACTTCTAATGAGAAGATCATAATGATTCCTACAAATCGAAAAGAAAAATCACTAATACCGAATTTGCTGGATGCGATACATGGGCAAATGTATTATAAAAGAATATTTAAAAAAAAAATCTAGATTTAAATATTTTAAATTACAATAATGTTGGCCAGATCAGTATATTATTTTTTTCAGTGGCAATTTAATAAAATTTCTGCATTACATGAATATTTCCACTCTATTTCTTCCCAATCTCCATTTTCCTACCCTAGCTCTTTCCACCATGTGGAACATTCAGACTCTCCTTGGGCTTACGAAGTCTCGATTAAGGGGACAAATCACATCCTGGCACGGCCGTCTTAGAAATATTACATTATTCAACCCAAGAACCGAGCATCAGTAGTGAACTTTTTAAAGAGAAAACCTCTACGTTTCGCTAAACGCTGGACGAGTTTAGCGACTTATGACAGGGGAAAAACTTATGTGTTGGGTCACTGACATGCTCTTCACGTCTTGCACACGCGTGGCATCCTTATTTAAGAATAGGGTCGTTTAATATTTGTGCAATTTATACTGATATTTATATATATTTATTTTGAAGAGAAAAGTTTGTCAAGGCCGGGATTCGAACCCGGGTCGCCCGCGTCTCTAGCGCGGTGCTCTAACCAACTGAGCTAACCTGGCCAGACAAATCCATTCTCTTCACCGATCCTATATCCCCGTGTTCTCGCAATTTTCGCGATTCATACAAGAGGAAGAATGTTCATTGAACATTAATTTAATTAGGATCTTGTTGACTTACGTCAATATATTATTTATAATTTATTTTTATTAATTGTTATTTTAAAAATTATCACCATCATAAGAATAATAAATATAATAAATTAAAATCATAATAGTCCTTTCAGTTACCCTATTGACGGTAGGAGCATGCTTCGTGTGTTCCCCTTTCAGTAATATTATAATATTGCTACTGTATTATTAGTAATACCACACATTCACTTTACATTGAACTTTCAATTCATTCATTAGCTTTACAATCCCAGCTGATGAAGCAATCGATGCATTATGTGACTGTCTTTCTCAGCTCCCTTTCAATCACACGGCAGGACCCTCAAAGGAAAACATCGGACCCTTGCAATCTCAGCCAAATTGCTGTGATCCTGAGAGCCAATCTCTGTTCTCCCCTCATGTATCTCAATTGATATAAATTGATCAATAAAAAAAACCTTTGTATATAAAAAGACATACATCTCATAAACCGACACATAATAATTAATTTTCAGGAATATACATCATTCCTATATTTTTCATAAATGGAGTAATCGATACATTGACTCACAACTAATAAGAAAAAAAGTTTAGCATCCACAACAAAAATGGGAGCCCAGTAGTATAGTGGTTAGAATAACTACGTTATGTGCCCGAGAGGTGATCACAGAATTTTTTAAAAGGGGTAACAAATCCGTAATTTTGCCGTTTTTTGGAAGGGACGTAAAATGGAAGTTCCGAGCATGCGAGATTTAAGATATTCATTAAAAATTCCTATCCTAAATAAACTTGGATAGGCAAAATGTAGGACTCCCTATGTATCATCGTCCGATTAGCCATTGCAGCATAAAGTGACTTTAAATAAATAAACAAACTTTTTTTTTTTTTTATTTAACGTCACTTTATGCTGCTATGGTTAATCGGACTGTGCTGCAGAAGGATTCCTAAATATTGCCTATCCAGGTTTAATTAGGATAGAGATCTTAAACGAGTATCTGACACAACATAGGACACACAAAATTATGCTAAAATAGATATAAATCCAGTAGCGATGATTGTAGAAGTATCAAAGGATATCGGACGATTATATACCAGATTTGAGTTAGCCGTTATTTCATTATCGATTAGAATGATATTGAAAAATAAAGGAGTTCAACTAGCATTCTGGTAGGAATCAGTTAAACTTTAAACTTTGTTGGCAGTTGTGAGTTTGACGAGACACCATAGAACATGCACTCACATTCGCCCGGAAGATGGCCTACATCGTAGGCCGAAACGTTGGCACAATTAAAAAATAAGTTTTACTAATTTTGTGTTATCTAGGACTGCATCCCCTGACCAATCCAATCCATCAGTTAAACTTTATTTCAGTTTCTATTAAAAATGAATCTTATTACAAAAAAATCATTACTTCATTATCAGAAAATATATTGCAAAGGAATCCCATCATGTTGGTAATTAGTTTATTAAGGAATACTAGAGGAGTACGCCCCATCCGCCTAACGGCGGACCAATCCAATTTTTAAAAATTATACAAATGTCCATTTTTTTGTTCTACAGTGGAAACTTAACGTTAAGAAGAGGTAAAACGATATTATTCTAGAAAATGAAATTCAGTTGATAATCCCCCCCTTCTAAACAGACAGTGTATTTAAACCCCCTAGTAAGCATATTAAATCATACTTACCCACTTAATATTGTTATAAGATATTGAGTATTTTGCAATTAGGTTTGTTTTACATATTAAAAAAAATACAGCTTAAAAGAAAAATTCTTAATATTAATCAGCATTCTCTGTATTGAGGGAGTGGAGTGGCTCAGTGGTAGAGCACTGAGTTGCCATGCCGGAAATCCTGGTTCAATCCCGCTGCAGGCCATGATTTTTACCCCAGCACCCAGACTCTATAAAATATTATAAAAAGTACCCAAAATAAGGGGGACAATCTGGCGGTTGAGCGTGACCTAGGACAAGTCACCTTGCAGAACCGTTGTCCATGAAACGGTACAGTCTCTACCACGTATTGAACCCCAGACCCATTCAGGTCCAGGAGCAACTTCTTTATATTTAGTCTTTTATCGGGCTGGATCAGTTAAATTATGAATATTTTTTTTAATTGGAAAATCACAAACTCACTTTTCCTGGGTTTAGTTTAAATCGTTACGGAAAATACAGCACTGTTTTTTATAAATTTAAATGAAATAAATGGGATGCATCTAATTAAGAAAACGAAACATATCATGTTCCAATATTTCGATTGGACTGTTATTTCAATACAGAGAAAGAAAAAAAATCCTGTACCACTACAACCCATGAAGGGTCCGGGGTGCAGTACATGGTAGAGACTGTACTGTTTCATGGACAACGGTTATGCAAGGAGGTGACTTGTCCTAGGTCACACTCAACCGCCAGATATTACCCCCTTATTTTGGGTACCCTATTTTTATAATATTTTATAGAGGCTGGGTGGGCCCCGGGAGGGTCCTAGATCCTATACGATCCATCTCCCGCTGCAAACAGACTAAATAGAAGTGATGCCCGCAGCGGGATTCGAACAAGGATTTCCGGCATGGCAACTCAGTGCTCTACCACTCAGCCACTCCGCTCCCTAATCGGGTAATTTTTATCAAATATATCACCAATAAAAACCTTTTTATATAATAGAGAAATGGTTGAATTTAGTGTTGCAGTTGTACGTCGTTTTAAACTGTAAGGTTATGTTCATTATTTCTGTTATGAGTCGAATCAGACAGAGGTAGGCCCTAATGATTTTTTATCGCTTCATTAATCAAAAGTGGTATAATGACTTTGATGACTTCGGTATCCATTAAGCTCCTGATTGAACCGACAGAGTTCTTAACAAACTGTGACCTACTTAATAGGAACAGTCAATTTATCAATGGAAATAAATTTACTATGGTTAGCAAACTGGAATTTATTTCCTATTTTAATGTATATAAATATATAAAATATATTAAATTCTATTTTATTGAACACTAGCGACCCGCCCAGACAATTGCACGGGTAGGAAGACATATTATGACTACATGTTTGTCTGTCTAATGTATTTTATTATGTAGATATTATAAACATAAAAACAGAACAAAATATTTCGTTATATACGAATATATTATCACGCGCATTAAGTTTTTGCGATAACTTATGAGATACTCATTTAAATTATATTGTATAAAATATTCTACTAATGAGCATGAAATGCTTAAGGTAACTAAATTAATAAAGTTGCTAAGAATTAATACTGTACTCGCCTAAATAGCTTTCCAAATAGCGCATTGTACGTTACCAATTTTTTAGATAAATATATGCTATCTTCGACTTTTTGATAGATCTATAAAAGAGGAATATTCCACCATGCATTGCTTCTTTGTATCTCAAATGGATTAGGCAGTAGCATCGATGAAACCTCCCTGGAGGCTATACTTTTTCTAATACTTCCAACAATTATCGTTATATTCCAACCAATTCACACAAAACCTTGACAAATTATATACCTAAACATTTCTCATGAAACGCTCTACCTATTGGTGAAAACCGCCAGAAAATCCTTGCAGTAGTTAATGAGTTTATAGAAAACAGACAGACAGACGCGGCAGAGGACTTTGTTTTATAACATGTATATAATATATAATATACTATGTTGTACATAAAAGATACAACATCTCCCCGTAAACTGATAGGTTAGGTCGATAAGTGAGGTCCAAGGTTAGGCCTACAACTAATTTCCTCTTCTACTTAGCTCATTTACTATGTCTCCGTTGAGGAAGGAATCAGGCGATGGTTCTCCTGATAATGCTTCAAATATTGACATCACTAAAAGCGATTGGTAAAATAACAATTAATAGAATACCGATTATGTCTTCCTTTACTTATCTTTAATTTAAATTCTAAACCTGTACCACTACAACGAGTATGGGGCTCAGTACATAGTAGAGACTGTACTGTTTCATGGACCACGGTTGTGCAGGGAGGTGATTTGTCCTAAATCACGATTTTGTGTACACACTTTATAGAGGCTTGACGAGCCTCTATAACAGATCAAATCAAAGTTGAGACAGATCAAATAAAAGTTTGCCAGCGAGCGGGATTTGAACCTAGGACCTTGGGCATGGCAACTGAGCGCTCTATCACTGAGCCACACCGCTCCCGTGTAACAAAAAAAGGTTATTCAGAACATTATATTACTAAAAATATGATCATTTTACTAAAAGTCAATGGTAGCTAATATGGTGGCATACTTCACTTAAATACGAAATAAATAAAAGTATAAATAATTATTTAAACTTTTCTTATACAAACATTTCCTCTTAATTCAACACTACGTGTTATATCTAATATAATAAATAAATTTAATTATTTATTATATTAGAATAAATTATAATTTATTATATTTAATTAAAATAATAATTTAATAAGTCAAATTAGCAACAAATGAGACATTGAAGTCATTATCTATGATTTTAATCGTAACAAAGTGAGGAGCATAGAGAATTGTCGGAAGGATTTTGTATTGTAAGGATTGGATACGAGTTGAATTCGATGGCTAAGTGTAGCCTCAAAACACTACCTCGTATCGAGTCTTATTGCAGTCATGTATACGAATCAACATTAAAAATTAGAATGACAAAAACAGTAAGAATAAATAAACTGTAGTCTAGAATTAAACTTTAAAACATTAAACTAGTTTTAGCAAATATCATCAATCCTAATTAGTGAAATAGACTCAAATCAATATTATGTTTATTGGCTAATGTCCTGATGAAGGATGGATACAGGCCATCGTAAATATCAAGATAAAATATTTTACTAAGCTATACAGGATATCTTAAATGTTATAACGACGAAAAAAAAGGTAAGAATATTACAATGTCGGAACTCGTTCGTGCGCAATATCTTCATAAAATATAATTTACCAAAAAATAAAATAAAATAAAAGAACAAGTGTAAGACAAGAGAAAGACGATACAGAATAAAAGAAAAATGAAATAAGAAAATGAACGAGTTGAAAGCCATCGAAGCGAAACACTTTTGATTTCGCAGCCAGCTCCCGTGAAGCAGTGCAAGTAACACGTAATAGACAGGCGGTGTGTGTGGAGGGTTTACAAATGGCAGGAGGTATAGAAAAAATTTAAATCAACAATTATATATTTTTTAATTATTTGGAAGGGAAATATATAAATTAAAATATTATATAATATTATACAGCGCTCTACTCCGCTAGTATAATATTATTAGCTTTGGGTAGTAGAGTAGTAGCTTTGGGATTCCACCAAGCCATCGAAGTCCTATCGTATCCAATCCTTAGAATGCAATATTTAAGTTGACATATTTACAACCCTCGTTCATTTGTTGATATACTAATTTTAGTCCGAAATCAGTTAATTGTATTAAGGGAAGTGTAATCATGTAATTCTCCTAATTTTTGGAGTCTATGACTACAATTCGACAAACGCTTAACTTGGAATCCTCATACTAGACTGAAACGACAAGAAACAGCTCGCCGTTTCAGGCTACTTCAAAACTTACTAGACAAACTCTCAAAGTTCCCAATTAATTACACAAAAGTCATAAAAATGACAATCACTAGACCCATTTGGACTAAAGTAGAATTTTGAGACTCCACAAAGTCATAGAATTCCTCTCGTATTCAATCCTAAAAATCCAAAATCCATAGTAAAATCCTCAATATTCCTTACTTTCTTACGAACAAAGTCATCCATAATGTCTGTTTGAGCAACCTCGAAATAGTTATTGGACCTTTCGATGAGAGCTCCGAAATGGATAAGGAAAATAAATTTCTGATTCAATTATACCAGATCGCATGTCATTTTGTTTGTAACCTTTTATTAAACTAATAACATAAATCAATTTTCATAAATTAAATAACTAATATTATTGAGAATGAAAAACAATTAATTAAATTAAAGAACAATTTAAACGCTTTTATAATGAGAAAATGAAGTTACTAATATTAACTAAATTACATACAACTAATTGATAACAAAAAGAAAACAAATATTATTTAATCTTACGGTAGTAAATTTAACTCTATTAAATTACAAATAAAATCTATTACAAAATAATGAATGTTTATGCGGTTTTCTGATTGCAATGATATAATAATGAAAACTCTTATCTGTCTGTCGAAGAAGTTTTCAGTAGATGGTAGATTCTCGGCAGGGCGAGCTGGATGTTGAGACGACAGAGGATTTTCGTCGGCAGGGCGAGCGAAGATGGTGAAACAATAGAGGTTGAAATGATCGACTGGGTCAATTCGAATTGGTTGAATCAATGACGAAGTTTAAACTAATTACACCTGCAGGTGGGGAGCAAATTAGTATCTTCGTCAAATTCACAAAAACAACTTTGGGCTCCTAGAGAGGATACGATTAGACGGGGAGCTAGCTACATAAAACAGGGTCGATAAGGTGCGTGCAGTTTTAGTCTATAAACTGGGGGGCCCAACTTAGTACGTCACCAAACGCCACTTCTTAAGGTCAGCACAGGTCGGATATGAAAATGCCAGCCGGTTTTCCCGGACGAAAAAATTGAGTGAAAAACCTCATAACGTGCGCGCGTGAAACTTCTTGTAACGTGATGTTCGATCCTCAAATAAGAGCGGTGTAATAGTGTAAGAAGTTTTGCAGGCCGGAAAACCCTCGTAAGAAGTGATCGAAAGTGCCGGAAAACTCAGCTGAAAAACCTCATAACGTGCGCGCGTGGAACCTTTTGTAAAGTCAAGTTCGAACCTCAAATAAGAGCGGTGTAATAGTGTAAGAAGTTTTGCAGGCCGGAAAACCCTCGTAAGAAGTGATCGAAAGTGCCGGAAAACCCAGCTGAAAAACCTCATAGCGTGCGCGCGTAAAAATTTTTTTATTTGATTTTTGGGTTCTCAACTAAGAACGCTGTAATAGTGTAAGAAGTTTTGCAGGCCGGAAAACCTTCGAAAAAAATTAAAGAAAATCGGCGTATATTAGAAATGAAAATTTTTCGCATTCGGCTTAATGGAAAATTAGTTTTGATGATTCCATTCAAAATATCTCTTCGTGCTATCCAAAATTAAAAAAAAAATCGTCAGGATACGATGGAAACTCGCTAAAATATAATAATTTTTTATCGCGCGCGCGATTTTATAGCGCTTACTCATTTTCCGTCTATTCGAGCCGCCGCCGGTAACGCCAACGTCGCAAAAAACGGGCTACTGACTTTTTTTTTTATAAACTCATTTACTGCGCTAATTATCAACCGATTTTGTTCAAATTTTTTTTTAAGTTCTGGGAATAGTTGCACTTTTTGATACAGTTGCTCAATAATGAGTACCGGATCTGGCACTCCAAGAAACATTGATGAACGTCGAGAGAAGATGGTGA
This sequence comes from Troilus luridus, assembly GCA_964056705.1. Classification (NCBI taxonomy): domain Eukaryota; kingdom Metazoa; phylum Arthropoda; class Insecta; order Hemiptera; family Pentatomidae; genus Troilus; species Troilus luridus. Next base: position 3,831,426 of record OZ057413.1, read on the forward strand.
TTTTGCCGCTCGTTTCTCGCAGCGCAAAAATGCGTATTTATTCATCCAACGCGCGGTCTATTTTACTAACGCGAAGCCTATTTTAGTTCTCAACCAGGATCGTAAATCTGCGGGTGACCGAAAATCGAGCTCGAGCACGTGAGAGCAATAAAGACATTAGGAAAACCCCAGCGACGAACGAGCTACGCGGACGCTGAAATGATCATTTCCCTTTCAAAATAATATTAGATTTTCAAGAACAATATGCTTTCTTTCTTGCTGCTGGTTCGCGGCGGAACGGTAATGTTTGAGATTTTGAACTTGTTGACTTATTTTTTTGTTGTACCAAAACTGTATCAAAAAGTGCAACTATTCCCAGAACTTTTAAAAAAAATTTGAACAAAATCGGTTGATAATTAGCGCAGTAAATGAGTTTATAAAAAAAAAGTCAGTAGCCCGTTTTTTGCGACGTTGGCGTTACCGGCGGCGGCTCGAATAGACGGAAAATGAGTAAGCGCTATAAAATCGCGCGCGCGATAAAAAATTATTATATTTTAGCGAGTTTCCATCGTATCCTGACGATTTTTTTTTTAATTTTGGATAGCACGAAGAGATATTTTGAATGGAATCATCAAAACTAATTTTCCATTAAGCCGAATGCGAAAAATTTTCATTTCTAATATACGCCGATTTTCTTTAATTTTTTTCGAAGGTTTTCCGGCCTGCAAAACTTCTTACACTATTACAGCGTTCTTAGTTGAGAACCCAAAAATCAAATAAAAAAATTTTTACGCGCGCACGCTATGAGGTTTTTCAGCTGGGTTTTCCGGCACTTTCGATCACTTCTTACGAGGGTTTTCCGGCCTGCAAAACTTCTTACACTATTACACCGCTCTTATTTGAGGTTCGAACTTGACTTTACAAAAGGTTCCACGCGCGCACGTTATGAGGTTTTTCAGCTGAGTTTTCCGGCACTTTCGATCACTTCTTACGAGGGTTTTCCGGCCTGCAAAACTTCTTACACTATTACACCGCTCTTATTTGAGGATCGAACATCACGTTACAAGAAGTTTCACGCGCGCACGTTATGAGGTTTTTCACTCAATTTTTTCGTCCGGGAAAACCGGCTGGCATTTTCATATCCGACCTGTGCTGACCTTAAGAAGTGGCGTTTGGTGACGTACTAAGTTGGGCCCCCCAGTTTATAGACTAAAACTGCACGCACCTTATCGACCCTGTTTTATGTAGCTAGCTCTTGGACTAGATGTGCACGGCTAAGGGCTCGCGACAACACTCACTGCTCGGTCTAGCCGGAGCGAACAAAAGCCGATCGACTTTCTTTTGTTTTCTCTCTTCACTTTTATAACATATGTTTTCACACTTACTACAAATATTACACTTATATCTAAACCAAATAAAATTACCTTTTAAATTAAATTATTCTAAACAATTATGAAATTAAACGTTTAAATTATTATATTAAATAAAAAATAAGAAAAGATAATGTTCTTTCTTTTACGAAAATATGATTTAATTTTTATGTTTAAAAGTAATAATATTTTATAAGGTTACTACTTCATCTGGCCTTAACAATGTCATTAAAACGATCTTAATGTCCTATTTGTTGCTGATTTGGCCCGAATACAATATCAATGTTTTCATGACAAACTTTACTCCCACTCAAACCAACTAGTTTCAAACCAGGCAACCTTTTCAATCGCAGATATTCCTCCGAAAAAAGATGATCCCGTGACTTTCTAAGCTGAATTTGTTATAAGTACTAGCCAGTACTCTCTACTTGCATTTATCCATATGCCATATATCTTTCATTTACTCGATGTGTTACAATTATAGACTAGAATAGAACATAAAAATAATTTTATTCTGGGACCAGGTCCCTTTAGAATAAAAGAGATAAACAGAATTAAATAATTATTAATCTGGCCAAAGGCCTACATCAGAATAAAACAATATTTACATAATATCCTGAAAGTAAATAAGTAAAGACATATTTACAATAAAAAGAAATAAGCTTTTGGAAAAATTATCAGTGAGGCGTATTTACAGTAGTTCATCAATCGATCAATTTGAATATATCTATAAATTATTTATTGATTATAAAGCATCTGATTGGGAATTTAGAAGATGTAGGAAGAGTTTATATTTAAATGAGGTTACAGAAGACGCATGACGGATATCGAGAGGAAGAGAGTGCCAAAGAGAGATAGAACCTTTATACAGTTTTAATTTTCAATAAATACATTTTTTAAATATTAATCTAATATAAAAAATATATTTGAGAGATACCAAACAATAGTACTTTAAAAAACACTTTTACGAACCATGAAGGGCCTGAAGAAAAATATTTATAAGATTATTAGCAACGGAAGAAAATTTTTGGTGTGGCCCCTAAGCACTGAAGAAGAGGTGCTTCGATGTTGATCGAAACGTCCGTATCTAAGTCTCTATTTAAGCAATAAAAGCAACGTAAGGTATTCGAAAATGAGGGGTTGCGTCTCCTTCCATAAAAAAAAAAATGGATGAAACTTAAAATCTAGCGTCGGGAAGATTAGGATTGACCTGTAAAGTTGCAATGCTTAGTAACGAACAAATTCCTTAAAAGTTAATAAACGCTGTGCCGATTGGGATGCCTCTGAGGGTTAGACCGAGGCGTAGGTGGGAACATCGCTTCAAGAGTGACCCGACGGTTTTGGGCTTGGGTAGTGGTACGTGGGCGGAAGTGCGTAAGCAGAGATTGATGGTATCGGCATCGAGCCTTCCGGTTCTCTAAGCGTTTTATTTATTTATATTTATATTATGTATTATTATTACACAGTTGCGAATTTCAGTGAATAAATTCAATTAAAAAAAAGTTATGTTTGATTGCTATTGATTGATTCATGTCGTTGATTGTTCTGTTAATGTAAACATTATTCTATTTGTTATTCTGAAAATAGTTCTGATGAAACTATGTCACACCTCGTTGCTGATATTCTTTGCAATGTCTATTCTTGTTTTTCCTACTCACGTCGAAAAATAAATACTTTTGATTCGATAGGGAGCGGAGTGGCTCAGTGGTTGAATGGTTCCATGCCTTAAATTGTGGTTCAAATCCCGCTGCGGGCAGTTACTTTTATTTAGTATATTTGTAGCCGGAGATGGATTATATAGGATCTAGGACCCTCCTGAGGCTCACCCAGCCTCTATAAAATAGGGGGGAAAACCTGGCGGTTGAGCGTGACCTAGGACAAGTCACCTTCTTGCAGAACCGTTGTCCATGAAACAGTACAGTCTCAACTAGTTCACGGGTCGTATTGGTACAGGTTTTTTTTTTTTATTCGATAGTTCTGAAAATCTGTATAGAATAGTTAAGGTACACAATGGATATTGAATCATGAAATTCGACCAGTCCGAAGATGGTTAACGTTTGGGGCTTCTTGTTCTTATTTACCCCCCACACCATTCTTCAATTGTTTTTTTTTCGCTCCATTTTGTTCCAGTTCTCGACGCTTTTGTTTCTGGCTTAACCTCCCATTTTTCAATTTTAAGATTAAAATTAGACTCATTTACATGACAGTTATTAGACCTATTTGGACATACGGAGTTGAGCTTTGGGGCTCTACTAAACCATCCAATTCATCTCGTTTCCAATCCTTACAATCCAAAATCCTTCGTAAAATCCTCAATGCTCCCTATTATGTCACAGACAAACTCATCCATCATGATCTTAATATCCCATATGTTACTGATTTGGCCCAAACTAGATACCTATCCTTCCACGACAAGCTCCAAACACAATTGAATCCGCTAGTCTCTCAACTTGCTTCCCATACAATTCCTGATAACCCTCCGAGGCGTCTGAAAAGAAGATGGCCTCGAGAGCATCTACTATAGAAGTTTATTGGAGTGCTCCCGATGGAGTTACTCCACGTGTGTTTTTCATGTCATAATGTACATATCAGCAGATTTACTAGTTATAATCATATTATAGTTGTAAATATCAATAAATTAAATTAAAAAAAAAAAAAGATTAAAATTGTTTCTTGTGTTTATAGATTCATTAGTAATTTTGGCTAATTCCAAGTCTTTCTTAATATTTTGGATCCATTCCCTTCCATCAACAAGGGATGCTACCTATTTTACTATTCTCTTTTCCTCAGTGGCGGATTAAAGGTCCAGAGCGCCCTAGGCAATAACTTTATCGGCGCCCCTGTACCGGCCATAAATGGCCATCTTAATTTTAACTGATTGTCAGCATCATAGCATCATGCTTGTATTATATTATAGATCAGCATTTAGTTCTTTCTTTCTTTGTCGATATGTTATTTTTTTTATTTATTTAAAAATTCTGAGCTCGCGCGCCCCTTGTAACTACGCGCCCCTAGGCACGTGCCTAGTTTGCCTTACTGATAATCCGCCACTGCTTTTCCTCATATTTATTTCTATGTTAGAATATTCTTCCATATCTTCTTCGGTCCAACTTGGTCCCAGAATTATTTTCCTTTCCTCTTTCTTTAGATTTTCCTTAACTGTTTTTCTGTTAACTGTAAAGGTTTCGCTGGGATATGATATTGTTGGTTTTATTACCGTTATAATGTTTAATTTTTCTGTTTAGAGATAAATATTTTTTATTGTTAAGGTTTTGCGAGCTTTTTCTATTATTTCTTATGCTTATTATTATTTAAGTAATTATTTTTTGTCTTCTACCCGGTCCTTTTTCTTGTCTAGTTTCTATTTAATTTTTTTTACCAAAAGAAACCTTTTATTAGTTAGCAGTATATAAATTTTGAATAGTAATCTTGTTCCCTTTAAAAAATCTACGTAAATATTTAGTTAGCTCGCTAAGATATTCAGGTAAACAAAGCTACCTGGAGACGTGACTTGAATTACCTCTCTCAAGATAATTAATGGACAGAACGCAGTAAGAGAGGATTAATTCATTAAGAGATAAGTGATTAATGTTATCATATTCCTATTCTAGTTAAGTGGCCTAGTCTAATTATCTTGAGTGCCTCTTATCTTCCACGTTCCAGCTGATAAGGCTCAATTCTATTTACTATTTTTGAAATTATTTATAATTATTTACTCTCCAAATAGTTCTAAGGAGCCAGGTTGCTATGCTAAAAGTTCCGGGTTCAAATACGGCTCCGGCAGATAAATTGTTTAATTGCTTACTCAGACTATAACCAGTCGGTTGAGCATGTTCCTGAATCACTTCTCACCACGAGTGTTGTCCTAGAAACAGTACAGTCTCTAGCACGTACTGAAATTTGGGCGATTTTGACCCTTGAAGGGATATTGTGTAGAGGTGGGAAAAGTATTTCCTTTTACTGAATCGTTCCTTTTGAGTTAGTTCATTCTATTGAACTAGTTCAAATGAACTACATAGTTCATTTTTCAAAAGAACTAGAAATGTACTGAACTAAGAGAGGAATTGAACTGTGGAAAAAGGGGGAGGAACTTAGAGGTCAAATCAACTAGAAAGCTTCAACTAGTTCACTTAGTTCAGTAGTTCGTCTTTCGATCGTAGGTCAGAGGCCGACGGTTCCCTGTCCGAGTGTGGTAGCTGGTCAGTGGTGTGAATTAAAAAGAACTATAGTTCACCAAAACAGAGAACGATCTTTATAGTTAATTATCCGGATCTACATGTATTATCTACATCAAATGCTAAATGTTATCCATTCTATTAATTAATTAACTAAAGAGTAAACTTATGTAATTCATTTATCGTTGTACTAATTATACAAGGCGGGAAATGCTTGTTATTACCAAGCTCGCGTCCGTGCTTGGGTTTGCGGACGATTTGGTACTGTTGGGTGAGGACGAAGAAACTATAAAGCTAAATACACAAACGTTAATGAATGCTGCTAAGGAAATAGGCCTGGGAATAAATTCGGATTAGACTAAGTATATCGTCAGTAGAAGGAAAGGGCGAAATTTTGGTGATATTGTTGTAGGAGGAAATAAGTTCCAACATGTGGAGATGTTTAAGTACTTAGGGTCAATGCTAACTGGAAAAGACGAAATTCAAGAGGAAATAAAGGCGCGACTAAAGGCGGGAAATGCTTGTTACTATTCGGTCTCGAAATTACTAAGCTCGCGTCTTTTGTCCCAAAATCTAAAAATCAGAATTTATAAAACATTAATCCTTCCATCTCTTCTCTACGGATGGGAAACTTGGCCGCTAACGCTGAAGGGTAAACAACGTATTCAGGTATTCGAAAATAAGGTGTTACGTAGAATATTCGGTCCAAAAAAGGATGAGACCACTGGGGAATATAGGAGATTACATAACGCGGAATTGCGAAGCATCCATCCGGTAAATATTATTCAGGTGATAGCGTCGCGAAGATTAAGATGGGCATGTAAAGTTGGTGGGCTTAGTAACGAACGAATTCCTTAGATGTTAATAGGCGCTGTACCGACTGGGAAGTGTCATAGGGGTAGACCGAGGCGTAGGTGGGAGGATTGCGTTAAGAGTGATCTGAAGGAATTGGGTTTGGGTGGTGCTCCGTGGATGGAAATGTGTTAGCAGAGGTCGGTGGTATCGGCATCGAACCTTCGGGTTCGTTAAGCCTTAATGTATTTGTTTATTTATTATACTAATTATGGGGATTTGATAAGAAGTAGACACCTGATTGTCTATAATAGCAAGTGTCTCCATTCGCCACCCACTAGTTTCAAACCTAGCAACTTCATAAATTCGCCATAATATTATTATACTTTTATTAGTTGGGGGTTGGTAACACTAATTAACGTTTTTTTAAAGACTTTTAAATAGTTCAGTTCATTATTGTCAGAACTGGTATGTTAAGAGTAGGATATCCCTATGTTCTATTATATAATGTATTATAATCTTCTAGATTTCTTTCCATTTTTATTATTCTTCTAAATAATAATAAAGCTATATTGACATCACATGTTTGTGACAAAATCCTCTCCCTTAGGAGGTAAAATGGAGTTCAGCTCCAAAATATAATTTTACAGAATATTAACAGAATAGTAGAAATATAAAATAAAATAAACAACATTCAATATAAACTATAAAAACAAAACAAAAATATAAAGTGGGCTCACTTAGGACAAATGTCCAAGAAACAGTACAGTCTCTACCACGTACTGAACCCTTCATGGGTTGTAGCAAGTACATTTCAACATCTTGAACGAATAACATTCAATTTTTTTATATTTTTAATAAACCATGATCTTAAACATCATTCAACTAAAACCGTTTTCAATTAAAAACTAGATATTAATATTGTTCAAAGCTTCTATTCAAATTCCTATAAATATAAAGTGTTATATCCCCTTTGGTAATGCAATGTTTATGTAGTTTTTTTCAGTTTTATTTAATTCTCAGTCCTGAAGATGGCCTAAAACTTAGGCCGAAACGTAGGACACAAATAAAACATGTGCATCTTATTTCGATTCCACCTCATTACCATTTTATACTCTTCCATGACACTTTGATTGCTATATACTTTGAGATAACAAGACATGCCTAACGGCGGACCCGGACCCGAGGAGTCGCCTTGTCCTCGTCCTTCGGTCTCCATGATCCTTTTTTTTCTGCAGCCGTTCCGGACCGCAACCACCGGGCAGCCGACCATGTAATGCATACTAATATAAAACCGGCCTGCTTTCTCGCTACTGATAATAATTGTTAATTTCCTGAATTGTAAATAAGATAAGAATGAACTGTTAATATCAATTTTCTTTAAGTTTATTTCAACGTATATATATTGGTACTTGCATACCCTAACTTTGGCAGCTAATAAGTAATGTATGAGTGATTCCGTGATAACTGTTACTATTTTTTTTTAATTATAAAATTTAAGGAGCGGTATGGCTCAGTGGTAGAAAGCCCTGGGTTCAAAACCGGCTGCAGGCAGCTTTTATTTAATATGTTATCAGCAGGGGATGGGTCCTTTGAGATATGTGACCCTCTTGGAGCTCACTCATCCTCAAAAAGCGGGTAACCAAAATAGGGGCGGGGATCTGGCGGTTGACCGCATTCTAGCACAAATCCCCCCCCCCCCACAATCGATATCAAAGAAACAGTACAGACTCTACCCCGTACTGAACCCTTCATGGGTTGTAGTAAGAAAATTTCAACATCTTAAACGAATAACATTTATATCTTCTTTATATTTTTAATAAACAATGATCTTAAACATCATTCAACTAAAACCGTTAAACTAGATGTTAATATTGTTCAAAGCTCTCATCAACGAATTATGTCATTTTACATTAGTCTATAATACGATAGGGAGCGGAGTGGCTCAGTGGTAGAGCACTGAGTTGCCATGCCGGAAATCCTGGTTCAAATCCCGCTGCAGGCAAGACTTTTATTTAGTCTGTTTGCAGCCGGAGATGGATCATATAGGATCTAGGACCCTTCAGGGGGTCACTCAGCCTCTATAAAATATTATAAAAATAGGGTACCCATAATAAAGGGGAAAAACCTGGCGGTTGAGCGTGACCTAGGACAAGTCACCTCCCTGCACAACCATTGTCTATGAAACAGTAGAGTCTCTACTATGTACTGAACCCCAGACTCGTTCACGGGTTGTAGTTGTACAGGTTTTATTTTTGTATAATACAATACAAAATCTACATATGATGTGAATAAATTAAGTATATTTTAAAATAGAAGCTTTAATTTCTAAAACGTTATTTAAAAAACAACCAATAAATTACTTACTTATCGATTAAATCAATTAACAATCGTACATACCTGGGGAAAAAATTAAATGCTGCTAATATGTATCATACATTTTTTTTTTAAATTACTTCTACACCAAACGACGGACCAACCCTCATTTTACGAACCATCCAACTGCTCATTTAATTGTACTTTAGTAGCTACTGGACGTTTTAATGGAGCTACCCCTCTAGTGAGTAAATAAAAATCTATTTTTCTTCATCCCCACAAGTAGAATGCCTTTGGTAGAATCACCTTAACGTATGTGGCAATCTATTTATTTTATTTCAAATGAAATATGTCAATCGAAATACATATTTCCAGTTTTTAGTTGCCAAAGCAGGCTAATTAGAAAAAACTAGGCCCCAACCGCAACGAACGACATTCCGTGATTAAGGATGTTTGATGAAGAATATTATACAAATATGTACGAAGAATGGGACAAAAAAACAAAGAAGACTCTTTAAAAGGCGCCAAGAGGAAGAGGACAATACAGAGACAGAGTGAGAGAAATGAACAGGAAATGACTCCTGCTGCCTTTATGGAGAGGAATCCCGAAAGGACTCAAAGGAAATTCTGCAAGGCCTTCGCAGGATTTTTTTCTTTTTTGGTGAGGACTTTAGGAGAGCTAATCATCAGGCACAGGCTCAAAAGATTTTTTTTTAATTTATTTTTTTTAGAACAAAATATTGCTATTATATACTCTATATATGTATTAATTTTGGATGGTAAAATTTTACATCGTAAGATATTAAAGTAATGCAGAATAAAACCATGCCCTTATTTGTTCAAAATTCCTTCTTTTGCTGTACATATAATAATATTAATCCGTAAAAAAGTTATTATTTAATGTAACCAAGGTTTGAAATTAACCATCCAGTAGATCTGGAGGAACAAATAGAAAAATAATTACAAACATTTATGTTTTGGAAGATATTACTAATACTCGTTGATGAATTGGACTGAATAAAAAAAAAACTGTATATCTACAACCTATAAAGGATTCAGTACATGGTAGAGACTGTGATGTTCATTGTGCGTTTTGGAGTGAAGCGACATGTCTGAGCTTTTTTCTCCAAATAAAGGGTACCCATCTAGGCTGGATGACCCACAAAAATATTCGCATATCTCAAAGGGTCCTGTGTGTGGGTGTTCACAGATTAAATTTATATTCAGCTACACCAATCCAAATGGAGAAGAAGGATTTATTTAAAACAATAAATATAATATAAAGAAAATACTAAGAGTAAATACAAGAGATTCTTATATTGCTTGTATAGGAACATTTTGAACACGTGTATTTTCTAACAGGCGGATCTTCTATATAAATATAAATCGCAGGGAGTATTGAAAGTAAACATTGTTTTTTCCCATAAAGCGTTTGAACCGAGCTGTTTCATAATACGATATATTTTAAACCTGATCTGGTCATGATAATGAGTACTTTCTCTGAATAGTTTTTTCAGAGCTTAGCAAGGAAGGTGAATCTAGAGACTATGAGGTCCACTAAGCACTGATGAAGGCCTGCGATGCGAGCCAAAACGTTGCCTTCTTATAAATAGTTACTAACTGTTTAGGATTTTATTTTGAATCGTGTCATTTTCATTATAATAATGTAGAAGTGATTTAGTCAGGTCCAGCTTGAAATGGGAGTCGTTGATTATTTATAACTCCAGTTCATTATAATTTATTTATTGAATTTTACAACTATACTAATAACACAACAAAAGTATATATTGTAAATGGCATGAATAAAGACAAGAGAGACTAACCAACGGTAGTAGTCAAATAACAAGTTCAACTTGAAAGGCCACGAAGCCAACTTCTTTTCAGACGCCTCGGAGGATATCAGGAATTGAAGAGCATGCTAGGTTTGATACTAGTGGGTTTGAGTGAAGTATTTCTTGAAAGGACAGGTATCGGGTTCGAGCCAGATCAACGACAAATGGGACATTAAAATCTTTATGGATTGCTTTGTACGTAACAAAGCAAGGAGCATTGAGGGTTTTAAGGAGGTATTTGGAATGTAAGTATTGAATACGAGAGGAATTCGATGGCTTAGTGGAGCCCAAAAGCTCTATTACGTAAGTCCAGATGGGTCTAATGATTGCCGTGTATATTATAGTCGTAATTAATTGGTGGATTTGAGCGTTTGTCTAGTAAATGTTGAATTAGCCTGAAACGTCGAGCTGTTTCTTGTCGTTTCAGTCTAGTATGAGGATTCCAAGTTAAGCGTTTGTCAAGGTGTAGTCCTACCTAGACTCCAGAAGCCAAAAGCTAGGAGAATGACATGCTTCCCTCAATACAATTAACTCGTTTCCGACTAAATTCGATATTTCCACCTATTTACCGGGATTTGTAGATATATCTATTTAAAAAATGGACAGTAAATAATGAGAGTTAAAATGTTAACAGCTGCAGAGTTTACTCCGACGAAGAACACCGGTCCATTCTTTATATTCCGCTCGACTGAGGAGCTAATGCTGTGTAGAAAGCGGGACGGAAGTTAATCGCGATCTGATATCCCTGAAAGGCTACGGGCAGCAAGTCGCTTAATGGGGAGTTTCTCGTAGTGTCGTGGGGCATCTGAAGATATCCCTTGGGATATACTACGATTTGTGGGAAGGTTTCCCAAAATTTGGGGTACTAGACCCTCTACGGGTTGTGTTGGAACAGACCCCCCCCCAACTTTTGTGGGTACAGTGTACAGCCGAAATCTGAGTGTTACGTTTTATTAAATTGGAGTGACAGTATCTGAATACTCGAGCATCTCTCTTGAAGAACTAAACTGCCCAAAAATTGCTAATTTTGTGATAATTACTTTGCTTAGGATTGATTTATTGAATAATACATTGCTAATGGCAAATAAAACACTAAATGGACGGTTGCATGGTTAAATATTTTTAATTAGAATCTTTAGGGAGTTGATTGTTTATAACAAACCGAGGAGAAAACAGAGGAAACAAGTTATCAAGGGGGACTCAAGCGGTCGATAATAAGGTCAAATTGAAACCTCAGTTAATGGAAGTTATGGTCCGTCAGGCATCCACTCTTTCGTGTTTGGCTCATGAAGAAATTATTGCAATAAAACAAAACAAATTCTGTATTGATCATAGCAGGGTTCTATAACTTCAGAGGTCGTCAATTCTATCGTACCCTACTCATTGAAGACGTTGTAAGGCTAGACAATACGAACCAAATTGGAAACAAAACGAATCTCAGATATCATTCTGGGAAAATTCATGGAATGAAGAAAAACTTTCGGATAGAACATCTAATGATATTTGAATAAATGGAAAAATAACTACAGCCCATGAAGGGTCTTTGGTTTCTTTACATAGCAGAGACTGGACTGTTTCAAAAGACAACCCTTGTGAAAGGAGGTTGGGGTCTGTTTCGGAAAACGCATGCATTCGGTAATTACGATTACTTATAAGTAATAACTACATATCTTTCAGAAATTTAACATGTAACCTAATTATCATAAGTTAATACACAGTAAACTCAGAGACGTGTGTGCACATCATATATCAACAAAGCCTATAATGATTGGAGAAGGTGTTGTTGAAATCGATGAGTCCTGCTTCTCCTAAAGGAAATATAATGTGGGGAGGATATGCCCGCAGCAATGGGTGTTCGGAGGCGTATGCAGGGGCACTATGGAGTGTTTCCTATGTTCTGTCCCATGTAGAACACCTGAAATCCTGACTTCTTGCCATTAAAGCTGCAATACCACTTGGGACAACAATATATTCTGATTGCTGGATGGTTAAAAACATTACGTTGTTAACAATTTAAAAAATTTCGTTGTCTTAAACATGGGTCCTCATACCTAGAGGTTGGAATCACTTTGGGCTTCAGTCAAACGAAGAAACAAAAATGAATATGGAAAGAGCAGAAATATGTTGGACTCTTTATGTGAATTCATATGGAGGAGAAGGTACGAGAAAGAATGTTTACTAAGATTTTAGAAAGCATTGTTGCTTATTATCCACAAATTTAATTGCAATTGTTTTGTTATGAGATTATATATAAATATTACAACGGTCACCTGTGGTCTAGTGGTTAGCGTAACAAACTACAAAGCCCAAGATCGCGGGTTCGTAGCCCGGTAGGTGGCCCTAGTATTGTTTGAAGGGAGTAAAAAATACTTAGTTACGCCGTCCTTCGGAAAAGATGTTAAACGGTGGTTCCCAGCCTGTTGTACGATGTCAGGTACTCGTTAAAAATCCCTATCCTAATTAAACCCGGATAGCCAAAATTTAGAGCTCCAAGTGTAACATCGTCCGATTAGCCATAGCAGCATAAAGTGACGTTAAATAAACAACAACTACAACTATAAATTTACACATGTTTTATTATGAGTATTTTATTCAATAGCAAAAATAAAAGATATTTAAAAAATAAGCTGCATGCGTTTTCCGAAACAGACCCGGAGGTTATTTGTCCCAGATCACAATAGAGGTTAAATGAGCCACAGAACGTTCTGCAGACCCCAAATGGTTCATCCATGACTGTTAATCGATTGAATAATTTATCAGCTATAGCTAGATTTGAACCCGTAACATTCAGCATAGAAACTCAGCGCTCTACACTGAGCTACTCGGCAGGTGATCCTAGGATTAAAGGGACTAAAAAATACTAGGTTATGCCGTCCTTCAGAAGAGGCGTAAAATTACGATCCTGAGACTATGCGGTGTCAGGTACTCGTTAAAGATTCCTATCCTAATTAAACCTGGATAGGCAAAATTTATAGCTCCCACTGTAGCATCGTCCGATTAGCCATAGCAGCATAAAGTGACGTTAAATAAATAAACAACACATTAAGTAACTATTAATTATTAGCCACTTACTAGACAAACACTTAGGGATTTATTTGGACTTATGTAATAGAGCTTTGAGATCCACAAAGCCATCAAATTCCTCTCCTATTCAATCCTTACAACTCAAAAACCTTCGTAAAATCTTCAATGCTCCTTATTTTGTTACAAACTAATCCGTAATGACCTTAATGCCCCACATGCTGATGGTTTTTCCCGAACACGAAACATGGCGAACTTTATTCAAATGCACTGGTTTCAAACATAGCAACCTCTTCAATTCCTGATAATCCTTCAAGGGCCTGAAAAGAAGATGGTCTAGTGACCATTTAAAATGAATAAGTTATCCGAGTACTACCAGTGGGTTGTTTTCCAACTTGCCTTTATCTCATGCTATCATTCATTCTATTTAATTTTTGTATCTCATATAATACAGTTAATAATTTCAACAAAAAGATTTTTAAAAAAAAGAGAAAAAGGAAATAGATTTCGCGGTTTGTTTTGATTTATTAAAATCTTTATATTACCATTTTTTATATCGTAGTAACTTATGTGAGCACAAAATTAATTAAAACAAGTATATTATTAATATTATTGTTACGGTCAGAGAGGGAAGAAGGACCGGCTGAGAGGATTGACGAACAATGGGATTAAGCGGAAGGGAATATAGAACGGCGTAGAGCCTTCTGGATCGGCCTGGATGGGGTGGTTTCGATCTTCCGAGAATTGTCCCACCCCGACCTACCTTGCCTATGTAAAAAGGCCAGCTGTTTCGCCCGAGTCAGTAATAAGCAGTCGTTAACTAGTGACAGTGCGTGTGAGTTAGTATCAGTCTGTAGTGAGTGAGTAATGCTGTGATAATACTGTTGTGATAGTCCTTGTGAGGAACAGTGTCAGTGATAATTAGTGGCCGTGTAATAAGTGTAATAAACTGTGTGTCAGTTTGTGATATTTGGAGAGTCTTAGGGTCGGTGGATTTTCATTAGCGAACTGTAAGTGTTAATTTGTAGTTATAAGCTATAGTGTAATTTTATTGTATTTGTACAAATTTATGTAAATGGTCAAGTTATTTAGTATTAGCAATATCTTATAGTATTTGTATATTATTTTAGTAATTAGATAACAGCTAGACCTAGGTTATAATCTGTAGAATATTGTTATTGTAAATTTATATTAGTTTAATAATTTAATTGTTTTAAATAATTTCCTTGTAATCTTTTTAATTTGTAAATAAATATTAGTAACTTGAAATTAGTAATAGTTCATTTTACACCCAGTAGCCCGTAACATTATTAAAAAACTTTGATTTCATTGAAATACTTATTATTCATCGATCACAAACTAGGCGATATTACATTTTTCATTTATTTTTTTTTTTTACAACTCAAAGTCTTAAAGGAAAACTAATAAATAAATAAATTAAAAAATCATATAATAATATACAACAATCCTTCGTTAGCCTCAAAGAGACTCAAATAGCCTACCCTGACCTTCTTGACGGCTGACTATTCTAGACGTTCTAAGAATACGTCCTTCCGGATCTTCGGGAGCGAACAATGGTGTAATAATAGAAGTGAAGGAACAGCTGTTAGTCCGCTCTGGGAGTAGCAAGACTAGAAATATTGCTGCGCTCGTTAAGTCAGTAATAAATAAATACCGTGGAAGCGTAGGATAGGATATCAATAATTAATGTCGGTCTTACTTGGACAATGCCTTAAAAAAATTAGTACTACGAAACCTGATGAGTCTTGGGTTCAGAACATGGTAGAGACTTGTTTCTAGGATATAAAGGTGTACAGGGAAGTCAATTGTCCGAGATCATACTCAATTCCCAGTTTACCCCAATTTAAGATCTGTAAAATCCGTCTGGGGGAGGAACGAAATGAATCAGTAAATAATTACAAAAAATGTAAACCTTCATTAACGTTGCTGTTGTTTGTGGATTAATGAGATTGATTGAGAGATTGGTATAGAGATAATGATGATGAAGAGTAATCATGACGTACTCATTAAGGGTACATGATATATGATTGGGGTCAGTACATGATAGAGACTGATTTTTTTCAAGAGCAACGGTACTACATGGAGGTTAGATAGATAGATTATAGATATAAATGCTCTTTTATTAATAAATTATTTGCTTACAATTTTTCTTTTTAATTTTATTTACAATATTAGCAACCACAGCATGGTACTATATACCGTCTATCGGGAGTTTGATTGAACTAATAAATAATAACAAAACTAAAAATAAATCAAATTTCCTTTTTTGACATTAATAATTTTTTTAATTTATTTTATTGAATTGTACAACTGTAATATATACGTCTAGTACAAGTGCTATATGAATAAATAAATACATATCAAGAAATGTAGAGGCATTACCCACTGGCAGCACTCTAATTACATTTCTATTATAGAAGGTCCCGAGGCCATCTTCTCTTCAGACGCCTAGGAGGATATCTGGAATGGGCTAAATCGGTAACATATGGAACGTTAAGGTCTTTATGGATGGTTTTATTTATGACAAAATAAGGAGCGTTTAGGATTTTTTTAAGGATTTTGGATTGCAAGGATTGAATACAAGAGGAATTTGATGGTTTGGTGGAGCCCCGACATTAATAATTAAATTCTGAAATTAAAAAATGTCTATAACGAGCTGCATTACTTACAAAATTATATAAACCTATAAAATTCTCTCCATTCAGAATATCTATTAGTTTTTGTTTTGAGATCAGCTCATGTTTTTAGTATCTTTTTCTATACGATTTAAAGACGGGACATACTGCCAGGAAGTGAAAACTATTTTCAATATCGTTCAAATTACACAGTGAGCATAGCTGTATATTTTGCGAATCAAATGGTTTGTAATTTAGATTCAGAAATTCCCCTCTACATTTCATAACTAAGCTATTTTTTTTTTGCTACTTTCAAATGTCTATGGTAATCTATTGTTTTATCTAAAGAGCTATAGGGGCCGTGGTTTGTGCCCTCTGATGATTTTCCATGGTAAACATTAATAAAATAATCATTGTACAGTTCTAACATTTTGGACATTTCTACCTCCCAAGTACCCACGGAGTTTAAAGTTAAATTTAATTTATAATTTATTTTGTTGGCAATTTCCCCCCACTCTTTAAACCATGACATGGAGGTAACTTGTCTTAGATGACGCTGAACCGCCAGTTTTTTCTTCCAATTAAGTGTATGATTTTTTCTATAATTTATATAGGTGTATCCCACAGCCTCCATCCGTGGCTGTTAACAGATTAAATAATTTATCTCTCACAGGCGCAAAAGAAACTCAGCCCTCTACATATCGCTCCATTATGCCAGATTCTGATGGATACAGAATAAAATTCATCGATAATGAAAAAGAAAAAGAAGAAAACACCTAATGCACGCATAACAAAATTCGTCATTGTTAGCAGAAAATGGGAGTAAATGAAATATCAAGGCCTTTAGGCCTTCTTTCAGTGTGGAGTTAGCTAGCTGTTTCTTTATTTAGTTTGTTGTTTTTTTTGAATTATTTAAGACATTTAATCCAATCTTACGATGGTTTATTTACATAGCGATGATTTTCTAAATTTAAATTTAAAAAAAAAACCGTACCGGTCCGGGAATGGGTCTGGGGTTTAGTACATGGTAGAGATTGAACTGTTTCATGGACAACGGTTCTGCAAGGAGGTGACTTGTCCTAGGTCACGCTCAACCGCCAGATTTTGTCCCCTTATTTTGGGTACCCTATTTTTATAACATTTTATAGAGGCTGGGTGAGCCTCAGGAGGGTCCTAGATCCCGTATGATCCATCTCCGGCTGCAAACAGACTAAAAAAGTCTTGCCCGCAGCGGGATTTGAACCAGGATTTCCGGCATGGCAACTCAGTCCTCGGTGTTATAATATGACCGAGGTACGTGCTAGGATAGCTCAAGTGGCAGAGTACCACGACGGATGCATGGGAGACCCGGGTTCGAATCCTGGACAAATCTCTTCTCTTCAAAATAAAAATATTTAAAAATTATAATTATTAAAAAAATAAAGTAAATTAAAAATAATGGTTATAACGAGAATGTAACCGATTCCAATTTATATAATATAACATCATTCCTATTGTATACCTTTATATAACATCTGATACTTATATTTTAAATTTATATTTATATTTCACTTCTCTGCCTGTCATACATGAGATTCCTATCCTTTACTTTCTACAATATTCTTCTCTATTTATTCTTAGGTATCATAATTTTAATTCATGTTCTTTCATTTCACTTATGGTACTCCCCATGAGTCTATTTTCATACTATTGTTTTCTCTGCAATACATTTCTATCTTTATTTTACTAAGTTTTCCATACTCATTATATTTATATCTTTTTCATTTTATTTTTTCTGTTTAACTTCATTTCTCTCTTTGTATTTTGTTTTGCATTATCACCTTTCTATACATCTACTATGTAATCATCTTTATTCATATATCCTTTCATTATATATCCTTCACTTTTTTCGCTCAATTTTTCTATATCTCTACATTTTGTTATGCTTTCTTATGTATTTTTACAGTCTATTATGTTTTTGTCTGTTTTCTCATAGCCCTGAAGATGACCTACACAGTAGGTCGAAACGTCGGCACATACAAAATACAATAAGTTTCACTTATTTGCTGTGTTTTACTTGACTGCACCCCCAACTATTTACATCCTATTATAGTAACCGATTCCATGTTGAACTTAATAAAAATTGAATATTTGCATCATTTAAATCTAAAAGGTTAGTTCCCATATAAGATGGGAATCATGTCAAATAAGTTTTGTAACCATGTCAAATTGTTTTGTAACCATGTCAAATTGTTTTGTAACCATGTCAGTCAAATCTCTGTGATGGTTACAACATCTGATCCATATAAAGTTTTGACAATTCTGAGTTGGTACTCCATTTCGTAATTTAAATTTAGGATCACCTCGTTTTACTCTCTACAAATAAATAATTGCTATTACATTAAATAATTGTTATAAAACTTAATAATTGTTATTGTAATTGCGATGAGTGTAGATCTAGGATAGAAAACAATATAAATAGCTTAACGGTAAACTAAAAAATACTTATTGAATAAAACTAGTTGACCTGAGGGAGAGGAGTGGCCCAGTGGTAGAGCACTGAGTTACCATGCCGGAAATCCTGGTTCAATTCCCGCTGCAGGCCATGATTTTTATTTAGTCTGTTTGCAGCGGGAGATAAATCATATAGGATCTAGGACCCTCCTGGGGCCCACCCAGCCTCTATAAAATATTATAAAAATAGGGTACCCAAAATAAGGGGGAAAAAGCTGGCGGTCGAGCGTGACCTAGGACAAGTCACCTCCTTGCAGAACCGTTGTCCATGAAACAGTGCAGTCTCTACCATGTACTGAACCCCAGACCCTTCATGGGTTGTAGTGGTACAGGTTTTTTTTAGTTGACCTGGGTTTATATGAGAAAGAAAATATTCCGGGTGGAGGTCAAAAAATCCTCATAAATATGGATAACTGTTTATTGGAAAGCCACCGCTTCGACCCACATTCCAGGTCATCTTGAGGGCAAAATTTGTTGGATAATTTTTCATTTGTTACTTTGTTCTCATTTTTAAATTTTCATTTATTACTTTGTTGGATTTAAACAGTACATCTTTGTCATTATATAATTCATCCACTCTGGATCTAATTTATACTATTTACTACATATAACTTTATTTTATCAATATACTGCATATACTGTTATTTCTTACCATGTAAATATTATTTTAATTTTGTTGTATCCTGTATATTTAGCCCTGAAGAAGACTTGCAATTAGGGTCGAAACGTTGGCTTACCAATAAAAAGTTCTCTCTATATAAAAGAATTTTCTTGATCTCCACCCGGACCATTTCCTTTTAGATATTATTATGGTTCCTTTTAGTAAAATTAAAAGAGAATTTCTAAGCTCGGACTGAATCCATTAACAAGCAGCGAGAAGCAGTAGTTAACCCGAACACACTTTGTGCCCCCGGACACAAATAGCAGTAGCGCCTCAAGGGGTGACCTCCGATGACGTAATAGCTGACGTAAGGATATCCCGGAAGTCATCAGGAGAACGGTGGCTCCTTCCGGCCTGTCACCCGCGTTACACACCTTTCCTTTATTTTAAGCATTGAAACCTTCCCTGCGTTGCTTAGGCGTTTCTATATTTCTTGCACGTCACGGTTTGTGAAAAGGGACCCATGCAATAGGGAATTCGTTCTTCTTTCATTGGCAAAAACCAGAAAATATTTAGCAATTGTATCCTAAATTACAATAAGGCTTAGCGAGCTCGAAGACTAGATGTCGATACCACCAATCTCTGCTTACAAACACCCCCCACGCCAAACCCAAATCCGCCAGATCACTCTTAACGAAATCCTCCCACCTACGCCTCGGTCTACCCCTCAGACTTCCCAGCAGCACAGCGCTTATTAACATCTGAGGAGTTGGTTCGTTACTAAGCCCAGAACCTTTACAGGCCCATTGTAATCTCCTATATTTCCCGGTGGTCTCATTCTTTTTTTGGACCGAATATTCTACGTAACACCTTATTTTCGAATACCTGAAGCCGTTGTTCATCTTTCAGAGTTAGCGGCCAAGTTCCACATCCGGAGAATCGGAAAGATGATGGTTTTATAAATTCTTATTTTTAGATTTCGGACAAAAAGTCGAGACGCGGGCTTAGTAATATCGAGACCGAATAATAACAAGCGTTCCCCACCTTTATTTCATCTTAACTTTCTTTTCTTATAGTTACCATAGACCCTAATATTAAACTGTCCGCCCCCGGAACCAAAAAAGTAGAAATACCGAAGAATAGAAGGATATTTCCGGTCTCAGATTAAGCCCAGAGGAGCCTACCACCACGCCTAGCGAAACGTTGGTAAAGAATTTGATGCAACGGTCGAAGCCAGAAGTAGTATTTGATGAATGGATTCATATTTATATATAGATAATTTTAAGGAAGAAAATAGTTGGGGTGCAGTCAAATAAAAACACTAAATAAGTGGTTACTTATTTAATTATGTGCCAACGTTTCGACCCACTTTGTGGGTCATCTTCAGGGCTAAGAAAGAAAAACAGACAAAATAACAGAACTATAAAAATACATTGCAGACTAAGTATATGATAAATGAGAAAAAATATATATGTAGAGAGGTAGAAATTTAGAACAAAAGTGAGCGATATATATGAATAAAAACTTACAGAGAAAATGTACAGAACGGTGGTGATGCCAAAAAGATTTTTTACAAAGATAAAAGAAGGAAGTAAACAGAAAGTTATTTAAAAAAAGGAAAAGTATAAACATCAGAGGTGAGAAGTAAAATTATGGAAAAGGTAGTAGAATATATATAAAAAACTATAAAATGTAAGATAATAGACTACTAGGGAGTTTACATAAGTAAAATGAAAGAAGGTATAGCCAAAATGATATTAAATAGTAAATAAAGGAAAAATAACAGTAGAAAGTCAAGATATAAACATAGAGTATAACAGTTTTAAAAATGCATACATATAGTATGAAGTGGTATAAATGTATGACATAAATATAGAAGGAACGTATAGAAATATAAGTAACAATATGGTATGAGCATGGAAATAGAATAACATATGATGAAATGGTGATGTTAAATGCTAATGAACATCTTACGTCTATCTTCCAGTCAACCATCCCCTCGCTTCTCATAGATAATTTTACATTACTTAATAATATTCATGTATTTACATAATTTTTATGAATAATTTTACAGTTATTATTATGGTATAGTTTTTAGTAAGCTTTCATGTTCGAAATACAACATTAGAAAAAAAGGAAGGTGAAATGGTAAGCAACATAAAAGCCGCGAAGTCTCCATGACCCGTGTTATACCATGGAGCTCTCAGTCCCCCTTTCTCACTGTAATGTCCCCGCCCGATGGGTTTAAAGGATTTATGAGAATAATAGACTATTATATTATAAAATAAAATTAAAATGATAGTAATATCAACTTGAATTACACATATTAACATCATTGATCGTATCCACAATGTTTTAGAAAAAAAAATATCGGTATCAATTCCATAGGTAGTCACTTCGAGTTAGGTCACGAAGTTTTAACTTTTTAATCGGTTTAAATGTTTAACCTTTTTATTAATTTCGAAAATAAAAATAATTTTATTATTGAGTGTATTTATTGACCGCTATTAATGTATTACTGACTGGGCACAGATTAAAAACTCGACTTAAACATGCTGTTTAGATTATATCAACTTTACTTCGAAATGTTTGTTGAAACATTCATTTCTTGATTAAATGATTACCGAAATACACACGTTTCTCATGATTACACTCTTTTTTTTTTTTTTTGAATACTAAACCCAAGAGAATAATGTTAAAATATAATATCATGCTAAAATATGTAAGGAAAAAATATTGAATGAATAAATAATATCTTATAGAAATATTATGAAAAAGGTGAGGTTCGAGTTGGAAGGATTTCCTTAAAAGGCAGGTTGCCTGCACTGTCCATGTTTGGAATCCCAACTCTTCGCTAGGCGCCGTGCATTTCGCCTTAACTTATTTAAAATAACCAACTAAAGCGAAGTGGAAAACAAAATAATTATTTTAAATGTATTTATTGAAATTTACAACTGTATACTGAATACATCAAGTAAATATAATAAAATATAAATCATGTCCCGGAATTAACACAAGTAGAGACTCTACCCAGTGGTAGTACTCAAATGAAAGTTCAACTTAGAAGGTCACGAGGCCATCTTCTTTTCAGACGCCTCGGAGGATTATCAGGAATTGAAGAGGTTGCGAGGTTTGAAACTAGTGGGTTTGAATGGAAATGAAGTTTTTCATGAAAAGATTAAAATCGGATTTGGCCCAAATCAGCAACAAATGGGACATTAAGGTCATTATGGATTACTTTCTTCGTAACAAAGTAGCATTGAGGATTTTACGAAGGATTTTGGATTGTAAGGATTGAATACTATATGAATTCGATGGCTTAGCGGAGCCCCAAAGCTCATTTTAAAAATAACATTACATTCTAATTAATAGAATAACATGTACAAATATTATGTCATAATATATTTAAATATAAATAAACCTGTACAATTACCAACCATGAAGGGTCTTGGGTTCAGTACATTATAGAGACTCTCTGAAATGTAACAAACAAATAAACACAAAAGCGTGAGTTTTATGCTTTCTTCTTTACATACTCTCCTACTCTTGATAGGACAATACTTGCGAAGGGCGGTGTTTGGGTTCAACCGCCAGGTTTTCCATCAATATAGGGTATCCACTTTGAGGAGACTGGGTGAGTCCCAGGAGGGTCTGAAGATGTATAGTATTCATCTGTGTACAGATTAAATAATTTATCTGCCTCAAGAGAATTCAAACCCGAGAAGAACAGCAAATCAGTAATAAAAAGACTGAGCTACTCCGCACTCTCCAACGTTATCATTAAGTATTTTTAATTTCTTTATTCGTTCTCTTAATTTGTTCTGACTGTTAAAAAAAACAGGGTAAATAATTCCACTTATGTAACATAAAATTATATAAATTAATAAAATTTAATAAACATTTATCAATGCCTTCACTCCGATCCTGAGAAAGTAGTTTAAGGACAAACCCAATTTAAAAAAAAACAGAAAGATAAAACCTAAAAGTCCTAGATAATTTTATTAATTCCATCTAAAACTACGTTTCTTATAACAGTAATTAATTACTTCTTTAGCAGTACTTATAATAATAGAATAATTAAAATGCTTTACGATCGACATTTATCCGCCGAAGAATACCAGCCGAACAGCCTTTCCAAGTACTAAAGTGTATAAAATATTTAAAAAATTACATTATTTAAAATAAAAAGTAAGTGAAATGATTAATTAAAATTAATACTGCATCGAAATAACCATTAAAATTAAAAAGACCGTAAGTAAAATTAATGGATTTTTTCACTTAATGATATTATCAAAGTACTTATCATGAAATTTATTACTAAACATAGAACAGATAAATGAAAAATAATAAATGATTATAATCTATTAAAGAGATGCATCCTCGATCCTTAAAGAGTTGGACGCGTTCTAAAGGCGTTTGACTCGGCTAGTTGCCTCACAGCATTCCTTCGGTGACACCTCTCACTAGGAAAGGTCTTGATGTCTTTATTTTTCAATAATGTTGCAATACAATATGAATCACATCTTCATACAATATGTATGTACAAATACATACAGAATGTTTTTATGAAGTTATGAGGTATGAAGAAAACATATATAAATAAATTATATTTATACAAATATTATTAATATTCTGAGATAAAAATTCTGAGGAGGATTCGTAGAACCAAAGTAGCACAAGAGGGGTATTGGCAAAAATCCAACGAAGAAATATACAGAAATTTGGAAGATCTTGAAACAGACCTCAAGGCCTGGAGACTGAGGTTCTTTGAGCACATGGTCAGAATGAACAATAAGAGGTTGAACAAATGCATCATTGCAATTTTAAAGTTTTAAATTTAAAAACGTTAGAGGATATAAACATATTACAGATAGCAATAAATATATAAATAATAAATATATATATATACATTTATTGAAATTTACAACTGTATACAGAATACATCCAGTAAATATTATGATTGAATAAATTGACATGAAAAGACAAGTAGAGAAACTACCCAGTGGTAGGACTCAAATTAAAAGTTCAGTTTGGAAGGTTACGAGGCAATCTTCTTTTCAGACGCCTCGAGGATTATCAGGAATTGAAGAGGTTGCGAGGTTTGAAACTAGTGGGTTTGAGTGGAAATGAAGTTTGTCATGAAAAGATTGATACCGGATTCGGGCCAAATCAGCAACATACGGGACATTAAGGTTATTATGGATTACTTTGTTCGTAACAAAGAGCATTGATGGTTTTACGGAGGATTTTGGATTGTAAGGATTGAATACGAGAGGAATTCGATGGTTTAGTGGAGCCCCAAAGCTCTATTCCGTAAGTCCAGATGGGTCTAATCATTGCCATGTATATGAGTCTTTTGTAATTAATTGGGAGCTTAGAGCGTTTATCCAGTAAATGTTGAAGTACCCTGAAACGGCGAGCTGTTTCTTATTGTTTCAGTCTAGTATGAGAATTCCAAATTAAGCGTTTGTCGAGGTGTAGTCCTAAGTACCGGATCTGTTCTACAGGACTTAGAGGGATGTTATTAAACGATACAGGGGGGCAGGAAGTCGCTGGTTTACGACGGAGGGTAAAGGTGATTTGATGAGATTTGTGGGAATTTATTTTAATCCTCCAGTTTTGACACCAATTTTCTAGGTCAGTGATGTGGGTTTGAAGAGTACAGGATGCTATAACTGGACAGATAATAGACATGTGTCATCCGCATACGTGGTAAGGATAGTATTAGGATGAATCGGGATGTCAGCTGTATAAACTGTGTAGAGAATCGGGCCGAGGATACTGCCTTGAGGAACGCCGGCAGATTGAGGAAAGAGGGGCGAGTAGACATTATTATGATTTACTGTGAATGACCTGTAGGAGAGATAGGATTGGATAATAAGAAAGTATGCTCGACATCAAGGAGGACTGCTGGACAATACAATCCACGTTCCAAAGCTGAGGAAATAACATCCACCACACGATGGCATTGCTGAATAGTGGAGTGGGATGTTCTGAATCCAAACTGGTGATCTGGGATAATGTGATTTGCATTTAGGATGGGATACAGTCGTTTCAGGATGAGCTTTTCCAGGATTTTACCCATTGATGGTAAAAGTGAGATAGGGCGGTAAGAGGAAGGGTATTCCGGTTTCTTTTTAGGTTTAGGTTTAACGAATTTTAAATTTGTAATCTTCGTTAAAAGTCCAGTCGATTGCATTGCTGTTTTCTAAATAGAAACTTTAATTTGCATATTATTAGAGGTAATTGTATGCTTTATAGAAAAACAAAAGAATAATAATAATCATAGAGGCTAGTTAGCTCTAGCTAGGCTAGAGCGTTGCCATGGTGAGGCGGAAGACCCGGGTTCGAATCCCGGCCGGGGGAAAATCTTTTCTATTCAAAATAAAAATATTTAATAATAATCGTAATGTTAAAAAAAAAAAAAAAGATTTATCAAATTTTGTATCTAAAACAACAAAAATCCAAATGAATCATGGTATGAAAGTAAACTTGACCTTTTCATATGTAATTTGCATATGCTTGTTAGTTATCAGGAAAACATACTCAAAACACTATACATAAATAAACTTTTCTATAAATGGAAACCATAAAAAGCAATATAAATTCAACTTTAGATACAAACATAAACATCGTGAAAGCCAGTTGCCTTATTTGAATTTAGTAAAAAACCGATACCCATACAAGGTTAGGTGGCCTTCCAATGTAAGAGTATGATTTTGCATTAATTATTACAGTACGTGCAAAAATAAATAAACATGATTTAAAAATCATATCTTAGAGAGGTGTTATACGTAGTGATATCTTAAACTATAATAGCAGCTATGATTTATTCAATCGAACTTTATGTGAATATGTAATTAAATAAACTAATTTTGGAAAATATACAATGTTATGTTTTATAAAATATTGTGAAAAGATTTATAAAAAGCCTCCGTAATAAAAAAAAAATTATATAAGTAGTCATGAGGACGTAAATAAAAGAGTGTATATATATATATATATATATATATATATATATATATATATATATATATTAGATCTTCCAGTCAACTATTTTCCTCTCTATCATGTATATATATATTATATATTTAAATATACTCTATAATTTAAATATATATATATATATATACATGATATAGAGGAAAATAGTTGACTGGAAGATCTAATGGAGGAGATAATTAGCCTGGGGTTGCAGTAAAAAATAAGACAAACTTATTTATTTAAGTGCCGACGTTTAGGCCTCCGTTGTAGGCCATCTTCAGGGCTAAGAAGGAAAAACATATATATTTCTTTATACTTCTTATACATTTCTTCTACATTATCATCACATTTTTGTATTTATATAATTCATATTTATTACTTCCCACACATAAAGTATCTAACATTTGAAATCTGTTCTTGCTACATAACGTGACTTTACATACATTACTTTCTATTAATTTCTTCTATAGTTATACTACACCATATTTAGTATTAATATTTTTATAATTTTCATACATTTTACGAGTATATCATTACCTCTACTACAAAGTTTTCCGTACTTGTATGTCTCACCAGTTTTCCATTTGTAACTTTGTCTATATTTTTCATTTTGTATCATACGTTTTACTTTGTCAATTATCTGATTTTTTATATTTCTTTACTACATCAGCTTTCTCTTCACACATTTTGTCATTTTGTTATTCTTAATTATCTTTTATAAACTATCCTATGCTATGTTTCTCCACTTTTCTATACTATACATGTTATTCTATATTTCTTAGTACTGCAATGTTCTTATAGTTATTTTTCTGTCTTTCCTTCTCAGCCCTGAAGATGGCCTACACTGTAGGCCGAAACGTCGGCACTTATAATAAATAAGTTTATCTTATTCAGTGTTATTTTTGGGCGGAGCCCCAGACTAATCATCTCCTTCAATAGTTACATTCTCAAGTAGTTTATTTATTAATCAAAACATATGATGGGGTGCACAAACTCGATTTAAAATATCGATAACTAACAATTCCTTCTCTGAATGAAAAACCTTTTTCCAGTCATTTGTGCTTATTATGAAATAAAAAGCACTTTATATGATTGAACATTATATTGAATCAATAACAATTACACTTAAACCATAAACATTAAGTAAGGTTATAAGTTAGAGTATGAGCCTAACAACAACTGCTGCAATGTTCTGGCCAGGGCTGGTTGCCATGGATACTCCCAGTGCTCCCTGTATTAGCAATATGACAGCGCTATACAACTTTATTATATGGAAACGTTTCGACTACATGTCATTTTCAATCCATCTAAGAACTTAATCTTTATCATCTTGAAAAGAGTTACAAGTCACATTTCTCTGTAAATTATTACATACAATAACAACAATATAACAAATACACATTTCTTAAAATTGTCCATAAATTAACATACTTTCAAAATGAATATCGATAACATAATTTAAATATTTGAGTACCAAGTGTCATGGCCGCAAGTGAAGTTACATTTTCACATCGCTCTGTACTTGAGACATTATTTTCAGACAATTTCGTTCATATCATCTCGTCAAACTCTACCAGAACAAAGTGAATAGACTAAACTACAGTTTACTTTCAATATTAGTGAGGTGAGTGACTAATAAAAACAATAGACCTAAAATAAATTAGTGACCAGCTGCTAAAGGCAGCAACGTGGCCTTAATCCTTCAGTAATAGATAGGACTAATACTCAATAGAAGCAAGATCAAGGTCAAGGCTTGGTGCTTATCTTCTCCGGGCTACACTCAGTAACGTGAACTTTTTATTTTATTTTACTTGTTTTTGTTTTTATTTTTATTATTATTATTTTTTTTCATTAGTTTAGTTAATATGTTTATTTCATTTAATACAATTAAATTAATAATAGTTTATAATTAATAATTTAAAATTTTTATTTTATTTGTTTTTCATTAATTAATGAATAATTTAAATATGAATGTGGACATCTCGGGTAGTGAAATGTCGGAGGAAGAAGCTCTGTGTTCCGAAATTAGTGAAACCGACTCACAATATCTTAAAAGAAGAACTTTACAAAAACGTCAGAGAAAATCTACCCCTGGGTCAGCGGGTAACTCGCCAAACAAAAAAACAAACAAAGCGGCTAGTTCAAAAACTTCAGCCACAAATAAACCATCGAAAGAACCGCCAAAAACCCGCAGTAAATCTACTGCAGTCAAGCCACCAGTAGCCTCAACCAGCACCAACGCTGACCACAGTGATAATACTCGTCAGAACAATCAAGAACGACAAAAATTCGATGACTTGGAACCTCCGCCAATATTTATCACGAAAATAAGTGATTTTTATAACTTCGGAAAAGAAATATCTGATCTTATCGGGCAGCCAAATTTTAGATGTTACTCCCGAGTAAATGATATAAAAATAAACACCACCAACAAAGAATCATATAAAAAACTCATAAATCACCTGACAAGCAAAAATTACGATTTCCACTGCTACCAATTGAAACAAGACAAATCATATAGGGTAGTTCTAAGAGGGCTTCACTCGACCACGCCTACGGCAGCAATCAAGAGAGATCTGGAAGAGATAGGCCATAACATCAGGAACATCTCGTCAGTGTTGCACCCAACTGAAAAATATCCCCTTCCTCTGTTTTTTGTCGAACTGGAACCAGCCAAAAATAATGTTGAAATATTTCAAGTCACTAGGCTTGTTTATTCAACTGTTAAATTCGAGGAGCCAAGGCACAAAAACACCATAGTACAGTGTACTAGGTGTCAAAACTTAGGTCACACGAAGACCTATTGCCACCACCAAGCCAGATGCGTCAAGTGTGCTGGCTCACATCTAACAGAAGTATGTCAGAAGTCCAGAAATGAGCCAGCAAAATGTGCTCTTTGTGGTGGGGACCACCCGGCGAATTATAAAGGCTGCCTGGTATACAAAAACTTCCAGCTACAGAGAACACATAAAATGCAAGGGAAAAGCATAGAGAATAATGTTCCTCATCCACCTGAATTCAACAACTCAACTATATTTCCGGAATTACCAAAAACCATTACAGATCAGCACATCACCAGAGTTCAACCTCCGGAAAACATAATCCCGACCTCAACGAACCAGCAGCAGCCTCAACGTCAGGCACCTCTCCCCTCCCAAGATAAACCACAGCCTTCCTATAACAAGCCACAAACCTCCCAACCCAAACCCCGAGATCCTAGAACCAAGCCTCAGAAATTCAATACTAAAGTCCAACCCCCACGTCAGCATATACCTCTCCATCCTGAAACCTTAATAGTCAAACTACCGCCACAGCAACCATATCCTACCACTTCCAATCACAACAATCAAATGAATCCTTCAGTTCATCAAACAATGAATGTAAATCCAGCACCTCGGGTACAACCCCCAGCCAACCTTCCTTTACCCGTTAATTATCAATATCAAACTCCAGACCCATATCCAGTCCAAATCCAAAACTCCATCGACATAAATTCAATCCTGTCATCCTTCCTGAAAGATCTCCAAGAGACTATCAAGCCTCTCATCATTCTACTCACGAGAATCCTTACCGAAGTTCCACTTAATTACCCACGATGAGCATAAAGCCCCTAGCTATCGTCCTATGGAATGCTAATGGACTGCATAATCACCGTGACGAACTTGATATATTTTTACACGACAACCAAATAGATATTGCTTTACTTACTGAAACACACTTCACTCACCGCACACATTTCTACATACGGGACTACATCACATATAGATCAGATCATCCTGACGATACAGCACATGCCGGTTCTTGTATCCTTATCCATAAATCTATACCACATTCTCTTATTCCTTCTACTCCAACTGACGCCATTCAATCAACATCAGTAACCTTAACGACTAGTCCTTTCCATATCACATTTTCAGCTGTATACTGTCCTCCTGGCAATTCTCTTTCTTATAACCTCCTCGAATCCTTATTCCAATCCTTCGGACCGCGCTTCATTGCCGGAGGAGATCACAACGCCAAACATCAACGATGGGGTTGTCGAACATCCAATTCCCGTGGTACCATCTTATCCCAAATTTCAACCTCTAATAGTTTCTCTATCCTCGCACCCATAAACCCTACTTATTGGCCTACATCCCTCAAAAAACGTCCAGATATTCTAGATATATTTGTTTCCTCACAGATTTCCTGCAATCAAACTGCTATAAAATCCCTGGATGACCTTTCCTCTGATCACAGTCCAGTTCTGCTTCAAGTGCATTCGATTCCCATTCCTAAGCCCTCTCTTCCCCGACTGATTACAGGACGTGTAGACTGGGATAAATTCCGATCAAATCTAGAAAATAATTTAGACCTCAAAATTCCGCTTAAAACAACAGGAGACATTAATTCTGCAATAGACAAACTAACAGAAGCAATACAAGTCAATATAAAATATAACACTTTACCAAGTAAAAATCATTATCAACAGAATAACTGGCCACTTCATATTCGCGAGTTATTAAAAGAAAAACGACGGGCAAGAGCAAAGTGGCACCGCACGAGATATCCATCGGACAAGAGCCATTATACCAAACTGACCAACAAATTAAAATCAGAGATCAGAACATTCAAAATTCAAAATTTGTATTACCGTACAGAAAATCTCAGTACTACTGACAAATCCTTATGGAATACCACTAGAAAACTCCTAAACTATAAAAAATTCAACCATCCACTTTTAACCGAATCCCAAACCTGGTCAAGATCTGATGAAGAAAAATCACAAATTTTCGGCCAGCGCCTATTCAAAACATTTAACCCTCATCCAGATATCCTTAATCAAACCCACTCTGAATGCATTGGAGCAGAATTAAGTATTCCTCTTCAGTTGTCCCCTCCTCCTAAAGCATTCCATCCTTCCGAAATATCAAACATTATTCATAGATTACCCGCCAACAAAGCCCCTGGACACGACCTAATCACATCCCAGATTCTAAAACGCCTTCCTCGGAAAGCGATCCTACTCCTTACATATATATACAATGCCGTACTCCGCACCACATATTTTCCTGATTCCTGGAAATTATCCATAATTAAGATGATTCCAAAACCTAAAAAACCACCAGAACTCCCATCCTCTTATCGTCCTATATCTCTCTTGCCCATAATGGGGAAAATACTTGAAAAACTCATTCTGAAACGTCTTCATCCTATCATAGAATCCAATCAAATAATCCCAGATCACCAATTTGGTTTCCGAACATAACACTCCACCATCCAGCAATGCCATCGTGTGGTGGACGTTGTCTCATCTGCATTAGAGCGCGGAATGTACTGCACGGGAGCTTTTCTCGATGTAGAGCAGGCTTTTGATCGAGTCTGGCATCCAGGACTGCTGTACAAACTCCGTAAATTCTTACCTTCAACTTACTTCCTTATTATCAGTTCCTACCTCAGTAATAGAACCTTTAAAGTAAACCATAATTGTTCCTACTCTTCCCTCTTCACCCAGTCTGCCGGTGTTCCTCAAGGCAGTATCCTGGGGCCCATCCTATACACGATATATACAGCTGACATCCCAACCCATCCAAGCACTGTCCTCACTACTTACGCTGATGACACATGTGTGTTATCAGTTAATAAGGATCCATTTGTTGCATCCCAATCTCTTCAATCCCATATCTCACACCTACAAGAATGGTGTCAAAATTGGAGGATTAAAATAAATCCTAACAAATCCCATCAAATTACCTTCACCCTTCGTCGTAAACCTACGAATTCCTGTCCTACTGTATCGTTTAATAATACACCACTGAACCCTGTCGAACAGATACGTTACCTAGGACTCCATCTGGATAAACGTCTCACTTGGAATCCTCATACAAGACTGAAAAGACAAGAAACTGCTCGACGTTTTCGCCTACTTCAACACTTACTGGACAAACGCTCTAAGCTACCAATCAATTACAAAAGACTTATTTACATGACAGTCATCAGACCTATTTGGGCATACGGAGTTGAGCTTTGGGGCTCTACTAAACCATCCAATTCATCTCGTATCCAATCCTTGCAATCCAAAATCCTTCGTAAAATCCTCAATGCTCCTTATTATGTCACAAACAAACTCATCCATCATGATCTTAATATCCCATATGTTACTGATTTGGCCCAAACTAGATACCTATCCTTCCATAACAAGCTCCATACGCACTTGAATCCGCTAGTCTCTCAGCTTGCTTCCCATACTATTCCTGATAACCCTCCGAGGCGCCTGAAAAGAAGATGGCCTCGAGATCATCTACTATAGAACTTTATTGGAGTGCTATCGATGGGTAGTTTCTCCACAAGTATTTTCATGTCATATTCTACATTTTTGCACATTTACTTGATATAATACCATTATAGTTGTAAATATCATTGAATTAAATAAAAAAAAAAAAAATATTTGAATCTGAAATAATAGTATACAGTTTTATTATTAATACCTTTTGTTTACATAGATGTTAATGAATTTTCATTTTTGGCATTATTGGCATCGTGAAATTAACCATAACAATTTATAACGAAAATTTTAACTGATTATTGTTATATTGTTTTTTTATTATTATATATTATTTTTCTTATACCAATGGAATTCTAACTTTTAGACTAAAGTTGATAAACACAAATTGTATAACTCATGCACAGGCCGCTCATGGGCCAGTCACAAACATCTCGCGATAGTGTAGTTTTTCCCTACCAAAAGTCACATCAAAAAAGAACATTTTACTTTAAAGTTTTTGTTTTTTTAAATATCTGTATTACCCTTATAGGTAAAGGTAATGAGTTAAAAATGAGTTTTAGCGATCTCATTTCACTTACAAAGGAACAGGTTTCCTAGTCAAGGGTTTAAGCCAACCCTTTCGAGTTTACCCAATCTAACTTATTCCTCAAGTGCCGGAGACACGAACACAGGAGTTTCCCCCCTACCAAGAATCGCTCAACGCGGCTGACCTAGTTTCTAATTCAAAGATCTCACAGTTACTCAAGAATTGTTGGATGAGAGGAAGCAGATAAGCAGCATTAGAAATATATGTAATAAAAGAAACAACGCTATTATACATTTTATCTTCTCAATGTATTCTAAACAAATGTACATGGGCTTTGTAGGAGAATATAAAACCGAAAATTATCAGTCAGTTGCTGGGCTTCATCCCCCCCCCCCCAGGCAATATAGAAGAAAAGACTAGGTTATTACGCACCGAAGAATTGGACACTGTCGTTTTCCCATGAATGCCTGATGACAAGTAGAGTCTCCACTCAGTGTCCCCTGCGTGAAGTGACACTTGTGGTGCGTCATATCTTTCAGGGAAGAGTCCTCGACACATAAGAGGAAAGAAGTGGCATGCATCAGCAGATATTTAAGGCATAGCGTGATAACTAAACAACTAAACTGTCCAAAAATAAATGGGTATATAGCTAATTTTGTTGTATTTAGTTTGCCTAGCATTTTATATTATTTTTATTATAAAAAGCATTAATCTTTGTTAGAAATTATACTAAATTAAATATTAATGTGGTTATTAAATATATAATATGTAATATCATGCAAAAAATATTACAAAATTTGCAATAACCTTATTGATTTTTGCCCGGTTTTTGTTGTTATTTCTAATAAATTTAATGATATATTAAATTTATTAGAAATAACAACATTAAATCATATTTAACATAATTTGAATTCAGTAATTTAGTTCAAACTAAATTACTAAAATCAATTATAATGCAATAAAACAAAAAACTCAAAAAGCAGAGCCTAAAATTTCAAAGCTACTAGGGTTTTTTATTATTCAATTAATATTTTATGCTTCTTTTTAAATGATTTCTCATTTTTAATTTTATTTAATATACTTATCATTTTTTTTTATAAATATTCGACTAATATATACTCAATATATTTTATTTAATTAAACATGACTTGACTTTTTTTTTTTTAGTTTTTGCGCATTTTACAACTATTCAACTAAATTCCGCTGTTTTTACACAAATTTTCAAATGTAATTGATTTAATTTAGTTTATTAATATTTTGTTTTAATTAATAAATTAATCATGTTTTCACTAGTAGAAAATAATGAACATTTTCTGGACTGAAAACGTAACAAATTTTCATAGAAAACTACTCAATAATAAATCAGAAGAGATCAATATAATTTTCATGAGGGAAAAAAATGAAAACAGAGAAGACACTAGATTCTTTAAAATTTATCCTTCAGAACAATGGAATTAATCATGAAGTTAAAAATAAAATTGAGAAAAAACAAAGACAATATTGGGAATCAAACCACTAAAAGATTTTAAATAAAGGAAAATTTTGATTTTTGTTTTTAAACCATTATATAAACCATGCAGTTGAACTCCATCGCTAAAGCAATCAACGCCTTAAAATATAATTTTAATACATTATATATATATATATATATATATATATATATATATATATATATATATATATATATATATATATATATAAACGGGAGCTGAAACCAGAATTACAGGAGATATTCTATATAACTCAGAACTATGAAATTTTATGAAGTGCAGAAATAAATTACTCACTTATCGATTAGTTCTACTTAAGATGTACATACCTGAAACAAAAAACAAAAAAATAAATTAACAGTTAAGAAACTGAAATAAAACAAAAATGTTTTTATAATTGGACCCATTAAAATATGAGTGCCCGCTAAGTATTGTTTGGAGATGTTGATGTTTGTTTGTTGTTGCTTAGAGGCGTAAAACCCTAGGGTCATCAACGCCTGCAGATTTTTGATTTTTATAATTATTTATCTTTAAAAAAAAAATATATATTCATATACACACACATACTAATAAATAATACATCTATAATAAGGAAATAAAACGATCAGAAAAAACAACAAATGCGTCTATAGCAGGGACAAAAGAGAATCAAATATTGCATATTACTTTACAGTTTGTAATGAATTTCACCACTTTGGAGATGTTGAGCATTGTTCATTTTTAAAAATCATAATTTTCTTTTTTTTTCAGGCTTGTTTTAAATATATATAAAAAACAATAATTTGTTTTATTGAAATAGCAATCTTAAAATCGAAATAATGGGATAAGATGTAGCAATTTTTTACATTTAAAGTAAAAAACAGTCCTATATTTGCATAACCGCAAAAAGAAGTCAAGAACAGTGAGTTTGAGATTTGCCAATTTTAAAAAATACTTTAATCCGTGTAATCGAGTAAGACAAAACACTAAAGAAAAATTAGATCCTGGATCCGTTGCTAGGCAACGCCGATAAAACATAACCACTAAAAACCTTTCTTGATATATTTAACAGGAACTTTCTAATATTTCTTTTAAGTAAACTTTCAGTAAAACTTCTCTATAATTTTTACAGAGATGATAAAATTAGGAAATATTTTGCGATAATAAAAAGTGTTAAAAGTTCCAATCAGTATTAACAGGATATAAAAGAAAGCGCACACTGATAGGCATATCTAATCATAAAGGGGTGATTTAAACGAAAAGTTTTTTATACAATGAATAGAGAGACATACATCAAATATCTATACTTTAATAATAATTTTTTTGGGGAAACTCTCAATAAAAAATAAAATAAAATAAAAAATAATATTTTTTCGGATTATTTTTATTTTAAAGAGAAAAGATTTGTCATGCCCGGGTCGTCTGCATCTCTAGTGCAGTGCTCTAACCACTGAGCGACCAGGGGTCGTATCCAACCAGACAAATATATGGGCTGGGATACGACCCCTGGTAGTTCAGTGGTTAGAGCACTGCACTTGATATGGAGACGACCCGGGATCGAATCCCAGCCAGGAAAAATCTTTTCTCTTCAAAATAAAAATTAAAAAAAATAATCATTATCAAAAGAACAATAAATAAAAATAAAATTTAAATATTTTTTCTGATTATATTTATAACTATAAAAAATAAAAAGTTATATTTATAACCTTTTCTCACTCTTCATTTGTTATTACTATATCATACCTTATTCCAATGAAATCCCCTCTGGTGTCAGTTCTCTATAATTTACCTTCAATAATGCCTTTGTGTCATGTTATTATTTAATAATTTTTATTATTTCATGTTATTCCTTATCTCTCATTCGATATTTATCGATACCCATTCCCTCTGTTTTCTGTTAGATCTACCTTAAGCGTTGCCCATTTTTATCACTCATACCTTTAGATGACTATATATTTTTTTATTCTTTACTATACATACTGGCTTCATCTAAATCCTTGCTTTCCCAACATCTCCTGACCTCTCAATTAAAGATGTTCTCTAAACAGGTCAATCATTTGCTTAAATAAACCAGTATTGAATAATCGATTTTGTTGCTTACGCGTATCTGTTTTATTTTCCTTAACAAGATATACACTATGTAATAAATATGTAAAGAATTTATTGCCTTTATCTCATTCATTTATTTTATTTATTAACTGTTGTTATTAATATATTTATTCTCTAAAATTGCTTAAAATCCTGTCGATTCCGTACTTTTTCGTTATTTATTTATTTTTTGTCACTTTTTAAATACTTCATGATTTGTATTTTTATGTAGCCTTCTAGCCAGATATATATTATCTTTATTTTTCTAGAGGGACTTGGTCCGAAAATAATATTTGTTTTTTATTCTACTCTATACTATTATTCTTTACTATATATTATTTTAATTTATGCGTATCTTGTATATTTAGCCCTGAAGAAGTCCTACAATGTGGGTCGAAACGTCGACTTTAATAAACAGTTATTCTTATTAAAGATAATTTTTTCTAATCTCCACCCCAAACAATTTTCTACTTTAAAATATTTTTACTATGGGGCTCCCCCAAACCATCAAATTCCTCTCGTATTCAATCCTTGCAATCCAAAATCCTTCGCAAAATCCTAAACGCTCCTTATTTTGTCAAAAATAAAACCATCCATAAAGACCCTAACGTTCCATATGTTACCGATTTAGCCCATTCCATCCTTGCATCCAATTCCATCCCGGACAATCCTCCTAGGCATCTGAAGAGAAGATGGCCTCGGGACCTTATATTATAGAAATGCTATTAGAGTGCTGGCAGTGGGTAGTGCCTCTACATGTCCTTTCATGTATCTAGTTAGTCATATAGCCCTTGTACTAGATGTATATATTACAGTTGTACAATTCAATAAAATATTTTTTTTTCCTTTTAAAATGCACTTTATAGAGATGAAGACGTTTTCTAAAAATAATAACATAAGGATCTTGAAGGCCAGCTAGAAGACCCGGTTCCCACAAACATTATCGCAGAATGGAGAGTGAATTCAGGCTGGCGTAATATCTTCCCAAGGAGACGCATCTCACTTCGTTGTGTTGTGTAACATTCTGCCAGCAGTCGCTATCCAGTCGTACGCCTTCCACTAACAGGAGTTTTCGTATCATTATAAGTATTTTACTAAATAAACATTCCAAAATGAGAGTTCAAAAATCTCAAAAATGCAAAATTAAATCAGAAATTTTGTATTACAAACTCGAGTTTACATGTTTATTAATTTGGTCAATTATATACAATTAACAGAAGACTGAATCGCTATGAAGGTCCCGGGTTCAAATCCGGCCGTGGCATATAACTGGGGCTCATAAAGTGGATACCCTTAATTAAAAGGGAAAACCTGTAGGTTGAGTGTGATTTCGGACAAATTGCCTACAAGCATAACCGTTGTCCATGAAACAGCACAGTCTCGATCATATACTGAATACAATGTACGTGGGTTGTAGTAGTACAATTTTGTTTTTTTAACCGAACCCTGCAGAGACCAAATAAATAGCATGCCTGAGTATCCCAAATGGATACTCCTCACTACTTACTCTATATGCCACGAATCATATAATTAAGTATATTTTATTATTTATAGATAATAAAATTAAAATATTATCTTAATAAATAAAATAATATAACGAGATAATCAAATAATCATATAATAAAATATAGAAATACAGTTTTTTTTTTTATTATGATATTCCGGAGCATCCTTGCACCACCTTTGCTGAGGATACAGCCATTATTTCTTCTCACAGCGATCAAAACCTAGCATCTATAGCTCTTCCAAATCATTTATTTGATTTAGAAAAGTGGTTCAATAAATGGCAAATAAGAATAAAAGCCTCAAAATCGAGCCATGTGAGCTTCTCTCTACGCAAAGCTTCGTCTCCAGCAGTCAAAATTGACATCGACGAAGTACCTTCCAAAAACTATGTACGTTATATCGGACTATACTTGGACAAAAGACTTACATGGAACGTACATACAAAATTAAAAAGACAACTGACAAGACGCTACAAACAACTATCCCATCTTCTGGACTACAGATCTTCACTTGACTTACGGAACTAACTACTTATCTATAACAGTTTACGAAAACCTATTTGGACATACGGAGCAGAACTTTGGGGTTCAACAAGTCCATATATATACAAGATACAAACAACACAGTCCGAAATTCTCAGAAAAATTGTTAATGCACCATGTTATATTCCGATTCACACCATACACAACGACATGAACATTCCCACCATAAAATCATGTATTCATAACATATACATAACATTCCACTCACCGACATAAAATCACCCAAATTCACTCGTTCTTCCGTTTTCCTACTCCCTGTTACCTGGATGAGATAGGAAAAGATTAAAAAAACATTGGCCAAGAGACCTACTCAACTATTGACATTTCCACTCCAAAACTTGATGTTTCAATAGAAAAGCAAAGAGAATAAAACTTGGATCAAATTTGCTGGATGCGCAATTGCGCAGGTGCAAATGGAAAATAATATATAGTAAATAAATTAACAAATTAATTATAAAAATAAAACAATCATAAAAGAACTACAATTAATAAATAATATATGATACAGTACAGAAGTAAACTAGAACAAAATGAAATTCGAATACATCTCAGGACTTTGTAAAACAGGAAGAGATTATCAGAAATATGGAATTAATAAAATTACAGAATATACCAAAATAACAACATAAATTATTCTTTTCAATAAATCCGGTCCTGGATATATCTTTTATTTTCAAATAAATATATATAAAAATTAATAAATAATAAAATACAATAAATTATAAAAATGGTAATGACGTAAGTCAACAAGATCCAAATTAAAATAATGTTCAAAGAACATTCTTCCCCTCGTATACATCGCAAACTGCGAGAACGCGTGGACTTGGTATCAGTGAAAAGAAAGGATATGACCACGACCTGGAAGCGTGCTTGATTGGGCCAGGATAGCTCAAATGGTAGAGTTCCAGACTAGCGATCTGGGCGACCCGGGTTCGAGTCCCGGCCCTGGACGTATATTCTCTTTTCAAATAAAAACATTTACAACAAATACTCTTATTCTTTACCATATATTATTTAAATTAATATGTATCATGTATATTTAGCCCAGAAGAAGGCCTGCAATGTGGGTCGAAACGTCGGCTTTAAAAAAAAACAGTTCTTACTAAAAAGAATTTTTGCTGACCGCCACCCAGACCAAACTAATAATAATAAATAAAAAGTTGATTGAAACTAATAATAACTCTCGTTTAAACTTGTTTCAATTATTATGATAAAGTTTAAAGTAGCCAATAAAAAAAAGTTTTACTGATCTCATTCCATTTACAAAGGCTAAGTTCAGGGAATCAACGGTTGAAGTCGAACATAGCTTTGGACTTTACCCAATCTAACTTACTCCCGGAGTTGAGCAACCTGAGATTGAAAACATGTTTCTCCGATTCCTTTCAAGCTCTGACTAAATTACTCTAAATAATTTACCTAATCCGAGGAACAATTTAGTTGGAGAATGTTGTTAAGATTAGGATTAGTCTCCAAACGGTAACTCACTAGAGATAGAATTAACTCAATAACACGTTAATTATACTTAATTACATGTCACATATATAGACAACCATAATCCTTACAATTTTATTATAATTAATAATATATTTTATGATCATGGATTCGAACCCAGATCTCCGCCTCTAACCATTTGAGCCACCGGGGTAGCTCCCTACCTATCTTTTCTCTTCAAAATTAAAATATTTAAAAATTATAATAAATTATAAATAATATAATGGCGTATGTCAAAAAGATCTTAAAATTAAAAGTAATGTTCAATGAACATTCGTCCTCGTGTATACATCGCGAAATTGCGAGAACACGGGGGATATGCGAACGGTGAAGAGAAAACCGACCGTTCGCATCGTAAGATTAATAATGGCACGAGCTAAAGGCAAGAGATACTACCCAATGGTAATAATCGAATAAGAAATTCAACTTAGAAGTGCACGAGGCCATCTTCTTTTCAAACCACTCGGAGGATTATCAGGAATTGAAGAGGTTGCCAGGTTTAAAACTAGTGGGTTTGAGTGGGAATGAAGTTTACGACATTAAGGTCATTATGGATTACTTTGTTCGTAACAAAGTAAGGAGCATTGAGGATTTTACGAAGAAATTTGGATTGTAGGGATTGGATACGAGAGGAATTCGATGGTTCAGTGGAGCCCCAAAGCTCTAATCCGTAGGTCCAAATAGGTCTAATGATTGTCATGTACACGAGTCTTTTGTATAATTAAGAGCTAAGAGCGTTTGTCTAGTAAATGTTGAAGTAGCCTGAAACGGCGAGCTGTTGTCGTTTCAGTCTAGACTGAGGATTCCAAGTTAAGCGTTTGTCAAGGTGTAGTCCTAAGTACCGGATCTGTTCTACACGAATTAGTGGGATGTTATTAAACAATACAGGAGGACAGGAAGTAGGTAGAGGTGGTTTGTTGAAAATCAAGAATTTATTTTAATCCTCCAGTTTTGACACTATTTTTCAAGGTCAGTGATATGGGATGCTATAACTGGATCAGTTTTGACTGGTAATAGACATGTGTCATCACCATACGTGGTAAGGATAGTATTAGGATGGGTTGGGATGTCAGATGTATAAACTGTGTAGAGGATTGGGCCGAGGATACCGCCTTGAGGAACACTAGCGGATTGAGAAATAAAGGAGTAGACATTATTATGGTTTACTATGAAAGACCTGTTGGAGAGATGGGATTGGATAATGAGAAAGTATGTAGGAGGTAGGAATCTGCGGAGTTTATAAAGAAACCCGGGTTGCCAGACTCGGTCAAAAGCCTGTTCAACATCGAGGAAAACCGCTCAACAATAAAATCCACCTTCCAAAGCAGAGGAAACAACGTCCACCACAGATTAAAAAAGTAAATGAAATTAATTTGAGTCACTCAACTGCTAGTAACTACTGGTTGTATAACTTAATTCAGGGGTGGATCGGGGCAGCAACTTTGATCCTAAATATGAACTAATAAGCCGTTTTCCTTTCACTATAATGGGCCTCGAATTTTTCCTTTCAAAATTGGTGGTCAGCACAACTAAAAGTTGGGGAACCACTGCGCTAGACCACTATTAAAGAAATCCTCCCACTGACGTCTCGATCTAATCCTAGGACGTTTACTAGTCAACTAAGTGCTTATTAACTGTTTAATAATTTGTTGGTTACTAAGATCAACAACGCATCTCAACCTTGGCGACGCTACCGCTTTAATTATATTAAAAGGTCACATGCTCACATTGCACAATTTCCTAAATCATTGACTATTCTTATCCTTCTTATCATAAATAACAGTTGGTATGGTAGTTCTGTTAAGTATAATTTTTTAATTTTCAGACAACAGGAGCGAGCTTAGTAAAGTCCGAAAAATGACAAGCAGTTCTTGTATTTCCTTTTAAATTTAATCACCAGATATTGTCTGGGACAGAGGAAAGCCGTATTATTGTCAGTTGCTTGAAATGGAGTTGTAACATAAGCAATAACTCCTTTTAAAGCCAAGATCTGACTTAGTAACTTATGTATAACGATAATAGTACCATTTACAAAAAATAACAATCTTTTTTTTTTTGTTGTTTTTTTCTCGTTAACCTAGAAATGTTATTCTGCTTTACATACGAAATAATGACCCCCGGAATAAGGAGTGGACTGTGAGATACATCGTAAACTGTTTATTACACATAAACATTTCATAAAATTTCAAACATAAAACCGACTTAACATGACACGAATATGTTTTCTTTTTCAAAATCCTCAACATGAGATACGCTCACAGTGAGCAGTAGACAAGGCCATGGAGGCCAGATGTCAAGAGAACATTCCCACATGTACTTGTATTTCACCTTTTCACCTCGGGGTTTTATTCTATCCACCCACTTCAGTCTGATAACCCTTTTTTTTTTTTCTTCTGTATAAATAACTGATACCAACTAAAGAAGACGTGTCGGTGTATATATGTATACATGTACGTATCTTTATTTATTTATGAGATTTTATTTTTTCAAATGCCCGGCATTTCAAAAGGCTTCCATCTGAATTAGTTCAAAAATATGGGCAAACATACTAATCTTTGGTACTTGTGTATTAGATGCACCACCAGAAAAGGCCAATGTACGCATGCGCAGGCAGTTACATTTTTAACAGTAATACTTACATTGTTTACAGATTCTTCTTTGTTTCTTCCTGTGTTCTAGAGTTGTATCCTAATTTTTGTTTGTTGCTGATTTGTTGTTTGTTTGGTGGTTAGGGGTGGTTTTTATTTTAAATTATTGATGGTATCCTTTAATAATATCCCACTGGTGCCTGTAGAACAGATCCGATACTTAGGGTTGCATCTTGACAAACGATTAACCTGGAATCCTCATACTAGACTGAAAAGACAGGCTACTTCAACACTTACTAGACAAACGCTCTAAGCTCCCAGTTAATTACAAAAGACTCATCTACATGAACATCATACGACCTATTTGGACTTACGGAGTAGAGCTTTGGGGCTCCACTAAGCCATCAAATTCTTCTCGTATCCAATCCCTACAATCCAAAATCCTTCGTAAAATCCTCAACGCTCCTTATTTTGTTAAGAATATAGTCATCCATAACGACCTTAATGTCCCATTTGTTGCTGATTTGGCCCGAACCCGGTATCTATCCTTTCATAACAAACTTCATCTCCACTCAAACCCTCTAGTTTCAAACTTAGCTTCCTCTTCAATTCCCGATAATCCTCCGAGGCGTCTGAGAAGAAGATGGCCACGTGACCTTCTTAGTTGAACATGCGATTTGAGTACTACCAGTGGGTAGTTTCTCTACTTGTCATTATATCATGTCATTATGTATCACTCAGCCAATTTACTTGTTATATTATTGTAATATAGTTGTAAATATCAATAAATAAATAATAAAAAAAAAAAAAAAATTATTGATGGTATCCTTTAATAATATCGCACTGGTGCCTGTAGAACAGATCCGATACTTAGGGTTGCATCTTGACAAACGATTAACCTGGAATCCTCATACGAGACTGAAAATACAAAAAACCGCTCGACGTTTCAGGCTACTTCAACACTTACTAGACAAACGCTCTAAGCTCCCAATTAATTACAAAATACTCATCTACATGACCATCACACGACCTATTTGGACCTACGGAGTAGAGCTTTGGGGCTCCACTAAGCCATCGAATTCCTCTCGTATCCAATCCCTACAATCAAAAATCCTTCGTAAAATCCTTAATGCTCCTTATTTTGTTAAGAATAAAATCATCCATAACGACCTTAATGTCCCATTTGTTGCTGATTTGGCCCGAACCCGGTATCTTTCCTTTCATAACAAACTTCATTTTCACTCAAACCCTCTAGTTTCAAACCTAGCTTCCTCTTCAATTCCCGATAATCCTCCGAGGCGTCTGAAAAGAAGATGGCCCCGTGACTTCTTAGTTGAACATGTGATTTGAGTACTACCAGTGGGTAGTTTCTCTAATTGTCATTTTCACATGTCATTATGTATCGCTTAGCCCATTTACTTGTTGTATTTTTTTTTTGATACAGTCGTAAATATCAATAAATAAATTATAAAAAATTATTGATGATATATTCCATTATTTGTTTCTATTATTATTATATTTATTTATATTATATGTTTCATTATTTCTAGAGTTGGTGTTGTATCCTCATTTTTCTTTGTTTATGGTTTGTTGTTTGTTTGTTGATTAGGGGTGGTTAGGGATGGTTTTTATTTTAATAAAAATAAAGTAATAATTTTTATTATTATTATATTTGTTTATATTATATATTTCATATGTTAAATATTCAATTATATTATTATTAGTTATAATTATTTGTTTCCATTTTTATTATTATATTGCATGTTATGTTATGCAAATTCTAACCCCAATAAAAATATTTAAGAAGGTTATCAAAGGCAACTGTTAGAAATGTAACTGTTGCGCATTAGCCTTTTCTGGTGGTGCATCTAATACACAAGTACCAAATCTTTTTATGATTTAGAACTTAGCAAATAGTGACGTTTGGTCTATTTATACCTCTTAAATTTTATTATGAAATAATAATCATTAAAATCATTTAAAAGAACTAACGACC
Organism: Troilus luridus; assembly: GCA_964056705.1. Taxonomy (NCBI): domain Eukaryota; kingdom Metazoa; phylum Arthropoda; class Insecta; order Hemiptera; family Pentatomidae; genus Troilus; species Troilus luridus. Next base: position 3,876,096 of record OZ057413.1, read on the forward strand.
TTTTTTTCCAAATGTTCTTATACCACTTTAAAAAATAACAGCTCATATTTATTATATACTTCTTACATTGATATGACATTCTTTTAAGCAACAACACTTTTGACCGCCTTGATTTTTTTGGTAATAGCTTCTAGACTAATCTCGTCAGCCCCGGTAAATAAGTGGTTAAGTCGAATTTCGTCTAAATGAGTTATATGATTGAAGGAAGAGTATTCGTTCGTGTTATTCTCATAGACTTTGGGCTCCATGTAGAGTTATAATATAAGCAATACCCACTTATGCAGTACGAAAACGATACGAATCCACTACCCACAATACGATTAACTCATTTGGACTTATTCCGGGTCTGCAAATAGAATATTCCAGCTAGATGCAAAGACAGAAGTGTCGTTTAAATTTAAAAACAGCAAGCTATTGGGCTCCACCAAACCATCGAATTCCTCTCGTATTCAATCCTTGCAATCCCTAATCCTTCAAAAAATCCTAAACGCTCCTTATTTTGTCACGAATAAAACCATGCATGTAATAAATATGTAAAGAATGTATTGCCTTCTATCTCATTCATTTATTTTATTTATTAACTGTTGTTATTAATATATTTATTCTCTAAAATTGCTTAAAATCCTGTCGATTCCGTACTTTTTCGTTATTTACTTTTTATTTTTATTTGTCACTTTTTGAATACTTCATGATTTGTATTATTATGTAGCCTTCTGGCCAGATATATATTATGTTTATTTTTCTGTTCATGTTTGTTATTCTAGAGGGACTTGGTTGGAGAATAATGTATGTTTTGTATTCTACTCTTTACTATTATTCTTCACTATATATTATTTTAATTTATGTGTATCTTGTATATTTAGCCCTGAAGAAGTCCTACAATGTGGGTCGAAACTTCGACTTTAATAAACAGTTATTCTTAGTAAAGAGAATTTTTTCTAATCTCCACCCCAAACCATTTTCTACTTTAAAATATTTTTACTATGGGGCTCCACCAAACCATCAAATTCCTCTCGTATTCAATCCTTCGCAAAATCCTAAACGCTCCTTATTTTGTCACAAATAAAACCATCCATAAAGACCTTAACGTTCCATATGTTACCGATTTAGCCCATTCCAGATACCTATCATTCCATAATAAACTCCAGGCCCATCCAAACCCACTAGTCTCCGTCCTTGCATTCAATTCCATCCTGGACAATCCTCCTAGGCGTCAGAAGAGAAGATGGCCTCAGGACTTTATATTATAGAAATGTTATTTGAGTGCTGGCAGTGGATAGTGCCTCTACACGTCCTTTCATGTATCTAGTTAGACATATAGCCCTTGTACCAGATGTATATATTACAGATGTACAATTCAATAAAATAATTTTTTTTAAACAGCAAGGAATTATCAATAATGATAAAGCAATTAGATGAGGCATTTCTTATGTAAAAGGAGTATAGGGCAGTAGTCAGGATTCCCTACAAGTATTCAGAAAAACAATTTGATATTTTGTTTTTCAATATTATTTCACTAATTGAAATTAATAGTTAACTAAAACATGTTTTATTTCTCTATTTTATCTCTTATTAACTGATTGTTTGTTTATTTAACGCTACTCAAACCTGCCGTCTAATCAGTGGGTTACTGAAACAGTGGGAGTCTTAGCATTTTGCTTATTAAGGTATATTTACGAGAGGTATCTTTAGCGAGTGCGCCATGCTTGTATCGTCCAGACCTTAAGTCACCTCTGAAGGACCACATAACCAAAGATGTAAGTGATTTACAATAATAACGACTAGGACATCGAAGAGGACAGGTAAGAAAGCACATCCCCTTCGAGACAGACAGTGGACGCTCAGAAACTAATCCAGGTGTTCCGACGTGACTAAGAAGTTTTTTTAAAGGTAAAGCTCTTGTAAAAAAAGGAAGGTGTAGCTGTCCGGAACAGCTGCACGCGCTCGCCCACGCCCAGTTAGGTTGCTAGGCAACAATCATCTGCTACGGGTCATCATCATCACCTCTCAGGTGTTGGCTAGCGATATCTTCCCGCCTACGTTTTATCAATTTTCGAAACTATGTTCCTGAGTGGAGCTTATAGTCTATTTAGTAAGCATACAAATACCAACAATAAATAACCAAGAAATATTTGGTAATAAATCCTGAACTTTCTATCATTAGATATAGAGGGAGCGGAGTAGCTCAGTGGTAGAGCTCTGAGTTGCCATGACGAAGGTCCTGGGTTCAAATCCCGCTCGCTGACAGACTTTTATTCACCCATCCTTAATAAAGTGAGTACCCAAAATAAGGGAGGGGAATCAGGTGGTTGACTCTTCACTCCACACACTTCACTCCAGACCCAGACTCTTCACGGGTTGTATTGGTAAAGGTTCAGATATGTAGTCAAACCTCATGCTTCATTTAAAAATGCAATTAGTGGAAGATTTTTATCATCTGGAAAGTCGATATTTAAGTCCCCACATAATATCATCGGTATATCATTAAGTTATCATAAAGACATAAAAAATCTTTTAGGCAACACGAAAAGCTTAACTAGTCATTGATGTTATAAGTTATTATTATTATAAAAACACCATTTAGTTAAATATTATTAATTTGATTTCAATCGAATTCCAACGTTTAAACTTAAGTTGGTTAAAACATATTCTATATATGTTAGAGAGAAAAATTGTTGACTGGAAGATCTAATGAAGGATGGAATTTGTTAGGGGTGCAGTCAAAATATACACACAAATAAGTGAAAATTTGTTTTTTATTTGTGCCGACGTTTCGACCTACTTTGTAGGTCAACTTTAGGCTAATAGAAGTGGCTGCTCAGTGAACCGTGTAACTGACCTGACCAGTACATTTGACAAGAACAACTTGTCAGTTACATACACAGGCCGCTAAACGTCAGGAGCATGTCGATGACATGAACCCATACGTTTTACACCAACCAAAAATGGTTCAACAGGGCTAAAAAAGTTTTCACTTAAAAAAAAAACATACAACTGTACATATTAAGGAATGTCCTTTAGAAAAATTTGTACACAAGATTGTAAAAAAAAAAAATGTAGCAATATTAAGAAAAACGTTACAAGAAAAATATTGAACGTAGGTAACAAAATAAGTCAAAAACCAGCACCTAATTTTTAGCGGATATTTTTCCCAACGTGTGAGCTAATGCGCCATTTGGTGCGCAAAAACCGGCTTAAAACAATGGCATTGTTCCTACCGGTAGGGTAGCTCGTAGGCTTCAAGTCCGTGGGGAAAAGAAGAGGGTCTTGAGAGTGCTTGTGGATTTTTTCAACACTTGATGAGCGAGGTGTCAGGTTACATATCCGCAAGAATGCGTCCATAAAAACTTCTTTGATATCATATAATATAGAAATATAAAACAAATCATATCCCTCAAAAAAAAAAAAAAAAAATACATTATATATTGCTTTATTGGCTTCACTACCCAAGCTATCAAGGAAAAGTCAGGTCCTTTGATCTGAATTATATTTAAATAATAAAATGGGATGCCACCCTGAGATCATTAAATATGAGATATAGTAATTCTACATCATTAATGATTATAAACATATTCCTCTCTTCTCCAAAGGTTGACTGGCCATGAGTTGTTTTGTAAATAAAGATTCTTATTCTTCTGATTGAATAACATTATATATTTATTGTGTGCTGATCATAGTTACAAGTTAACTTATATTTCTACTAACACAGAAAGAAAAAGAGACTGACTTTCGCTATATGAGACTGACTTGGATCTTGTAGCTTAAGAGTTAAGCTACCGATCCTGAAGAACCATAAACAATATATATATATGTAATAAAAATAAGCAGATAAATAATTTAATCTGTCATATGTAGAGTCACCCAGCCTCTATTAATTGTAAAAATTTTATATTTCGCATTAAAAAATATATATATTTTTGGTACTTTTGTATTAGATGCACCACCAGAAAAGGCCAATGTTGTAAGCATGCGCAAGCAGTTACAATTTATCACAGTTACATTTCAAACAGTAACAGTTACATTGTTTAGAGATTCATTCTTCTTAGTCTCTTCCTGTGTTCTAGAGTTGTTGTTGTATCCTCATTTTTCTTTGTTGCTGATTTATTGTTTGTTTGGTGGGTAGGAATGGTTTTTATTTTAAATTGTTGATATATTCCATTATTTATTTCTATTATTATTATATTTATTTATATTATATATTTCATTATGTTGTTATATATTATTATTGGTTCTATTTATTTATTTCCATCATTATTCTAATTCTAACGGCACAGTGCATCATTTTTAATTTTTGATTGAGATTCTGTAAATATATATATTTTTAAATTTCTTTATTTCTTAAGAGAAAAGATTTGTCCTGACCGGGATTCGAACCCGGGTCGTCTGCATTTCTGGTGCAGTGCTCTAATCCACTGAGCTACCAGGGGTCGTATCCAAGTCAGGCATGTGGGATCGGTGAAGAAAACGGATTTCCCTGACTTGGATACGACTCCCGGTAGCTCAGTGGTTTAGAGCACTGCAACGGAGACGCAGACGGCCCGGGTTCGAATCCTGGCCAGGAAAAATCTTTTCTCTTCAAAACAAAAATATTTAAAAATATATTTTATTCTACATATATTTCAAGAAGTAACATATGTTGAATTAAGGAAAAGGCTATCGCAGTGTGAGACTGCAGTTTTTTCATCAGACATCTGCTCGATCAGCCTGGGGTCGTTGTGTTATCTGGCTGCGCCCAACTTGCTTTCCTCGACGTTAATTCATCCTTCGAAGAACTGATAGGAACGGAACATAAATTCTAGTTTCGAAGGATTTGTCAATATTTATATATCTGATAAGTACATTTGTACTCAGTAAGTTTCTGTGTTGATGGTCCATGGATCAAATCCAGTTGTGGAAAATAAAATTTTAAATATATTAACAGCTACGGATGCACTCTATGAGGCCTTTAGACCCTCCTGGGGCTCACCCATGATCTAGAAAGTTGCTGTCGACTTCATTAGGGGAACAATCTGGCTGCTGACATGTTCAAGGAGCAATACAGTCTCTACCACCTACTGAACCGAAGGATTGTAATGTTACTTGTTTCAACAGACGTGCGGAAGAAAGAACTAATCTATAACAGTATACTAAGCCCTATGTGGACATAAGGAACAGAACACCGGGGAAAGGAAAACACGCCCATATTCAGAAGATACAAACAACACAATACATAATTCTAAGAAAAATTGTAAATGCTCCATGGTTTACTTCGAATTCCTAATCCCCCATGTAAATTCATATTGAATATACTAGCCATAAAATGACATATATAATAATATCCATTACAAATAAATATGGTACTAGAAAAGCAGTTGTTGCATCCCAAAGCCTCCAATCCCATATCACTGATCTTGAAGAATGGTGACAAAACTGGATAATTAAAATAAATTCTCAAAAATCGCATCAAATCACTTTTACCTTACGTCGTAAACCAATGACTTCCTGCCCTTCAGTATCCTTTAATAATATCCGACTGGTGCCTGTAGAACAGATCCGATACTTAGGGTTGCATTTCGACAAACGATTAACCTGGAATTCTCATACTAAACTGAAAAGACAAGAAACCGCTCGACGTTTCAGGCTACTTCAACACTTACTAGACAAACGCTCTAAGCTCCCAATTAATTACAAAAGACTCATCTACATGACCATCATGCGACCTATTTGGACTTACGGAGTAGAGCTTTGGGGATCCACTAAGCCCGAATCGAATTCCTCTCTTATCCAATCTCTACAATCCAAAATCCTTCGTAAAATCCTCAACTCTCCTTATTTTGTTAAGAATAAAGTCATCCATAACGACCTTAATGTCCCATTTGTTGTTGATTTGGCCCGAACCCGGTATCTATCCTTTCATAACAAACTTCATTCCCACTCAAACCCTCTAGTTTCAAACCTAGCTTCCTCTTCAATCCCCGATAATCCTCCGAGGGGTCTGAAAACAAGATGGTCACGTGACCTTCTTAGTTGAACTAGTGATTTGAGTACTACCAGTGGGTAGTTTCTCTACTTGCCATTAACTCATGTCATCATGTATCACATAGCCTATTTACTTGATATATTATTGTAATACAGTTGTAAATATCAATAAATAAATTATTTAAAAAAAAAAATTTTTTAAATATTGATTTGTGAACATAAATTTGGAAATATTGTTTCCAAAGTATTCAGATACAGAACGAATCGGCCTTCTATCCTTGGAGAGTTTAAACCAACTTGTGATTCCTTGAAAGTTAGCCTTCAGTTGATTTGAGTCATCGTGAACCATTCCGTTTATTCAGGGTTAATTCGACTGTAAGATTAAATATTGAAGGACCGGCGTAACTGAGTCAGTAGAGACTTGAACCTGGGATCTTCAGCATAGCAACTGAGCTCCCAGGTTCAAGTCCGACTATCTCGAATGATAGTGGAACCCCCCAAAAAATTTCCTTTGTCAAAGGTTCTGCTTAGAAAACAAACCTATTGTCGTTAATTTGAAAAATTATTTATATACTTGCACTGAGTTGCCATGCCGGAAATCCTCGTTCAAATCCCGCAGCAGGCAGTACTGTTATTAAGTTTGCAGCGGGAAAGGGATCATATTAAAATTAGGACCCTCCTGTGGCCCACCCAACCTCTATAAAATATTAAAAAATTAGGTACCCAAAATAAGGGGGAAAATCTGGCGGTTGAGCGGCAGAAACGTTGTCCATGAAACAGCACAGTCTCTATCATGTACTGAAACCCCAAACCCGTTCACGGGTTGTAGTGGTACAGGGTTGTTTCTCTTTTACACTTGGGAGCAGGGTAGCTCAATGGGTAGAGCGCTGAGTTGCTACGCTGAAGATCCCAGGTTCAAATCCGGCTGTGGTAGATAAATTATTTTATCTATTAACATCCACACATGGAAGTGAGATCTACAGACCCTCCTGGGGGACATCCTGCCCCCATAAAGTGGGTACCCTTGTAGAAAAACTAGTGGTTGTGCGTGATCTCGGTCAAATCATCTCTTTTCACAACTGTTTCCTTCCAATCACGAAATTGCACGCGAATTTACGAAACTTGATCCAAAACTAGTTTTTGTTTCACGTTACGTATTATACCAAAATATCTATATTAAAAGAAAAACAAAAACATTTTTTTTTTTTAATTCCTCTTCTACAGCCTTGCATTTTATTATTGCTTTCAATTTCATAACGGCTCTTCAAAGCTGCAGTTACCCACTAATGAGGAATTTCCTAAACAGTTCCATTAATATTTAACGACTATGGTAGTTCTAATAATGGTTTTCGCTTCGAAACTACTTGACAACAGGGAGGAATTTTATGGCTTCCAGGGGCAGGATTCACAGTACGGTTAGGTCTGATTAAAAAAAGAGACGGGAAAAGTAATTATACAACTTATATAACAAACCAAAAACAAATTAATAATATTCATTAATTATAAATAAATAAATAAAGTGTAATAGGAACGGAGGAAATAAATAAATGCATTGTAAATAGTAGTAATTACACAAAAAAAAACCTGTATCACCACAACCCGGAACTGGGGTTCAGTACATGGTAGAGACTGTACTGTTTCATGGACAACGGTTCTGCAAGGAGGTGACTTGTCCTGGGTCACGCTCAACCGCCAGATTTCCCCCCTTATTTTGGGTACCCTATTTTTATAACTTTTTATGCTGGGTGAGCCCCAGGAGGGTCCTAGATACTATATGTTTTATCTCCGGATGCAAACAGACTAAATAAAAGTCTTGCATGTAGCGGGATTTGAGCCGGAATTTCCGGCATGGCAACTCAGTGCTCTACCACTGACTAATTACATAAACTAGCTAAATATATTCTTCTACTGGACTAGAACAACCAAATTCATTGATAACAAGCAAATCATTTTCCCCATCGTACTAGTCAACAATATAAGATCATTGTTTGTTTGTTCACCAAAGTGAAGTTGTTTATTATAATTCTTCTTTTTTTTCATAAAGACGTTTTATTTTATAAACTAGAGGGTATGATAGTATAGGTAAAGAAATGGCGATATCAATGTTTACACTCAATCGTTCAGTTGTTTATTTATTTAACGTCACTTAATGCTGCTATGGCTAATCGCACGATGCTACAATGGGAGCTCTAAATTTTGCTTATCCAAGTATAATTAGGATAGAGATAAACAAAAAAAAACATAGCACTCGCTAGAGACAAGCATTTTACGTTCTTACCGAAGGACTGCATAACTATGTATTTATTATCCCTTTTAAAAATCTAAATACTGGCCTTGGTATAGTAGATTGTTTACTAACCACTGCACTACAGATGTTCACAAAACATCGGTTGATGGTTTACTTTTAGCAGTGAAATTGTTTATTTTGGTCATTTATTTTTACTTTTTCATTGAGACTTTTATGAATGTATTTATTCCATTCATTCGTATTCCATACTCTACCGTTCCTTCGTAGAGAGCGTAGCCACTAACGGGTCAGAGGTTTGGACACTCACGAAAAAGGCGGAGAATAGGTTGCTTTCGATGGAAATGAATTTCTGGAAAAGAAGCTGTGGTATATCGAGAACCGAGAGGGTCACAAACGCAGCAATCAGAGACAAGGTCGGATGTCAAAAGAACATCTTTTACCAGATCGGACTAAAAGGTTAAACTGGTATAGCAACTTAATGCGGATGGACGAAAACCGCTGGCCAAAGAAAATTCAAAACTATATACCACCTGAAAGAAGAATCCACGCTTTCAGACCGAAGAAAAAATGGATGGAGGATGTAGAGGAGTGCATGGCAGCCAGAGGCCTCCGTGAGGGGGATTGGATGGACAGAGAGCAGTGGCTTTTGGCTATTGGGGATATGACTCCTTAAGTTGTGAAAAACCCCAGGAAAAAAAAAACGGAAATGGTTTTTTCACTGTTTTATCTTTAATCGTTCACTAAAATATCGATTTTTTCATTCATATTTACTAAACTGGACTGCAAACTTTTGTAATCATGATCATGAAGAAAACCCAGTTTCCAGTCGTAACAATTATTTATTGTTCTAAAACGATTCGACAATTAAACCATTTCCAATTGTTAAAATTAAGCATTTTCCATCAAACAAACATCATACATAACTCAATAAGTTATAAATCAATTAACTGTAAAAAGAACAATTACAATTAAAGGTATTTTTAAAAATCTAATTATTTTATAATGAACTTTTAGAGGTATTTATACCTGGTTTACTAACTGTTTGGATATGTTTTATATATAACTAATATATATCCCACCCTGTAACCTCTACGACCCGTGAACGAGTCTGGAGTTCAGTACATGGTAGAGACAGTCCTGTTTCATGGACAACGGTTCTGCAAGGAGGTGACATCCTAGGTCACGCTCAACCGCCAGGTTTTCCCCCTTATTTTGGGCACCCTATTTTTATAACATTTTAAGCGGGGTGAGACCCCAAGAGGGTCCTAGATACGATATGTTCCATCTCCGGGTGCAAACAGACTAAATAAAAGTCTTGCCCGCAGCGGGATTTGAACCAGGATTTCCGGCATGGCAACTCAGTGCTCTACCACTGAGCCTCTCCTCCCCTAACTAATATATATAGCTAATAAATATTTAACTTATTGAGTTATATATGATGTTTGTTTGATGCAAAATGCTTAATTTTAACAATTGAAAATGACTTTAATGTCGAAACGTTTTAAAACAATGAATAATTGTTACGACTGGAAACTGTTTTTTCTTCAAGATTATGATTAAAATATCGATTTAAACATTTTGTTGTTCACCTAAAACTAAATCGATAAGAAAAATACCAGCATCTTATTATCCTATACTTATTAATATCATGTACAGTAATATTATGTACAGTAATATCAAGTACAGTAATATCATGTACAGTAATATCAAGTACAGTAATATTATGTACAGTAATATCAAGTACAGTAATATCATGTACAGTAATATCAAGTACAGTAAAGCATACAAGAAGTACGTGGCTTATAAAGTTTTATATGTGGAACATTAAATTTAATTAAGCAGAGTGTAAAATGGTGAGGTGGTGCAGTCAATAAATTACACAAAATAAAATTAGACTTTGTTTTATTTGTGCATACGTTTCAATCTAATTCTTGTCCAGTGTTGCAGTTGGACTCTTCATCCCTCGGCCATATTATTTTTTGGAATTCATTGACTGCATCCCCTCACCATTAAAGACTATTAGAACTATTCAGTAAACAATTTCCATTTGAATTTAATTTTAATTAATACTAAAACCTATCAGTTTTATAATTTTTTTAATATAAAAGTTTATAATCACGGAGCGGAGTGGCTTAGTGGTAGAGCACTGAGTTGCCATGGTGGAAATCCTGGTTCAAATCCCGCTACAGGCGAAGACTTTTATTTAGTCTGTTTGCACTTGGAGATGAATCATTAAAAGGATCTAAGGCCCTCCTGGGGCACACCCAGCCTCTATAAAATATTATAAAAATAGGGTACCAAAATAAGGGGGGGATCTGGCGGTTGACCTAGGACAACTCACCTCCTTGCAGAACCGTTGTCTATGAAACAGTACAGTCTCTACCATGTACTGAACCCCAGACCCGTTCACGCGTTCTAGAGGTACAGGTTTTTTTTGTGTTTTTTTCTATAATCTACTTAAATATAGACAGGCTACAAAGAAAGGAGAGTGGATCGGCCGTAGAAGGTACAATGCACAGATGGGGCTAAATTACTTTCAAAATAATCAATGCGGTTATCCCGCCAGTCCATTGTCTAACCTTTAAGTAACGGGGCACCTTAGGGGGTAACACTACCGTACTGGGACCACCCAGTGGGAGGTTTAATACTAAAAGGTGTTGGGTTGTAAAGAAAGTATTTAGCAAACACGCTACAGCAGATTCTTAGATTAAAAAAATGAAGTAACATTAATAGTAAAAAAGAAAAGCATAATAATAATCATCTCTTAATTTTTAATGGATAGCAGACTGGCTCAGTGGTAGAGCGCTGAGTAGCCTTCCTGAAGGTCCCTCATTCAAAAATAACAGCCATAGATAACCCCTGTTGGAACTGGGACACTCCTGGGGCCCACCCAGCCTCTACATAGTGGGTAGCTAAAATAGGGGGGAAACCTGGAGGTTGAGAGTAATCTAGGATAAATCAACCCCCTGTACAACCGTTCTCTAAGATTCCAACACTACAGTCTCTACCATGTACTGAACCCAGGGCCCTTTTTGGGTTGTAGTGGTACAACTTTCAGACCTTTTAAATTATCACTCTCCCACTCCATTCTTCATGCTCTTTTCTACCTAAATTTTTGCTTTATCGTTTCCCCATACTTCTTTACTTGTTACCACTAAGGTATGTCGTTCTGTGCATTTACTGCGATTCTTTTATTTAACTATTAACAATTAGATTGTTATATTTTTTTTACATAGATTGTTTTAACTTATATTCTATTGTATTACTTTTTGAATTATAATTATTTTTGTTATTTCTGATTATTTCTTTGTTATATATTATTTTGTAGTTGATTCCAATTATTTTAGTTTCATATATTTTTTATATCTTGTTTATTCAGCCCTGGAGAAAACCTGCAACGCGGATCGAAACGTCGGTTTCTAATAAGTTCCATAATTTAAGGTACTATTTTTTTTTACCTTTCACCCTGAGCATTTTTCCCCATTTTTAATTGAAATTTAGTAGTTAAAATAAGAAAATTCACAACTATTTACTAAAACAGGTTTCAGATACTCTTTAAATCTAGAGCTCTCAGCTCCAGATCCATAGAGCATAATATAAATAAACAAAACACGGTTTCATACAAAACAAGAAGAAAACATGAGCACGAATCTCACGCCATATATCACATGTGGAGTAAATAAAAGGTGGTTATGGTATATGCTTACATAAGCAATGTAAATTAATACGATGATGTATGCTTATCCTTGGTACAGTTCACGCCTGAAATCATTTTTAGTTCACCATTACCGTTTGTTGAAAAACAACACACATATATGTATATCTCCAGCACCTAGTGAATAATTTAAGTCGAATTTGGTCCAAAATGTGTTCATTTTACTGAGGGTAGTGAAAAAAAGAGTCATTTGCGTAGAATTTACAGTAATAAAATAAGCAATAATTCCTTTTCAAGACAATGCATGACTTGCAGACGACGGAAAATAATGCAGGATTTTATGTTTACAGAACTCGTAAAACAAAATTATGTGAAAATCACATTTTGACATTATGGTGAAGGCTGAATTATTTTTAAGTAGCAAAATGTAACAGAGGTAAAAAAACATTTTCGATTGGAACAGTATCAATAAATTTTTTTAAATTACAAAAGTCCAAAAAACTCAAACAATACTATTTGAAGGTGTTTTTTTTTTAAATAAAACATAAAATCCTGCATTATATTCCGGATAAACCAATACATGGAAGTACACAATTGTATCGTAACTATTTTCATTCAAAGTATTAAATACATAAGAATCACTTGCAATGAATAATTAAAGGAATATACAAGGCACAGCGCAATATTCTTTCTTTTTTTTTACAATTAAGTAAAAAGTTGTATTTAGGACTTCAGGTTAAAATCACACGTCAGCTATAATCAATCGAAATCTGCATAGTTGACTAATACAGAACACGAACGATCTGGATGACCTGGTTTTAGGTCAGATCGATATAAATCATTTTTCACAGCGACAGGGGACAAAATAATTGATTGAATTGAAATATTTAACATCCATTGAATTAATGAGGTTGGCTTCAGTAATATATCTGTGAAATCCGTCGTATGCTGGTTTATGCTGCTAAGGCTAATCGGATGATGCTACAGCGGGAGATCTAAAATTTGCCTATCCAGGTTTTATTAGGATAAGGATCTTTAAAGACTACTTGACATTTTACGTCCATTCCGAAGGACGGCATAAATAAGGATTTCTTATTCCCTTTGGAAAATCATAATGCTACCTGGTGAGCTGCGAACCCGCGATGTTGGTGATATGAGATTGGTATGCTAATCACTAGACCACAGGTAACCCCTAAATTCCGTCGTGCTAGCTCAAGGTCTTTCCTTAAATAGAGTCATTATTGTCTAGTGTATCATCAATGAAATGTTAATACTCGATTAACAAGCCTCAACATCAGCCAATAACCTAGTAACAACAGATCTGGAAGATAACATAACAATATACACACACATATCCACATATATAAAATGTAATGTATAATCAAATTAGGTTGGTCCTATAGATAATGAAGTTCCTTGGACGCACGATGTTTTTTGTTATAGTCATTATTTACTTGCTGAAGAACAGACGACCTAGAGAGGATATCTCTGCCACGCGTTGCAGCAAACCAAGGTTTCCACTATCCAGCAGGCTGTTTATAGTTCCATAACTCTATGAGTCCAACTCACCAGTGTCCTTCCCACCAATAAACAATCGGTTCGCATATGTAATTATCCAAATTAATATATATGTAATAATCCCCTGAACTGAATCTCCGGGTTGCTACTGACATCCTGGAAAACCATAACGCTATTCCCGACAGAGGGGTAAGATCATCCCTCCAATGCCTGGTCTGCGCAAGTTGCCTCCAGTAGTCCGACGAGCCTCAAATACTCGAGGGATGGGAGTTACGAGAGTAAACTGGTGACCAAAATTCGAACTCACAAACTTTAGCTCTGTAAGAAGTTGCACTTTCGCAAGCACTTAAACAGCTCGGCTACACCGACGCCACATATCCGGCGTTTACACTCCAAGGTCTTGGCTTTCCCGAATTCTTCTCCAATCGTCTCGGTCCAGCTACTTTCTTCGGTAGTTACATGATATTCATTTTATTAAAACCCTCTTCAACGTCATTAATTCAGGAGTCAGTCCGATATCTATCAATTCCCTGTTTCATAGATATTCTGGGAACAGTTTTTAAGGTAACAAATATTTTTTAAATAAAAATTTGTAGCATCTGTACATCCATATTTAAAATATATCCAGTTCAAATTTGTACCTTAAAAATCGTTAAAAGTTAACCAATTCCTTGGCCAATGTTAACACTTCAACATTGAAGAGGAAAAGGTTGATTGCATGTATCTTGAAAAAATTTTGAAAATGATTGGTGCAGTCAATAAATTTAACACAAATTAAGTACACCATATTTTATAACCAACGTATTAACGGCCTAAATTATAGAACATCATCAGGTCTGAGAATAAAACAAAACGAATACTATACTTATAATATGATAATAGGGGAGCGATGTTAAAAGTCCCGGTTCAAATCCGCCCGAGGCAGATTTTATGTAACATGTTTACAGTAGGAGATGAATCCTTTTGAATCTGGAGCTCTCCTGGAGGCCAAATGGAATCCGGTTGAGAATTAGCTTGGTTTAGGACAAATCACAACGCAACAAAGCACAACCGTTGTCCAAGAAACAATGCAGTCTTTGCCACGTACTGAACTCAGGACCCTCCATGGCTTGCGGTGGTAAATTTGTTTTCTTCTCCACCCCCCCCCCCACCCCCGATGAGGCCAGCTGAGGACCACGTGCTAATTTAAATTCTTCCCACTTGGCTGTCCACTCTTCCGTCCCTTCCAATATTCCTTCATCCTTTTTCTATGGTATTTCTTTCTGTCTTCAGACCATCTCACCCCAGATCTCCCCCTCACTATTCCCTGGAATCCTGCCATCCTCAAGATCTTCTTTCCAAAAATCTCTCTGTCCATAGTGTCGTCTTCCCTTATATTGTTTCTTTCCAAATCCTTCTTTACTTCTTGTTGACTTTTTCTCCCAAAGGTACTTTGAATATCCTTTTTGTTAATCTCGAATCATTTTCGAGATTAACAAAAGTTTTTTTATAATATAAAAATAATATAAACAAAAAATGATACTTTAACAAAGTAAAAATGGCATTAACTGACCCTAGCTAATATATAGGAAAACTGTTTAGCCGCAAGCCTAGGCCAGGGAGAGCAGAGCAGTGAGGCGGCACTTCCGAAGTCTCTAGCCGCGGCTAATGACCCGGCAAAACACTGCCGCACCTACATCGTCATTATAGAGCACTATCGATATATCGAAATGTCGATTCATCGCGGCCCTGCTCTTTATCGAAGGGGGAGGAAGGCAATACGGTCAATGCCACCTAATTTGAGAAGGCACCTGGAGCTATAATACCTTTTTTTTTATTACCTTTACCATTATAACCCATTAAGGTTCTTAGACTTAGTACATGGTAGAGACGGAGCAGTTTCGGTCTATTTACTTAACTAGGACTATTTCTTCTCCTAGATCACATTCAAACGGCAGTAATTCCACCAATTGAGGGTAAAACATTATAGAAGCAGGATGAGGTCAAGGAACCTGTAGATCTCATTGGATCCATGCGGGACAGAATTAATATTTAATCTTCAACAGCCGGATTAGAACCCGGAACTAATCATTGAGCTATCCTGCACCCAAGTACTTATATGTAAATAATTTTTTATTTTAACGACAAATGGTCCGGATAGAGTTAGTAGTTTCTTTTCTAAGTAGAACATTAGACAAAGGAAATGTTTTGGGGGATTCCACTGTTAACTGTTCCAAAGTAAGATTTGCCGTTGTCTTAATTTTGGAATTCAAATACAACTCAGCAATCTACACTCTGGCCTGATTTAAACATAGCCTCTAAAATAAATATTTTTATCTCCAGCTGGTACAAAAACATGTATTTTGGCTCTATTAATTAGGACTAAAGTACGTCTTTTCTCCCTGTGCATTAGAAATTGAGTCAAAAAGTCAACTTTATTCCCTAGGGAATAAAGTAAAAAGATGACAACCTAATTCGTCTAAATAATGTAGGTTTTGTACTGAAAAAGTTCAGGGTCAGGTCGGTACACCTGTCACACCGGCCATTAAAATCACCTGTTGTTTCAAAACACCAAAACTGGTAAGTTATGGATCCACCACATATTGTACAAGAAGCAAATAATGTTATTTCAAATTTATTGCCAGCTAAATCAAGTCAGATTTATAATAAAACGTACGATGGCTGAAAATTTAACATTTTAAAATTGTAATAATTGCAATTTTTTTTAAAAATTATTTTATTGAATTGTACAACTGTAATGTATACATCTAGTACAAGGGCTATATGACTAACTAGATACATGAAAGGACATGTAGAGGCACTACCCACTGGCAGCACTCTAATAACATTTCTATAATATAAGGTCCCGAGGCCATCTTCTCTTCAGACGCCTAGGAGGATTGTCCGGGATGGAATTGGATGCAAGGATGGAAACTAGTGGGTTTGGATGGGCCTGGAGTTTATTATGGAATGATAGGTATCTGGAATGGGCTAAATCGGTAACATATAAAACGTTAAGGTCTGTATGGATGGTTTTATTTGTGACTAAATTAGGAGCGTTTAGGATTTTGCGAAGGATTTTGGATTGCAAGGATTGAATACGAGAGGAATTCGATGGTTTGGTGGAGCCCCATAGTTCAATTCCGTAAGTCCATATAGGTCTAATAACAGCCACATAAATAAGTCTTTTGTAATTGATCTGGAGCTTTGAGCGTCTAGCTGTTTCTTGTCTTTTCAGTCTTGTGTGAGGGTGCCAAGTAAGACGTTTGTCTAAGTTGAGTCCTAGGTAGCGAATCTGTTCAACAGGGATAATTGGAGTACTATTACAGGATACAGTAGGACAGGAAGTCATGGGTTTTCAATTGCATATTTAATTTCAGTTTTTGAATTTATTGTAAAACATAAGATAATATAAAATATTATAGCGTATAGTTTGCCTTTTTACACCCCATCTGGAGATAAAATCTTGTATCTTGTGTCTCGGGACTAAATTGATTATTATTTCCAGTAATACTTCACTCCCTCGGCTTGGCCTCGTGAGTAAAGATAATTATTCCCTCGCATTCGCTCGGGTACAAACTTACAGCTGAGGGAATAATGATCTTCTTTAGCCCCTAGATGCATTAAAAATTAATAAAAAAGTGATACATTTTTAATCAATCAATTACGTTATATATTAGAGAAAATCGTCAAAGAAAACCTTCAAATTTTTGGCACATCGTGGCTTAGCAATTCCCCTCAGTGACTTCAACAGTGGACGTAAAAGGAACCAAATTCCTGAATTTGTAATGGAATTAAAAGTTAATTAAAAATTTTAGATACTCGCTAGTTAATTCATTAAAAAAATAATAAGTAGATACTAAAAAAAAATAATTCTAAATAAAATAATAGAGATTTATTTTGCTGAGGCCTAGGCACATTGCTACAAATACATAATGAAATATGAGGAAGAAAATGGTCCGGGTAGAGGTCAATAAATTTATCTTGGATGTGGATAATGTTTATTAATTAACCAACTTTAAAAATAAATAAATAAATAATGAAATAATTAGATTTATATGGAACAGTAATACCTTCATAGTCTTTTACTGAGATCTGTCTTCGCGGTGTTAATAATTAGAAGTAATATAATTATTGCAATTTAGATCAACAATGCAATCACGCTTATAAACCTGAAAACTTGTTTTTACTAATTACTATTTTCTGTCCCTTCGTTGGTTTCATTTGACATCACTTAAAGGCTAAAAGGACGAAGCTACAGTGGGAACCCTAAACTTTACCTATTCAGGTATGATTAGGATAGGGTCCTTTAACGAGTAATTGACATCGCTTAGAATCAGGACCGGCATTTTAAGTCCCCTCCGAAGGTCGGGATAACCAAGGATTTTTTAAAACTTCTTTATAAAAATCCTTAGACCACCTGCAATCTTGTGTACCAACCCATTGTTAGGCTAATCACTAAACCTCATGTGATCCTGAAACTTTTTTAGTTCTAGGACGAAGTGTTTATAAGCTTAAATATCCCAACAACCTTTCTCACACTCAATAAATATAATATCAATAACATAAATTCGAGAGGCTGGAAGTGGAAGCTGGAAAAATGGGGTTGCAGGTGAATGAGGAGAAAACCAAGATAATGGTAATAAAGAATAGTAAACAAAACCGACCACCTCATAGCTACACGTTTGGAAGACACACTTTCCAACGAGTGTCAAGTTTCCAGTATTTAGGAAGCCGTATAAATGAGAATTTGGATGAGGAGGAGGAAATCAGAGCCAGGATAGTATCAGGTAATAAAGCATGTTTTGGAGTGTCAAAGCTCCTGAGCCTAAAGTCCAAGCTGATGATATATAAAACCGTGATTAGGCCAGTAGTGACATACGCTGGCGAAACCCTCACACTGAATAAATCCAGCGTGGAAAAGCTGAATAGATTCGAAAGAAGAGTTCTTCGGCAAATATTCGGCCCAGTTCGGGAAAACGACCAACTCAGGATCAGAAGGAACAAGGAGCTAAGTAAGTTATATGGAGACCTAATGATATTGAGCTTCATCAGGACGCAACGCATCAAGTGGCTGGGCCACTTATATAGGATGGGCGAAGAAAGAACAGCTAAAAAGCTGTACAAAGGAAATCCGGATGGAGTAAGACCTCGAGGAAGGCCCAAAGCTAGATGGAAGGATGCCGTCTGTGAAGATCTGAGGCTGTGTAAGGTCTCCATCACTCGAGCAGGCGATTGGGATAGAGCTATTGAGCAGGCCAAGGACTTCTTTATGAGTCTGTCGCGCCATTAATGTAATGTAACATAAATTGTAAAAAAAAGATTTGACAATAATACATTGCCTTAAAAGACTCACTCCACGATATCGGCTATACATGTTTACAAACCTCTTTGTACCGATTATCCACTTCAGATAAACATTTCTACAAACATGTTTATACATGATAACAATTACACTTCATAACCATTACACTATTCATTAGTAAATTAGAAAAGTCATCGAAACTATCTTGAGTCGACTTATATATTTACCTTATTTTGATACGTAGATCAATTCCGCAATTCATGGAATCATAATTCACATGCTTTTGGATTCAATTTTGAGGAATCACAAGGAGAAAATGTGAACTGTTATTTTTGATAGTATGAAGTTTGTTCATTTTTCTCTGTACATAAATCAAATGAAAACTTTAAGAGTGACAAAATTGCGAAATTATCAATAAAAAATTGTTGACAATTTCACAAATTTGACAGTAATTTCTTCACAATACATTAATTATTAAACGTTAATGCACATAGGTACCTGCATTAATAAACTGGGGGACAATGAATGGGACATTTATTCATCGGAGTTGTTGAGTCGGAAAATTCTTCCTGTTGTAATATTACGTTCCAATTATTTTTTTCTATGAGGACCTTGGCACAGGACAGAGAAGAGTGGAGGCGGCGCACAGTGGAACGAATCATCGCATTTGTTGGACATTGGACCAATTCTCTAATAACTTAATTTGTCCTTTATTTTGATCTTAAATTATACTTTATACTTCTTCTCAACAAAATCCATAGATAAATTAATTGTGAAATTAAATCTTATATGGAAAATTCTGAATTGAAATATAAATTTTTCTAAAAACTCATATTTTTAAAGCATTCCACTGTTTGAGGTAATGCATTAAATCAATCGTGCACCTACTGTAAAAAAACTCATCCATAATAAGATATTTTAGGCAAATAAAACTTGAGATTATTTCAAACGTCTGGGATTTTTCGGTGAAAATTAGGGGATAAAACTAAAATAATCAATTGCGAAAATCGCTCAAAATCGCCCAAAAAACTACCTTCACAGTAAACAACTAGAATGTTTGAAGTTTTTTTTCCATTAGTCGGATTCTGCTGCTAGGTGCTATTTTCCGAGAAAATGTTTTTTTTTTCTTTTTCGGGCCTTGAGAATTAATTTAAAATAATTTCTGTTGATATTGGCGTCTACTTTTCGCAAGTTTTCTTTTGTTTACCAATGTTTGTTTACATTCATTTATCCGAATCCTTATCTAACATAATAGTATTAACAATGAAACTTAGTTTGTGTGTGGTATTTGAACGACATATTTGTAATGGTGCACATAGGTGCATTAGTCCCTACAACAAATCGTCAAGTTTTTAAATTTTTATTTATTTATTTTTTAAATTTTTATTTCGTTATTTAAATAAAACAATTTTATATAGGCACCTACATTTATTATAATTTTGATGTATCAATTATACCTAGTGTATTAACTAACAAAAGTAATTATCAATTATTACATTAATATTGTTTAATAATTAAATTATTTGGTTTGTTACTTTTTCCTTTGTATAACTTTATTTAATACCTATGTATCTGTCTTTCCATAGAATACTGTATTGTACTCATTCTAGTAGTATATAGGTACAATGTTAGAATTTTTACACGTTTCCCCTAAAATGTTTGATCCTGTTTATCATATAATTAAATAGTCCATTCAAAAAGCTTTAAACCCGTAGCAATAGCCTTATTCTAGGAGAACCAGAAGCGGAGATATTAATGAATGTCCAGGCCTCCCTAACGCTCGTTCCACTGTGCGGCGCCTTGATGCGGCCAAGACCCGTACTGGGTTGTAGAGCTGGTGTTGATTGATTGAATTATTTTTTTCTAAGGAATATTTTCTTGGATTGAAAAAATATTTTTTTTAATTTTTAAATATTGTTTTTTTATTTTGAAGAGAAAAGATATTCCCAGGGTTTCTACTTAACTTGACTGTTATGGAAATATTATGTTTTGGTTCTTGAGTTTCAGTCAGAAAGAAAGTTGTTGAAATAAACTGACTGAAACTCAAGAACCAAAACATAATACATATATATATATATCCCTTTTTAATTTATTTATTTATTGTTTTATGTATCATTTTTACATTATATTTTACTGCCTCTATCATGCACCATGAACTTTTTTCTTCATTCGTCTTATTTGACACTCAGGAAATGAAGAATATATGTTAAGCTCTGAAAGAGTTTTATAGTGTCGTTATTATGAGATATAATTACAAACGTTTTTAGCCACTTTTTTTTACGAAAAAAAAGGATTCGCGGTCATTTAAAAGCTAACCACAGGGGATTATTATTTATAAATTGCGTAAAAATGA
The DNA here is from genome assembly GCA_964056705.1 of Troilus luridus. NCBI lineage: Eukaryota > Metazoa > Arthropoda > Insecta > Hemiptera > Pentatomidae > Troilus > Troilus luridus. Next base: position 3,897,112 of record OZ057413.1, read on the forward strand.
ACAGGGGTGCCACTAATTTTGTTGTATTTACTTTGCCTTGCATTTTAATATTATTCTTATTATAAAAATAATTAATATTTATTAGAAATTATACTACATTAAATTAATGTAGTTATATATTATTATAGCTATCCCAGGTTAGTCACGAAATATTCAATTAAACAATTAGGCAATATTACCGAAACAGTCGAAATTGGATACTTTATATTATCCCAAGTAAAATAGTAAGTATTTGTTTTTATTTTTTCTTTGTTAAATGGGTAATCGCTTTTAAAAAATAAAATTTTCCAATTTTTCAAAAAAGTCAAAAATTTAGAAAAAAATCTGATGTATTAAGGGCACTGTGGATAAAATTCGATTAATTAGGGAGCCTCAAACCGAAAAAGGTTGGGAACCTCTGGTTTATATGCCTCTATACATTTCTGCGCAGTATATTATGCCGGATCAAACTAAATTTTTAGTAAAGGTTTTTATATCAATAAATGTCATAGCTAAAACGACTGCAATTCAACACTAACCGTCCCATATAATTGCCTTATCAAATTACCCACTTCCGTAATATAGAGACCACATGCTCCAACCTCGGAAGGCCATGGAACCAGCGGCCCTCGGGATCTGATACAAGGTCATCGATGGAATCTAACGGTTGAAAAAACATAAACAATAGGATTTTATATACCCGGACGAGAGGGACTGCTAGAGAACATGAACAGACCTAAATACAGGCTGCAGATGAGATACGGCCAACCTCTGGAGCACAGGGCACTCCTAAATAGTAAACGATATGGAGAAGTAATTGTCAATATATTTATTAAATTTCAAAGTGCAAAGTATGCTTCAATATAACACAGATTACTACAGATACGATGTTGATACCAAAAACATATAATAAACTCATTACTTGTTTAAATCATATAAAACCTGTACCACTACTACCCGTGAACGGGTCTGGGGTTCAATACATGGTAGAGACTGTACTGTTTTATGGACAACGGTTCTGCAAGGTGACTTGTCCTAGGTTGCTAAACCGTCAGATCCCCCCCCTTATTTTGGATACCCTATTTTTACAATATTTTATAGAGGCTGGGTGAGCCCCAGGAGGGCCCTAGATTCCATATGATCCATCTCCCTTTGCAAACAGACTAAATAAAAGTACTGCCAGATTAACCGATTTGAGCTCAGAAGCATCTGCATGGCAACTCAGTACTCTACCACTCAGCCACTCCGCTTCCTGTATATCATATAAGAGTACAAATAATAAAAATTAAAGGAGAGGTGTAACTCTGAGTCCTCACTTGGTATGCTGATGGTTCAAATCAAGCAGTGGCAGATAAAGTTTTTAATCCGCTATCACTAACGAAACCTGGGGGATACAGAGACCTCTAGATAGTGGGTACCCTTAATTGAAACTCCTAGAGAGTGAGCGTAGTAACGGGCAATCACCTCCCTGCGCAACCGTTTTCCAAAAAACAGTAAAATCTCTAACATGTACTGAACTCAAGCCCCTTCATGGATTGTAGTGGTACAGGTTCTATTTTTTTTATTTTTTTTTTATCAGTTAGCTATAAAATTGCGGTTTGGACCTAGAACATCCAAGTTTCTCACATGGACAATGATATGTTGCATGCTCACGGGTTAGTAAACCATCTAATCTATAATATTAGTAAAGGGCAGATTAAAAAATAAATCGATTAGCGCCTAATTAAATTTAAAAAAATATTATTAGCCATAATTAAAAATGGCTAATAAAATTGATATACCTCATTCATTGATCTAATGTTAAATCAAAAATCTTTTTAATTCATTTTTTCCATTCATTCATTGTTTCTTTAAAATTCAAATTTTAATGTAATCTTTTTTAACACTATTACAACAGCCACAGCAACGCGTGGCCGGGTCAGCTAGTACAAAAACACGTTTTAATTTTATTAAAATATATACCCTCCATGAGAAATATTTTCTATCAGAAGTAACTTTTCGTATAAATTTTAAGCGGTTCAGCATCATTTCTGTACATGATGAATAAAGGAGAGGTATAGTACCACTGTCAAGGATTGTAGAAGATTTTTGGGATTGTTAAGGCATTACCTCAAAAGCTGACTAATTTCGAGTAGGAGGGAGTTAGGTCACTCACAGCTGGTTATTTCAATGGCTGATTCATTGCTACCAAACAATGATATTGGTTAGAGATTTTAATATCAAAAGAGTTTGAGTATCATAAAAATTGTTTTATGCTGTAAGTAAAACTGTTCAACAAACGCAATACATTATTCAATACATTTATTTGAAAATTAAATATCTACTTCTTATATGATAGAGTTATCATTACGTTTTATTATTTTCGAATCACCCATTTTGGGATGCGTTGAATCAATTTCTTTCACGTAGAAGTGCAAACGCTTTCTTAATATGAGATTACTATTTTTCTTCTAGACTTCGGTTTTTTTTTTAAATCTTTTATTCTCATCCTTTAACTACATTCTTAAGTATAAAGCATTTCTAATTATTTAGCTGATTCAAATAAAATTGAACTCGATTGAACCAATTAAATTTTTCCCCCAGTTTTTTAAAGCATCAAATAGTATTTTTTTCATTCTATTGTCAGTTATTCTTAGTAATTGACCATAAAAATTATTTTTCGTTTTTTTATAGCACCTCATAGTGACTCAATATTCTGAAAAATACTTGATTTGAAAACGATTGGACCTCAATATTTTTAAATAGTAGGATGTTGATAGTTGGGGGTGCAGTCAAGAAAACACGCAAAAATAGGTGAAACTATTTTATTTTAAGTGCCGACGTTTCGACCTACTATGTAGGTCATCTTCAGGGCTATGAGAAAACAGACAAAAAACAGAATAGACTGTAAAAATACATAAAATAGAGGTACAGAAAAATTAACAAAAAGTAGAGATATAAAAAAATGATATATAATGAAAGGATATATAAAGGTATATGAATATATATATACATAATATATATATATATATAATAATGTATATAGGTGTATGAATAAAGATGATTACATGGTAGATGGATAGAAAGGTGATAATGCAAAAAATACAAAGAGAGCAATGAAGTTAAACAGAAAAAAAATTAAAATGAAAAAGATATGAATATAATGAGTATGGACAATTTAGTATAATAAAGATAGAAATGTATTGCAAAGGAAACAATAGTATGAAAATGGACTCATGGGGAGTATCATAAGTGCAATGAGAGAACATGAATTAAAAATATGATACCTAATAATACATCGAGAAGAATATATTATAGAACGTAAAGAAAAGGAATCTAAAGTATGACAGGCCGAGAAGTGAGATATAAATAAAATTTTAAAAAATATAAGTATCAGAAGTTTTGTAAAGGTATAAATGTTATATAAGGGTATACACTATACATTATATAACAGATATTGTATCCAGGAATACAGATATTATATAGAGGTATACATAGGTATGAAGTTATATAAATAAAGATGAAAGAATACAAGGAACAATACATGAGAGATATAAGATATCAGTAAGTGAATAGAGATATATTATAAAAAATAATGATGTTCTGTGAACATGAACTCTTTAATTAAAACTATTTAATTAAAACTATGATGGATGCTAAAAGTGATGATGGGAGAAATAGGTGTGAAGGAAGGAGATGGAGAAAGATGAAGAGAAGATATAAATAATAAGAGATTGTACGAACCCGATACGAATGGCTGCTGGGACAATGAGTAACTGACGCGGAAAAAACCGTTAAACGACGGAAGCGCTGGCCGCGATCTCTGTCGGTCAAAGGTCAAAGTAGCAAAAAAAATTCAAAAAAAATAAAAATAAAAATATAAAAAGTAGGGAAAGGTTAATTTTCAAATCATATTTTATTTCTCTCCTTTTACGGCCCGTTTCTGTCTAATTTTTTCTTTTCTAGTATTTTATTTCTTTACTCCCCTTTTTTCTTTTTTTCTTTAACTTTATTTTTTATTTATTTTTCACATTTTTTACGCGTCCCCATATTTCCCCATATTGCCCTTTCCCTACTTTTTATATTTTTATTTTTATTTTTTTTGAATTTTTTTTTTGCTACTTTGACCTTTGACCGACAGAGATCGCGGCCAGCGCTTCCGTCGTTTAACGGTTTTTTCCGCGTCAGTTACTCATTGTCCCAGCAGCCATTCGTATCGGGTTCGTACAATCTCTTATTATTTATATCTTCTCTTCATCTTTCTCCATCTCCTTCCTTCACACCTATTTCTCCCATCATCACTTTTAGCATCCATCATAGTTTTAATTAAAGAGTTCATGTTCACAGAACATCATTATTTTTTATAATATATCTCTATTCACTTACTGATATCTTATATCTCTCATGTATTGTTCCTTGTATTCTTTCATCTTTATTTATATAACTTCATACCTATGTATACCTCTATATAATATCTGTATTCCTGGATACAATATCTGTTATATAATGTATAGTGTATACCCTTATATAACATTTATACCTTTACAAAACTTCTGATACTTATATTTTTTAAAATTTATGGGGACGCGTAAAAAATGTGAAAAATAAATAAAAAATAAAGTTAAAGAAAAAAAGAAAAAAGGGGAGTAAAGAAATAAAATACTAGAAAAGAAAAAATTAGACAGAAACGGGCCGTAAAAGGAGAGAAATAAAATATGATTTGAAAATTAAGGAGTTTTTAGAAAATTAAAAATTTGGGAATAAATTGAGGATAGGTGATGTGATTATAAAAAATGATTTGAAAATTAAGGAGTTTTTAGTAAATTAAAAATTTGGGAATAAATTGAGGATAGGTGATGTGAATCGGACTTAAGGTTGACGGCGGAAGAATCTAAATTGATGTGGATGGTTTCCGAGAGAATGCGTTTTTCATAGTTGGGAAAGGAAGATAGGATAGACGTGTTATCGAAGTTGAAAATGTGGTTTAAAGATAGGGCATGGTCAGAGAGTTTGGAAGCGGTTGGGTTATTGGATGAAATGGAATATTTATGTTGGGAAATACGATCTTTAAGTAAGTTTTTAGTTTCGCCGATATAGGAAGAGTTGCAATTTGGAGTGGAGCAAGGGATACGGTAGACAACTTGTGAGCGTTGTATAACAGGAATGGGATCTTTAACACGGGTATAGATTTTGGAAAGTTTGTTATGGGATTTGAATGCTAAACGTAAGTTGGGGATAGAGGAACGTAGGGATTTTTGAATATTATTTGAGAGGGAGGGTATATATGGCAAGGATCTGTATACTGGGTTAGAGGGAGGGTGTGGAGACAGGGTGGGGTTGGGGGGTTTTTTATAGTCTTGGATGAGTTTATTAATAATATGGAGAGGAAAATTGTTTTTTAAAAGTATATTTTGGATGCGGTGGATGTTGGTTTTATGGAAGCATGGGTCAGAGAGGGATAGGCCACGGCGGATAATATTTTTGGCGACGTTTATTTTTTGGTGGTGCGGATGTTGGGAGTAATAATTGAGGAGTCTGCCAGAATAGGTGGGTTTGGTATACCAATCTGTGGATAAGGTGTGGTCAGGATTTCTAATGATACGGAGGTCAAGGAATGGTAATGATTTATTGGATTCAAGTTCAACTGTGAAATGGAGGCGGGGATGGTATGAGTTAAAAGATGATAATAATTCAGGAATAATAGTGGGATTTAGGATAAGGAGGAGATCGTCCACATATTTCTTAATGAAGATAACATCGTTAAGGAATTGGGGTAGAATGGAATCCAGAAGATCGTTTAAGACAATATTGGAGAGGTCAGGAGCGAGGGGATTTCCCATGGCAAGTCCAGAAATTTGGTTAAAGAACTGGCCATGGAAGGTAAGGTAGCCTGATTCACAACAGAGGTTTAAGGATTGGAGGTAAGAGGTGCGATTGAGAGAGGTATGGGGTTCTATGAGTGGCCAGTTGTTATCTATAATGAGGAGAGCTTTATCTAAAGGTATGTTAGTGAATAGGCTTTCTACATCAAAGGAGGTGAGAACGTAATGATCAGGTATGGTGAGGGATGTTAATAGATCACGTAGATGAAAAGAGTTTTGGATATCATATGGGTTGTTACGGCTGAGGACTTGTAAGGAAGGAAGTAAGAATTTGCTGAGTTTTGTAGATGGTGAATTGATGTTGGATGTAATAGGCCGGAGGGGGTTGTTAGGTTTGTGGATTTTGGGAAGACCATAAAAACGGGGAGCTATGGAATTGTAAGAAATGAGGTTTCTATAAATAGGGTATGTAATTAATTTGGAATTAACAAGGCTTTTTAGGTGGAGGTTGAATTTTTTTTGGAGAGAAGAGGTAGGATCTCGGGGTGTAGGTTTGTAAGTAGAAGTATCAGAAAGAAGGGAAATCATTTTAAGGTTATATTCGGAAAGATTCATGATTACTGTAGAATTACCTTTATCTGCTTTAGTGACAATCAAGTCGTCATGGGATTTGAGGAAAGAGCGTGTGAGGGAAAGGTCCTTAAAAAACTGTGGGGAGAGATTAGAAGGGGAAGAATGGGTGTGTTGAAGGAAATTGGAGATGATGTTAGCTATGGAGACACGTGAAAGATCTTGTGGAACATGTGAACGTTGGAGTAGGGGGTCATTGTGAATAAATTCTAAGTCGGTCAAAAGATCAGGAATGATTTTATTGAAGGAAGAGGAGGGTGCAGAAAAATTTGGTCCTAAGGATAGAATGTTATAGACATGTTTAGGGATATCGGTGGAAGAAATATTGTGGACCCAGTTTTTATCTCCTTTTGGGTAGATTTTGGAGGTGAGGGATTTTTGGTAAAGGAATTTGAATTTGGAGATGAGGTGGATTTTTTTACGAGACCTGGTAGTGGTGAAGATGGATGTAACAAGAGCGGTAAGGTTATTCATGTGGTCATGGGTAAGGTGACTGGATAAAAATTGGGTGAGGGCTGGAATACGTAGGTTTAGAAAGTGGATTTGCTGTATATTCTCCCGTATTTTGAGATTAAGTAAAGATTTTTTAAATTTAAACGAAAAATTATGTAACTTGGGATTTAGGGATTTTGATGTGGTGAAGTGATTAAGGGCATTGGTTATGAAATTTGGAAAAACGGAGTTGGATCGGCATTTTAGGAGGAAAATACGTTGTTCCAGGTGATGAGCCAAATGTTTTTGTAAGGAGCACAGGTGGTTGATGTGAGATTTTAGGTTTGGAAATGAAGATTTTATAGAAGAGAAAGATAAATTTTGGGGGGGGGTAGTTAAGGTAAGAGGAGGGGAGGCATTTCCATCATAGTTTGGAAAGTTATTACGATTTGAAGAGATATAATGAGAAGAGAGAGCAGAAGAGTGGCGCTGTGGTGAGGAAGCTGATGTAGGAAGTGATCTTGGAGACGAGAGTTGTTGCGGGGGGTGCGGCGAAGGCTGGTGATGGCTGGAAGACGCGAGACTAGAGGTGTGATGTCGAGGCGAGTAGGTAGAATCTGGGTGATGTAGTGAAGAAGAAAGATCGATGTGAAGAGGTCGAGAAGTAGTAGGTAGAGAATTATGGTCTTGAATACTGGTATTGTGTAGAGAAGATATAGAAGAAAAGTTCTGTTTTTGGCCCCGTTTTTTGTGGTTCATGATATTCATGTGAGAAAGAAATAGTTGACTGTGGGTACTATAATAGGATGTTGATAGTTGGGGGTGCAGTCAAGAAAACACGCAAAAATAGGTGAAACTATTTTATTTTAAGTGCCGACGTTTCGACCTACTATGTAGGTCATCTTCAGGGCTATGAGAAAACAGACAAAAAACAGAATAGACTGTAAAAATACATAAAATAGAGGTACAGAAAAATTAACAAAAAGTAGAGATATAAAAAAATGATATATAATGAAAGGATATATAAAGGTATATGAATATATATATATACATAATATATATATATAATAATGTATATAGGTGTATGAATAAAGATGATTACATGGTAGATGGATAGAAAGGTGATAATGCAAAAAATACAAAGAGAGCAATGAAGTTAAACAGAAAAAAAATAAAATGAAAAAGATATGAATATAATGAGTATGGACAATTTAGTATAATAAAGATAGAAATGTATTGCAAAGGAAACAATAGTATGAAAATGGACTCATGGGGAGTATCATAAGTGCAATGAGAGAACATGAATTAAAAATATGATACCTAATAATACATCGAGAAGAATATATTATAGAACGTAAAGAAAAGGAATCTAAAGTATGACAGGCCGAGAAGTGAGATATAAATAAAATTTTAAAAAATATAAGTATCAGAAGTTTTGTAAAGGTATAAATGTTATATAAGGGTATACACTATACATTATATAACAGATATTGTATCCAGGAATACAGATATTATATAGAGGTATACATAGGTATGAAGTTATATAAATAAAGATGAAAGAATACAAGGAACAATACATGAGAGATATAAGATATCAGTAAGTGAATAGAGATATATTATAAAAAATAATGATGTTCTGTGAACATGAACTCTTTAATTAAAACTATTTAATTAAAACTATGATGGATGCTAAAAGTGATGATGGGAGAAATAGGTGTGAAGGAAGGAGATGGAGAAAGATGAAGAGAAGATATAAATAATAAGAGATTGTACGAACCCGATACGAATGGCTGCTGGGACAATGAGTAACTGACGCGGAAAAAACCGTTAAACGACGGAAGCGCTGGCCGCGATCTCTGTCGGTCAAAGGTCAAAGTAGCAAAAAAAATTCAAAAAAAATAAAAATAAAAATATAAAAAGTAGGGAAAGGTTAATTTTCAAATCATATTTTATTTCTCTCCTTTTACGGCCCGTTTCTGTCTAATTTTTTCTTTTCTAGTATTTTATTTCTTTACTCCCCTTTTTTCTTTTTTTCTTTAACTTTATTTTTTATTTATTTTTCACATTTTTTACGCGTCCCCATATTTCCCCATATTGCCCTTTCCCTACTTTTTATATTTTTATTTTTATTTTTTTTGAATTTTTTTTTTGCTACTTTGACCTTTGACCGACAGAGATCGCGGCCAGCGCTTCCGTCGTTTAACGGTTTTTTCCGCGTCAGTTACTCATTGTCCCAGCAGCCATTCGTATCGGGTTCGTACAATCTCTTATTATTTATATCTTCTCTTCATCTTTCTCCATCTCCTTCCTTCACACCTATTTCTCCCATCATCACTTTTAGCATCCATCATAGTTTTAATTAAAGAGTTCATGTTCACAGAACATCATTATTTTTTATAATATATCTCTATTCACTTACTGATATCTTATATCTCTCATGTATTGTTCCTTGTATTCTTTCATCTTTATTTATATAACTTCATACCTATGTATACCTCTATATAATATCTGTATTCCTGGATACAATATCTGTTATATAATGTATAGTGTATACCCTTATATAACATTTATACCTTTACAAAACTTCTGATACTTATATTTTTTAAAATTTTATTTATATCTCACTTCTCGGCCTGTCATACTTTAGATTCCTTTTCTTTACGTTCTATAATATATTCTTCTCGATGTATTATTAGGTATCATATTTTTAATTCATGTTCTCTCATTGCACTTATGATACTCCCCATGAGTCCATTTTCATACTATTGTTTCCTTTGCAATACATTTCTATCTTTATTATACTAAATTGTCCATACTCATTATATTCATATCTTTTTCATTTTATTTTTTTTCTGTTTAACTTCATTGCTCTCTTTGTATTTTTTGCATTATCACCTTTCTATCCATCTACCATGTAATCATCTTTATTCATACACCTATATACATTATTATATATATATATTATGTATATATATATTCATATACCTTTATATATCCTTTCATTATATATCATTTTTTTTATATCTCTACTTTTTGTTAATTTTTCTGTACCTCTATTTTATGTATTTTTACAGTCTATTCTGTTTTTTGTCTGTTTTCTCATAGCCCTGAAGATGACCTACATAGTAGGTCGAAACGTCGGCACTTAAAATAAAATAGTTTCACCTATTTTTGCGTGTTTTCTTGACTGCACCCCCAACTATCAACATCCTATTATAGTACCCACAGTCAACTATTTCTTTCTCACATGAATATTTTTAAATGTTGATCCGTAATCATTAATTATTTTTGTTTTGAAGAGAAAAGATTTTTCCTGGCCGGGATTCGAACCCGGGTCGTCTGCTTCTCCGTAGCAGTACTCTAAACCATTTTTGCGATGTATACACGGGAAAGAATGTTCATTGAACATTACTTTAATCAGGATCTGGTTGACATACGTCAATATATTATTTTTAATTTGTTTTTTATTACGGTGAAGAGAGCGGATTTGACTTGGATACGACCCCTGGTAGCTCAGTGGTTTAGAGTGTGTATCGGAATAAGTATAGATTCTTTCCATTCTTTGGGCATTTCTTCATGTTCCCATATCTTTGCAATCTGTAGTAAAGTGTTTATTGTTGTTGTTTTTTTTTTAATTAATCTCCTTATTTACAGTGATTCCAGAATTATTTGCAAATTGCACATCCATTAAAACATAAAAGGTATAGGTTTTTTTTTTAATTTTTTTGTTTACACTAGATATCCAAAACTTATTTCTTATATCTCAAAAGTAAAAAATAACAAAAAAAAACCTGTACCACTTCAACCCGTGAAGGGTCTGGGGTTCAATATATGGTAGAAACTGTACTGTTTCATGGACAACGGTTCTGCAAGGAGGTGACTTGTCCTAGGTCACGCTCAACCGCCAGATCCCCCCCCCCTATTTTGGGTACCCTATTTTTATAATATTTTGTAGACGCAGGGTGAGCCCCAGGAGGGTCCTAGATCCTATATGATCCATCTTCGGCTCCTAACAGACTAAATAAAAGTAATGGCCTGCAGCAGGATTTGAACCAGGATTTCCGGCATGGGAACTCAGTGCTATTTCAAAAGTGATAAATATAAATAATTTAAATTTAAAGTAATTTTTTGGGTTTCTCGTTTAACTTTAGAACTGAATACAATGTCGTGCAACTAAACTCTCTCTATTAACAAACGTGTGGCACGCGAACATTGTTAAAAGGAAAAAGGCAACTAGTTCTCGTTTCCAAGCAGACTTTAAATTTAAAAAATAATTATTTAAAACTTTTTTCTGAAGCTTAATTACAAAGTTGTTTTTTTTATTTCCTTCTTAAATGAGAGTCAAGTTGAGAGGTTACCGTAGAAGGCAACTTGAGATAATCGATAAAAATTGATCGCCACTTCTAGTGTTTCCTAGGTGAGCACGATAGGGCGCCATGGTCCGAAGGACTACAAAAAATATCTAAAAAATTCTGTTTCTCAGATGTAATATTTTTTCTTATATCATCGGAATAATACTGATACGTTAGTGATATACTACAAAAAAACTTTTACCAAGTAGATCAGTGTAGCTTTTTCAATATTTGTATAATATAAAGCATATAAGAAAGCAAAACCGTATTTATTAAGAAAGCTTTAATTATTTATTTCGAAATTTTTTTAAAAATTACAAAGCCACAGATGGACTTACAAACCAGTTATGAGCCGAACTAGAAAAGCTGATATTTATCTTAATACTAGCGACTCCGGCTTTGCTCGGGTAGTAAGACATAATATGCCTACATTTTTTGTCTGTCTAATGTATTTTATTATTTAGATATTATTAAAATAGAAACCAAACAAAATATTTCTTTAAATACGAATTCATTTTCATCCCCGTTAAGTTTTTGCGATAACCCATAAGATACGCGTTTAAATTATATGGTATAAAATATTCTAATAATGTCCATGAAATGGTTAAGGTAACTAAAGTACATAAGTTGATAAGGGTTAATACTGTACTCTACTAAATAGCTTTCCAAATATCGCATTGTACCCGATCAATTTTTTAGATGATAAAATAGGTATAGTAAGATATCCTTAAAAGAGGAATGCATTTTTTCTTTATATCTCTAAAGGATTAGGCAGTATCATCGATGAAACTTCCCTGGAGGGTATACTTTTTGCTACACTTCCAACAATTATCAATATAATCCAACCAATTTACAAAACCTTGACTAATTTTATACCAAAACCTTCCTAGTGAAACAGTATATTTATTAGTGAAAACCATGCAGTAGTTCACCGCGAACAAACAGACCGACGCGGTACAGGACTTTGTTTTATAATATGTATAGATATTTCGAACAATTTGATGAGTTTGTATACCTCTGATCTCAGGTCAATTCCATCAATGACGTCTCAGCAGAAATAAAGAGGCGAATAGCATCGGCCAATAGGTGGTATTTTGGACTCCGTCGCCACTTAGGAAGTAGCTCGATATCAAGATCTACAAAAACAAGATTATATAAGACGCTGATGACACATGTGTGTTATCAGTTAATAAGGATCCATTTGTTGCATCCCAATCTCTTCAATCCCATATCTGAAACCTTCAAGAATGGTGTCAAAATTGGACAATTAAAATAAATCCTAACAAATCCCATCAAATTACCTTCACCCTTCGTCGTAAACCTACGAATTCCTGTCCTACTGTATCGTTTAATAATATTCCACTGAACCCTGTCGAACAGATACGTTACCTAGGACTCCATCTGGATAAACGTCTCACTTGGAATCCTCATACAAGACTGAAAAGACAAGAAACTGCTCGACGTTTTCGCCTACTTCAACATTTACTGGACAAACGCTCTAAGCTACCAATTAATTACAAAAGACTTATTTACATGACAGTTATCAGACCTATTTGGGCATACGGAGTTGAGCTTTGGGGCTCTACTAAACCATCCAATTCATCTCGTATCCAATCCTTACAATCCAAAATCCTTCGTAAAATCCTCAATGCTCCTTATTATGCCACAAACAAACTCATCCATCATGATCTTAATATCCCATATGTTACTTATTTGGCCCAAACTAGATACCTATCCTTCCATGACAAGCTCCATACGCACTTGAATCCGCTAGTCTCTCAGGTTGCTATATTCCTGATAACCCTCCGAGGCGTCTGAAAAGATGATTGCCTCGAGATCATCTACTATAGAACTTTATTGGAGTGCTACCGATGGGTAGTTTCTCCACAAGTGTTTTCATGTCATATTCTACATTTTTGCACATTTACTTGTTATAATACCAATATAGTTGTAAATATCATTGAATTAAATTTTTTTTAAATATATATATAAGACGCTAATTCGACCAGTGCTAATCTAGGCATCAGAAACTTGGGTACTTACGAAGTCTGATGAAAGGGGTCTGCAAACATTTAAGAGAAAGATACTCAGACGCATCTACGGCCCAGTAAAAGATGGTTTAGCTTGGAGAAGATGATGATGAGAAGGTGAGGATTGGTAGGCTGCGCTGGGCAGGCCATGTGGCAAGGATGGGAACTGATGAGATCCCAAATAAACTGCTTAATGAGCGCCTACACCCTGCTCGGAGTACGGAATTGAAGAGCTGCACTTGACCGGTTGAGCTGACAGAAGCTGCTTGAGGAGGCCAGGACCCAGTAATGGGTTGTTGCGCCGATTGAAGAATAGATATTTCAACTAGCTTTGAATTACTGCTTTCTGATTATTCAATTATTTCGGGTAATCTCACGCGCACCAATTTTTAAACTAATTAATGGAACGCCAGATAAAAGGGGATGATAAAAAAATACCGTAATGTTTGATAAATGTACTTTGAACTAGTTGTATTTACATTTGTCTCAGAGGAACTACAGGAAAACATCCGAGTGAGAACAGATGAAGATCCAAAGAATTATGAGTATAATATATTTTCTTATATCTTCTAAATAGTACGGATACACTGATGATATATTACAAAACTACCTGCATTTTGCATGGTAAGTCAGTGTAGCTTGTTCACTATGTATGAATCATAAATCATAAAAGAAAGAAAACATGTGCTAGGAAAAATATTGCTTTATTTTATTTATCTCAAAAGTTTTGCAACAATTACAAACCTTCTACAGGATACCCAACCTTAATAAACTCAAAGGAGAAAAACCTAGCGGTTGAGCGTGATCTCGAATAACTCACCTCATTGCACAACATAGTTTTAGAAACACTACATTCTGTACCATGTCCTGAATCCAAGACCCTTAATATACACGTACTCTCTCAGATCCTTCCTAAAGAATTTTTTTATTGACTAAATAAATAAAAATTTAAAAAATAATCTAATATTAAAACAAGACTACTGTTACACATGGACATCTCACGCACATATTTACGTTACTTGATGTAAAAATAAGATTCGTTAAAAATGTGTAAAAATATAAATTTGTATTTAATATATCCTCAAGGTCCTTAATATATCCTTGGGCCAATCCTTTATACAGCTGTCATCCCAACTCATCCTAATACTATCCTTACCACGTATCCTGATTATGCATGTGTATTATCAGTCAACACCAATCCAATTATTGCATCCCAAAGCCTCCAATCCCATATCACTGATCTTGAAGAATGGTGTCAAAACTGGAGAATTAAAATAAACTCTCAAAAATCGCATCAAATCACTTTTACCTTACGTCGTAAACCAATGACTTCCTGCCCTTCAGTATCCTTTAATAATATCCCACTGGTGCCTGTAGAACAGATCCGATACTTAGGGTTGCGTCTTGACAAACGATTAACCTAGAATCCTCATACGAGACTGAAAAGACAAGAAACCGCTCGACGTTTCAGGCTACTTTAACACTTACTAGACAAACGCTCTAAGCTCCCAATTAATTACAAAAGACTCATCTACATGACCATCATACGACCTATTTGGACCTACGGAGTAGAGCTTTGGGGCTCCACTAAGCCATCGAATTCCTCTCGTATCCAATCCCTACAATCCAAAATCCTTCGTGAAATCCTCAACGCTCCTTATTTTGTTAAGAATATAGTCATCCATAACGACCTTAATGTCCCATTTGTTGCTGATTTGGCCCGAACCCGGTATCTATCCTTTCATAACAAACTTCATTTCCACTCAAACCCTCTAGTTTCAAACCTAGCTTCCTCTTCAATTCCCGATAATCCTCCGAGGCGTCTGAAAAGAAGATGGCCCCGTGACTTCTTAGTTGAACTTATGATTTGAGTACTACCAGTGGGTAGTTTCTCTACTTGTCATTTTCACATGTCATTATGTATCGCTTAGCACATTTACTAGATGTATTTTTATTATACAGTTGTAAATATCAATAAATAAATTTAAAAAAAAAAAGTATTTAATATATAAAAATAAGTGTATTTTATAAATATATGTTGGATCCGAGCTAGGATGATTTACATATAACAGATGATATAATGGCTACATTAAATAAAGTAAGGCAGTAGAATAAACGAAAGCATGAACTGAAATAGAAATGCTATCAGTATGTGAGTCAGGTCCCTGAAGATAGCGCTATCAAGCGAGAGCTTGGGGTACTTTCCCTCTTCAAATGCCATCGTGTCAACACACGAATATGATAAAATGTTTTATACAGGTACAGAATATATTGATATAATAGTTATTTGTTTGGGAGCGGAGTGGCTGAGTGGTAGAGCACTGAGTTGTCATGCCGAAAATCCTGGTTCAAATCCCGCTGCGGGCACAGACTTTTATTTAGTTTGTTAGCAGTGGGAGATGGATCGTGTGAGATCAAGTTGTCTCATCCTTTTTTGGACCGAATATTCTACGCAACACCTTTCGAATACATTAAGCTGTTCATCCTTCAGCGATAGCGGCCACGTGTAATATCCGTAAATAAGAGTTGGAAGGATAACACACTTGAGTCGGAACTAAATTTCGATTTATTGTCTTCCAAAAAAAAACGACATATATAAAACAAATATAGGGCACAGTGTAATTAATTTCTAGATAATTAATACCGAGATAATTAATTCGGGTCTTTTTCGTTTAATGCACAATTCGGTTATTTAAAAAAGTAACTGCTATTAAAAAGTAACACGTGATATAGTTACAACCTCCATATCAGTAGAACATATGACTACATTTCTTAGTTTCGTTTAAAACCTAATAATGGCTATATTAAGGTTATACGAAGATTTTAAAGACTTGGACCGAACCATAGCATTCTTTCAAGAAAAAGGCCTCATCCATAAAGAAAAACTATGCCGGAATGGACATTCTATGAAGTTGCGCAAGAGAGATGACCGGTACAGATGGCGGTGTCACAATGTAAGTTGTCTTTTGGAAGTAGGACTCAGGGAAGGTACGTGGTTCAACGGTTCAAAATATCCTCTGAATAATGCAATTCTTTTTATTTACTCATGGATCAAGAAATATACAACAACGTTATTTTGTAAAGACGAATTGAGTATGTCTGCAGAAACAGTAACAAATTGGAAAAATTATTTGAGGTAGGTTTGTGCTGATTCGCTACTTAAAAATCCTATCAAAATAGGAGGATATGGTATGACCGTCGAAATTGACGAGTCTTGTTTTACAAGAAGGAAACATAATGTCGGACGAATATATCCCAACCAATGGGTTTTTGGTGGTATTTGCAGGGAGACGAAAAAATCTTTCATATATTCAGTGTCCAGCAGGAACAAAGATACTTTAATAGCGTGCATTAAAGAATGTATTCTTCCAGGAAGTGTTATAATATCAGATTTATGGAAAGCTTATTCCACTATAGAAAGAATAGAAGGGTATGATTTTAAGCATTATACAGTCAACCATTCTGAAAATTTCGTTGATCCTTCAACTGGAGCGCACACACAGTCGATAGAATCGTTATGGGCCGCGGCCAAAATAAGAAATAAAATAGAAGCTGGAACTAGAAGAACAATGTTGGATTCATATCTCTGTGAATTTATGTGGAGACAAAGGAATATGGGGAAAGACCTTTTTGAGGTTATATTGGAAGATATCGCTTCATTTTGGAAATTAGAATAAACCATATCATTTGTGTTAACAAGTATAGTTACTTTATATTAATCACGTGTTACTTTTGTAATAACAGTTACTTTTTTTAATAACCCAATTGTGCATTAAACGAAAAAGACCCAAAAATACTAAGGCCACTTGCAATATTGGGCACTGAAGGTTGCTATGTAACACTTTACCACAGGTGAGCTGATAATACCTGACAATACGTTTAATGGAATTGTTATCAAGACAATAACATATAAACGAGGATATGAA
Source organism: Troilus luridus (assembly GCA_964056705.1). Lineage (NCBI taxonomy): Eukaryota > Metazoa > Arthropoda > Insecta > Hemiptera > Pentatomidae > Troilus > Troilus luridus. The sequence goes on from OZ057413.1 coordinate 3,914,262, forward strand.
CGACCAAACCTCAATAATTAAGGAACTAGAAAAAGTAATTCTTCTGATCTAGATTGGATTCAGAATCAGGTTGGAAATTAACTACGACATCAAACCGTTATTTATCTCAGTATTTTTTATACCACGTTTTTCCGATTTACTGTTATTCGGGTAATCTCACGTACATAGCTGTTTAACCTCATTTTAGGAATATCTAAAAGAGAATGATAAGAAAAAAGGTAAACAATTATTAAAAATAATTAATCGATAAGATCCTAGATAGAATAAAGGAATTGGAAAAAGATCATCCGAGAAGATACAATTAAAGAATAGAAACATTAGATGGCGATCGCGAAAGGAGCTATTCTGAAGAAGTACTTTCCAGCCGCCTGGTCACGTTTTGAAGAGAAATGGGGTCCTCCAGATCTACTGGATATCACGGGGCATGGGGGATTCCCTGCCAAGCTCCTGAGGATATTGACCTATTATGCCCAAGTCGAGACCATGGTATGACTGGTTCAAGAGTCGTTAAGATTCAAGCCGAAAATATAAAAAAAAGCTGTATTTTTCAAGTCAAAGAGAATTCCATAAAGAACAGACTTCAAAAAACTGCTCGTAGTTCAAAGCCTTTGTGGAAGAAAAACACAAGGGGGGCCTGGCCACTTCTACATGACCAGGAAAAGACCCGTTCTTCAAAGGTTTTAGCTTATTTATTTTTCCTTTAACGCCAATTTATGCAGCTATGGCTAATCGGACGATGCTACAGTGGGAGTATTAAGTTTTGCCTATCCAGGTATGATTAGGATAGCGATTTTTAACGAATACTTGACAATGGATAGGCTTTGGACCGCCATTTTACGACTTTTCGACGGACTGTATAAAGTTTCTTCAAATTCTCTCAAACTCTCAAAAAATTCAAAGGGCACCTGAGATCTTGGGCGCAAAAAAGGTTTATGTACTAACAACTAGCCTATAATTGGCCTCTTTAGATTTATTTTTATTTATAATAAGAGAGGAAAATTTAATCATAATGTGTCATCAAGCAAGAGTTGATTCATGCATGATGCTCATGTAGGATGTCACAAGACGAAGCAACGTGTAATATACTTTACGCGAATAACTAAATGGTTTTCCTTCAGATAAAAAAAAACATATGCTTCTTAATGTTATTCTTTACAGCTTGGATTAGATGTTTGTTAAGTTTGAGATGCTGATATTATTAAAATGTACTGTTAAGGCTTCAATCATTGAATGGCTATATGACTGAAAACACGAGAAAAAAAAACTGTACCACTACAACCTTTGAAGCGTTTATGGTTCAGTACAGGACAGAGATTGTATTGTTTTTTTAACTACAGTTATGCAGGGAGATCGCGTGTCCTAGATAATGCTCAACTCCCAGGTTTTATTTCCCAATTAAAGTTACCCACTTTACAGGAGATGGGTGAGCTCCAGGAGGGTCTCCAGACTGCTGTAAAATATTAAATAATTTATCTGCCAGAATAGGATTTGAACCGTCGGCACAGCAACTCAGTGCTCTACCGCAGAACTACTCCGCTACAAAAACACACTGATGCACCTAAATTACGATTTACTCGCTTGAGATCTTCCGAATATACGACTCGTGCAGAAATTACAGAGGTACAGAGCAATTAATCTCAAGAACCCGGGTTCGAGAAAGGCTGTATCAGACAATTATTTATTCTGTTATAATCGTGGATCGACAAAGTGAACCCGGAAGGCCTTTCCGGGTTCACCTAGTTGCTACAAAGCGTTCTCCTGTAAAAACATCCTTCCGCTGTTATCCTCTACAACGTTTGCGATAGATCAGACCTCCCTGATATAGAAACAGTTCTGTTCTAATCAAGTACTGATCCCAAGAACTACCATTACATAAATTGTATGGTCATTTCTTCCTTGGAATCTTGGTAATCAATGTTTTTAAAAAGAATGGGAATAGTGATAAAATATAAAGAAACAATTAACGAACGAACAATGGTCTAAACACGTTATGGCAAGGTGAAATTAATCTGGATCGACCTTGTAAATGAAAAGGAAAAATGTTCAAGGATGAAAGAACAATGCCGGTCAAGGCATCTTCTCATGAGCAGATTAAAGGCGAAGAAAAAAAACTTCCTGGATATACTTACATCATTGAAGACATAATTAATAATATATGTTATAATAATATACTATTGTAGGAGGCAGTAAATATTTATACTATAATTATTTTAAAATAATAAAAATAGTTCTAAATCGATTCGATATATCGATTACAAATAATTGGTCGATATAACTAATGAAGGAAACAGCTGTTCATTATTTTGAGCCAGATTGTGAATTGTTTAATAAATAGTGTATTAATCCAAACTCATCATTTTATTAAATTAAACTTACCCACACTATAATAAAACAAGAAAACATAGGAATAATTACTTGAAAAAAATACTTTTTAATAAAAATTAAGTACATATTTCAATAAAAAATAAAATATAAGGCGTTTGGTATAAAAAAATCCGAAAAATTCAAATAGTTTGCCGCCTTATATATCATATTTTTATCCATTTCTAGAATCAGGTTCTGAATTTGAGGTATCGGGAGCATAACATAGTTTGACTAAATTAGAGAAAAAGTCAATTATTTAAATTTCAGAGTCATCCGCTTTTGATCCCTAACGTTTCAAATAATCCTTTATTTATCGTCCACAAATGTAGGTAATATAATCTAAAATAACCAGCTATAATTGATATATTTTTGTTTTGAAGAGAAAATATTTGTCCTGGCCGGGATTCGAACCCGGGTCTAAACGCAGAGCTCTAAACCACTGAGCTACCAGGGGTCGTATATTCAAGTCAGACAAATCCGTTCTCTTCACCGATCCTATATCAGTATAACAATCACCACCCTGCACAACCGTTTTCCTAGGAACAACACAGTCTCTATTGTGTAATGAGCCCAAGACCCTTCATACGTGGTGGTAGTAGAGGATGTTTTTTATAACAGTAAATTTTATGGCATAACAAAAAATTTACAAAAGTATTTCAATAAGAAGGAATCTGCACAGTTACTATCCCTAAATAACTTCAAACTCAACTTCTTCATTATTAATAAAAATATTTACTGTAAATATTTGAACAATTATATATCTTTATAACCTTAAGTTCCAAGCATATTTTCTTATTTATCGATCATTTGCTGCTACAGGCCGATTTCCAACCAGCATACCGTTCGTTTCATTTTATGTTCAGAACTAAAACAAATCTTTTACGATCGAGGGATATATTTAAGGAGTGGTTTCAATTTTAACCTCATCGTCGAATACTTTACAAGCAATGAACTCGAATCAATAAATGCTTTATTATTTCAACAAGGAAGTGTACAGTTAAAATAACATACAATAGCAGTTAAAATAAGTATAATAACGGAAGAGATTATTCTTCTGTAGACTGTCAGTTACCAACACGTTTTCAACATACTGAAGACATGTGACTTCGCTTTCATTTCCCACATGGATGCACGTGTATATCAAGCTTCATTAATAAAAAAAATCGACAGTAGCAAACGAAATCCCCATATATAGATATAGCCTAAAGGCGGACAGTGGAACGAATCAACGCATTTGTTGGACATTGGACCAATTCTCAAATAACTAAATTTGTCCTTTATTTTGATCTTAAATTATACTTTATACTTCTTCTCAACAAAATCCATAGATAAATTAATTGTGAAATTAAATCTTATATGAAAAATTCTGAATTGAAATATAAATTTTTCTAAAAACTCATATTTTTAAAGCAATTTACTGTTTGAGGTAATGCATTAAATTAATCGTGCACCTACTGGAAAAAAACTCATCCATAATAAGATATTTTAGGCAAATAAAACTTGGTATTATTTCAAACGTCTGGGAATTTTCGGTGAAAATTGGGGGATAAAACTAAAATAATCAATTGCGAAAATCGCCCAAAAAACTACCTTCCCAGTAAATAACTAGAATGTTTGAAGTTTTTTTTCCATTAGTCGGATTTTGCTACTAGGTGCTATTTTCCGAGAAAATTATTTTTTTCTTTTTTTTTCTTTTCCAGGCCTTGAGAATTAATTGAAAATAATTTCTGTTGATATTGGCGTCTACTTTTCGCAAGTTTTCTTTTGTTTACCAATGTTTGTTTACATTAATTTATCCGAATCCTTATCTAACATAATAGTATTAACAATGAAGCTTAGTTTGCGTGTGGTATTTGAACGACATATGTGTAATGGTGCACACAGGTGCAATAGTCCCTACAACAAATCGTCAAGTTTTTTAATTTTTATTTATTTATTTTTAAAATTTTTATTTCGTTATTTAAATAAAACAATTTTATATAGGCACCTACATTTATTATAATTTTGATGTATCAATTATACCTAGTGTATTAACTAACATAAGTAATTATCAATTATTATATTCATTTTGTTTAATAATTAAATTATTTGGTTTGTTACTTTTTCCTTTGTATAACTTTATTTAATACCTGTCTTTTCATAGAATACTGTATTGTACCCATTCTAGTAGTATATAGGTACAATGTTAGATAATAAATTATCTAACATTGAAATATCAAATCTAGAATTTTTATACGTTTCCCCTAAAATGTTTGATCCTGTTTATCATATAATTAAATAGTCCCTTCAAAAAGCTTTAAAACCGTACCAATAGCCTTATTAGAAGCGGAGATATTAATGAATGTCCAGGCCCCCCTAACGCTCGTTCCACTGTGAGGCGGACCGACCATCATATTACAAACTATCCAACTGCCAATTAATTAGTACAGTACTTACTTAAAGTTTTAATAGAAGTACATCGCTATCAAGTACCCATATTATTCTAGAAATTTAAATACAGTCAAGAAAATCTTTTGTAACTCTAGTGAAACTATTAAAATACCATACCATAAGTATTTTGTGCAACTACTTAAAGATATCAGAAACCGTGACTTGGTAATTTGCCAATTTTTAAAAATATTTATAATTTAACTGATCGAGCCTGACAAAATACTAAACAAAAGACAATAAAAAATAGTTTCTCGATCTCTTGCTAAGCAACACCTATGAACATTACAACACTAAACAATTATTTATATAATTGAGATATAACCTGTCAAAAACAAGTTTCCAACAGATCTTAAAATTACTTCAGTATATTTTTATTTTAACATATAACTGCATGCAAACTACATTAAAAATGGGTTTATATTTACTTTGATCATCCATATATGTAATTAATTCTTTTCACTTTCAACATACCTGAAACAGAAAAAATAAATGAATTGAGCGAATTTAAGAAAATAAGAAATAAGAAGCAACCTACGAGGGGTTAAAATAGGGAGATTTAATTCATAAAATGTGGCAACTGACAAAATAAATGTTTCTAAAAAGTTTTACTGTTTAATAATTACAAAGTTTTAGCTTAAATAATAGGCTAGGGAGCGGAGTGGCTGAGTGGTAGAGCACTGAGTTGCCATGTCGGAAGTCCTGGTTAAAATCCCGTTACAGGCAAGAATTTTATTTATTCTGATGCCAGGACCCTCCTGGGACCCCCCTAGCCTCTAAAAGTGGGTACCCAAAATAAGGGGGGAAAGCTGGCTGAGCGTGATCTAGAACGAATCACCTACCTCCACAACCGTTGTCCATGAAAGAGTACAGTCTCTACCATGTACTAGACCCCAGACCATTCACGGGTTGTAGTGGTACAGGTCAGATTGTACCTTCAACTAATTTAATACATATATAAAGAATAATAATCTAAAGAGGTTCTTCCAACAACCAATTAAAACAATTGATGAAAACATCAGCTTACAAAAAACAAATGCTAGATATTATGTTTTACAGCCGATTACCTCAATTAATTTATTCGAACAAGGTTTATTAGTAACTAGATAAATCATAAATGTAACTTAAAATAATTAATTGATTACTTTTTCCTCCAATTAAAGGTACCACTTTATTGAGGCTGGGTTTACCGAAGTAATCCATAATGACCTTAATGTCCCGTTTATTGCTGATGTGGCCCGAATCCGATATCAATCTTTTCATGACAAACTCCATTTCCATTCAAACCCACTAGTTTCAAACCTCGCAACCTCTTCAATTCCTGATAATCCTCCGAGGCGTCTGAAAAGAAGACGGCCTCGTGACCTTCTAAGCTCAACTTTTTATTTGAATGTGTAGTCCCAATGTGTAGTTTCTCTACTTGGCTTTGTCTCTGGACATGATTTATCTTTAATTATATTTACTTGATGTATTCTGTATACAGTTGTAAATTTCAATAAATACATTTTTTTTTAAATAGGTTTACCCAAGACTAATGGCAACTTTTACAACTGACATAGTTCAATACTGCCATGTGACACATGTTACAACTATAATCTCACCCCATTTTATGTTTATTAACATTTCAGAAACAATTTCGTTTTACTTTACAACATAAATGACATTTTAAACAAATGTCAACGCGGTTACAGTGCAAACAAAAGAATGATTTCAATTGTGATTTTATAACTTTGTTAGGTCATACTGTGAGAAATAGAACAAAATTCCGAGATGATACAAAGCGAAAATGCCATAAAATAACACTTTTAATAAGTTACCATTTAATGTTAACATGTTTACAACTGACTAGCTGCGATATTGAACTGCTTGTGTTTTAAAACTTTGCGATTTAATCGTATTTTATTTTTAAACTAATAACATAGAGCGGGTGTTTTTAGTTTTACGAACACACAGGGTCATCTGTGGTGTAGTAATTGATGTAACAGTGTCAATTAAAAAAAATATTAATAATAGAGATGGAACATTACACTAACTTGGTAAGACCAAGTTCTTTTCCCGCCATTTCACTGAAACAGTTTTGCCACAGTAGCGATAACTGATGTGAAATAACTGATTGGACAAATGTTTTCTAAAGAAATACACCTTTGACCATGAAGAAGGATTGCCACTTTCACATACTACGTGCGTCTATACATGGAAAAATTTAAAATAATGTTATTCAATGCTATAACACTGTTTGCGAAATTGGACGGTAACTAAGGGGACAAATTATGAAATCCTCTTGAAGAACGCTATGATATTTATGACTGATGTGTAGATTAAGAGAAAACTGTCTTAATCTTGTTAAGTATTATTTCTCCTCAAGGTAGTATCCTTGGCCCAATCCTTTGTACAGTTTATACAGCTGACATCCCAACTCATCCTAATACATGTGTATTATCAGTCAACACCAATCCAGTTATTGCATCCCAAAGCCTCCAATCCCATATCACTGACTGATTTTGAAGGATGGTGTCAAAACTGGAGAATTAAAATAAATTCTCGAAAATCCCATCAAATCACTTTTACCTTACGTCGTAAACCAATGACTTCCTGCCCTTCAGTATCCTTTCATAATATCCCACTGGTGCCTGTAGAACAGATCCGATACTTAGAGTTGCATCTCGATAAACGATTAACCTGGAATCCTCATACTAGACTGAAAAGAAACTGCTCGACGTTTTCGCCTACTTCAACACTTACTGGACAAACGCTCTAAGCTCCCAATTAATTACAAAATCTCATTTACATGACAGTTATCAGACCTATTTGGGCATACGGAGTTGAGCTTTGGGGCTCTACTAAACCATCCAATTCATCTCGTATCCAATCCTTACAATCCAAAATCCTTCGTAAAATCCTCAATGCTCCTTATTATGTCACAAACAAACTCATCCATCATGATCTTAATATCCCATATGTTACTGATTTGGCCCAAACTAGATACCTATCCTTCCATGACAAGCTCCATACACACTTGAATCCGCTAGTCTCTCAACTTGCTTCCCATAATATTCCTGATAACCCTCCGAGGCGTTTGAAAAGAAGATGGCCTTCTACTATAGAACTTTATTGGAGTGCTACCGATGGGTAGTTTCTCCACAAGTGTTTTTCATGTCATATTGTACATATTAGCAGATTTACTTGTTATAATAAAATTATAGTTGTAAATATCAATAAATTAAATTTTTAAAAAAATGTATTTATTGTAATTTTCAACTGTATACATAATAAATCAAGTTAATATAATGAAAGATAAATCATGTCCCGAGATAAAGGCAAGTAGAGAAACTAGACAGTTTGATATTTCCCATTGGATACCAACTTTATAGAGGCTGGGTGAGCCCCTGGAGGGTCTCAGATCAGATTTCTTCCCTTTCCTCTTCAGGATAGCAAATCCTCGTTCCCGAATCGACTAAGGACTCCCAAGTTATCGACTAGATCGCCCTCGTTATGGCTATAGTTCTGTTTACCTCTCGTCAGGACTAGCTCCATTATCTTAACAGGCTAACAAATCGCCCCCTTATCTCCTCCCAATTATCTTCACCAGTTCTTCGCACCTCCGACTGATAACGATCCGTCTGCCTTTCTCTTTAATGGCTTTTCCTCATCCATAGTCATTATTCAGTTATATTTAGTTAAGGCGTGTCATCTCTCTAAGGGGGATTTTATGGATAAATATTAATATAATTTCGGTATGACTATTTTTGGCTGTTTTTTCAATTCTTATAATTTTGTTTGGCGTTAGGTACCGCATCAACCAATAAATACCGTGTATGCTTTACTACGGTTCTTTCAAATAGTATGATTATTACAAGCTACGATGTTTAATGTTGTTTTTATTTAAAGAAACAACTGAGAATCCCATTCACATGTTATTTTTTGGTTCCAGCCAAAGCATAGAAAAAACCCTCTGAAGCATCAAACAATTACAAATTTGATTTCATTTTCAGTTAAACAATTTAAATATTATATGGAGCTAATGATAGTTTGGAATCCCAACATTCTACTTGGATTATTTCCAAGTAAATTCGATTATATTAAATGGTTGTAAAGTTGTTAAACATGTCAACTTTATATCAAATTTGATTAAACAGGTAAATATCATATACATAAATATCAAATGGAGTTTTGTGTGTAAATAATAACCATTAGCTAAAAATAATTAATTCAAATCCCTACCGACCCCTGGTAGCTCAGTGGCTTAGAGCATTGCTACGGAGAAGCAGACGACCCGGGTTCGAATCCCAGCCAGGGCAAATGTTTTCTCTTCAAAACAAAATATTTAAAAATAATTACCATAAAAATAACAATTAATAAAAATAAAGTATAAATAATATATTGACGTATGTCAACAAGATCCTAATTAAAATAATGTTCAATGAACATTCTTCCCCGTGTATATAGGATATAGAATATAGGGATATAGGATCGTTGAAGAAAACGGATTTGTCGGACTTGGATACGATCCCTGGTAGCTCAATGGTTTAGAGCACTGTTATTGAGGCTGTATTGTTTCTAGGACAACGGTATCCCTGATTAAGGCTACTCACATTGTAGAGGCCGAATGAGGTAGCATCGTTTGATTAGTCATAGAAGTTTTAAGTGTCGATAAAAAAATAAACACTAAACTCCTTAAATGAAACATCAAGTAAGAAAAAACTATGAATTATCCATTTTAAGGACGTTGCATTGTATCTCTTCAGTTTGGCCATTATTTGCCACTCCTTACTTCAGAGGGTTTTGAGGAAGTGAAGCAAATTACACGCATTATGAACATTGATTAAATATTTTCCATACAAAGAGTATTTTTAGACTTGGGTTAATCTCGAATTACTTTGAGAGCTCTTCAACAGATAACATAACAGATACAAGCATAATCAACAATATCTACAAGAGAAATATTCAGAAGCTATTGAGCCGATAAAATTGGGTTCAACAACTCTTCGGAAAACGAGTTCGCTTATGTTTCAATTTTATCTGCAGATCGGTCGTATTTAGTCATGAGGTTTGCCAGAAATTCTCAATAAAGCTGAGCTAGTCGAAATTTAAGACAATTTTTTTCCTTTTCATCGAGATTTTATAACTGTGTACTATATTTCTGAAAATAACGTCGGAAAAAAATTTAAATATGGTTAATGAATCAAGCCAAGGAAGACGCCGCTGGCTACTGTTCTTCTTCATGCCATTCAAGTCATTGTATCATGTTTTTAGTGTCAGACAATCTGCTGATTGTCACTGTTTTGTATTTGTCAGGTGTAGATAAAAACATAAAGAGAAAAAAATGGTTAAAAAAGATTTTAAAATTAGTAGAAATTAGTCTTCAAATTTTAACATTTTAGTGAAGAATCAATCAGGCTTACAAGCTGTACCTGACCAACACCCATTTTAGATATTGTACAAGTGTCCATTAAATTGTAATATAGTAAATACTTAATGTTTTAATTATTCTAGAAATTAAAGTTTCAGTATTTTTTACTATGCTATTGTTATGTTATTTATTACACCCATAATGAGCTCATTAAACTATGAGTAACCACTTATTCTTGTTTTCAAATATTGTGTATTTTGTATTTTTCATGAATGATAATGGTTGATCTTGATGAAATATGTGGCAGAAAATGGTCCGGGTAGATAAATAAATTTCTCTTAGATATGGAGAAATGTTTATCAAGTAGCCAAAGTTTCGACCTACTTTGTAGGTCTTCTTCAGGGCTAAATATACAAAAATGAAAATAAAAAAATAAAAAAAATTGCTAAGCAAGGTAAAATATAAATAATGAAAGGATGGTAAATGTAGAAAATGAACATTAAAAAATACAAAAATTTTTTCCTAAGCATGGTAAATACATTATAAAGGTTAAAATGAATGAGTGTACAGTAGTAATAACCAAGTGACAGGAAGGTAATAAAATACATAATTGAGAGTAAAATAACAATAAAACAGAACGTGTTTACTCTCAATTATGTATTTTCCTTCCTTCCTGTCTTTTGGTTATTGATATTGCACACTCATTCGTTTTAACTTTTATATTTACCACGCTTAGCAATTGTTTACTTCTTTCAATTTTCTATATTTAACATGATTATGATTATTATGATTATGATACAGATTATGTATAACGTATTGATTGAACAGAGTATACCAAATTAGTAAATCTGGTAAGGATGTGTATGAGCGAAACTTTCGACAAGGTTAGACTCGGTAATAATTTTTCGGAGAAGTTTGAGGTTCGTTCAGGTTTAAAACAACTCGGACGATTTGGTACTGCTGGGTGAGGACGAAGAAACTATTAAGCTAAATACACAAACGTTAATGAATGCTGCTATAATGTGTAATGAATAAATTCAGATAAGACTAAGTATATGGTCAGTAGAAGGAAAGGGCGAAATTTTGGTGATATTGTTGTACGAGGAAATAAGTTCCAACATGTGGAGATGTTTAAGTACTTAGGGTCAATGGTAACTGGACAAAACGAAATTCAAGAGGAAATAAAGGCGCGACTAAAGGCGGGAAATGATTGTTACTATTCGGTCTCGAAATTAGTAAGCTCGCGTCTTTTGTCCAGAAATCTAAAAATCAAAATTTTTAAAACAATTATCCTTCCATCTCTTCTCTATGGATGTGAAACTTGGACACTAACGCTGAAGGATGAACAACGTCTTCAGGTATTCGAAAATAAGGTGATACGTAGAATATTCGGTCCAAAAAAGGATGAGACCACCGGGGAATATAGGAGATTACATAACCCGGAATTGCGAAGATTAAGATGGGCATGTAAAGTAACAAACGAATTCCCAAGATGTTAATATGCGCTGTACCGACTGGGAAGCGTCTGAGGGGTAGACCGAGACGTAGGTGGGAGGATTGCGTTAAGCGTGATCTGGCGGGTTTGGGTTCGTGTTTGTAAAAATACAAAACATAGAGATACAGAAAACATAACAAAATATAGAGATATAGAAAAATTGAGCGAAAAAAGTGAAGGATATATTATGAAAGGATATATGAATAAAGATGATTACATAATAGATGTATAATTATATGTTGTGTAATTTTTGACCGCACGCCCAACTATTTCCATCCTATATATATATATATAAAAACCTGTACCACTACAACCCATGAAGGGTCTGGGGTTCAGTACATGGTAGAGACTGTACTGTTTCATGGACAACGGTTCCGCAAGGAGGTGACTTGTCCTAGGTCACGCTCAACCACCAGATTTTACCCCCTTATTTTGGGTACCCTATTTTTATAATATTTTATAGAGGCTGGGTGTGCCCCAGGAGGGTCCTAGAGCCTATATGATCCACCTCACGTGCAAACAGACTAAATAAAAATCATGGCCTGCAGCGGGATTTGAACCAGGATTTCCGGCATGGCAGCTCAGTACTCTACCACTGAGCCACTCCTATCCCTATATATATATATAGTAATAAGTTTATCTTTCTCAAACTTTATAATGAAAAATGAAAAGGTTAAATCTATCACAAATTGAATTTCTAAAGCTCTCTTAATACTTAAGACTCTTCTTTATTTTACATAAAACGGACAAATAAATTAATTCTTTGAATTTTTCTGGGCAAAGTTTGTAAAACGTGGATCTTTGTAAGAGAACGCCACTTATATAATGGCACAGAATATTACGTAATTAATGTGGATTCTTGTAATCTAGAGCTCGAGTTATTATTTTTTTTTTTTTTCGCTATTCTTGGTTATTAGCAGAAACCTGTTGCTAAGTTGAGTTTAAAAGACTCAACTCTTGGTTTCACGTATCTCGCATAACACTCAAGCCTTTAAAAAAGTATGAATTAAAATTTACTTAGTTTAAATACTTGAATAAAAAGCCTCTTTATTCATTTATATAGTGTATAAAATACTTAATAAAATAAAATACTTAAGTAAATAACTATTTACTGGATCATATTTATTACGAATTCAAAGAATAAAAAAAAAACTGGACTACTTCAATCCATGAAGGTTCTTGGGTTTAGTACATGTTAGAGAATGTAGAGAAAAGTATTTAATGAAATGAAACACACGAGAATTGCTTAGAATTATTCCGCAGGTTGCCGCTTCGAGTTAAGTCAGAACAAGTTTCAACTTTCCCTTTTAATATTTTCCAAAAATACAAGTTATCATGAGGTTTAATATGGAAAAGAGAATGTAATTATTGGAAATATGTATATATTGGTAATCATTTCATCTAGAAATGAACGTTTCAACTAACCAAAATATCATCTATACTTGGAAATGTTTGTTGAAACTTCCATTTATTGATGCCATGATTACCGAAATATACTTATTACCCGTAAGTGCATTCTCTTGTCCATGCTTAAGCTCGCGATAACTTGTATTTTGGAAAATATTTAAAATTAATAAAACTTATTGTACCTCAACTAGAAGCGGCAACCTGAGGAACAGATAGTCTAGGTTTTTCTCCAAAGGATAACCACCTGAAACCATCATCACAGCAACTCGGCGCTCTATTACAGCAGTTCAGCCTATCTCTACATAAATATTATTAAAACATATAAAATTTCTTATAATACTCAACTTCCAGTCTTTGCTTATGGCACGATAGAAGGATATAAACAAAAACGCAATGATTTTATTAAAATATTTAAACATACTTATACGCGCGTGTGTGTATATATATATATTCTTATGCTGAGCTCCAATAGTGACTAATAATAAACAAAATAACGTAATGGGAAAAGCCATGTACGTAACCTTCGGACGTTTATAAAAATGGACCGAACAACCTTCTTTATTCAGGAAGTTAAGTTATAATCACACTCATACAATTCTTAATAGCACTCATGATTACTAATCTCACTTAATGTTGAAATGCTGCAATAATCCTGAAAACCTTCCTACAACCAAAGTATAAAAAAAAAAGAAACAAAAAAAAACGATTTGTAAATTATTGAATCTTGATAGCGTAGCAACAGTTATATCTGGGAGTGAATCAAGGCGAGATTTAATCTTATAAGATAAAATCATAATTGTAGTCGAGTGTGTAGGAGTGAAATATAGGCTATAATGCAAATTAGGTATTTAAAAATATTTATAGACATATATAATCTATCTCAGGGTAGTGTAACCAGTAATTTAGACTACTGAATATATAAATACGCCAGAAAGAGTTTTGCCATGGAATTATTTACAAATGAAAATGGTGTAAATGTTTTTACCCAGACTCCCCCGATATCATTCCAGAAATTGAAATTCAGTTTAGTCCTTACTTTAAAGAGACCTAGTGAGGCTAATAAAATATGTTAATTGAATATTTGGCTGGAAGAAGAGCGCATGTTACATCTTTCAAAGTTTACGGGAGAGGCAGAATATAAAAATGGGTCATTTAATTAGGTGACTGTCACATACGCCCTTATTACATTTTATAGATTTTGCACTTACGCCCTTGTTCGATTGTAAAACAAGCAAACAAATAAATAAATAAAGAAAAATTGTTACATCCACGATGATTTGGTCAAAATGTTTATTTTGACATGACATTTAAAAAGCGAAGTCTATAGAAATTTCGCGTGCGGGCGGGTATTTCTTGACGAGGGAGCGCTAGACGCCATCACATGGACCATGTTCCACAAAAAAAAACAACTGAAAAATGTAACATACCCCCTTCTTCCAGGCAACTATTCAATTAGTATTTTTAAATATTTTTTATTTTAAATAAAAAAAGATTTTTCCTGGATTCGAACCCGGGTCGTCTGCATCTCTAGTGCAGTGCTCTAACCACTAAGCTACTACTGGTCGTATCCAAGTCCGATACATCCATTCTCTTCACCGATCCTATATTCCCTTGTTCTCGCAATTTATGCGATGTATACACGGGGAGGAATGTTCGTTGAACATTACTTTGATTAGGATCTAGTTGACATAGGTCAATGTTATTTATAATTTTTTTTTTATTTCAGTGAAGAGAACGGATTTGTCTGACTTGAATTTAGAGCACTGCTACGGAGAAGTAGAAGACACGGGTTCGAATCCCGGCCAGGACAAATCTTTTCTCTTCAAAACAAGAATATTTAAAAATAATTACCATAAAAATAACAGTTAACAAAAATAAATTCATTATTAAACTTTCAATAATAAAATATATTTACCTTTTCCATAGTAAATACATAAATAATATTTAACGCAAAAAAATAAGAAATTAGGTGCATGAGGAAGAAGAAGAAATAATGACCTTAAAGTTGCTGATTTGGAACGAACCCGATATCAGTCCTTTAATGACAAATTTTATTCCCACCCGAAACCACAAGTTTCAACCCTACCACCCTTTTCAATTCCTGACAATCCTTCGAAGCCCGTTTAAAGAAGTTTACTTCGAGGCCTTCTAAATTATATTTACAATTTGATTACTACCACTGGGTAGTTTCTCTACTTGTCTTAATTCCATGGCATTACATATTATTAATGATAATTACTTGTTGTATTATTATAACAGAGTAGAAATTTTTTAAAATCAACCCAGGTTTATACATACTTTCTTTAAAAATAGGAACGTAATTTCAAGTTGGTCTGAGGTTTGATCTTCATCGACCGCAAACCCACCAACTTCATAAAACCACAACTACTTACAATAAAAACTACACATGTAACTAAAGAAAGCACAAGTTTGTTGTTGTCATGGTTATGGTATATCCTTTTTTTACAGGATAAAAAAGGGAATGCTGGTATACTAAATGTTTACGTCAAGTTTATCATTTTCTTATTCCATTAAAAAAAAAACCTGTACCACTACGACTGTTTCATGGACAACGGTTCTGCAAGGAGGTGACTTGTCCTAGGTCACGCTCAACCGCCAGGTTTTTCCCCCTTATTACGGGTACACTATTTTTATAATATTTTATATAGGCTGGGTGAGCCCCAGGAGGGTCCTAGATCCTATATGATCCGTCTCCGGCTGCAAACAGACTAAATAAAAGTAACTGCCCGTAGCGGGATTTGGACCAGGTTTTCCGACATGGCAACTCAGTGCTCTACCACTGAGCCACTCCGCTCCCTTAGTTCATTATGAAAAGTGAAAAAGGAATTCAACTTAAATTTATTACATATTGAATCGAATTGAATAATGAACCATGCACTATTAAGTCGGAGTGTTGTGTTGCTATGCTGATGATTCCAGATAGCAAAACCAGCTGTAGCAGATTTACGTAAATTATTATATCTGTTACCAGCCAAGGATGGACCCTGTGAGATCTACAGACTATCCTGTCACTCACTCAGTCTCTTATTAAAGCGGGTACCCATCATGGGGAGAATAACTTAGTGGTGTACTAGAAACAGTATACTCTCTACCATGGACTGAACCCAATACCCAAAACAGTGATGTAGGTTTTTTTTCATTCGCATAGCTTCATAATATTTTTAATGAACTGTTTTATATACTAAATAGATAATTTAGTGATTTTTTATTAACGCAATGAAACTACGAATCACCTACAACCGTTGTCCATGAAAAAGTACAGTTTCTTCCAAGTACTAAATCCGACTCTTGATGTGTTGTAGTGGTAAAAGTTTATATTATTTTTTGAGCTAGAATATCCACATACATCCTTAGATGCAGACACATTTACTAAGGGAAAGTAAACAATTATTGGTGGATATTCGATGTTAGAAATCCAAAGGGGAGAATCCAATTTACAGGTATTGCCACCGGCAGAAGAAAGCTTAGATCCAGGTAATCAAATACTAGTTCCTACCCTCTCATAGAGAAGAAAACCAGGATAACAGATTGGCAAACGACCGATGTAGCAACGGCTGTTCAGCGCGTCTCGGAATGCATTAGCCGTCATTTCGGAATCCATTCGTAATTTGGGACTGTTTGTGTGGGTGGGTTAGATCACGATTCCAGATAATCCCATATCATCCTCTAGGACTCTCTCTTCGTCGAATCGTTGAATACATTATACGTCTCATCCTGAGTCAATGGCATCCATTTTAGGAAGGAACAAATATGGGAAGAACGTATCATAAGCCCTAATAGAGTAAATATATTCATAAAAAGTCGGCATTCATTTGTAATAATATTGATCCCACATAAGATTATGAAAACAGATTAACAATGTAATACGAAAAAAATACATAGTTCTCTGTAAAACCAACAGTAAAACATGAAAAAATGAACGTACATATTACTTAACACAATTTCTTAAGAACCGATCTGTTTACTACCAAGGATGGATCCTATGGGAGCTGCGTGGAAGTGGAAGAAAACCTGGCTGTGATCTTGGAATGAGAATGACCTAAGTGTGATCTCGGACAAATCACCTCCATGCACAACCGTTCTCCTAGAAACAGAACCTTCTCTACTGTGTACTAAGCCCAGTAAAGGTTTATTTTTTCTTAAAAACCAATGATAAGCCACATATTTCGTATAATAATTAGCCGAAATTTCAACTTTACAGTACATTGACAGATAAACACATAATACTATTTTGTGAGATATAAGTTACTTTAACAAAGGAGTTATGGCATCTAACACCCTACAAGTCCTGCATAAAACTCATTTTACGATTGAAGAACTAGTGATTTGAGTACTACCAGTGGGTAGTTTCTCAACTTGCCAATAACTCATGTCATTTTGTATCACATAGCCTATTTACTTGATGTATTAGTGTAATACAGTTGTAAATATCAATAAATAAATTTAAAAAAACGATTGAAGCATTCACTAGCACCATATAAAAATATCACTTTCTTAGATGATACTCAAATCCTCAGCCCAGCGCGAAACATTTTTGACAGAGTCCTAGATCTCGTCTTTCCCACCTTTATACCCGTTTACACAGAAACAAAACACTGTAGCGTTATTTTCTTGCCAGCTCCACCACCATCTGAGATTCAATCCACCTAATATCCGTCATGCTTCTTCTCTGTCCTCATTCAAACCGAGGTACATATTCCCAATGTCTCCTCAATTCCCAAACAGTTGCTTCTAAGCAGGTTATTATATTCTATTAGGTTATTCAATACAGTCATTCGCTCAAATTCAGGAGTAAATAATGGCTTTTAAAGGATCCTTTCTCATAACTTCTTTTCACGAAATGTATCTATTTTTTTTTTTTTTTTATTTTTTTTTTTGGTACCTTTGTAATACCTTCTGATTTGTATATATTTTATGATTTGTATTATGTAGCATTCTCTAGGGAGAAGAGTGGCTCAAAGGTAGAGTACTGAGTTACCATGCCGGAAATCCTGGTTCAATTCCCGCTGCAGGCCATGATTTTTATTTAGTCTGTTTGCAGCGGGAGATGGATCATACAGGATCTAGGACCCTCCTGGGGCTCATACAGCCTCTATAAAATATTATAAAAATAGAGTACCCAAAATAAGGGGGAAAAATCTGGCGGTCGAGCGTGACCTAGGACAAGTCACCTCCTTTCAGAACCGTTGTCCATGAAACAGTACAGTCTCTACCATGTACTGAGCCCCAGACCCTTCATGGGTTGTAGTGGTACGGGTTTTTTTTTTTTTTAATGTAACATTCTAGCAAGATGTATATATATATTTTTTTTTTATTTACTTTTTTGGTACATTTGTAATACCTTCTGATTTGTATATATTTTATGATTTGTATTATGTAGCGTTCTAGCAAGATGTATATTTATTTTTCTCGATGCATGTTTACCATACCAAAAAAGAACTAGTTATAGATAAAATATTTTTCTATTTTATTATAAAGGCTTGTTACATAAATATAACCCAAAAAATGATTCTTTGCTGAAAAGACAGATCTAAATAAGATGACCGATTTGCAAAGGACACAATCATAGCTGGAAGGTCCGTAAAAGGCAGGCAGAAATATGATGACCACCCAGGACGTGAAGCGAGCTGTTTTTATCTCCACAGCGAGAGAACACAATGAGACGTCTTGTCGTCCGCCGGTCAGTATTCTTAGGAGGATAGGACTCTAACTGTCCCGATCAGTCCAAGGACATGGAGTGGGGAGAGAGCCTGCTATGGTGAATGGATACAACAGCGTTTTAGGATAATCAATACAATAAGGAGGAAACAAACGACACTTATGCTTCAATTAGAAGGAAATATCAGGAGCGAAATACCTGCATTACTACAACTGTATCGATCTAACTTTCATTTTGGCTCTTGAACATCCAAATTTAGGATGTTCTCTCGGGGAAGTAAGGATCATTGAGGATTCAGGATTCGATAAGAGAGAAACTCGATGGCTTAGTGGAGTCCCAAATATCTACCCTGTAAGTCTCGTCTTATAATAGTCATGTAAATGAGTTTTTTGGTAATTAATTGGGAGCTTAGAGCGTTTGTCTAGTAAGTGTTGCTGTAGCCTAAAAGCAGTAGCATGTCTTTTCAGTCTAGTATGAGGATTCCAAGTAGTCGATGTAATCCTAAATATCGGATTTGTACTACAGGAGTCAGTGGTCTATTGTTAAAGGATACAGGAGGACAGGAAGTCATTGGATTCCTATAAAGGGTAAAGGTTATTTGACTGGATGGTAAAAAATATCACTCCACTGATTCAGATAACATTTCATCATATGTTGATGATAAAGCTGACAAAGATTCCTCTACTTTGTCTTCAAGTGATTGTGATGAAGAAAGTATTTCTGCATTACAAAGTTTTAAGCACACTCAAAAAAAGATCATAAAGAAACCTCAGTTATATATAGGTTATGTTGATAAAACTAATAGTTATTGAATAAACAGGAGCCAATAATAACAAAAATTGACTTTTACTTGAAATAAGTTAATTTAATTAATAAGTAATTGTTTTATTTCTTAATTTGAACACAATATTCTGTATGAAAATGCAAAAGCATCATATGAATTTCTCATCACAATAATGCAAACAAGGCTGGTGACGCACAGTGGAACGAATCAACGCATTTGTTGGACATTGGACCAATTCTGAAAATAACTAAATTTGTCCTTTATTTTGATCTTAAATTATACTTTATACTTCTTATCAACAAAATCCATAGATAAATTAATTGTGAAATTAAATATTATATGAAAAATTCTGAATTGAAATATAAATTTTTCTAAAAACTCATATTTTTAAAGCAATCTACTGTTTGAGGTAATGCATTAAATTAATCGTGCACCTACTGGAAAAAAACTCATCCATAATAAGATAATTTAGGCAAATAAAACTTGGGATTATTTCAAACGTTTGGGTATTTTCGGTGAAAATTGGGGGATAAAACTAAAATAATCAATTGCGAAAATCGCTCAAAATCGCCCAAAAAACTACCTTCACAGTAAATAACTAGAATGTTTGAAGTTTTTTTTCCATTAGTCGAATTCTGCTACTAGGTGCTATTTTCCGAGAAAATGATTTTTTTTCTTTTCCGGGCCTTGAGAATTAATTTAAAATAATTTCTGTTGATATTGGCGTCTACATTTCACAAGTTTTCTTTTGTTTACCAATGTTTGTTTACATTCATTTATCCGAATCCTTATATAACATAATAGTATTAACAATGAAACTTAGTTTGTGTGTGGTATTTGAACGACATATGTGTAATGGTGCACATAGGTGCAATAGTCCCTACAACAAATCGTCAAGTTTTTAAATTTTTATTTATTTATTTAAATAAAACAATTTTATATAGGCACCTACATTTATTATAATTTTGATGTATCAATTATACCTAGTGTATTAACTAACATAAGTAATTATCAATTATTATATTCATTTTGTTTAATAATTAAATTATTTGGTTTGTTACTTTTTCCTTTGTATAACTTTATTTAATACCTATGTATCTGTCTTTCCATAGAATACTGTATGGTACCCATTCTAGTAGTATAGAGGTACAATGTTAGATAATAAATTATCTAACATCGAAATATCAAATCTAGAATTTTTACACGTTTCCCCTAAAATGTTTGATCCTGTTTATCATATAAAGAAATAGTCCATTCAAAAAGCTTTAAAACCGTAGCAATAGCCTTATTCTATGAGAACCAGAAGCGGAGATATTAATGAATGTCCAGGCCTCCCTAACGCTCGTTCCACTGTGTGACGTCACCAAGCCAACTTTAAGCGTTTAAAAGTTTCTCATTTCCCGCGTCAATTTTTTTATAACCCGAACGCGATTTTCCCAACGAAAAATGATCTTTTAAAAATAAAATAAATATTTTTATGAAAGTTAAGTATGGTGAATCTAAAAATTCATTTGTTTTTAATTTTTAAAAAGAATCTTGGTTGTCCATTGGGGCTCCCGGTAACAGGTACTCGTTAAAAGCCCCCCCCCTACTGTAGCATCGTCCAATTAGCAACGGTAGCGTAAAGTGACGTCAAATGAACAAACAAAAAACAAACGAAATGTACAGTTGGTACTAACAGCGTCCACCCTTAGACCCTCCTGGAATAATTCACCACAGCTGACTTCGGGATCTCTAAGCCTTTCTTAATTATTATTATTATTAATAAAATATAATATAATAATGTTATAAAAGTAAAATTAACCCCGGAAACACTGAATCATATTGAAGTTTTTAATAAAGCAGAAAAAACAATGAAACTTTTTTTTTTTAAATATAAAAAAGGTTTCCTTAATACCAAACATATCTCAGGGTGGCATCCCAATTTATTATATAAATATTATTCAGATCAAAGGACCTGACTTTTCCTTGAGATGATTGCTTGGGGAGTGAAGCCAATATAGCATAGTATTAATCTAATATATAAAATTGTCGTGTCACAGTATTTGTAACAAAACGCCTCCGAAACGACTCGACCGATTCTTATGAAATTTTGTGAGTATATTAAGTAGGTGTGAGAATCGGACGTAAATTATTTTTCAAACCCCTAAGTGATATAAGTCGGTCATTATTATAGATTATGCGTCGATCGTAGCAGTGACGCTTGATGATGCTGCATTTTTTATATGTTGTAAGGGCATGTCAGAGTAGTGTAACTCCAAGTTTACAACCGAAAAAACGGACAGGAATACTTACGGTGGCCGAAGAACTTCGAAATTTTAGCGCAAATGCAGCTCTGTAGGTCTAACGGATCCTGAGTGAAGTTCCAATCATATAATAACTAACCGGAATCTAATCCCTATCTAAGAAATTCCAGCAGAACCCATAATACCGTTCCAAAGACTTCAATTTGATATGCGCTCAACAAGTCTCAAGGCCAGACAATGTCTATTTGCGGTTTGGACCTTGAACATCCAAGTTTCTCTCATGGACAGTTATATGTGGATTAAGCTATTAAGTTTTAACTAGAAATATATTGTATTCTTACCCAATTCAAACTCAAATTTAGTTATAATAGAAATAGATTGAATGACCCCCAAAAAAAACTGTACCACTACAAAACTGAAGGTTCTTGAGTTCAGTACGAGGTAGAAACTGTACTGTTGTTAGGACAACAATTGTGTATGGAAGTGACATGTCCGAAATCACGCTCAACCTCCAGATTTTCCGGCTTTGAGGGTAACCACTTTATAGAGGCTGGGTGAGCCTCAGGATAATCTCCCAGATTCCACACGATCTATCCCCAGCTGCTAACTCGAAAGAAATATCTGGCACAGCCGGATTAAACCCGGAGCCTTCTGTCCATCCATTCAGCGCTCCACCACAGAGCTATTCCTCCCTATTTAATTGTTGAAATTTAAAATTAAATCCAAGTTTACACACAAATTTAAATGTGACACATTTTAAATTAAATTACATCTTAGATTAAAAAAGACAAAAACTCAGACATGTTATGCATACGTTTTATATTCCAGGATAAAAATGTATTTTTATCTCTTTGTATATATAATTCTAAACATTATCAAATAGAATCTTCTATAAATACGAAGTATCTTCATTTTAGAGATAAAAAATACCTGAACCACTACAACACGTGAATGGGTCTGGAGTTCAGTACATGGTAGAGACTGTACTGTTTCATGGACAAAGGTTCTGCAAGGAGTTGACTTGTCCTAGGTCACGCTCGACCGCCAGATTTTTCCCCCTTATTTTGGGTACCCTATTTTTATAATATTTTATAGAGGCTGGGTGAGCCCCAGGAGGGTCCTAGATCCCATGTGATCCATCTCCGGCTGCAAAAATACTAAAAAAAAGTCTTGCCTGCAGCGGGATTTGAACCAGGATTTCCGGCATGGCAACTCAGTGCTCTACCACTGAGCCACTCCGCTCCATTTTAGAGAGGATTAATGGATTATCCTCTGCCAACATGATCCACTAGAATTGTTTTTCTTCTTTTTTTTTTATAGATACACTAAATATTTATAATTATTTTAAAATAAATAAAAAGAATGATATTATCGATTCTATATATCGATTACAGCTGATCGATATAACTTTTTCACAGTAAACAGCTTTTCATTAATTATAAATTAGGGTTTATTTAAATGGAGTCAGATTTTGAATTGTTTAATAAATATTATTGTAATCCAAAAACATCATTTTATTAATAAAACTTACCCACACTTAATTTGTTAAGTTCTTGTTTCTAAAAATATAATCAATGTCATGCGAAAAAGAAATGGGGCTAAAAAACAAATAACCGTTAATCTATTTAACATTCAATTAGCGTTATTTAATAATAACCTCTGAAGTATCGAATATCGAGAAGTGTAAACTGAAGCTCGAGGGATAGAATATCGGAAAATGGCCAAATAGCCTTCAAGAATGGTGTCAAGAACAATTAGCAAAAGTGGAAGTAACTGTGAATAATAAAATTAGAATGATACGGTAATGGTGATGAACATCTTTAATAAAATAATTAGGTAATATCAATATAAACAAAATAAAAATCTAGGCCCCTCCGGACGGTATTGAAGGACGTTCTTCATTTAGGATGGAACTTCTGAATGCTCTGGGTTTTCAAGAATGACCAAAAAGGAAAACAGAAGTAATTTGTATACAGAAAAGAAAGCAAACATATGGTGAACTAATGAAAAAGATATGGTATAGAAGAAAAGACCATTAGAAACAAAAGTAGTCCCATAGAGCCTGAATCGTAAAAAAACAAAAGAAAAAAGAAAAAAACAGAAACTCTAAGATATTGAAGTGAATCATTGTTCCAATTGTTTTAATGTTCAAATAACACGTACTCTCACTGTTGTATAATGATTACATCAAATCCCGTTCTTCACCGAAATTTAATTTTAAGGTTTTCAACCGCTTAACTTGGAACCCTCATGACTGAAACGACAAGAAACAGCTCGCCGTTTCAGGCTACTTCAGCATTTACTAGATAAACGTTCTAAGCTCCCAATTAATTACAAAAGACTCATCTACATGACCATCAAACGACCTATTTGGACTTACGGAATAGAGCTTTGGGGCTCCACTAAGCCATCGAATTCCTCTCGTATCCAATCCCTACAATCCAAAATCCTTCGTAAAATCCTCAACGCTCCTTATTTTGTTAAGAATAAAGTCATCCATAACGACCTTAATGTCCCATTTGTTGCTGATTTGGCCCGAACCCGGTATATATCCTTTCATAACAAACTTGATCCCCACTCAAACCCTCTAGTTTCAAACCTAGCTTCCACTTCGATTCCCGATAATCCTCCGAGACGTCTGAAAAGAAGATGGCCTCGCGATCTTCTAAACTGAACTTTTTAATTTGAGTACTACCACTGGGTAGTTTCTCTACTTGTCTTCTCATGTCAATGTATTCACTCATTATATTTACTAGATGTATTTTGTATACAGTTGTAAATTTCAATAAATAAATAAATAAATAAAAAAAAAAAAAAAAAAAAAGGTTTTCAACAAACTACTAAATCCAAGATCGCGGGTTCGTAGCCCGGCAGGTGCCCCTAGGATTTTTTTTAAAAGAGTAAAAATCCTTAGTTACGCCGTCCTTCGGAAGGGACGTTAAACGGGAGTCCCGAGCCTGTACGATGTCCCTATCCTAATTAAACCTGGGTAGGCAAAATTTAGAGCACCCACTGTAGCATCGTACGATTAGCCATAGCAGCATAAAGTGACGTTAAATGAACAACTAACTTTAAGGTTTTCACTATAAAAAAGAATGTATAAGCATTTTGTACATAGTTTGAAATTTCTTTTGTTTTTATGTTTTACTGTAATTTTTTACTACATATTTTGCTTTTTTAGGAAAATTTTAATTTTTCTATCTTTACATCATATGAATAATTGGATTAAACAAAATTCTCACACCAAAAAATAAACGAAAAATACTAATAAAAATCATTAAATACTATATAGGTAATTAATGAATAAAAGACTTTCGAACCCGAAGGCTCGATGCCGATACCAGCAATCTATGTTTACAAACCTCCGTCCACGGAGCACCACCCAAACCCAAACCCGCTAGATCATTCCTAACGCAATCCTCCCGCCTACACCTCGGTCTACCCCTCAGAAGCTTCCCAGTCGGTACAGCGCCTATTAACATCTTGGGAATTCGTTCGTAACTAAGCCCAGAAACTTTACAGGCCCATCTTAATCGACGCTATCACCTGAATAATATTTACCGGATTCTTGCTTCGCAATTCCGCGTTAAGTAATCTCTATATTCCCCCGTGGTCTCATCCCTTTTTGGACCGAAAATTCTACGCAACGCCTTATTTTCGAATACCTGAAGACGTTGTTCATCCTTCAGCGTTAGTGGCCAAGTTTCACATCTATAGAGAAGAGATGGAACGATAATTGTTTTATAAATTCTGATTTTTAAATTTCTGGACAAAAGACGCGAGCTTAGTGTTTTCGAGACAGAATAAAAACAAGCATTTCCCGACTTTAATCGCGCCTTTATTTATATAGGTAATTAATATACAATAATAAAAAATTATTAGCTTTATTATAGGTAATTAATATACAATAATAAAGCTAATCATTTATAAGCGTGATAAAATGTCCCAAATTCATAGTTCCTGAGTATGTGTTCAAAGGGACAGCATGTGCTGTCTGATTGAAAAATAATTCCATTTAAATCACACGAGGAGAGGAACATCATATAAGAATGGGTCACCTGTGTTGTATTGGTTAGCATCACAACCTACAAACCCCAAGATCGCGGATAAGTTGCTAGACAGTTGGCTTTAGGAGTTTTTAAAGGGAGTAAAAAAAAATCCTGTTATACCGTCTTACGGAAGGGGCGTAAAAGGGTCCCGAGCCTGTGCGGAGACAGGCGCTCGTTTCGTTAAAGATTCTTATTCTATAATTAAACCTGGATGGGCAAAATTTAAGACTACTACTATAGTATTGTCTAATCAACCATACAAACATAAAGTAGCATTACAAATATAAACAAACAAATAATTATATCAGAATAGTATAGTTTTATACTATATAACTTTAATAGATGAATAAATTATAGTAAGTTAGTAAACAATATTATACTGGTAGAATATATACATTGGCCCATATACTACATAGAAAAGTATATAAATCATGAGACGTTATCAGTAACTGCAAACTTTAGAACGGAAAGGATGTTTATCGGGATGATAACATAGGCACCGCCTTCTGGCTTCAGCAAAAACTAAAAATTAATACAATATTCCAGACTAAAAATATTTTATTTACTGTTGGTAATATAATAAAAGTATGCGATAAATTACTAAAACGTACTCAAAATACTAAAAATGGATAATTGAAATAAACTGTAATAATACTGACGGAATGATGCTTAAAATATGTTTTATTTACTTCCTATATGTGACACTATCTGGAACAATAGGAGTATCTAAATAAATTAGGTGAGAGGCATTGATCAGGTGGTTTAAATGTCCCTTAACTCTTGAGAGAAAGAACGTAATAGGAATTTGTAGCCAAGAAGCAGGCAACTCAACATGTAGGCATATAGCGAAAGGGTCTCCATTTCGTTTTTTGTAAGTACATATACAAATATGTATATATGAGTTGACTTGTAACTATTATAATCGTACTATAAATATAATGATTTATATCTTTTATTAATTGTTATTATTTTTAAATATTTTTGTTTCGAAGAGAAAAGACTTGCACTGGCCGGGATTCGAACGCGAGTCGTCTGCTTCTCCGTAGCAGTGCTCTAAACCACTGAGCTACCAGGGGTCGTATCCAAGTCAGACACTGTCTGACTGTTATAATGTTATTCAATTAAATGAAAAAGGATCTTTATTTACTAAACAAATCTTAGTCAGTCGACCTTTGGAGAAGAGAGGGAGGGATATGTTTATAATCATTAATGATATAGAATTGATATATTTCAAATATAACGATATCAGGGTGGCATCCCAATTTATTATTTAAATATTATTCAGATCAAAGGACCTGACTTTTCCTTGAGATGATTGCTTGGGGAGTGAAGCCAAAATAGCATAATATTAATCTAATATATAAAATTTTCATGTTACAGTGTTTGTAACAAAACTCCTCCGAAACGACTCGACCGATTTTTATGAAATTTTGTGAGTATATTCAGTAGGTCTGAGAATCGGCCGTAAACTACTTTTCAAACCCCTAAGTGATATGGGTCGATCATTATTATTGATTATGCGTCGATCGTGACGCTTGATGATGCTGCATTTTTGATATGTTGTAAGGGCATGTCAGAGTAGTGTAAATCCAAGTTTACAACCGAAAAAACGGACGGGAATACTTTCGGTGGCCGAAGAACTTCGAAATTTTAGGCAAAATGCAGCTCTGTAGGTCTAACGGATCCTGAGGTAAGTTCCAATCATATAATAACTAACCGGAATCTAATCCCTACCTAAGAAATTCCACCAGAACCCATAATACCGTTCCAAAGACTTCAATTTGTCTCAAGGCCAGACAATGTCCATTTGCGGTTTGGACCTAGAACATCCAAGTTTCTCCCACGGACAATTATATGTTGCGTGCTCACGTGTTAGTAAACCATCTAATCTATTATATTAGCAAAGGGCAGATTGAAAAAATGCATCGATTAGCGCATTCATTTAAATTGAAATAAATAGTTATAATTTATAAGGATCCCAAGACCCTTCATGGGTTGTAGAAGTACACATTTTTTGTAAAAAGTATAAATTAAAAAAAGAAATGAAATATTGAATATATAATATTGAAAAAAATATTACAATTTAAATAATTCAGGATCATTACTGACTCTAATGAACTGTAATGCATTG
Source organism: Troilus luridus (assembly GCA_964056705.1). Lineage (NCBI taxonomy): Eukaryota > Metazoa > Arthropoda > Insecta > Hemiptera > Pentatomidae > Troilus > Troilus luridus. The sequence continues at coordinate 3,942,195 of OZ057413.1, forward strand.
AATACGTTGATAAGATAAAGAAGCAAACAGTCAGTGAATTCCTAAGATAGGAGAAATGTCATCATTAATTTTATATTTAGAAGCCTGTGACTGGAAATATTCACGACTTGATAACTGAAAAAAATAAGCGACAATTGTTCAATACATTTGTTAAGGCCAGATGAAGTAGTAACCTTATAAAATATTATTAGTTTTAATCATAAAAAATTAAATCATTTTTCATAATAGAAAGAACATTATATTTACTTATTTTTCACATTTTATTTCTTAATATAATAATTTAAACGTTTATTTCATAGTTGCTTAGAGCAATTTAATTTAAAAGGTAATTTTATTTCTTAAGTGCTAAGTGTAATATTTGTAATAAGTTTGAAAACATATGTTATAAAAGTGAAGAGAGAAAAACAAAAGCGGAGTCGATTGGCTTTTGTTCGCTCCGGCGAGACCAAGCCAGTGTGTCGGCACGAGCCTCTTGGCGTGCACATCGTATGCTCTATAGGAGCCCAAAGTTGGATTTTGAATTTGAAGAAGATACTAATTTGCTGCCCACCTGCAGGTGTAATTAGTTTAAACTTAGTCATCGATTCGACCAATTCAACCTCGATCATCTCAACATCCAGCTCGCCCTGCCGAGTTTTCATTATTATATCATTTCAACTAGAAAACCACATAAGCATTTATTATTTTGTAATAGATTTATTTGTATGTAATTTATTAGAGTTAAATTTATCATCGTAAGATTAAATAATAATTGTTTTATTTTGTTATTAATTAGTTGTTTATAATTTAGTCAATATTAGTAACTTCATTTTCTAATTATAAAATCGTTTAAATTGTTCTTTTAATTTAATTAATTGGTTTTTCATAATCAAAAGTATTAGTTGTTTAATTGATTAAAGTTATTAATTTAATAAAAGGTTACAATCAAAATGACATGCGATCTGGTTAAATTGAATCAGAAATTTATTTTTCTTATACATTTCGGAGCTCTCATCGAAAGGTCCAATAACTATTTCGAGGTTGCTCGAACAATATTTATATTATATAACAATACTAAGAAACATTTCTCAAGAGAAGAGAATGTACAGCTGAAAGAAGGGAGCTATGCAGTCAAAAAGTACAGTAGACTTCTGGAGGAGAAAGAAGAGAAAAGTACAGGAACTCATATTTGCCAGGTCCTTGTTGGACTGTCTGCGAGTAAGTTGAATAAAAAAATTTATAAATTGACTAAAAAAAAATAAAAGTAAAACGTGTTTATAAAAAATAATAACTTTGGTCACTAATAGAATCGGTTTTGGGGGGGGCGACCTGGGGTCTGGTGGTTAGCTTTAACAATTATTAGGTTGCCCTAGATCGTGGGTTCATAGCCCGGCAGGCTGTCATATGATTTTTTAAAGGGAGTAAAAAATCCTTGGCAAGAACAAACCACGCTTTTAATTTAATCGTAAATAAACCTGGATAGGCATAATTTAAGGCTCCCGCTGTAGCATCGTCCGATTAGCCATAGCAGCATACAATTACGTTACAAGAACAAACTAACACAATCACTTGAATCAGGAACGATAAATGTTAATATTTTTTGGAGTGGGGCATGTGTACTGTAAAGAATTATTTTGAAATGGATTAGTAAATAATTCTATCGATGTTCATTTGTAAGAAAGCATTTTAAACTGGATATTAATCAGATCTAAAATAAATCTAAACATTTAATAATTTATACACTAGAGTTTTACCTAACGGCGAACCAGTCGCCATAATACAAATCAAAAGATATGCTCACTTAGAATTGCTTTGAGAAATTGGGTATTTTACATTAACTGAAATAATTAATAAATAACTAATAGAAATGCTGTTTTTATTTATTTTAGGTTTCTTTTATGGATAAAAAAAAAAAGAAAAATTATAGTTTTTAAAAAATCATTTTATAATCTTACTTCACTGCACTCTCTGTATCGAAATAAAAGTCTTAAAATGGTATAACTAGAGTACTATGTAACGTGTTTTTTAATTTTTGGAACGGAGTGGGTCAGTGGTAGAGCATTGAGTTGTCATGCCGAAAATCCTGGTGCGAACCCCGATGCAGGCAAGACTATTATTTAGTCTGTTAGGAGTTGGAGATGGATTATATAGGATCTAGGACCCTCCTAAGGCTTACCCAGCCTCTTTAAAGTGTGTAACCAAAATGGGAAAATCTGGCTGTTGAGCGTAATCTCGGACAAATAACCTCCCTGAACAACCGTTGTCCTTGAAACAGTACAGTCTCTACCATGTACTGAACCCCAGACCGTTCAAGGGCTGTAGTGGTACAGGTTTTTTTTTTAATTTTGGATCGTTACATTTCATTTTTCTCATTTTAATTCAGGGACATTGATATATTTTGTGTAATGGCTTAAAGAAGAAAGGAACAGTGGATTTGTGATTTTACAATTTTTTAAAATATTTCTAATTTAACTGACGGAACAAGATAAAAGAGTTAGTAGGCAACGCCGATGAATCATTACACCTTTAAAAAAAAAAGGTTAATATATGATCGTTTTATTATAATTTTACTAGTGTTTAGATACTTTAGAATTGTTGTATTTCTCGATATATAATTTTATTTCGAATAAATTACATTAAATTTCCTATCCGCTTTACTAAAAAAAAAGTAGCACGACCCGTTGCTAGGCAACTAATAAATTATTACGTATAAAAACTTTTTTTCATATAATGGAGAGATGTCTTATGTGATGATGACGTCATACGAATTACATGTAATGCGAAATTTGCACAAATATAATCAGATAAGATAAAATTCACAGAGAGAAACAAATTTAAATAACTAAAACAAAATAACACTGTCATCATCAATAAGCTATGCTAGTTAATATTTACTGTTTGTGTTACTCAATTATGACAACACCTGATTTATGCAGATAAGGATTACTCATACGAATCTCGCCACAAAAGGAAATGTTAAAAGAACGCAAAATCTGCAAGGAAACGAAGGAAAACCTGTTTAACTGGAACGGCCTCACAATTACAGCCCAACATTTAATTATAATTATTTGTGAAAAATTCATAAAATTACTTCTGCTTATTATTAAATATTATAATATCGTCCGTAGTATAATGAAAAGTACCTGTACCGCTACAACCCATAAAGGGTCTTGGGTTCAGTGGTAGAGACTACTGTTTCTTGGACTACGGTTGTGAAGAGAGGTAATTTGTCATAGATCACGATTTTCCCATTTTTTTGGTACCCAATTTATAGAGGATGGGTGAGCCTTAGAAGGATCCTAGATCCCATAGGATCCATCTCCGGGCGTTAACAAATTAAATAAACGTCTCCCTGCTAACAGAAACGATTAGAAGGTTAAAACTTGAAGCCACAATGTGCGGAACTGATACGCAAGTTAAAAATATTTATATAAATATAGAATGATAGGACAATAGAGGACGTGATGTGGAAAAGATGAAGAGAACAATCGAAAGGAATGGAAGGATATCCGGGTCATAGGCAGCCGACGTCATCGACACACGTCATCCTAATTGATAATCTGCGCGCACATGTGGCCATCAACTGGTGGGTCGTGCTCCGCTAGGCGGTGGGAGTTCTTAGTCACTGGAGGGTGTCTGTGATCTGGGCGGAAGATAGGGTGCCAAGGGGGTTCTCCGAGGGGATCCAATCCTCCAAGGGGATCAATTATTAGCCCAACGAGCAGATAATGGGGGAAGTATAGAGGCGGGAGAGGAAGGGAAATGAACATATTGGGTTTTCCGTAAAATAATGTAGGATTTTATGTTTTCTCCAAATAGTTATCTGTTTATGTTTGTTGGACTCTTGACTGTTATAAATGTAATTTGAGACACTTCAAACGTCTAAGTTCAAACGGCCGGAACGGAGGCAAAATGGTCTGTGGTGTAATGGTTAGTATGACAACCTACTATGTCCAAGGTACAGGTTTGTTGCACGGGAGGTGGCCTTAAGATTTTTTAAATGGAGTATTCCGAAGTTATGCTGTCCTTAAGAGGGGGACTAAAATGGAAGTACCGTGCAGTGTCAAGTACTCATTAAAAATCCCTATCACTTGGAGAACCAAATTTACGACTCCCATTATAGGATACCTGTACCACTACAACCCATGAAGGGTCTGGGGTTCAGTACATGGTAGAGACTGTACTGTATCATGGACAACGGCTCTGCAAGGAGGTGACTTGTCCTAGGTCACGCTCAACCGCCAGATTTTTCCCCCTTATTTTGGGTATCCTATTTTTATAATATCTATAGAGGCTGGGTGTGGCCCAGGAGGGTCCAAGATCCTATATGATCCATCTCCCGCTGCAAACAGACTAAATAAAAATCATGGCCTGCAGCGGGATTTGAACCTGGATTTCCGGCATGGCAGCTCAGTACTCTACCACTGAGCCACTCCTCTCCCCCATTATAGGATAAGAAGCATTAAGTAATGTTCATTAAATAAACAAACAAATAACACGCTATTAATTGTTTTACTACTAGTTAATACAATTAGTAATTATTTCCTGATCCCTAATAAATCATTAACTTAATTTACAATATTTATATATAAAGGAATATTAATTGATTTATTAGTATGAATTGTTTCATGTTGACAACATGGACTATGGTAAAATTGGAGTTGTCCACCAACAACCCTTGGGTCTTGGGTTTAGTACATAGTAGAGACTGTATTGTTTCCAAAACAACGGTTGTGATGAGAAATGACGTCCGATATCACAATCAAACGTCAGGATTTCCCCAATTTATAGAAGATGGTTATGTTCCAGGAGGATCTGCAGATACAGATGAAACAATTTATATGTCAATAGATATATTCGAACATCTGCAGAGATGAAACTCAGTGCTCTACCACTGAACTCGCTTGTTTATACTATAAATAATTGTCTGTAAACAACATTGCATAAATAATAAAAATATATTAGCATATTTAATCGGTATATATCATACTCTAATAGCCGAACATAAATGTACACACAAAAAAATGAGAATCTCTTAAAATATTTACGTGCCCAAGAGCTTTTTTTATTAAATTTTAATAAGGAATATTTAAATAATAGAACAAATTAAAACTTAAATAAAAGTGTTATTATTTTCTGCTGGCCTTTAAGATAAGATGGATAATGTTGATCTATAAACTGAGTATTCCATGAAAAGCGTTGATAGTAAGAAAGAAACTGAGACTTGTGATAACAAAAAAAACAGTGATAGATAATCTCGAAGCTTCTTCTAAAGAAGGGGAAGGTTACAAAGAGAGAGGTCTTCTTTTGTCATTCTTCGAGCCACAATCTTCCTTACAGATCAATGAGCATATTTTAGCTTTTTTTTTTACTAGGAAAATCATGAATTTGGTAATTATTCCGCAGTTTGTCGCTTCGAGTTGAATTACAATTTTCATTCGTTTCTGTTTTAATATTTTCCAAAAATACAAGTCATCGTGAACTTTAGCATTGAAAAAGTGTGTATACTTCGGTAATCATTTCATCTAGAAATTAACGTTTCAAAAAACATGTATCATCTATACTTCGATGTGTTGGTAGAAACTTTCATTACTTGATGAAATATTTACCGAAATCTACTCATGACCGAAATTACATTCTCTTTTACATAGTAAAGCTCACGATAATTCGTTTTTTTAGGAAAATATTAAAAATGAAACGCACAAACTGAAAACTTGTGACTCAACTCAAAACGACAACCTGCGGAACATATAACATACATTTTAATGAGTAATAATAACATTAATCTACAAAAATAATTAAAAAACATTTTTGGAAAAATGGGAAAAGCTATTAGTGAGTTTGGAATAGCATTAGAACACTAAGAGTGACAGAAGTGCCTTCTGGCGGACCATCTCTCAAGCTAGGTCGATACAGTTTTGATGAGTAATAAAGGGTTTTTGATCATTTCTTTCATCCTCGTAACTCGCCACCGAAAAAATATCGATTTTTGAGTTGTGTCACTTTAGAAATACAAGTTGTTTGTTAGTTTATTTAAGTTCACTTTATGCTGCTATGGCTAATCGGACGATGCTACAGTGGGAGCTCTAAATTTTGCCTGACATCGTACAGACACGGCACCCCCGTTTAACGTCCCTTCCGAAGGACGCGGCATAACCAAGGATTTTATACTCTCTTTAAAAAATTCCTAGGACCACCTGGCGGATACGAACCCACGATCATGGCGACCAGACCACAGGTCGCCCCACTAGAAATACTAGTGCGATATAATAGGTTCTATATAATTTTAAAATACATGAACATGTGTATTTGAAAAATTCATAACTGAACAAACTGAAAATTGCAAGAGAAACAATTTATACAATAGAATTCGATCGTGCTAAATATACATATAAATAATATAATAAGGCATTAAATATACATATAATAATAAATACAAGACACCACCTTAACATTGTCGGATAGTGGACCGGCTTGCTCGTACTAAGAGTCTCTCATCTAGCTTCATACAATTACCCTTATAGGTTTGTAGGTTGCTTCACTGGCGGTAAGATGTTACCACCATATTATATATATATATATATGTGTGTGTGTATATATATATATATATATATATATATATATATATATATATATAATTTTTTTTTTATTTACGGTTCTTTTTTGATTATTTAAGTATTTTTAAATAATTTTTTTTATTAATATTTTGAAGAGAAAATATTATGTTCGAATCCCGGCCAAGACATAATCTTTTCGCTTCAATAATTTAAAAAAATATACTTATATATACACTCAACAGCAAAAAAAACCGGACACTTCATATTTTTCGTATTAAAAGCTAATTTTCAGCAATGTGTTTGTTTTTGCGGGTATTCTAGTTATTGCAGAGAATGTAGGGCCTAAGTCCATTGAACTAATCCCTTCAGGATTAGTAAACAATTAGATAAAACTCAGATTTGATTTATTTGTCTTGAAGTTGATTTACCTGTCGGACCTATTCTAAACTGTAAGTAGTATTTCACACATTTAAACATCTTTAATTTATTAACCAAGCCTTTTCTGTGATTAATAGACATTTTTTTTTATTTTGGTCCAGAATAATGGTTCTTTGAAATGTTGACATAGCCCGAGCTGATGCCTTGGCCAGAGAAGGCCGGTGCTTGGGGTAGCGAAGTCTACCATTCACGATGCACTCCGGCGTTTATTCTATTCTTACCATAAATTAAAAAGATTAATATACATATGTATTTAACAAAATTATAAGACCAAATCTAAGTGTCCGGTTTTTTTTGCTGTTGAGTGTATATATATATATATATAATATAATGCATTTAATATATTTATAATTAAAATTAGAATATTAAATGCATTTTCTCAGCCTGAATCATTGTGAGGTAGACAGCCTCCTTCCGACTAACTGAATCGCCTTGAAGCTGAAACCGGTTTGGCTTTAAAATCGATTATACATTTAAATTTTAACAATAATCACCAAACAGTAAATTGTAAATAAACGATAACAGTAGATTATTATTATCATTAGATATTTAATCTTATTTCCATAAAATTAGGGATTTACGTTTCAATTAAATATTTACTAGGGAAAAAAAAAATTTATTATTTTTTGTTTCGAATGTAAACCGCTTTGTTGAAAGTTAAACTAGTAATTTAATTTTTCTATACGAAAAAATAAACAAATTTTTTAGGGTAGATCAATGGAAGAGTTCCTAATATTGCAATTTATTTAGCAAAAAATAAATAAAAAATATGTGATAAGGATAATTTTAATGGATACAAATTATTATGTAAAAAATGGGGGGTCTTTTTCGTTTAATGCACAATTCGGTTATTAAAAAAAGTAACTGTTATTAAAAAGTAACACGTGATATAGTTACAACCTCCATATCAGTAGAACATATGACTACATTTCTTAGTTTCGTTTAAAACCTAATAATGGCTATGTTAAGGTTATACGAAGATTTTAAAGATTTGGATCGAACCATCGCATTCTTACAAGAAAAAGGCCTCATCCATAAAGAAAAACTATGCCGGAATGGACATTCTATGAAGTTGCGCAAGAGAGATGACCGGTACAGATGGCGGTGTCACAATGCAAGTTGTCTTTTGGAAGTAGGACTCAGGGAAGGTACGTGGTTCAACGGTTCAAAATATCATCTGAATAATGCAATTCTTTTTATTTACTCATGGACCAAGAAATATACGACAACGTTATTTTGTAAGGACGAATTGAGTATGTCTGCAGAAACAGTAACAAATTGGAAAAATTATTTGAGGGCGGTTTGTGCTGATTCGCTACTTAAAAATCCTATCAAAATAGGAGGATATGGTATGACCGTCGAAATTGACGAGTCTTGTTTTACAAGAAGGAAACATAATGTCGGACGAATATATCCCAACCAATGGGTTTTTGGTGGTATTTGCAGGGAGACGAAAAAATCTTTCATATATTCAGTGCCCAACAGGAACAAAGATACTTTAATAGCGTGCTATTAAGTGTTATAATATCAGATTTATGGAAAGCTTATTCCACTATAGAAAGAATAGAAGGGTATGATTTTAAGCATTATACAGTCGACCATTCTGAAAATTTCGTTGATCCTTCAACTGGAGCGCACACACAGTCGATAGAATCGTTATGGGCCGCGGCCAAAATAAGAAATAAAATAGAAGCTGGAACTAGAAGAACAATGTTGGATTCATATCTCTGTGAATTTATGTGGAGACAAAGGAATATGGGGAAAGACCTTTTTGAGGTTATATTGGAAGATATCGCTTCATTTTGGAAATTAGAATAAACTATATATTAATCACGTGTTACTTTTTAGTAACAGTTACTTTTTTTAATAACTGAATTGTGCATTAAACGAAAAAGACCCAAAATGGGTCATGATACTATAAAGCAACAAAACGTTAGATTAGAAATCGTTTATAAAAATATTCTTGATTTTTTTTTTTTAACATAACCATAAATATAAACCTAAATGAATGGATTTTAGTAGGAGTTGTCCCATTTCTAGACTCCGCAAATTTCTAGAACATCATATTCTTTAGTATATTTAGAATGAAACCAATCCTTTTGCTGATTCTCTAGACGTAGGATGTTAATCATAAGAACTAATGTCGTGGAGAATGGTTCCGATAATCAAATATTACTTTAAAAAAGAAAATGGCAGACAGCCGTTTGTATATGTAAACAAAAAACACGGTACTTTTCTGTTAGAGAACTGATTCATTCCTCAACCTTACATTGAAAAGTTGTTACGCCAAAAGTCCAAAACAGAGGCGCTAGGAGTTTTGACGTAACACTTCCTTGCACAACCGTTGCCTTAGAAGCAATACCATCTCTACAGTAGCCTGAACCAAGGACTCTAACCATGGTCTGTATTGGTACTGGTTTTTTAGGTTTATTTTTTTTTTCTAACGTCACTTTATGCTGCTATAACTCATTGGACGATGGTAAGTTGGAAGCCCTAAATTTTATTAACCCCTACCAGGGTTTTATTAAGATAAATAACAAATACCTAACATCGTAAAGGCTCGGGACCCCCGTTTAACGTCCCTTCCGAAGGACGGCATAACCAAGCATAACCTGTTATGCTAACAACTCGACCAAAGGTCACCCTATAATTTTTTTTTTTTGCCTTTATTGTAGTGTCAATTTTTATAATTATTCAGCACGGATAATTCCTGGAAAAAGATTATTTTAGAGTTGAAACATTGTTTTTTGTTTTTGCAGTTTTCTTATCATTATTTTCATTATTCGAAAACTTTTCATTGTTCGTAAAGCATCATTTCCTTTATTTTTTTAATTATATAATTAGAATTTCACCTGATCCATTGCTTAAATGTTATCCTTAGCACAATAAACACCTGAAGAAATATTTGCTATTTCCTCGTGTCATTAGGGGCCTTGATTTCACAGAAAGAATTGTGCCAGGCTCTGAAATATGCAGCGTTTGCTGTGAAGGTATCCAGGGCGACGACTGTTACGAATGGTTTTAATTCTCATTTCCTCTCATTTCGAATAGAAAAAAAAATTGATTTTTTATAATTATCTCTGGTATAAATTTCGCATAGTTAAATTTGATGTGCATTAAAATTTTGCGCATGTTCTAGGTCACATTCCCATTATTATATCCATGGGAACTGTGTTACTATTGTATTTCGAACATTAAGTATAATTATATCGTATCGTCACATTCCACATGGCGGTTCTCTAAACACGCTAATGACTAAAAAAATCAAAGTACGACATTTTCATGTATTTAATGTGCTTTTGCTACTGGTAGAATAAATGAACTCTAAATAATGGGGTGTAAAAAAAAAAAAAAACCGTTTCACCTTCCCCATGGAGAGAAGATGGCGACTAAGAGTATCTTTCGACACACCACACTCCCTGGCCAGTTCGCGAGTACTTGTGGACGGATTTGACCCAACATCTTCCATCTGAACCTCATCAATATCCATTAATGGTCGTCTAGAGCCCTTCTTCCTTTCCAACGTCGTATCTCCACTGCTAAATTTTTCAAACCAACGCCGCTCATTGCGCTGGCCAAGGACACCTTCCCCTTCATATTTAATAATTTTACGAGTTGCTTCAGCGGCTGTGAAATTTTTTTTCCAGTAATGGTTTAAAATGATGAGAATTTCGTAGGACACTGTCATGTTTCTTCTTTGAAACAAATAACTTTTTTTGAAGTAGTCCAGTGTTAGTAAACAAGCTTAGAGAATGCTCTGAAGGGGTTATTAAGTGTTGGTAAATAATAAATAGCATTAAAATATTTACAGACTTTTGAGCTCAGGAATTTGATAAAACGCTCATTTTTTTTATACACCCCATTAATTACTAAGTTTAGTACCTCCTTAGTAAACAATCACAAATTTTAAACATACAAATAAAACAATAAAATTAAACAATGAAACATCATTGTAGAACACCAAGTTGCCGTGGCAAATGTCCAGGGTTCAAATCCAGCAGTTGCAATTTTATTGGATGGAACCTGGGACCCTCCGGGGCTAATCTAAGCATTTACTAAGTGGGTGCCCGAAATAGTGTCGGGAGAATCTGGTGGCTGAGCGTGATCGAAGACAAATCGCAGTCAGTCTCCATCTCGTACTGAACGCAAGACCTTTCATGGGTTGTAGTGGTACAACTAAACATTTGTACGTAGAAATATTATTGACCGTTAATATGAATTCAGTATGATTTCAACACTATCCTCAAAATGACAAAACACGCACAACATCTGACCTGAATGTGTGGAAGGGAGAAGGTAACATTGAGGTTACAAGTATTTATTCATATTTATAAAATTCCTTGAATAAGAAAACTTCATTAAAAATATTGTGCGAATTATTGTACACTTTTAGTACAATTTGGTATCAGTTCGAGATAAGTCGCTATAAGTTTTTAACTTTTCATTCGTTTCCCTTTTAATATTTTCGAAAATAAGAATAAGCGAGGGTTTTTATTTATTTATATATTTATTAATGGGCTCTAAAGTCCTTGAAGAACCTTGGCTTCTTGTACTTTCTTCTGCCATTCGCCTCTGTCCGCCGCAAGGTGCCTCCAGCGATTTATCCCGATCGCCTTCAGGTCACCCTCCACATCGTCGTGCCACCTGAGACGGGACCTCCCTCTTAATCTTGAAGCCTCGTTCGGTATCTCATATATCATCCTTCTTGGAGTCCTCATTTGGCCCATCCTCTCCACAAGCCCCAACCATCGTAGCCTTTTGAGCTGGATGATTTTTATTAGATCAGGCTCTTCATGTAGGTCCCTTAGCTCTTTATTGGACCTCATTCTCCACTCCCCCTCCACTCTGATAGGTCCAAAAATTTTACGCAGGACTTTTCTTTCCCATACTTCAAGGATCCTTTTGCAATTTTGTGGGTTTTGCATGAAATCGAGGGTTTAGTATGAAAAAAATATATAGGGAAAAAAGTATTAAAAAACATATAGGAAATCTGTATATTTTGGTTATTATTTCATCCAGGAATGAACGTTTCAACAAACATTTCGAAGCATAGATTATGATACAACCTAAATGTTTGCTTATGTCGGTTCTTTAATCTTTATAAAGTCAGTAATAGCTACTCAGCGATATTTACAGTCGGTGATTAAATTATTTTTATTTTCGAGAATATTAAAAAGGAAAGGAATGAAAGTTGTGACATGACTCGGAAGTACAACCTGCGGAACTGATACCTGCAATTTTCTTTCTTTAAGAGATTATTAATATACAATCATAAAGTATATTAACAATTAACATACAATTTGTTATCCTATGTAAAAATTATACACAGAAACCGAAATTTAAGCTGAGGTTCACGTTGTCCATCAGAGGTACCAATATTAGGCAAAGGATTTACGAAAGTGACATTTTAGGTATAATGAGTTTAACAGTTACGTGAGGAAACGATACCGGGCTCCCCCACACTCCCTCGCCAGCCCTGAAGAAGACCTCCAATGTGGGTCGAAACGTTGCTTCTTTTTAATAAATGTTTCTCCTAATTTATGAGACATTTTTCACCTCCACCCGGACAATTTTCTTCCACATATAATTAGTTTTCTTAGCCTTTCCAAAAGTTTCGGCTTCTAGAAGGCACCAAAAAAATGTTTTATTTGAATTCAGTAACAGTTTTTCTCTTTCATTTTTGTTTGTGTAAGGATTATTTTATCATTATTATTCGATGTCAGGCATGCGATTTTTTTAGTAATACTGTTCAAACGGATCACAGAAAAAATGTTTGTATATATCTATTAATAAATTCAGAAAAGGATGAGATAGGGTTATCATATCGAAACCGGAGGAGGGTTTACTTAAGGTTATCTCAGAAATAAAAAATGAGAATAAATTTCTATTAGATTAAAAATTAAAGAAGTCAATTTAAAATTTAGGTTCTGATTTTTATATTAATTTTTTATCAAGAAAAATGTGTAATCAATTATATTTTATCAATCATTACATAATATCCCGGGTCGCCCGCATATCTAGCACTGAGCTACCAAGGCTCGTATCAGAGCCAGACAAATCCATTCTCATCACCGATCCTATATCCCCGCAATTTTTGCGATGTATACCGATGCGTCAGGGCATATTTAAAACTTGCTACAACGAATAAAACACAGCCATTACATAATGTATCATGTTTAGTTTTAATATCTCATTATAATTAAGTGTTTACAATAGCATACTAATTAAATTGTAATGTTGAATTATGTGTAACAAATTTAATATTACACTAGAATAAGCATTGTCCGACGAATTTTCTATGTAAAAAAATTCTCTTAATTTTAATTTTTCATAAATTTTAATTTACTTAAATTCAATAACAGTTTTCTCTTTCATTTTTGTATATAACAGCCCCGTAAGAATTATATTATGAGCGTTACTCAATGTCATTCATGCGATTGTCGAGCGGAAATTTTCAGTAAGATGCGTCATGGTATATTTAAAACTTGCTGTGATTCGTATAATTCATTTTGTTGTTGTCTCTCTATTATATAAACAAGTTTTTAGTAATGTGATATTTTATCGGCGTTGCCTAGCAACGGGTCCAGATCTTCCAGGGTCCACTACTTTTTCTTTAGTATTTTTTCTTGTTTTTAAAAAAATAATTTATTCAATGTAATTTACAACTGTACTATATTAATACATCCAGTAAATATAATGAATGTATACAATGACATAAAGGGAGCGGAATGGCTCAGTAGTAGAGCACTGAGTTGCCATGCCGGAAATCCTGATTCAAATCCCGCTGCAGTCAGTTACTTTTATTTAGTCTGTTTGCAGCGGGATATGAATCATATGGGATCTATGTCCCTCCTGGAGCTCACCCAGCCTCCATAAAATATTATAAAAATAGGGCATCCAAAATAAGGGGGAAAATCTGGCGGTTGAGCGTAATCGTGCGTCCTTGCAGAATCGTTGTCCATGAAACAGTACAGTCTCTACCATGTACTGAACCCCAGACCCGTTCACGGGTTGTAATGGTACAGGTTTTTTTTTATACAATGACATGAGTGTACAATAGTGAATATAATTGTTTATCTATAATACAAAACAAACCTAAAATAAATATTTTTAAAAAAAATCATTATTTAAATTAATGCAAAATCTCAAAAAAATACTAAGTGAGTACTAATTTTTAATAAGCTCGTCTGGGGGGGGGGTACAAAATAATTACTAATAACTTTAATTTCTAGAATAATATCGGAGTACCTCTAATAAAATGTTAAGTACCCAAAGCAACATAATTAGAGGAAAAGTAGTATGATTTATAAAATAGAGATGGATCCGCCGTAAGGCCGACAGGAATTACATACCTAGTATTAAAAAAAATCAAATGAATAATGATTACTAAACCCGAATGCTGAAGAATAGCTAGTAGACGTACTCAGATCTATAATTATTTTCTAAATTAACGATGCATGAAAAACCCATGACCTATTTAACCAACACATGACAGGCCTAGTCAAGGCTACAATAGGAAGAGATGACTTTACAACACACCCGTAACTAATATATCTTATATTTAAACATCTATAATCTTAATAATATTTTCAGTTTGAAAAGAATGCCTGAAGGAAGAAGACCCGAGATAGTCCACCAATGGAAAATAAGAGGGACGAGGAAGACCAAGTTGAGGAATCCATGATGAATCATGGTCTACGGGAATATGGACCTTTTGTTTTTCTTTTTTTTTTAAATGTATTTATTGAAATTTACAACTGTATACTGAATACATTTATAACTCAAGGTAGCATCCTTGGCCCAATCCTTTATACAGTTTATACAGCTGACATCCCAACTCATCCTAATACTATCCTTACCACGTATGCTGATGATACATGTGTATTATCTGTCAACACCAATCCAATTATTGCATCCCAAAGCCTCCAATCCCATATCACTGATCTTGAAGAATGGTGTCAAAACTGGAGAATTAAAATAAACTCTCAAAAATCGCATCAAATCACTTTTACCTTACGTCGTAAACCAATGACTTTCTGCCCTTCAGTATCCTTTAATAATATCCCACTGGTGCCTGTAGAACAGATCCGATACTTAGGGTTGCATCTTGACAAACGATTAACCTGGAATCCTCACACGAGACTGAAAAGACAAGAAACCGCTCGACGTTTCAGGCTACTTCAACACTTACTAGACAAACGGTCTAAGCTCCCAATTGATTACAAAAGACTCATCTACATGACCATCATACGACCTATTTGGACCTACGGAGTAGAGCTTTGGGGCTCCACTAAGCCATCGAATTCCTCTCGTATCCAATCCCTACAATCCAAAATCCTTCGTAAAATCCTTAATGCTCCTTATTTTGTTAAGAATAAAATCATCCATAACGACCTTAATGTCCCATTTGTTGCTGATTTGGCCCGAAACCGCTATCTATCCTTTCGTAATAAACTTCATTTCCACTCAAACCCTCTGGTTTTAAACCTAGCTTCCTCTTCAATTCCCGATAATCCTCCGAGGCGTCTGAAAAGAAGATGGCCCCGTGACTTCTTAGTTGAACTTGTGATTTGAGTACTACCAGTGGGTAGTTTCTCTACTTGTCATTTTCACATGTCATTTTGTATCGCTTAGCCCATTTACTAGATGTATTTTTTTTTATACAGTTGTAAATATCAATAAATAAATTTAAAAAAAAAAATATATATATAATGAAAGATAAATCTTGTCCCGAGATAAAGGCAAGTAGAGTACTACCCAGTGGTAGTACTCAAATAAAAAGTTCAACTTGAAAAGTCACGAGGCAATCTTCTTTTCAGACGCCTCGGAGGATTATCAGGAATTGAAGAGGTTGCGAGGTTTGAGGAGTGGGTTTGAGTGGAAATGAAGTTTGTCTTGAAAAGATTAATATCGGATTCGGGCCAAATCAGCAACAATCGGGACATTAAGGTCAGGAAGAATGGACTTAGATAGGACATTATGGAAGGAAGCCACCCAATCACTAGGCTAAGAAAGCCCACTATTAGTGGAAACTCCAGTGAAAAAAAAATCTTAATAATCATGCTAGCATAAAACGTAAAGGAAAATTGTGTTAGCAAAGAAAATAATCATAACAAAACATTTTGTGAATACATTAATAATTTCTAAATATTTTTATTTTGAAGAGAAAAGATTTGCCCCCAGTCGGGATTCGAAGCCGGATCTCCGCCTCACCGTGGCAACGCTCTAGCCATTTGAGCCACCGGGGTCGCTCCCTACCTAGGACAAATCTGTTCTCTTCACCGATCCCATATCCCCCCTGTTCTCGCAATTTTGCGATGTATATACGAGGAAGAATGTTCATTGAACATTACTTTTAATTTTAGGATATTTTTGACATACGTCATTATATTATTTATAATTTTTTAATCATTGCTTTAATGACAAATCACCTTCCTGTACAGACTCTACCATGTACTGAACCCAATACCTGAGCAACAATTTATGGGTAAAAAAAGTTCATTAAGAAATGAATGTATCGATAAGCTTATATACAATAAGGTTCTTCAGTCTACATACAATCAGTAATAATTATTAAGTAGAGTCTGTAATAATATGATTTTTATCTTCCATAATATTAAAACAGAAATTAATGAAAAGTTAAAACTTTTTTTGATTTAACTCAAAGTTACAAAGTGTGGAACTGATACCAAAAATTCCTTTTGCAATATCTTGTGACAAGGTCTTACATTTAAATAATGTCAATTCTCCTTTCTAGAGTTTATATAACTGAAACAATGAGCTTTTATTAAAAATGACCTCATAATTTTTTTCTGTCTAATCATCTCAGATGATGCAACATAATTCTACAATGAAATCACAAAGAAGTTAAAAGATATTCCTTCAACTTTTTAACATTAAACGCTAAAAGTTCCTTAGCTGCTGGTGCCCTGATAGAAAGTAGTTTTTTATTTTTTGCGATTGAGGTTCAGCAAGTTCAAACAGGAGACCCCTTTCATAACAACTGGTTATGCAAATTGAAATGCCTTATCTTTAATAGAGAAACTATCTCACCAATATGGAACTGTTGAATGTAAACATTATAAACAAGTTATTTTTAAAACCTAACTTAACAAAAACTACATTAAAAAATTCATTGTTAATGAAATAAGTTTAAAAAATATATATAACAAATTAAGAACAAAATCACGAAGAATCTCTTTATTTCTTGAATGGCTTATATAAAATAAAATATATCTTATACAGAAAGCATTTTATATTTATGCGATGACCAGACTTCAAATTTCAAAGTATACACTATCATATTCGAAAAAACTAAAATCACTGTAAGCTATAATAATTAAGTTATCATAAAAAAATTACTTGTATTAAATAAACAATTGTTTAATATTGACAGATCAAAAAACAAAAGCACTAAACATCATAATACAAGAAGCATTTAAATAGATATTTATATTTGAAATAAGTGTCAGACTGATTTGCAATTGTAGGAAGAAAAAAAAATCACAACATGATTTATACAAAATTATTATTTAAAGAAGCATCCTGTATAGCATATAAAAAATATTTTGTTTATCAACACTAAAGTAAGAAACCTTAAAAATTGTTTAACTCTATCCATCCAAGCTGTCATGGATCTAACAGCATTAAATCATAAGAATGAAAAATTATATCAAATATATAAATACATTAGGAATATAATCACCCCATGAAAAAAAAGGAAACACCAAAAACATGGCTATTCACACACAAATAACTGCATGTGATGGAGAAGGAAAAAAAAATTAACAAAATATAATGAATTATTTCTTTCAAAAATAACAGTAACATTACCACAGCTTAATGCTATTCTTTTGAAATTAAAACTGGAAAAGAATTTATATTCTTATCTAAAATCAGTTTCGGAATTAGTTTCAATAATTTTGTTTTAATTATTTACAGAACAAATATATTTAAAAATATCTATACTATAGATAAAGCATTGAATATTTCTGAATTAAAAAAAAAAAACAATATTATTTTGTCATTACTGCCTTTCAATCTTAAAGAGGAAATGTACTAGTATCACTTTCAATAACAAAAAATATTATTTTGCAACCCAATAATATCAATACGATAATGTTATCTAACATTATGTAACTATAATCAATACCAAATTTCACAAGTGATAATAGATTTTTTTCTGATTCACTAATTACTCCAAATCATAACAACAATTATCTCAATTTAATAAGAAATCGCAATATGTATCTAGCGACTTTGACTTACAACAAACAACAGTAAAATACAAAAAATAAAACAGAATTATAGGATGTATTGTTTGTGGCAATAATAGCTTTGTAACAAGATATACTAAAATTTTACTTGATTAAATAGTGTAACTGAATATACACCAAAGATAATTTCATAAATTTTAATTTAATATTGATTAAACAATATATATATTATTAAATTATTTATTTTTTAAAACTAAGCGCTGAACTTCATATCTTCAATGAAAATAAGAGAAGCAAGCAATGATTACTTTATGCTATTACAGTCAAAATAAATAGGAATAGATATTTACTTATAGTGCTTTTATAGTAAATAATAATGAAACTGTAAGGAAAATTTAAATGAATAATTATTTCTATTATTCTGAGTCTATCAACAGGCTTCCAACTTGTTGCATACATGCAATAAAATGTTTTTTTGTTTTGTCACATTATGCTACAATGGCTAATCGGATGAATGTTACATAACGAATATGTATAGTAAATAGAAAATATTAAATTAAAAATAAATGATAAAATAAATAGTGATCCTAGGAATAGAAATTTAGCGGATAGAGATTATATAGAACTTGTATAAATCTTTTAGTAATTAATAATCAATATGTATGCAATGTACATGTAATGAAAATTCATTTATTAAGAATAGTTATTTTGTATTGCATAAGGTCTAACAACAGGCTTCCAACTTGTTGCTTACATGCAATAAAATGTTTGTTTTCTTGTTCTGTTTTTTATTAGTACCAATTCATCTGCCATTAAAACACAATGGAATAACATAAGATGTAACAAAGACAAGTGACAAGACAATGCAGAAGGAAGTTGCAAACAATAAATATAGAAAGAAGTGAGCCTGTTATCTAAAGGGATCTGGATGGTGGGGCAAGGGAGGTTGCGCCCATTAAGGTTACAATCCACAAGTCCACTGGAGGTCAACAATTTCTATTGGAATTCAGACTATTCGAATAATATTTAACGTTTAATAAATCAATTTATCGCGTTTAAATATTAACTCATAAGTACGTTTATTCATTCAAGAGAACTTAGAAAATAAAATAAAAAGTTATTTCTTCAAAATATCTTGTTTTTCTTTTTTAAAAAGCATTCATCCTTCAGAGAACAATGGGTGATTCAAATTACAATGTGTCGTTTTACTTTATTCACACATACAGATTAATTATTATTCAATGACGTTTAAAATTCATTAACTTCCCTGATATTTTTAATTTGATTCGTTTAATATTGTTTTTCATGATTACGTTTCTGTATTTTATAATGAATTGTTAAGTTGGCAGTCATTATACATGTTGCATAATTAGAATTAGTGATAAGAAAAATCTTATAATTTACGTATTGTAAACGCAAAAAATCATGTTTGTTGTTTAACACGAATAAATAGTGTAATGCTATTAAAACGGTGAGAAATAGTTTTTTAATGGTATATTTAAGTATTATTTTTGAAGATTAACTGATTTTTGAGACTGATACAAGATCACAGAAGTTTCAAGGTTTATATCCAAGTACCTGGGGATACCCTACAGAGTTCTAGAACCTATTTTTTCTCACAATTTTTAAATATCCTCCACTTACCAGAACTTTGGTGAACCTTCTCTCCAACTCCGACTGATCAGCCGGCATTGGAAGCTTGGCCCTGATGCTGGCACGGATGTTTGGACTCCTGTACAGATCTACGGGAGGCGGTGAGGGCTGGACATCGCCCTTGTTCCCGCTTCCAGTATTCCCCATGGCAGGCAGCTTAACCTGTGGCACAACACTCGCGAAACCCGGTCTCGGAAGACGAACTGACAGATCACTCACATCCTACCACGGACGTCGCTGGACGTCGAATGGGCTGTGAGTCTGGTTATCCAGCCGCGCATGCGCACTCCCCTCACTCCTTCGTCTGCTAGATTAGTGTGTACCAACTCCTGATGAATTTACATATCTAGCGGTATTATTTCGTGAAATATGCATTTATACACTTAATAAATTAAAATGGCGTTACTTGATAAAAATAAAATATACTGTTTTCAATTTAAAATTAAGTAAACACTTTTAATAAGTTGTAATCATATTTTTCAGTAAAAATAATTTTGTGTTTATGGTTCATTGTTTAAATTTTAAATAAGACTTTTTCCGTTAAATTGAATAATGGTAATTATTCCGGAGGTTGTTGCTTTGAGTCGAGTCACAACAACTTTTAACTTTTTATTCGTTTCATTTTAATATTTTTCAAAAATGAAAGTTATGTTGAGGTTTAGTGAGGAAAGAAGAATTAATTTCATCTAGAAATAAACGTTTCCACAAACATATATCATCTAAACTTCGCATTGCTTGTTGAAACTATTTTTTCTTGGTGATATGATTACTAAAATATATTCTTTACCCATAATTACCTTCTCTTTTCCATACTAAAACTCATGACAACTTGTATTTTTGGAAAATATTACAAGGAAAACGAATAGTAAAAAATTGTGTCTCATCTCGAAGCGACAACCTGCGGAACAGATACCACATTTTTACTGAGACTTTTTTCGTAAATTAAATAATGTAATTGTTATCACTTCCTCAGATTGTACCTTTGAGTTAAGACTTTTATTTTATTTTTGAACTTAAGAAAAAAAATGTAATTATGGGAGGTGTATAATATAAATCTCGGTATATATTAGGGATATATTTCGGTAATCAACTAATAAAGAAATAAATCTTTCAATTAACGTTTTGAAGGATAGATTATGATACACCCTAAACAATATGTGTAAGTCGGTTATTTAACCAAAAAGAAACAATTTCATTGTCATTAATATATCCCTATTAATACATATTAATATTTTAAATATTAGTTTTTAATCCTTCAATCGTTAACATCCTACGTATAATTGTACCCTTCGTAAAGAAGAAGGGTCTTGAGTTCAGTAAATGGTAGAGATTGTACTGTTTCATGGGCAACGGTTTTTAAAGCGGGTTTTTTCTACATTTTCCCTGCTATTGTAAAACTTATTTATAAAAGATAACTATTACATACTTTTGAGAGGCACTATTACATTTTATGTATTTACAATTATTATTTATAATTTATTTTATTTGTTTTTTAATTAATTTTTATAATTTTTAAATATTTTATTTTTAAGATAAAAGATTTGTCCAGGGCCGAGATTCGAACCCGGGTTACCCACGTCTCCGTCGTGGTGGTCTAACCAAACTAACTCCTAACACGGCCAGACAAAAGATAAAGTAATGTTCAATAAGCATTCTTCCCCGTGAAGATATGGTAAATTGCGAGAGCGCGGGGATATAGTTTCGGTGAAGAGAATGGATTTGTCTGGCTGTGTAACGAGCCAGGGTAGCTCAATTGGTTAGAGCACCACGACGGAGACGTGGGCGACCCGGGTTCGAAGCCCAGCCTTGGACAATTTTTTTCTCTTCAAAATAAAATATTTACAATTATTATTCATTGAAAGTTTATTTCTCTATTATTTTAATGTTTGTTGCTAATTTTAGATTCACATCTTCACGGAAATTAAAAAATTAAAAAGGATGTTTGAAAAGAACGTCAGTTAAACTGTAACAGAAACACAATCTACGGCAAAAAATACAAGTGACTAACTACTACTTAGAACAGGTCGGGGGCTAAATTGCCTCCCCTTGGTGTTAAAAGGGTTGAAGGAAACACATGGCCTCTCCCTTGAACCCTTTAATTGTAGGGACGGAAATCACTAAGAAATATTATAAACATTTTAAGCTATCTAGTTTATACTACAGTAGATTGTCGATTATACGAACGTTAACGAACTGACTTCGCGAAAGAGATACAACGAGGAGTCATTGCCATTTCTAGAAAATGATTTAAAAAAGTATTTTCTCTTAAATTTTTATTCTCGAACAATTATTGGTGCTTGTGTTTTAATCGATCTCCATGAAACCTACCTTCTTATCTCGTGTAATTTCTTCTTATCACTCGTCTCATTTTTGTGTGCGTTATTAAGCTGTTTTTGTCTTTATCTTTTTGTCATTGCTTATTTAAAATGAACAGAATAACACTTTGGATATAGCCGTCTTAAAAAGAAGAAGTTGTGAACTTCCAGAAGTTCGGAATTATTCCAAAGACAAAATTATGGGAAAAAAGGTCTGCAAATAATTTTTGACAAGGACAGAATGATGTTTTCGATGTTGTAGGGAAAATATTTAACGTGGCTAAAGATATTTTTTTTTTTTTTTTTATTATTTTATTGAATTGTACAACTGTAATATACATATCTAGTACAAGGGCTGTATGAATAAATAAATGCATGAAAGGACGTGTAGAGGCAATACCCATTGGCAGCATTTAAGTTCTCTACCTGTTTCAGGCTACTTCAACATTTACTAGACAAACGCTCTAAGCTCTCAATTAATTATAAAAGACTTATATACATGACAATCATAAGACGCATCTGGACTTTGGAGCTCCACTAAGCCAACGAATTACTCTCGTATTCAATTCTTAAAATCCTTCGTAAAATCCTCAATCCCCCTTACTTTGTTACTATGAAAGTAATCCACAACGACCTTAATTTTTTTTTTTTTAAATTACATTTCTATTACCCCAACCGACGACACCCGTTCAACTCAACTCAACTCAAAGTTATACAGTATTTGAAAATTTTGGATGTATTCATTGTTCATGTTCTTGAGGTTCGTTTTCTCAAAATTTATTTTTTTTAAAAACCTATACCGCTTCAACCCGTGAAGGGCCTTAGATTCAGTACCTGTGCGAGACGGTACTGTTTCTAAGATAGTATGTGCATAGAAGTTATTTTTCCAAGATGGCACTCAACCATAGAGTATGGGTGAGCCCTAGGAGGGTCTGTAGATACGCAATAAATTAAATTAATATAATATTTTTTTAATTAAATATTAAATATTCTGATGAATTAAATATTAATGAATTTTATTTATTCTATAAATGAGATCTTACAGAGTTATTATTTGTAATGCATTATATTATTGGAAAGATGAGAAATGTGATGTGTAATAAATTATCCCCAGGAGTTCGTTACGTGGTTAAAAACCTTTACGAAGAAAATTGAACAACAGGAAATGATCTAAGAAAAGGAAACTCTTATCACATATAATATCTTATCACTTTTTAGGACGAGCGTATTATAATGAATACGTCTAGAGGAAACGAACGAATATGTGCTAGTTCATTGGGTGGAAATATTACTGAATCATATGGAAAATAAAGTTATTATCCATAATTTTTTAGTTTTTTATATAATTCAATGATATTTACAACTATAATGGTATTATATCAAGTAAATGTGCAAAAATGTAGAATATGACATGAAAACACTTGTGGAGAAACTACCCATCGATAGCACTCCAATAAAGTTCTATAGTAGATGATCTCGAGGCCATCTTCTTTTCAGACGCCTTGGAGGGTTATCAGGAATGGTATGGGAAGCAAGCTGAGAGACTAGCGGATTCAAGTGCGTATGGAGCTTGTTATGGAAGGATAGGTATCTAGTTTGGGCCAAATCAGTAACATATGGGATATTAAGATCATGATGGGTGAGTTTGTTTGTGACATAATAAGGAGCATTGAGGATTTTACGAAGTATTTTGGATGGTTAGGATTGGATACGAGATGAATTGGATGGTTTAGTAAAGCCCCAAAGCTCAACTCCGTATGCCCAAATAGGTCTGATGACTGTCATGTAAATAAGTCTTTTGTAATTAATTGGTAGCTTAGAGCGTTTGTCCAGTAAGTGTTGAAGTAGGCGAAAACGTCGAGCAGTTTCTTGTCTTTTCAGTCTTGTATGAGGATTCCAAGTGAGACGTTTGTCCAGATGGAGTCCTAGGTAACGTATATTTTCGACAGGGTTCAGTGGAATATTATTAAACGATACAGGACAGGAATTCGTAGGTTTACGACGAAGGGTGAAGGTAATTTGATGGGATTTGTTAGGATTTATTTTAATCCTCCAATTTTGACACCATTCTTGTAGGTGTGAGATATGGGATTGAAGAGATTGGGATGCAACAAATGGATCCTTATTAACTGATAACACACATGTGTCATCAGCGTAAGTAGTGAGGACAGTGCTATCCATAATTTTAAAATTTGTAATATGACTTTTAGATCATTTAGCCAAATTTTTAATTTGACTTACAACTTATTTTGCCTAAATATCATCATTAAATATGGAAAATGAATCTATTTCTAGTAATTTCTTAATGGGGAGCTGGAATAGATCAGTGTGTAAGCTCCTGAGTTGGTTTGGTGAAGATCCTGGGTTCAAATCCGACTGTGGCTTATAAATTATTTTATTAGTTATGGACAGCCCCTGTGGGAATTGCTTATCTTCCCCGGATTCTTCGAGCTTCTTGAAAGTGGGTACCCTTAATTGAAGGAAAGCCCAGAGGTTGAGCGTAATCTCGGAAAACCGTTATCCTAGAAACAGTACAGTCTCTACCATGTACTGAGCTCAAGGGCCTTCATGGGTTGTACAGGTTATATGTAATACTGTCATCCACTTCTCGATAACTTCAATAGGGTCTTTAATGAGATGATGACTATACAAATAAAACTGTATGTACGCATGTATGTATCCTAGTGTAACACAAGGCGAAGTTATAATTGCATATACGATTAATAATGTATTGTATTTTGTAATTACTTATAAATAAAATCTAGAAGGAAAAAACAATATAAATGGATTAGGTTATAGTGGTACAGTTTTTTGTTGTTTTTACTAATTTAGGAACGACATATCTAATATTCATTTCCAACATGTTTTTTTTTTTTAATGGGTCCTCACGAGGGTCCTGACATTAAGATGAAACGCCAATCATTGATCCATAAACTCAATTTAATGTATTCCCTATTCAGTATAAACTCCAAATTAGAAACAAGACAAAAATTAAACACGTACACTTACTTACTAAAACCAGTTTGGACATATGTATTACTAATTTATGGAATCGCTAAACAGACTCACAGAAAACGACTAGAAATTTTCAGTCAAAAGTACTTAGACCTACCACCATGGTACTTCAATAACAAAACTTTGCATAAATAAATAAAGGCTTAACGAACCCGAAGGCTCGATACCGATACCACCAATCTATGTTTACAAACCTCCGTCCACGGAGCACCAACCAAACCCAAACCCGCTAGATCATTCCTAACGCAATCCTCCCACCTACGCCTCGGTCTACCCCTCAGACGTTTCCCAGTCGGTACAGCGCTTATTAACATCTTAGGAATTCGTTCGTTACTAAGCTCAGCAACACTACATCCCATCTTAATCTTCGCGACGCTATCACCTGAATAATATTTACCGGATACATGCTTCGAAATTCCGCGTTATGTAATGTATAATATATATATATATATATATATATATATATATATATATATATATATATATAAGCTATATACCCCAGTGGTCTCATCCTTTTTTGGACCGAATATTCTACGTAACACCTTATTTTCGAATACCTGAAGACGTTGTTCATCCTTCAGCGTTAGTGGCCAAGTTTCACATCCACAGAGAAGAGATGGAACGATAATTGTTTTATAAATTCTGATTTTTACATTTCTGGACAAAAGACGCGAGCTTAGTAATTTCGAGACCGAATAATAACAAGGTAAAAATACAAACGGTTGACGAGCACATACGAACATACTAAAAGTGCTTTCAAGAAAAACTCATTGATATAACAAATGGCCACGACACTCATCCCTGAGAACACTAGCAAGAGATTAAAAAGAACGTGGATGAGGGATTTGCTATCATAGGAAATTGAATCAAGCCACGAGAGAGCTACCGCTGGCTACTGTTCTTCTTCATGCCTTTCATGTCATTCTGTATTATTTTCCTGTCAGCCAATCTCCTGATTGTCAATTGTTTGTATTTGACAGGTGTGGATTAAAATATAAAGATTTAAAAAAATAAAGTCATATATTGAATTTATCATGTTTGAACTTTTAATTTTCTAAGTGTTCAAACACGCAAAAGTTTTATTGGAATAATGCCATAGGTTAAAATAAAAAAAATTTTTTTTTAATGGTTAATAAAATAGTCCAGGATCCATGGTCCATTTTTGTACTTGATTAGTATCAAGCTGAATCTTCGTGAATAGCTTCGTTTCGATGAGACGCCCAACAATTTCCTGTGCGAAAATTCTCGATTGTGGTAGCTAACAGAGGTAGCAAGGATAAAATATGTCGATTTGATGATTCTCAAAAATTTATTACTAACTGGGTTTTTTTTTGTTAAATATCAAGATAATTATCTAAATTATTCGAGAAAATATTTGTCCTACAAAATGTAAGGTTTGATCAAAGAGTCCCCTCCTTCCAAGGTGCATCGATAACGAGGTCATAAAAAATTATTACTAACCAGCTGATTTTTTTACTTCTTCTTTTTTGACTTCGTTATCAATACACATTGGAAGGAGGGGACTCTTTGATCAAACCATGCATTTTGTAGGTCAAGTATTTTTTCAAATAATTTAGATAATTATCTTGAGATTTAACAACAAAAAAACCCAGTCTCATCGAAACGAATCTATTCACGAAGATTCAGCTTGATACTAATCAAGTGAAAAAATGTGCCATGGATCCTGGACTAAAAGCATTTGAATACCATCATTACTATAGGAACGCTTTGCTTTACCATACCCATTTTATTTTTTAGGTCAAATGGAACTTTCAAATACCTCTATTGAAAAATTAGGTTTTTTGAGTTATGACTTTGTTGTTTTGAAGAAGCGATATATAAATAAGAACTTAAACCATTTTTTTTAAATATCTCTGTAACGAAACGGTATGCTAGTGATTTTTTTAATTGCTAGCGAAACCTACGGAGCCAACGTAGAGGGGAAACGAGGAAGAGGACGATCTAGGAAGAAGTGGGAAAAAGAGGTGAGGAAAGATTTCGAGGAGAGAAGACTCCAGTGGAGCAGAAGAGTAAAGTTGGTGGAAGACCGGCAGAGCTGGAGAAGGCTGTGCAGAATTCCTCATCACACTACTTAGGCGGTCATGAGGATAGATTATGATGATGATGATGTGTAACAAATTACAAATTATAAATCAAGAAATACCTCTGAAAACTGTTAACTAACTGTAATTACGTATGATGCAGTATAACTTCAGTCTTGTGGCGCCAATACGGAACCGTAGTATTGTAAAGGTCTAGGTCGCCCTGTTACTGACAGATACGATATTTTTAATTTTATCTTCTCTGTCTTATTTCAATATGAAGTGAAAGGAATGCGAAAGGTTATCTATGATTAATTATTAACATTGTTAAAACAAATGAAATATTGTAATTAGGAAAATATAAGCAATATGTGCTCAATGGATCATTTATTATAAGGGATACAATATTAACATCAATTAAAAAAATAAAATAATTACGGGAATTCATTAAGATATGTTGTATAAAAAAGGGTTTAGTGACGTAATATTTTATCGGGGTTGCCTAGCAACGGATCCAGCAGCTACTTTTTGTTTAGTCTTTTGTCATTCTCGATGAGTTAAATTATAAATATTTTAAGAATTGTCATATCGCAATGCTAAATATAGCAATGTTATTTAGTTTTAAATGGAAAAAGGGAAGGTATGGATTAAAAAAAAAAAAATGTGTGTGTCAGCTCCGACGCACCCCTGGATTGTGTAGTATTGTTTAGATTATGTAAAAAGAGGGTAAACAACAAGTTTTAACTTTACATTCCTTTACTTTTTAATTTTCTCGAAAATAATAGTTATTTATGGACCTAGGGACTAAAGAAGATCATTTTTCCCTAAATGTGCTATTATTACAATTTTGAACTGTTGTTTTCATTTAGCTGGCAATAAATTTGAAATATTATTTGCTTTTGTACAATGGATCATTTATTATAAGGGATACAATAATAACATCAATTAAAAAAAAAGAATAATAATTACGGGAATTCATTAAGATATGTTGTATAAAAAAGGGTTTAGTGACGTAATATTTTATCGAATTGACTAGCAACGGATCCAGCAGCTACTTTTTGTTATTATGTAAAAAGAGGGTAAACAACAAGTTTTAACTTTTCATTCCTTTCCTTTTTAATTTTCTCGAAAATAATAGTTATTTATGGAGCTAGGGATTTAAGAAGATCAATATTCCCTCAGCTGTAAGTTTGTACCCGAGCGAATGCGAGGGAATAATTATCTTTACTCACGAGGCCAAGCCGAGGGAGTAAAGTATTGCTGGGAATAATGATCAATTTAGTCCCGAGACACAAGATACAAGATTTTACCTCCAGGTGGGATGTAAAAAGGCAAACTATACGCTATAATATTTTATATTATGTTATGTTTTACAATAAGTTCAAAAACTGAAATTAAATGTGTAATTATTACAATTTTGAATTGTTGTTTTGATTTAGCTGGCAATAAATTTGAAATATTATTTGCTTTTGTACAATATTTGGTGGATCCATAACTTACACAACCTGAACACAAATGAACTTCTGTTTATCAGTTTTGATGTTTTGAAACAACAGGTGATTTTAATGGCCGGTGTGACAGGTGTACCAACCTGACCCTGAACTTTTTCAGTACAAAACCTACAATATTTAGACCAATTAGGTTGTCATCTTTTGGAAATAAAGTTGAATTTTTGACTCAATTTCTAATGCACAGGGAGAAAGACGTACTTTAGTCCTAATTAATTGAGCCAAAAACAATAAAACAAAATAAAAATAATTGTGAGCTTTAGTTTTAAATAAAGAGTGTAATTCTGGGGAAAAATGTGTATTTTATAATCATTTCATCAAGGAAATGAACGTTTCAACAAACAAGTATCATAATAACATGTATCATCTATACTTGGAAATGTTTATTTCTTGATGAACGAAAAAAGAAATACACACATTTCTCAATATTAAACTACTTATTTCATAGTAAAACTCAGTATTATTTTTATTTTTATATTATTATTTTTACGGAGCTAATACTTTTTGTTTATCTATATAACAAACCTAAAATAAAAAGTGAAAACACATTTCATTATTTTATATGATCCAAAATACTCAATATCTCAAAATAATACTAAGTAGGTACTCATATTTTAATATACTCACTAGGCGATAGTGATGTTTCGGATCTTTAACGAAGTATATCCGCGGATACGGATCCGTATTTTGGTGTCAAGATCCGCGGATACGGATACGGATCTTAACTTTTTTACTATATCGATGTCAGTGCGCGTGACCTTGATAGTTGTCGCCACTTGACGCTTTGTGTGACAGACAGGACGGTACGTTTCGGGTTTTCGACTTGCGCTGGGTGGCATAGATAACGTTTGTGTTTGGTAGTGAGTTATAAAATTGTCAACAAAGAAGTTTTTCTTTAAACCTTGAAAGATTTGCCTGATAAAGTGTTGAATGTCAATAGTTTCTCAATGCTACCTAATAACATTTATACAGGGTTATTTTAAATTTACTGAAAACCACTTAGGTACGTGTTAGTAACACTATAAACAGCAAATTTTGTTCTGCACGAACATAGAAAACGAAAAAAAAAATGTGTTTCTCCATACAAACTAAGATTAGCTGTAATTCTGTCTTTTGAATGGAGGACTGATTTTTTTTTTCATTTCGACGTTGGCCAGAACAAAAGTTGGTGTTTCTAGGGTCAATGAAACTTACCTAAGAGTTTCGGAGTGAATATAAAATACCCATATATAAAATTTCATCTATGTATTGAAAATTAATAAGGTAAAAGATCCGCCGAAAAAGTCACGAATACGTATACGGATACAGATCTTTCTATTTTCTCGGGTATACGCGGATACGGATACGGATGTCCGACACATCACTACTAGGCGAATACAAAATGCACACTAAACTGTACTTCAATTTCTGGAATATTTTTGGGGTACTTCTACGAAAATGTTAAGTACCTAATGTAGTATGATTGATATATATATATATATGTATATATTTATATAACATATAAGACTTAGGATAAAATTATGTGTTTAATTTTTAGCAATTTAAAGCTGTTGAAAAACCCAGAAGCCATAATAATAAAACTGACAATTTTTTATTTTTTAAATAAAATGGCTATTTAGATGTAAAGGACTACAGATGTCAGATGTTGATAGAAGATAATACCTCGAATCTTGATATTCCGCCCTAACAGCTGGAGCCACTTTTGACCACGCTAGTAGGATTTTAATAAACCATTTATGTAATTTATTCAGAAATTTATGAAAACTTAAACGGTTTTATTAAAATGCAAAATAGAATTTAAATCTGGGGTCGGCTACCTTTTTGGATGAAGGAAAATGTATGTATTATAGAGACGTTGTGGTCAGAATATTCTAGAATTAAAACAGTCTTTAAGAAAATAATTGCAAACATATTAGAATTAACTTTATTTACTAACGAGAAGCGAGGGGATGGTTGACTGGAAGATAGACGTAAGGAAGAAAATAGTTGGGGGTGCAGTCAAATAAAAACACTAAATAAGTGGTTACTTATATAATTATGTGCCGACGTTTCGACCAACTTTGTGGGTCATCTTCAGGGCTAAGAAAGAAAAACAGAGAAAATAACAGAACTATAAAAATACATTGCAGAATAAGTATATGATAAATGAGAAAAATATATATGTAGAGAGGTAGAAATTTAGAACAAAAGTGAGGGATATATATGAATAAAAAATTACAGAGAAAATTTTTTAAATAAAGTTCTGTTATTTTGTCTGTTTTTCTTTCTTAGCCCTGAAGATGACCCGCAAAGTGGGTCGAAACGTCGGCACATAATTAAATAAATAACCACTTATTTAGTGTTTTTATTTGACTGCAACCCAACTATTTTCTTCCTTACGTTTATTTACTAACGTTTTCTTCATTATCAATAATTATGTTTTATAATTTTTTTTGTTATATTTTGTTTTCGGAACTAAAGTCGGAGCAGGTTAGCTCAGTGGAAGAGAGCTGAGTTGCCGTACCGAAGGTCCGGGGTTCGAATCCCGCTCCTGGCAGACTTTTATTTAATCTGTAAGCAGCTGGAGATAGATCCTTTAGGGTATTTAGACCCGGCCAGTTCTCCAACAGTTATTTTCTTCAAACTAAGCTCGGAGAACATTGTGAATAAGGGCAGAACTTCTTCCACGGCCTTCTTTGTCTTCAAGACTCGAGTCTCCTCGAAATCTCTGTAACCACCGTTGAACAGTGCACTCACTAATCTGGCTTCGCACCAGACTTTGTTGATATTTCTGACAGTCTAGGTCACGTTCCGGCTTTTGAATTCGTAAGACAATTCATGCGAAAATCACTCTTCGACATCTTAGTAAAGACTGAATTATTTCCTAGTAGCAAAGATAAACAAACATTTTTGTTTGAAAGAGGATTGATAAGTGTTTACGATTATGAAAGTCAAAATTCCAACAAACATAAACAGTTTACTATTTAGAGCAATATTTTAAAGAAAACATAAAATCCCACATTATATTCCAGGCAACTCAATAGCTAAAAATTCTGAAACTATACTAAATCTTTAAATAGATTTTAAACTAATGTTCTTGACTATCTATAGATACATATTTGTAGAATATGGAAGAAAATTAATCGAAAAGTTACGTTCCACAGATTTATTGTTTATAATTAATCATTTTGCCCAAATACAGTTGAACAACTTCCATAGAACGGATTTGGTCAAGGGAATTCCCGAAGGAATGGTTAAGACGTGAAGCTAACGGTTCTATTCTCGCCCCGACACTGTGTTACTTTATCACATAACTCCTTCTGATAATTATATGCTTGGGTTTTACGTGAAAAATTTCGACACCACACTATGTCTGTAGTCATGTTTGTTGATGGTCCGTTGCTTGTTACATCGTATCCCGAGAGAGTTGTGAGCATAAATATCTGCTTGGATTTCTGGATAAGGTTTTTAACAATTATAGGGGCTATGCCTCTCTCGTGGATTAGCTTTTAGACAAACAAACAAAAACAAAAAAAACCTGTACCACTACAACCCGTGAACGGATCTGGGGTCACATGGTAGAGACTGTACTGTTTTATGGACAACGGTTCTGCAAGGAGATAACTTGTCCTAGATCATGCACAACCGCCAGATTCCCCCCCGCCCCCTTATTTTGGGTACCCTATTTTTATAATATTTTATAGAGGCTGGGTGAGCCCCAGGAGGGTCCTAGATCCTATATGATCGATCTCCGGCTGCTAACAGACTAAATAAAAGTCTTGCCTGGAGCGGGATTTGAACCAGAATTTCCGCCATGTCAACCCAGTGCTCTACCGCTGAGACACTCCGCTCCCTTTTAGACAAACACGAAACCAAATTTATTCTTACAAGCCTAGAAGGTATAAGGCGAGTAGCTAATTTCTCTGAAAAAAATCCAAAGATAAAGAAACCCAACTGCTTAGTCAAAAAAGTGGAGATATAAACATTAATCATTCTTAATATAGTTATCTTAATAGTTAATTACATGTGATATGAGACCTTATGGGATGGATCTCTGGTTGCTAACAGATTAAGTAAAAGTCTACCATCAAGCGAGATTTGAACCAAAGACCTTCGGCACTGCAGCTCAGTGCTCTACCAATGAGCTACTTCGCTCCCAGCTACAAATATTTATACTTCATAATATAAATATTCATAGTTACCTATATGCGAAATGAGCCCTCTAGGCTTATCGGTTTTAAAATAACTACTTTTAAATAGATGCAAACTGTAATTAAAAATTAAAAAAATTTTTTTTTAAATTTTAACTTGCAATTATTTGTTTGTAACAAGCCATTAGTACCTGTACCACTACTACCTATGGAGTGTCTTGGGTTCAGTATGTGGTAGAGACTGTATTGTTTCTTGGACAGCTCCAGTTCAGGGAGGTGATTTGTCCTGAATCACATTCAACCACCAGATTTCCCGCTCTTATTTTAGGTATCCATTTTAAATAGCCTGGGCTGGGTGGTCCTCAGGAAGGTCCTAGATCCTGTTGGATCCATCTGGCCGATAACAAATTATATAAAAGTCTGCCCAGCGAGCGGGATTTGAACCCAGGACCTTCGAAACGACAACTCAGTGCTCTAACACAGAACCACTCTGCTCCCAATAAGTCATTAGTATGTAGATTAAAGTGTATATTTCTAATGGTTAACAAAATTAGTCATTTTTTATATCTGGAATTTTTTCAGAAAAATTTTGTTGGAATAAACAACAACAAATATATAAAAATGAAATAATAATAATAAACAATATACAAAAGAAATTAAAATAATAAAAATACAAACAAAAATTAAAATATAAAATAAAATAAAATAGGAAAGGGAGACACAATGACAAAATTAAGCGAACTTTATTTTCCATAAAAACGGGAAAAACCATCATCCAGTCCTTTAAAATATTAATTTATTAAAGTTATTAAGACGTTTCAACAAATGATGTCATTTTCAATCATTATAATAAGTTGTCTGCATCAATTAACAATTCTGAAGATTTATAATCCAGTAATTTACATCTTTTTTTAAAATGAGCAAATTTTATTTTAAAATATTTGAATAATAGAATATTCTTTCCTTTTTTTTTTCTTTTTGTATCTTTTTTCCCATTATTTATTTTTTTGTTCTTTATACCAATTATTTTTGTTTCATGATTCTACCCTAATAAGGAATTATTTTTTTAATCTACACCTGGGCCACTTACCTGTGTCTCCATTGCTAGTTAGTGGTCAGGTTTAGTAGAGATTAGGCTACAATAAATGACTTAACTACATGATGACTGAAAATATTTCTGATTTAATGTAGTGATATATATTTTTAGGTTCACTGTTTAAAAAACTAAGGAGGACTTAAAGAAAAAAATATAACAAAATACACAATGTAGATTAAAGAATTTTATTACATTACAATGTAAGTATAAATATTTGTGAGAAATACAAAAAATGATAGATTATAACAATTAGAAACAATGCAAAAGACTCGGAAAAATCAAAGATTTTCCTTTATAATGTTTCAAATATATTACATATAAATATGTAAAGGAAGTCATAAAAAAAAAGTAAATAATAAAAACCTAAGAACAAGTTTAGAAGAATTTTTTTATGTTCTCTATGCATTTTCAAATCCTTATGTTTCCACTAAAAGTCTCGTTTAAAAGTCTAATAAAATCGATCATATCATCACTAGTTTGTATAAAGCTTAGTTATATAGAATATATATGTTCATGTTAGTATATAAGGATTATAGTCTATGATAAAAATATTTACATAAAGATTACATATTAGGCACTGTTCGATAAAATAAAATATTGGTGCATTAGTATTAAAATTTAGGAAGTATTGTGGAATTAATTATTCTTTCCTAGAAGATCACTATTAGATAAAAAAAATATAAAACATATTTCTTCTACCTTTTTTTTTTTCAGAGGTTAAAAATACGTGATCTAATAAAAGGTTAGTTGATATAAATTAGAGACATATCTACCGAGATTTTTAGTTTTAAAAAGGTACACACCTACCGTGCCAACAATGCCAATAACTAGTTGTTTAGTAAAAAGATTATACAGGAGAAACTAAGCGATTCCAAGTAAAACTGTTTGTTATTCTCTAATAATATTTTTTTATTAAGTACATTTATTTGTGATGGCATTGGATTTTTTTTATTTGGCTGTAGTGGCAACGTATCTTCAATGCTTTACTAAGCATAGGATAAGTAACATAGGCTTGGGTCCTGAAGGGATGTGAAATCCTAAATTGCTAAATGGTTTTGGTTAAAAGAAGTCAGTAAATATTAATATTTTTAAATTAGTTCTCTTTTTTTATGTTAAAATGATGAGGGTCTAATGTTATAAAAAAAACCTGTATCACTTTAACCCATGAAGGGTCTGGGGTTCAGTACATGATAGATACTGTCCTGTTTCTTGGACAGTGGTTGTGCAATGAGGTGATTTGTCCTAGATTACGCTCCACCGCCAGATTTTTCCACCTTATTTTAGGTAGCCACTTTATAGAGACTGGGTGAGCCCCAGGAGGGTCCTAGATCCCATGGGATCCATGTCCGGGCGCTAAAAGATTAAATAAAAATCTGCCAGCTTAACCGATTTGAGCTCAGAACCATCTGCATGGCAACTAAGCGCTCTATGCTGAGCCACTCCACTCCCAGAGTATAATATTTAAATCATTTATAGTTCTAAATGATTTAAATATTACTCAATCAAAACAAATAGTTGTAGATTTTTTGTGGATGGTCTAATATTTCAAGGCATGTGAATAATCTATCACTCGATCATTTTTTTATATCACCTATTATATTAGTTTTAGAACATTAATGTTTTGCTATTTACAACTTTCATAAAATACAATTACAACAGTCAGAATCAAGATTGTTGAAGAAACTGTATTGCCAACAACAGCCAACATGAAAATGGAAAACAAATAAAAAAAAGAAGTCATAATTAAAAAATTAAAAAACTTATGAGAAAAAAAATCATGTTATACCATTTATTACTAATAATTTAACTTTTATAATAAATTCTATCGATTAATTGTTATGAACACATCATTTATTAAGTTTGTTAGCTTTAGTGTTTAGTTAATCCACTAATTGTTATATCTAACTATTCGTTTCTGTAAATATCATTGATCGCTTAAGCTTTTTGTAATATTTACAAAACATGTAATTTTACAAATGTATATAAAAAATTGTTTGTTAGGATTTATTTTGAAAAAAACTAACAGAATCTTCAAATATTTCTGTGATTTTTTATTTGAATGTATATTTTAAAAAGGATACCAACTAGATTTGAGAATTAAGGTTGGAAACCGAAATATATAATTCAGAAAGTAAACAGAATGTTATTGTATCTAACAAGAATAATATTATTCGATTAGGTATCTTATTTCTAGAATATGCCTTTTAAATATTTTGCTTAATTGTATCGATAGTTTTAAATATTCACAGGTGGTTGGTAGATTATTTTTTTTGTAAGGCACTAGAGAAGTAGAACTCTAACATTATTTTTATATATGAAAATACATTATGAAAAAGAATAGTTTTTTTTGTATAATTAAAGCGCTTATTTCATCAATATATTACTTTAGGGGATATTTAAATTTAAAAAGCACAAGTAAAAATTAGTTCTTAATAGCAGCAATAAATATATATATATATATATATGCTTTAAAATGAATACACTGAAACTAAGCTTTGTCATAGTAGTCCCTCTAATTAGAAATTACTCAATTGTGTCTGTATAGCCTGTCTCCATGAAACCTTCCTTCTTATCATATCATTATATCTTATTTCCTGTAACCTCTTCATATCACTTTTCTCTTATAAATAGTTAAGCAGTCCCTGCAGACCAGCTAATATATCTTTCCTCAATAAAAATCAGTAAAATTAAGAAAAAAAATGTTACGATTTTCATATAATTTTACATTGAAAAAATGATATAGTTCAAGTCAGTACCAAATAATCAAAATTAGAATAGTAACAGACCATGGGGGATTAAATCAAGGTTTATATATATATATATATATATATATATATGGATATTTTGAATATTTAAAAAGTTTCATTATTTCGGTGAAACATTAAGAAACATAAAAAAAAACTGTACCACTACAACCCATGGAGGATCTTGAGTTTAGTACAGGGTAGAGGCTATACTGTTTCTTGGACAACAGTTTTACAGGGAGGTGATTTCTCTGGGACCACACTCAGCCTCCAGGTTTTCCCCCAATTAAGGATAACCGATTTACAGGCTGGGTGAGCCCCAGGAGGGTCTGTAGATCTTAGATAGCCAGAATTTACAGACCCTCCAGAAGTTAAGAAGCATGCTTTTATTTTTCATTACATACAATATGTGTATAACTAAGTAAAATTAATATACTTCTTTCTATTTTATTTATATAACAACCAATTGATTACTTGTGCTCTTATTTATAATAAAAATTCAATTCCCCAAAGTTTATAACTTGAATTTATTTTTAAGATTTTGGGTTGATATGATGATGAATTTAACGATTCACCGGAATGTTTAGCTTGCTCAGCAAGAAGTCATCATAATTTTGAGGCCTAATTAATTAAATAAAAATGAGATTGTACATAGAAAATCAGGATATTAATAACCTTTATTCTCGAAGAAATGATCCAGCTATACTCTATGACATTGGTGGCACTTGAAGAATATCCTCTATGAAACAGTACTTGCTAGTAGAAAATTCTGAGAAAATTGCTTACTCTCAGTCAAGAACGCTAGCCCAAGAAGTTACTTAAGATTATAGATTTATGAGGCTATTTCTACTTTTGTTTATAATTTTACAGATACCTTCTTTCGTACAATGAAATTGTACCTTTCAACCGTACTGACCCACTTGTTCATCGTTAATGACAATGTTAAGCTTTACAAAGATCGATGTATTTGAAAAATCACAGGATTCGATAGTTGAATGAGACATAGTAATAATGGAATAGAGCTGTTTAAAATTTAGGTCAGTTACGTAATCAGGTACAGAAAATATCCAATGAAACATAGGAGAGGAACCTCTACATCTGTTGAAAGTCATTGTCAAAAGAGTTTAGACAGAAAATTGACAATCATTTTGATCCCCCACATTGACACCAGCTGTTATTCAGGTTTAATACCTAAAAATTACATAAGTACAATCGATGTCAAACCGCAATAATTAATATAGTCAGAAAGAAGGCTGATTTTTAACTATTACAGTTATAATGATTTAAAAATATATCATTTAAACTACAAACAAGTTTTTTTTTATAAACAAACATGATGACCAAAAGTTGATAAAAAAAAAAAAAAATGCAATCCATTACAGATTCACTTGAATTTTCATATATATAATATTGTAACATTATTTCTTTACAATGGAAGTGTATATTGATCATATTAGTTCACTAAAGTCACTACACTTTCACTATCTTTCGCACCGTTATGCCTGTACAAAGTTACAGCATATTCAATATCTACACTTCACTTTTGCACTATATCTAATAACTTCAACCATAAACAATCTCGCTTAATCCTTAATTACTTTTTCTACTTAAACGATATTAGAAAACATAACATCATTCCATGTTATAAAATAAAATAACATCATTCCATGTTATAAAATAAAATAAAATAAATAACTTGCAAAACTGTATGCAGTATTTGAATTAAATAGGCTTACAATTTAAATAAGTACAGGTATTCACCATTTATTTCAAAACAAGCCGAAGCTAATATCATACAAATGACTTAGGACTTAACAAAAAATTCATTGACTGATAAATAACTGTCTTAAAGAAATAAAAAAAAAAAATGTTTTGACTAAGAAATATTAAATTATTTCATAAAATTCACATAGTTAAACATTTATAAAGACAAATTATTATTTTCGTTGTACCGTGTAATAAATATATTTTAGTTTGAAGGCATAAACTCTATATTCCCCCTTCTTCTTCTTCTTAATCTATCATATACTGAATAATTGATTTTTTTATTGCTTGTATTGAAAAGAAATTTATTGTCCAACATTTTGGAATACGACCTTTTGGGAAATCTGAGGTGGAGCTGGGGAGGCTTGGTGGGGGGAATTGCCGTTGGTTACCAACGCTATGTTATTGCTTATCCAGGTAATATTCCTGTATCAAGAAGTGGGGTGCCAATGCCCTCTTCAGCGGAATAAGCAATTCTGGTATAATTTTTATAAATATAATATTAAAACCTACTGTAATATAATTATAGGCATGATGAGGTCAAAGAGGATGTGAAGTGAGCTGGTTAGTGAGGAAAGGGTATAGATTCCCTATATGCGGTTGGCCCAAGGTGACTTCTGCATAGGTCATTTTCTAAACTGTCAGACTATATTATCATTAAAATTTTCTTTGAGAAATATGGATTTTAATAGAGGTTATGTAAAACTTATATAATTTTGATATGTACTGAAATATACATTTTAAAGCTTAATTTAATTATTTAAATTACCTTGTTCATCATTTAAAATTTATTTTGCGAAAGAATGAATAATGAATAGTTTCTGTGTTAATTATAATTAGGCAATGGACCAAGCTGTAAAAATTTTAATGAGGATAAACATATGCTCAACATTTATTGTAAAATATTGAAATCTGTTAATAATATTCCAAGTTGGTAATGGATTTAATTTTACAACACATCAAATAATATCTGTAATAAAGAAGTGGAAAAAAATTTTATTTTTATTTTATAAGCTATTATACCTTAGTCAATGGTCCTGTGTTAATTAAATTATAAAAATAAGAAGCAAATGATATCAATGAACATAACAATCGAGAGAAGAAAAAAGTTTCTAATTGATTGTAAATATTTTTCTTAACAAATCACAAATTTCCTAAACATTACAATCATTTCAAATTTCTCTAATATTGTAGTAACTTTTTTCATCTATGTGTATCCGTCTGATTTGCCGGTCTCAAGCAGTGTAGTTTATTATTTTCCTTATCATATAATTAATAATAATTAAAAGTAGAAACATCTCCATTTTCTTTTACATAGATAGCAGATACGTTAAATAGTTACATATAATATAGTTAGTTATCTTTAAATTAAAGTGAATATTTTTCAGGCTCAAAGTAAAAAAGTAAGTTAAACAAATATCAATGTTTAGTCTGTTTCAGAGATGCTGTTCCGTCGGTTTTTCTTCAGAGGGCACAGAAGACACCGAGAGAAGGGGAAGTACCAGCTGGTCAGCACTTCTGGTTCTTCTACCACCGCAGGGGAAGAGCGGCTCAGCCTCTACTCCAATATAGACTGCCGAGTTGATTCGAGCACGTGACATCAGAAGTCTTCTTCCGCCCCAGTCTTCTCGCCCGTCTCTCCATCGCTGCGAGAGAAAAAAAGATATTAGCATGGAATGGTTCCTTATTGAATATGTTATATGTTAGAAAATAAAAATGTATTTCTCAAAATATTAGCAAATGTTTAAATTTATTTTTGGTTGTGAACATTCTACCTAAATTTTAATTTAAAAAAGTAAAGAGCCTGTTCTAAAATAAACTAAAGATTTCTATCATATACTCCTAGCCAACCAGTATCATGTCAGCGAAGCCAAATCTCCAGCAGCTTGCAAACATTTCGTTGGCTTTATGTAAATAAAATAAGTTTGTTTGGTCATGCAGCAAAGACAGATATAGAAGGATTATTGGGTTTTGAATAATATTCAACCCAAATATTTCAATATTTTTATCTTGTGTTCTTATAATTGTTGCCAAAATATTCCTATGAGTCGTGTATGTGTGTAGTGGTTATCATAACAACCTTCTATGCTCATTGTGTGTTTGCTGCCCTGAAGGTGGCCATAGGATTTTTAAAAGGGAATAAAAAATCCTTGTTTATGATATCCTTCGGAGGAGACGTAAAATGATGATCCCAAGCCTGTGCTGAGTCAGATATCCATTAAAGATCCACATCCTAATTATACCTGAATATGCGAAATTTAGGAACTCCACTGTAGGATCGTCCAATTAACCATCGTAGCATAAGGTGATGTATGCAAAAAAAAAAAATTAATAGAAATTTTTCTGGAAGTGATTCATTTCGAGTTCAATTCTTGTTTTCTAATTCATTTCATCTGTAGTACATTTTATGCTTTAATAAGTAGAGAATTTTAATTTTTGTTTTTTTACCTTTGTTGGTTCCTCCCTTTTCTAAAAATAGAAACAGTACCACAACAACACATGAAGGGTCTTGGTTTCAGTACATGGTAGAGTCTTAACTGTTTCTAGGGCAACAATTATCCAGGGAGGTGATTGGTCCGAGATCATGCTAGGTTTTTTCCCCAATTAAGGGCACTCACTATTGTTTGGAATGCTTTACTTTTCATTCTATGAAATTATGGAGAAAAACCATGTAAACAAGAAGACAACTTTTTATATTTATAAAATTATTGTATTTAAAAAAATACAAACTTGAATTACATTATAACTATTTAAAACAACAACTTAATATAGAGATTGATAGAAAGAAGAAGAAGAAGGTGTAAAGACTTATGCACTAGCATTAGCTCATGTTTCCAAAATTGATGAGATGAAAAAATATCTATGAAATAAAATATCTGGATAATGCTTTTTTTTTTTTTTTTCGTTTCACCCTTTTTGGGGTAAGTTGGATCGATCATTTCTTTGTGTGTTGTTATTTTCTTAGTACCCAGTCTTTCTGATCATCTTTTCCTCTCTTCGTCCGAAATGATGGGTTTGGATTTTTGTGTAGATTTGTTTTGGGACCTTATGTTTTCATCTTTAGTAATTAATTTAGCTGTTCGATTAATTAGTGAATTTTCTGAAATCTTTAATTCTGCTAGGTCTTGCTCAGTTTCTTTAAACCAGTTGGGTTTTGTTTTGTGGTTACGGAAAAAGTCAAAGATTTGTTTGGTTAATCTGTTAGGGTTCATTCAGAGAAGATGAGCATAAAAATTTGTTCTCCTTTTTCGCATACTATCTGAAAGTTTTTCAATTTTCATCCTTGATGTATACAATCTTATTATCTTGAAATTTTGGTCCTATGATTTTCCCTTTCTTTAGCTCAAGTTTCTCCATTTGGCCTTTGAAGTTCATGTTTAGTGTTTCTCCTGCATACAGTGCTTTTGTTATTAAAAATTATTTTTTTTAGTAAAGTTTGTTAAAAGTTAGTAATAATAAAAATTGATTTCAAAGACTTTGTAAAAAACATTTGCCATGTAGTGATTAATTTATTAACGTGACAACAATGTTTATCATATTCAGTTTTGGTAATACTGTCACTGACAGTTAACATAAAACTGTTTTCTTTTCTAATTTAATGAATAATGTCTTAAGTGATAAGATATTTGTTCTATATTAAAGAAAAAAATGAATGAAACAGAAATAATGTTGCATGCAATAATTCCTGAAATATCCAAATCTTAATTTTTTGTTTCAAGATTTTATCCATGACATTCCCATGTTTCTTTTCAAATGAATATATTCCCATGTAATAGTTTCACTAAATTCACAGTATCCTTCAAAATAACATATTTGTTAATATTGGTTATGGAAAACATTACTTTTATAAACATTATTTTGAATTTTAGAGATTCTATAAATGTAATGCAGGTGTATAAATACTCCATAGAAAAGATAAACTGAAAACCTCATTTTTTAATTCAGTTAAAAACATATTATTATTAAGTTACTTTGCTATATCTCTTCAGTTTTTCTTGATACTGATTGACATTTTTTAAATATTTATGAATTATGTTAAAGCATTCAATTTATTTT
This sequence comes from Troilus luridus, assembly GCA_964056705.1. Lineage (NCBI taxonomy): Eukaryota > Metazoa > Arthropoda > Insecta > Hemiptera > Pentatomidae > Troilus > Troilus luridus. The sequence continues at coordinate 3,984,708 of OZ057413.1, forward strand.
ATATGTAAAAATCATTCAATTTTACAACTTAGCAGTGAATTGTAGCAAAGCCTTAAATGCCCTTTACATATTAACAGTGAATCGTGCATAAGCTTATATATTTGTATACATAATTAACACTATTAAATATATTGTAATTGCCTTAAATCTTAGAATTGGCTGTATTTTGAATAGAGTGGGTATCTTCCAAAGTTGATGACAGGAATGAAAATAGCTATTCAAAATGCGTTGTAAAAAAAAAAAAAACCTGAACCACTATAACCCATGAAGGGTCTGGGGTTCAGTACATGGTAGAATCTGCACTACAGTTGTCCAAGATCACGCTCAACCCCTTGGTTTCAACTTTATAGAGGCTGGGTGAGCCCCAGAACCCACAGGATCCATCTCTGGCTGCTAACAGATTAAATAAAAGTCTTGCCAGCAACGGGTTTCGAACTCAGGACCTTCGGCATGGTAACTCAGCGTTCTACCACTGAGCCACTCCACTAAAAAAAAAAGCTTTCACTACACAATTAATTTATCATATATTATAAAATGAATTGTATATTATATGATAAATTAATTTAGTGAAACTAAGGCTAATCAAGTTGGTTATTTCAAACCCAACTGGTTTTTTTCTAATAATTTATTCCATTTTTTCACCTTTCCATCTACAAGGAAGAACATCATCTTAATAATATTATACAAGCGGTGTGATTTGGCCAGGGGGTGCAGTCAATGATTTCACAAATTAATGAATCATTTTACAGTGTCTACTTTTCAGCTTAAGATATATCATTATTTGTAATTATACCAACTTGTTTTTTTATTTTTATGCTATGTATTATTATCTTCATTATGTACGTTTTATTATCCCATAGATTTGTTTCCATTATTATTATTTCTCACCAGTTATTTAATAATTTATCTTTCTCTTTACTTTATTCTTAACAGTTATTTCATAATTTATCTAATTCTCTGTATTTCTTTTCATTCTAATCATTTCTGTTAATATAAACTGTTATTCATTTTAGGTACTGCAATATTTTATATAGTTATTTACTGTTTCTTTTTCTCAGCCCTTACGATGGCCTAAATGTAGGCACATAAAATAAGTCACTTAATTTGTGCAATCACTGACTGCACCCCCAAACCATTTTACACTACTCTTAAAATGATCTGGTCAACTATGCTCCACTTAAATAAGAATATTATAATACCAGTTATTAATGGTAGATAAAAGAAAACCCCCAAGAAGTTGAGGTATATATGTTACTTAAAATGCTTTTAAAGTAACTCAATAAAAAGAGATACTTTAAAGGCGTTTTAATTATTTAATCATCATCTCTTTAAAGGAACAGACCTATATTCACTTCTCTAACTGAATTTTCTAGAGCTATATTCCAAAATTCAAAACCAAACAAGTGCCAGAAACTTTATAATGAGTAAATATTGACAAAAAACTTGAATTGCAGTGCAAGACATTTGATGAACTTTTCTGAAAGAATAGGTAAATGGAGTTAATATTTGAGAAGTTGCAGAGAGCTAAAAGTTAAGTTTAAAGGAACATTGTTCATACATATAAAATTAAATTTATCTATAATTATTTATTTCATATATTCTTTAGCAAACGAATATTTAACCACAAATTGTGTTCATTAAATAACTTAATGTAGAAACTGAAGCTATTATAGATTGGAAGAATCGCGTACGTAAGATTTTTGGGGAAAATCTTCTCAAAGCATGACCGTAGTATGATTGTATTAATCATAATTTTCAAGAAGGAAATAGAATGTTGGCCGATCCTATCCAAAACAGTGGGTTTTTGAGGAGATATGCTGAAAAACGAGTGGTTTCTTTATGCCGTTGCGGACAGAAGAGCTGTGGGTTTGCTGCAATGCATTAGGTAATCAATAAAACCGGAAAGTATCATTAGATAAGATTTATGAAAATCTTATCAAGGATTAGAAAACATGCTAGACCAACATTACAAACTCTTGACTGTGAATCAGATAAAAACTTCGTCAATCCCGAAACAGGGGCCAACACTCGATCAGTTAAACCTATGTGGTCTAAAGCGAAAAGACACAATAAAAAATCTCAATAATAAAGTCAATAGTCATTTCTTTTTTAACGTGATAAAAAAATTGAAATCTAAAGTAGAAAAATTGAGTTAGACCCACCTAACAATAATGGAATCACAAGAAAAAAACAAAACGACAAATTACAGTAGAACAATTAATCTTAAACTTATGTGTTAATCGGTGATTGACTCAAATTTTTGTGATCATATACGGAGACAGAAACATCGCAATGAATATTTACTCTTAAGAATCTTTATCGAAATTGTTGAAAATTGTCCTCCAGAGTAATCATTATTACGTTTATATACTTTTAGTCCCGGGGAATAAGCGGTTAAGTCGAATTTTTTTCCAAATGAGTCAATTGTACTAAGGGAAGAGAAATCGTGTCATTATCATAATGCAAAAGTGATTAGGTCAGGCCTTGGCTTGAAATGGAGTTGTTTATATTATAACTCCATGTGAAGCCAAAACTGTGAGAATGGCACGATTCCGCTCTTTCAGTGAAATTAACTCGTTCTGTAACATTAAGGGGAACTATAACAACTTTCTTAGTGTTACAACATTGATAGATTTTTCTATTCACGTAAATATTTGTTTTTATGTTTATTTTTTAGAATATGTACATGCAAAAGAATATTAAACAAACAAACGCTCCGTTCTATAGATACAAATGTATCAGCCATGTTGCCCTTCTTAATGGTGTTCCAAAGAGGTTTTTTAATTCCTCAATGGTCTTCATCCGCTACCTCTCCTCTTCCTTCATATGGTCTCAATTAAATATAATTAATACTTCTAAGGATTGTATTCACTGTTCTTCCGAATATTAGAGAAGGTATTGATAATTCGACATAGACATCACTCTAGCGCCCAACTAGTTGGGATATTTTTTTGACACTCTTCCACATAAAAATTGACCGTTTTTTTGTTTTGTCTATGGCATATTCGAAAAATTGTATAGTTTTTTAATTATGCCATTTTTCTTCCAAAGGAGTGACGTGTAAAAACAAATCTCATCTTCTCATAAAATTTCAATCGATTACTTTTGCCTCCAAACCGACTAAATGGTTATCACACAAATTAAGACTATATGAATTATTTTTAATTCAGAGGTAAATAAGTTTAAGATTAATTGTTGTACTGTAATTTGTCGTTTTGTTTTTTTCTTGTGATTCCATTATTGTTAGGTGGGTCTGCCTAAATTTTTCTACTTTAGATTTCTATTTTTTTTTCACGTTAAAAAAAGAAATGACTATTGACTTTATTATTGAGATTTATACTAACCATACGAATTATCCGAAATGTTTCAGTTTTCAATAAAAACTTTCTTAGAATACTTTTTTTTCTTTAAAATTTAAGTTGGCAATGGATGACTTTAAGAGCGCTTTTGGCTGTTATGCAAATGGAGTTTTTCTTTTTATTCGGACCGGCGTGCAAGTATTTATAGTTTGAATTGTTTCTGTGTTTCTAATTTTAAGGTAAAAATCACACTTTTTTCTTATAAAATCCCAAATTTATCCAATTTTACCATTAAGTCATCAATGTAGCATTATTTAATCATATTTGAAGTTAAATGTTTGCCAGTATGATTGTCAAGCTTATTCACTTCATTTAATGGAATATTGTTCTTCATTCCGACTTAGCTCCATTGAGTTATATAGTCATATCATAAGCATTTAGGTGAGCAATGTGTCTTTTCTTATTTATCTTCATTGCTAATTACAATCTTTTAATTCATGAATCGTTTCCCACTAACCGCTTTAAATGAAGAGTAATTATTCCGCAGGTTGTCGCTTTGAGTTGAATCACATCAAGTTTAAACTTTTCATTTGTTTCCCTTTTAATATTTTCCTAAATACATGTTATCATGAGCTTTAAGTATGGAAATTAGAATGCAATTATGGGAAATGTGTATACTTGGGTAATCATTTACCAATATCAAGTAGGTACTCATAGACTCTCTAAGGAGGTAAAAAATATGTTTTAACTGAGTATTTTAAGTATAAATATTAAACATTTTTTACAACAGATAGTCATATAAATTCCTAAATGCATTATAATGTCAATTTCTATGATAGTATCAGTTCCACAAGTTATCGCTTTGAGTCGAGTTCCAACTTGTTTTACTTTTTCATTCGTTTCATTTTTGATATTTTCCAAAAGTACAAGTTATCATGAGCTTTAGTATGGAAAAGAGAATATAATTATGGAAAATGTGTAGATTTCGGTTATTATTTCATCTAGAAATAAATGTTTCAATTAACATTTCGAGATATAGATGATATATGTTTGTTGAAATGTTTATATCATGATGAAATGATTACCGAAATATACAAATATCCCATAGTTACTTTCTCTTTTCATAATAAAGGTTAAGATAACTTGTATTTTTGGAAAATATCAAAAAGGAAACGAATAAACAGTTAAAATTTGTTGGAACTGAACCCGAAGCGACAACCTGCGGAACTAATATCAAAATCATATGATTAGGATGATTTATTATGATTCCTTTTCCTTATCAAATCCTTCTTTCCTAAAAAACAAAACAAAAATCTGCGTTTGTAATGGACAGCGTCCACTTCATCTTCTTCCTATGAGCTGTGATGCCTCCATAATTATTAAAAAAATGTTTAGCATAAGTAGTAATAATATTTGCAATAATCAAATTATGTTCATAAAGCAGAGATTTGACTTGTAAAAGAAAGCCTATTTATTGTCGAATGGAATGATATTACTTAAATATGCAAAGGAGGACTTCTGCTAATTATTCCGCAGGTTGTCGCTTCGAGTTGAGTCACAAGTTTTAACTTTTCCTTTGTTTCACTTTTAATATTTTCCAAATATTAAAGTTATCATGAGCTTTAGTGTGGAAAAGAGAATTATTCAGTAATCGTTTCATCTAGAAATGACACATTTCAACAAACATTTAATATTTATTATTCAAAATGTTAGTTGAAACTCCGAAATCTACTAATTACCCATAATTGCATTCTATTTTCCATACTAAAGCTCATAATGACTTGTATTTTTGGAGAATCTTAAAAGGGAAATGAATAAATAGTTAAAATTTGTTGAACTCAACTCGAAGGGACAACCTGTAGAACTAATATCACAATGATTGTTTATAGTGGGATTCACTTTATCAAAAGAATCAACATCATAGATAAATATTTATGTTTAGAAATTAAAGTATTTCACAATTGCCTGCAAATATCTGCATACGTGGAAAATCAGTGGTTTAGTCTATTTTTTTCCAAAAGGAGTGAAGTCGCATCGTTCATAAGCGGCTAAGTCAAGCCTTTTGCTTTAAATGGAGTTATTACTCATTTTATAATGTCATTTCAAGCAAATGACTTCAAGAATGACACTATTCTGCTTCCCTCTGTACAATTAACTCTTTCTGGACAAAATTTGACTTATAAACTTATTCACCGGGGCTGCAGATATCTACTCATTGTTTGATAAAGTAAGGAATGAACAGATTGACAATTTTTGCAGAAGTAATCAAAATTGTTACCATTTATAGACATTCATTAGTCTAGTAATAAAAAATTACTAATGATTTTAATTTCGTACTGTGTTGCAAAGAGATTACAACTTTTTTTTTTTATCTAATTTTTAATCTAGAGTTGACCATAAATAAGATGTTTGTTATATTTTTGTGAAATCAGATTTTGGATTGAATAAAGTTGTGGATAGTTTCCATTGAACTTATCTTTATATAAAAATCACAAAAATGCAACTATCAAAAGAGTTTAATGAATATAACAGTCTATACTATTTTCAGCCAAATTAAGTGCTTTCCTCATTAGGCATATTTTACCTTATATAAAAAAATCACATCGACCATTATTTATATGTGATAAAAAAAAAATTAATTATATATAGTTACCTAACGAAGACAATATTATCACATCAGTACAGTGAAATTCAAATTTAAGAAAAATTACATTTTTAAAACTTTAAATAATAGATCATTTTTTATATAATATTGAGTGATGTTTTAAATCAAAATCTAACAAACACTTTGTTAGATGCTTCACTTCAACAAGTTTATCTGGTTTTATAAAAAAGTAAACAAAATAAACCAACAATGCAAAGGTATCATTTCTAATTGGCAAATTTCGAAACTGAATTTCTCCATAAACAACTAAATAAATTTTGGAAATAAAGCATGAGCAAAAATAATAATCTAATTAAGTTCTACTTGATCATGGCAAACTTAATGTAAGTATAAGAATTATCTACAATAATCTAAGATTAATATTTTACTATTGGATATAGCTCTGCTAAGTTTTAAAAAGCAGATTAAAGAAAAGTGTATATGTATGTATTCTATCAATACATAATTTTATGATATACTATGCAGAAGTATTAATAACCATTACAATCTATTGTATCTGTTTACAAATTTAATACTAAAGTAACTGCTACAATTTACATTATATCCTAGTATTTAATAGCAGCATCTTCTACTTACCTAATCTAACAACAAATGTTCCCATAGCAACAAAAGGTAGCAGTATTTTTTCAAAAGGTTTTTAATTTTATTCAGATGATTAAATACATCTAAGAATCTATTAATTAAGAATATTAGAAAGGACATTTGTTGTTTTATTACGTTTGCGATTACATGCTTACTGTGCGATGTACACTACAGAGACAAGGAACCAACGCTATAGCACGTATGCACAATTGAAAGTATTTGTGTTGAGCAAATGACCTGGGTGCTGAAGCTAAGCTGATAAACAGAAGCAACTTTGATGTCAACGGATATCAACAAGGGATACGACATTTCAAATTTATGTAATTTTTATAATGAAAATAAACGTATAAATAAAATTAGTGAAATAATTAATGAAAATAAATCCTCTGAATAAATCAAATAAAAGTTCTGTTCCAAAATTTCAGAATAGAAAGTGTTTTACATATTTATATTCAACTAAAAATGAACTTGTTAAACTTATGGGGTCACCTGTGGTATAGTGCTTAACATAATAACCTATGCCAAAGGTAGTTTGCTGCCCGGCAGGTGGCCTTAGGATTTTTTTAAGAGAGTAAAAAATTCTTAGGGGGGAATGTAGAATTACGGTCCTGACCTGTGGTATAAGCACTGTAGCATCGTCCATAGCAGCATTAACGTTAGAAGTGACGTTAATTGAGACAAACACACTCATATTTCACTGTTTTATCTTTTATGCTGAATGATAAATCATTTCAAGTGTTTTGAGCTGGGAGATTACAGTATACTACGATTCATAAACTGTTTCCAAATGAGAAGAACATTAAAAGACTGCTGTTAGTCATAATATAATTAACTTTGTAGTTCTCTCTTTTTTTTATTTCCCTCTTTTATCCTGATCAACTGTTCTTTTAGACATCATATATACTATTTAATATTGATTAACTACGTTTAGCCCTGAAGAACTCCTAAAAAAAATTGGCTTTCATTAAACATTTATGTAATTCGTAATATTGCTGTATAGTTTTGGCAGATATTTGTTTGTAAAGTGTACCTCTAGTTCATGAATGATCTCTGTCGTTAAAGACTTGGGAATTCATCCAGATTTCTCTTCATCTGAATTAATCTGGCCCCTTTGTTGTCTTCTATCCTCTCTCAAATTAAGCTTTCTTAACATTTTCATTGCCTTTATCCTTGAAATCTTTTAAATTATCCTACTTTGTCTTGTTATTAAACATGAGGTTGCCAGATGTCCGGTTTTTGGACGGACAGTCCAGTTTGTTTTTATGTTTGTCAGGTCAAGACAGTCTGAGTAAAGATAGTTGCACTGTAAACCAAGATGCCATGTTTTGGTATAAATCTTTGTTAAAACCAGTGTCATCCAATGCTAAATATATCCAAAAGAAGATTGTAAGCTTTTTTGTCATTTTCAGTAATATTTTTGAGGTAATAAAAAAAAATTAAAAAGTTGTCCGGTTTTTCTCTCGAACACATCTGGCATCCCTAGTCACATGTGGTGTAGTGTTTAGCATAACAAACTTTTATGCCCAAGATTGCAGATTCAAAGCCTAGCATGTGGCCTTAGGATTTTTTAAGAGCAAAAAATGATTAAGTTCTTTGTAAGGGATGTAAAATATGGGTCCTGAGCCGCCTACGCGGTGTCAGGTACTCATTAAAGATTCCTATCCTGATTAAACCTGGTCTGGCGAAGTTATTGACTCCCAATGCATGATTTTTTTAAACATTGGTCAAGATGCATCCAGTCAACCATTTCCTCATCAATATATATTATTATTATTAGCCGTAAAGCTGCCAAATTTGAAGACGCTAAGTAAAGATGGTTCATGTTCCGGGCTTCTTGTTCTTCTTATTAGCCCACCAGGTTTTCATTCTTTGCAAGAATTGAGTCTCTGGCTTAACCTCCCATTTTCATCAAAATAAAATCGTATATCTTATAGACTTTTTTAAACACTCATTTGCATTCTAGTGTTCAAAATTAGAACTGATTATCTATAGTGAATTATAAGATTTAAGTAGTTACAAAATTAATGTATTTTTCGATTTGTATGGTTTTTAAATTTCTGGTTTTTTTTATTCTCACTACCTTACTTTATGTTAAATAATTTATTTTCATGTTCTCTTTATTTGATTTAAATATATTGAAATTTTTTTCTTGAAAAATTGTGAAACAATCATTTCAATTTTTTATTTTTTGACTAGTTTAGAAAAATAAAGTAGACCTTTATAACAATTTAATGGTCGCTCACACATTTCTGTGATAGCCAGGACAACAAACAAGTTTGGATATTGCTATTGGCTTCATATTGTATCGCTGTGTCTTAGATTTTAGATAATTATTGTTCTATCGGCTCTTTTTAATTTTTTAAATAACACTATATTGTCTGGACACTACTTAAAATAGGTGGTATCCCCTGCTCGCCCAGACCATATAAATATATATGCTGAATTATTTCGTGAACTTACTTAAAGGTTTTTTTTAATAAATTCTTCAAAAATACTGCTTGCCCCTGGTGGCATTTGATGCATAGACATGATGCCATTATAGTGATTGATAAGAGAAAAATATTTTTGGGGCATTGAATAAAAATAAAACACTTTCTTTCATGTGGAATTATAAAATCTACAGCCCAGGTGAATAAGTGGTCAAGTAAAATTTTCTTCAAAATGAGTTTCTTGCATTTTATGGAAGCGGAGTTGTGTTATTTTCTTGATGAATGAGGGGCTAAGTCCAGGATTTGGTTTGAAAAGCAGTTGTTGCTTGTATTACTCCATTTCAAGCTAAAAGCTGTGAGAATGACTCGATTCCGCTTCCCTCAATACAGTTAACTCTCTCTTGACATAATTCTGCTTAACTACTTACTTACTGGGGCTGTAGATTTATAAATAAAAATTGTATGCGTCAAATATAAAATAAATTGAAATAAAAAAGAAGAAGCTAATCTGTCATCTGTAAGAGACTCCCTACATCAATGGAATATACGATCTGCGACACCGACAGGGTGCAGAACAAACACTACAAAAAAAAGCGTGTCGTTGGCTCTGAGAGTCTTACTTCAAGGCTCTGCCCTGTGGAGGAGAGCAAACCTGCAGTTGCAGTCCCTCGGGTGAGGTTGAGATTGGTGTTGCTGTGGGCTAGGCCAACAGGAGCAGCAATAGTGTCTGCGGTCGTGCGTCCGTCGCGAAGGTTCGTCATCATCCTCGTCACAGCAGCTCTGAACCAACCAAAACACCTTACTCCTCCATGTCTTTCCGCAGATTTCTTTCCACTCAATCAATTATATCAGGGGTGTACATTATAATTTTGGTTTTTATATACTTAATAATATTATTTAGTCACTTGTAAATTATCACATTTAAAATTGTTTAGGGTATCACTACTGCTGGTTGTCGCTTCGATTTGAATTACAACAAGTTCTAAATTTTCGTTTGTTTCCTTTTTAATATTCTCCAAAAATACAAATTATCCTGAGATTTTAGTATGGATTAAAGAATGTAATTATGGGAAATGTGTACATTTCGGTAATCCTTTCATTAAGAAATGAACATATCAACAAACATAAATCATCTATACATTGAAATGTTTATTTTTGATGGAATGATTACCGAAATGTACACATTTTCCATAATTACATTATTTTATCCATACTAAGGCTCAGGATAATTTGTATTTATGGAGAATATTAAAAAGTAAACAATAGAACAGTTAAAACTTGTTGTGACTCAGCTCGAAGCGACTACCTACAGAACTAATACCATTTTTAGTTAGGCTTTATTTAAATAGAGCTTTTTCATAAATATGGAGTTGAAAATGGTTTGGGTGGATGTCAAAAAATATTTCCTTAAATAATGAAACTTATTAGTAGCAGATGTTTCGATCCTCATTGCGGGTTTTATTCAGCTCTGAATAAACAAGATACAAAAATATATAAAACTAAAATAATTATAATTAACAACAAAATAATATATAAAAAAGAAACAATTGGAATAAGCAAGATACAAAAAGATTTAATTTAAAATATAAAATTAATTTTGAAATAAAACAATAGCACATAAGTTGATAGTAATAATGATAATTACCGTTTGTAGGCAAAATAATAAAACGGTCTATTAATTAGTAGTTGGAATAAACAATTTTATGTTATATAACTGCTGATTATTAGATTGTTATAATTCTTTTAACTGCTTATTGTTTTATCATTGTTGTTATTAACTATTATCCTATTGTTTTAGTATGAAATTATATTTCTTTTTGTATCCTGTTTATTTCAATTATTTCTTTTTTATATTATTATTGTTGTTGGTGAATTCTCCCCAGAAATGGAAGACGTTAAGGAAGTAACTCGATCAATTTTTATTTTGGTTCTTCTTGTTCTTCTAATAGGCTTTCATTCTTTCCCAAAAGGCTTGTTTACGCTCTTCCGACCACTTTGGTCTGTTTCTTTTTTATATATTATTTTGTTGTTTATCCCAATTATTTAAGTTTTACATATTTCTATATCTTGTGTGTTCAGCTCTGAAGAAGACCTGCAATAAGGGTTGAAACATCGGCTTCTAATAAATAGTTTAGTTAAGAAATAATTTTTTGGCATCTATCTTTTCTTCTTCATATTTATTGAGTCAGCTAATAATTATTCAAGATATTATTTAAACAGTTAACATATGTCTATTAGTAAAATAGTTTATATGCTTTAACCCATTCTTTTTTTACTGATTGATTACTAAAATTTTAATTTTCTTATTTATTTAAGAGTTTGAGCTGAAGTATTTTAAAAATATTTTGAAGCATAATGAATTTTTTCTTCTCTTTTTCAGCGTTTCTGTTCCGTCTTAAGTGTCCTGTGTTGAGGATTAAGTGTCCTGTGTTGAGGAATAAGTGTCCTGTGTTGAGGAATAAGTGTCATGTGTTCAGGAATAAGTGTCCTGTGTTCAGGATTATGTGTCGTGTGTGAAAGGTATGTAATTGGTAATAGGTAATTGCCTTTACAAACTTTATCATGCATATTCAATTGCAAGGTAATCAGTATAAAATATTACTCATTAATTACTAAAATTTTAATTTTCATATTTAAGAGTATGGTTGGAAGTTTTTTTAAAAATATTCTGAACCATAACAAATTTATTTTTTTATTTTTCAGTGTTAAGTGTCCAGTGTCCAGTGTTGAGGATTAAGTGTCCAGTGGGAAATTCACCATTACAAGTTGAAATGTTGCCCGAATCTGCACATCTGAGTGGTATGTAACTTTATATTTGAATATGTTATAGATAATAGATAATTGGCTTTATAACGTTTATAATGGATATTAAATTGCAAAGTAATCAATAATTTTTAGTTAGCATTATTCTTGCTTGAAATAAATCACAAGTAATGCCAAACTATTGATATTGTTGATACAAATGCAAAGTATCGAAAGTGAAAACACTGCTTTTCCAAAAAATTAAAAAAAAAAACGTTTCAAAGTTCATTAAAAATCGGTGTGTATCCTCAAACATATTTTACCAATGTCATTTTGTGCCTTAGATGGCTCTATATGAATTTTAAGTATTTGTGATTTAGGAGGTCACCGTGAAACCTATCTCCTTATCTCGAAACCTCTTTTTGTATTACCTGTCTCATGTGAGTTATTAATTTGTGTATTATTAAATTGATTCTAATTGTTTTTTAGTGTTTTTGTCTTATTAATATTGTCATTATGTATTTAAAATGAACAGGATAACTTTTTGGGAATTGCTGTCTTCGGAAGAAGAAGCTGTGAAAGTCTTTCAGAAGTTTGAATTAGTTTCAAAGATCAAATTATATAAAAAAGGTCATCAAATTGTTTTGATTTTGTTTTGGTCCAAAGTGTAGGAAAAAAATTCTATAAGAAAAGGAACGTGTAGCGAGATGGGTGTAGACTTAGCATTTTGCTATTACATTTTGTAGATTACAATTTCCATTAATATGAATAATCATACAGGTATTAACATTATCAGTTTTCCGTTTATAAACAATGGTGGGTAACAGTCCATGGCGACCTGATAAATCACAAGTACTGACCAAATTTCATACAAATTATCAATTCTAAAACAATTACTATAAATCGAAAATGAAATTGTGTTTTTTTCACATTCACTACTTTACATTTGTATCAATATTTATAACTTTTAGAATTTTTGAACATTTTCACGGCTCCAAAGCTCATTATCTATTTTGAATTCACAAACTTATCATACTCAAAACTTCCTGGGATTCAATATTTTTAAAAATTGTTTATTACAAATTTTTACTTGAAATTACACTGGAAGTGAGTTATTTCAGAAGAAATGATAAAAGCTTCTTTTTAGTAATTTTTCAATGTATTGCGAGAAAAAAAACATAAGACGGAGGAGACCAAATACTTGCATTTTTAACAATAGGAACAATTTATGCAGCACACCTGAAGTCTGTATTACTTCATTTTTTTAAAAACCCAATAATGGTCTCCCCAATGTTTCTTTTAGTATACTAATTCCCAGATATTAGTATTAAATTGTTAATTTTAATTGGTGAACTTAAATCCTTAATTTAAACATATTCATACTCATTTGACACAGAATTTGATGCACTGTTTAAGAATAATTGGTGAAAAACCAAAAATAATCCTGAAATTTCTATTTTTGTGGTATCTTAAGGTTATCGATAATGACTCTGGTTTTTCGCAAGCACTCTCGGACTACTTGGTCTGTGTGGAACTAATTCCAATTTTTTTTCTAAAATTCCAGTCCATGTAATCTTGAAGCTGCTAAAAATATTTTGCCGAAAATTCAGTAGATAGAAACAGAATGGGTTAAAGTAGATAAGGATTTATTAGTATTAACTTTAATTTGAAAAGCTCTTAGAAGCAAATTATCTCCTGGTATATAATGTATTAATCCATCAATGTGCATCTAATTGTTGTTGATTTTTTATTTTCTTAATAAGTCATTTTTGCTATGTTGAAATAATTTAATGAATTTAAGAACTTAGTCAGGTTATGATAAATGTGATTTTTTTTTAAACAAAAAATAATTACTTAAAAGAACTGATGATTAAAACCATATAAAACGGTTATATTATTTTAAATAAAGTGGAGAAAAAGGGGATTCAATCACACAGGTCTGCAAAAAAAACTAAAAAAAAAATTGTTTTGATTTAGTTAACTGATTTTTATGTAGTTTTTTGTGCTGATTTCAAAAATGACATTGGTTTTTTTTATATCACATAAGGCTTGCCTACAAAACAAAGCTGAAGTTTTTGGAAAAAGTACAAAAAACGGAAAATTTTGCATTTGTTTTTATTATTTTAACATGAAGCAGAAGAAGAAAAAAAACGATACCTAGCTAAAATGAGCATAAAAGTGATGCACATGTGTTGTAAACTTATTTATTGTGAAAACGTTATCTTTTTCCATCAAAGGTTCTTTTGGTACTTTTTCGGCTGTGCTCTTGTGAATTTTCCCTTTTTAACTTCCAACAGTAGACTGCCATCATGTTGACATTACATCGACCTTGGTATCTGCGCTCCATTTCTTTTATATCTTGATGGAAACGTTCTCCTTGCTAATCACTTATAGCCCCAAGATTTTCTGGAAAGTAATCCAGATGTGAGTGAAGGAAATGAACTTTGACACTCATGTTGCAGTCCAACATTTTGTAGTTTTGTAACAATTCAGCAGCCAAAGTTTTGTAGTTTGGGTCTTTTTTGTTCCCAAGAAAACCTGTTGCATCAGGTTTAAATGAATTCCAGGCATTTTTTTCTTCCATTTCCATTTTAGTGACAATGCCTTCATCTTTTAAAAGTTTTCTGATGTCAGGCCCAACAAAGACTCCCTCTTTCAGCTTAGCATCGGATATACCAGGAAACTGTTCACAAAGATACTTGAAACATCCTTCTTCTTTGGGTAATGCTTTCACAAGCTGTTTCATTAGCCCCAATTTGATATGAAGCGGTGGAAGTAAGATCTTTTTAGGATCCAATAAACTTTGTCCACACAACATTTTTAACTCCAGGAATAAGAGCCTTTCTGATTGGCCAGGTCTGCTTGACATAGTATGGTTTCCTGCCACGGCTATCCCATTCACAGAGGAAACATGGAAACTCTGTGTAACTACTTTGTTGACTTAGTAACATGGAAATAACTTTCAAATCCCCACAAATGGTCCATTTATGGTCAGGGTAGCCGAGCTTATTTAGAACAAACTCAAGATTTTTGTAGCATTCTTTCAAATGGACTGAGTGTCCAACAGGCACGGAAGCATATCGGTTACCATTATGAAGAAGTACAGCTTTCAAACTCCGTTTTGATGAATCAAATAAGAAATTTTCAGGTGAAATTTGTGACTTATCTAGGGTTGATGGAATTTTTTTACTATTTTTTCCGTAATCAGCACAAAAAACACTGTTATTCCCACTAGTAAATATGCTACAATTTTTTCATTGCAGACCTGTTATTTTGAAAAAAATATTTTTTACAATATTATTCTTAGATGATATTAGTTATATTTAGAGAGTTATTAATTATAATATTTGTGAATTTAAACTAGTTTAATTGTTTGAAAAAATCTATATCAATCCAGAAAAAGTTAAAATTATCAAATTTCATGTTTAAAAAAAAATATAAATCAACAGTGTATTCGATGTTCTACAGAGCTATGAATTTCATTAGGATGAATATTTAATTATGCTAGAATTGGTTCTGTAGTTATCTGATAAAAAATAATAATTGACAGTATTTTATATTTCATATGATTATTTAATAATAAAATCATTTATAGTACAAAAAAAACCTGCTTGGTAAAGATTCATGAAATTAATTAGTATTTATATCAATATCAAATGTTGGTTTAAATTACTCTATTGATCTTTGTTATCATGAAACTATATATAGTGGGTCTATAGATTATATTATAAATAGTAATTAATTAAAATGTAAGCTTTGGCAAAATTATTATTTTTTTGTTCACACATGCGTTTAATTAAATAATAAAAATTTCATTACAAAGCCACTCATGCCTTCCAAAAAATGTATTCTAAGATTAATAAGTGGTCTAGCTTTAGCTGAAAAACTCTGCATGAATTTAAAAATTATTAATGCTAAAAAAAAGTTCTGAACAAAAAGCCTTTGCACTTCTAAAAAATTTCTAATATATTGCAAAGATTATAAAATTTTAAATTATCTCATTCATTAAAAAAAAAAGAAGAGAAAATGTTTAGTTTTATGGCTGACTATTGGAAATTCTCTGAAATTCCAATTTTTTTTCTACCATTATATTTTATTATTAAAAAAAAAATCACAAGGGTTCAAGTTGAGTGAACCCCACATTCTTATCAATGGCACTAACAACTTGTGATATATTTAAAATTAATTAACTACAGCCACTAAAATGGATGGAATAATTGAATTGATTCGGATGGAAATGAAATAAAATAAACTATGTTCATGTAAAACTTAGTAAACCCATTCTCGTTTTATTACAAATCTTATGAGAACTATCGAATAGCTATATTTTTTGTAGTATTTTATTTAATATATATTTAATGCCTTTAAAGATTAGTATGCATCAAAGTTAATTAATTTATATGATTGATATGTTAGATTAGCTCTAGATTTTTTGAGTAGACTATTTAGTAGGGTATTTACATTTATTCTAAGTGTTTTTATTTTATATATATTTTTGTGGTTTTTAATATCGTGAGTTACTATGATTATGCTTTTAAACATTTACCTGAGTACAACAGAGACCAGAAGACCCAGTCGCTTGGCAAGATGGGCCTTGTTGACACGTCCCTGGGACTTTGAGCTGCGTATCCTTGTAGTCCGGCTGGTAGGGAAGTAGCATCCTGATCTTTCCCCAACGGTTGAAGAACAGGATTATTGCTCCTACCCATACGAGAAGCACTAAGCAGACTATACCCACCTCGACGCCTCTCACCTGTGTTCAAATAAACCAAAAATTATCAATAATAATGTAATACGCTATGCCTATTCTATAATTTTGATTAATATAAATGTTTAGTGTATTTAGTCAAATACAAGCTATCGAAACGAGGTACCTCCAAAAAGTAGAAAGGAAAACTTGGAGAGATAAGATACGGAAATATATGGGCTAACCTCGATATTAAACTGAGACCATCGGGGATGAACACAAACTAAGGTGGTTCGGACACCTCCTAGGGATGGAACCAGAAAGAAGCGCCAGGAAAACTTACGAGACCCGCCCGGAAGGAAAAAGGGTCAGAAGTAGGCCTCGCATTTCCTGGGAAGACAGTGTGAGGGATGCTTACAGGAGGAGAGGAATGGACTGGAACTGAAGGAGAGAGTTACTTGGTCCAGGCTCTGTGAGAAGGACCCTCCTGGGGCTCACCCAGCCTCTATAAAATATTAAAAAGAGGGTGACAAATCTGGCGGTTGACCTAGGACAAGTCACCTCCTTGCAGAACCGTTGTCCATGAAACAGTACAGTCTCTACCATGTACTGAACCCCAGATCCGTTCACGGGTTTTTTCAGGTTCATCTTTTAAAGAAATTTCCTCCTTTTTTTTTAACTAAGTGGGTATGGTTAAATAGAGCATGTATAGAATACTTTATACCCAATATGCTACATCTTTGCTAGAGTGCATTAGTATTTGTTAGAAGTTTTGTTGTTCTGAATACAACTCATTGCTCAAGGTGCAGATTTTAGTTATAGATTTTTTCTTTGTTGGAAACAATTTTTGTGTATTAATTATACTTAAAACTACCTTACTTAAAATGAGAAGCAATAATACTGTCTATGTTTTAAACAATTAAATATGAGCTATAAAACTTACTTGTATGTATGGTGGAGACATCCCTGGAGGTGGAGGTATGCCTGGATTTAGGAATACTTTTGATGGCGGACCACCAGTTATTTGAACAGTTGTTTCTTGAGGTATCTTGGGCATTTCTATAAAAAAATATATATACAGATAAATTATTTTTTAATTTAAAATTTATGAGGCAATTAATTTATTGAATAATTTAAAGTAAAAACATCAGGAGACCTAATGACTTATTGTATAAATCATATTTCAGTTATTTTAAAAGATTTTTCATCACGCATAATGAAATGTAGATGGGAATTATATTAAACATTCTCTCCAAATGTTTTATTACTTATTTTCAATTAAAATATTGTTGATTGTTCCTAATATTTTAAGGATATAATTTTTTGGATTGTAGTAAAATATCAAAATACAAAAAAATGAATTTGGATAATTTGTAAAAAATTATGTTATTATTAAGGGTCTAATCTGTGGTCAAGATGTGCTTACGAATGATTTCCCTTACCCAGGTTTTTAAACATAGCCAGAAATGAGTTATTGATTTCTAAATTCTTCTCACGGAAGCGAAAGAAATTAGCCGAATTTTTTCCCTAGGGCGCAGTACATTACGGGAAAAATGTTTATACTAGCAGGAATGAGTGTCCCCCCCCCCCCCCCAATAATTCAGAGTTTGAAGACTGGTACTACTGAGAAGTTTCGTGATCTGACCATCAGCCAGATGAATTCTGAAGGTAGGAATTTTCCTTTGTACTGTAGCCTGACTAGATTCTGGGTGTAGCCAGATGTACTTTCAGTTAATGATAGAGCCAACCAACCATGACAATTTAAATATTTTCTTCTCTCTTGCTTGTTACGTTTCGATCACAAAACAAATGGGAGGGTGAATCTTGTTATAATTTTATTTCTTATTTTATTAGGACTCCCGAGTGCAGTACACGGCTGCACAAAAATAAACAGTACACTCGACAATTATTCTGACATAAGGTCATGTACATTACACACCTCAAGGCCATCTTCCCTGGGAAGACTCAAGTTTGGAGAGTAGAACCTAACAACCAGTGTCCCGAGGTTACACGCCCTTTCTTGCTGGGCTAATCACCTGTAAGTACATTTGATTCAAAGAAACTCAGCTAATAGCCTCCAAATGGGTAAACGCTTCCCTACGCTGAGAGGGACAAAAGGGCATTGCGAAAGAAGAAGAAGATTTTATTAGTTACGGGGCCTATTATATCCATATTATAGTTATTAATCATTATCATTATTGATAGTAGTTGGGCATATATATATTATTGATAGTAGTTGAGCTTATATGCATACATATAGCAGCTTGGTTTGAAGATGTGTTTGGGTTTTTCTTTCCCAAGCTTTCCTCTAGGTGCCCTTGACTGTCCATTATTTTTTACCCAACCCTTTTCGGGTGTCCATGAGTTCTAAGCTCAGTCTGAAGGTAACAGGCTTAAAAAAAAATATGTATTTGTAATTTGTAATTGTAAAGTGAAATTGTTTTTAATACTCACCTTGAGTTCTGAAAACGACTGGTCTACTCTTGAATTTTCTGCCCGCTCTCACAGCTGTTACTGTTACTTGGTACTGAGTGTTCGGCTTGAGACTGCTCAGCGTCACTGAATCTGAGTTGCCCGCCACAACCATGACCACCCTGTAACTGAGTAACTTGTACCTAAATTTTTGTTGTTTAGTTAAAGAATTAATAAATTTATAATTTTATAGCAGTATATTTTTGACAATTTTATTTTTCTTGCTTCTAATGCAGTAATACGATCCTATTTCTGGAATTAGACCGCTACAAAGTTTACTGAAGAAGTAAGGAAAGATTTAGATAAGTTGAATATATCAGGAAGAAGTGAATTTAAGAGCAAAGTGAAAATTTGGAAGGGTTTTAAGTTGAATAAAGACCACATAAGGTTAGACGAAGTTAGAGACAGAGGATCAAAGAAAACCAGTGAAAACATAAAGGAATGTTAATGGCACAATTTACTTCACTTGTTTTTTGTTTTTTTTATGACTCTTAGGTATTCAGATTTATGTAAAAATAAATTAATCTTTTTATAGCATCAGGTTCAAACATTCTTTTACATAATTATTCTGTTGTTTTTTTATAAGTAAAAAAATGAAATTAACTGACAGATCTCTTGTGTCCATTTCATGCTCGTTAGTTCATCTCGCCTGGAACTCACTATCACGTACTGATCTACCAAGCTTCTCATGAGATCTGATTGAAGCTGTAATAATAAAATTATAGTAAGGGTCAACTTAAAAGAATCTAAAGTTTTTTTGTTGTTTTTTTAAAATCTGAAGGGTGAAGTTACCACTATACACACTTGAATACGGTATGTTTTTTCAAAAATTTAATATAATTATAAACAATAAACTCAACGTGTTGCCCCCTATATCCATAAATGCTAATTTAAAATCGTTTATCGCAGATAATTGGCCTCACCATATAAATATTTACACAGACGGATCCAAAACAAATGATAATACAGGATCGGCAGTGTTCATCCCAAAGTATAAATATTCCGCCCAATATAAGTTACCTAACAATACATCTATTTACAACGCTGAATTATATGCAATATTGCAAGCGCTTGAGTTTAGAAATAAATCGGACAAAAATAAATTTATAATATTAACAGATAGTTAGAGCTCATTATTAGCAATTAACAACAGCAATATAAAAATAAATAACATCTTAGTGAACGTAATTAAAGAACATTTTTATGCAACAAAACAAAAAAAAAAACAAATAATATTTATATGGATCAAGGCTCATATGGGAATACCTGAAAACAATGAGGTAGACTGTCTCGCAAAATCTGCCGTTAACTTATAGCGCTTTTCTCACATCAAACTGCCATACACAGATTATTTCCCGGAGATTAAAAAATGCATGGTTAATAAGTGGTCCCAGCACTATCAGGAATCTTTCACAGGCAGAACTTATAAGTCTATTGTTCCGCAAATTTTAAATAAGCCGTGGTTCTCTGATTTGAACGTTAGAAAGGATATAATAAAGAATTTTGTCAGACTTAGAGCCAATCATGGGCTATCTGCAGTGCATAGGGAATCAAAAAGTCTTCAGAATGTGATAAATGTGGGCAGAGAGAAACCCTCCAGCATATTATTATAGAATCCCCGGCATACAGGGGCAATAGAGAAAAATATTTAAGTTTCTTAAAACCATTATACAACAATGAACCCCATTATAAGCAATTGCTATCATCAAACAAGCCAGAGGAAATCATCAGTATCACAGAATACTTACGTTCAATAAATAAATATATATATAGTATAGTATACAATAGTGATCATACTTAATAAATTCATAATTGGCTGTATGGTAAATTCCAATGCCAAAAAAAAGAAAAAAAAAGAACAAAATTGTCTACTTTAATAATCTCAGGCTTAGAAAACCAAATGGCTTATGGAATAAACACCCCCCATTGAATTCCTTCAATAAGAATTTTTGTGTGAATAGGTATAACTAAATCTTGCAACTTGTACTTTGCTACATCTCTTGGATTTTTTTCTCTATTAGTGCTTATTATTATTATTTATTTTTAAATCATTCGATAAATGTAGAAATCCGATTGAGATTAAGATTGACCAGCAATTGTTTCCACTCACTTAAAACTTTAAAGTCTTTATGAGAAGGAGAGAATGACAAAAAAACAAAAAAAGTAAAGAAAGTGGATACATTAGTGGAAAAATTCCAACTAAAAACCTTAAGTCTCTAAACTTTTTTTTTTTTTTTAATTTATTTATTGATATTTACATCTGTATAAAAAAAAATACAACAAGTAAATGGGCTAAGCGATACATAATGACATGTGAAAATGACAAGTAGAGAAACTACCCACTGGTAGTACTCAAATCACAAGTTCAACTAAGAAGTCACCGGGCCATCTTCTTTTCAGACGCCTCGGAGGATTATCGGGAATTGAAGAGGAAACTAGAGGGTTTGAGTGGGAATGAAGTTTGTTATGAAAGGATAGGTAGCGGGTTCGGGCCAAATCAGCAACAAATGGGACATTAAGTTCGTTATGGATGATTTTATTCTTAACAAAATAAGGAGCGTTGAGGATTTTACGAAGGATTTTGGATTGTAGGGATTGGATACGAGAGGAATTCGATGGCTTAGTGGAGCCCCAAAGCTCTACTCCGTAGGTCCAAATAGGTCGTATGATGGTCATGTAGATGAGTCTTTTGTAATTAATTGGGAGCTTAGAGCGTTTGTCTAGTAAGTGTTGAAGTAGCCTGAAACGTCGAGCGGTTTCTTGTCTTTTCAGTCTCGTATGAGGATTCCAAGTTAATCGTTTGTCAAGATGCAACCCTAAGTATCGGATCTGTTCTACAGGCACCAGTGGGATATTATTAAAGGATACTGAAGGGCAGGAAGTCATTGGTTTACGACGTAAGGTAAAAGTGATTTGATGCGATTTTTGAGAGTTTATTAGTCTCTAAACTAAAACAGGAAATTAAAAGTACCTGTACTGGGACAGGTATTTTTAATTTCCTGTTTTAGTTTAGAGACTTGAGGTTTTTAGTTGGAATTTTTCCACTAATGTATTAACATTTATTTGATGTCTCTGTTGACCGTTCCCTTTTTCAATAAAGAAAATGGAGTTTAAAAACACATTCATTCCTTTACTAAGTTAGGACTGAACTATTACCTCCTAATTTCGAAGCCAACTCCAAGAAATAGAGATGAGGTTACTGAGAAAAGTAGAGGGAAAAAAAGGAGGGACAGGATCAAAAACACCAACATTGGAGTGAAACCAGCTAAAGATATATATGGAGAAATCTGGTTCGGTCATGTGAAAAGAATACAGGATGAAAGGATAGCCAGACTAGTCTGCTAGGTGAGACTGGAAGGAAGAAGGACATGAGGAAGAAAAAGAAAGACATGACAATTTGAAGCGAGGAAGGCTTTGGAGAGGTGAGGAGTGGATTGGAGCAGGGCGAGGCAGCTAGCTCTGGGGTCGGCTTAGTAGTCTGGGATCATCAGGACGGATTTATGGTTCAAGAGGAAAATATTAAGATGATGATCATTTACGATTAACAAGAATATGATCCCATGCATGGACCCTAAATGTTATTTAAATGTCTTTAGGTGAATCTAGATATTAAAGTATTTGATTGTATATAATACTAGCTTTTGCCCACGGCTTTGCTCGTGTGGAATTTGGCCTGCCAAATAAAGTTTCGTGACAGATCATTTTAAATAAATAATTTAATTTTTTTTAACTATGAGTTACTCGTACATCCGAAATTTCAGATGTCTAACTCCAAAACTGACGGTTTCCATACAATCTTTGAGCTCCTATTTTATTAAGGGGAAGACCCTTGGGGTGAAATCGTCCAAATTCCTTTCTTAGTGCTCATTTCAGTTATACAAAGAACCTTATAACCTTATTACTTAGAACCTTAGAACCTTATTACTGGGAATTTCAAGATGCTAAGTTCAGTGGTTTCTGCGGTGCGTTGACCGCTGGGTGAGTTAGTCAATCAGGTTATAGTTTTATATAAACTTCGCCTGTGTGGTGTGTTGATAAAAAGAAGCCTATGTCCTTCCCCAGGCTTGAGATTAATACATTATTATGTATTTTCCTTTTTTTTTAATTATTTCGCAGGTTGTCGTTTGGATTTGAGTCACAAGTTTTAACTTTTCATTCCTTTCCCTTTTAATATTTTCCAAAAATACTAGTCATCATATAATAAATACGTTATAATTTATATATCATATGGAAAAGATAATGTAATTATAGGAAATGTGTAAACTTCAGTAATCATTTTATCTATAAATGAACGTTTCAACAAATATATTTCATCTATACTTCGAAATATCAGCAGAAACTTTTGTTTTTCATTGCCCATAATTAGATTTACTTTTAAATACTAAGGCTCACGATAACTTTTATTTTCGGAAAATATTTTAATAAAATAAAATAGAACGAATGAACAGTATTCGTTCTATTACCCATAACAAGTTTCATCACAGACGGATCAGCACTGCCGTAAAACTTACATTGACACTGATTAACAAACGGGAGGGACAGAAGTTTTCTGTTGTTCGTGTCAGTAAAGGATTAGTATGTAATGTTATTGGACTTATTGAAAAGGATTACTTAGTATAACGGTTTCACTCGTACGGCAGCAGCGAGAAGTGAACTTTTTTTTCGCATCCTCTAAGATTTTATTTAAAATATATGTACTATTTACAATACATATGCCTGCAAATGCTTCTATATAAACAAAAGCCTTGTGTTGTTCCTTTCTTATCGGATGCCTACGACTTATAAAGAACACACCCTCAATGTTTCAGGTCTCTACGATTAGCGGTTTAGCCTGTGCGTTGATACCTAAGCCAGTCATTCAGGACAAAGTATTTTATATGTATAGATTAGAAGACACCACCTCTACATTTTCATAAAAATAGAAATAATCTATTCTTTTTTTTTCTTTTGTTTTAAAGTGAAAACCGGGTTTAGCGACTTTTGGTAAGGGGTAAAGCTTTGGCTTCGCGTCAGCAACATGCTCGAGACAAGCGATACCTAGCGGCCTGTGCATAAATTATATAATTTATTTTAATCAACATAGTGTGAAGATTAGAATTCCATTTATATAAGAATAATTATACTTGTATAAAAAAGCGTTTAATAGTTGTGAAATGTATACTAATTACAACTTGAAACATCAATAACTGGTTGAACTTTCCGTTTTCCCTACAAGATTTTATTTGTAATAAAATATACAATAAGTAAATGCATATAGTTAAATGGATTATTTTATGAAATGATTGAAAGTACAAATGATTTTAAGTATTATAGACCTGTACGAACAAATACATGGATATTGTAAACCGACCTATCATGAATAAAAAAAAATTGATTAATAACTTCATTACGAGCTGTTGATAGGCTCTTCTCTGCAGTCCCAGAACCTGCAGGTGAGCCGGCACATATTTGAGCAACCATAGTCTGCACCTACCTCTTCCTGGTCTACCGTCCGGGTGTCCATTTTGATTCATGGAACTAAATTAAGGTCTCTAAGTTCTTTGTTGGTTTTTATCGTATATATTTTCGACTTTGGTTATATATCCTCATTTGGCCATGTATTTTCCTTTCCCAAGCATTATTTTAACTCTCCTGTCGCTTTGTAAGTGTCCACGCCACACTAGCATACGTCATAATCATCAGAGGACAGTCCAGTAAATTCCCACTTAAATTCCTCGAGATAAATATCGATTTAGAAGATTTTTATATATTTCATGATTGCCAAATGGCATTATACATGCATGTGTGTATAACTTCCCAGCCAGTCTACGCTGAAATTGAGTTAGGCAACGTTGAGCACCTTAACTAAGCTTACAGTGTTCTTCTGTGTCGGCTGAAGTTTCCTTTAAGCTCGTATTCAACCCCTCGAAACTTTCTCTAGTACTTTCTTTAGCACAGAAAGTCAAGAACTTCCCATATAATGGGAGATTCTTGTAGGAAATCCTATTCTAAATTAATATTGTTAACAATAGCAATCTTACCCTTATTTATGGTGACTCACAAAGTAACTATGTATGTATGTATATATATTTTTTTTTTATGGTTCTTTTTGATTATTTAAATATTTTTTTTATTTTGAAGAGAAAAATTGAAGTCTTGGCCGGGAATCGAACCCGGGTCGTCCGCGTCTCTAGCGTGGTGCTCTAACCACTGAGCTACCAAGGCTCGAATCCAAGTCAAACCAATCTATCCTCTTCACTGATCCTGTATACCCTTGATCTCGGAATTTTTCGCAAGGTATACTCAGGAACAATGTTCGTTGAACTTTACTTTAATCGGGATCTTGTTGACTTACGTCAATTTTTACATTAATATATTTTTTTTTTATGGTTCTTTTTGATTATTTAATTTTTTATTTTATTTTGAAGAGAAAAGTTGAAGTCTTGGCCGGGGATCGAACCTGGGTCGTCCGCGTCTCTAGCGCTGTGCTCTAACCAATGAGCTACCAAGGCTCGAATCCAAGTCAGACCAATCTATTCTCTTCACTGATCCTGTATACCCGTAATCTCGCAATTTTTCGTGAGGTATACACAGGAAAAATGTTCGTTGAACATTACCTTAATCAGGATCTTGTTGACTTACGTCAATTTTATTTTTTATTTATGTTTCTTTTTGATTATTTAAGTATTTTTATTTTTTTTTATTTTGAAGAGTAAAGATGAAGTCTCGGCCGGGAATCGAACCCGGATCGCTCCTGTATATCCTGTATACCTGTGATCTCGCAATTTTTCGCGAGGTATACAGTATATATACTTTAAGAGATTTAGAATATGTACTAATATTAAGGAAAAAACTCTGGATGTAATTCACGTAAAATCTTGGTGGAATTCGGTCCACATACGTCCACTCCGATACAATGTGATTCGGAAGGAATATCTCTGATCGATTTATAGCCACACTAGCTTGCGGACAGTTGTTGGTTTATTGTTGAGCCAGACGAAGCTAGTTATTGGGGGGCAGTAAATGGACCATCAACCAAACCGGGTTAACAATGTTCCCAGCGGCCAGGGTTATAGCTGTCATTCCTTACCGCCTCCTAGTAAAATCTTCCCTGTAAATCTCTTCCGCTGTCTTCCCTCTTCACTGACACTCATCCTTCAAAACCGCTCCTAGTTCGAAGCCTTTTAGGGTCTTTTTCGTTTAATGCACAATTCGGTTATTAAAAAAAGTAACACGTGATATAGTTACAACCTCCATATCAGTAGAACATATGACTACATTTCTTAGTTTCGTTTAAAACCTAATAATGGCCATGTTAAGGTTATACGAAGATTTTAAAGATTTGGACCGAACCATCGCATTCTTACAAGAAAAAGGCCTCATCCATAAAGAAAAACTATGCCGGAATGGAAGTTCTATGAAGTTGCGCAAGAGAGATGAGCGCTACAGATGGCGGTGTCACAATGCAAGTTGTCTTTTGGAAGTAGGACTCAGGGAAGGTACGTGGTTCAACGGTTCAAAATATCCTCTGAATAATGCAATTCTTTTTATTTACTCATGGATCAAGAAATATACAACAACGTTATTTTGTAAAGACGAATTGAGTATGTCTGCAGAAACAGTAACAAATTGGAAAAATTATTTGAGGTAGGTTTGTGCTGATTCGCTACTTAAAAATCCTATCAAAATAGGAGGATATGGTATGACCGTCGAAATTGACGAGTCTTGTTTTACAAGAAGGAAACATAATGTCGGACGAATATATCCCAACCAATGGGTTTTTGGTGGTATTTGCAGGGAGACGAAAAAATCTTTCATATATTCAGTGCCCAACAGGAACAAAGATACTTTAATAGCGTGCATTAAAGAATGTATTCTTCCAGGAAGTGTTATAATATCAGATTTATGGAAAGCTTATTCCACTATAGAAAGAATAGAAGGGTATGATTTTAAGCATTATACAGTCGACCATTCTGAAAATTTCGTTGATCCTTCAACTGGAGCGCACACACAGTCGATAGAATCGTTATGGGCCGCGGCCAAAATAAGAAATAAAATAGAAGCTGGAACTAGAAGAACAATGTTGGATTCATATCTCTGTGAATTTATGTGGAGACAAAGGAATATGGGGAAAGACCTTTTTGAGGTTATATTGGAAGATATCGCTTCATTTTGGAAATTAGAATAAACCATATCATTTGTGTTAACAATTATAGTTACTTTATATTAATCACGTGTTACTTTTTAATAACAGTTACTTTTTTTAATAACCGAATTGTGCATTAAACGAAAAAGACCCGCCTTTTATTTTAGCTTCGATAAATTTGTGTTGTATTTATTCCACTGCTTGTCGCTTTTGATAACGGCCATTTTAGTGACATAAATTTCACTTCACTGGAACCTCACTACATCCCCTCCTCCATCACTGACTGGATATACATTTAGCAACCGACTTATATATTTTTTGCTTATACTTCCAGACGTTCATTTCTTCGCGCAATTATTACCGAAATATATGCATTTTCTATTATTACGCTTTTTTTTTCGTCATATAATTAACCATATTACTAACGTTATTTATAATTTTATATTTTATTCCATTTCCATGCTCATATCATATTGTTACTTATATTTCTATACGTTCCTTGTATATTTGTCATACATTTATACCACTTCATTCTATATGTATGCATTTTAAAAACTGTTATACTCTATATTTATAACTTGACTTGCTACTGTTATTTTTCCTTTATTTACTCTTTAATATCATTTTGGCTATACCTTCTTTCATTTTACTTATGTAAACTCCCCAGGAGTCTATTATCTTACATTTTATAGTTTTTTATATATATTCTACTACCTTTTCCATAATTCTACTTCTCAACTCTGATGTTTATACTTTTTCTTTTTAAATAACTTTCTGTTTACTTCCTTCTTTTATCTTTGTAAAAAAATCTTTTTTGCATCACCACCGTTCTGTACATTTTCTCTGTAATTTTTTATTCATATATATCGCTCACTTTTGTTCTAAATTTCTACCTCTCTACATATTTTTTCTCATTTATCATATACTTAGTCTGCAATGTATTTTTATAGTTCTGTTATTTTGTCTGTTTTTCTTTCTCAGCCCTGAAGATGACCCACAAAGTGGGTCGAAACGTCGGCACATAATTAAATAAGTAACCAATTATTTAGTGTTTTATTTGACTGCAACCCCAACTATTTTCTTCCTCACATTAATTATAATTATTATCCCTTTTATGCCTAATGTAGCCGTTTGCCTAATTTGCCTGTTAGCGTTTTAATGCTCAGTGTAGCCAGTATTCTACATGAATAGTTCCAGAATATGTCGCAGATTGCAGCACAGGCAAGCTAGTCTTTCTAACCTCAGTTTGTACGGATTATTAGATTATTTAAAAAAAAAAATTGAAAACAATTTTTTAACGCTTATTTAGGTCATTTTTAACAGAAAAAGTCATAGGAGATATATTTTTATTTTGACACTTTGGGCATGAAAGGTTTATTAATAAATATAAAGGATATTATTAACATAAATTAATACAGTTTTAATATATTAAATCAGCACTATATTTTTATTGCACTTATTATTTAATCTTAATAATTTTTTTTTTTTGTAGAAATTAAAAGTTTTGAAATACTCTCTCTGCCTCTCCCCTGCAATTAATATTTTGTATATTAACGATCTCTATAATTATATATGAATAACAAAACATATGGGAGGAAAAAGATGGGGGAAACCGCCGCACAGTGGAACGAACCAACGCATTTGTTGGACATTGGACCAATTCTCTAATAACTAAATTTGTTCTCTATTTTGATTTTAAATTATACTTTATACTTCTTCTCAACAAAATCCATAGATAAATTTATTGTGAAATCAAATCTTATATAAAAAATTCTGAATTGAAATTTTTTTTATTTTTTTTATTTAATTCAATGATATTTACAACTATAATGGTATTATATCAAGTAAATGTGCAAAAATGTATAATATGACATGAAAACACTTGTGGAGAAACTACCCATCGATAGCACTCCATTGAATTGAAATATAAATTTTTCTAAAAACTCATATTTTTAAAGCAATCCACTGTTTGAGGTAATGCATTAAATTAATCGTGCACCTACTGGAAAAACACACATCCATAATAAGATATTTTAGGCAAATAAAACTTGGGATTATTTCAAAGGTCTGGGATTTTTCGGTGAAAATTGGGTGATAAAATTAAATAATCAATTGCGAAAATCGCCCAAAAAACTACCTTCACAGTAAATAACTAGAATGTTTGAAGTTTTTTTTCCATTAGTCGGATTTTGCTACTAGGTGCTATTTTCCGAGAAAATGATTTTTTATTTTTATTTTAAGGGTCTTGAGAATTAATTTAAAATAATTTCTGTTGATATTGGCGTCTACTTTTCGCAAGTTTTTTATTTTTATTCCAGTTTTTGTTTACATTCATTTATCCGAACAACCCTCATCTAACATAAAAGTATTAACAATGAAACTCAGTTTGCGTGTGGTATTTGATCGACATATGTGTAATGGTGCACATAGGTGCAATAGTCCTACAACAAATCGTCAAGTTTTTAAATTTTTGATTTATTTAATTTTTATTTCGTTATTTAAATGAAACAATTTTATATAGGCACTTACATTTATTATAATTGTGATGTATCAATTATACCTAGTATATTAACTAACAAAAGTAATTATCAATTATTTTATTAATTTTGTTTAATAATTAAATTATTTGGTTTGTTACTATTTCCTTTGTGTAACTTTATTTAATACCTATGTGTCTGTCTTTCCATAGAATACTGTATTGTACCTATTCTCGTAGTATGTTGGTACAATAAATGGTACAATGTTTGATACTAAATAATCTAACATCGAAATATCAAATCTAGAATTTTTACACGTTTATCCTAAAATGTTTGATCCTGTTTATCATATAATTAAATAGTCCCTTCAAAAAGCTTTAAAACCGTAGCAATAGCCTTATTCTAGGAGAACCAGAAGCGGAGATATTAATGAATGTCCAGACGCTCCTAACGCTCGTTCCACTGTGCGCCGATAGAGGCTAGACCGTGCAGTAGATCGTGTCATAGAATCATAATCATAGAAATGACCAGTGGTATAATAGCCACATTTTTGTTCAATGGTTAAGTTTTGCGGGTTCCTATCCAGCTGTGGAAGATAATATATATATGTTAACAAGTGATGTGTCGGGTATCCGTGACTTTTTTTTGGCGGATCTTTTACCTTAATAATTTCCAATAAATAGATAAAATTTTATATAAGGTTATTTTATATTCACTGCAGAACTCTTAGGGACGTGTTAGTAACACAATAAACCGCAACTTTTGTACTGGCCAACGTTGATATGAAAAAAAATTCAATAAATAGACTTATCTCAGTTCTCATCTATGAAAGGTCATTTCGGTTCATCTTCTGTTACCTTGTTTCAACATTGAATGGATAAAACCTGTTTAGAATTGTACTTCTTTTTTTAATTTTAAATTATCTATTGACTTACCTTTTGTTGGAATAATTTTTTACGAAGGGAGGGGAAGCGGAGGTTATTTATACAGTTGTTCACAGTTGGCCGATTCCCAATGTCATTACTTTCAGTATGAAAGGCCTTGAAGTGGGGAGAGGTCTGTTCCAACATCAATATTGTCCCAAGGGTTGTCATGACCTGGCTATGCCATCTTTACCTCTCGAGTAGCCCATTCAGATTTTTTTTGTTAGGAGATATTTTTATTTTTATTATATGCTGATGTTTGTTTAGTATGTATATTAAATAACATAATAATGATATCGGAAATATAAATATAAACATAACAATAATAATAATGCCGATAACACCACTTTCTGCTTACACTACTGTTCACGGACCACTACCAAATCCGCCAGATAACTCTTACCGTAATCCTCCCATCTACGCTTCGGTCAACCCCTCAGGCGTTTCCCAGTTGGCTCAGCATTTATTAACTTTTTAGGAATTCGTTAGTTACTAAGCCTAGCGACTTCACAAGTCCATCTTAATCTTCGTGATTTATCACTTGAATAATATTGACCGGGTGCATGCTTCGGAATTCCGCGTTATCTAATCTTCTATACTCTCCTTTGGCCTCGTCCTTTTTTGGACCGAATATTCTACGCAGCACCTGTCGGGTATCAATAGCTACTTTTATTTATTTAATTTTTTTTCTTCCAAACGAATATTTTATTGGATTAAAAGCAAGATATATTTTCTTGTTTTTTACAATTCTGATAATAATAAAATTTATTAAAAGGAAAACAAAAAAAAATACATCATCAACTCATCGCAATCAAGAACTCAACACTTTTAAAGAACTCAGTTTCTTATTGATTCACAGAGCATTAATAATTTTTTGTTTTAAGATTCATACCTTTTAGTAAATAACTTCATTTCATTTTTTATGTAAATAATTAATTTCATATACTAGCTTAGTGCATTTTATTTTTCGTAATTTTTGCTTTAATTTTTAAATAACTTTTCTTGTATTTTCCTAGGTTTAGTTGGGAGCATTAATATTTTTGTAATTGTTCTTTTTCTATTATTAAAATATATATTTATTATACAAGAAATAAAAATTAATAAAACAATAGGGAAAGACTAATATTAAGAAACCAGTGGATATAGTTCTTTTCACAAAATATTTTAAAATAGATGCTCAAAAGAGAAATAAAATATTTATTAAGACATGAGTTGAAAAATTCCAAATAAAAAATTTAAAATATTTTCTTGAAAAAGTCTAAAATCTAAAACTTGGATAGCCAAAATTTAGAGCTCCCACTGTAGATTAGCATAAAGTGATGTTAAAGTTACAAACAAACAGAATTTTTAGACTTAGATACTATTAATATAGAAAACATTCAATAAAATAAAAAAAAAGAGAGGTCATACGAAGGAAATCAACGGATGGATGTATTGGTTTTCGATGTGTGTCTCCGAGGGAGGATTAAAACGGGTCGCTATAAACGGATTAATCAGCGTATAGATTGCTTCTCTTGTGAAGCTCAACTTTTTGTCAGGTATAATTCACTTCGTACCCAAGTCTCCGGATGAACTGGAGATGGAGAGTTTTCGGGTGTTTTTTTGGAAGATCCGTGAGGGGCGCGGAAATCTTGTTACCTTGGGCGAGTGTAGGAAGGGACTTGGGATCGTTTTAGCTGAATTTGTCCTAAGAGGTTCACAACCAGTGTTGGGTTAACTTTATTCCAACTATCGAATAAAAAATAAGTTGTTTGGTCAGGTGTTTCTTTCCTAGCCTTGAAGATGGCCTACATGTTAGGCCGAAACGTTGGCACATTAAAATAAATTTTGCTTATTTTGTGTTATCTTTGACTGCACCCCCTGGCCAATTCAATCCATTATTAAAAAATTGGTACATTCTTGACCACTATGTAAAGAATAATATATATGTTCGTTAATCCAATTAGCGAATAAAATGAAGAAATCGATTGTCTTCTTACAAGTTATTCGGCGGAGGTAAAAGAGAAACTAGTGTGAACATCTTATCCAACTGGTCAATGGATTTTCCTAATGTTTTTTTAAATTTTATTATTTTTTTAATTCAATGATATTTATAACTATAATGGTATTATATCAAGTAAATGTGCAAAA
Organism: Troilus luridus; assembly: GCA_964056705.1. Taxonomy (NCBI): domain Eukaryota; kingdom Metazoa; phylum Arthropoda; class Insecta; order Hemiptera; family Pentatomidae; genus Troilus; species Troilus luridus. Next base: position 4,017,239 of record OZ057413.1, read on the forward strand.
ATGTAGAATATGACATGAAAACACTTGTGGAGAAACTACCCATCGGTAGGACTCCAATAAAGTTCTATAGTAGATGGTCTCGAGGCCATCTTCTTTTCAGTCCCCTCGGAGGGTTATCAGGAATATTATGGGAAGCTTGAGAGACTAGCGGATTCAAGTGCGTATGGAGCTTGTCATGGAAGGATAGGTATCTAGTTGGGGCCAAATCAGTAACATATGGGATATTAAGATCATGATGGATGAGTTTGTTTGTGACATAATAAGGAGCATTGAGGATTTTACGAAGGATTTTGGATTGTAAGGATTGGATACGAGATGAATTGGATGGTTTAGTAGAGCCCCAGAGCTCAACTCCGTATGTTCAAGTAGGTCTGATAACTGTCATGTAAATGAGATTTTGTAATTGATTGGGAGCTTAGAGCGTTTATCCAGATGGAGTCCTAGGTAACGTATCTGTTCGACAGGGTTCAGTGGAATATTATTAAAGGATGCAGTAGGACAGGAATTCGTAGGTTTACGACGAAGGGTGAAGGTAATTTGATGGGATTTATTTTAATCCTCCAATTTTGACACCATTCTTGTAGGTGTGAGATATGGGATTGAAGAGATTGGGATGCAACAAATGGATCCTTATTAACTGATAACACACGTGTGTCATCAGCGTAAGTAGTGAGGACAGTGTCCTAATGGTTAAATAATAAATTATGAAAACAATTTATTTTTCTGAATTTTCACTTTCTTTCCTTATATCGATTAAAGATAAAACAAAATACATGCTCTCATCCAGGAAACTGCCATCCAGATATCTCCAAGGAAGAGGGTGCAGTTTTGAAAGTGTTAATATATCTAGAGAAACGGGAATTTTTTAAAATAATTCCTCTGTAATTTCAAGCTTATGGAATGTTGGGCAAATCAGTTTGTACCATAAGGAAAATTGAAATAATATTGTATTATTTGCATATTTAACGCCCCTTTGTGCTGATATGGCTACTCGGACAATGCTACAGTGGGAGTCCTAAAGCTTGTCTATCCAGGTTTAATTAGGATAGGGAACTTAATGGAGTGCCAGACACCGCACAGACTTGTAATCCCTATTTTTCGACCCTTTCGAAGGAACACATAACCGATATTTTTTTACTCCCTTTAAATAATCTTAAGGCCGCCTGCCGGGCTGCACTAGCATGGGCATCATCGGATGCTATGCTAAGCGCATGTCTGTAATATCTATACAATATAGTATTGTTTTTATTTTATTTTTTTTAATCAAGGGAGCAGAGTGCTCAGTGATAGAGCACTGAGTTGCCATGCCGGAAATCCTGGTTACACTCCCGTCGTGGGCAAGACTTTTATTTAGTCTGTTTGCAACCGGAGATGGATCATACAGGATCTAGGATCCTCCTGGGGCTCACAGGACAATTCACCTCCTTGCAGAACCGTTGTCCATGTAGCAGTACTGTCTCTACCATGTACTGACCCCAGCCCCGTTCACGGGTTGTAGTGGTACAGGTTTTTTATTTATTAATTTAATTTTTTTAAACACCCTTATATATATATATATATATATATATTGTGTACTCATAGTTTTTTATATCTATTACTCCCATTTCCTCGATCTAATGATGACATAGCTTGAATAACCTAGTAGTAACTATGCGTTGAGCCAATACTACAGTGGATTATCCAAACCAACGAACAGAGTATTTCCAGCTTACTATCCGAGGAATGCTCTTCCGCCTGGTTTCCTGCCTAACATCCCTCGTGAGGAGAATTGGTGGGCAGATTGGCGAGTACGGATCACGTGTCGTTAGGTTTATATTAGTTCTATTATATCTTTTATTTTTCTGTCAATTTTTATTATATTTGTAGCTTACGTGACATGAAGGAATACAAGCAACAATCTACCTCAGTCCCATAAAATTAATTTCCCTGAAAATTGCCGTTTTAGGCTATGTATTTAGGAATATCCCATTATGAAAGGATCCCCAGGGGTGTAGTGGTTAGCACAACAAACTTCTATGGCAAAGTTCGTGGGTTCGCAGCCCGGTATATGGCAGTAGGAATTTTTAAAGTCCGTTAAAAAATCCTTCGGAAGGGACCTAGATTGGCGGTCCTGAGCCTGTGTGGTTTCAGATACTTGTTAAAGAACCATATCCTAATAGTTCAGGGTCGATTATTTGTTAAACAAAAAAAAATAATAGTAGGATGAAACCCATTGGAAAAGGAGGATAATATAACAAAAATGAAAGGAAAAATTCTTTACGGGCGATTTGAGGTCGGGAAGTGGAAGGGTGGGGGGGGGGAGGTTTTAGGGGTAAAAAACGGTTTATCTCGATTTCCGGCAAAACTACAAGTCCTATGGGAAAAAGTTAAGTAGCAAAGTTGTAGGTAATTTATGTGAAAAATTCAAATAACCAAGATTATGGTTTTTTATTTTTATCTTTTACAAAAAAAATTGTTTTTTCACGAAATTTTGTGAAAAGTTACCTTTATGTCTCAACTTACTGTAGATGTCATCGTGTGGTGGATGTAGTCTCCTCTGCATTAGAACGTGGATCATATTGTTTGGGCGTCTTTCTTGATGTGGAACAGGCATTTGACCGTGTCTGGCATCCGGGATTACTCTACAAACTCCATCAATTCCTACCGCCTACCTACTTTCTCATCCTTCAATCCTATCTCACAAACAGAACTTTCCAAGTAAATCATAATAATGTCTATTCATCCCTATTCTCCCAATCTGCTGGTGTTCCTCAAGGTAGCATCCTTGGCCCAATCCTTTATACAGTTTATACAGCTGACATCCCAACTCATCCTAATACTATCCTTACCACGTATGCTGATGATACATGTGTATTATCTGTCAACACCAATCCAATTATTGCATCCCAAAGCCTCCAATCCCATATCACTGATCTTGAAGAATGGTGTCAAAACTGGAGAATTAAAATAAACTCTCAAAAATCGCATCAAATCACTTTTACCTTACGTCGTAAACCAATGACTTCCTGCCCTTCAGTATCCTTTAATAATATCCCACTGGTGCCTGTAGAACAGATCCGATACTTAGGGTTGCATCTTGACAAACGATTAACCTGGAATCCTCATACGAGACTGAAAAGACAAGAAACCGCTCGACGTTTCAGGCTACTTCAACACTTACTAGACAAACGCTCTAAGCTCCCAATTTATTACAAAAGACTCATCTACATGACCATCATACGACCTATTTGGACCTACGGAGTAGAGCTTTGGGGCTCCACTAAGCCATCGAATTCCTCTCGTATCCAATCCCTACAATCCAAAATCCTTCGTAAAATCCTTAATGCTCCTTATTTTGTTAAGAATAAAATCATCCATAACGACCTTAATGTCCCATTTGTTGCTGATTTGGCCCGAAACCGCTATCTATCCTTTCATAACAAACTTCATTTCCACTCAAACCCTCTGGTTTTAAACCTAGCTTCCACTTCAATTCCCGATAATCCTCCGAGGCGTCTGAAAAGAAGATGGCCCCGTGACTTCTTAGTTGAACTTGTGATTTGAGTACTACCAGTGGGTAGTTTCTCTACATGTCATTTTCACATGTCATTTTGTATCGCTTAGCCCATTTACTAGATGTATTTTTTTTTTTATACAGTTGTAAATATCAATAAATAAATTAAAAAAAAAAAAAAAAAAAACTTACTGTAGTTTTAAAAATTTTAAATATTTATTTTTTCACCTTATTTTTATTTCACCTTAGTTACTATTCGGTCTCGAAATTACTAAGCTCGCGTCTTTTGCCCAGAAATCTTAAAATCAGAATTTAGAAAACAATTATCGTTCCATCTCTTCTCTATGGATGTGAAACTTGGCCACTAACGGTGAAGGATGAACAACGTCTTCAGCTATTCGAAAATAAGGTGTTACGTAGAATATTCGGCCCAAAAAAGGATGAGACCACCGGGGAATATAGGAAATTACATAACGCGGAATTGCGAAGCATGCATCCGGTAAATATTATTCAGGTGATAGCGTCGCGAAGATTAAGATGGACGTGTAAAGTAACAAACGAATTCCCAAGATGTTAATAGGCGCTGTACCGACTGGGAAACGTCTGAGGGGTAGACCGAGGCGTAGGTGGGAGGGAAAAACACGAAATTAATTAAATAAACAATACAGAAATTTAATTAGACAATAAACTAAATCAACAAGACAAAAACACTATTAAAACAATTTAATAATGCAAACAAAGATTACTCAAATGAGAGAGCGATAACAAGAGGTTACCTGAGAAAATGAGGTAGGTTTCATGGATACCGGCTAAGTAATAAGTACTGTTATTATATAGTTTACTTTGTTGAATTAACAACTGAAACCTCCTAATAAGATTGAAGTGTTAGATCCCATCCGTGTTCCTGCTTCCTCAAACCAACTAGGTAATTAAAGGAGACGCTTTCCTAGATCCTTAGTTTGTAACGAAGGGGTGGTGAATAGTGCTGAAATCTGTAGGGGAATACTGAAGCCATGTCCTTACGAGATACTATCCCAATCTCCCAATTTGCTAATAAGGGAAATATTCTGTAGAGAAAGTTGGAAAGGCTACAAAACCTATGCATGAGGATTATCAATAATTATCCCCGCTACACGAAAATATCGACTATGCTTAGAGATCTTGAACTTCCCACTATTAAACAATATGTTTCAGCCCAAACAAAAACATATTTCGAAAAAAGCCCAGCTTCCGAAAACCCATTAATCCAAGAAATCGGCAACTATGACAAACATTCGCTACGACGCTACACGCACAAAAGAACAAAGCATATACTTCTTTCTTAATAAATCACTATTTGCAGGTATCGTAATCTAGTTATCTGTATTTATTTTATAGTTATTTCTAATTTTTTATTTATTTTCTATTTTAATTATTATAATAATACTTATTTACTTTATTATTATCATTTTTATTTATTTATTTTATTATTATTACTAATTTTTTATTAATTTTTTTTTAGCGGGTTTTTTCTACATTTTTCCTGCTATTGTAAAACTTATTTATAAAAGATAACTTTAATTAATTAAAATCACTGTTCTTTAAACATGTAAAGGTAGTCCGGAACATGTATTCACACTTATGCTCCTTGTATATGTAAAATTGCAAATAAAGTTGTTGTTATTCTGTAGTATTCTGTATGTGTGGCTTACGAAAACTAGTGAAATTACCTGTGCATGCATAAAGGATTTAACTCTTGAGTACGTTATTTAAAAGGTGTTTCAACCGGGAAAGGTTTGAATTTGAATATGAATAGTAAAATATCGGTGCGGACGTTTTGGTTCTGGTTGGTGAAGACGCGGAAACTGTTAAACTTAATACAGAAACCTTGATGAATCCAGGTAAGGAAATAGGGTTGGAAGTAAATTCGGATAAGACTAAATATATGGTTAGTAGCAGAATAGGGAAATATTGGGGGGGGGGAGGTAAAATTGGAATTGGGGGGGGGTATTGTTATAGAAAGGAATAAGTTCGAACGTGTTGAGAAGTTTAAGTACTTAGGTTACTATGGTAACTAGAAAAAAACGAAATTCAAGAGGAAATAAAGGAGAAACTAAAGGCAGGGAATGCTTGCTACTATTCGGTCTCGACATTAATGCGTTTTTTGACCCAAAATTTCAACACCAGAATTTATAAAACCATCTTCCTTCCAACTCTTCTCTGAGGATGTGAAACTAACTCAGAAGGGTCAGCAACGTCTGGAAGTATTTGAAAATGTGTGGGGTTGCGTAGAGTATTGGGACAATTGAAGGATAAAACAAATAGAGAATTTAGGAGATTATACAACGCGGGATCAACGTTAATGAATGCTGCTAAGGAAATAGGGCTGGAAAGAAATTCGGATAAGACTAAGTATATCGTCAGTAGAAGGAAAGAGCGAAATTTCGGTGATATTGTTGTAGGAGGAAATAAGTTCTAACGTGTGGAGATGTTTAAGTACTTAGGGTCAATGGTTAACTGGAAAAACGTAACTCAAGAGGAAATAAAGGCGCGACTAAAGGCGGGAAATGCTTGTTACTATTCGGTCTCGAAATTACTAAGCTCGCGTCTTTTGTCAAGAAATCTAAAAATCAGAATTTATAAAACAATTATCGTTCTATCTCTTCTCTATGGATGTGAAACTTAGCCACTAACGCTGAAGGATGAACAACGTCTTCAGGTATTCGAAAATAAGGTGTTAGGTCGAATATTCGGTCCAAAAAAGGATGAGACCACTGGGGAATATAGGAGATTACATAACGCGGAATTCCGAAGCATGCATCCGGTAAATATTATTCAGGTGATGCGTCGCGAAGATTAAGATGGGCATGTAAAGTTGCTGGGCTTAGTAACGAACGAATTCCCAAGATGTTAATAGGCGCTGTACCGACTGGGAAGCGTATGAGGGGTAGACCGAGGCGTAGGTGGGAGGATTGCGTTAGGAATGATCTAGCGGATTTGGGTTCGGGTGTCGCTCCGTGGACGGAGGTTTGTAAACATAGATTGGTGGTATCGGCATCGAGCCTTCGGGTCCGTTAAGCCTTTTATTTATTTATTTATACAACGCGGAGCATGCGCTTGGTTAATATTATTGAAGTGATAGCGTCATGAAGATTAAGATGCTTGACTTTGTAATGAACGAATTCCTAAAAAGTTAAAAAGCGTTGTACCGACTGGTAAACATTTAAGGGGTAGACCGAAGCATAGCTGGGAGGATTTCGTTAAGAGTAATCTGGCGAATTTGGGTAGTGGTACGTTTGCAGAATTTTGTAAGCAGAGTTTGGTGGTATCGGGTCTTCCAGTACGCTAAGCCTTATTATTATTATCATCCATAAGAGATATTCGTGAGATAAACCATCGACATGATAACACAGCTGTTCAGCAAATATTTATATTACCATTAACTTGAAGCAGCCCATTCAGTTCGTTATGTATGCTAGCGAAATGACATCGTATCTGCATAACCACATAAGTGCTACTCGAACAATAGGGAGTTATGAGAATCTCGCATGATTTTGCATTGAATGTTTGTTAATGTTAATGTTATGATGTTAAGTATTTGATCGATTCTTAACCATTACAAACCTAATAACTATTTCAAAAAGTAAGTCGTATTTATTTATTTTATTATTACAACAGAAAATTAGTTCAATTTTTATAATCTGAAGAGTTTGAAATTTCGAAAGGTTTATATTGTAACAATACCCAATTCATTAAATTTAACATTACTATAATAAATATTTGATCAATACTTAAACATTATAATCTTAACAACTATTTGAAAATTGTGTAATTAAAAAAGAAAATTAATTTATCTCCAGCTGGTACAATTACATGTGTTTTTGGCTCAATTAATTAGGACTAAAGTACGTCTTTTCTCCCTGTGCATTAGAAATTTAATCTAAAAGTCAACTTTATTCCCTAGGGAATAAAGTAAAAAGATGACAACCTAATTGGTCTAAATAATGTAGGTTTTGTACTGAAAAAGTTGAGGGTTAGGTTGGTACACCTGTCACACCGGCCATTAAAATCAGCTTTTGTTTCAAAACACCAATTGCTGAAAATTCAACAATTCAAAATTGTAATAATTGCACACTTAATTTCAGTTTTGAATTTATTGTAAAACATAACATAATATAAAATATTATAGCGTATAGTTTGCCTTTTTACATCCCATCTGGAGATAAAATTTTGTATTCCCCTCGGGACTAAATTGATCATTATTCCCAGCGATACTTTACTCGCGTTCGCTGGGTACAAACTTACAGCTGAGGGAATAATGATCTTCTTTAGTCCCTAGGTGCATAAATAACTATTAATTTTAGCATCAAAATGGTTTCCAATTCCCAATTTTTTTTTAAACTGTATCTAATAATAACTATAAAAAGATTGGAATTTGTCTTTATTTTAATTTTTTAAAACAGGGAGTGTTAAACATCTGAAAAATACAGTTCGGTGAACTTAATGTTTAGCTCTATTCAGAAAATATGCGAAGACCATAAGGTTAGACTACCACAAATTTAATTAAATGTTGATGTTTTAAAAAAACTTCCTATTAATGTCATATTTATGTTATTACCAATACAGATAAATTCCATAAATAATTAATTATTACGAAAAACAACTACAAGCCATTAAGGGACTTGAGTTCAGTAGATATTACTACTGTTTCTATGACAACGATTATGTTTTGTTTTTTCAGTCAACCGCCATTGTTTCCAAGACAACGGTTGTTGTGGGGATCGTCCGAGATCATCCTCGACCGCCAGATATTTTTCTGTGATTATAAGTAACCAGTTTATAGAGGCTAGTTGAGGCTTACCCTATTTTTATAATATTTTATGTACCCTCTATAAAATATTATAAAAATAGGGTACTCAAAGCAAGGGGGGAAAATCTGGAGGCTGAGCGTGACCTAGGACAAGTCACCTCTTCGCAGAACCGTTGTTCATAAAACAGTACCGTCTCTACCATGTACTGAACCCTAGACCCTTCACGGGTTGTAATGGTGCAGGTTTTTTAGTTGAGGGAAGGAGGGTCTCCAGATACCATAGGGTCCATACGTGGTTATTAAGAGATTAAATAATTTATCTGCCACAGTCGGATTTGAACCTAACATCTTCAGAATAACAACTCTTTATCACTAACGTACCTCGCTCCTAACTACTTACTACAGCTACAATTTAAAAAAATAAATAATTTATTCAATGAAATTTACAAGGTTATTAAAATAATACAACAAGTAAATATTATAGTTCAGGATCCATGGTCCATTTTTTCACTTGATTACTATCAAGCTGAATCTTCGTGAAAAGCTTCGTTTCGATGAGACGCCCAACAATTTCCTGTGCGAAAATTCTCGATTGTGGTTGCTAACAGAATTAAATCAAAGAGTTCCCCCCCCTCCTTCCAATATAAATTTTAAAAAAATCAGCTGGTTAGTAATCATTTTTGATGACTTCGTTATCGATTCATGTTGGAAGGAGGGGACTCTTTGATCAAACCATACATTTTGTAGGACAAATATTTTTTCGAATAATTTAGATAATTATCTTGAGATTTAACAAAAAAAACCAAAACAGTTAGTAATAAATTTTAGAGAATCATCAAATCGACATATTTTAACCTTGCTACCTCTGTTAGCTACCACAATCGAGAATTTTCGCACAGGAAATGTTGGGCGTCTTATCGAAACGAAGATTAAGCTTGATACTAATCAAGTGCAAAAATGGACCATGGATCCTGGACTATTATGATTGGTACATATTAGCATGAAAGACAAGTAGAGAAAAAACAATTCAGTGGCAGTACTCAAATAAGTTCAACTTAAAATGTCACGAGGCCATCTTGTCTTCAGACGCCGCGGAGGATTTTCAGGGGTTGCTAGGTTTGAAACTAGTGGGTTTGAATGGAAATAAAGTCTGAACCAAAAGGGACATTAAGGTCATTATGGATTACTTGGTTCGTTACAAAGTAAGGAGTATTGAGGATTTTGGATTGTAAGGATTGAATACGAGAGGAATTCGATGGCTTAGTGGAGCCCCAAAGCTCTACTCCCTACAGATTTATCTAATGATTATCATGTATGTGAGTCTTTTGTAATTAATTGAGAGATTAAAGCGTTTGTCTAGTAAATGTTGAAGTAGCCTGTTCTGCTACAATTAATAATACAAATTAAGATAACAATAAAACTTTATTTTGCATATTTATGTACTCGAAAGCGAGAATAAATAATTATCCCTTAAAAAAACCCTGTACGAATACAACCAATGCCTTGAGTCCAGCATATGGCTGTACCGTTTATGGAACAGTGGTTGTATTGTCGCCAGGTATTTTAAAATTAACAGATTAGTTGCACATTTAAACTTATATGCAATTAATTCCACACATAACTTAATTTATTAGTATTAGTCTCATCTATAGCTCTCTCCTATGCATGCTTTTCAGTACATGGTAGAGACTGCAGGGAGGAAACATGTCCAATATCATGCTCAGTCTCCAAATTTTTACCCAAAATAAAGCGTAACCATCCTGTAGGATCCCACAGTCCATCAGATATCATAAATTAAATAATTATGTTGCCACAGACAAATTTAAACTAGTTATCTTCAGTATAGCAACTCATTGTTCTATTTACTAAGCTTCCCCACTACTCAACATTTTACAAATAATAATTCTAATTATATACATATCTACAGCCCCGGTGAATTAGTGGTTAGGTCTAATTTTCTCCAATATGAGTTTCTTGTACTTAAGTGAGGGGAATCGAGTTATTTTCGTAGTGAATAAGGGGCTAAGTAAGGCATTAGCTTGAAAAGGAGTTATTGTTTTAATTACAACTCCTTTTCAAGCCAAAAACTACGAGAAAGATACGATTCCGGTTATCTGAAAGCAGTTAACTCTCTGGAGAAAATTCGACTTAACCACTTATTCACGGGGGATCTAGATACATGTAAATGGCTATGTTCGCGAATGGCTTAAAGAAACAGTTTTTATAAATACCCTTTCGATTTTTTGGATGAATGATTGTGTAGTTGATGTCACTGGAAATGTAATTTATTAAAAAAAAAAACACAAGCCGTGTTTAAAATTATTATAACATTTTTCCTAAAGCGCCAATAAAATATCTGTTGTTTTCAAACTCTAAAATCAAAATGTTTCCACATTTTTTTAATTGTGGAAACGTTTTGACATTAGGAAAAATGTTTAAAAATATATATTTCCTCTTCAGCTATTAAAATACAAAAGATTTTAATATAGATTTTTTCAGTCATGTTTTACCTTCTTCAAACTTTGAGTTCCCTTTAAGCTATTCATAACACTTTAACTTTACTTGCAGGTCATTTCGCAGGCTAGTTACCATAAAAAAGATGCGTGGTTGATAACGGTTCTTCATCAAGGATTACAAAAAAAAGGAATTAATTTCTAATGGAATCTCTTTTGGTAGTTGTAGCTTATTCTAAGTAGCCAGAAGTATTTGAACAAAAACTATTCCTATCTTTTAAAATTTTATCGTGTTTTAAAATCAAGTATGTTCTGAGTCCTTCGCCCATTTCAAAGTCAAAATCTCATTTGCTCAAGATGATTAATAGTTTTTCTTTCCAGTCTTAGAGAGTTTGGTTTACTAGACTTTTGTTTTTGAATAGCATCCTTCTTGAAAATTCAAAGGAAAACTTATTAAAGCATAGTACTAGAGAGAAACGAATGTATACTTCTAATGGAAATTAATGCGGGCAGAAGGAGAAAAAAAAAGAAGATATTGAAAAAAACGACGAAAGACTAAACATCACCTGTAATTGTGTAAGTTGGGAATGTGTAGTTGCTTAACAAAATTTGAGTATTCTTTAGATCATTGATGGAGTTGTTGGCCAAGAAATCTCATGCAGAGTTAATGAACCAATGGGATGTTCTAAATGATTAATAACATAACAATTCGCAAAAAAGAGTTCAGTAGAGACACCTGTCCAATAATTTAAAAAATGAAATTATTTATTCAAATTTACAATTGTGTTAAATAGTAAAACTAGGAATTATCACGAATGATATGTAATGACAAGTAGAGAAGCGAGTGGGAATTGAGTTTGTCATGAAAGGATTCGGAAAAAGTCTGACTTTATTCGTAACAAAGTAATGAGCATTGAGGATTTTACGAAGGATTTTGGATTGTAAGGATTGAATACGAGAGGAATTCGATGGCTTAGTGGAGCCCCAAAGCTCTACTCCGTAAGTCCAAATAGGTCTTATAATAGTCATGTTTATGATTTTTTTGTAATTAATTGGGAGCGCAGAAGGTTTGTCTAGTAAGTGTTGAAGCAGCCTGAAACTTCCTTACAGCTCTTCTAAGTTCAATTCCAAATAACCAATTAACCATATAACGGCATTCTTACCTTTGTTTATTTAGCAGATCAATAAACACATGAATAACCGCTGTAGAGGTAATTTTCCTCAGAAGAATATCTGTTAAAACCAAGCAAAATGCACTGGATTTAGTCTCAGTGAAGATAAAAGAACTTGAGTGGTTTGGACATGTGTGTAGAATGCCTTACACATGGAAGACGAAATGGAACACGGGGGCCAAACGAGACCAGGTAGGACGTACTAACTTGTGAATTCAGGAAGCACTTAGATTAAAAGGTTTGAGGAGAAGAGGAAATACCTGGCTCCAGGTGTGCTAAATGGAAGGAGATAAGAACGAGAGGCGACATTTGACTGCGGCACTTGATTTATTCTTTAATGCCATGTTATCAAGAGAAATAAGAGGAAATATCTTGGTACATTAAATTTGAACTTTTTTCTTATAAAAATTCAACAATCCATTTCAAATTAGCCATTTTTTCCGATTATTTGCAAAATTCCTACAAATCTTGACTTTATCCCGGACCACTCTAAAAAAAATAAATTTTTTTTTGGAGGGTTTTCTGGCTATGTTTGTAAGTTTTCATAAGGGGGCTTCTAAATCCTTAAGGGGAGCGGAGTGGGCCAGTTTTAGAGCGTTAAGTTGCCATGCTGAAAATCCTGGTTCAAATCCCGCTGCTGACAAGACTTTTATTTAGGACCATCCTGGGACTCATCACAAAGTGGGTACCCAAAAAATCACCTCTCTGCAGAACAGTTGTCCATGAACACAGTACAGTCTCTACCATGTACTGAATCGTCGAGCCATTCACAGGATGTAGTGGTACAGGATTAAAACAAAACATTATCTAGCGGATCCAATTGAAAATATTAACCATTTTCGAACGCACTTGGACACACAAACAAAGTCAATCAAAATACGTTTAGGAGGAGTTCAGTGACTTACTCATGAACAGAAGAATTTTATATATAAAGATAAAATATTTATTATTTTATTTATTTATTTATTAGGTTAGGACAAAAATCAGTCCAATAGGCGTGTGGACATCGTTGAAATTTAATGGAAAATCATGCGAAATATTCACTTCAATATTTCGCTTAACAAATTTGCACAACATATGAGCCGTTCAAAGCACGAATTGTTTAACTCCATAAAATAAAAAGTGGAGAAACGCGAGATAATAGTGTTCATTCTTTTTAAAAACTCCCTAAAATTTTTTTTTTTTAAATTTAATTTATTGATATTTACAACTATAATATGATTATAACTAGTAAATCTGCTGATATGTACATTATGAAATGAAAAACACATGTGGAGTAACTACCCATCGGTAGCACTCCAATAAAGTTCTACAGTAGATGGTCTCGAGGCCATCTTCTTTTCAGACGCCTCGGAGGGGTATCAGGAATAGTATGGGAAGCAAGCTGAGAGACTAGAGGATTCGAGTGTGTATGGATCTTGTCGTGGAAGGATAGGTATCTAGTTTGGTCCAAATCAGTGACATATGGGTATATAAATTTAAATAAATATTGCAGAATGCTTAAATAAAGATGTAGCTTTCAACTAAAACTATACAAAATTAATAAGAAAGACTAGCCAAAAAGCTATGGTCAGAAATGTTACAATATTTATGTGACCGGTGGAGTTTATCGATTTGGCAAGTGAAAAAAGTTATAAATTAAAATTTTCATGTTTCTTATCACAGAAAATTAATATTAACAGTTTTGTTATATTATACTATTATTTGTGATTAATTCGTCAGCAGTGTAAGTTATGCCTTCTTCATCAGCTGTATGTAAGTCATTTCGATTTCTTCGCAAGTTTTTAAAGTAATCATGTTTAACAGGAGGAATGGATTTCAGCAGATCCATCATGTCTCTCCTTTTCCCCTTGTTACAGATCTTCAGGATATAATAAAGACTGGTCTAAATCTTTCAAACTTTGTTGTCTACCTGCCACAGATTTCCTTACATTGATTGCCTTAAATTTTGAATCTTCATTATAGTCACATTTAAATTGGATAAGGTGTGGTTTGGACCTTTCAAACTTAATAAAATTCATCATTTTGCGTTTTCTAATGCATTTAAATGGTATTATTGCAATGATTTGCTTTAGAGTACGGAGTTAATCAAAATGATTTTTTATTCAGTGGGCAAAACTTCTTTGTCGTTTAATGATCTTGGCTTTAATTTTTTGGGATAGATTTTATTAATACATAAAGTTATGACTTCCAAAATATGATTTAAGCGGAGTTAGTCAATTTATATATTGAACGGCTCATATGATGGTTTTATAATTTCTGATTTTTCGATTTCGGGACAAAAGACGCGAGTTTAGTTGTGTCGGGACGGAAAATTTCCTTATTTTATTTCCTCTAGTTAGCATAGAACTTAAGTATTTAAACTTATTCCCTCCAACAGTAATATCACCGAAAAGTAACCTTGGTTAATAATGTAATAAAAAATCTTGAACTATAATTAAAAATTTGATTTATAGTTATTTATGACTTTGTATATTAAGGTTTATTATCCTCAAAACCTATTACTTTTAGAGTAACATAAATTCCCTCTGTGATACGCTGCCTCCTGCCTCCTGCCTCCTGCATGAGGGGCAGTGTGTTCTCATCCAGTTGCAGTTTATTGCTACTGCAGCCACCATAAACTTAAACCGCCCGCACTGAGTCTGGTTCAGATTAAATTATTCTTTTACTATTTTTCTCACAATATTTACTTTGTTAATAGTTAATGTGTTAACAGTTATTAGAGCGATTTTTAATAATTTATCTCTCTATTATATTAACAAGCTTATGTGATGTAATATTTTATAGGTGTTGCCTAGCAACGGATCCAGGAACTACTTTTTGTTTAACTACATTTTGATGTATTAGGACCCGACACAAGACACATTATAGTATGAAGCTTCTCCTGCACCTTTTCTCTCATAAAATGGTGCCGTACGTCAATATGCTACCCTTGGCTTATGAGCACCATTCCTTGCTCCCTGGTTGTCGCAGAAGATCTAAGTAGGATTCTTTGAAGGCTGTTCAACCTCTTCAGAGTGGCCCCTTAACCATAAAGCTTCCTACGCTGCAGAACACATTGACATGTATTGAGGCTCTGTTGTTGAGAGAGCAACAGTGGGCTGTTGTTTAGTGCACCAGGATATCGGGGCGCCGCACTTGATAAACATGTAACCTGTCACTGATCTTATTTCATCTGGGCCACTAGCCCAATCGCCATCACAGTATACATAAACGGGTCCAACTTTTGATCCATCAAATTTTAGCCTGTATGAGGAGGTTCCACGGAGGTATCTCAATACCCATTTCACACCTGCCCAGTGCAACACGCCTGGATTGTTTTTGAATCTGCTCAGGATATTAACAGCAAACGCTATATCTGGTCTTGAGACTTGGGCTGCGAACAAGAGGCTGCCAATAGCTTCTTGATAAGGGATTTTTCTATTTCTGTTTGCGGCTCCTGAGTTTTAGAAAACTTCTCACCGGTTGACATCGGAGTTGATACTGAATTTGCTTCATCCATCTTGAACCGTTTGAAAATCTGCTCAATATAATTTTATTGGCTAAGCCAAATTTTCTTTGATTGTCGATCACGGGTTAGCTCAGGAACTAAAAATGAATTGGCCTCATCAAGCAGAGTTGCGCACTGGAAGCGTGCTGGGCCCATAACCTGTTAAACTACATTTTGATGTATTAGGACCAGACACAAGACACATTATAGTATGAAAGTTAGGTATATTTAACATTATCTACAAAAACGTGACAGAGGATAACATAACATGAGAGGTTACACACACTATATCTAAGGCTTGAGCAGATGGTTCCCATGGATATACAAATCGATTATCCAACACTTTTTGTTTAGGCTTTTGTCGTGCCCGATCTGTTAAATTATAAATATTTTTAAATATTGACGAATCACAAAGCTACTGTTCCTGACTTCTTTAAGCCGTTACATAAAATATGTTTTTGAATTTAAATGGAAAAAAGAATGTATAGATTAAAAAAAAAATAAAAAATCGTATTCTAATAATTCCATTTTAGGACTGTTATTCAATATGTAATCTGTGATAACTCTAGTCGGCACAGGGATTCTGGCACAGCTTAAAAAAAAAACTCTTGTACTATTTAGATAAATTTATTTTATTAGTTGCATGTATGGGATTATAGATGCCTCATTACCAGATTGATTAGATTCCGAACCTGTCGAAACTTGTCATCTCTTGATTCGTCAGTTTGTCACCAAATTTCAAAGATCAGACGCATATTAGTACCGATAAAAAATGAATATCGATAACGCATATAAACTAGCTGTTTTTTTTTTCATTATAAACGCTGCAAAAAATTAATGAACTGAATTGAGAGCTTTTGCCGCATCCTGCATACGCCTCGGATATTGCCTCAAGTGATTTTTAATTATTTCGTGCCTTACAAAATGAACTCTCACTTCAAAACCAGAATCTTTTTACACCAATGGAATAAAAAAATTACCAGAAAGATTGCGAGATATTGTAGATAGCGGAGAAAAATATATCATAGATTAAAATGTTAAATTGTGTTTTATTTAACACTAGTTAAGAATTTCGTCGAAATGCGCACGAACATTTAGACTGAGCTGATAGCGGTATTTTTCGTATTGTTTTGTAAAATTAAAGGCGTAATGTGGTGTAATATTTTAACGGCGTTGCCTTGCAAGGAATCGAGGACTTACTTTGTTTAGTCATCATGCTTGATCAGTTAAATTATATATATTTTTAAAAATTAGTAAATAAAAAAAGCCACAGTTCCTGAATAATTCAAGCCGTTACACAACTGTTTTTTAATATAGTACCAGTATAATACGATATATATGGAGCGGAGTGGCTCAGTTAACCCGTCAGTTCCCAAATGTGAACCTCTTATGAACTTTAATTTTTTTTTACTTACTTATGCTAGTTGATCTCTAAAAAGAATAAATAAACAAGTTTTAAATTTTTCTATGCCTTAATTAAGCCGCTGGGATGGTGCCCCCTGTAGGGTGCATTGGACGTCCGGATAACAAAATCACTCAATTTCATAAACTAAATCAAATTATCCTGAATAATAGAATTGAATCAATTTACTTATTTTTAAATTTATTGTTGTGAGATGTAGGGATATAAGTTAACAAAAATCAATATAAATATTTTTTTTTTATTTCACTTACACATACCTAAAAGTAAAAAATATCATGTCGAATAAAATAAAATCAATGAACAGTCCTACTAAAAATAAAATAAATCCTCCATTATTAGCAGCGTTCACAGCTGTAAAATATTCTCTGACTTTCGAAAATTTATCATTTTTTGGGAGCTTATTGTTGTCGCAAAGATGCAAGTATTTTTGGATTTCGGGGAATTTATTTCTTCTCACACTTTGGGCTACTGTTTTGTTATAGGTATCACTTTGAATCTCCCAAAACATTCTAATATATTTAGGTGTCATGTAACCCGTAAGTAACAAGATACTTACAAAAATTTGCATTTCTTCTACACTAACGTTCAGAGGATGATTGTGCCTCAGTGCATAAATGTTAGACATTTCAACTAGTAATTCATATATATCTTGGGAAAACATTCCACCGGTGTCAAATGTGGGCCAACATTAATTCTAGTGAATTCTTCAGCATACCCCCTCCTTGATCGTAATGTGAATGAATCTTCATTTTCCTCCCACTTGGTTTGAACCTTTGCTCTTTTGGGATTTTGAGTCGTCGTTCTTGTTTGTTTTCTTTTAATTTTTGTTTCTTGCTTTGATGAAGTCGAGACTTCTTTTGTCCAATCTGAGTCATGTCTGCCTCGTTTGTGAGACAAAATTTCTTCAGCATTGTCAGATAACCGTTGATTTGTGTCAATAGGAGGGTCTTCGTCTGAGGAGCAGCCAGTTCCACCTGCAGCCTGAGTGACCAATGCACCCTACAGGTGATGCTTACTTTTAGATTGGCTCTGAAGTTTTATTTTTGGTAGGTTTATATATAATATTGGTGCTATTTGTTCCAGAAAATGCGCACCTAACTATAAATGCAAAAATAATTTGAGTACATACGTTTTTCTCATCTTGGTGAGTGAAAAGAGAAGAAAACTTGTCAACACCAACAGAAACCAGAACACTACTGAGTTTGAAAGATTATATTGTCTAGACCACACCTGATATCAGCTCCAAATGTGTCCTACCCTTTGACCTAGTTCCAGTAGCACACAAAAACATCGCTATAACCTCCAAAAAAAATTTTTTTTATAGCTCATAACAAAAAAAGTGACTGCACCCTAGGGGGTGCATTGGGAACTGACGGGTTAAGTTAATACAAATAAAAGAACATACAACAATGAACAAATGATCTATATGTAATGTAAAAATAGAAAAAGAACAATTACAAAATTATGAAATTAACTACATAAAACTGGGAAGATACAAAAGGCTATTAAAAAACTAAAGCAATAAAATTATGTCAACAAAAATGAACTAAACTCGTAAAATTAATTATTTATAATAAAAAGTGAAATTAACTTATTTACTAAAAAGGATGAGTCTTAAAACAAATAAATATCAATTGGTCTCTGAATCAACAAAGAAACTAAAACATAAACCGAGTTCTTGAAAAGTGTTGAGTTGATTTCTTGATAGTGATGAGTTGATGTTTTGATATGTTACTGAGTTTGAAATAACTGAATATCTCTTACCGGTAAGTCCAAGGTGAGGTGAAAATAAACAAGAGGATTTACCGGCGAGAATCGACTGCGAAGAGATAGGGAGAGTGGCGACGAAATCAAATGTTGAATAGCAACCTTCTCGCAAGACAACTAACTGTCTTGTGACTGATCTTGTTTTGTTTTTTCAAACATTACACATTCGCTTCAATACATTTGGTTATTGTTGGAATTATATAAAACAAAAATATCTGGCGTTTAATTAATAATATAGGGTATTCGTTTGGAGTTTAAAAAAAAAAATGAATGAAAATGAAAAATAACTATCGATACCCGACAACTGCCATCAAGATTCATTATGCATAATTCGTTTACCATTTATGGACATTTATTATGTATCGAGCTCAAAATTATCCGCGCTTAACTTAATGAGAGCTTGTTTTCCAGTTTGTTCAATATCATAGGACGTCCTTCAATCATGAATCAATTACATCAATATTAGAATCAGTTGTCCCTAATCGTCTGTGGTAGTTCCTTCTGTTTTGTCGTGTCACATGCGTTTTCTTTTGATGTTACTGCTGATTTGACTCGTAGTTATTTCCACGATATACTAGTTCTGAGTGGATATGAGGAAGCAAAGTATTAAATCGATAAAGAAATGGGAAATACATTATTAAAAATGTAGACCTGTTTAGAGATGATTGAGGTCTATTTTTATAGTTCAATGCCGATAAAATTAAGAAACAATAAAGTCAAATTTTATATCTATAAAACTAAAAACCTTAAGTCTCTAAACTGAAACAGGAAATTGAAAATACCTGTCCAATATTTCGCCTATTCAGGCATCGTAGGGCAGAAAGAGAATAACAGCAAAGCAAAACATGAATAATGCACCCAAAAAACTCACATCCCACCACCTCCAAGGCTCAAATGCAACTACTGAATCATAGGGAAGGTTACTAGATTCCCAGCTGGCTAAGGTTAGATAAAATCAGCTGATAAATACACCAGAATTTGAAACATCAATATACACTCACCAAACCCCAAACAACACAACAGGAAAACAAAATAAAATAAATAATAGTAACAAACAACACAAGAACATAAGACAAAAAAACATATGAAAAATGAAAGTAAAAGTGCAAGAAAAAAAGTGAATTTATCAAAACACTAGTGGACTTATGGTTATTCCACAAAATATATATTGAAAAATGGAAAGGTCAACAGAGACATTAAATAAATGTTAATACATTAGTGGAAAAATTCCAACTAAAAACCTTAAGTCTTAAGGTGGTGGGATGTGTGTTTTTGGGCGCATTATTCATGTTTTGCTTTGCTGTTATTTCTTTCTGCCCTGAGGATGCCTGAATAGGCGAAATATTTTAAATTTCCGTTTTAGCTTAGAGACTTAAGGTTTTTAGTTGGAATTTTTCCACTAATCTATTAACATTTAATTAGTGTCTCTGTTGACCTTTCCCTTTTTCAATTTATATCTATAAATATTATAAAACAAAGTCCTCGGCCGCGTCTGTCTGTCTGTTTGCGGTAAACTCTATAACTACTGTATCGGATAATATTCGGATTTTCATGCGATTTTCACCAATAGATAGAGTGATTCACCAGGAAGGTTTAGGTATATAATTTGTCGAGGTTTTGTGTAAATTGGTTGGAGTATAACGATCATTGTTGAAAGTGGTGGGAAAAAGTGTAGCCAGCTTGGAGGTTTCATTGATGATACTGCCCAATCCGTTTGTCATATAAAGAAACAATGCATGGTGGAATATTCCTCTTTTAAAGATCTACAATAAAAGTCAGTGATAGCAGATATCTATCTTTTAAGGGCAGCTTAGTATACCTATTTTATCTTCTAAAAATTTCAATGCTGCGGTATTTGGAAAGATAAATAGACGAGTACAGTATAAATCCTTATCAACTTATATACTTTAGTTACCTTTAACATTTCTTGCGCATTATTAGAATATTTCATGCCATATAATTTAAATGAGTATCGCAAAAACTTAACGCGTATGTAATTAAATATAAAGAAATATTTTTTTAATGTTTATAATATCTAAATAACAAAATACATTAGACATTAGAAAACATTTTCATGGCAAAAAATGTGTCTTACTAAATAATTGATAATTAACGGTTCTCTAAGTCAGGCATCATTACAACATACCCGAAAAGAAAAATCACATCTACGAAGACCTAGTGCGGCATATCTCACAGCAAATAAGAATCAGGAACCCCACTCTAGAAATTTTTTCCGTCAGGATTTTTTTTTTTTATTTAAGTAATTTTTCACTCAACTATGAAAACCTAAATGCTCTATATCAATCATAACGTAATCCTCCCACTGACGTTGTTTCCTAATTATTTCTCAATATTCTTCGTACTTTCATTGTTTATAGGAGCGAGTAAGTAGTTATTTTTGTACGTAGAAATGTAGTTCAGTATTAAAAGGGTGGGCAAAGTAGTTCCTTTTTCTGAATCGTTCCTTTTGAGATAGTTCATTCTATTGAACTAGTTCAAATGAACTACATACTTCATTTTTCAAAAGAACTAGAAATGTACTGAGCTAAGAGAGGAATTGAACTATGGAAAAATGGTGAGAAACTGAGAGGTCATATGAACTAGAAATAGATGAAACTCCCAACATTTTCCTCTGCGAAAATTCTCGATTGTGGTAGCTAACAGAGGGAGCAAGGATAAAATATATCGATTTGATGATTCTCAAAAATTTATTACTAACTGGGTTTTTTTTTGTTAAATCTCAAGATAATTATCTAAATTATTTGAAAAAATACTTGTCCTACAAAATGTATGGTTTGATCAAAGAGTCCCCTCCTTCCAATATAAATGAAAAAACAATAAATCACCTGGTTAGTAATCATTTTTGATAACCTCGTTATCGATACACGTTGGAAGGAGGGGAATCTTTGATCAAACCATACATTTTGTAGGACAAATATTTTTTCAAATAATTTAGATAATTATCTTGAAATTTAACAAAAAAAACCAAAAAAAAACCAGTTAGTAATAAGTTTTGAGAATCATAAAATCGACATATTTTATCCTTGCTACCTCTGTTAGCTACCACAATCGAGAATTTTCGCCCAGGAAATTGTTGGGCGTCTCATCGAAACGAAGCTATTCACGAAGATTCAGCTTGATACTAATCAAGTGCAAAAATAGACCATGGATCCTGGACTATATAGGATCGGTTAAGAGAATGGATTTGTCTGACTTGGATGCGACCCCTGGTAGCTCAATGGTTTAGAGCACTGCACCGGAGATGCAGATGACCCAGATTCGAATCCCGGCCAGGACAAATCTTTTCTCTTCAAAACAAAATTATTTAAAAATAATCACCATCAAAATAACAATTAATAAAATTAAAATAAGATAGACTTATTTTGTGTAATAATTGACTGCAAACCCTTGACCATTTCACATCACTCTTAGAATTATCCAGTCAGTTATTTTCCACTGACATATGAAGTAATTTTGATTCAGAAAGCCTAATTTGTATCCTTTTTGCAAAGATATGTAGTTTACTTGTTATTCACATCAGGTATTTTGTTTTTAGAAAGTATTAATTTTCAATAAACTATGAAAACATGAACTGCAGTAAAGTGATAAAAGGGATTCATTCTCCCACTGCTTTGGAACCGCCTGGTTTTCAATACATCATCGTCACTTTGACGTAAAACATCTCACTAAAGTCCACTCACGCTAACAGATCGTTATCACAACATGCTACATCAGCCTCTGTTTAATTTATAGTCTCCATTGGCTTTAAAGAAGTTTGTCTCTACGTTGCGTATAAATTATCGATTGTTTTCTCTAATTTATTGATTGAAATTCAACAAGCAATTATTCTCAGTGGTATATATTGGAAATAAGCCAAGTAGATAAAAATATTTATTTTTATTTGAAAAGAAAAGATATGTCCAGGATCGGGACTCGAACCCGGGTCTTCCAGATCGCTAGTCTGGGACTCTACCATTTGAGCTATCCTGGGACCTAATGAAGCACGCTTCTCGGTCGTGGTCATATCTTTTCTTTTCACTGATCCTAAGTCCCCGCGTTCTCGCATTTTTGCGAAGTATACGAGGAGAAGAATGGTCTTTGAACATTATTTTAATCTATTTTTTTTTTTAAATGAAGGATCAGTGAAAGGAAAAGATATGACCACGATCGAGAAGCGTGCTTCATTAGGGCCCAGGATAGCTCAAATGGTAGAGTCCCAGACTAGCGATCTGGAAGACCCGGGTTCGAGCCTCGGTCCTGGACATATCTTTTCTTTTCAAATAAAAATATTTAAAAATTAGTAACAAATAAAATTAATTAAAAATATTTATGTTTGAAGGTCACGAGACCATCTTCTTTTCAGACCTCCATATCGGGAATTTTAGTTAGGTTTTAAACCAGTGGGTTTGGGCGGAATAAAGTTTGTCATGAAAGGATTGATATCGGGTCCGATCAAAATTAGCAGTAAATGGTATCGTAACAAAGTTAGGAGCATTGAGAATTCTTCGTAGGGTTTTGGGCTAGTGTAGCCCCAAAGCTCTACTCCGTAAGTCCAGATGGCTCTTATAATAATAATAATAGTACTTTTAATTAATTGGGAGCTTAGAGCGTTTGTCTAGTAAGTGTTGAAGTAGCCTGAAACGGCGAGCTGTTTCTTGTTTCAGTTTAGTTTGAGGATTCCAAGCTAAGCGTTTGTTATGATGCAGTACTGAATATCGGATCTGTTATACATGAATCAGTGGGATGTTATTAAACGATGCAGGGATTAGTGGGAATTTATATAAATCCTCTAATTTTGACACCATTTCCCAAGATCAATCGTATGGGAAGGAAGAGTATAGGATGCAATGACTGGATTAGTGTTGACTTATAAAAGACATGTATCGTCAGCATACCTGGTAAGGATAGTATTAGGGTGAGCTGTGGGATATCAGGTGTATAAATTGTGTAGTGGATTGTGCCAAGAATACTGCCTTGAAAAACACCAGTAGAGGTACGAGAGGTGGAAGGGAGTTCCATATGTATATAGAATCCATAGAAAACTGAGTCTAAAAAATATAATTAATAACAAGTCCAAAATGAAGTCCAAGGGGACGCAACGCCACAATAATAACTCCAAGAGAAGGCAAAGATATTACAATAAGAACAAACTAGGTCACGGTGAGTACAAAGGACGACTGTAGCGAGCTAGGTTGAGGGGGAAATGGGCTTCTGCGCAGTTCGCTTACTAACTTGTCAGACTATAATTTCTGACTTATGTACTGTCTAAATTTAGGTAGTTTCGTTTTGTAGTTTATGGTATATTAATATATATATATATATATATGTGTAATATAAAAATGTGTAGGCAATTTATTCCAACGGCCATTAAGTTATTTATAAGCCACGACAGCCACACATGTGAACGTCGGATACTCAATCTCTGACTACTTTATAATAAGACTTATTATAAATTTATAATATATTTTCTACTTTATGCAATTAATATATAAGGACTGCTATGCAGAAATGAAACTGACCTGGCATCGGTGGGCTTGTAGGTCACGTCATACTTCTCCGCCGGCTCGACGGCTGTCGTCCAGGAGACTTTGACCTCTGAGGGACTCAGGAACATGATGGTAATGTTCTCTGGCGTGCCACCCGCCGGCATCGATCCTGGAAATAGTTGTTTGTGGAAATAAATTCTTTATATAAATAAATCATGTAGGAGGGTGAATTGGAAGGATAGTGAAAAGCCAGAGAAGGATGGATGAAGCTGGGAAGAGGATCAAAGAAAACGTGGTAGTTATGAACCTTAGAAAGAGTATATGAAAGAGAAAACTCCAGCAGAAAAAAAATGTAATGTCTTCCGAAGTGGTCAAAACGGAAAAAAAATCTAGGATATAAATATGTAGCTTGCAAACGATTACAAGCTTGTGAACATGTGTGTGTGGGGGGTGTATCGGCATGTTTGTATAGATAATTATTTCACAATTACTTTGAAATTACTCCACAGTATTTTTGAGAAATGGTTTAGGAAGAGTAGATCTGAGGGAGACAGTCGGACTTGAAGTGGCACTTCTTGAGAGGAAGCGAAGAGGCTAGGTTCGGAGTGGAAGTAGAAAGATGGAGAAGCTGGCTTACGGAGTAGATCTTTAGGGCTACACCAAGCCATCCATTTCCTTACAATCCAAAATCCTCAATGCTTCTTAGGGCTACACCAAGCCATCCATTTCCTTACAATCCAAAATCCTCAATGCTTCTTAGGGCTACACCAAGCCATCCATTTCCTTACAATCCAAAATCCTCAATGCTTCTTAGGGCTACACCAAGCCATCCATTTCCTTACAATCCAAAATCCTCAATGCTTCTTAGGGCTACACCGAGCCATCCATTTCCTTACAACCCAAAATCCTCAATGCTTCTTAGGGCTACACCAAGCCATCCATTTCCTTACTATCCAAAATCCTTCGTAAAATCCTTAATGCTTCTTACTTTGTTACGAATAAAATTATTACAAGTTACCTTAAATGTCCCATTTGTTACTGATTTGACCCGAACCTGATATCAATCTTTTCATGATAAACTTTATTCTCACTCAAACTTTAACTTTATCTCAAACCTGAAAAAGGGAACGCTCAACAGAGACATCAAATAAATGTTAATACATAAGTGGAAAAATTCCAAATAAAAACCTTAAGTCTCTAAACTAAAACTGGAAATTAAAAATACCTGTCCAATATTTCGCCTATTCAGGCATCCTCAGGGCAGAAAGAGAATAATAGCAAACCAAAAGATAAACAATGCACCCTAAAACACACATCCCACCACCTCCAAGGCTCAAATGCAACTACTGAATCATAGGGAAGGTTACTAGATTCCCAGCTGGCTAAGGTTAGATAAAAACAGCTGATAAATACACCAGATTTGATACATCAATATACATTCACCAAACCCCCCCCAAAAAAAAACCAACAGGAAAACAAAATAAAATAAATAATAGTAACAAACAACACAAGAACAGAAGACAAAAAACTATATGAAAAAATGAAAGTAAAAGTGCAAGACAAAAAGAGAATTTATAAAAAACAAGTGGACTTATGGTTATTCCACAAAATATATAGGACAGGTATTTTTAATTTCCAGTTTTAGTTTAGAGACTTAAGGTTTTTATTTGGAATTTTTCCACTTATGTATTAACATTTATTTGATGTCTCTGTTGAGTGTTCCCTTTTTTTGGAATAACCATAAGTCAACTTGTTTTTTATAAATTCTCTTTTTGTGCATTAAATTAATCGTGCACCTACTGGGAAAAAACTCATCCATAATAAGATATTTTAGGCAAATAAAACTTGGGATTATTTCAAACTTCTGGGATTTTTCGGTGAAAATTGGGGGATAAAACTAAAATAATCAATTGCGAAAATCGCCCAAAAAACTACCTTCACAGTAAATAACTAGAATGTTTGAAGTTTTTTTTCCATTAGTCGGATTCTGCTACTAGGTGCTATTTTCCGAGAAAATGATTTTTTTCTTTTCCGGGCCTTGAGAATTAATTTAAAATAATTTCTGTTGATATTGGCGTCTACTTTTCGCAAGTTTACTTTTGTTTACCAATGATTGTTTGAATTCATTTATCCGAATCCTTATCTAACATAATAGTATTAACAATAAAACTTAGTTTGTGTGTGGTATTTGAACGACATATGTGTAATGGTGCACATAGGTGCAATAGTCCCTACAACAAATCGTCAAGTTTTTAAATTTGTATTTTTTTATTTTTTTAATTTTTATTTCGTTATTTAAATAAAACAATTTTATATAGGCACCTACATTTAATATAATTTTGATGTGATAATTTAGTGAATTAACTAACAAAAGTAATTATCAATTATTATATTCATTTTGTTTAATAATTAAATTATTTGGTTTGTTACTTTTTCCTTTGTATAACTTTATTTAATACCTATGTATCTGTCTTTCCATAGAATACTGTATTGTACCCATTCTAGTAGTATATAGGTAAAATGTTAGATAATAAATTATCGAACATCGAAATATCAAATCTAGAATTTTTACATGTTCCCCCTAAAATGTTTGATCCTGTTTATCATATAATTAAATAGTTCCTTCAAAAAGCTTTAAAACCGTAGCAATAGCCTTATTCTAGGAGAACCAGAAGTGGAGATATTAATGAATGTCCAGGCCTCCCCAACGCTCGTTCCACTGTGCGACGCCTCGGTCGAATCCTTTCTATTGTTTGACTCTTTTTTCCAGGGATTGAATATAAGAGTTATTTTCAAAACATAAAATTCTAACTGTTAACCTTTGAGCGATATGTGTTTTAATCAGAAATAAGTATTTTTCTTAAAAAATAAAAATCACGCGTGCTGAATTTCCATGTTTACCCATGGAAAGAGGGTCTCGAACTATGGGTGGAAGAAGTTATTCAAAATATATAAATTGTAGACTGAAAAATTTTTGATAAAATGATTCTTCGAACATGGTTCTATCTTAAACGGTTTGGATAGATTCTTTCAAAAAACCAAACTTTTCAAAACAATTTCAATTTCGCGCATTTTCTTTGATAAAATTGAACACATTAATGCCCCAGTAATTCTTAGTGTCGAATCCATTAAATAAACCTCACGAAGGTAAAAAATATGTTAAGTCCATAAAAAATATCGCAACTTGTACGTAACAAAACATTTAACCATCAAATGTATTATCTTAAAAATTATGTTTAACGCGATGGCTAAACATAGAAATTCAGCACGCGTGATTTTTATTTTTTAAGAGAAACTCTTACAGAATAACTCTTATATTCAATCCCTGCTTTTTTCTATATGTATCTGAATATATTCTTCGTACTTTTATGTTATTTATGTAAAACATTATGTTTTGTTTTTTCCATTTCATTGTACCTCAGTGTATAGTGGAGAGTTGCTAAGCTGAAAGTTCCGGCTACAAATCCAGCTGTTGCAGATAAATTATCTACATTAACAGCCACGGGTGTACCCTTTGGTACCATCAGACCCTCCTCGGACTCACCCAGCCTCTATAAAGTACTCTTAATCGGAGAATAATCCAGTGGTGGAGAAACAATTCAGTCTCTGCCTTTTACTGAAAACTTTCGTGGGTAGTTTTTATATTTAATTTCATTGCCTAAGGTTTCTATTTGAATTATTTTAAGGATACACTTGTATTACACAGACTCTGTTCTTCTACATTGAAGATTTTTTTTCTTAAATATTACATCTTGTATTGGCTGCTATCCTTCGCTATGGTTCTACTCTCAAATATATTTTGAATATTCTAATTTATTTTTGGGGTACCAGAGTATCATTTAGGATGGTTACTCAATTTATTATTTCTATGGGTTAGCCTTAATTGGATTCTTTTCCAGAGGTCTATTCGGGTCTTTTTCGGTTAATGCACAATTCGGTTATTAAAAAAAGTAACTGTTATTAAAAAGTAACACGTGATTAATATAAAGTAACTATAATTGTTAAAACAAATGATATGGCTTATTCTAATTTCCAAAATGAAGCGATATCTTCCAATATAACCTCAAAAAGGTCTTTCCCCATATTCCTTTGTCTCCACATAAATTCACAGAGATATGAATCCAACATTGTTCTTCTAGTTCCAGCTTCTATTTTATTTCTTATTTTGGCCGCGACCCATAACGATTCTATCGACTGTGTGTGCGCTCCAGTTGAAGGATCAACGAAATTTTCAGAATGGTTGACTGTATAATGCTTAAAATCATACCCTTCTATTCTTTCTATTTTGGAATAAGCTTTCCATAAATCTGATATTATAACACTTCCTGGAAGAATACATTCTTTAATGCACGCTATTAAAGTATCTTTGTTCCTGTTGGGCACTGAATATATGAAAGATTTTTTCGTCTCCATGCAAATACCACCAAAAACCCATTGGTTGGGATATATTCGTCCGACATTATGTTTCCTTCTTGTAAAACAAGACTCGTCAATTTCGACGGTCATACCATATCCTCCTATTTTGATAGGATTTTTAAGTAGCGAATCAGCACAAACCTCCCTCAAATAATTTTTCCAATTTGTTACTGTTTCTGCAGACATACTCAATTCGCCTTTACAAAATAACGTTGTTGTATATTTCTTGGTCCATGAGTAAATAAAAAGAATTGCATTATTCAGAGGATATTTTGAACCGTTGAACCACGTACCTTCCCTGAGTCCTACTTCCAAAAGACAGCTTGCATTGTGACACCGCCATCTGTACCGGTCATCTCTCTTGCGCAGGCCTTTTTCTTGTAAGAATGCGATGGTTCGGTCCAAATCTTTAAAATCTTCGTATAACCTTAACATAGCCATTACTAGGTTTTAAACGAAACTAAGAAATGTAGTCATATGTTCTACTGATATGGAGGTTGTAACTATATCACGTGTTACTTTTTAATAACAGTTACTTTTTTAAATAACCGAATTGTGCATTATACGAAAAAGACCCGTCTATTCTTATGTTTACCAATTTACTCAGTCTTTAAACCTTCAATATATTATTCATAAATAAATAGTGCATCCTGGGTAAATAAGCACCAAAGGAGTTATAATAAGTATAGTTTATTAATTCAATTTAAAATAAGATTATTGATTTCATACATTTTTTTTTAGAGCTACACTTAATGATTCAGATATACATAGATAGATACATAGCACATTCTTAAAAGGATAAACGATCTCCAATTTTTGGGGGTGCAGTCAAAAATTACACAACAAATAAGTATAAACCTATTATATTTGATGATTGCCGACGTTTCGACCTACTGTGTAGGTCATCTTCAGGACTATGAGAAAAACAGACAAAAAATAGAATTGACTGTAAAAATACATAACATAGAGATACAGAAAACATAACAAAATATAGAGATATAGAAAAATTGAGCGAAAAAAGTGAAGGATATATTATGAAAGGATATATGAAGAAACGTCGGCACACATAAAATATAATAGGTTTCCACTTATTTGTTGTGTAATTTTTGACTGCACCCCCAACTATTTCCATCCTACATTAGTACCTACCAGTCAACGAATTTCTTTCCTACATGATCTCCTATTTTTTTTTAAACTTTATTAAAATGTGGATGCCATCCGACTATCAAATTATTTTGAAACCTTGAGTCAGCTGATAAATAGTCTGGACTTTGGTCAATGAATTTCTATTTCATTCTTCTGAACTTATTATTAAACCCAGATGTTTTTTTGCCTTTTAAATTATTATAAATATTTTGAGGCATTATTGATTGTTAATGAAGTCTCAAGACGTTACCAAAGATAGTTAGAAAGGTATTGATTGAATCTAGAGAACCGAGGGAAAAAACGTATAAATCATACAATTAAAAATATAATTAACAAATTAATTAAATAAAAATCTATTAATATAATTTCCATAGTAGAAGTATACTATTTTCATTAGATCGCTCCTAAATTCAACAATATCCTTTCGAATTATCGGCATGTGCACCAAAAACAGCATTATCTTTGTTACGTTATAAATCTGTACATATTGTTACGGCCAGAGAGGGAAGAAGGACCGGCTGGGAGGATAAGGCAAACAATGGGATTAAGCGGAAGGGATTATAGAATGGCGTAGAGCCTTCTGGATCGGTCTAGGTGGTTCTCGTCCTTCCGAGAATTGTCCCACCCCGACCTACCTTGCCTATATAAAAAGGCCAGCTGTTCGGCCGGCCCCAGTCAGTAATAAGCAGTCGTTAGGTAGTGACAGTGTGTGTGAGTTAGTTAGTATCAGTCTGCAATAAGTGCTTAGTGAGCAACAGTGACAATTAGTGGCCGTGTAATAAGTGTAATAAACTGTGTGGCAGTTTGTCATATTTAGAGAGTCTTACGGTCAGGTGGACTTTAGTTAGCGAACTGTAAGTGTTAATTTGTAATTGTAAACTATAGTGTAATATTATCGTATTTGTACAAATTTATATATAAATAGTTTAGTTATTTACTATTAGCAATATTTTATTATCTTAGAAATTAGATAACATTTAGTAGAATATTGTTATTGTAAATTGATATTAGTTTAATAATTTAATTGTTTTAAATAACCTCATTGTATTCTTTTTAATTTGTTAATAAATATTAGATTCTTGAATTAAGTAATAGTTTAGTTCATTCTACACCCGGTAGCCCGTAACAATATTATAAAACAAAGTCCTCGCCCGCGTTTGTTCGCGGTAAACTCAATAACTACTGCACGGATTTTCATACAGTTTTCACCAATAGATAGAGTGATTCACCAGGAAGGTTTAGGTATATAATTTGTTGAAGTTTTGTGTAAATTGATTGGAATATCGATGGATTTCACCGAAGACCCTGCTTGCCTAATCCCGTGTAATTATCTAACGTGTAAGATAGAAAATTCGTATATAAAGATATACGTATCTATATTTGGTTTTCTTTCTATAATTTCTATATAATAAAATACATTTGGCAGACTAATTATGTAGGCATAATATGCCTCATTACCCGAGCAAAGCTGGGGTGAATTGCTGGTTAAAAAGAAATATAGATATTTTGAAAGAAAATGGTTGACCTTAATGAAAATTGTGGATGAAAATGGTCCGGGAAGAGGTCAATAAGTTTTTCTGAATATCAAGAATATTTATTCAGTAGCCAACGTTTCGGCCCACTCTGTAGGTCTTCTTCAGAGCTAAATATACAAAATACAGACAATTTAAAATCACAAAATATTTAAAAATAGGCTAAGCATGGTAAAAACAAATGTTAAAATACATAGGTAGGAAAAACAAAACATACTATAGAATACAATAAGAAAAAACAGAAAGTGCTAAAAATTAAAGAATAAGGTAATATAAATTCAAATGGGATAAATATTAAAGTAAACATACAAAAGTATCAGTTATCTGAGTGGTGAACAATAAAGATGGGCCAGGGGAGAGCACATGAGAATTATATCGATATAGTAATAAATAAGAAAATGTTGATAAGAAATGATGATGATAAGTAATAGAAGTGAGACATACATTTTACTACCAATGGGAAAGATGATGTATACATAATGTTCATGAAATAGTATAAAGGGTAGATGTAGTACAATATATAATAATTGCTAAAACATGGCGAGAAAGGAGAAAATAATAGATATTAAATTAACATGTACAATCGATTAAAAAGTGCGATAAGTAAGTTACAATTGATCACTTTTATCACTTATCATCATCATTTCTTATCAACATTTTCTTATTTATTACTATATCGATATAATTCTCATGTGCTCTCCCCTGCCCCATCTTTATTGTTCACCACTCAGATAACTGATACTATTGTATGTTTACTTTAATATTTATCCCATTTGAATTTATATTACCTTATTCTTTAATTTTTAGCACTTTCTGTTTTTGTTTTTTTTATTCTATAGCATTTCTTTTTTTCCCTACCTTTGTATTTTAACATTTGTTTTTACCATGCTTAACATATTTTTAAATATTTTGTGATTTTAAATTGTCTGTATTTTGTATATTTAGCCCTGAAGAAGACCTACAGAGTGGGTCGAAACGTTAGCTACTGAATAAATATTCTTGATAGTAGGATGTATTTAGTTGGGGGTGCAGTCAAGAAAACACGCAAAAATAGTTGAAACTATTGAATGAAACTAAATTCCTTTTCTTTACTTTCTACAATATTCTTCTCTATTTATTCTTAGGTATCATATTTTTAATTCATGTTCTTTCATTTCACTTATGGTACTCCCCATGAGTCTATTTTCATACTATTGTTTTCTTTGCAATACATTTCTATCTTTATTATACTAAGTTGTCCATACTCATTATATTTATATCTTTTTCATTTTATTTTTTTCTGTTTAACTTCATTTCTCTCTTTGTATTTTGTTTTGCATTATCACATTTCTATACATCTAATATGTAATCATCTTTATTCATATATCCTTTCATTATATATCCTTCACTTTTTTCCCGCTCATTTTTTTATATCTCTACATTTTGTTATTTTCTATTTTATGTATTTTTACAGTCTATTCTGTTTTTTGTCTGTTTTCTCATAGCCCTGAAGATGACCTACACAGTAGGTCGAAACGTCGGCACATAAAATACAATAGTTTCACCTATTTTTGCGTGTTTTCTTGACTGCACCCCCAACTAATTACATCCTATTATAGTAACTACAGTCAACAAATTTCTTTCTTACATAAATATTCTTGATATTCAGAAAAACTTATTGACCTCTTCCCGGACCATTTTCATCCACAATAAATATAGATATGTTTGCTGAGGCTTTCAATACAACTTTTGTGCCAGATAAACGGGTATTATCTGTGATATTTTTTAAATAATAAAATGTAGAAACATGATAAGTGAAGTTTAAACAGTTTTAAGACGGTTTAATTGGATTCGAAACTTAAATTCGAGTTGTTAATTTTTAGTTCCTCGAGAGGGTGTGGAGTTCCTGAGTCAGTTTAGAGTTAATTACGAAACTGTCTGAAGAATCTAAACTCTGTTCGGATCTTGTTCTTGTTTCTGATATTCAGTCTGGAAGACTTTATTTAAGAAAATAAGCATTTCTTTCAGTTATTTCAGCTACAAATCTTCAAAATATAATGAAGCAAAAATTAAATATGTATTTAGATTAAGGAATTGTTTTGATAAGGAAAAAAATCAATGATCGAGGCCTTAAAATCCGATTCATACGCGGTGTTTTTTTAAACGTTGCAAGTTCCTGACTTGAAGAGGTCAGGTTCTGTGAAGTAATTCAGTCTCGATAGAGAGAATTTAGTCTAATGGGGCCGCTAGGGTGCAGCAGCGTACAGGAGTGCTGATTATGTTTAGGCTAGCTGAAATTTACATTTTTAAAGAACAGATTTTTCCAAATAAGTCGGAGTTCGAAGACTGGTACTACCGGTGCGAAATATCGTGATCTGACCGGAAGAATTTGGCAAGAAGATGAACTCAGAAGTAGGAATATTTCTTTTTACTCTAGCCTGACTAGATTCTGGATGTAGCCAGTAGTTTCAGTTGATCATAGACTAGGGATGGGTAAGGCTGTATCAATCTGATACCTTGTAGCTGATACTGAAAAGTAGTAGATACAAGTATAAGATACGGTCGAAATGTACCGGGTACAGGTACTCGGTTACTTGACTCGCGGAGTGGGAGGTGCTACCAAGGTCACCCAACCTCTCTCTTGATACTTGTATCAACTGACTGGCCAGTATCAACTATCGCCGAAAGACCAATTTCCCCGCATCTCCCCTTAGTATTAATAAATAAATAAGTAAAAATAATAGTGAACAAGTTATCACTTATTATCAATATAATCTGTAATTAGTCACATATCACAAATGTAGAAACGGAAATAAACTATGAAATTAGTTAACAGTAAAGGGTGGTTGAAATAACATTTTCCGAGATCGCCTCCTAATATGATTTTTCACGAGAAACTTTCGCAAAAAAAACCTCGACCTATTTCCGGGCAAATATGGTTTCATTAATGGATATATCTATACCATAAAGTAAAGGCAATTGACATAAATGATTGAAATCGGGTGCAAAAAAAAAAAAAAAAAATGGTTCGACGAAATTGATTAGTTTTTTCTCCACTTTTTTACTTTCAACAGTAACAAATTTTATTAATCATTTTAAAGAAGAAAATTAGTTTCACAAAATTAAAAAACAGAATCGTAATATGAAGAGTATTATAACAACTATAGTGTTGTAAAGAGTATACCGTGCGGTGGACAGACAAATTTTTTATTACAATCCAAATTCTACGTGTCTTGGAACGTGAATAGCAAAAGTTTGAGGTAGGGTTAAAATCTATTTTTTTTTTTTGTTCAATTCCATAGCTTTCAAAAAATAGTTAACCAATAAATACATGATTTTAATCATTTGATGCCTTGTGCAGGTTACTTTTTCGGCGAATACAGGTTACTTTTTCCTTTAAAAATGATAACAAAAACTGATGCTCCAAGAAAGGCTTCTGTGTAGCGAATTAGAAGAGTAAGAGTCGGGATAACTTTATTCAACTGCAAAAATATCAAGTAAAAGTATCAGATACAGAAAAGTATCAGTATCACTTGTATTCAGATACAGTAAAATCAATTAGTTCTCCATTTTTATTGTTTAACTACTTGATCACTAAACAGATAGGTTTGTGAATATTTTATCACATTGTAGTTATTATTGTTATTAATTCCAGTATAATTATTATTATAGTTAGGTGTATCTTTATTTTTTTAATTAAAGTAGTGTTTTGGTTTTGATTTGAGGGTGTTTTAGGTTTATTTATTTCCTAAGTATTACTTATGTGCCCTTGACTTGTTTACAAACCAGTGCCCAAGAAAAGTAAGTGAAAGGGTAGCAAAAATATCGAGAGTTCTGAATACATTAATAACTGAGCAATTTAACATAGTAAACCTTAGTCATATTTAATATTTTTATTGCAAATGCTGGTTTTCAAAAAAGATAAACTGTATATAAATATGTTTATTAACGTAAACCGGTGACTGTCAAAGAAAACAGGTTCGGGAATAAATCGTGTGGATTATCAATTTTCTCTCTTTTGAAGTTTAGAACTGGATCTGAATATCCGTTCAGTTTGAAGTTAGAGTTGAAACTGGAATAGATATACTTTTGTTTTTTTATTGTTTTTTTTTGTTTTTTATTCGCAGTTGTGTATGACATTCTAGTTACCGTTGGGATTTATTTTACGGTTTAAACATTTCAGGTAGCATTCCCGCCCCGCTTGTAATTCTCTGTTTTCATTCTCCTATTTCCTGTGATATAGTTTTTTTTTCTCTTTCAATATTTGAGTACCATTATTCTTTATTAAATAAAACTTATAAAAGAAAAATGTTTTAATAATTTTTTATTAAAACATTTTTCATTAGCATTTAACATCACTATTTCATCATATTTTACTCTATTTCCATGCTCATACCATATTGTTACTTATATTTCTATACGTTCCTTATATATTTATGTCATATATTTATACCACTTCATTCTATATGTATGGATTTTAAAAACTGTTATACTCTATATTCATATCTTGACTTGCTACTGTTATTTTTCCTTTATTTACTCTTTAATTTCATTGTGGTTTTATCTTCTTTCATTTTACTTATGTAAACTCCCTAGGAGTCTATTATCTTACATTTTATAGTTGTTATATATATTCTACTACCTTTTCCATAATTTTACTTCTCACCTCTGATGTTTATACTTTTTCTTTTTTTAAATAACTTTCTGTTTACTTCCTTCTTTTATCTTTGTAAAAAAATCTTTTTGGCATCACCATCGTTCTGTACATTTTCTCTGTAATTTTTGTATTCATATATATCCCTCACTTTTGTTCTAAATTTCTACCTCTCTACATATATATTTTTTCTCATTTATCATATACTTAGTCCTCAATGTATTTTTATTGTATTCATTGTATTTTGTCGGCACATAATTAAATAAGCTACCACTTATTTAGTGTTTTATTTGACTGCACCCCCAACTATTTTCTTCCTTACGTCTACTCTCCAGTCAACCATCCCCTCGCTTCTCAATAATTTTTTATATTTTAAATAGTATTTTTGGAAATGAATTGACTAAATGTTACTATTACATTATGGATGTTGATATTATTATTCTAATGTTGATCAATAAAATTGTGTAAAAACTAAAAAAGGGACATAAATTATAAGTTAAAATATTTTAGAAAAAATCCCAAAAAGCAAAGCCTCTCACGTGTAATAGACTAAGTAATAAAAAAAATAAATATATATATATATTTTACGATTTTTTACAACTTAGTTGTTTTTCGTATCTAAAAGGCCTCGCCACAGATCTCGAGCCAGTATCCTTCTCTAACACCCCTCGCTGCCACGCTCTCCTCCACATCCTGCAACCATCGTTTTTTGGTTCGTCTTCTTTTCCTCTTTTCCACAGGGCAATAGTCGGAGATTGTTTATGCCCATCGTTCCTCTGTTGTTTCCCAATCTACCAGTTTCCTTGTTGTGCTATTAGGGACGTACTGAATTCTGGAAATATCACTACAGTGTCTCCAGAAGTCCAACTCCACGGCTAACAACTTCCTTTTCTCCTATTTCGTAATTGTCCACGTTTTGGATCTGCAAGTGTAGCCGTTTTCTCAGGTTCTGCCTTTAGCTTGTCAAGTATTGATGCATAGTATGGTCCTGTAATGGTTTTTCCTTCTTGAAGATAATCGAT
The DNA here is from genome assembly GCA_964056705.1 of Troilus luridus. Classification (NCBI taxonomy): domain Eukaryota; kingdom Metazoa; phylum Arthropoda; class Insecta; order Hemiptera; family Pentatomidae; genus Troilus; species Troilus luridus. The sequence goes on from OZ057413.1 coordinate 4,054,061, forward strand.
TAAAATAACTCCATGACTATCTAAAAAAAAGTCGCCATCACTTTCCCAGCCGAGAAAACAGTTTTTGCTTTTTTTGGAGCCGGTTCTCCCTTTGCAGTCCACTGTTTGGACTTTATTTCCGTTTCTGAAATGGTGTATTCAAGTTTCAGACGACAGTTATTAATAGGAGCCAAAACTCGGATTTATTGCGCCAGCAGAGCGTTGGAAATGTTCATGCGGCACCCAACGTGCGGACAGCTTTCTCATATCTAAATGTTGATTTAATGTGTAACAAACACGTTCTTTTGACATGTTCATAACGCCTGCTATCTCTCTCACTTTAATTCGGCGGCCGTCTAGCACCATTTAGTGAACTTTGGCGATGTTCGGCAGACAATTTTCAGACCACCCTCGTATGAAAATCATATGCACCTCACTATTGCAAGCATAGTTTTCTTTCAATCACTCAATTCAATATTATAACACAATTACAATTTTTTTAGTTTTAACTTTTTAAAACCAAAAAACCAAAATTTTGCCATTGTGGGTAGAAGCACTTTACATCGTCTGTTGAATGATTTCCCAACAAGGATACAGGAATATCGGTAAGGTGAGCCAGGCTTCACGAGAGAGATGAGAAAGGTTAGAGCAGTGTTTGCTGAAGGCACACCCCTGAGTTAGCAAAGCACCCGCCCGGGGCGCTAGTGTTTGTCCTCTGGTCTTGGTGACTACCTCACGAACAGTATAAATGAGCTTCTGTAGCCTATCTAAATATCTAACATCTCTTCTCTTTCGGTGAAAAATCATAATTTTTTAGTAGTTCTAAATTAGAATTTATTTATTCTTTTATTGGTAAAATCAAATAATTCGGTACAATAAAATCTTTCTGAATAATAAAATAATCGACTTTTAGTTCGAGCTAATTTCTAAAAATCTAAAATTTATTTAAACTCTCTCCTAACCGTAATAAGAACAGTATATTTGGGAGGTGGCCTTAGGATTTTCTCCTAAAACAACCTAGGTACTTGTGTATTAGCCGGTACCCATGAAACCTACCTCCTTATCTCGTGTAGTCTCTTCTCATCACTCCTCTCATTTAATTTATTTGTGTGTGCGTTATTTAATTGTTTTCTGTATCTTTTTTTAGTGTTTTGTCTTGTTAATAGTCTATTTTAAATATTCTGTATTGTTTATTAAATTAAATTTTGTATTTTTGTCTTATTCCTTTTTTTACTGTCTATTTAAAATGAACAGTATAACATTTTGGGAATAACAAAAAAAAAAAAAAGAAGAAGAAGCAGCGAAATACTTCCAGACGTTTGTAATAAATCCTAAGACGAAATGAGGTCTTCAAATGAATTTTTACAAGAGTAGAAATGGAGATGTTTTGGTCTAAAGTGTTGGGAAAACATTTATATAAGAAGAGAAACGTGGCTCGGGCGCTCTAGGATTAGCTTTTCATTATTACATTTTGTATATTTCAAATTCAATAATGGTGGATTACAGTCTATGGGTACCGGCTAATACACAAGTACCACAACCTCGTCTAAGTATCTTTTTCAGGTTATTATTTATTGAAGCCTACATGGCACTTTGGTCGGTACTTGTATGTTATGGTATCACCACTTTATAATTTAATAGAATTTATTGAATTTCATAATTATCAAATACATGTGAAGTAAACATATATAAATTGCTAATTATATGGTTTTTAAACAGTAAGTTTTATTTGTGTGAAAATGTACACTTTAAAAAGAATATTTCACGAGGTTCAAGACGAACAAATGTTCATAGCATCTCTCCAAGGTAATGTAGTGTTACCAATCACAAAGGTATGCCCTCAAGGTCATATGGCTATATATTATGAAACAAAAATATATTGGAGGTATTCCAAACGAAGCTGTAAGCGGAAAGGGATACATGAATCTGTACAAGTTGGGTTATGTACATAAAACTGTACGCTACAGTTACATTTATGTAGACCCATGAACGTTGTCTAATAGCTAGAAGATTGAAGGATTATGGGGATCTGCCAAGTCGGGTAACAAAGGAAGACGAGGAACAAACTGCAATTTTTTCACTTCCTCTCTTGCTGTTTATGTTTATGTGTGAAGTCTTTACTCTAGTTTACTACTAGTTAATAGTTTATTTACACAACTCAAGAGAAAAGACCCATTCGCCCAAATTTTATTATATTTACAGATTTTTGGATTGATGTAAACAATTTAAATTACTTTAATAAAAACACAGGCTTATTATTTATTTCGAATTCAATTAATTCTATTAAATTCTAAAGTGGTGATACTATAACTTACAAGTACCCTTTGGTTAAACGATCAAACACGACTTGTATAAATTTATCTATTTACCCATAAATAGAAACAGACTAAAAATTAAAATATCCCTGGACTATTTTCCATTGTTTCAATCTATACGATCGGTTTATGGGATTTATGTAGAAAATTAGTTATTTAATGTTGAGCCAGTAAAATCCTGGACCCTTTGGGGGTACCCATAATATATTGTTACGGGCTACTAGGTGTAAAATGAATTAAACTATTACTAAATTCAAGATACTAATATTTATTAACAAATTAAATATTCAAATCGGATGTCAAAAGAACATCCTTCACCAGATCGGAACTAAAAGGTTAAAGTGGTATGGCCACTTAATGCGGATGGACGAAAACCGCTAGCCAAAGAAAATTCAAAACTATATACCACCTGAAAGAAGAAAGCGTGGAAGACCGAAGAAAAAATGGATGGAGGATGTAGAGGAGTGCATGGCAGCCAGAGGCCTCCGTGAGGGGGATTGGATCGACAGAGAGCTGTGGCTTTTGGGTATTGGGGATATGACTCCTTAAGTTGTGAAAAACCCCAGAAAAAAAAAGACTACAATGAAATTATTTAAAACAATTAAGTTATTAAACTAATATAAATTTACAATAACAATTCCTACAGATTATAATCTAGGCCTAACTGTTATCTAATTACTAAAATAATATAAGATATTGCTAATACTAAATAACTTAACTATTTGCATAAATGTGTACAAATACAATAAGATTACACGCTTACAGTCCTCTAATTAATGTCCACCGACTGTAAGACTCTCCCAATATGACAAACTGACACAGTTTATTACACTCACTTATCACTGACTAGTTTAAACTGCCACTGGCTGGCACTAACTGTCACTGTCACTCACACGGAGTGTCAACGTTCACTGTCACAGAAGTCACTTTACTACTGCCCTAGGCTCAAACGGCTAGCAGTTTTTATAGACAAGGTTGAACGGGGTGGGGGGCTTCTTGAATATTCTCGACGCTTCGATATCCTTAATCCCTTCCAGCTCATCTTAATCCCTTCAGCCGGTCTTTCTCTCCTATCTGACAGTAACAATATCTATCGGGTACCATTAATTGAGGGAAAAACCAGGCGGTTGAGCATGATCTCGAACAATGTGACTTCAACACCTCCCTGTACAACCGTTGGCTTAGGAACAGTACCATGTAATGAACCCCAAGATCCTTAAAGGGTTGTAGTAGCATTGCTTTTTATTTATCACTCACTCACAGACGGACGCTACAGTCCTTGCAGGACCAGGGCCTCTTCCAACAGCCTACTCCAATGTTCCTTGTATGCGGCCTTCTGTCTCTATCGCCGCACTCCCATTCTTCGCAGGTCGTCCACTACAACATCCAGCCATCTTGTGGAAAGCGTGGCTTCCCTCGTTTTATCGTCCCACCAAGATGCCACACATCAGTTGCTTGGGGATTCTAAAATGGCTCATCATTTCTACATGACCAAGCTAAGCCAGCCTTTTCTTCTTTATGACAAAGTAATAATCTCGGGCTCTATAAACAACTCCGTCAGCTCGACATTTTTCCTTATTCTTATGCGTTCGCCATTGTTGACTGGTCGATAAACTTTTTTCAGAACCTTCCTCTCCCAAACTCTGAGAGCTTCCTCTAGTGACTTGGTAAGGATCCAGGTTTCGCTGCAGTAAGTGACTGTGGGCGGATAATAGTTTTATAAATTTTCTTGGCCTTTCTTGAGAGGTTCTAATATTTTAAAACTTTCTACTTCCGGCCGCCAGCCTCGCTTTGACTTCGATGGTAACGTCATTTTTATTTATCTTTTTAGTATTTTTCTTTTTCTTTCAGATTCTTCTGAATCAAATCCACATTCTGGAAAATTTAAAATTCAAAGGAATTGCTGATTTAAAAATTTTCCATGTGTCCAACAAAATTACATTTTGTGTCAATTTTAATTTTTCCAAATTGGGGTGAAGGTGTTTGATACCTTCTGTTATTTTCTTATTCAGTAAATTTAGGTACATATCAAATATTCATTTTTGCAAATAAAAAAAAAAAACCTCTACCACTACAACCCATGAAGGGTCTGGGGTTCAGTACATGGTAGAGACTGTACTGTTTCATGGACAACGGTTCTGCAAGGAGGTGACTTGTCCTAGGTCACGCTCAACCGCCAGATTTTTCCCCCTTATTTTGAGCACCCTATTTTTATAATATTTTATAGAGGCTGGGTGGGCCCCAGGAGGGTCCTAGATCCTATATGATCCATCTAAATAAAAATCATGGCCAGCAGCGGGGATTGAACCAGGATTTCCGGCATGGCAGCTCAGTACTCTACCATTGATTCACTCCTCTCCCTACTTTTTGCAAATGAAAGGTCGAAATTTCCTAAAATTCTACAATTTCCCGTGTGATATTTCCAGTTGATGCTTGACTTTATAAGGTCTATTAACCGCCGTAATATCAAAGCCACGATGCCCTACTTTCCCGAAAGCCCGTTTACTTAAGTGTTTTAGGCAGTTACCGACTTAATTAGAGAAGTACAACAACTGGCCTAATTGTTACTTCAATTAATTAGAAGGAGGGCTTTTGTTTGTAACTTAATTAAATTTTTTGGTATCTGTTCCGCAGGTTGTCGCTTCGAAATTAGTTAGTTAAGTTCGAATTTAATTATGGTTAATGTGTAGATTTCGGTAATCATTTTTTTAATAAATAAAAGTTTCAACTGACATTTCGAAGTATAGATGATAAATGGTTGTTAAAACGTTCATTTCTAGAAGAAATGATTAATCAAGTGTTAGAGAGGAAATTCGTTTACTGGAAGTACTAATGGAGGATGGAAACAGTCGGGGGGTGTAGTCAAATATTTACCCAATAAATAAGTGGAAACTTGTTTTTTTATTTGTGGCGAAGTTTCGACCTACTTTGTAGGTCATCTTCAGGGCCAATAGGAGTGGCTGTTCAGTGAAAAGTGAGCACTTCCCTGTTACATTTATCACCGAGCAGCCACTCCAATTGGCCCTGAAGATGACCTACAAAGCAGGTCGAAAAGTCGGCACATGTAAAAAATAAGCTTCCACTTATATATTCTGTAAATTTTTGACTGCACCCCCCAACTATTTCCATCCTCCATAATTTTATAACATTTGCTATATTAAAGTGAATAAAAGTCTAATTTTTCTAAATATTTTTTTCACTCGTAACACCTGTCACATTCCTCTGTAACACCCGTCACGTATTTAAATGTAATTTAACACAATTAATTATTGCTGATGTAATTTTTATGTAATGTGTAATTTTTCTATGAAAACGATGTTACTTGATTTGTTTTGTTCTGCGAAAATATGTAGATTTTGCGAGTAAGACAAATTTACCCCATTTTTTCGCCCCATTAGGGGTAGAATTTCGGAAAACCGTTTATTATCGGATGCCTACGTCATACAAAGAACACACCCTCCAAGCTTCAGGTCTCTACCATCAGCGGTTTAGGCTGTGTGTTGATCCCTCAGTCATTCCGGACAAAGCATTTTATATGTATAGATATAGAAAGCACATCCAGAAATAATTTCATTATGTGAAGAAAACGTTAATTACTTTATAGTTATACGCAGTTATAGAATGTACATATAAATCGAAACTAGCGATTTAATGTTGAATCAGTACAACCCTGGAACCTCTAGGTTCTATAGAGCCTACAGTGCTCAGCCATCCTTTACGGGTTCCCTTAATTGGAAGTTCAGCGTGCTCTCATATCACCTCCCAGCACAATCGTTGTCCTTGAAACAGCACAGTCTCTACCACATACTAAACCCAAGTTCCCCTTCTTGGGTATTAGTGGTTCAGTTTTTTTTAGAATGGCCGTATACCATCATGATGTACTGCAACTAATATTTTAATTTTATTTTTGAGAAGTTCAGCTGTAATATATTTTATTAATAGTGATTCCCTTATAAACGCGAAAAATTGTTATACTGTATCATTCCCATCCGTTACTTCCCTAAATCATCAATACGAAAATGTAATTATTTATCGTTTAATACAGAAATTTACTTGGAGTCGGATTAAGGAAACTTCGTATATTTAATAAAGTTGTTATGTCCTTTTGAAATCGGTTTTCAGATTATAGAGGTAGTCTCTGTGTTTTAACTTCATTGCCGATAGCTACTTTCAATGCTGACGTGAGAATATTTGATCAATAGTTCGGTTCTGCTCGAATCCACATGGACAGTACTCTAATCTTCTCCCAGTATTCTGTGATAACGCAAGTCGGCATTGGGGATCTGCCACAGTTTAAAAAAAAAATCTTTCTATAATTTTTATAGTATATATTTTAAAAAATTCATATTATTGCTATTAACATAATGTGATGTAATATTTAAATGGCGTTCCCTTCCACCGGATCGAGGAATTACTTTTTGCATAGTCTTCTGTCGTGCTTGCTCAATTAAATTATAAAATATATTTAAAAATGTGCAATTTACAACTGTTTTTCACTTCTTTAAGCCGTTACGCAAAATATAGCAATGTTTTTTATTTTAAAATGGAATGCATCGTTAAAAAAAAGCATTACTTTATTCCCATATATACAGTATTTCTGCACTGAAATAATATTGACCTATTTTCATAAAAACTATACATTGTTTTTATCTATAAAACATACCTAAAATAATTTAAAAAATCATTATTTTATTTAATGGAAATTTGTCCCAAAACAATACTAAGTTTATAAGAAAAACTCCTTAATTTTATTTCACTCCATACTCTCTATTGAATTAGCAATCCTAAAATAGAAACGTTGGAATAAGATGTTGCTTTTTTTATATTTTCAATCAATACCTTCCAGTTTTTTCATTTAAATTCAAGTACAGAACTATGACCAGAAGACATTTCCCTACCATACTACGTATATGCTTTTTATCTATTAAACCAGCCTAAAATAAATGTTAAAAAAAATTATTGTTTTATTTAAAGTAATGGGTTGTCAAACATGAAATGCCCGATTTTTTAAATCTTAATCTTTATATATTTGTATTTTGAAGTGAAAAGATTTGTCCCCAGCCGGGATTCGAACCCGGATCTCCGCCTCACCGTGGCAAAGCTCTAACCATTGCGAGAATATGGGATCGGTGATCAAGAGAACAGATTTGTCCTAGGTTAGAGCGTTGCCACGGTGAGGCGGAGATCCGGGTTCGAATCCCGGCTGGGGGAAAATCTTTTTAGTTAAAAATAAAAATATTTAAAAATTAAATCAATGATCCAAAAATTATAATAACTTAATCTTTATATAGGATTAAAGCGTTGCCTGTTGATTCCTAGCAAAATATTTACTATATATAATAAGCAATTGTTAATCCTCTATTTGCGAACTGTGTTTGTTTTTTCCCAAGTAGGCATTCAGATTTTAGTATAATTTTAACCGTGGCCATTGAAATACGCGATTTCCGAACGATTTCTTTTTATGAGTACAAACTCGGTCATTCCCCTGCCCAGGCAGCAAGAAATATTAATCATGCGTTTGGTAAAGGAAGTGCGGTACTTGTGTACATAACGCACGGTGGGAGTAGGGCAATGGCCGAGCGGTTACATTTTATAACAGCTACATTTCTACCAGTTACCTTGGATAACCTTATATTTTGGAAGGTTATCATTGTTTGTTTACTACTGTGTTTGAGCGTTGTTGTGTTTCAGTTGTTCTTTGTTAATAATACAAAATAATGTCGATATTTTGTTGTTTGGTGTTCTTTAGTTATACGACAATGCTTATTTGGGATTTGCCAAGAACTGAGGAAGATGCTATTCGTTTTTGTCAGGAGAAAAACATTTTACAGAAAAATAGGAAATGTAGCAACTCCCATCAAATGGAGCAAGACATCATTTGGATTCTTATTTATCAGAATTTATATGGCGACAACATCATATTGATGGAAATAGAGACTTTTTTCAATCCATGTTGAAGTATATAGCAACCCATTTTCCACCCAAATGCGATTAAATGTTAAGTTTTTAAATAATTTATTGAATTTTATATATATGTTCCATTATTTTACATCCTACACTATATTCCAGTATTTACTGATCTCATTATTATATTTATTTACATTATATATTTATATTATATTACTATATATTATTTATTTATATTGTATATTATTGTTTTATAATATGTTATATATTAAATTATATTGTTATTACTTCGATTTATTTATTTCCAATATTAATACATTCCTATTTTTATTTGAATCTGAGATCGCCTCCCTTCGGATATTTTGAAGAGAAAAGATTTGCCGCCGGGCGGCATTTCTCTTCATCTTTTCTCTTCAAAATATCCGAAGGGAGGCGATCTCAGATTCAAATAAAAATATTTTAAAAGGTTATCCAAGGTAACTGGTAGAAATGTAACTGTTATAAAATGTAACCGCTCGGGCATGCGCAGAACATTGCCCCACTCCCACCGTGCGTTATGTACACAAGTACCGGAAGTGCTACTGAAAGAACCATCCGTCGTTGGTTTACAAAATTTTCATCAGGAGATACGACATTAGAAAATCTGCCGTGGGCGGCCTCAAACATCAATAGAGGACGAAGATCTTAAGAATGCTGTGTAAGAAGTCCCTCATAAAACAGTCAGAGAATATGCGTCAGAGCTAGGCACAAGTCGTACGACAGTTTCCAGGCATTTAAAATTGATCGGAAAGGCAAAAAAGGTTAGTAAACATAGATTTGTGGTATCGGCATCGAGCCTTCGGGTTCGTTAAGCCTTTTATTTATTTATTTATGCCCAAACTGGTTTAGTAAGTAAGTGTACGTGTTTAATTTTAATCTTGTTTTTAATTTGGAATTCTTTCTGAATAGAGAATAAATTAGGTTCAGCTTATGATTTAGTGACTGGCGTTTTTTTCTTAATAAGAGGATCCCTGCCATTCTCCTTAAAGCTTATAATTTAATATTTCAACAATTATTCTTTTATTGCTAGCATTAAGCCAGGCAAGCGCACATAAATTCTTTTCATAGTAATTGTTTTTACAATGCACTCAAGAGAGATTGCCGCAGAGTGAAATTATTATTTTATTTCGTTGAATTCAATTAAAGGCAAGAAGAGAAATTGGGAGTTATACTTAGCAAATAATTCACACGAATCAAGTATGTTTCCATTTTCTTCTTCAGTCATTATTTACATCTTTACTTTATCAGCCACTATCCTTTCTTAGATGTCATTGTTAAAACAAATTCTGCTTTGCCGGTAAAAAAAATGTTTTGGGTCTTTTTCGTTTAATGCACAATTCGGTTATTAAAAAAAGTAACTGTTATTGAAAAGTAACACGTGATATAGTTACAACCTCCATATCAGTAGAACATATGACTACATTTCTTAGTTTCGTTTAAAACCTAATAATGGCTATGTTAAGGTTATACGAAGATTTTAAAGATTTGGACCGAACCATCGCATTCTTACTAGAAAAAGGCCTCATCCATAAAGAAAAACTATGCCGGAATGGACATTCTATGAAGTCCGGCAAGAGAGATGACCGGTACAGATGGCAGTGTCACAATCCAAGTTGTCTTTTGGAAGTAGGACTCAGGGAAGGTACGTGTTTCAACGGTTCAAAATACCCTCTGAATAATGCAATTCTTTTTATTTACTCATGGACCAAGAAATATACAACAACGTTATTTTGTAAAGACGAATTGAGTATGTCTGCAGAAACAGTAACAAATTGGAAAAATTATTTGAGGGAGGTTTGTGCTGATTCGCTACTTAAAAATCCTATCAAAATAGGAGGATATGGTATGACCGTCGAAATTGACGAGTCTTGTTTTACAAGAAGGAAACATAATGTCGGACGAATATATCCCAACCAATGGGTTTTTGGTGGTATTTGCAGGGAGACGAAAAAATCTTTCATATATTCAGTGCCCAACAGGAACAAAGATACTTAAATAGCGTGCATTAAAGAATGTATTCTTCCAGGAAGTGTTATAATATCAGATTTATGGAAAGCTTATTCCACTATAGAAAGAATAGAAGGGTATGATTTTAAGCATTATACAGTCAACCATTCTGAAAATTTCGTTGATCCTTCAACTGGAGCGCACACACAGTCGATAGAATCGTTATGGGCCGCGGCCAAAATAAGAAATAAAATAGAAGCTGGAACTAGAAGAACAATGTTGGATTCATATCTCTGTGAATTTATGTGGAGACAAAGGAATATGGGGAAAGACCTTTTTGAGGTTATATTGGAAGATATCGCTTCATTTTGGAAATTAGAATAAACTTTATATTAACAACGTGTTACTTTTTAATAACAGTTACTTTTTTTAATAACCGAATTGTGCATTAAACGAAAAAGACCCGATGTTTTTTCTTTCTTGGAGCTATAAGTATGTAGAATGCTGAGTATCTATGCCGATGGCTGTGGTTGATAAATTATTTAATTCGTTCACTGCCTCTATAAAGTGGGGGGGGGGATAACCTGGCGCTTGAGCGTCCTAAAAACCAGCCAGGCCTAAGTAACTTTTCTATTTATTTTATATTAAAGCCTACAATGCTTAAACCCTCCTCCTCGACTTTTGTAAATTTATTGCACGTAATAAATAAATAGATACAAGAAAAAATTAAAATATCGTAGCGCTATTTTTTTTCAGTTTCAATGGTTTCGATCAAGTTACAGTATAGTTATCTAAAGGCATTAAGAAGTTGATATAAACTGACTGCAACTCAAGAACCAAAACATAATATATATATTAGCTCTAGATTAAGAAGATAGGGGAGACTGTGTAGAGGAGACGTAGTGGATAAGTTATAATGATGGATAGTATTTGGTCAGCAGGTGGAGTCAATGATAACACAAAAATAAAAACTTTTTTAACAGTGCCAACATTTCGGGCTACGATATAGGCCATCTTCAGGACCCAGAAAATAACTATAACGAAATAACGAGGTCATCAAAAATGATTAATAACCAGCTGTTTTTTTTTTTACTTCTTCTTTTTTTGACTCTGTTATCGATACATATTGGAAGGAGGGGACTCTTTGATCAAACCATACATTTTGTAGAACAAATATTTTTACAAATAATTTAGATAATATCTTGAGATTTAACAAAAAAAAACCCAGTTAGTAATGAACTTTTGAGAATCATCATATCGACATATTTTATCCTTGCTACCTCTGTTAGCTACCACAATCGAGAATTTTCACACAGGAAATTGTTGGCCGTCTCATCGAAACGAAGCTAGTCACGAAGATTCAGCTTGATAGTAATCTAGTGCAAAAATGGACCATGGATCCTGGACTAGAACACTTAAATAGGCAAAAACCTGGCATTTAAGCATGATCTCGGACAAATCACCTACCTGTACTAGTGTTGTCCTAGAAACTGTATAGTCTCTAAGTGAAACCGAAAATCCTTCATGGGGCGTAGAGGTACAGTTTTTTGTTTTTTTAAAGAATATCATGATATAACTTAAGAATTGGGTAACTTAAGTTGATTTAGTGTGCATTACCGCCTTGAATCTCCAATGCGACAGTATATTTTTTTACTACTTCCATTAAAAAAAGAAATTTTAAGATGAATTAAGGTATTAAGGTCCCCCCGTCTCCATGGCAGCGGACCAACCCCCCCCCCATTTTACACCTTTCTCTCTAGTTTATTATATTTGATCTTATTAAAAAAAAAAATAACATATTACAAAATAAATGGAAACTTATTCTGAGGTAAATAAGGTTCGATTTTTGTCCACGGAATAGCGGATCAAACTAATGGAATCTGAGCAGATTGAATTATGTTCCATTACTGGGTTCCATCGCAATATAATAAGTCGCTAACCCTCAGGATAACCTTTCGGCTTTTAGTCTTCTTCCTTCACTAGTACCTCGTGTACTTTATTGCTACTTGTACAACAGTTTACAGAATGGTACAAGGACTGTATCTATGTACCATTAACTTTTATTTAAGTACACGTGGCGATAATTAAAATGAAGTTGTTTGATCAAAAGATAGAGTCGACAAGGTAATGGATTTATCGTTTCATTTTTTTCATAACTATGTCGTGGTACGAATTGGACAATATGTTTAGATAAATTAAAAAAAAGTACCTATATTTTATTTATTTTTTATGTACTACATATCCAATTTAACTAAAAATTATTTTTTTTTTCGATGGCTTAGTGGAGTCCCGAAGATCTACTCCATAAGTCCAAGTAGGTCTTATAATAGTCATGTATATGAGCCTTTTGTAATTAATTGAGAGCTTAAAGCGTTTGTCTAGTAAATGTTGAAGTAGCCTGAAACGGCGAGCGGTTTCTTGTCTTTTCAGTTTAGTATGAGAATTCCATGATAAACGTTTGTCTCGATGTAATCCTAAGTACCGGACCTGTTCTACAGGAATCAGTGGGATCTTATTAAACGATACGGGGGGACAGGAAGTCATTGGTTTACGAAATTTTGGTAACTTCTATGTTTCAGATGATATAAATACATTTTATTTATTCTATTTAGTAATTATCATTTAAGATAATTACATACTTATTATTTATGTTAATGTCCTAATTTTATGTTGGATTCATTTCCAGAGGTTGGTCGTGTGTTTACAAATTTCCTAATTAGTCAACTTAATATCTTTATAATAATTTTTAATGTATGGTGAATAAGGAATTATATACACTGTCAGTTATATCATCATAGTCGTTCCTCTCTACCGCTCTGCAGTGTGAGGTTTCTTTCTGTATAGCCCGGACCACACCGTACGATCTTCTACCATTTCTCTCCTTCTATTTCATTCCAGACTTCTCTTTGCGAAGCTATCCTTAATACCATCTTCCCAGGTACGTCGGGGTCTTCCTCTGGACCTTCTTCCTTCAACCTTAGCCTCGTATGTCATCTTGGCCAGCCTGTTATTTTCCATTCTTAAAACATGTCCAAACCATCTTAGACTGTTTTCTTCAATGACTTTTTCCGCAGGGTCCACTCCGAGGCTTGATCTAATGATCGAGTTGCGAATTCGGTCTCGTCTTGTTTTTCCCTCTGTCTTCCTTAGGGATCTCATTTCTGAAGCCTGGATCCTACTTTTATGTTTGGTGGTCAACGCCCAAGATTCCGAGGAGTACATATATATTAACATTAATATGGGGAGAAAAGTAGATTTATATACCCTCAACTTACATATACACAGTCAGTTATATACACTTATATATTATTTACACAGTTAAATCTTTAAACAAATATAGTTAATTTTGTTCTATATTACTTCATACATTGAGAAATTCAATTAGTGATTTAGATAGAATAAGAGATGCTCATAAAATATGTACATAACTTAAATTTAAAATTATCTGATAATACAGGAGTGAATTTAGAGTTCTTGGTGAAGTATGTCTTCCTCGGGTCTTGCCGTCTCTCCCACGCCACCTTCCCCATCTTTGCTACCACCGCCGATCTTAATAAGTCCAGTCCTGGATCCCTCCTCTTTCATATCTATTGAAATCCCTCACAAGGGGGTCTGTCTACCTGCCTTAGTGACCTAGTTCTTACAACCGTCTTATGCTTATTTTGTAAATTAATATTTAATTTTTATAATAATTCCCACAACGATACACAGGATAACTTTTTTTTATTAAGTTGTTTATTGAAATTTACAACTTTATAATAGAGAAACAACCCAATGGTAAACACTCGAATAACAAATTTAACTTGGAAGGTCACGAGGCCATCTTCTTTTCAGACGCCTCGGAGGATCATCGGGAATTGAAGAGGTAGTTAAGTTTGAAACTTGTGGGTTTGAGTGGGATTGATTTTCATGGGATTGAAGTTTGTCATGAATAGATTGATATCGGATTCGGGCCAGATCAGCAACAAAAGGTCATTAAGGTGATAATGGATTACTTTGTTCGTAAAAAAGTATGGAGCATTGAGGATTTTACGAAAGATTTTGGATTGTAAGGATTGAATAGGAGAGGAGTTCGATGGCTTAGTGGAGCCCCAAAGCTCTATTCCGTATGCACAGATTGGACTTATGATTGTCATGTATATGAGGCTTTTGTAATTAATTGGGAGTTAAGAGCGTTTCTCTAGTAAATGTTAAAGAAGCCTAGAGATTGTGTCTGTCTAGTATGGAGATTCAAAGTTAAACGTTTGTCAAGGTGTAGTCCTAAGTACCGGGTATGTTAGACAGGAATCAGTGGGATGTTATTAAACGATACAGGAGGAAATGAAGTCGTACATAAGTTTACGAGATTTAGGTGACCTATGATTTAATATCATTTCTCTAGCAGCCACAAATAACTTATACTAGTATTTCATTCTTCAGTCTATCTTTGAGACATAGAATCGATTATTTTCGAAACTAGGCCATGATGCTCCCCCTAATGTCCCCAGGCTTAAAAAGTTCTCAAGTAATTAAGAGCCTAAGGGCGGACTTATTCTGAAGCTTAGTGTTCTTATTGACTGGGACGACACAAAAATGTACTAAAATTATCTCGGGTATTTTTAGTCATCACGCGATTTCCGATGCTCTTTATCAATTCGATGAATCGATAGAGAATATTATTCCTACATTAAAAACGATGTTAGAATTTATTGTACCAAGGGTTTGGAGAAGTTAGAAATAGAATTCAAAATTGAAAAAACCATTCTAAAAAATAAAAATATATCTCGATTGTATAATAACTTTTTTGTCTTAAATTCTATGGCCAGAAAGAGGCTTCCCGATCACTGACTTTTTTTAATTTTTATTATTTATATTGATATTTACAACTATATTACAGTAATATAACTAGTAAATAGGCTAAGTGATACATAATGACATGATATAATGACAAGTAGAGAAACTACCCACTGGTAGTACTCAAATCGCTTGTTCAACTAAGAAGGTCACGGGGCCATCTTCTTTTCAGACGCCTCGGAGGATTATCGGGAATTGAAGAGGAAGCTAGGTTTAAAACTAGAGGGTTTGAGTGGAAATGAAGTTTGTTATGAAAGGATAGATAGCGGGTTCGGGCCAAATCAGCAACAAATGAGACATTAAGGTCGTTATGGATGATTTTATTCTTAACAAAATAAGGAGCGTTGAGGATTTTACGAAGGATTTTGGATTGTAGGGATTGGATACGAGAGGAATTTGATGGCTTAGTGGAGCCCCAAAGCTCTACTCCGTAAGTCCAAATAGGTCGTATGATGGTCATGTAGATGAGTCTTTTGTAGTTAATTGGGAGGTTAGAGTGTTTGTCTATTAAGTTTTGAAGTAGCCTGAAACGTCGAGCGGTTTCTTGTCTTTTAAGTCTAGTATGAGGATTCCAGGTTAATCGTTTGTCGAGATGCAACCCTAAGTATCGGATCTGTTCGACAGGCTCCAGTGGGATATTATTAAAGGATACTGAAGGGCAGGAAGTCATTGGTTTACGACGTAAGGTAAAAGTGATTTGATGGGATTTTTGAGAATTTATTTTAATTCTCAAGTTATGACACCATTCTTCAAGATCAGTGATATGGGATTGGAGGCTTTGGGATGCAATAATTGGATTGGTGTTGACTGATAGTACACATGTATCATCAGCATACGCGGTAAGGATAGTATTAGGATGAGTTGGGATGTCACCTGTATAAAAGATTGGGCCAAGGATACTACCTTGAGGACCGATCACTGACTCAAAACGAGATTAGTAAAATACGTATCATCCCTTGCTAATCCAAAATTACTGATGAAGATATGAAAATAAGAAACAGTTTTAAACTTTAAGTTGAAAAATGGGAGGTTAAGCCAGATACAAAAGCGCCGAGAACCGGAACAAAATGGAGCGAAAAGCTGAATTCACGTAGATAAGAAGAACAAGAACCCACAAACGTGAACCATCTTTACTTAACGTCTTCAAATTTGGCAGCTTTGCGGCTAATAATAATAATAACAACGTTATTAATTATGTAATATTGTATCGGCGTTGCCTAGAAACGGATCGAGGAATTACGTTTTGTTTAGTCTTCTGTAGTACTCGATATGTTAACCAATTCGAGACGACGATTTTTTTCGAACACGACCCCCTTGAGCGAATTTTTTTTTCCTTTTATTGTTCATTTGTAATTTAAAAAACATGTATACTATATGAATCACCCAATTCGTAAGTGAATTCACATAAATAAGACCATTCCACACCGGGTGTGCTCCTCGGAAAAATTTTCATTGCGAAGAGCGGATTCAACACCATGTTAGCAATGTAAGGTAAAAAGGAAAATAGATCATAAATACTCATCCTAATACTATCCTTACCACGTATGCTGATGATACATGTGTATTATCAGTCAACACCAATCCGGTTATTGCATCCCAAAGCCTCCAATCCCATATCACTGATCTTGAAGAATGGTGTCAAAACTGGAGAATTAAAATAAACTCTCAAAAATCGCATCTACCTTACGTCGTAAACCATTGACTTCCTGCCCTTCAGTATCCTTTAATAATATCCCACTGGTGCCTGTAGAACAGATCCGATACTTAGGGCTGCATCTTGACAAACGTTCAACCTGGAATCCTCATACGAGACTGAAAATACAAGAAACCGCTCGACGTTTCAGGCTACTTCAAAACTTACTAGACAAACGCTCTAAGCTCCCAATTAATTACAGAAGTCTCATCTACTTGACCATCATACGACCTATTTGGACCAACGGAGTAGAGCTATGGGGCTCCACTAAGCCATCGAATTCCTCTCGTATCCAATCCCTACAATCCAAAATCCTCCGTAAAATCCTCAACGCTCCTTATTTTGTTAAGAATAAAGTCATCCATAACGACCTTAATGTCCCATTTGTTGCTGATTTGGCCCGAACCCGCTATCTATCTTTTCATAACAAACTTCATTTCCACTCAAACCCTCTAGTTTCAAACCTAGCTTCCTCTTCAATTCCCGATAATCCTCCGAGGCGTCTGAAAAGAAGATGACCCCGTGACTTCTTAGTTGAACTTGTGATTTGAGTACTACCAGTGGGTAGTTTCTCTACTTGTCATTTTCACATGTCATTGTGTATCGCTTAGCCCATTTACTAGATGTATTTTTATTATACAGTTGTAAATATCAATAAATAAATTAAAAAAAAAAATTAATAAAATTTTCACTCAAAAATAGTTAGATAAAATCAAATCGCTATTTTGCTTTCAATAATAAAGAACAAGATATAGTCCAAAGAAAAATGAATAAAAAAATAAGTTGAATAATGAAATTACCAATAGTGAAACCAATACCAAATTTTGTTTTCCTGTAAAAAAAATCTTATTTCGACGACTAGCTTACTCAGAATAACTGATAATTGCACATTACTCTTATTGCACACACGGTGTGCAGGCCGTCTTGAATGGGTTAAATTACAAATGGTTTTAAAAATTGATAAATTTTAAAGCCAGTGTTCCTGATTTCTTTAAGTTTTTACATAAAATTTAGCACTATTTTTGAATTTAAATTCAATGCCTCGGTTTAAAAAATAAAACACAGTAGATTTTATTTAAATATTTCGAGTTTAGGACTGAAATTTCAATACAGAGAATTCAGTGAAATAAGATGAGGACATTTTTCTTATAAACTGCTAATTACATTTTTTATCTATTAAATATTATTCAATACGTTATGTTATTAAAAAAAACTTTACATTACTATAAATAAGAAGGCAAGTGTTATCAGTATCAAAATTATCATTGTTGAGGATATAAACAATGGCGGATAACAATCCCTGGGTACCCGCTAATACACAAGTACTCTTTTTTCATAAATATAGCTGATGTATGTTTTAATAGGTGCTGGTAATCTCAAGGTCCCTGGTTCGAGTCCGGCTAGGGCGGATCAATTATTTATGCTGTTATTAGCCATAGATCGATCGCGTACAATTGCAAGGGGCAGTCCAAGCCCACGCCTTAATTGTAGGAAGAACTTTGTACATTCTAAGTATTCTTCCGCCAAATTGAACTTCCTTCCTGTTGTTGATTGAAGTTGGTAAGAAAGCTGTGAAAATTCTTCCTTTATCAGGTCCGAGGAAACATCTAGGGGATCAAGTTAACTCTTGCCTTGATTAAATTTGGTCTCATATAGACATTCCCTCTGGTAGAGAAGTGGGTCTATTCTTCCACGGGAGACTGTAGAATGTAATGTTATTATTATCTAGGGCCTTCAAAACAATATGAATTTAAATATATGAATTTTTTTGAAATAATCTATACATATAATAAAAAAAAGTCCTCGGCCGCGTTTGTTCGCGGTAAACTCAATAACTACTGCACGGAGTTTCTTGCGGTTTTAACCAATAGATAGAGTGATTCACCAGGAAGGTTTAGGTATGTAATTTGTCGAGGTTTTGTGTAAATGGGTTGGAATTTCGATGGGTTTCACCGAAGACCCTGCTTGCCTAATCCCGTGCAACTATCTAACGTGCAAGATAATAAATCCGTATATAAAGAAATATTTTGTTTTGTTTTTATTTTTATAATTTCTATATAATAACGTATATAATACTTGCTCCCTTGTCCGCCTACTGTTAAACCAATTTTGCAAATTATGAAATTGCTCTCTTAATTGTACCTCAGTAGGTACTGAGTGTTCTAGTGTACGTACCTTGATATTATTCTAGAAATTGAAGTTCAGTTTAATACTTATTTTGGTAATTAACCCTATCCTTGTTGCTTTTGATAGCGGCCATTTTAGTGACGTCAGTGTTCCAATGTTAATGTTAATGAGGATTCCAAGTTAAGTGTTTTTCAAGGTGTAATTCTAAGTACCGGCCTGTTCTACAGGAATCAGTGGGATGGTATTAAGTGACACAGGAGGACAGGATGTCGTTGGTTCACGACGAAGGGGAAACGGAAATTAAATTTAGAACTAAAATGAAATGATTACAAGAGGAATAATTATTGGTGTAAGTAACAGCTGTTTGTAGTTGATTTTGATGATTCCTCTCTGTTTACCATGGACGTACACTTCCATCAATTAAGTTTCCTGCTTGGATTTGGGAGCCTCCTTCACGAATTGCGATATTTTCCTAAAAATATTTGAAGTGCCTGTATTAGAACCGTAGATCTTAAAAAGCCAGACTGGTGCATTCGCGTGATGATTTTTACCCCAATAGCACTGCAGAGTGGGAACGAAGTTGAACTGTGATTAATCTTGCGGAGGAAAAACAGCTGCAGCGATTATCTTGAACGTTTTTTTATTTTTAGCATCTCTCTGAATTATTAATGCCTTTCACGAACAAGGATTAAATGTAAACTTTATATTCATGCAATGTGAGTTATAGCTCATCTTATAGTATAAATAGTGTCACAGTTCAACTGTCTTTCGCTTTAAATTCTTATTTGCTTAGAATATCCGGTGGAGCGGGATTGCCCGAATCCGTTTGTTGCAGATAATTAATTTAATCTGTTAAGAGCTGGGGATGTATCCTATGGTGTCTGGTTCACCACTAACACTGGAAGTTCGAGTCATTTGAACAATTATATTGTACAATTAGAACAATGGGGCTTGTTCCGGACAATTTTATTAATTGTTTATTAGTTCAAGGGATTATTAATTTTATTATTACACCATGAAATATTAAAAATAGTTTATTTGTTGTTGTACTGACCAGCAATCGTGGCTCCATGCAGGACTAGCAATGTGGCCCAGAGTACCATCACTAGAGGACATGGAACCCCAGTCCCCTCTCCTTAGAGCCCATCTGAAACATATAAATAATATTTTTAAAAACATAAGCAAACATCATAAAAATCATCTCTTGTAATCGTTTTACAAGCCGTTCTTTTATACAACGTAAAAATGTTCGGATGTTTTAACATTAAAATCTTTTTTTTCAGTTTCAGTGGTAGAACATCTTATAAAATATTCAATAAATCAGGGGTGGCCAACCCCAACGTGTCCTTCCCAGCACATTTTTCCGGCCTGCAAAATTATAACGCCCAATTTAGTGAAAACTAATATATTAAATGAATATACTATTTTTAATTTTATTAAAAAACATTATTAAAAAAAATATATTTTAAAATATAAAATGATTTAAAATAGCATAGCCATAATATAGTCCTTATATTTAAACTAAAAAAACAAAAAAAAAAAAAAACCTGTACCACTACAACCCATGAAGGGTCTGGGGTTCAGTACATGGTAGAGACTGTACTGTTTCATGGACAACGGTTCTGCAAGGAGGTGACTTGTCCTAGGTCACGCTCGACCGCCAGATTTTCCCCCCTTATTTTGGGTACCCTATTTTTATAATATTTTATAGAGGCTGGGTGGGCCCCAGGAGGGTCCTAGATCCTATATGACCCATCTCCCGCTGCAAACAAACTAAATAAAAATCATGGCCTACAGCGGGAATTGAACCAGGATTTCCGGCATGGTAACTCAGTACTCTACCACTGAGCCACTCCTCTCCCTTTTAAACTAAAAGCGCTATGTTATTCTATAACTTTAATGATCCCTTCTCTTTTAAATCGTCTATAAATTATTTCTATATTATTCTTTATCTACCTTTTCCAAATACAATTCATTAGATTAATTTTATTACCTTCTATATTACTTATTTGATTATCCCCTCTGTTATTATATTTATCTAAATGGTTTCCAATATTTAATTTTATTATTCACATATGTATTTTTATTCTTTGCAATTTGTCATATTTAATTTATTTGTGTCTGTATCTGTATCTAAAAGACTTGCAATGTGCGTCAAATCCTGGTGTATAGAATTAATAGCTCTCTCGTTATTTAATAGAATTTTTTCTGGCCTCCACCCGAACCACTTTCTATATTATTCTATATTATTCAACTAATATTACTCAAAATTATAAATAAATAATAAATTCTCTTTTAAGTTTCCACGGCCACTATTTATACAAAAAACTTCATTTGTTTCTTCTGGTTTAGACCGTGTCGGTAAATTCTCTACCAACGTTTCACCAGACATGCTGCTGACTTCCTCAAGGCTTAATTGAGACTGAAGATGTCCAGCTAACCCGCGGCCTTATATAGTAGCCACTCAGGTCCACTCGTGATTCATCGGTTCCTTCCGTTAGTCGATCGGGTTTCTTCGGATCCGGGGTCGGAGTCTGTTTTTCCATGCCTGTGATTGGCTGGTTTCTGATTGCTTGGGGTCTGATACATAGAACAGAAGAAAGACAATCAACAAGAACAACAAATTAACCCAGCAGCGACAATCAAGCCGAAATCAAGCCTATCAGACCCCAAGCAATCAGAAACCAGTCAATCACAGGCATGGAAAAACAGACTCCGACCCCGGACCTGAAGAAACCCGATCGACTAACGGATGGAACCGATGAATCACGAGTGGACCCGAGCGGCTACTATATAACACCGCGGGTTAGCTGGACATCTTCAGTCTCAATTAAGCCTTGAGGAAGTCAGCAGCATGTCTGGCGAAACGTTGGTAGAAAATTCACCGACACAGTCTAAACCAGAAGAAACAAATGAAGTTTTTTGTATAAATAATAAAATGTTTAAATTACACATCATTTATTTTTAATTATATATCTTTAGATTTTTCGTTTTTGTAATTATTTCTTCTTCTATTATATTTATGTTG
This sequence comes from Troilus luridus, assembly GCA_964056705.1. Lineage (NCBI taxonomy): Eukaryota > Metazoa > Arthropoda > Insecta > Hemiptera > Pentatomidae > Troilus > Troilus luridus. The sequence goes on from OZ057413.1 coordinate 4,075,929, forward strand.
AGTGTCTTGTTTATTTAATGTCACTTCATACTGCTATGGCTAATCGAACGATATTACATTGGGAGTTCTACATTTACAATTAGGATAGGGATTTTTAACGAATACCTTACATCGTACAACCTCAGGACTCCCGTTTAACGTCCCTACCGAAGGACGGCGTAACTAAGGATTTTTTAAAGGGAGTACATTTTTTTTTACAAATCCTAGGGCCACCTACCGGGCTACGAACCCGCGACTTGGGCTTAGTAGTTTGTTATGCTAATCACTAGACCACAGGTCCTTTGTATCTTGTTTATTCAGCCATATGGAGCGGAGTGGCTCAGTGGTAGAGCACTGAGTTGTCGTCATTCCGGAAATCCTGGATCAAATACACTGCGGGCTTTTTATTTACTATTTAGTCTGTTTGCAGCCGGAGATGGATCATATAGGATCTAGGACCCTCCAGAGGGCTCACCCAGCCTCTATTAAATATTATCAAAATAAGGGGGAAAATCTGGCGGTTGAGCGTGACTTAGGACAAGTCACCTCCTTGCAGAACCGTTGTCCATACACCAGCACAGTCTCTACTATGTACTGAACCCAAGACCTGCTTACGGGCTGTAGTGGTACTGGTATTATTTTTTCATCCTTGAAGAAGACTTGCAACTAGCGTCGACCGGTAGGTTTCTAATAAATAATTTTACTATTTTAGGAACTATTTTTTTACCTCCACTCGGACAATCTTCATTTTTTTTTTTTTAATAGTCCTGTTTTTTTCGCTCTGATTAGTTAAAATTGGGTGCACTCTACCGGCGATTCTTTTATTACCTGCTGGGCGTTTTTATACTTTTCCCATGTGGGTATTTCATATGAAAGAAATTATAGAAGAAAGCCAGGGGTGTATTGGCTGGCACTGTCCCAACACTGAGTCGGCAAAGTATTATTTCTTTTCATCCCGTCTTTTTGGAGGGAGCGAGTTAGCTCAGTGCGTAGAGTGGTGAGTTGCTATGCCGAAAGCCCTAGTTCAAATCCTGCGGGGGTAGATAAATTATTTAATCTTTTAACTGCTACGGATGTATCCTGTGGGATTAACAGACCCTCCTGGGGATCAACCATTCTTTAAAGTGGGTACCCATTCTAAATACCCCCTTCCTGCACACCCGTATCCTTAGAAAAATAAGAGAATAAAATAGAATACAGTAGAACCTGGATAAGTGGAATACCTCTATAAGTGGTAAAAAAAACTCTATAACTGGAATGTTTCCACCTCTATAAATGGAATAAATTTTTGTGGAAATCGCTTCTGTAAATGGGACAATTTTTGTATTTACCTCTATAAGTGGAATTTACATTAAAACATACTAAGGAAAGGTGAAGGGATAGATGGGTTTGTTTTGTTTTGATTGGTACGTAAAATGTAAACATTAAGCACATGTAGATTCGATTATGTTTTTTTCCACGGGCGATCAACATTATTACGCCCTTTGCACCTTATACTACGGTATTTTAATTTGTATTTACTTTTTTAATTTTCTTCGGATTGCATACTAATTATTACCTTTATTTATTTCCTAATTTTGTCTTTATTTGCGTCTTATATTTTGTGGTATTGATGTATTTCTTTAAAAAGATTTATTATTTTATCTATTGTATTTTTTGAATCTTCTAGTGCAAGTTCTATAGACCGGGGTATTTTATTACTTTCAAAGGTTTTTTGTAGTAATGTACAGTCTTCTGTTTTATAGTCAGTGGTATTTGACATGATTCGCAATGTGGTTGGGGCTCTTTGGTAATCAAATATGCATGAGTGAGGTTGGAATGGCCGATCCTCAGTCTTGTCGCAACTAATTCTTCTCTTCTATTCCCTCTTATAGCACTTATCCACTTCTTCGTACTTTTTTTATATTTCTTAGTTTGTTAGTCAGTGAGATTTCTTCCCACATGGATTCCCAATTTTTCCTGATCCTGTTCTTTAAAAATACCTTTACATCGGTGGGCTCATATATTTGAAGAGGTGGCCAATTGGTCATAGCAGCTTCTTTGCCAGCTTTATCCACAGCTTCATTTCCATTTATTCCGGAGTGTCCAGGGGTCCAGGAGAAAAGTAATGTGTTTTTTAAGATATTTTAATATTTCTATATAATTCCGGATTTTGTTTATTGTTTGATCGGATTTGTTAAAGTTTGATATGCTTTGAAGTGCCGACATTGAATCTGTACAAATTAAAATGTTTGGATGTGCACTATTAATTTATAAGAAAAGAGCTGTAGAAATTGCCTGAAGTTCTGCAGTGTATATTGTTGAGTATGGAGGTAATTTATATTTTTTGGGTGTCCCATTCAAAATTATTGCGAAGCCTACATTTTCATTTTTCTTGGATCCATCGGTATATATTATTTCATAATCTGAATATTCCAGTATCTTCTTGTGAAATTGAAGGTAGTTTGATCCTGTGCTCTTATGTTTTAGGTCTATTTCATAATTTTGATGTTTCCACGGGGGTAATCGGAAGTCAGGGTCGGCTTTAAGCACATGTATACAACGGCTGATGATGTCCAAATAGATTCGGAAACAGAGTTATTAGATACCTATGAGAAGCTTCCAACATTTAAACAGTATATTCACATGGATGACGAACTTATAACAGCAGGATAACTGAATTATGGAATCCTATAAATCTAAAATGGCAGGTGACAATAAAAATTTGGACAAGAAGAAGAAGTCAAGAAAATGCAGAAGAGTCAGAGACGACACCAATCACCAAAAATGATGTACTAAATTTTATTGAGTAGTAATGGTAATGAATAAAGGAGGTGATGATTATATGACATGGAAAAATAAAAAAAATTTCTAAAATTAATTTAGAAAATAAAAAAGTAAAGTGCCAAAAAAAAAAAGTGATTACTTTCACTAATACAATTGTACATATATGTGCAACCCCCATTGTTTTATTTTCATATTACAAAATTATGTAATAATTATAATGATTGTTTAAACATTTTATGTATGTATGTTTTTTTGTGTGTACTACATACACAGGTAATAAATTTGTACATTTTTTAAAAATTACCAGTTGTTTAAGAACCGCTTTTAGTGGTATATGCAACCTTAATGACCTGGTTAAGTGGAATACCTCGTGGGATTGAAATCCTGTCATCAAGAGATTCCACTTATCCAGGTTCGACTGTTGAAAAGTAGCTTTATTCTGGGACTAAGTCCCTTCAGAATAACAAACATGGACACAAAAAGAAACATAATATATATACTACATGGAATAATTAATATAAATATATACTAATTATTATTTTATATTGAGCTTGTGCAGCGCATCATATGTTTTGATTAATAAATTATTGTTCGGAGCGTCAGTATACGTGAAAACCAGATTAATGTTAATAACTTAAATTTAAAAATACTGACATCCCAACCCATCCTAACACCTTCCTCTCCACCTATCCTGATGACACATGTGTGTTATCAGTTAATAACGACCCATATATTGCATCCCAATCCCTTCAATCACATTTATCAAGCCTCGAAGAATGGTGTCGGAATTGGAGAATTAAAATCAATTCCAACAAGTCCAATCAAATTACCTTTACCCTTCGCCGAAAACCTCTGACTTCCTGTCCTACTGTATCCTTTAATAGTACTCCACTTATCCCTGTTGAACAGATCCTCTACCTAGGACTCAACTTAGACAAACGTCTTACTTGGAACCCTCACACAAGACTGAAAAGACAAGAAACAGCTCGACGCTTCCGACTACTTCAACACATATTAGACAAACGCTCAAAGCTTCAGATCAATTACAAAAGCCTTATTTATGTTACTGTTATAAGACCTATATGGACTTACGGAATTGAACTATGGGGCTCCACCAAACCATCAAATTCCTCTCGTATTCAATCCTTGCAATCCAAAATCCTTTGCAAAATCCTAAACGCTCCTTATTTTGTCACAAATAAAACCATGACGTCCCATATGTTACTGATTTAGCCCATTTCAGTTCCTATCATTCCATAATAAACTCCAGGCCCATCCAAATCCCGTCTGAAGAGAAGATGGCCTCGGGACCTTCTATAATAGAAATATAATTAGAGTGCTGTCAATGGGTAGTGCCTCTACACGTCCTTTCATGTATTTATTTATTCATACAGCCCTTGTACTAGATGTATATATTACAGTTGTACAATTCAATAAAATAATTTAAAAAAAAAATTGAAATTTGAAATTTAAATAGTTAAGACTATAATTCATTTCTGAGTTATTCCAAAGTTTTGAGTTTTCACTTCTGTCGGAAGTCCTCATCGGATAGTCTATTTAAATTTTTTTTTATACCGTTTTCGAATTCCACTCATCGCCTCTTTAATTGCAATTGCCTACTATAAAATTGAACAGATGCAAACAATAAAAAAGAGAAAAAGAGCAAAGGGAGAAGAAAGATTTGAAAGAGGCGCTGACTTATTGCTTAGGAATAATTGAAAAGGTTAGAAAAATAGGCTTGAGCTGGAATTGATTGGAATTTGGGCGCCAGGAAAATGAGTTTTCCGAATGAACTTACTCCTGAATGATTTACGAACCGATTACTTGAGAATGGTGTGGGCGAAATCGATATAATTTATATATCGATATAAAGGGTATATTTTTAGATTAATTATATTTTAATATTATATTTCTTGAGGGGGAAACAAGACAAGTACCAGTACAACCGATGAAAGGTCCTGGGTTCAGTACATTCTAGACACTGTACTGTTTCTAGAACAACGGTTGTGCAGGGAGGTGATTGTTCTGTGATGAAAGGTCAACACACCCTGGTTGCAACAATGCAAAATGTGTAATTATAGTTTTTATTTATTTATTCGGGTTTTTTACAATTAATGGATACCCAAAATCTTTTCCGCCAATCCTTCCTATCGGCCAATTCCTCTTCTTCCTCATGCTGTCATTCCTTCTCTTGCATCCTCCAACCATGTCTTCGCCTGTCTTTCTCTCTTTCTTCTATAATTTGGTTTATATAGAAAGAGTTTCTTTGGCTTCCTATTGTCGTTCATTCTCATCAAGTGGCCAAACCATTGAAGCCTCCTGGCCTCTATTTCATATAATTATATTGTACACCAGATATATACAGGAGTGTTAATTTTATCTGACTATATTTGGAACTATAATTCACTGTAATCTTGTTTTTTTCACTGTTATGATATGAATATGTGAATAATAAATTCTGTGAACGTCACCAAAAAAAAGTTTTACTAAACTTCTAAAACCATTTAAGTATTGGTCAATGGAGGGTGACCCAACCTAAAATTGCTGTGAACCCCAACCTAAAATTGCTGTGAACCCCGGTGTCCATGGTAGAGCCCCAGGCTGCCCATAACCAGTCCTTAAGGATCAATTCATCAGTTTCTTTTCTTCTAATATATACTCGGGTTCTAGGACAGTGACAAATCGGTCTCGATCCAAGGATGATGGCTGTTCGGGGTTCTACATTTCTTTCCCCGAACCAGACCATCCTTGAAGCTAACCTCCGAATGGCTTTATTATTTAGATACGTATTTCATTACATAATATGTATATTATTATTGCATAATATTGAAAGATAAATCTATTTCATTTATAAAATATTTTTGTTTTGAAGTGAAAAGATTTGCCCTGGCCGAAATTTGAACCGTGGTCGTCTGCGTCTCCGTCGCAGTGCTCTAAACCACCTAGGGGTCGTATCCCAGTCAGGCAAATCCGTTCTCTTCACCGATTTTATATCCCCGTATTCTCGCAGTTTTTGTGATGTATGTTTAGACTGGGATACGATCTCTGGTAGCTCAGTAGTTTAGAGCACTGCGACGGAGACGCAGACGATCCGGGTTCGAATCCCGGTCTTTTTTTTTTTTATTCTCTTTATTTCCAGATCGGCTATTCCTAGCCTTACATGGTTTTTTTAATAATGAAATTTTAAGATTTAACACTTAGTGAAAGTGTGGGTTTCGTCTCATGCAAGAGACACCCCTAACTGTACATTATCAGATTATTTACAGAGAAGATGTAAATATATAATAGCGTTTTTTCATATAAAAGAATAATAGTAGTTTGAAAATAAAGCATGTAAATAAGTAAACAAAAATAACATTAATGTAATAATAAACAGAACTATAGTACTATAAAACGGAAAACTGAAAGAAAACAGGATTATATTACATTTTGTTAAAGCGATTGGTGAGAAACGTTATCTATTGAGATCACATCAGAATATCTTTCAAGAGTCTTGGTTTTAGTCTTGGGGGAATCCCGGTCAGGGCAAATCTTTTCTCTTCAAAACAAAAATATTTAAAAATTATAACAATTAATAAAAAAAAAAAATATTTTATTCATTATTAAAGCTCATAATAATAAGCCTTAAGTAATGATTTTAGTATTCTGTTCGATTTATTTACTTTTTGTAATTTTACTCGTTTTCTTAATAAATAAAAATATATAGATCGAGAAAAACAATATATTACAAATAAATTGTATGAAGCAAAAGTGAAAAGGAAATGAAGTGGATTAAGTATAACGCAAGAATCTCATTTCTGTATTTATGATTGTTCTTCAACTGTTGTTTTTTATTTTTATTTTATTACATCAACGATTAACTTCAAATTGTGCTGTAATAAAATATGTTAGCCCTATTCCTTCTTATCGGGTTTCTGCTACAGGACTGTAAAAGCGCTTTACTTGGTTGAAGTTGTAAACTTTACTTTGCGCCATTAACAGTTCACACCTGGCTTCCACTATAGAGGTAATAAACTGAACACTAGCAACACTACTTGGGAGTTCTTATATATATTTATTTACTTTTGGTAAATAAAGTTGATATAAAGTATGTTTTCAGTCCTTTCAATATCAATGTTTTTATTGGAAACATCTACTAGTGTTAATTTTTTTTTCGTGAAAAGGCTCAATGCTTAATACAGACTTTACCTCATTTAATTTCTCAGAAAGAGCAGCTTTGAAGTATATTTCGTAAAATGTTTATCACCGATACCTAGAACTTCTTCATAAAGGAAGGGAGAGGAGTGGCTCAGTGGTAGAGCACTGAGTTGACAAATCGGAAATCCTGGTTCAAATCCCGCTGCGGGCAAGACTTTTATTTAGTCTGTTAGCAGCCGGAGATGGATCGAATAGAAACTAGGACCCTCCTAGGGCTCACCTAGCCTCTATAAAATATAAAAATATGGTACCCAAAATAAGGGGGGGAAACTGGTGGTTGAGCGTGACCTTCCAGAACTGTTGTCCATGAAAGAGTATAGTCTCTACCATGTACTCAACCCCAAACCCGTTCACGGTTTTTATTCATAATTTTTCATCATCTAGTGAACAATGAGCAAAATATGTTTTTTTACTGAAATAAAATATAGTTTTGGTAGTTGAAATACCTCATCATGTCTCTTGTATAAATCTGTACCAATATTATCCAGGAAAGGTTCATGGTTCAGTACATACTAGTATTTAAGGCTGTACTGTTTCTTGGACAACGGTTGAGCAATGAGGTGATTTGTCTGAGATAACGCTCAACCGCCAGGATTTTTCACTTTCTAGAGGCTGAGTTAGCCCTAAGATGTATCGAGATCCTATATGCTCAATCAATGGCTGTTTACCCGGAATATTTAGCAAAGCAACTCAACGCTTTAAACACTGAGCTTCCTCATTCATGTATCTACTGTATTTTCAAGGCAAAGAAACATTAAATTATTTAGTATGTTTGGAAAAGCAAATAATTAATATAGAAGTGCATACAATAATTTTCTAGACATGAGAGAGATAAAAATTAAACTGTCTCTAAAATCAATACAGGGAAACAAAAACACCTGTTGATACTCCGCATATTTACATATCTTCAGGAATGGAAGATCGACAAAGCAAAGGAGACACAAACACAAAAAACAAAACTAAATAAAATAAAGCAAATCAGAGCGAAAATCCACTATGGCTCAAATAAAACAATGAAATAAAGTAGAGACTGTACTGTTTCGTGGAATACGGTTCTGCAAGGAGGTGACTTGCCTTAGGTCACGCTCAACCGCCAGATTTTCCCTTATTTTGGGTAACCTATTTTTATAATATTTTAAAGAGGCTGAGTGAGCCCCAGGAGGTTCATAGATCCTATATGACCCATCTCCGGCTGCACACTAAATAAAAGTCTTGCCCGCACCGGGATTGAACCAGGAGTTCACTCCGCTCCCTATGGCTCAAACTGTACTGAAAAGTTAAAGAATTCAGTAACAATTTTCTTTTTGTTTTAGTTTTTCAATATCCATGGTATTGAGCTCTGTATATGGTATTTTACAATATCTACTGTAATGTGCTGGTTATCATAAGAACCTTCTATGACCAAGATCGCGGGTTCACAGCCCGGCAGGTGGATTTTTCAATTGGGAATTAATTATCTTTGTTTGTGCCATCCTTCAGGAGGGGCATAAATTAGGGGTGCCGAGCCTGTGCGGTGTCAGTTACTCGTTAAAGATCTTTATCCTAATTACACTTGGATGGGGAAAATTGAGGACTCCAAAAGAAGAAACACTTTAGTTGTAAATATTTGCTATTTTCAGTTCGACTCGTAAATAAAATATTTCTGGAATGCTTGTCAATTACAAACGTAGAGCTATGTACTAATGAACTAGCCGATAAGAGATATGACCTACCGCCCGGACATAAGTCTTCCTTTGTTCGGGAACAAAGGGACCTCCACAAAGGAACGACCGCTCATAGTTTGTGCAGCCACATTGATTCGTTCCTACCTGATGGTAGGAGGCTTAGGAGCTATTATCTCCTCTTTCACATCTTGGCCTGATTAGCTTTGATACGTTTTAATTGTCGACTCTAATCTAATTCTAAGTATATAATCAAGGAAAAAACGTTTATTCGAGTTTTGATGAGGAGGATTTCCGATCAACTTTATTTCATAATATTGTTATTGACCTTAATGTCCCATTTGTTGCTGATTTGACCCGAACCCGGTATCTATACTTTCATAACAAACTTCATTTCCACTTAAACCCTCTAGTTTCAAACCTAGCTTCCTCTTCAATTCCCGATAATCCTCCGAGGCGTCTGAAAAGAAGATGGCCCCGTGACTTCTTAGTTAAACTTGTGATTTGAGTACTACCACTGGGTAGTTTCTCTACTTGTCATTTTCACATGCCATTATGTATCGCTTAGCCCATTTACTTGATGTATTTTTTTTGATACAGTTACAAATAAATTTAAAAAAATAAAATATTGTTATTATCATTGCAATTAAAAATTCTATTTTGAATAATATTCTAAACTCTAAATGACGAATTAATAAGTTTAAGTACTTAAAAAATTACTTAACTTCTAAACATTTTAAAAAACAACCCCTCGGCCGCTTCTGTTCGCGGTTAACTTAATAATTACTGCACGGATTTTCATGCGGTTTTCACCAATAGCTAGAGTGATGCACCAGGAAGATTTATAATTTGTCGAGGTTTTGTGTAAATGTGTTGGAATATAACGATAATTGTCTGAAATGTTGGAAAAAGTATATCCTCCTGTGGAGATTTCATCGAAGACGCTATCTATCTATGTATACATATTAGAAGTAAGGAAGAAAATAGTTGGGGGTGCAGTCAAATGAAAACACTAAATAAGCAACCACTTATTTAGTGTTTTCATTTGACTGCACCCCCAACTATTTTCTTCCTTACGTCTACTCTCCAGTCAACCATCCCCTCGCTTCTCATATACATATTATAAAACAAAGTCCACGGCTGCGTCTCACAGTGGAACGAGCGTTAGGGAGGCTTGGACATTCATTAATATCTCCGCTTCTGGTTTTCCTAGAATAAGGCTATTGCTACGGTTTTAAACCTTTTTGAATGGAGTATTTAATTATATGATAAACAGGATCAAACATTTTAGGGGAAACGTGTCAAAATTCTAGATTTGATATTTCGATGTTCGATAATTTATTATCTAACATTGTACCTATATACTACCAGAATGGGTACAATACAGTATTCTATGGAAAGACAGATACATAGGTATTAAATAAAGTTATACAAAGGAAAAAGTAACAAACCAAATAATTTAATTACTAAACAAAAACAATAGTATTTGATAATTACTTTTGTTAGTTAATATACTAGGCATAATTGTCAAAATTATAATAAATGTAGTTGCCTATATAAAATTGTTTTATTTAAATAACAAAATAAAAATTTAAAAAATAAATAAATAAAAATGAAAAAACTTGACGATTTGTTGTAGGGACTATTGCACCTATGTGCACCATTACACATATGTCGTTCAAATACCATACACAAACTAAGTTTCATTGTTAATACTATTATGTTAGATAAGGATTCGGATAAATGAATGTAAACAAACATTGGTAAACAAAAGAAAACTTGCGAAAAGTAGACGCCAATATCAACAGAAATTATTTTAAATTAATTCTCAAGGCCCATAAAATAAAAAGAAAAAAATCATTTTCTCGGAAAATAGCACCTAGTAGCAAAATCCGACTAATGGAAAAAAAACTTCAAACATTCTAGTTATTTACTGTGAAGGTAGTTTTTTGGGCGAGTTTGAGCGATTTTCGCAATTGATTATTTTAGTTTTATCCCCCAATTTTCACCGAAAAATCCCAGACGTTTGAAATAATCCCAAGTTTTATTTGCCTAAAATATCTTATTATGGATGAGTTTTTTTCCAGTAGGTGCACGATTAATTTAATGCATTACCTCAAACAATGGATTGCTTTAAAAATATGAGTTTTTAGAAAAATTTATATTTCAATTCAGAATTTTTCATATAAGATTTAATTTCACAATTAATTTATCTATGGATTTTGTTGAAAAGAAGTATAAAGTATAATTTCAGATCAAAATAAAGGACAAATTTAGTTATTAGAGAATTGGTCCAATGTCCAACAAATGCGTTGACTCGTTCCACTGTGCGTCTGTCTGTTCCCGTTAAACTCAATAACTATTGCACGGATTTTCATTCTGTTTTCACCAATAGATAGAGCGATTCGCGAAAATTGTTTTGGTATGTAATTTGTCAAGGTTTTGTGTAAATTGTTTGGAATATAACAATAATTATTTGAAGTATAGGAAAAAGTATAGCTTCTAGGGAGGTTTCATGGATGATACTGCTTAATCCCTTTGTCATATAACGAAACAATGCATGGCGGTATATTCCTCTTTTATAGATCTACAAAAAATTCAGAGATAGCAGATATCTATCTTTTAAGGTAAACTTACTATTAATTTACCCCTTTAATCTTCTAAAAAATTGATAACGTACAATGCGGTATTTAGATGAGTACAGTATTAATCCTTATCAATTTATATAGATTAATTACCTTAGCATTTCATGGTCATTATTAGAATATTTTATGCCATATAATTTTTTTTTTTTTTAATTATTTTATTGAATTGTACAACTGTATTGTATGTATATATATATTGTACAACAATTTTGCATTGTTGCACCCAGGGTGTGTTGACCTTTCATCACAGAACAATCACCTCCCTGCACAACCGTTGTTCTAGAAACAGTACAGTCTCTAGAATGTACTGAACCCAGGGCCTTTCATCGGTTGTACTGGTACTTGTCTTGTTTCCCCCTCAAGAAATATAATATTAAAATATATTTAATCTAAAAATATACCCTTTATATCGATATATAAATTATATCGATTTCGCCCACGCCATTCTCAAGTAATCGGTTCGTAAATCATTCTGGAGTAAGTTCATTCGGAAAACTCATTTTCCTGGCGCCCAAATTCCAATCCATTCTACCTCAAGCCTATTTTTCCAACCTTTTCAATTATTCGTAACCAATAAGTCAGCGCCTCTTTCAAATCTTTCTTCTCCTTTGGCTCTTTTTCTCTTTTTTATTGTTTGCATCTGTTCAATTTTATAGTAGGCAATTGCAATTAAAGAGGCGATGAGTGGAATTCGAAAACAGTATAAAAACAAGTTAAATAGACTATCATGAGGACTTCCCACAGAAGTGAAAACTCAAAACTTTGGAATAACTGAATTCTTTTTTAAAATCAGAAATGAATTATAGTCTGAACTATTTAAATTTCAAATTTTTAATTTTTTTTTTTTAAATTATTTTATTGAATTGTACAACTGTAATATATACATCTATATGAATAAATAAATACATGATAGGACTTGTAGAGGCACTACCCATTGGCAGCACTCTAATAACATTTCTGTAATAGAAGGTCTCGAGGCCATCTTCTCTTCAGACGCCTAGGAGGATTGCCCGGGATGGAATTGGAACCAAGGATGGAAACTAGTGGGTTTGGATGGGTCTGGAGTTTATTATGGAATGATAGGTATCTGGAATGGGTTAAATCGGTAACATATGGAACGTTCAGGTCATTATGGATGGTTTTATTTGTGACAAAATAAGGAGCGTTTAGGATTTTGGATTGCAAGGATTGAATACGAGAGGAATTTGATGGTTTGGTGGAGCCCCATAGTTCAATTCCGTAAGCCCGTATAGGTCTTATAACAGTCACATAAATAAGTATTTTGTAATTGATCTGAAGCTTTGAGCGTTTGTCTAGAATGTGTTGAAGTAGTCGGGAGTGTCTAGCTGTTTCTTGTCTTTTTAGTCTTGTGTGAGGGTTCCAAGTAAGACGTTTGTCTAAGTTGAGTCCTAGGTAGCGGAAGTCATGGGTTTTCGGGGAAGGTTAAAGGTAATTTTATGGGACTTTTTAGAATTGATTTTAATTCTCCAATTCCGACACCATTCTTCGAGGCTTGATAAATGTGATTTAAGGGATTGGGATGCAATATATGGGTCGTTATTAACTGATAACACACATGTGTCATCAGCATACGTGGAGATGAAGGTCTTAGGATTGGTTGGGATGTCAGCGCTATATAATTTAAATGAGTATCTTATGGGTTATCGCAAAAAATTTACGCGCCTAAAAATAAATTAGTATTTAAAGAAATCTTTTGTTTTGTTTTTATGTTTATAATATTTACATAATAAAATTGGGTGGGTCGCTAGTTTAATTAATAAAGTAATATCTTAAATACAAAATAGTAATCAATCCAATTGACCATATGTGTGTGTTTTAATATTTCTGATAAATGATTTTAATGGTTATAAATTATTATTAAAAATACGAATGAATTCTGTGGAATCTACTGACCCGCTTTGGGCTCACCAGACAAAACACACACAAAAAAAAAATTTAATAAAATTATATTAAGCGGTGAACAGAATGGTAAACGTCAGAAGTGTAGCCCGAAACGTAGGATCTAATAATGGGTTTGGGTTTCGGTAACATTCGTTCGAAGCAGGTTTTTAAGCAGAAATTGATAGCCTTCGGGTTCGCTAAGCTCTCAATTCTATTACCCGTACGTAATTCTAGAACAAAAAGTAATATGAGAAGCTCGTTTCTTTGTTTTCGACTTTTAAATTTCATCAACGATTAACAACTATTTTTTATTTTGCTCCAATAAAGTGAGGCCTGTTCTTTATGTTGTGCATATATTGTATCGACTGCCGCTTAGCTATTTTCGAAACGACCTTCCCCTAAGAAAAGAGACCGAACAGTATCTGATAGCCTTTAATAAAAGATATTATTTCCATTAGTGCGAGCGGGTATCGATCCCCCACCCACTAGGTATGGGTTCTTCCTTAAAGTTTAATCCGCTCATTTGATTCTTCTTCGGGCTTCTCAGGGCTCAGTCGATTTCCTATCATTTGTCTTGTCGTGATGGGAGCAATTTGCGACAAATGACTGTCCTGCCTTTGACGTATCCGCAGTTGCGTGCGAGTTATCCGCATAACGCTGTTGTCGTGTCTTCTGCCTCGCATGACAAGGTCTCCCTCCTTTCAACACAGGATGATTCCTCTGGCTTTTCCGCAGACAACCGCAGCGAATCATCTTCCAGGAACGGAATTAGGTTGTTTGTCCTGTTCGTATTGGTCTAGAGCTAATGGAGCATTCTTTTCTATATCGAACAACAAATATTACCTCAAAATAAGAAAACTGTTTTCTTAGAAAAAGTAAACAAAATCTTGTTAGGAGAATCTACTGGAGTCCCTCTATCTATCAATCTACCTGAAGGGTGGAAAATTGGAGTCAATACAAATATTTTTTTATTTTTGGTCCTAAAGTTTGGCTATCCGGGTATAATTGGAATTAGAAAATTTATGGAGGGAGCATAGTGCCTCAGTGGTAGAGTACTGAGTTACCATGCCGGAAATCCTGGTTCAATTCCCGCTGCAGGCCATGATTTTTATTTAGTCTGTTTGCAGCGGGAGATGGATCATATAGGATCTAGGACCCTCCTGGGGCCCACCCAGCCTCTATAAAATATTATAAAAATAGGGTACCCAAAATAAGGGGGAAAAACCTGGCGGTCGAGCGTGACCTAGGACAAGTCACCTCCTTGCAGAAGCGTTGTCCATGAAACAGTACAGTCTCTACCATGTACTGAACCCCAGACCCTTCATGGGTTGTAGTGGTACAGGTAATATTTATGGAGACACCTTGCGGGCCTGGGGCCATCATTTTACTTCCTCTTCCAAGAATAAAAAAAAAATCTAAGGATATCTAACTAACTATAACTAAGGATTTTTAAAGTACTTGTGTATTAGCCGGTCTGCAGGTACTGTAACCCGCCATTGTTTATAACCTCAACACTGATAACTCTGATACCTTCTTATTCATATTAATGGAAATTGAAATGTACAAAATTTAATAATAAAATGCTAATTCTAGATTCCTCCAGCCACATTATTCTTCTAACATAAATGTTTCCCCTACACTTCGTACGAAAACATCCACATTTTTATCCTTGTCAGAACCCATTTGATGAACTTTTATAAAAAAAAATACAACATGGAAATGGTTCAGAAATGTCGTTCCACATTTAAAAAACTTAAACCTGAAAACTTGCTCCTGCAATTTGTATTGGTATACAAAGAAATGACATTTTTGAGATATGTCGTTGTTCTTTTTAAGGAGCGAATATGTTATAACAAACTTTATAATTATTTATTGAGAATATATTTGATTCTGCCACAGCGAGACTCGAAACTGGAAGCCTCATAGCTGCTTAACACTGTATATGTAGTATCTCTCTTTGATATATATATGCGATAAACGATGAATTGTTATTAAATAGAACAATAGTGGATGTTTTTGTATGTGTGTCGGAATTGGAGAATTAAAATCAATTCCAAAAATTCCCATCAAATTACCTTTACCCTTCGCCGAAAACCCTTGACTTCCTGTCCTACTGTATCCTTTAATAGTACTCCACTTATCCCTGTTGAACAGATCCGCTACCTAGGACTCAACTTAGACAAACGTCTTACTTGGAACCCTCACACAAGACTGAAAAGACAAGAAACAGCTAGACGCTTCCGACTACTTCAACACATACTAGACAAACGCTCAAAGCTTCAGATCAATTACAAAAGACTTATTTATGTTACTGTGATAAGACCTATATGGACTTACGGAATTGAACTATGGGGCTCCACCAAACCATCAAATTTGGTATTCAATCCTTGCAATCCAAAATCCTAAACGCTCCTTATTTTGTCACAAATAAAACCATCCATAATGACCTGAACGTCCCATATCTTACCGATTTAGCCCATTCCAGATATCTATCATTCCATAATAAACTCCAGGCCCATCCAAACCCACTAGTTTCCATCCTTGCATTCAATTCCATCCCGGACAGTCCTCCTAGGCGTCTGAAGAGAAGATGGCCTCGGGACCTTCTATAATAGAAATATAATTAGAGTGCTGCCAATGGGTAGTGCCTCTAAACGTCCTTTCATGTATTTATTTATTCATACAGCGCTTGTACTAGCTGTATATATTACAGTTGTACAATTCAATAAAATAATTAAAAAAAAAAATGTTTATATGTAATAATAATTGCAATTAATATAAACTTCAATAGTAATAAAAATAGAAATGTTTTAGCAGTCTTTAGGTGGTCATCAATAGTAAATCTTGAGGGTGATGAAACTCTCGAGGGAGTGCCATGATAAATGATCTTCACCTGGGTCATTTAGTTAGTGGCATCGGGAGCATCTGCAGTCCCTACATTAATTCTTGATTGATATACATAAGATAATATAACATATGGCATGGTTTTTTCTCTCTCCTGTATAATCGCCCAAAGTGTAGATAGGCGGTATTGTTTCGACAGCGACGATAGTCAGGTACATTTCCGTTAGCCGGGCGAAGGCGAATAAATCACCAGATAATGTAGGATTCCGCCAAATTCCTTATAATTTTCATTTGGACAGTTGTTTTTAATCTATTAGAAAATTTAAAAAATACCACTAATTTACCTAAATATATATTTGGGTTAGAACTCCTAAAAGTACAAACTCATTACAATGGTGTTTTTTGTATTTTTTTTTATGAATCGGAATTCACTTTTTGAATATAAAAACAATTGTAAGCGAATTAATTCTGGCTTCATTTTCAAGCATGAAAATAAAAATCTAATTTAGATTTTAAAAATTCTTACTAGACAAACGTTCTAAGCTCCCAATTAACTACAAAAGACTCATCTACATGGCCATCATACGACCTATTTGGACTTACGGAGTAGAGCTTTGGGGCTCCACTAAGCCATCGAATTCATCTCGTATCCAATCCCTACAGTCCAAAATCCTCAACGCTCCTTATTTTGTTAAAAATACCGTCATCCATAACGACCTTAATGTCCTATTTGTTGCTGATTTGGCCCGAACCCGGTATCTTTCCTTTCATAACAAACTTCATTCCCACTCAAACCCTCTGGTTTCAAACCTAGCTTCCTCTTCAATTGCCGATAATCCTCCGAGGCGTCTGAGAAGAAGATGACCACGTGACCTTCTTAGTTGAACTAGTGATTTGAGTACTACCAGTGGGTAGTTTCTCAACTTGCCATTACTCATATCATTTTGTATCACATAGCGTATTTACTGGATGTATTTTTTTTTTTTTATACAGTTGTAAATATCAATAAATAATAAAATAAAAAAAAGCATTTTAAAAATTAATTTTTTATTTGAAAATAAAATGATAAACAAGTTGCTTTCGAATTAAAATTTTGTAAGGCACTTCGATTCAAGTGTAAACTGGTCGAAAATGTTTAAAAACATAAAGCTATTTGAGCTTTTGTCCTTTTTTCCTTCAAAACCCATTAAAAATAAGAACTCATTTATAAAAAAATAGCAACTACATGCGGAAGATTTTACTGGATGGATTATTTAAGTGTTAAAAGTTGAATAATATGGTATCAATGAATTATCCTGTAGAGACCCGGAACATGATTAAAACCTTATCTTAAATAAATGTCTTACATCTTGATTATACAAAAACAGTAAAATATGCAGTTAAGTGCTGATATTAATTTCTAATAAACCATGAAAACATACTTACCTCGCATACAACTGAGGAAGATATATCACTGATCAATCAAACCATAAAAACTATATAATTAATCATATTAAACATAAGAAGCGTACTGAGTGATCCATCGCGTCGTCGAAAACTTGTGTTTAACTGTCGTTTAAGTTAAGTCAGAGCGGCTTATCGTCTCGCCTATACTGTGCCGAGCCGATAGGCTAATATATATTTATGAATCAGGGAATTCCAATTTTGATATCATTTGTTGAATTTCGGTATTTCGAGTTTTGGCCAGGCTTTAAGGGCGCTATTTCCCTTTAAGGACCTTGGCCTCCGCAACAATTCTCCTCCACTCAGAGCGATCCTCTGCTGCTCTTCACCATCTTCTCATTCCCAGAAGCTGTAGGTCAGCCTCGACATCTTCACCCCACCGTCGCACAGTGGAACGAGCGTTAGGGAGACCTGGACATTCCTTAATATCTCCGCTTCTGGTTCTCCTAGAATAAGGCTATTGCTACGGTTTTAAAGCTTTTTGAATGGACTATTTAATTATATGATAAACATGATCAAACATTTTAGGGGAAACGTGTCAAAATTCTAGATTTGATATTTCGATGTTCGATAATTTATTATCTAACATTGTACCTATATACTACTAGAATGGGTACAATACAGTATTCTATGGAAAGACAGATACATAGGTATTAAATAAAGTTATACAGTGGAAAAAGTAACAAACCAAATAATTTAATTATTAAACAAAATGAATATAATAATTGATAATTACTTTTGTTAGTTAATATACTAGGCATAATTGATACATCAAAAGGTGCCTATATAAAATTGTTTTATTTAAATAACGAAATAAAAATTTAAAAACTTGCCGATTTGTTGTAGGGACTATTGCACCTATGTGCACCATTACACATATGTCGTTCAAATACCACACACAAACTAAGTTTTATTGTTAATACCATTATGTTAGATAAGGATTATTCGGATAAATTAATGTAAACAAACATTGGTAAACAAAAGAAAACTTGCGAAAAGTAGACGCCAATATCAACAGAAATTATTTTAAATTAATTCTCAAGGCCCGGAAAAGAAAAAAAATCATTTTCTCGGAAAATAGCACCTAGTATAAGAACCCGACTGATGGAAAAAACTTCCAACATTCTAGTTACTTACTGTGAAGGTAGTTTTTTGGGCGATTTTGAGCGATTTTCGCAATTGATTATTTTAGTTTTATCCCCCAATTTTCACCGAAAAATCCCAGATGTTTGAAATAATCCCGAGTTTTATTTGCCTAAAATATCTTATTATGGATGATTTTTTTTACAGTAAGTGCACGATTAATTTAATGCATTACCTCAAACAGTGGATTGCTTTAAAAATATGAGTTTTTCGAATAATTTATATTTCAATTCAGAATTTTTCATATAAGATTTAATTTCACAATTAATTTATCTATGGATTTTGTTGAGAAGAAGTATAAAGTATAATTTAAGATCAAAATAAAGGACAAATTAGAGAATTGGTCCAATGTCCAACAAATGCGTTGATTCGTTCCACTGTGCGTCTACCGCTTCCTCTTCTACCGTCCGGGCGTCCCTCCAATATCTTCCTTGGTAGTCTTTCATGATCCATTCGATGCACGTGACCCAACCATCATATTCATACTTATTATAATTATTTTTATAGTAACGCTCGAGATGATACATAGCAACTGTTGATGTAAGATGTGCTACACTTTGTTTTCTTTTATTTGGTTTTCTTTTGGCCTGATTTGGAGAAACGTTGACATTAACCAGTTAACGTAACCATTTTTCATTATTTTATAGACTTTGATTACTAAGATTTTTCCCATATCATAATCAATTGTATATATTTTTAAAGTTTCATTTTAAACAATTACTAACTTTTACATTGAGTATACCAAAATTGCTTCCTGCCAAAGAGACATCATATTTTATTTTTTGCTGTTCTTATAAAACTCCTAAATCAATATTTCTCGTTAAAGCCTTTTTCGCCAACTTCATCCAGTGTGCTTCTAAGTTTTCAAACTAATTTACAACTATAATCCTCAGAGAAGTTTTGTTCTACAATTTTTTTTCCTTTGATCCATTTAGGACCTTTGATTAGTTTTGATTAAAGCAAACCCCTTTTGATAACCTAGTCTCGTTAATAATTAATATGGTACTTTCCTCTTAAGGGGGCGCAATTCTTATGATTGCTTAACCTTACATTCCAACGCTAGCGCATCTGTTTCGGAGTTTTGATGTAACAAAATATTTCACCAACGTATCGGATTTGTTTACTAAAATATCATTTACATTTCAATTATAACAAATTTTTGTTAAAAATAATAGCGTGTAAATAACATTTATATAATATCTGTAGCCCTGTTTATCGATATAATATTTAATCAATAAAATATAGCCAAAACTCAAAACGAAACATTAACATTTATTAGAATGCAAATGAAAAAAACCACAAGCAGAGCCTTATGTTTCAAATCTGGAGTAAAAACAAACAATTACCAGTCGACGTTTCGCCTGATGACACAAAAAAGAGTAAGATCAATCACATCTCAAAGAAGAAGTGCAATACATCCCAACAAATAAACGCCCAAATAGGCTCATAACCTGAGACCGCACCTCCACCCCAAGACGTTCAACTCAAAACTCCAGAGTTTTGAACTTGTGTTCAGTACATGGTAGAGTCTGAACTTTTTATTGGACATTATGCAATGTGGTGATTTGTCTTAGATCACGCTCAACCACCAGATTTTTTTGGGGGGGTACCCAGTTTTTAGAGGCTGGTTCTGACTTTATAAAAAAAAAAAAACCTGTACCACTACAACCCATGAAGGGTCTGGGGTTCAGTACATGGTAGAGACTGTACTGTTTCATGGACAACGGTAGTGAAAGGAGGTGACTTGTTTTAGGTCACGCTCAACCGCCCGATTTCCTCCCCTTATTTTGGGTACCCTATTTTTATAATATTTTATAGATGCTGGGTGAGCCCCAGGAGGGTCCTAGATCCTATATGATCCATCTCCGGCTGCAAACAGACTAAATAAAAATGATGGCCTGCAGCGGGAATTGAACCAGGATTTCCGGCATGGCAGCTCAGTGCACTACCACTGTGCCACTCCTCTCCCTCTCTAACTTTATAGAAGGACCTAAATCCCACAGAATCCATTTCCGATTGTTGACAGATTACATAAATGCCTACCATCTAGCGGGATTTGAACCCTTTGAACCATGACCTTTGGCATGGTATCTCTGTGCTACCACAGAGCAACTCCGGTCCCTACCTGGTAATGTATTAGAAACATAATTTTAAATATTAATTGATGTATGCCGTATCATTTCCCGGTGTTTGGTCATGAGTTTAAATCGATCTGTTCTCCATAAATCAAAGTTTTCTTCAAGATTGAGCCATTAGGAAATTGGGGAAGTGGAGAATCCATTAGTGGAAGCGAAGGCAGTTATTATTAATTGACCCCGGGCTTGGGAACTCCCCCCCCCCCCCGTGAGGATGAAGATATTGTAAGATATTTGTCTAAAAAAGGAAGAATAAAAAAAGGGGCGGAGTTAAACCGGGTGATTCGTTCATCGGCCGCGCTTAAGCGCTTGATCCTCCGAGCTAAGCGCTCCTCCTTCAAAGGCTTTAACTTAATCAAGCCTTCTTTCAAACTTATCTATCTGCCTCCAGCCACTCTCCATTCAATTATTGTCATCTTTCCATCTTTATGATTCAGCTTGGATTTTTTATTTAGTTCAGAAACGAATTTCGTGTAAAAATAGTCCATAATAAATCCATAAAACTCACTTAAATTTTGATCATGTTGGTTAACGGGTGTTCCGTTATTCATTTAATGTCACTTTACTATTTAGTAAGGGAGCGGAGTGGCTCAGTGGTAGAGCACTGAGTTGCCATGCCGGAAATCCTGGTTCAAATCCCGCTGCGGGCAGTTACTTTTATTCTGTTTGCAGCCGTAGTTGGATCATATAGAATCTAGGACCCTCCTGGGGATCACCCAGCCTCTATAAAATATTATAAAAATAGGGTACCCATAATAAGGGGGAAGACCATGCGGTTGATCGTGACCTAGGACAAGTCACCTCCTTGCAGAACCGTTGTCCATGAAACAGTACAGTCTCAACCATGTACTGAACCCCCAGACTCGTTCACGGGTCGTAGTGGTTACAGGTTTTTATTTTGTTTTTTTTTACTATTTAGTATCTCTAATCGGACGATGGTACAGTGGGACTCCTAAAGTTTGCCTATCCAGGTTTAATTAAGATAGGGATTTTAAACGAGTACCTGAAACCGCGTAGGTTCTGGCCCTCCATTTTACGATATTACAAGACTTGCCAGCAGAAGGCCTTCTGGAAGTTTTAATATCTTTGATTTGTCTGGTGAATGGTGCCACGGTTAATCGTATATCCGGAGAAGATTCTCCTGCTTTGTCGTGCACATAAAAGAGGATATTGAGTTTTTGGGCAGAGAAAGTTTTTACCGTAAGCTTCAATCTATAGATTGCTATCTTTGTCTGTTTTTATTTCATTGCAGCCTTATATTCTGTAGTGTGGTATACGGGGGCCTTTCAAAGCGAATAATGAACTGCGCTAAGATTTGTCCTTGGTACTTCGAGTACATCGATACAATCCCAATTCCCTATAGATCCTCGGATTAGGATCTTCGTAATCCATTTTTCCAAAGCTTTTGATTTATTTAATCATAATTTACTCTTTTCCGATTCCATTTCTGAAACTCTCTCATCTTAAGTAGTTTATTAAAGTGTTTATTCTCTCGATGCTACTTCTTCGTTCCAAAACATATGTCATTCCGAGAGAGAAAAAAAACTTCTTCCTCTCGAGTTTAATTAGTAAGGTGCTCCGATCCATCTCGATAAAGAGTAATTTGATTTCAATGACAATGCCCCTTTAAGCTGAAGGCTTCCAGATTTACCAATCTTTCCATTCTACTGAGGATAGCGGGGTTGCTAAATTTATATTATAGTCTCAGTTGCTGATCTGAATCTGAATCTACCTATCTACCTGTGGAAGATAAATTATTTAAATCTGTTAACAACCATGGATGGATCCTGTAGGATTTAAAGAACCTCTTAGGGTTCTTCCAATCTCTATAGACTTAAAATCTGTACCACTACAACCCGTGAACGAGTCGGGTTCAGTACATGGTAGAGACTGTACTGTTTCATGGACAGCGGTTGTACAGAAAGGTGACTTGTCCTAGGTAACTCTCAACCGCCAGATTTTCCCCATTATTTTGAATACCCTATTTTTATAATATTTTATAGGTGAGACCTATTTTTATTGAGGCTGGACGGGCTCCAGGAGGGGACTAGATCCAACATGATCCATCTCCGCCTGCAAACAGACTAAAAAAAGTCTTGCCCGCAGCGGGATTAGATCCAGGACATCCGGCATGGCAACTCAGTGCTCTACCACCGAGCCACTTCGCTCCCTAAATATTTATAGAACGATTATAAGAAATTTCTTCTCTGCTTGGAAATGACTTATTGGATAGGACTGTAAATTCTTACCTCTTTTCTTATGAAAGCACATTTGCAGCATTGTATTTCTTGTTATCTGAAATATAAATTAAGTCTAATTTACTTTTGGTATATTGTTCTTTTGATGGTGAATATTTTTATTTTGAAGGGAAAAGATTTGTCTTTGCGGGGATTCGAACCCGCGTCTCTAGCGCGGTGCTCTAAATCAGATCAAGGATTAGAGCACCGCTAAAGACGCGGGCGACCCGGTTCGAATCCCCGCCAAGACAAATCTTTTCTCTTCAAAATAAAAATATTTATAAATTAATCATATTATAAAAATGTTTTGATGATTTGATGTGACATATTTTTTTTCAGGTGAGTTCATTCAGTTCAGTACTAACGTATAATCTTTGAGAAAATGTTGAAGACATTATAAACAAGGTATATTGCTTTTTAGATTTTTTTTTCTGTATCGATTAAATATTATTTCCAGCTTCTATTTGGAGAGTGGGATAATAAAACTGAACATTTATTTTTTAACTCAAAACGGGACATGTGTTTATATACGACAGATAGCAGGTTAACAATGAAAATAAACACAACTTTTTCATGTTTTTCGTTAAAAAACGTATAACATAATACAATTATTGTACTCTAGAATTATATTCAAATCAATATAATTACTTATATTATAACAAAGAGTGAAACATACAAACCTATCTTCAGTTCACCAAATTAAAAAAAAAAAAAGTTCCTCTAACCGTAATTGTTTAATTATATGCGATATTTTTTTTAATTTATTGATTGATATTTACAACTGTATTAAAAAATACATCAAGTAAATAGTCTATGTGATACAAAATGACATGAGTTAATGGCAAGTTGAGAAACTACCCACTGGTAGTACTCAAATCACTAGTTCAACTAAGAAGGTCATTTGGCCATCTTCTTTTCAGACGCCTCGGAGGATTATCGGGAATCGAAGAGGAAGCTAGGTGATATATTTTTAAAAACTATATTCACATTTTTTCATAGAAATAAATAAGGTTAAATAAATTTGGTGATTATTTTTTATTGTCTGTAAAGCTTATGTCTGACAATACATTTTAAATGTTCGCGCGGTTTCGAAATACGTGACAATTTTGCGTCCCAGTTTTGTTTGGGGACAACGGGACAGATGACCGAGAAAAGGGACAGTCCCGTTCAAAATGGGACATATGGTCACTTTATGGATAATTCAGTTTGTAGAGCTTACCGGGTTCAAATCAAGCTGTAGCAGATAAATTATTTACTCTGTCAACTGCCTTATGTACCTAGTTGGATTTGCAGACCCTCCTTGTGTTCATTCAACCCCTATAAGTGTTTATGTATAATTTGGCGGTTGAGGGTGATCTCTCACGTAGGAACTCCGAGTTAAACTGTTATCCGAGCACATTCTGTACTGTGTACTGAACCCTTAGGACCAGAGGTTCCCATACTTTTTTCTCATACACCACTTTCAAAATTTACAGTTTGTTGCTGGTTCCGGTGGACCCTCTGCTGCTAAGTTTCTACCATATTCCCAAAACTCGACAAAAAAATGTGAAGATTAGATCTAAATATACATATACTTATTACAACATAAAACTTAAGTATGTATAACAAACAGACATGTGAATACCTACTTTTCCCGATACTGGAGAACGCTAACATCGATTCACTTTACTTTACTTTTCTTTCCGAAATTCCGGAAACAAATGACTAACGTTTATCCTTGGCATTCGTATTTATATTGGTGAAGAATCAAACAAGTTCATGCGAGATTGCAATCACACGCACCACAGGTCGTATTTCGCCCCTTTGCACGTCTGAACAAGTGTTGCGGACGGCGGCGGAATATGCAAGTTTTTACAAAACAGTCGCTGAGCTTCTTAAAATATTATCTGCCTTCTTTATAATATTATTATTAAGTAAAATATTATTATACATTGATAGGTGAAATCAAGCTATTTCACCAAATTTTCGTGGGCCCACGTTTGCGTATTGTTACGGGCTACTGGGAGTAAAATGAACTAAACTACTGCTAAATTCAAGTTACTAATATTTATTAACAAATAACTAATTAAAAATAAATATTTATAACATAACTATAATATTTATGACAGAAATATTTAAAACAATTAACTTATTAAACTAATATCAATTTGGAATAACAATATTCTACAGATTATAACCTAGGCCTAACTGCTACCTAAATACCTAAGATATTGTTAATACTAAATAACTAAACTATTTATATAAATTTGTACAAATATAATAATATTACACTATAGTTAACAACTACAATTTAACACTTACAGTTCGCTAATTAAAGTCCACCGACCGTAAAACTCTCCAAATATGACAAACTGACACACAGTTTATTACACCTATTACACGGCCACTAATTATCACTGTCACTGTTCCTCACACGGACTATCACAACAGTATTATCACAGCACTACTCACTTACTACAGACTGACACTAACCCACTGTAACTCACACGGACTGTCACTAGTTAACTACTGCTTATTACTGAATGATACTCCCCCGGCCGAAACAGCTGGCCTTTTTATATAGGCAAGGTAGGTCGGGGTGGGGCACTTCTCGGAAGAAGATCGAGACCCGTCCAGGCCGATCCAGAGAGCTCTACGCATTCTTTGATCCCTTCCGCTTAATTCCACAGCTCGTCTAATCCTCTCAGCCGGTCCTTCTTCCCTCTCTGACCGTAACAGTATTGTGAACCCCCATTTTTTTGTCACGCCAACTTAGACCCCCGTCGAATCTCCCGTGGACCCCGCTCTCGGAACTAAGGCCCAAGATAATTCATTGGTTTTAGTGGAACAGGTTTTTTTTTTTGTCTCTGATTATTTATTCTTTTAAACTTTCAGTTGAATTGTCGATTCAAATGAATTCATTATATTTGCTAAGTTACCTTTTTTATTTACTATTCATTTATCATTCAAATGCAATCGTACATTTATTTAAGTTTGCTAATCAAAACTTGTTTTGTTTTTTTGAAGTTATGAATATAAATTGGATTGTTGTTTTGCAACCTTCAGTAATTATTAATGACTAATAACTGATCAATTATTAACAATAGTCGCTCTTGATTCTTTACCAATTGACCCTTTGGACACAATATGTTGTGGCTGAAAAGATCATTCTTATATGTTTAGTGTGGGTATTGTTTTATGTATGAGGTTGTCTACAATAAACAAAAAAAAGTGTAACATTAATTAATTTATGACTTTATCCTCCGATTGAGAATAATTCGCTAACGTATTTATACTTGTCTATTTTTTAAAAAAGAAGTTTTAGAGAAAAATGTTAATATTTACGGTTATGTTAACTTAACTGTGAATAAAAATCACTTTCTTAGACGTGTCACAAGGATTCGATTAAGTGGAGGCATGATATTCTCCTTTGCAAACTGAAATTTATTTATTTCGCTCAATTAGTTATATGTATTAATATATTTATCTATTAAACCTGGATAGGAAAAATTAGAAAAAAATACGCTCCTATTAACCGTTTCAGCATAAAGTGATGTTAAATGAATAAACGACTACAATAACCATTTATCGGACCGCCATTAGTTAATATGTAGAAAAAATCTTTAAAAAATAGAAAAAATATGTACCATTACAACTTGTGAAGGATCTTGGGTTCAGTATATGGTAGGTACAGACTGTAATATATATCTTCACTTTTTTTTTTTTATTAATCATTATAATTTTTAAATATATTTTTTTTAAGATAAAAGAACCCGGGATTTGAACCCGGGTCTCCCACGTCTCCGTCGTGGTGCTCTGCCAACTGAGCTATCCTGGCTCGTACCACGGTCAGACAAATTCATTCTCTTCACCGGTCCCATATCCCCGTGTTCTCACAATTTGCGATGTATAGCAGGGGAAGAATATTCATTGAACATAACTTTAATTAGGATCTTGTTGACTTACGATTTTATTTTTGTATTAATTTAAAGGGCTGGACCAATATATGTATCCCTTCACGGTCGTTCAGGAAGTTGATCTGTCCTAGATCACGCTCGACCACCAGATTTCCTCCCTATTTCGGGTACCCATTTTAATAGAGGCTCCTAGAGACTCCTAGATCTGGTAGGACCCATCTTAGTTCGCTAACAGGTTAATTTAAAGTCTTCCAGCAAGCGGGATTTAAACCCGGGGCCTTCCTCACTGTAACTCAGCGCTCTACTACTGATCCTCTCCGCTCCCCTCTAGCAGCATTAAATTATGTTCAATGTTTATTAATAGTCTGAACGGTGCCATTTACTAATTAAAGATCGCTATCCTAATTATAACTGGATAGGAAAAAAATTGAACCCACTGTCCGATTGCCCATAGCTGCATAAAGTGACGTCAAATGAATAAATAACTACAATAATTATATCTAAGTTTAATATTTTAATATATCCTTATATCTAAGTTTAATATTCGCTATGATTTCGGTTTGACTTTTAAATAATCCGATCTAATTTTTCATCGAAAAATTGAGATTTTTTAAACGACGCGTCGCGACGTTTCGTAAAATTGTTTCACCTTTAACATGTTTTTTTTATTATTATTTTTTTTTTTGTGAGGGGGAAGTTTAAAGCTACTGGATGTGTTATTCGTGGCAATTGATGGTGAGAATGTGATGAAGCTGTTTCTATAATATGAGAGCTTTGTCTACCTGCCTTTCCCCTATGCAAAGCATTTGAGGTTTATTCGGACAAAAGGGCGGAATTGTTCTGCCTCTATGAAGGTACTTCACACGGCTCAGTGACCATTGGCAATAGGAGGGGTTGAGCCAGTTCTCCACAGAGGATACTCTTCACTCCGAGTCCGTCCAAACTAAACAATATGAGGTCTAAGAATCGGGAAATTTAGTTTAATCTGAATTGAATGATATTGAAGCAGATCAGAATTCATTCTCCTTCAACAACCCACAGAATAATTCTTGATCTATGAATAAAATAAAATTATAGGGAGATCTCCAGACCCTGCTGTGGCTCAACCAACATCTTTAAAGTAGGAAGAAAAACCTGGCAACTGTGCGTGATCTTGGATAAACCGCCCACCCACAACAACCGTTGTCATAGAAACAGTACCATCTCTAGCAAAATATTCTCGAGCAATGACAAAAATGGTGTTAAAACATGATGGAATTCTCATACTAGACTAAAACGACAAGAAACAGCTAGCCGTTTCAGACTACTTCAAAATTTACTAGACAAACGCTCTAAGCTCCCAATTAATTACAAAAGACTCATATACATGACAATCATAAGTCCAATTTGTGCATACGGAATAGAGCTTTGGGGCTCCACTAAACCATCGAATTCCTCTCGTATTCAATCCTTACAATCCAAAATCCTCAATGCTCCTTACTCTGTTACGAATAAAGTAATCCATAATGACCTTAATGTCCCGTTTATTGCTGATTTGGCCCGAATCCGATATCAATCTTTTTATGACAAACTTCATTTCCACTCAAACCCACTGGTTTCAAATCTGGCAACCTCTTCAATTCATGATAATCCTCCGAGGCGTCTGAAAAGATGATGGCCTCATGATCTTTTAAGTTCAACCTTTTATTTGAGTACCACTGGGTTTTCTGTACTTACCTTTGTCTCTGGACATGATTTATCTTTCATTATATTTACTTGATGTATTCTGAATACAGTTGTAAATTTCATTAAATACATTTAAAAAATAAAAACAATACAAAACATGATAATGTAATTTTACAATTCATAATGAATAACATCAATGAAAATCAGAAAAATTACTATTAAAATTAATATGTTGTTAGAACATTTTTATATTGAAGAGAAATCTTTTCTCTTCAAACTAAAAATAATCACCATCAACAGAATAATAAATAAAAATGTTGTTAGAACATGTAGAGCTTTATAACCAATTAAAAATATTATAATATAATATTATTGCACGTGGAGAAAAAATTCGTAGATTACAATTCAAAATAACCCATTTCCTCGTCAACTAAGATATTCTCTTCCGCAGTAAAGATGTTTACATAATTAAATAATTTTGTATACTATTGACGAAAACAATTTTTAGCAGCTTATGTTTTTGGTTTGTTAATTAATTTAATGCCTTTTTTTTGTTTTTTACACGAATTGGCCAGCAAGGACCACGCGAACATCACTTAATAATCTTCTTCACATTCTCTGCCTTCCTTCTACTCCAATACTCTCTCATCTTCCTGGACTGTTCCTCTCGCTCTTCCTTAGTCCATTTTCTCCCTCGCCTCTCCTTCCTTCCTCCAAGAACCCCAACTTCTTTTAGTCTTTTCCGAAAAAGCTCTCTATCCAAGCAGTCCTTATCCTTGATTTTTAGCCTATCCAGCTCCTCTTTTATTTGTTTCACATATCCACCTATACTCTAATTGCTAAAGACTGTCGATTTTTTTTTTGTTCAGCCTCTTATTGCTCATTTAATGTTTATTAATCTAAAAAAATTCTATGGAAACTTTTTATTTCCATTTAAGGATATGAAAGTATCAATAATTAAATTAATCATAAGCATACTTCTTTTTTATATAAGGAGATACACAAACACGTATGTACGGTAGCCACCGCAAAGCGCGCGCACATAAACACGATTTTGCAAGTAGTTCAACAATTTTATTACATACCGAGATGTGTATAATATTCATTTTGAAACTTATTAATGAGTATCAAATTAATTTTCTTTTCGATTTTCGTTTTATTTGTAAAATTCCTGTTACACAAATACAGAATTTACAAGGTCTCTATTTCAAATAATTATTTTGATACCGTTAGTTAGATAGAGAATTGTTCGTGCCTCTAATGGCCATGGGGAGTGAAAATCAGTGTATCATTTGACGAGACCGCCACAAATTAATCTAATTAAACGCCAATTAATGTGAGGCGAACTGAAACCACAATGTGTCTCTGCTACCTTCTCTCTGGTATGGAACAGATCGAATATAGTTTATTTTACTCGTCTGATAATAGTCGTCAAAAATAGTTGCCAAGTGAGTAATTTAGCAGATGACAACTCCATCAAGATCTTCGATGATATTAATATTTCACTCCTTCAAAAGAACGATGTCAAAACTAAAAAAAAAAAAAAAAAAAAAAAAAAAAAGACAATTTTTCAATAGAGGTGTTTGAAAGGTCCATGTGAATTAAAAAAATAAAATTTGGGCATTGGTAAAGCAAAGTATTCCTATTGTAATGGTGTTATTGAAATTATTTTATTAATTATTAAAATTTTACGGAAACCTTGAAACTTTTTTGATTTTAACTTAAGTCATGTTCTTATAAAACTTCAAGTTCAAATATGACTTTATTAAAAAACAAAAAAAATGTTAGAAATATCGTTCCTGAGTTAAAGAGTTTCTACCAATAAAATTGCCTCTGAAGGCTTAACTCAAAAATTTCAAAGGCGTAGGTGGGAGGATTGCGTCAAGAGTGATCTGGCGAATTTGGGTTCGAACATTTAGAGTTAATGGTAACTAGAAAAAACGAAATTCAAGAGGAAATAAAGGCGGGAAATGCTTTTTATTATTCAGTCTCGACTTTACTTAGCTCGCGTCTTTTGTCCCGAAATGTTTTTGTTTTTTTTTAAATTTATTCTATTGATATTTACAACTATAATATGATTATAACTAGTAAATCTGCTGATATGTACATTATGATATGACATGTGGAGTAACTACCCATCGGCAGCACTCCAATAAAGTTCTATAGTAGGAGACCATCTACTAGGGGCATCTTCTTTTCAGACGCCTCGGAGGGTTATCAGGAATAGTATGGGAAGCAAGTTGAGAAACTAGAGGATTCGAGAGTGTATGGAGCTTGTGGAAGGATAGGTATCTAGTTTGGGGCAAATCAGTAACATATGGGATATTAAGATCATGATGGATGAGTTTGTTTGTGACATAATAGGGAGCATTGAGGATTTTACGAAGGATTTTGGATTGTAAGGATTTGATACGGGATGATTTGGATGGTTTAGTAGAGCCCCAAAGCTCAACACTCCCGAAATGTTAAAATCAGAATTCATAAAAATATCATCCTTCCAACTCTTCTTTACGAATGCAAACTGTGGACGCTAACGTCGCAGGTATTCGTTAATAGAATATTCGGTCAAAAAAAAAAAAAAAAAAAAAAGGATGAGAACACAGGATAATTTAGGAGATTACACAAAGCGGTATAGCGAAGCCTGCACCCGATTAATATTACTGAAGTGAGAGCGTCTAGAAGAAAGTTTGTTAAGTTGCTTAGTAACAAAGGAATTCCTGCAAAGTTAACAAGCATTGCACTGACTGGTAAAAGTCTGGGTTAGACCGAGAAGTAGATGGGAGGATTACTTTAAGATTGATCTGTCGGATTTGGGTTTGGATAGTGGTCCTTCAATGGAAGTTTGTTAGCAGAGATTTTTGAACTTTTGGTTTCGCTAAGCCCTGTTATTATCTCTCTCTATTTATGTATCTCTCCTTTTCTCCATTTTTGAAGCTATCTCTCACACTCTCTGTCTATCTCCTAATTAACGTAGTCGGCTTTGAGCGAATCAAGATTTCACCCTTTTATAATTTCTGAATGGTAGAGCTTTCCTCACCGGTGTGACGTTCTTTCCGTGCGACTGAAAGCGCTCAGTAGAACAGTAGCTACTCCCGAACATCAACAACTCTCAACACTGCTCCGCCATCCATTACGGTGTGAGAAGCGAGCACAAAGAAAGAACAGACGACAGAGATTTAATAACTGGCGATGCTAATTAGTAGCGAAGTAGTTGAATGCAGCGGCTGTTCTGAATATCATCTCCATACTTTGCATCTTCTCTCTCACTACACCCTCTCTTCCATTAGCTGATCCTTATTAGATCAGTCCTTCTAAGGCTGGATAAAGTTTAAGTCTTGTTCGAAAGTTCGATGTGAATAGTAAAAAGAATTCTGAGAGAACCTACAACATAAAACTCAAAGACTAGACGATAAAAGCTCTGGTGTAAAAATTTCTGATTTAGTGTAAGTAGTGTAAATCTTGTTCGAAAGTTTAATGTAAATAATAAAAAGAAATTGCGAGAAAACGGGGATATAGGATCGGTGAAGAGAACGGATTTGTCTGACTGGGATACGACCCCTGGTAGCTCAGTGCTTTAGAGCACTGCTATGGAGAAGCAGACGACCCGGGTTCGAATCCCGGCCAGGGCTTTTTCTCTCTTTAAAACAAAAATATTTAATAAAAAGAAATCTTAGAGAACCATCCACAGCAAACTCTAACAATAGTTTATTACAAAAATTCTCACATAATTATTATTTTTATTTATTAAAGTGCTTAATTTTACTAAGCATCTGTCCTTTGGTATAATCATAGTTTTAGTCTATAACTAAAAATAATTTGACCATTAATAATCTTCTAATGTAAAATGAGGTAAAAAGCCATAACAAATGTATCACTGCAACTCCTAAAGGCTCTTGGGTTCAGTACATGGTAGAGACTGTACTGTTTCTTTAAAACGATTGTGCAGGGAGGTTTTCCCCCTATAACTAAGTATACAGCAAGTATTGTACTTTTTTTTTTACTTTACTATAAAATGTATTGTTAGGGAGTTCAGTGAGTTCCTGAATTTGTTACTAATTATTACCTGAAACACCTGTTTGTGGGTAAAAATGACAAAGTAAGTAATTGGATATCTTCAAAGACAGGGAGTTATGTCCATTTATGAGAAGTTGTTTTTGAATGTAATATAACTTTATTCAGAAGAATTTTTAATGTAAAAAAATATATTGAAAAATACAAAATTAACACGAAGCTTTTAAATGCACGAACCAAGTTTTTTTAGAAATAAGTATAACGATATTAAAAAGAAGATTTGAATAATTAAGTATAAAATATAAATTACTTCCTTAATATTTTTATTATTATTATAGGCGTTCCAACAGGGGTTGCCTCAACCTGTCAGAGCAGAGCTCCACACTTCTCGATCCACCCAATCCTCTTCCTGGAGACCCCTACCGGCCATCTCTTCCTGGACTCCTTCCATCCACCTGCTTCTGGGCCGTCCGCGTCCTCTCTTCCCTGGTGGAACCCAATCCAGCATTCGGTTCGGCCTACATTCAAATGCCATTCTTTTCACATGGCCGTAAAATCTTAGGTGGCGTGTTCCGATCTCTCATAGGATCGGTAAAGATAACGGATTTGTCTGACTTGGATACGACCCCTGGTAGCTCAGTGACTTATAGGACTGCCACGGAGAAGCCATGGCAAATCTTTTCTCTTCAAAACAAAAATATTAAAAGATATATTTAATAATTTGGGAAGCGTTGACTTTTCTTTGGTAAGTTAAAGAACTTAGTTTGTTTTTTTACTTTTCTTGACATCCAATATTCTTTTTATAACTGGCTAAAGAAAAAAAACTACAGAACAATCATAAGAGTAAAAGTTTGGTATCGATCGGTTTTTTTCATAAATAATTTCGTACAATTTGCAGTGAATTGTTGAGTAGTGGCGGTAATAATTTCTAAACTATGCTTAGAGTTTAGGCCTTGTGCCGATTATCTTATTAAATATTTATTTTTCTTTTGTTCACCTTATTGTTCAAGTTCTAATTCTTTATTCAATTCGTGTTTGTTTACTAAAAGTATTATAACTGTCTTGAATTAATAATGACCTTATTCGAATTATATCGCTTTTCTCATTCAGAACCTTCACCCAAATGGAGTCGTTATATGCAATCATGTTAAAAAACAAAGTGATGTTTTTTCGCCATTTTTCATATTATAATTAAAAGTTGACCGATTACGATTGTTTTTTAATTATCGAAAATCGGAATAGAAACCGATAAAAATAACAGCCCGATTAGAAGTAAAATTGCATTTGAATACAGTATTTGAACAAACAAATTTTTTGTTGACATAAATTATATTAGTTCTAAGTGTTACATTAGTGGTAGAGCGCTGAGTTGCTATGCTGAAGGTCCTGGGTTGAAATCCCGCTTGTAGCAAGACTTTCCTTTAACCTTGGGATCTAGGACCCTCCTGGTATCCACTCAGCGTCTATAAAACGGTTACCCAAAATGTTGTTTGGTAGCGTGATCTATGACAAATCACCTTTATACTCAACCTTTCTCCAAGAAACAGTACAGTCTCTACCATTTTATGAACCCCAGACACTTCATGGGTTGTAGTGGTACAGATTTAAAAAAAAAAGTGTTACGTGGACTTCCAAACACAACTTCGAGTTCCCTATTTTATGCATCTTGTATTTTGTATTCAAGTACTCATTGGTTCCTGGGAAGAGGCAAAGAATGAGAGATTTTATTGTGGAGGAAAAATATTGGAAAATGCTAATGATTATACCCACTAAGGAACAGTTATTAACAAGACGGGAAAGATATACCAGGAAATTTTAAGCAGAATAAGGAAAGCAAATGAGGTCTATTACCAGGTTTGTAACACCATTGTAGAATAACGTGGAGCAAGGAAGCAAGTCGAACTCCATATTTTTAAAGCGCTATTTCTCCCTACCCTGATGTATGGAACTGAGAGTTGGGTTGTGATAAGAACATCAGCCGAATCACTGCGGTAGAAATGAAATCCCTACGCAGGGTAGCAAGTAATACTAGAAGAGAGTTTGTAAGGAATAAAATAATTATAGAAGAACTAGAGATGGATACCTTGCACAAGCGACAACTGAGATGGTTCGGTCACGTATGCAGGATGAGTCAGGACCGAGACCCACGGAAGATAATGGAGGCAGGACCTGCTGGCTCAAGACCTCGAAGAAGACCCAGGATTGCCTACAATGAATATATCCGCAAGATAGAGAGGAATGGATGAGATGTATAGAGGCTTCTCCACACTGAAAGTTACAAGAAGGAGGGAACAGAAGAAATATTTTGTATTCGACTCTTTGTGCGATTTGAATAGTTTGTTTGTTTGATCATTTAACGTCACTTTATGCTGCTATGGCTAATCGGTCGGTGCTACAGTGGGAGCTCTAAATTTTGCCTATCCAGGTTTAATTAGGGTAGGGATTTTTAACGAGCACCTGACATCGTACAGGCTCGGGACCCCGGTTTAACGTCCCTTCCGAAGGACGGCGTAACTAAGGATTTTTTACTCCCTTTAAAAAATCCTAGGGCCACCTGCCGGGATACGAACTCGTGATCTTGGGTTTAGTAGTTTGTTACGCTAACCACTAGACTACAGGTCGCCCCAAAAATTTGAATAGTTGATAGTTGTTAAGGCCACGTAATTTTATAATCTTAAAAAAAGTTGTTTTAATCATAAACAACTAAATCATATTTTTGTAAAGAAAGAACATTTTCTTTCTTTTTTTCTATTTTATGTAAATATAATAATTTAAATTATTATATTATATTATTATAATTATATTATATTATATATTTATATATATTTAATTATTATATTTAAATAATAATAATAATTATTTCATAATTAATAACAATAATTTAATTTAAAAGATAAACAGGCACTTGCTTAGTTATAAGTCTAGTATGTGTCATAAGTTTAAAAATACATGTTACAAAAGTGAAGAAAGAAAAACAAAAGTAGAGTCGATCGGCTTTTGTTTACGGTGGGACGTAAGCCAGTCAGTGTTGGTACGAGCCTCTTGACGTGCACATAGCAAGCATCAAGCATCAAAGTGGCATCTTGGGCTAGAAGAGATACTAATTTGCTGTGCAATTAGTTAAAAAATTAACAAAGGATTAAAAGACGTTTCGACAATTTATTCGTCATTTTCAATTTTTGTTCTTCACAACATCCTTTAAAATTCACAAGTCAATTCATCACTTGAGGTCAAACAAATCGGAAATTAATTATATATAGAATCCTGGAAGTCAACCTTCTTCCATGGTCAAATATACAATATCTTGTAATTGTTTGACTGGAAAAAGGTTTGTTTCTTCATTATTGAATTATATGAATCAAGAAGTTAGTCCAGTATATAAGAAATATCTTATAAAGAAAATGTGTAATTAGTTGAAATATCTTCATCGATTCGACCACTTCGAATTGACCTAGTCTACCGTCATCCTCGCTCACCCTGCCGACGAGAATCTACGTCGACAGACAGATAAGGAAGTTTCGTTTTTATTCATAATATTTCAACTGGAAAAACCTATAAACATTTATTATTTTGTAATTAAATAGGGTTAAATTTATTAGGGTAAGATTAAATTATAAAATGTTTTGTTGTTATTAGTTAGTTGTAATTTTATAATTTAAGCCTGAAAAGACAAGAAACCGCTCGACGTTTCAGGCTGCTTCAACACTTACTAGACAAACGCTCTAACCTCCCAATTAACTACAAAAGACTCATCTACATGACCATCATACGACCTATTTGGACTTACGGAGTAGAGCTTCGGGGCTCCACTAAGCCATCGAATTCTTCTCGTATCCAATCCCTACAATCCAAAATCCTTCGTAAAATCCTCAACGCTCCTTATTTTGTTAAGAATATAGTCATCCATAACGACCTTAATGTCCCATTTTTGGCTGATATGGCCCAAACCCGGTATCTATCCTTTCATAACAAACTTCATTTCCACTCAAACCCTCTAGTTTCAAACCTAGCTTCCTCTTCAATTCCCGATAATCCTCCGAGGCGTCTGAAAAGAAGATGGCTCCCTGACCTTCTTAGTTGAACTAGTGATTTGAGTACTACCAGTGGGTAGTTTCTCTACTTGTCATTATATCATGCCATTATGTATCACCCAGCCAATTTACTTGTTATATTACTGTAATATAGTTGTAAATATCAATAAATAAATAATAATAATAATAATAATTTTATAATTTAGTTGGTATAAGTAATATTATATTCTCGTTTAAATTATAACTTCATTTTAATTCAATCAATTCGTTTTTTTTCATCAGAAGTATTATGTATTTAATTTATAAAA
Source organism: Troilus luridus (assembly GCA_964056705.1). Lineage (NCBI taxonomy): Eukaryota > Metazoa > Arthropoda > Insecta > Hemiptera > Pentatomidae > Troilus > Troilus luridus. The sequence goes on from OZ057413.1 coordinate 4,112,792, forward strand.
ATGATTTATGTTATTGGAGGATGGAAATAGTTGGGGGTGCTGTAAAAAATTTACACGATAAATAAGTGGAAACTTATTAATTTTTATGTGTGCCAACGTTTCGACCTACTTTGTAGTTCATCTTCACGGCCAATAGGAGTGGCTACTCGGTGCAATTTATGTTATTGGTTGCGATTTATGTAAAGGTTACATTACACGTGCGATCTGGAATAATTGAATCAGAAATTTTATTTTTTCCCTATCTATTTTGGAGCTCTCATTGGAAGGTCCTACTATTTCCTGAGAGCTCAAACAATAGCCCTGTATAACATTTGATAGGGATTGTTTTGTGATGTGATTGTTTTCTTTTTCTTCTGTTATTCTTTGATCAACATGCAGTCTACAAAACATGAATATGAAGAATATATAAATATATCACTACAATATCGCTCGTATTGTACGCTTTTTTAAAGGGCAATTTTATTTAGGACTGCAATAAACCGCAATACATAACTCTAACATTAATACAAAATTATTGAACGTACTAGTAATTACGCTTACGGCCATAACCGGTTACGGCTATAAGATAAACGGTTAATGAACCCATACTGTAATGTTTTTTGTGACGTTTGATATTGTTAAAAGTTTTTATCTAAGTCCGCTGCCTTTATCTGTCATCGCTGAAGTTGAAGTTGGAAAACCAAAACGATTTCGCAGAACTTCGGTCGTGTTATCGCGAGATCTATTTCGAGGAAATATTGTGATTAAACCGAGAAGATAATTATTTCATGTCTAACTTTCTATTTCGATTAAGATAACTTTCATGATTTCTGAATAAGGCGAGCGGATAGGCTGGGGAACATCATTGTATTATTTCATTTCAATAAATGTTATATTTGCTAGCGGCTTTCAGCTAATAGTAATTATAATTTAGTATAATCAAAATTTAGGACTACCAAACGGATGCAATTATAGCTAAAAAAGTTTTGGCCAAAATAATGTTCTATTTCTTTTTTGAATGATAATAGTTGACCTTGGTTATATACGTGGAAGAAAATGGGGTACTTGTGTACATAACGCACGGTGGAAGCAGGCCAATGTTCTGCGCATGCCCGAGCGGTTACATTTTATAACAGTTACATTTCTACCAGTTACCTTGGATAACCTTTTAAAATATTTTTATTTGAATCTGAGATCGCCTCCCTTCGGATATTTGGAAAAAAAAAGATTTTCCGCCCGGCGGCAAATCTTTTCTCTTCAAAATATCCGAAGGGAGGCGATCTCAGATTCAAATAAAAATAGGAATGTAATAATATTGGAAATAAATAAATCGAAGTAATAACAATATAATTTAATATATAACATATTATAAAATAATGTGGTATATAATGTAAATAAATATAATAATGAGATCAATAAATACTGCAATATATAAACGATTTAAAATTAAAATAATTATTTAAAAGTATAAGTATAATAAATAAATAATAAGTATATTTAATCATAAATAATAAGTGTAGGATGTAAACAATATAATAATGACATTAATAAATAATGGAACATATATAAAATATTTAAAATTCAATAAATTATTTAAAAACATAACATTCAATCGCATTTGTGTGGAAAATGGGTTGCTATACAGTTCAACATGGATTAAAAACAGTCTCTATTTCCATCAACCTGATGTTGTCGCCATATAAATTCTGATAAATAAGAATTTATCTCCAAAACTTACGATTTCCAAGGTATAGCTTCATTTTATGGGAGTTGCTACATTTCCTATTTTTCTGTAAAATGTTTTTCTCCTGACAAAAACGAATTGCATCTTCCTCAGTTCTTGAAAAATCCCAAATAAGCATTGTCGTATAACCAAAAAACACCAAACAACAAAATATCGACATTATTTTGTATTATTAACAAACAACAACTGAGCAAGAAACACAACAACGCTCGAACACAGTAGTAAACAAACAATGATGGCCTTCCAAAATGTAAGGTTATCCAAGGTAACTGGTAGAAATGTAACTGTTATAAAATGTAACCGCTCGGGCATTGGCCTACTTTCACCGTGCGTTATGTACACAAGTACCGAAAATGGTCCGGGTTGATGTCAATAAATTTAGTTTTCATAAACTTTTTGTATACTTTTTCGTCCTCATTGGTAGTTAACTGTATTTCTCACTTCTATTTATTAACATTTTCATTTTTATTACACTATGCCTTATTTTTATTATTTTACTTGTGACTTTACTTGATATATTACTTATTTTTATTACCTCTGTATTTTTATTACTTACTGTATTTTATATTTTATTTTTATTTCGATTATATTACTTGCTATAGTTTTAATTATTTTATTTTTATGGTTAATAATACTCTACCATGATCATCCTTTCTCTTTATTTGTATATATATATATTTCATGTCCTCCCCCCCCCCCCCCAATCTTTATTGTCCACCACTCAGATACCTGATAATTATGTATTTTTACTTTAATTTTTAACACTTACTTTTTTTACTATTGTTACGGTCAGAGAGGGAAGAGGACCGGCTGAGAGGATTATACGGACAATAGGATTAAGCGGAAGGGATTATAGAATGGCGTAGAGCCTTCTGGATCGGGCTAGGTGGTCCTCGTCCTTCCGAGAATTGTCCCACCCCGACCTACCTTGCCTATATAAAAAGGCCAGCGGTTCGGCCGGCCCCAGTCAGTAATAAGCCAGTAGTAATAAGCAGTCGTTAACTAGTGATAGTGCGTGTGAGTTACAGTGAGTTAGTATCAGTCTGTAATAAGTGCTTAGTGAGCAACAGTGACAATTAGTGGCCGTGTAATAAGTGTAATAAACTGTGGGTCAGTTTGACATATTTGGAGAGTCTTACGGTCGGTGGACTTTAGTTAGCGAACTGTAAGTGTTAATTTGTAATTGTAAACTATAGTGTAATATTATTGTATTTGTACAAATTTATATATAAATAGTTTAGTTATTTAGTATTAGCAATATCTTATTATCTTAGAAATTAGATAATATTTAGTAGAATATTGTTATTGTAAATTGATATTAGTTTAATAATTTAATTGTTTTAAATAATCTCATTGTATTCTTTTTAATTTGTTAATAAATATTAGATTCTTGAATTAAGTAATAGTTTAGTCCATTTTACACGCAGTAGCCCGTAACAATATTTTCTATTGCTTATCCTATTCTTTGTTACATTTTTTTTTATTACCTTCCTGCCACTTGGTTATTAATACTATTAACACTCATACATTTTAACCTTAATTTTTTCCTTATTTAGTAATTGTTAACAATTTTTTAATTTTCAATTGTCTGTATTTTGCATATTTAGCCCTGAAGAAGGCCTGCAAAGAAGGTCGAAACGTTGGCTACAAAAATAAAAATAAAACCCTGTGGATGATCGTTTAATTTTTAATATTTTGATGTAAATATTTAAAAAAGATTAGTTAAGTTCATCAAACTTTTCTGAAAATATATGGATATAACAGAGAAAGACAAATATTAGAATAATAGAAAAGAAAATTGCTATGACCCAGAAAAGACACTCTGGGACAGATGATTTATAATCAGTTTGCGTGTGAATAATAAAATCATTGAGAAGATTTCTATCTCAAGCGCTTCCTTTTCCTTTCCTATATCATTTTTCGCTTATTTTAGACGGAATAGCTTATCATTGCTAGTGCTGATAAGAAAATAGCATTTGATGTTTATTTATTTACAGCCAAAATTGTATTGTTCGGGTGTAACGATAAATACAAATAAAAATATAGTAGAGGGGTAACCCTGACCTATTCATTTTACAAACTATACGATTCGATCGGCTGTAATTATATTTTTTAAATTAATATATATAATATAATCCGTGAAGGGCATCGGGTTCATTACATAGTAGAGACGCTTAATCTCAGATTTCCCCCCTTATTTTGGGTACCCATATTTTAGAGGCTGGGCGAGCCCCAGGTGGGTCCTACATATCATGTGATCCATCTCCGGCTGTTATCAGATAATATAAAAATCTTGCCAGGAGCGGGGTATGAATTCAGGACCTTTGGCGTGACAACTGAGCGCTCTACCAATGAGCCACTCTGCTCCCCTCCCAGCCAACGTTATGCATAGGTTTTTAGAAAAGAATCATTTGTATTGACTAGAGATTAGCGCCTAACGGCGGACCGATCCATTTTACAAACTATATGGCTCGATCAATTAAATTATAATTCTTTTCAAAAATTGGCTAGTAGTAAAGCTGCTGTTATTGACTTCTTTGAGCCATTACGGATAAGATAACACTGTTTTTTATTTTAAATGAAATGAATCGATTTATAAACTCCAGCATTATCGTATACCAATACTTCGATTTTAGGACAATTGGTTGAATACAGATAATGCAATGAAATAAGAAACTACTAAGTCCAAGATCGCGGGTTCGTAGCCCGCCACGAGGCCCTAGGATTTTTTAAAGGGAGAAAAAAATCCATAGTTACGCCGTCCTTCGGAAGGGACGTTAAACGGCGGTCCCCGACCCTGTACGATGTCAGGTACTCGTTTTAAAACCCCTCTCCTAAATTTTAAAGCTGGATTGGCAAAATTTAGTGCTCCCAATGTAGCTTAGACCGATTAGCCATAGCAGCAAAAAGTGACGTGAAATGAACAATGAAATAAGATCAACATATTTTATTTTTTACTTATAAACCATACTTTAATTTAAAAAATAAAAATTCGTTATTTTTTGTAATTTAAAATATTCAATATTCAAAACAATAATAAGTAGATACTCATATTTTAAAAGGCTCATCAGGGAGGTACAAGATATGTACTGGACTCAATTTCAATTTCTAGTTTAAAACGTTAAATAGCTATTGGAGTACAATCAAATGAAAAGTTGTTTAAAAATTAATAAAAAATAAAATAAAATAAATTATGAAAAGTTGTATAGTTTGTAAAATTAGAGTCTTCCTTCTAGTCACATAAATAAATTTATGTTGAATAATATTAGTGGCCTTATATATATGAGGAAGAAAATGGTTTGGGTAGAGGTCAGAAAAATTCACTTAGTAAGAAGAACTGTTATTATTATTAAAGCAACGTTTCGGCCCACATTGCAGGTCTTCTTCAGGGCTAAATATACAAGATACATATAAATTAATATAATATATAGCAAGGAATAACGGTATAACACTTTAATAAATGTAATATTATTTTATCAATGTACAACGTAAACTGTTATTTATAATTTTTTTTTTATTTATTATTCTTTTGATGGTGGTTATTTTTAAATATTTTTATTTTGAAGAGAAAAGATTTGTCTTGGACGGGATTCGAACCCGGATGGTCCACATCTCTAGCGCGGTGCTCTAACCATCTGAGCTACCAAGGTTCGTAACCAAGCCAAATCCAAATCGAAATCCATTCTCTTCACCTATGTAGATCACCGCGCTAGAGATGCGGACGACCCGGTTTTGAATTCCGACCAAGACAAATATTTTCTCTTCGAAATAAAAATATTTATAAATAATCATAATCAAAAGAATAATAAATAAAAAATAAATTATAGATATAAATTTTGCGTAAGTCAACGAGATCCTAATTAAAGTAATGTTCAATGAACATTCTTCCCCCGTATATACATCGCGAGAACACGGGGATATAGGATTGGTGAAGAGAATGGATTTGTCTGGCTTAGTTACGAGCCTGGTAGCGGTGGATAGAGCACCGCGCTAGAGATGCGGACGACCTGGGTTCGAATCCCGGCCAAGACAAATCTTTTCTCTTCAATATAAAAATATTTAAAAGTAAACTGCTATTCTTTACCATATATATTGTTTTAATTAATATAAATCTTGTATATTTAGCCCAGAAGAAGACCTGAAATGTGAGTCGTAACGTTGGCATTAAAAATAAACATTTCCTCTTCCTGAGAGAATTTTTTCTGACCTCCACTGGGACTATTTTCCATGGAAAATTAAAATTAATTTAATTTAACTTATTTGAAAAACAGTATTGATAAAATATTAAAATATTTAATAATATTTTACTCTAGTTTTCTTTGTATTTCACTCCTAAGAATATAATAGAGTTCTATATCCCAGGTTCATGTTCTTATGCGGACGGAGGATTCCCTCTAGAATATATTTTTTTGCATACCCTAATCTACCTCTGGCCATATTACGACGGTCTTCATATTTTCTGGCTCTAGAACCTCATAGCTATATGATGAAATATTGAAAATTATGAATAATTTCCTATAATTTGTTATATAATAGATTTCTTGGTTCCCATGATGAAAAACATTTCTGGAAATATTGCCGTTTTTACAATAACATTAAAGCTGCTCTTTCTTTGAAATGAATAATGGTAAAGCCTGCATAAAGATTTGAACTTGTTCAGGAAAAAAAAACATCCTTCTTACAAAAACAAAAATATAACACCACACTCCTTTTAGCTGAAAAAATGTCCATTGAAAAAGGAAAGCTGGCTGAAACTGGTTAGATCAAACAAGATTCAAAATGTTATTCCTTCTTGGACCTATTTAAAACATTTAAAAAAATAAAATGTTGTACTACTAAAACCCGTGAACGGTTCATTAAATGGTAAAGACTGCATTCTTTCATGGAGAACGGTCGTGCAAGTAGGTGATTTGTCCTAGTTCACGCTCAACCGCCAGAGAATAATATTATATAGAGGTTGGGTGAACCCCAGGAGGGTCCTAGATCCTATATGATCCATCTCCGGCTGCAAACAGTCTAAATAAAAGTCTTGCTGCAGCGAGATTTGAACCAGGTTTCCAGCATGGCAACTCAGTGCTCTACCACCGAGCTACTCCGCTCCCTAAATATTTAAAACCTAAACCTAGATCAAATCTGGAACTTTATCAAAATTTAGAAAAGAAAGTACAATGCCCGTATAATATAAAGAAATGTTCAATAAAATAGTTAACTCTATACCAGACCACTATTTAATATTCGCCTTTTTTGGGGGGAAACTTGGAGGATGAGTGTAACCTCGGTCTAATTACCTGGCATTCTCGTTGCCGTTCACGGGTTGTAGTGGTACAGGAAAACAAAAATCTTATAGCTACAATGTTATAAAATCTTGGCATTTTTGATTTTATTAGTTGAGTTTGAATAATAAATTATGGTTTGTGCTTATGAGGTTAATGTTAAATAAGATCGCTCATTCCAGTGTAAAAGTAGTTTAAATACGGTGTTTTAGGAAAGATGTTAAAGACTATGGCGGATAGGATAAGGAAAGAGTTAGTAAGGAAAGAAATGGAACTGGAAGAAGGTGGCGGCGAAACAGTGATGATGTAGAAGCTGAGATTGTACTGAAACTTGCGGCTTTTGACTCCTGTTCGATGAATGGAAAAGGTAAAGGATTGGGCTCCTGATGAAGAAGAAAAAAAGCCCCTCCAGCAAGGACATGGTGTGAAGAAGTAGAGGAAGAAATGTAAATGTGGTATCTCCGAAGTGAAGACTGGAAGGATAAGGAACGGTTGAAGGAATTGAGTTAACGGTAACTCTACACAGGGTTCATCATGATCTTTTATCCACGCCTACGGCCTAAGCAGTGTGAGGCGACCTTTTGTAGAGCTTTACCCAGTTGTCTCTGTTCTCTACCAACACACTTCTTCTATTCCAATCCATTCCTCTTTTACTAAAAGCCACCTTCACCCCGTCTTCCAACTTCAGTCTTGGTTTTCCTCTCCCTCTCTAGGACTTCCTCTCCCTCTCATGGACTTCCTCTCCCTCCCTTGGACTTCCTCTCCCTCTCTTGGACTTCCTCTTCCTCTCTAGGACTTCCTCTCCCTCCCTTGGACTTCCTCTCCCTCCCTTGGACTTCCTCTCCCTCTCTTGGGCTTCCTCTCCCTCTTTCGGACTTCCTCTCCCTCCCTTGGACTTCCTCTCCCTCTCTTGGACTTCCTCTCCCTCTCTTGGACTTCCTCTCCCTCTCTTGGACTTCCTCTCCCTCCCTTGGACTTCCTCTCCCTCTCTTGGACTTCCTCTCCCTCTCTTGGACTTCCTCTTCCTCTCTTGCTCTCACTCTATGCACATGTTGCTGTCTCCATACGTAACAGATGTCCAGACCATCTGAGCCAGTTCCGCTCTATTAATTCAGTGACTGTCGAGATGTGTCCTTATTGTTTTATTGCGCGCTCGATCTCTTCTAGTCTTCCCTCCCACCTTCCTAAGAAACCTCATTCCTGAAGCCTTGATTTATGGTTGGTTGTTAGAATAAAGGTAGACTTTAAAGCAGCCATCTTGGTATTTTTTGTCACCTCGCGGCGGTTCAAGAAGCCTCTTTTTCCCGGCATTGAACATTCTGCTTGCTGCCCCAATATTATTTTACTAGATGTAGCCAATCTCCTCCAGGTGCGCTCCTAGATATTTGAAATAAGTTATGCCGTACATAGAAAAATATTAGGATTTGTATAGTCTAATTCAGAATGCATTGCCAGATATATTTTGATTATATAATATAAATAACACTATAAGCGATCTATTATTTATAATTTTTGACATTGCTTAAATATGGGTGACATACTGTTATTTTTGTTTGTTTACTTTACGTCACTTTATGTTATTTTTTATTGTTTTTTTTTTACCAGATCGGCCTGGTGGGCCTTTACATGGTTGTTATAATATTGATTTTTTTATTTTTGATAGCAATTGATTATGGGGGGGGGTATAGTCTCATACAATAGACACCCCTAACTAAATACATCGTTATAACTATTGGTTAACTGTCTAAAAACCTACAAATATAAAATAGCTGGAAAATAAATTTAAGGTAGTAATGTCACTAGAAAGAAAAGACGTCTGCTTTCCTACGTTGTAATTTATTGCTCCTTTAACTGCTGTTAGTTGGCTGTGAAATTTTCTGAATCTTTTTTTTATGTGGTCGTCTATTGTTTCTATTTGTAGTTCTCGGTGCAGTTGACTATTTCTGATGAACCAGGGGGCATCCACTGCGATTCTTAGGACCTTGTTTTGAAAAGTTTGCAATCTTTTTCTTTTCGTAAAGGATACTGCTCCCCATACTTCACAGCCGTACATCAGTAATGGCCTTAGGACTGTTTTGTAAATGAGAATTGTAATCTCTGGTTTTAATTTGGATTTTCTATTTACGGTAGGATAGAGCATTGATAACCTTGCGTAGGTTTGGGTTAATTTAATGTTGATATGGGTATTCCAGGTTAGGCGGCGGTCAAGGTGAGTTCTAAATTAGCTCAGGTGGGTCTGGTGGGCGTCTAAGCGTAAAATCACTTTATGTTGAAATGACTAATCGGACGATGCTACAGTGGGAGCTCTAAATTTTTCCTATCCAGTTTTAATTATGATAGGGATCTTTACCGAATACCTGCTATCGTACAGGCTCGGTACCCCCGTTTAACATCCTTTCCAAAGGACGGCATAATAAGAAAATTTTACTACCTTTAAATTATCTTAATTGAAAATTGAAATCGTGGAAAGCAGCTGGGGTCGATAATATTCCTAATGAACTGATAAAAGCATGCGGGGAATTAGGAGTCTGGAACATTCACGTTTTGGTTACAAAGATATGGGAACATGAAAAAATGCCCGAAGAATGGAAAGAATCTATACTTATTCCGATACGGAAAAAATTGCCGAGGACGGACTGCAATAACTACCGCGGAATCTCGCTCCTACCGACTTGCCGGGCTACGAACCCGCTATCTTGGGCTTAGTAGGTTGTTCTGCTAACCGCTAAACAACAGGTCGTCCCTGGTGACATCGTTTGTAATGTAATTATAATAACATTTATAATTGAATTATCTTATTCCATTAATTATAGTTGAAGGGTCTTGTTTTTAGTACATGGTAGAGACTGCACTATTTCTTAGGCAACGGTTGTGAAGGGACGTGATTTGCCTCAGAAGACATTTATAGAGGCTGGTTGAACTGCAGGTAAGGTCTGCAAAGTCTGCAAAATTCAAATCTGTGGTTGTTAACTGGTTAAATAATTAATCTGCCTCAGCTGGATTTGAACTGGAGTCCTTGAGTACAGCAACTCAATGCTCTACAAACTTAGCTACCTTGCTTCATATATGTATATATACGAATCAAATATCGTGGACGTACAGTTCTGTAAAATAATATGAGGTGTTTGGTTTCAAAATCAGGTACATCCATTTTTCCAATAATTTTTTTTTGTGTAAGAAAATGGTCCAGGTAGAGGTCAATAAATTTCTATGAATATCAAGAAATATTTATTAAGTAGCCAATGCTTCTTCGCCAACGTTCGTTATCTTTATTAACTTATTCTTCATACGTTATTATTCTTTAATTTCAACAGGTCCTGTTCTGTTTTATTATTATTTTAATCTCTATTATGTATTTCACTACCTTCCTGTCACTTGGTTATTAATACTATACACTCATTAATTTTAACGTTTATAATGTATTTACCATGCTTAGGAAAATTTTTTGTATTTTTTAATGTTCATTTTCTACATTTACCATGCTTTTATTATTCTTCTATCTCTTTATTATTTTTTCTTCTTTGGTTAACAATTTTTAAATGTTCAATTGTCTGCATTTTGCATATTTAGCCCTGAAGAAGACCTACAAAGTCGAAACGTTGGCTACTGAATAAATATTTCTTGATATTCAGAGAAATTTATTGACCTCTACCCGGACCATTTTCATCCACATATTTCATCAAGGTCAACTATCTTCATTAACATTTTTTTTTTATAAGTTGTTAATGCCAGAAATTATGTTATTTCTTATTTATGATGAGTTTGTTTCAAAACCGTCTTGATCCTTTAAAAATCAATTCCAAAAGATTATTTCCCTATCGTGGTTATAACCTTAACGTTAAATGAAAATTTTTGGTGCACGAAAAATCAAAAATATGTAAATATATCGAGAGATCATAAAAAATTGTGAGTAATTATTGTTTGAAGTGAATCATTAGCAAAATTACGAAAAACAAATTTTATTTTTCTGTAGTAACAAATTTTTGAAATTGGATTTAATCGGTTTTGAAACAGAAGGGCTCATATAAGCACTGCCTATACGATTGAAATATTTCTAATATTCATAAAAAATAAATGTTTTATTAATATATTTCCAACGAGATAAGATACAAAATACAATAGTAGCGAAACCCGATTAAAGAGCAGAAAGCTTCCTCTATCTGTGCCTTTTGTGATTTACGTGCTTATTGTGCTTCGTGTTGAAGTCTTTTACGCCCTTAGTGAAGACCCACTCTTCTTGAAGTTGGAACATTGCCTCGGGTTACCGGAGGCAAATGAACCGACTCGAGTGTAAACAACGTCATTACCTGGGACTGTCCCTCTGGACCTTTGGTACATCTTAGCCCTTGACCTAGTTGTGACGTCATTATTACACCCACCTATGTAATTTCCATCTCTAGAGTCCAAGTTGTACAAAAAACAGCATGTCCGTCTCATTAATTTTTTTATTTTTTATAAATGACCGGATACTTTGTAAATATAACTATTAATCATCACCATAATAATAATCAGTCTATAATAAATAATAATATGCATTATTAGGTTATTAGTTTATGAGGAAGAAAATGGTCCGGGTAGAGGTAAAAAAATTCTCTATTACAGGGAGAATTTTTTATTAGTATGCCGACGTTTCGATCCACATTGCAGGTCTTCTTCATGGCAAGAGATGAAAAAGGGGACTGACTCCAGGGCATACTAATAAAAAATTACCCCTGTGATAGAGAATTTCCTTGACCTCTACCCGTACCATTTCCTTCTTCATATATACATAAGGCCATCAAATAATTTTCAACGGATAATAGTTTAGAATAGAAAAATAATCTTATTCCGGGACCAGGTCTCTCAAGTTGTGTTCAAAATTTAATAAATATATAGCTGGCCAAAGGGAGTGGAGTGGCTCAGTGGTAGAGCACTGAGTTCTCATGCCGGAAATCCTAGGTTCAACCCCCCCTGAGGGTAAGACTTTTATTTAGTCTGTTTGTAGCCTGACCCCAGCCTCTATAAAATATTATAAAAATAGGGTACCCAAGATAAGGGGGAAATATCTGGCGGTTGAGCGTGACCTAGGACAAGTAACCTCCTAGCAGAACCTTTGTCCATGAAACAGCACAGTCTCTACCATGTACAGAACCCCAGACCCTTCATGGGTTGTAGTGGTACAGGCTATTTTTTTTGTGCTGGGAGTTGATGCTGCTCAACCCCCGGGGGTTTCACCTTGTTTGGGGTACCTATTTTATTGAGGCTGGATGAGCCTCTTTAAGATTAGCATATCACACAGGTGCATCCAGGTCTTATAAAGTAATTAATCTGCCTCAGTCGTGTGTAAATTTCCACTCGTAATCTTCTGCACAACTACTCAACACTCTACGCACAGAACTACTCCGGTGTAAACAAAATTAAAGAATAGAAAAATTATTACAATTATATTGAAGCTATCATCTTCCGTCCTGCGAAATATATGTTTTTAGTCAAGGATCCATGGACCATTTTTTCACGTGATTTGTATCAAGCTTAATCTTCGTGAATAGCTTCGTTTTGATGAGACGCCGAACAATTTCCTGTGCGAAAATTCTCGATTGTGGTAGCTAACACAGGTAGCAAGGATAAAATATGTCGATTTGATGATTCTCAAAAATTTATTACTATCTGGGTTTTTTTTTGTTGATGGTTTGATTGATATGTATCGATAACGAAGTAAAAAAAGAAGAAGTAAAAAAAAACTGCTGGTTAGTAATCATTTTTGATGACCTCATTATCGATACACTTTTGAAGGAGGGGACTTTTTGATCAAACCATACATTTTGTAGAACAAATATTTTTTCTAATAATTAAGATAATTATCTTGAGATTTAACAAAAAAAAAAACCCATTTAGTAATACATTTTTGAGAATCATCAAATCGACATATTTTATCCTTGCTACCTCTGTTAGCTACCACAGTCGAGAATTTTCCCACAGGAAATTGTTGGGCGTCTCATCTAAACGAAGCTATTCACGAAGATTCAGCTTGATACTAATCAAGTGCAAAAATGGTCCATGGATCCTGGACTATTTCTTACGTATATTACTTGAATATAGCTAAATAGTGTCGATGACAACAACCCGTGAAGGGCCTGAGAGTTACATAGTAGAGACTGTACTTTTTCTTATAGAACGGTTGTGGGGGGGGGGGGGTGATTTCTCCTAGATCACGCTCAACCCCCAGATTTTTCCCCCCTTCTTTTGGTTATCAACTTTATAGAGACTGGGTTAGTCCCAGGTACGTTCGTTTTCATTAACAAGAAAAAGCAATAACTCACATGAAAAAAAACCACTTCTCATTTGTTAGAAGAAATGAGCCTAAGAGAAAATTAGCAATTTTCCCTCGTAGCAATATCTGCCTTGACAGGCAATTTATTAAGATTAATAATGTACTATTTATTATAAAACCTAAATTTATTTTAACGGCGATTTTTATTAAAAAATGTTTGTATTGTTTCTTGGAGCTGGAGGATTTTTCCAGGTAGATCCAATAAATTTAATAAAATGCTGGCGTTTTATGATGAGCATACTTGTAAGGAAAGCAAATTATTAGCGGTTCAGTAGCTTTCTTAACCATTAATTAATGCTTTTGGTTCATCAAGTCTTGCACAGCTCAGGAACATTCTTGTAGTCTTCCGCACCGGCGAAGATCGATCGATAAACGGACTTCGTATATGCTTCTTCCGCTGGGAGTAAATTTTCATTACAAATAATTCTAAAATCGGTGGAGTGGGGCCGCTTTGTGTGTAAAGTGCTCAATTGCTAACCTGAAGGTTCCGGGTTTAAATCCAGCTGAGACGGATAATTTGTTTAATATTTTTTAAATTATTACAGTTATTATTGATCACCCGGCCTCTGTCAAGTGGATATCCTTAGTTGGGGGAGTTAGGCGGTTGAGAGTGTTCTCGGACAAATCACTTCTCCGCATATTATTTGTCCAAGAAACAGTACATTGCTTCTTTAAAAAAAACAACTTCATAATTCAAAAAAAGTAATTTTTCTATAGAGGTATTTCAAAGTTTCATGCGAGTTAAAATTTGGGTATTGGTAAAGCAACCCATGGCTATTGTAATGGTGGTATTGAAATTCTTTTAGTCATTAGACAATTTTTTTAAAGCTTGTAACTTTTTGATTTTAACATATATGACTATACTTTACTTTGCAACAATATTTCAATTATTCATTAATAACACAATCATGCATATATGTATAAGCTATGCATATGTATAAGGAAAATACCAATTAATATGTATAAAGTTTTAAACTATGTTAAAACTATTAATATATATATATATATATATATAACGTTTATATAAATAATATGTATAACATTTTATTTTAATATGAATAACTTTATGTAAGTATTTATCTTTCTATTATATGTTTAATATATTAATATGATTTTATTATAAGTTTAATATAGTATAGTATGTTAATATTTTAATATGTAACGATATTTTTACTAAGTACTAATCTTAGAAGAATGTATATATGTAATTTTGTAGGTAATGTAAATATGTACATTCTCTAGAGGGTAAGTCCCTTTAGAATAACAATACAGGTTTCTATACAGGGTATTATTATGTCTTATTAAATGAGAAAAAAAGTTGCGAATTACCTCCAGTGATAATATTTAAAAGAAAACAGAGTACCAGAAATAAAAAATAGCAGAAATAAGATTACAATAATTATATAGAGAGAAACAATAGATAATTACATATGTATGCTAATTACAATGTCAAGTAGAAACAAACAAAGCAGAAAATGAAACAAAAATATGAACAATAGCAACTAATACAACTTGTTTTTATAAATATCTAACTGGGTGAGTGAAGCCTCAATGATATAAATAAATATAAATATATCATTCACCTGAAAACTGGGTATGTTATTTCCAATTTTTTGGGAATGGTAAGGATATTGAGAAATGTAGTTTATCATTTTTATTACTTGGTCATTATTATGATCGAAGTATTAGATCATTAAAAAAAAATAATGACACAAATGTTTTATTTTTTGTACGACCTTGGCTGCTATATTATTTACTATTTAGATTATTTACTGTGTTAACAGCCATGGATGTACCTTGCGGGGTTTAAACCCCCCATGGGGCCCACCTAATCTTATTAAAGCGAGTATTCTTAATTGGCGTAAAAGCGTGATCTCGGACAAACCACCTCCTTGCACAACCATTATTCTGGAAACAGTACTCCATTTAATTCGAAATGATATAATGTTTTTCCCTAATATAAGGCATACTATAAATTATATGTATATGTAAGTTTGAATATTGACGCCAAACTTAACAGACGTGAAGATAACCTTTAGGGACAGGTGTGAGGAAGGTTATAATAGCTATCGCTTACTGAGGGACTCGCTCGAGTGAACATTGGTTAAATTTATATTATGTGTGTTATTACGGAATATCTACTACATATTGTGTTGATTCAGGTTTGTAATTAAAGATACCTGGAGTTATTTAGTCAGTTATAAGTTTGTAAATATGTTTTTTTAATTACAGTTCTTCACTGCATCCACAAGTGTTTTATTCCATTCACCTTCTTGGTTAAGTCGTTGAATTCACGACTTACATATATATATACTTTTGCAACATTTAGCTCCTCGACATTTTTGAGTTAAAGCTTCCGTAACAATTGTATTAGTTGAAACTTTTTAATTCACGAATGACCTATCTCCAATCCAGTGAATATAGGTCCATTCCATATATTCCAGTGGTTTTTTTTTAGTTGTTTCATGTTTGAACTTGAATTTTTATGAGAATTTTCTTTTAAAATTTTCTAATGACTATGATTTAATACAATCACGACAATAAGAATGCTTTGCTTCACCAATACCCAACTTTTCATTTTTTATATAACTCACATTGAACATTCGAAATATCGATTTTTTTAAGTTATGACGTTGTTCTTTTGAAAAAATCGATATGTATTGAAAAATGGACATCTGTTTCAATGTATTTGGGGAATTCCGTCGGCTGCAGTTTGGACTAAGATGTTTATAAATTTTTTTTTTTTAAAGACCCGCCGTTATGATACAATAGTGAAATACGACTTCAGTGGAGGCAGTACTGCTCAATAACCTCCCCAGCAATCTAACACTTCCTTCTTTTTTTTTTTAATCCCCGTGGTTTGAAATAGCCTTTTCCCGATAATAGGCTCAGGTTTAATGAATTTTAAACCAATAAGTGGCTTTACTCTGCGGAAGAACGCTCGTTTTTCAAAGCGACGTAGGCAATTTCGTTGCTACGTCCATCTAACACGCTACGATGGAGGGGCCTTTGCCACTCTTCACCGCCATTGTCAATAGATGAGGGAATTGTTCAGGTTACTAAGCTCCATGTATCATCACTCATTATTATTAATTTTATTTTATTAATTAATTGTTTGTTTGTTCATTTAAGGTTACTTTATTAAATCATAATAATGTCTACTCACCTCTCTTTCCTCAATCTGCCGGCGTCCCTCTAGGCAGTATCCTCGGCCCAATTCTCTACACAGTTTATACAGCTGACATCCCAACTCATCCTAATACTATCCTTACCACGTATGCGGATGACACATTCTATTATCTGTCAACACTGATCCAGTTATAGCATCCCCTACTCTTCAATCCCAAATCACTAACCTTGAAAATTGGTGTCAAAACTGGAGGATTGAAATAAATTCTCAAAAATCTCATCAAATCACCTTTACCCTCCGTCGTAAACCAGCGACTTCCTGCCCTCCTGTTTCGTTTAATAACATCCCTCTAAGTCCTGTAGAACAGATCCGGTACTTAGGACTACACCTTGACAAACGCTTAACTTGGAATCCTCATACTAGACTGAAACGACAAGAAACAGCTCGCCGTTTCAGGCTACTTCAACATTTACTAGATAAACGCTCTAAGCTCCCAATTAACTACAAGAGACTCATATACATGACAATCATTAGACCCATCTGGACTTACGGAATAGAGCTTTGGGGCTCCACTAAGCCATCGAATTCCTCTCTTATTCAATCCTTACAATCCAAAATCCTTCGGAAAATCCTTAATGCTCCTTACTTTGTTACGAACAAAGTAATCCATAATGACCTTAACATCCCGTTTATTGCTGATTTGGCCCGAATCCAATATCAAGCTTTTCATGACAAACTTCATTTCCACTCAAACCCACTAGTTTCAAACCTCGCAACCTCTTCAATTTCTGATAATCCTCCGAGGCGTCTGAAAAGAAGATGGCCTCGTGGTCTTCTCAATAAATTAATTTAAAAAAAAAAAGGTTACTTTATGTTGCTTTGGCTACTCGGACGATGCTAAATTGGAATTCCTAAGTTTTGCATATCCGGGTATAATTAGAATAGAAATCTTATACGAGGACCTGAGGTCGTTCAAACTCGGGACCCCCGTTTAACGTCCCATCCGAAGGACGCGATAACCAAGGATTTTATACTCGTTTTAATAATCCAGAATTATCTGCCGTGGCACGAAAACACAATCATGGGCTTAACAGGTTGTTATAGTAACCACTTCACCACAGGTCGTCCTTCTTATTAATTAGGATTCTCTTGTTTTTATTTCATATTCTTTTCTATCATCAATAAATATACCTATTTTTATATTTTCATTATATAAAAAGTTTTTACTGATCTTACTGTATTTTATTAAGCGGGATGGAACGTAACGGAGACACCTCACCTTATTCCTGTAATTATTTCTCCCTTGGATTGTTTTGTATTTTCATTTTCGTTAGTAAATGTCGTAGTTACCATTCGAAGGAATAAGGGAAATTCCACCTTCGAATAACTAATGAGAAAGTAATTAAAAAATTAAGAAAGTAATTCACTGTGTTATTTGCTAAGCAACTGGAGTTATAGTTTTTAACGATTTTATAATTACCAATTATAACATTAAATGATTAATATATTGAAAAAGGGAAAGGTCAACAGAGACACTAAATAAATGTTACTACATTAGTGGAAAAATTCCAACTAAAAACCTTAAGTCTCTAAACTAAAAGAGGAAATTGAAAATACCTGTCCAATATTTCGCCTATTCAGGCATCCTCAGGACAGAAAGAGAATAACAGCAAACCAATACATGAATAATGCACCCAAAAAACACACATCCCACCACCTCCAAGGCTCAAATGCAACTACTGAATCATAGGGAAGGTTACTAGATTCCCAGTTGGCTAAGGTTAGATAAAAACAGCTGATAAATACTCCAGAATTTGAAACATCAATATACACTTACCAAACCCCAAACAACACAACAGGAAACAAAAAAAAATATAGTAACAAACAACTCAAGAACAGAAGACAAAAAAACATTCATGTTTTACTTTGCTGTTATTCTCTTTCTGTCCTGAGGATGCCTGAATAGGCGAAATATTGGACAGGTGTTTTCAATTTCCTGTTTTAGTTTAGAGACATAAGGTTTTTTTTAGTTGGAATTTTCCACTGATGTATTAACATTTAATGATTAAATTAATTGAAGTTTGTTAATTAGAATATATTCTAAGAAGCCATTTTTTTTACTTTGAACATTGTACCCTACAGATCTGTGCAGGTTCATACTTTGTTTTAGCTATGAACCGAACCATATTCATGTAGGTAGTTCTTACAATGATTGCTTTTATTTTTTTTTTATTTAATGCGGTTATTGGATTTATTAGTTTTGTAGAAGAGATAATGAGCAACATGATGGAATTTCAACTAAAAGATATGAACGGTCTGTTTTTATGTGATTTTTCACATGAGCCCGCGTGGCATATGTCCATATACGTTTAAATTAGTATTACAGTAAAACTTCTCACCTGCGGACACAGGAGGGGATTCAATTTTGTCCGCTTATAAGAAGTGTCCGATGGTGAGAAACTGAGGGTGAGGAAATACAGTAAAATAATATTGTTACGGTCAGAGAGGGAAGAAGGGCCGGCTGATAGGATTAGACGAGCTGAGGGATTAAGCGGAAGGGATCAAAGAAGTTGCCGAGCTCCATCTCGTTAAATGTGGATCTGCCTGGATGGTTCTCGATCTTGTTCCGAGAAATGCCCCGCCCCGACCTACCTTGCATATATATAAAGGCCAGCTGTGTCGGCCGCACCAGTCAGTAATAAGCAGTCGTTAACTAGTGACAGTGCGTGTGAGTTGAAGTGAGTTAGTATCAGTCTGTAATAAGTGCTTAGTGAGCAACAGTGACAATTAGTGGCCGTGTAATAAGTGTAATAAACTGTGTGTCAGTTTGTCATATTTGGAGAGTCTTACGGTCGGTGGACTTTAATTAGCGAACTGTAAGTGTTAATTTGTAATTGTAAACTATAGTGTAATATTATTGTATTTGTACAAATTTATATATAAATATTATTTTAGTTGTTACTAATTTTTAAATATATTCATTTGAAAAGAAAAGATATGTCCAGGACCGGGACTCTGGAAGACCCGGGTTCGAGTCCCGGTCCTGGACATATCTTTTCTTTTCAAATGAATTTATATATAAATAGTTTAGTTATTTAGTATTAGCAATATCTTACTATCTTAGAAATTAGATAACATTTAGTAGAATATTGTTATTGTAAATTGATATTAGTTTAATAATTTAATAGTTTTAAATAACCTCATTGTATTCTTTTTATTTTGTTAATAAATATTAGTATCTTGAATTAAGTAATAGTTTAATCCATTTTACACCCAGTAGCCCGTAACAATATGTATGTTTGTACATGACTATATGTGCTAAAATGAGGCGTAAAATACATTTGGGGTAGTGTATTTTAAAGTTTTTAATGATCCCTTGGTCTAAAGGGTGACTGGAGGCGGTCGTGTTTGGCGGCAGAAAAACTGATTCTATGTTTGACAACTCTAAATTTGGATGTGACGAGGCATTATCCATAAATAAAATAACATTTCTTCCTTGTCGCTGTATTCTGTTATTAAAATTAATTAGCTATTCTGACATAATTTGGCGGGTCATCCACGCTCTTTTATTTGCTTGCTATTCTACCTTTAAAAATGTTCCAATCGATACCATTAAAGCATCTTGGCTTTTTGGTTTTTCCTCTCAAAATTTAAATTTCAAACTCACTCTCTATGTTTGTGCAAAAAATTTGTGACACGTTCCTTCGAGATTTGTCCTCCTTTACAAGTTTCTGCTTTCAGCGCCATAGTTTTGTCCGGTAATGCTCGAAAAAGAAGGGCGGTTTCGTAAGTTTTAAATGTCTTTAGGGGGAAATCCAGTGCAAAGCTCATTTACTTTCGATGTCGAATCAGCAACTAGAGGACAATCAACGGAAGCACCCTCACCGCTTATACATAATTTGTCATTTCCCAAAATTTTTGCAACTTCCAACGTCTTTTCCTGTATTAATGGTCCAGAAATGGGGATGTTATTAGATCGCGCTCGGCATAGCCATTAATACGTAACTTGATCGATCATCAGCTTCTGCTTAATGTCTTCTTTGAATTATCATTCCCAAGATCTTCCCATTTTTGAAGAATATTTTTTTTAGTTCTGAAAATTTCCGCAGCACACGTTTTCCCAAGTTTAAACTTCTTTCCAAGATCACGGACACTCAATTTTCACGTTTACTCGCGTGTATAATTTCTAATTTTTCTTTAATAGTTAGCACTTTTCTTTTGGAAGACATTCATAGCAAAGCGAGCACAAACAATTCCTCGAAATCGTCGAATTCGGAAAACTAAACACAAATGGCGGGGTTCCGTTCGCGGAAATTTGGCCCTACTGTCCGCGTATTGGAAGTTTTTATGTCAAACTATTAAAATCACTGTCCGCGTCCGCTTATGAGAATGTCCGGATATCAGAAGTAAAAATATAAAGCAAACATAAAAATGATGAGGGGGAAATGTAATCGTCCGCTCACGAGAAATGTCCCCCTGTAAGAAGTGTCCGCTCAAGGAAGTTTTACTGTAGTAGCATATTATGTTTAATAATTTTGCTAGTAAGTGTTAGCTTATTTTTATGATGATGTAGTCCCCCCAAGATTATATTCTGCGTTTTAAACTTTTCATAAAATTAGTCACATGTGATTTGCTTATTTAAACTCCGTCGGTGCTTAGCAGTCACCAAATATTTACAATCAATTTTTATTCTGTGGTGGTCTATTTTAAAAACATGTTTTGTTTATACACACATTATAGTTTGTTTTCTATCGGCACTATACGAGGCTAAGAAGATTAGAGTTAGGTTGGGAAGGTGCTTGGCTAGCTGAGAGATAAAGGTTTGCTTTTGTCACCCGGTCCCGAGATCTGTTTTGATAGTAAGCAGCATCAAATGGGACCACCCTAGCCCCATTTGATGTAGCTTCCATAAAATTACACTTCTCTCTAGATATAATAATAATATACGTTACATAATAATAATGTATATTTATTCGAGAAATTTTATACAAATGTCATTTGAAAGATGTAAATATAGCCAAGCAATTTTGTTTTCTTTGCTAAACTAAGGATTTGTTATAACTTATTTAACTTTAATTTAAATCCCGTCAAATCACTTTTACCCTCCGTCGTAAACCAATGACATC
This sequence comes from Troilus luridus, assembly GCA_964056705.1. Taxonomy (NCBI): domain Eukaryota; kingdom Metazoa; phylum Arthropoda; class Insecta; order Hemiptera; family Pentatomidae; genus Troilus; species Troilus luridus. The sequence continues at coordinate 4,134,354 of OZ057413.1, forward strand.
CTGTCCTCCTGTATCGTTTAATAACATCCCACTGAATCCTGTAGAACAGGCCCGGTACTTAGGACTGCATCTTGACAAACGCTTAACTTGGAATCCTCATGCTAGACTGAAACGACAAGAAACAGCTCGCCGTTTCAGGCTACTTCAACAGTTACTAGATAAACGTTCTAAGCTCTTAATTAAATACAAAAGACTCATATACATGCCAATCATTGGACCCATCTGGACTTACGGAGTAGAGCTTTGGGGCTCCACTAAGCCATTGAATTCCTCTCGTATTCAATCCTTACAATCCAAAATCCTTCGTGAAATCCTCAATGCTCCTTACTTTGTTAAGAATAAAGTCATCCATAATGACCTTAATGTCCTATTTGTTGCTGATTTGCCCCGAACCCGATATCAATCATTTCATGACAAACTTCATTCCCACTCAAACCACTTCTTTCAAACCTAGCAACATCTTCAATTCCTGATTATCCTCCGAGGCGTCTGAAAAGAAGATGGCCTCGTGATCTTTTCAGTTGAACTTTTTATTTGAGTACTACCACTGGGTAGTTTCTCTGCTTGCCTTTTCATGCCAATGTATACATCCATTATATTCACTTGTTGTATTCTGTTATACAGTTGTAAATTTCATTTAATAGCTTTAAAAAATAAAAAACTTTAAATTAAAGTTATTTCAAAAAATCTAGTGTAGACTCTTACACTGCTTTCCTTGCAGCATTGAACTATGTAAAATTTGAATAAGGAAGAAAATCGCCTGGATGGAGGTCAGAAATAATTCTCTTAGATAAGGAGAAATATTTATTTTAAAGTCAAAGTTTCGACCCACATTGCAGGTCTTCTTCAGGACTAAATTAAAATGATACATTTTACATGATACATTTCAAATTAAAATGATACATAGTAATGAATAAAAATACACATAGGCATCAAGAAATAAAACTAATCATTAGATTCATTTGTATTGATAGCAGCATCCTCATTATTTGACTGAAAAATTAAATTCTTGTCTTCATGATTGCGTTCGATATCTTCTGTATTTCTTTCTCATCATCATCATCATTCTCATCTTGGCGCTATGGAGGACCTTGGCCTCCTCGACAATTTTCCTCCACATTGACCGATCTTCCGCTTCTCTTCTTCATGCTCTCACCCCAAGAAGCTTAACATCTGCTTCCACGTCGTCCAGCCATCGCAGCCTTGACCTGGATCTTTCTCTTTCTCAATGATCAGCTTGTCAGCCTTTTTTTATCCATTCTTTGAACGTGCCCAAACCATCTCAATCTTGCCTTTTCAATACAATAAATTATATCTGGTTATTAAAATCTTTTTTTATTTAAATTTATTTATTGATATTTATAACTGTATGAAAAAAAATACAACAAGTAAATGGGCTAAGCGATACATAATGACATGTGAAAATGAAAAGTAGAGAAACTACCCACTGGTAGTACTCAAATCACAAGTTCAACTAAGAAGTCACGGGGCCATCTTCTTTTCAGACGCCTCGGAGGATTATCGGGAATTGATGAGGAAGCTAGGTTTGAAACTAGAGGTTTTGAGTGGAAATGAAGTTTGTTATGAAAGGATAGATAGCGGGTTCGGGCCAAATTAGCAACAAATGGGACATTAAGGTCGTTATGGATGATTTTATTCTTAACGAAATAAGGATTTTACGAAGGATTTTGGATTGTAGGGATTGGATACGAGAGGAATTCGATGGCTTAGTGGAGCCCCAAAGCTCTACTCCGTAGGTCCAAATAGGTCGTATGATGGTCATGTAGATGAGTCTTTTGTAATTAATTGGGAGCTTAGAGCGTTTGTCTAGTAAGTGTTGAAGTAGCCTGAAAAGGCGAGCTGCTTCTTGTCGTTTCAGTCTCGTATGAGGATTCCAGGTTAATCGTTTGTCAAGATGCAACCCTAAGTATCGGATCTGTTCTACAGGCACCAGTGGGATATTGTTAAAGGATACTGAAGGGCAGGAAGTCATTGGTTTACGACGTAAGGTAAAAGTGATTTGATGCGATTTTTGAGAGTTTATTTTAATTCTCCAGTTTTGACAGCATTCTTCAAGATCAGTGATATGGGATTGGAGGCTTTGGGATGCTATAATTGGATTGGTGTTGACTGATAATACACATGTATCATCAGCATACGTGGTAAGGATAGTATTAGGATGAGTTGGGATGTTAGCTGTATAAAGGATTGGCCCAAGGATACTACCTTGAGGAAATTAAAATCTTGATTTTTTTATGCGGAAACAATTTCTTTCTTCGATTGGGCAATTTACTCTTCTTCTTTCTCTCCCGAGTATTCAATAATTTCTTGTGGTGCTTGGATATAGTCCACGCCTCTCCACCATACATGACGGTAGGACGAAGTATCGTCTTCTGTACCCTTATTTTGAGGCTACGGGGTAAGACTTTCTCCCAGGATCAGATTGTCGAGGTGCGGCGGATGCCAGGTCCATCTTGGGAATCCGCAATTGGAAAGCATTGGCAACCATTTAAGAAAACTGGGGAACCAAGTTGTAGCACCACAGATGATGCTAAGACTTTCTCCTTGTACAGTTCTTTCTCTTTCCTCTGAAGTATAATATCTCCCTCCTCTGTCCTCTAAGGCTCGAAGATTTTTCTTAGAATATTCCTGTAAGACTGTAGTTGAATTACTAAATTATAAGGTTTAATTTCTGTTTTATTATAAATATCTTCTTGATAGTTGATAAGCTAATTTTTGTGATCCGAAATGTGTTTGCATCTTTGCCTATTATTTTGACCTCAATTATTTTACCCAAATGTTTGAATTTAGTTACTTTGCTGATCTGTCAATATTCCAGTCTTGCATATTTAAAAAACACTTTTCTAGTCTATAGTACCACAAAATAAAAAAAAGTATAAAGTACAAAAGAGAACGATAAAGTAACAATATTGGCATAGATAACATAGTTGCTGATCTTTTTTTTTATCACATAAAGTTTAAAACGAATTGTAAATCGGAAATTGACCCAATTACAATACCTTCCTTATCTATGTGCTCAGGAAAGTAACGAAAAAAATTACAGGCCATTACTGCAATGTTATCACTGTTTTCTCAGTGATTGTTTTTTTATGTTGTTTTTTGTATTTATCTGAAACTGTGACCAGGTTGCGGGGTTTTCGGTCCAAGGTCCAAATTGATTTAAATAAACTATTGTCCAATGAAAAAAGAAAATGTTGTATTCTTATATTATACATCAACGGTAACATAATGCCAACACCAACGACATAACCATAATATATATCGTAACACCACCAACTAAAAAATCATAGATACATAATTAATAAAAACAAGATTATATACACTTTTATTTACAAATATTAATAGGATGCTTACCGCTGAGCCGCAAAGATACGATAAGGTAAAAAACAATTAAATTTGGCAATTACTTGGCCATATAACCCATTTATACACATCCGTATGGAATGACGGTCCTCAGTTAAGTGAGGTGAGATAGGTACAACTAGAGACACCTGACGGACGAATTTAGCAAACAAAAGAATACTCGTTACACACTCCCCTCCAGCGATTAAGTCCGTCGGGTTGGATAAAATAATTTAAGTTTTGAGGGATGCCATAAGCCTATTATCTTTCCATCTTCCTCTCTCAGTTTACAGGATCCACCACTCGTAACGGAAACAACCGTAAAAGGGCCTTCATATTTGGGGTTCAGTTTAGCAGCGAGTTTATCAGCTGCCGACGATAGCTGAAACCTCATCTTTAAGACTTGGTCCCCCGGTTGGAAACGATCTTTTCGGCGTCTCAAGTTATAACGACTGCTCTGATTTAGACTTGCCTTCAGAGAGTTTTCCTCTGCTATATGATGAACTTCAGGCAGTCTGCCCACTTTAGCGGCCCAAGCAGCATGTTCGTCTGTGCCAGCCACTAGGATATCATCGTCGTTAGCTTGATGTAGAGGCCTCAGTTCTCTACCAAAATTTAAGAAGGCAGGACTGAACTTGGTCGAATCTTGAACGGCGGAATTTAAGGCAAACTGGATCTCTCCTAGTTTTTCGTCCCAGCGTTGGTGTTTCTTCCCTAGGTACGCTACGATAAGTTGCTTGATATTCCGATTCGCTCGTTCTGTCGGATTTGCCTGTGAATGGTAAAGAGGTGTAGTTTCTCTCTTGATTCCAAACTCCTTAGCCACTTCAGTTACAAGATTACTAACGAAGTTCTTCGCATTGTCGGAAATTATTTTATGCGGTGCGCCATATCTGTATATTATGCGGGATTTCAGTTTATTTACAATAACCGAAGAGGTAGCTTTTCTGATGGGACATAATTCCACCCATCTACTAAATAAATCTACAAACACTAGTAGATATACATTGCCTCGAGAACTCCTAGGATAAGGACCCATAATGTCAACTGACACCATTTCCCACGGCTGCTTGTTATAGCGAGGGAACATTAACCCACGAGGTGGCGTGTTATTGGGTTTGACCTTCTGGCATAACTCACACTGCCTCACATACTGGCTTATATCTCGGTATAATCCAGGCCAATAATATAGTCTACTAACCCTAGAAACAGTTTTATCTATCCCCAGGTGGCCTGACTGCGGTAGATCATGATTTTCATATATTATTGCTCCCCTTAAATGTCTAGGAACGACAACTTTCCATTCCTCACTGGGGTCTTCTAGCTCTCCCTTCAAAGGATTCTTTCGATGGTATAATAGCTGTCCATCTTTTATCGACCATCCAGGGTGGAGTTCTGGGGACTTCTGGACTCGATAAAATTTCTGATTATACCATTCGTCGGTCGCTATGAAAGTTCCTGAAGTCGAAACTGAATCGGTAGAAGAATTAGGATCGGAACTGGTAGACAATACTGTGATAGCAGCAATTCGTGATAGGGCATCGGCCACTGTGTTGAGTTTCCCCTTTCGATATTCCACCTTGTAGTTGTAAGGCTGCAAGCGAAGAGCCCATCTAGCCAAACGACCTGAAGGGTTTTTCAAGTTCAGTAACCACTTCAGACTGGCGTGGTCAGTTATTACGGTGAATGGATAACCTTCCAAGTAATGCCTATTCTTCTCGATACCAAACAGAACTGCGAGGCATTCCTTTTCGGTTACGGTATAATTCCTTTCAGCTGAACTTAAGGTACGAGAACAAAAAGCGATGACTCTTTCTTCGCCGTCTTGTATTTGAGTCAAGACCGCTCCAAGACCTGTATCACTGGCGTCAGTCTGTAATTGAAAAGGCTGTTTAAAGTCTGGCCTAGCTAATATTGGTGATTCAGTCAGTGCTGACTTGAGAGCATTGAAAGAGGCGTCCTGCTCTTCTGACCAGATCCATTTAGCGTTACGCTTAAGCAAAGCTGTTAGCGGAGAGACAACTGTAGAGAAGTCTTTAATAAAACGGCGATACCATCCTGCCATTCCAAGGAATCTTCTGAGCTGCCCAGCGTTGGTGGGAGGAGGAATCGAAGTAACGGAACCAACCTTATCTGGATCTACACTCAAGCCATCACTATTAACCAGATAGCCCAAGTACCTAACTTCATTACAACCAAATTCACATTTTTCCGGGTTGATACGCAGACCTGAGGCTTTAAGTCGACTGAACACTTCCCTTAGCATATCCAAATGCAGTTTGAAAGTTGGTGTGCAAACCAAAATATCATCCAGAAAAACGACTACGTAAGGGTAGAGTTCGGGTCCAAATATTGCATCGGCTAACCTCTGAAAGGTAGCAGGTGAATTCGTCAGCCCAAAGGGCATAACTTTAAACCTGAATAGTCCTCTGCCAGGAACTGTAAACGCAGTAATGTCTTTACTAGTTTCGTCGGCAAGGGGCACTTGCAAAAATGCTTGCTTGAGGTCTAACTTGGAGAGATATCGAGCCTGTCGAAGTCCGTCTAAGAGAGATGTCATATTAGGCATAGGATAGGAATCTTTACAAGTGACTTCATTAACCTTACGAAAGTCTATACAGAAACGATAACCTGATCCCTTACGAACCATGACTACCGGGGAAGACCATGGAGATTGGCAAGGTTCCACTAAGTCTTCATCCAACATTCGATCTAACTCCTGGTGCATTGCCTCAAGTACTTTGGGTGAGTAATGGTAGGAGCGCTGCTTGATAGGTCGGGCATCCTGAACATCTACCTTATGGCTAATGCGCGTCGTTAATCCTGGAGAATCTTGGAGAATTCGCAAACCTTCACTGACTATTCTATCCAGATCCACCCTTTCTGAGGGATCAAGTGAACTAATGCCGCATATTTTTGATGTATCCCCTTCTACTAATTGAACATCCTGACGAAACGAGAACTTATGGTCGGGGTCATCTTGAAACCACCATGTCGCTTCACGATGATTAGTACTCATATTTGTGTTAACGATAAAATCTAGCCCTAAAAGAAACATAAATGGAAGCTTGGATAAAACGTAAAGCTTCGTGTCATATGACCGGTACCCAACGGTAATTGAAATGGAGAATCTTTCATCAACGATACAAGAGCTTCCATTAGCGACACAAATATTAAATTCGGGAATTTTCTCAACTTCATATCCCAATTTAAGGAGAATTTCAACTCCTTCTGGTCCAACAAATGAGGTAGTGGAACCAGGGTCAAACAGGGCCAAGTAGGACAGGCCTCCTTTGTCAGGTTTCCCTATTCGGAAATCAATATAGTGCTGTTTAGGAAACGGTAAACGATAAGATACGGTAGAACTTTCGGTAGAATTCGATACGACACAAGGAGAAACGATATCAAATTTAGCGGTACAAAAAGGTAAACGATAAGGCACGGTAATAGGTAAATCGGTACTTGGTGGGTCAGCTGAAACCATGGGAATAGGAATGACCCTCACTTCCGATTCCCTTGCACATTTCCCGGAGTACATTTAGGACATGCGTGAATGGAAACTCCCGGGTTACCACAACGGTAGCAAAACAACTTTCGTGGTAGCGGACATCTGGAATATACGTGCGGTCCACCACAATTCCAGCAAATTAATTTCTTAGCTGGTAGAGCCGGTTTTGAGCCTTTTAGACACGTTTTCTCGTAGAAAATCGGTTCGGTACTATTTCTTGATTGTACATCAGTCGGAGAGAATACCAGTTTCTTAGAGCCAACTGCCTGAATTTCGAACTGGTCGAATTGAGGATCGTGATTCGTTGTGTTAGCAGCAAAATCGGCTTGTTTTTCCAATGGCGAAACAGTAAAAATTCCCGGAGATATTTGTTCTTTTCCGGAATTGGATTTGTTATATCGTCTAGTGGCATTCGCAGAGCGGGATTTTTCTATAATAGGCTTTTCTGATCGGCCTTCTTGAGCCATCATCTCATATACTCTAGTTCGTTCGGTGACGAAATTAATCAAATCCTTATAAGAGGGAATATCTACTGATTTTATTCGTTCTTCGAATGCTTTTCTAGTCCCTGGGTCTAAATTATTAAGAGCTAAATGAAGTTTAATGAAATCCCCCATGTCTTCAATGCCTAAAGCCGATAACGCAGAAAAATTATTTTCATGCTCAGATAAAAATCTCTGCAAATTAGACGCTGAAGAATTGTTTAAAGGTGTAAAATCCATCACCTTCTTGATATAAAATCTGGCTAGTCGCCTTTTATTTTGATAGCGAGAGACCAATGCGTCGTAAGCGAGCGAATAATTAGCTTCGTCTAATGCGAAGCCCGAGATAAGCGACAGAGCTTCATCGCGTAAGCTACTTCGTAGATAGTAAAATTTTCTAATGGTCGATAGAGATTCTTCCCTATGAACCATAGAATCAAATAGGGAATAGAATCCATTCCAGTCCTCTAATTTCCCTGTGAATATCGGTAAGTCAATTTTCGGTAGCTCCTGAGGAATAGAATGAGAATGGACAACCACAGGTTTATTCTCAGGAGGGCAGGTAGATTGTACCACTTTGTAATAATTCGCTTTAGTAATATCGACTAAATCGTTAAATGAATTTTGTACTGCTGTTGTCTCGAGTTTTTCACTTTTGTTCTTTAAACTTGCATTAAATATCCGAATTTTTGATTGAATTTCTTCAAATCGGATTTCATTTTTGAGTAAGCGGTCATAAGCGGGTTTAAAAGCGGATGCTGAATCGGTACTTAAAGATTTGGATTTTGTGAAAATGGATTGAACTGCGGCAAAAATATCCTCCCTCTCTGACACTAGAACGACTGGATCACCCATCGTGACAATAAATCAAGACGTTACCCAAAATTAAAAAAAAATGCCAAAGAAATTAAATGTTGAAAAAAAAAAATACCAACAGAACCTTTAAAAGTCGTAAAATACTGAAAATTAAATTAATAAAATTATATTAAAACTAACAAATTAAATTAAGTCGGTAAGCGTCCTTTACAAACTTAATATATAATTTTTTTCATATGTCAGCCATAGATAAACAAATATTTTCCTTTTAAAAGGAACACAAGGTAATGCTAAGTAGAAACAAACAACAGCTGTTGTCTCTAAGTGAACTTAATGCTTACTTGCTAATCTATCATGTGTTCAATTCAACTATTTCAACTTACGGTAAAAATACAAAATAAAATGATATATTAGTAGATTTTAATTTTCAAAACATGTGTTAAACAAAACTAAGTCGTTCTACGACCTTAAGTAAAAATTCTTAATTTTTGTTGTTGATACAAAATTGTAAATTAAAAATAATTATCTTTACATTACCAAAATTGCGTCTAAGACAAACCTTTTGCTTCAATCAACAGAAATTTAGTACCTTCAATTAATACGAAAATTATATTTAAACATTAGAAAAAAATATTAAAGTATTGTTTGGAAAAATTATTCTGTTACTATTATTATAAAACTATTATCACTTAACTTCACTATTTCAAAAAAATGTTAATATAATAATTAAATCTTCAACTAACAACTTATCTGTAGATTTTTCTTTTGTAGTCCCTGTTCGGGCGCCATAATATTTGTGACCAGGTTGCGGGGTTTTCGGTCCAAGGTCCAAATTGATTTAAATAAACTATTGTCCAATGAAAAAAGAAAATGTTGTATTCTTATATTATACATCAACGGTAACATAATGCCAACACCAACGACATAACCATAATATATATCGTAACACCACCAACTAAAAAATCATAGATACATAATTAATAAAAACAAGATTATATACACTTTTATTTACAAATATTAATAGGATGCTTACCGCTGAGCCGCAAAGATACGATAAGGTAAAAAAACAATTAAATTTGGCAATTACTTGGCCATATAACCCATTTATACACATCCGTATGGAATGACGGTCCTCAGTTAAGTGAGGTGAGATAGGTACAACTAGAGACACCTGACGGACGAATTTAGCAAACAAAAGAATACTCGTTACAAAACAAAGTGGAATAAATATTTGTATTTTGACCCTGGTTAATATCCTGTTGTCGCCTTTAGCATCCCATCTTGTTGTTTTATTAAAAGTTTCATAAATTATTTTCCTGAAAGTTCAGCACAAATATTTGTTCTTATTGTAATTCGACTCGGGAAATGCGGGGGGGGAAAAATGATAAATTGAAATGAAGTAAGTGCCAAATATATAATATAGTTTTATTACTAATAAAGTAAAACTTTTATTGTTATTATCTTCAAAATTATGGAACTGATTTCAGTGAAATATATTGGGTTGTTACTTTGGAAATTTATTCATATGAGCGTTTTTTCGGCCTTCTGTCCGTTAAACCAAATCCACCGCAAGAGTTTAGGAATGTTCCATGTTAAAATTATTTTTCACCAATTTTTTTGTACATTAATAACAATTTAAATTTAGAATTTATCACAGTAAAATATTGTTTCATATTATATATTTTTATATTGGAATTTGCTTTCTTTATTGCAAACCAAAATACATTTTTTTAATAAATATTCATTTGATTCTATGAATATTGAACTTCAAATATAGAAATAAAATGTAAAAAAAAAACAAGCGGACCATCCCTATTTTTCAAATCATAAAACTCATCATTTAATGGCACCTACTACTTGTTGCTCGATTGTTTTTCAATGTAGTGCAAGTAGAAAACAAAAATTCTTTCTTTATTATCACTATAATTTTTACTTCAATCTTTACGGTGTCTCCGTTACAATCCATCCGCATAATAGAGAGATAAATATGTTTAAACCATCATTAAATGCCTATATTATCTTGATCTTTTTTTACTTATTTTCATTGTTGTCATTAAAAAGAGAGTTATTGTTAGGTTTGGTTAAACCATTTGAGGAGTGGCTCAGTGGTAGAGCGTTGAGTCGACATCCCGAAGGTCTTGGGTTCGCGCGGCTGGCAAGACTTTTATTTAGTTTGTTTGCGGGCGGAGATGGATCCGATAGCTCTAGGACCCTCCTGGGGCTCATCCAGCCTTTATAAAGTGGGTACCCAAAATAAGGGAGAGAATCTGGCGGTTGAGCGTGATCTAGTAGAAATTATGAAACAGTACAGTCTCTCATGTAATGAACCCCACACCCGTTCATGGATTGTAGTGGTGCAGGTTTTAGTTAAATTATTATTGTATAAATAAATAAAAGGCTTAACGAACCCGAAGGCTCGATGGCCAAACTCGCTAGATCATTCCTTACGCAATCCTCCCACCTACGCCTCGGTCTACCCCTCATACGCTTCCCAGTCGGTTCAGCGACTATTAACATCTTGGGAATTCGTTTGTTACTAAGCCCAGCAACTTCACATGCCCATTTTAATCTTCGCGAAGCTATCACCTAAATAATATTTACCGGATGCATGCTTCGCAATTCCGCGTTATGTAATCTCCTATATTCCCCAGTGGTCTCATCATTTTTTGGACCGAATATTCTACGTAACACCTTATTTTCGAATACCTGAAAACGTTGTTCATTTTTCAGCGTTATCGGCCAAATATCACATCCGTCAAGAAAAAATGGAAGGATGATTGTTTTATAAATTCTGATTTTTAGATTTCTGAACAAAAGGCGCGAGTTTAGTAATTTCGAGACCGAATAGTAACAAGCATTCCCCGCCTTTAGTCGCGCCTTTATTTCCTCTTGAATTTCGTAAATTATTATTGTATATATTTATAATTATTTGTAAGTTACGCAATGTTTGAATTGTGTGTAATATAGTATGATATTATATCAGTTAGACAAGAAAAGTTGACATGATTCTTTCTAAAGGTTATCCCGCCTAATTAACATTTAGTGACATTTACCTTTTGTAAATTTGGAACCGTACTTAAGGTCAGAAAGCCCTTGCCAAGATCATTAATGTCTAATGCACTTTCTGCATTCGTTTCCAAAGAAATAGCAATGTAATTTTAATGTTATATTATTAATTATCAATCATTTAAATAATTTGGTTATTTTTTTCTTCTCCATAACGAAAGAGGTTTGAATTTAAACTTGAATAGTAAAATATCCGTGCTTGGGTTTGCGGACGATTTGGTACTGTTGGGTGAGGGCGAAGAAACTATAAAGCTAAATACACAAACGTTAATGAATGCTGCTGAGGAAATATGTTATTATTAAATATATTATGTTATTCAATATGTTATTATCTGTAAGTGCACATCTATTAAATCGCCTTTTAATTAAATATAGTTAATCCTATATAAATGGAATACTAACCTTGAAACTAAAGTTGATTTAAAATAATTGTATAACTCATGCAGGGGCCGCTAGGCGTCGCCAGTCTATTGCAATACGTCAGGAGCATGTCGGCAACGCGAAAGTCGCTAGAGAAATTTAAATTCAATAATAACGAATCATTAATAATTATTTTAATTTCATCATCGGTAATTAACTATGTAGAAAACTAGAATTTTAGGCATCTTTTTAAATTGGGACAACTATAAGGCGAGGCTGGATTGGGGATCGGAGTGGCTCAGTGGTAAAGCACTGAGTTGCCATGCCGGAAATCCTGGTTCTAATCCCTCTGGCAAGACTTTTATTTAGTTTGTTTGCAGCCGGAGATGGATCATATAGGATCTAGGACCCTCCTGGGGCTCACCCAGCCTCTATAAAATATTATAAAAATAGGGTACTTAAAATAAGGGGAGAAAATCTGGCGGTTGAGCGTGACATAGGACTCGTCACCTTTAAGAACTGTTGTCCATGAAACCGTACAGTCTCTACCATGTACTGAAACCCAGACCGGTTCACGGATTGTAGTGGTACAGGTTTTTTTTTTTTTTTATGAGTCAAGGTGATTTAGGTTATTCTGCAGAATCTTTGACTAACCATTTACAACAGAGAAGTGAGCATGATCGTTAAATACGACATGAGGACTTGCGGTTGACTAGGCCAACCGCTGAAGATTAATGTCACAACAGTGACAGCTCTATGACTAACTACACCAGGTTTGTTTTCTCGGGTGCTTACGCTTTATATCTAAGTGGTGTGTTAGGATTACAATGGCTTTACCGAAATGGCTAGTTAAATTTAATTCGGCGTTTGAAGGGATTGAGATTTAATTTTTTCCTATCAAATTTGGACCAATAACTGTCAATATTTTATGTAAATAAATATTTATTTTAATTACTAGCATTTAGAGATATATCTGGTTCTAACCCAGCATGATTTATCCAGTTTTGGATCAGACATCTTCAAGACATTGAGTAAATATCAATTACTAGAAAATATGTAGTTTATCTGTAAAACGTACTACCATCTTTATTAAGTCAGCAGTGACGACTTCTAAACGTTCGAGAACAAGGCCGAAGCGTAGATGAGAAGATTGTTTAATAGTAATCTAACAAATTTGACCCTGATGTCTACTCCGTCCACGGACTTACACCCAAACCCTTGACTAAACAAGACTAATCTCAAAGCAATCCATTTACTGCAGCCAAGGTGGATAAGTTGTTAAGTCGAATTTTGTCCTAAATGGGTTAATTATACTGAGGCAATAGGAATCGTGACATTCTGGTAATGTATGGCTTGAAACGGAGTTGTAATATGGTCAATGCCTGACTTATCCCTTATTCACTACGAAAATTCCTGAAGATTTTCTTCAGTGAGTACAAGAAAAAATTCGATTTAACCACTTATTCACCGGAACTGTAGATTTAATGACAAATGTTTATTAATCTGCTGACTAACTTCCGTCAATGGACCACTACTTAAACTCAAATCCGCTTGAACGCAATCCTCCCACCTACGCCTTGGTCTACCCCTCACACGTTTACTTGAAGCCACAACGCTTATGACCTTTCTAGGAATTGATTCATTGCTCAGCTAAACAACTTTAGGGTCTGTTTCGGATAACGCATGCAGATTGCTTACTCGGTAATTATGATTATGTTAAACAACTCCATATGTTTGAGAAATTTAACCTGTAACCTAATTATTAATCCTAATACGACAAAAATTCATTCTGAGTGCTGGTGGGCCTATTAAGGATTAAAGCAATTCGTTGAAATGAGTCCTGCTTCTCCAAAAAGAAATATAATGTGGGGAAGATATATCCGCAGACATATGACGTTTGCAGGGAAACTAGGGAATGTTTCCTATATTCTGTCCCATGTAGAACAGCTGAAATGCTGACTTCTTGCATTAAAGCTGCAATACGACCTAGGGCTGTTGCCTATATATATTGTTATATATTCTGATTACTGGAAGGTCTATAAGGGAATAAAGCAAATCGAAGGTATTAGGTATAAACATTACGTTGTTAATAATTAAAAAAATTTCGTTGACTTTAACACTTGTGCTCATACCCAGAGGGTGGAATAAATTTGGGCTTCAGTCAAACGAAAAAACAAAAAATAATGTGGAACGAGTAGAAATATGTTGGATTCATATTTATGCGCAATCATATGGAGGAGAAGGTACGAGAAAAAATGTTTGTTTACTAAGATTTTAGAAAGCATTGCTTATTTTTATCACCAATTTAATCGGAATTGTTTTGATTTGAGGTGATTTATAAATATACACATGTCTTTTTATGAGTATTTTATTCAATGGCATAAATAAAATATATTTAAAAAATAAGCTGCTTGCGTTTTCCGAAACAAACCCGGAGGTTATTTTTCCGAGATCACAATAGAGGTTAAATGAGCCACAGAACGTTCTGCAGACCCCAAAAGGTTCATCCATGGCTGTTAATCGTTTGAATAATTTATCAGCCATAGCTAGATTTGAACCCGTAGCATTCACAATAGAAACTCAGCGCTCTACACATATATTTTTTAAATTAGTAAAAAGCACTACTCGAGATTGGACATATCCTGGCCTCAGAGACAGGTATGTTGTTGCAGTTGAGATATCTTTCTGTATTACAAAAGATGGAGTAATATTGATTTTGAGGCATAATTTATGTATCGCACTTCTCAATAAAAAATACACGCATTCGGCCTCTACTAATTCTTCGTTAGTAATTATTCACGGTTTCTATTATTCATTGAATAAACGTTTTAAAGTGCATTTTAGGTTTTCTCTGTTTTTTAGGTAATATATTAGAAAATTCTTAAAACAAGAGTAATTATTGTCTAATGATATGGAGCTCAGTGGTTGAGCGCTGAGTTTCCATGCCGAAGATCCTGGGTATAAATCCCGCTTAGGTAAGACTTTAATTAATCTGTTGGCAGCCAGAGATGGATCCTGTGAGATCTAGGACCCTCCTGGGGCTCAACCAGCCTCTATAAAGTGGGTACCCATAATAATAAGAAAACCTGGCGGTTTAGCGTGATCTAGGACAAATCACCTCCCTGCACAACCGTTGTCCTTGAAACAGTACAGTCTCTACCATGCACTAAAATACCGACCCTTCATGAGTTGTAGTGGTACAGGTTTTTTTTTTGGCTGATTATATCTATAGCTCCGGTGAATGAGTGGTTAAGCCTAATTTTGTCTTGAGAGAGTTATTTGTATTGAAAGAAGCGTAATCGTGGCCTTCTCATAATTTTTAGCTTATGATGGGGTTTTTATATAAGCAATAACTCCTTTTCAAAAGTGTGCCTGAGTTAGCTCCTTATTCACTTCCGCTTCCTCAAGTACAAGAAATTCGTTTTGGAGGAAATTATACTTCGGGACTCATTCACCGGGGCTTTAGTTATTTCCCGAGTACAATGAAACAATTTTATTTCTTTTATATTCGGCAATGTCAAATTTGTTTGATTGGCCATAGTAGCCTGACAGTTTTATAGGGAAATGCTTCCACAGATGCCAATATGGAAATGTCACTCGTGCCAACACGGGATCCACATTCACGCCTCGAACGTCGATGGTGGACCGACAAAGCCAATTTCATCAGCATAGCAATGGGGTTCCGAGAACCGATAACAATTTGGATGATGTCGGAGGAACACGCCTCTAAATATTTGTGTTATTAATCCAGTTTTAGTATCCAATAATTAATGCAAATACTATAAATCATGTGAAGACTTCAAAAGAACTCCGACATAACTCAAAAACTGGTATTTTTGAGTTAACCTTCAGTAGCAATTGTATTGGTTGAAGCTTTTAAAACCAGGAACGACATATCTGATATTCCATTAGCAACATTGTTTTGTTTTTTATAAGGTCATATTTTGAGATGTATCACTTTTGAGTTTAATGTTTTTTTGGCCTCGAAGAATGGTGTCGGAATTAGAGAATTAAAATCAATTCCAACAAGTCCCATCAAATTACCTTTACCCTTCGCCGAAAACCCATGACTTCCTGTCCTACTGTATCCTTTAATAGTACTCCACTTATCCCTGTTGAACAGATCCGCTACCTAGGACTCAACTTAGACAAACGTCTTACTTGGAACCCTCACACAAGACTGAAAAGACAAGAAACAGCTAGACGCTTCCGACTACTTCAACACATACTAGACAAACGCTCAAAGCTTCAGATCAATTACAAAAGACATAAATAAATAAGTTACTGTTATTAGACCTATATGGACTTACGGAATTGAACTATGGGGCTCCACCAAACCATCAAATTCCACTCGTATTCAATCCTTGCAATCCAAAATCCTTCGCAAAATTCTAAACGCTCCTTATTTTGTCACAAATAAAACCATCGATAATGACCTTAACGTTCCATATGTTACCGATTTAGCCCATTCCAGATACCTATCATTCCATAATAAACTCCAGGTCCATCCAAACCTACTAGTTTCCATCCTTGCATCCAATTCCATCCCGGACAATCCTCCTAGGCGTCTGAAGAGAAGATGGCCTCGGGACCTTCTATAATAGAAATGTAATTAGAGTGCTGCCAATGGGTAGTGCCTCTACATGTCCTTTCATGTATTTATTTATTCATACAGCATTTGTACTAGATGTATATATTACAGTTGTACAATTCAATAAAATAATTTAAAAAAAAATAAATGTTTTTTTGGGAGTAATGACATATGTTCAAGCTTTTTCAAAATTTTCTAATAGTTAATAAAACAATTTCAATAGCACAGTCATGGAACTTTCAAATACCTTTATTGAACAATGTTATTTGAGTTATAACATTGTTCTAATGACCTAACCAAGGTATTTTTAATTATTTTTTAAAAATCTCTGGGTCATCTGCCGAAACCCAGAACCTTAAGTATAGGTGATTTTTTTATAAATAGTGGCTATATAATTTATTAATCAGTTTTTGCCTTATTCTATATATTCAGAATCATCAATACATTGATGCCAAAAGTGGGAAAGAAAATATCTGTTAAAAACAAACAATGAAACAAAAAAAAAAAAGACAAATAAAATAAAATATGCACATAATTTAGGTTAATTCACTAAAACCTTTTAGCAATTGTTTGACTTTATCTGTAGGGGGTAAAAGCAAATCGATGTTTTTGATAAGAGAGGTTTCCTCTCTACATTCCGTTTATCAAAATCGTATAATTTTTTACGACTCATTTTATTATACCCTATTATATTATAGCAGCTGTTAATGTATACGTGTCTTTAAATAATTAGATAGGAATTATCAGTGTTCAGTTTATAAACCATGGCTGATAACAGTCCATGGTGATCTGATAAATCACAGGTACCCATTTAAACTTTAAAAATTGAGAAAAGTATGTCTGCATTTTTTTTTTATCAATGTTTGATTTCAGGTTTTTATTCATAATGTAAAATAATGATTTCTATTTTGAAGAGAAAAGATTTGTATTGGCCAGGATTCGAACTCGGATCTTCCACAACTCTAGCGCATTATTCTACCAACTAAGCTACCAGGCCAGACAAATCCATTCCACCGATCCCACATCCACAGCATTCGCAACTTTTACGATATATGTATGGGGAAGAATGTTCATTGAACATTACTTTAATTAGGACCTGGTTGACGTACCTCAATTTTATATTTATATTTATTTTATTTTATTTTTATTGTGTTTATTTAAATATTTTTATTTTGTAGAGAAAAGATTTGTCCTGGCCGGGATTCGACCCCGGGTCTTCCACAACTCTAGCGCGGTACTCTACCAATTAAGCTACCAGGCTCGTAACCAGGTCGTTAAATAATGATGTATAGAACAGTTCTATTTTTTGACTGTTTTAGATTTTTTTAAGTTTTATTTTTTGCATCTAGGTCTTTTCCAAACAGCAGTTCGTCGATTATCTGAACTGAAATTGTCTGGTAAAGTTGACTGAAATTCATTAGAAGGAAAGCACATTTATATAGAAAAATGTGTATGATTTATTGCGCAGTACGTAAGTTAAAGAAATAAACGTAAAAAAATATGTACGTACTTCGCTAGATTAATGGTAGTGACACACAAAAAAAATTATATCATTAGTTTGCTCCAATTTTGTATTTTTCTTGTTTTCAGCTAAAAGTCTGTTATTTCTTTTAAGTATAATGATAAGTATAGTAAATTAAAAAAAAAATACCTGTTCCACTACAACCCATGAAGGGTCTGGGGTTCAGTACACGGTAGAGACTGTACTGTTTCATGGACAACGGTTTTGCAAGGAGGTGACTTGTCCTAGGTCACGCTCGACCGCCAGATTTTTCCCTCTTATTTCGGGGTACCCTATTTTTATAATATTTTATAGAGGCTGGGTGGGCACCAGGAGGGTCCTAGATCCCATATGATCCATCTCCCGCTGCAAACAGACTAAATAAAAATCATGGCCTGCAGCGGCAATTGAACCAGGATTTCCGGCATGGGAACTCAGTACTCTACCACTGACCCACTCCTCTCCGTTAATAATATGTTAGTTAATTAATAATATGTAATAATTCGAGGAAGTATAATTTTAGGGAAAATGCTGTTAAAACTTACGGGTCTTTTTCGTTCAATTCCCGCATTTCTAATTTATGGTTTGAAATAAAACACATGTTATGAAAAAAATAACTACACTTAATAACTGTTATTCTAAAGACCAAAATGATACTTAATTCTTCTTTACAAAATAAGGTGGTTGTATATTTGTTTTAGTCCTAGCATAAATGAATGTCTAAGTCGTATTTAATGGAACTTTGGAACCAATGGGTATTTTTCGTTTAATCCCAATATAAACAATTGAAGTTATAGAACTTCATTATACATTTATTATATTATACAGTCTGGATATTAGGGATATGCCGTAAAAAAAAATGAATGCTTCATTTATGGCAGTGCCGAACCGGAATGAAAACACACTATTAGCATGTGTTAAAGAATGTATTCATCCCCAAACTGTCTGACTTAAGGAAGGCCAACTCAAAAATAGAAAAAATAGTGGGATATGAGTACCAACATTACAGTCAACCACTCAGAACATATTGTGGATCCGTCAACTGGAGCGCAAACGTAGTCAATTGAGTCACTACGGGCTGCAGCCGAAAGAATAAATAATATAGAGGCGGGAACTTAAAGATCCTGGACTCGTATTTGTGTGAATTTATGTCGAGGCAGAGGAATAAAGACAAAAATATTTTCGAGGTTATTATAAATCACATATCTACATTTTGGTCTTCAGAATAACTGTTATTAAATGTAGCTATTTTATTCATAACATATGTTTTATTTTTAATATAAAAAAAGAGGCGGGGATTAAAGGAAAAAGGACCAAACTTACTTTGTAGGAATCATTATGATGGCCAGGAATGGAATTGTAGGAATGGCGTGAAGCCAGGAAAAAAAATCAGGATCCTCTTTGAATTTTTTTAAAACAACTTAGTGATTTACTAAAGTTTTATTTCAAGTATTTTCCGGGAGGGAGAAAGTTCCTAGAGTTTCATCTTTTATATTAAATATTTTTCGATTCACGATACATAACTTTTCTTCTTGAACTTTTTTTTTTTTCCTCTTTATATTTTTATCTACACCTGTCAAAACAGTGACAATCAGAAGATAGTCTGACAGTAAAAAAGAAAACAAAAAAACACACAAAAAAACAACAACAAAACATGATACAATGACTTGAAAGGCACTAACAAGAACAGTAGCCATCGGTAGCTCTCCCGTGGCTTGATTCAATTCCCTTATGATAACAGATCCCTCATCCACGTTCTTTTTAATCTCCTCCTAGTGTTCTCAGGCATGAGAGTAGAGGCCATTCGTTCTATTAACGGGTTTGGATGTAATCATCTTGAACTTAGCTTTAATATTAAGATTTCTTTTGTTAGTTATATTCTAGACCTTCTGCTATTAAAAAAAAAATCTTGGTACTTTTTAGTTTTTTTAGAGCTGGGATTTGTCATGATTCTTTCCTCTATTTATGGTACCCACTTTATAGAGACTGAGTGAACCCCAAAATGGTCTGTAGATTCCAGAAGGTCCATATGTGGTTGTTAATAGATATAAATGTTATATACACATAAACCTCAGCATAGCAACTCTGTGCTCTTAACACAGAACTAACCCGCTCCCACCTACAGATATTTAATATTATAATTAAAATTACTTCGTTATAATTATAATTATAATTATAAACAAATAAAAACTTAGTCTTTCTTTTGTTAAACAATTTTTATTGCTGGGATTGTCTTGGCCATTTATAAATACATAATTTAATATGGGAGTAATTGTGTCATTTTGAGTTCTCGGTGTTTAATCAAGCGTGATGAATAATGAAAGTTTAATTAATAATTAGTAATAAATAAAGGGAGAGGAGTGGCTCAGAGGTAGAGTACTGAGCTGCCATGCCGGGAATCCAGGTTCACATCCCGCTGCAGGCCATGATTTGTATTTAGTCTGTTTGCAGCGGGAGACTGATCATATAGGATCTAGGACCCTCCTGGGGAACACCCAGCCTCTATAAAAATATTATAAACATAGGTTACCCAAAATGAGGGGAGAAAATCTGGCGGTTGAGCGTGACCTAGGAAAGTCACCTTCTTGCAGAACCGTTGTCCATGAAACAGTACAGTCTCTACCATGTACTGAACCCCAAACCCTTCATGGGTTGTAGTAGTACAGGTTTATTTTTTTAATTAATAATTATTAATTTTAATAATTAATTTAAAGTGGAACGGTTAATTTTCTATTGCCTTCTTGTCTTAATTGACCTAATGTCCCCTCGTGAAATATTCTTTTAACCAGTCATTAGTCTTTTTGATCATACAACATTATAGTAATAATTCTTCTTTAATATAACATAGGTTAATTTTTAATTATGATATTCTATATGAAATTTTTAAAAAGACGGATAACCGCCATTACAATTTTTACCACGATATCGTGCTTGGATCGTTGTATCATTATTTTACATACCACGCTTTTTTTCTTCTTCTTGTTATTCATATAAAGCGCTCTAAAATTGCGCATTTACTCATATCTACAGCCCCGGTGAAAAAGTGGTTAAGTCGAATTTTCTCCTAATTTAGTTTCTTCTACTTAGAGAAGCGGAATCATCTGTGTGGATATATATATATATATATATATTTTTTTTTTTTTTTATGGCACTACAACCCGCTAGCGAGTTTGACCACCAGGCGTCCATATTTTTTGCTTTTGTATTTATGAAAACCTCCACTAAGGGTTGAATCAATCATAGTCTGAATAATTTAAATTTCATTACTTAAACATTTTAATTATTATCTTTTTTTTATTAATTGTTATTTTGATGGTGATTATTTTTAAATATTTTTGTTTTGAAGAGTATCCCCGTGTTCTAAATTAAAAAATGTTCACTGAACATTCTTCCCAGTGTTTACATCGCAAAATTGCCAGAACAAGGGGATATAGGATCGGTGAAGAGAACGGATTTGTCTGACTTGGGTACGACCCCTGGTAGCTCAGTGGGTTAGAGCACTGCACCGGAGATGCAGAGGACATGGGTTGGAATCCCGGCCAGGACAAATCTTTTCTTTTCAAAACAAAAATATTTAAATTATTATCATTAGTCCGGTTTTCACATCTATGGCACTTTGAGCAATATTATACATTTTCATGTATTTTATTTATTTATCAAAACGAATTATGGGCTCAACCTCTAACCTTTCTACTAAAGTTGATTTAGACTAAATGGACTGGTCGCGCATACCAGTGTCGCGGACCCATAGAATTACCTCTTCTAAAAATCGCTCAACGAAGTTTTCAAAGAGGATATTTGAGCCTGCATATGTTATTTTAATTTCCTTTTTATAAAAAGCTATTATATCTACCACACAATAAAGAATGCTAAGGAAGAAAAATAAAGGAATCTTTCTTGTCAGAAATAATATTTCCAACGAAAACTCCCTTTCTTCTACGATTCCTCTCCAGCTGAAAAAATAATCTATCGGAAAGAAGTTGTTGAACAAAACGTAAAAATCCTCCCGGTATTCCCAGGACTGTATTTACCTCGTATCCTCGATACACACAACAGGTGGTTTCCTCAGTCATCTACCGGTCAGGAAGGGGGGGGGGGTGGGTATTCTCTTATTCCTGATATAGATGGAACAATCTCCGGTTTATATCGTCTACTAGAGAAACAACTCGAGGAAAAGATATTGACAAAGGAAGATGAGGCCTCTGTTGATATATCTGTAGTATGCAATGTTTAAACCGTCTATTGTTTGTTTATTAATTTACAGTCACTCAATGCTGCTTATAAAACTTGCACTTGATTGAGCTAATAAATAGGAAATTAAGGTTTGTGAAAATAAATTAAGTACATGCTTAGAGAGTTTATCAAAACCAAATAATTAAATACAATTACTTAAGATAGTGTTAAATTTGATCTAGCATATTGTTACCGGCTACTCGGTGTTAAATGAATTAAACTATTACTTAATTCAAGATACTTATATTTATTAACAAATTAAAAAGAATACAATGAAATTAACTAAAACAGTTAAATTATTAAACTAATATGAATTTACAATAACAATATTCTACAGATTATAACCTAACCCTAACTGTTATCTAAATACTAAAATAATATAAGATATTGCTAATACTAAATAACTAAACTATTTATATAAATTTTGTACAAATACAATAATATTACACTATAGTTAACAACTACAATTTAACACTTACAGTTCGCTAATTAAAGTCCACCGTCCGTAAGGCTCTCTGACACACAGTTTTTTACACTCAATTATCACTGACTAGTTCACTCTGCCACTTTCACTGTCACGGAAGTCGACAACTTTACTACTTACTAACGAAACCAGCTAGCAGTTTATATAGGCAAGGTTGGACGGGGTGGGGGGTCTCGGCCATTCACGCTGATCGCGATCTTTCTACACCGTTCTTTTATCTCTCCCGGTTTATCTTAATCCCTTCAGCCGGTCTTTCTCTCTATCTCTGACCGTAACAATAAGTTTACTCATTGGTCTAGGTTCGCTTTTGAAGGAAGCTGAAGTCTTCAAGAGTAGTTTTAATGGAAAAAATCTTATTAAATGTCAAATTCCTCAAGGTAGTATCCTTGGCCAAATCCTTTATACAGTTTATACAGCTGACATCCCAACTTATCCTAATACTATCCTTACCACGTATGCTGATGATACATGTGTATTAACTGTCAACACCAATCCAATTATTGCATCCCAAAGCCTCCAATCCCATATCACTGATCTTGAAGAATGGTGTCAAAACTGGAGAATTAAAATAAACTCTCAAAATTCGCACCAAATCACTTTTACCTTACGTCGTAAACCAATGACTTCCTGCCCTTCAGTATCCTTTAATAATCTCCCACTGGTGCCTGTAGAACAGGTCCGATACTTAGAACTACATCTCGACAAACGATTTACCTGGAATCCTCATACTAGACTGAAAAGACAAGAAACCGCTCGACGTTTCAGGCTACTTCAACACTTACTAGACAAACGCTCTAACCTCCCAATTAACTACAAAAGACTCATCTACATGACCATCATACGACCTATTTGGACTTACGGAGTAGAGCTTTGGGGCTCCACTAAGCCATCGAATTCCTCTCGTATCCAATCCCTACAATCCAATATCCTTCATAAAATCCTCAAGGCTCCTTATTTTGTTAAGAATAAAGTCACACAAAACGGCCTTAATGTCCCATTTGCTGCTGATTTGGCCCGAACCCGCTATCTATCCTTTCATAACAACTGCAGAAACTTCATTTCCACTCAAACCCTCTAGTTTCAAACCTTGCTTCCTCTTCAATTCCCGATAATCCTCCGAGGCGTCTGAAAAGAAGATGGCCCCGTGAATTCTTAGTTGAACTTGTGATTTGAGTACTACCAGTGGGTAGTTTCTCTACTTGTCATTTTCACATGTCATTATGTATCGCTTAGCCCATTTACCTGTTGTGTTTTTTTTTTTATACAGTTGTAAATATCAATAAATAAATTAAAAAAAAAATGTCAATTACATTGTCTAAAGCAATGGTAATTTGTTTTAGTTTATATATTTTTTGAATCTAATGTTTTAATCTAATCTAGTGTTTTTTCTTTATTTCTACTGCTGTAAGTATTTATTTAACGCCACTTCAGGCTCCTATGGCCAATCGTACTACAATGGAAGCCCTAAATTATGTTTATAATTAGTATAGAGATCTTTAACGAGTACCTGAAACCTCTAGGCTAGGGATCATAATTTCACGTCCCATCCGGCGCAAGGGATATCCACGGATTACTTTACTCCTGCCGGGCTGGTAACAACTATTCCACAGGTTAGCACTGGTACTAGTCACTTACACAGACGCTCAGCAGAACCTATCAAACTGAACGTCGGACCGATAAGGCTGAGTTGGTACAGGTCTAGATGTATAATGGCTTTTAGATATGCTAATGTATCTATCTACACATATACACAAGCGTTACTAACATCAAAAGTACTTGATTGTGTTTCACAATCAATGATTACTAGTAAACAATATTTACTATTTTGTTAAATCTTATGTATATGAGGAAGAAAATGGTCCGGGTGGAGGTCTGAAAAATTCTCTCACTAAGGAGAATAGTTTATTTCTTAAAAAGCCGACGTTTTGACCCACATTACAATTCTTCTACAGGGCTAAATATATATGTATCTTGTATATTTAGCCCTGAAGAAGAGCTGCAATGTGGGTCGAAACGTCGGCTTTTAAAAAAATTAACTATTCTCCTTACTGAGAGAATTTGTTTGACCTCCACTAGAACCATTTTCTTCTTAATATTTATTGTTAGCTATATCGTTGTATTTTCACTCATCAAAAATCGCACAGATTTCTTTTCACATAACTGAAGATTTATCGGCTCGATGTTAAGCATGATGACCTCACCCATAGGCAAAACTGTCCGCATGATGATTGTTTGTTTGTTCATTTAACGTCACTTTATGCTGCTATGGCTAATCGGACGATGCTACATTGGGAGCTCTAAATTTTGCCTATCCATGTTTAATTAGGATAGGGATTTTTAACGAGTACCTGACATCGTACTGGCTCGGGACCCCCGTTTAACGTCCCTTCCGAAAGACGGCGTAACTAAGGAGTTTTTACTCCCTTTAAAAAATCCTAGGGCCACCTGCCAGGCTACAAACCCGCGATCTTGAGTTTAGTAGTTTGTTACGCTAACCACTAGACCACAGGTGGCCCCCAAATCCGCATGATGAGTTTTTCCCGTTAACCAGCGATTCCTAGTAGCCAATAAAGTCGATTCCTATATAACAACAGATATATTATAATCTCTGATATTTTCAAAATCAGTCTTCTAAAAATAATTTAAAAACTGAAGATAATAAAATCCGCTTTATTTTTCTCTAAAAGAAACACATTAAACTGAAAGGCGAGCAGAAAGGATATAAAGTTACACAAGAGAGAGGCAGGACTCAGGATATCTCATGATGGCGGTTGTAATGGCTTGTACCTCCTTCAAGGATATCTTTACAACCTTCCAGGAACCTTAGTGACAATCAACTGCCAGAGGTTGAGCATTTCTAATATTTACATAACGTCAGCTGTTGGTTTCTCAAAGGGAGTTAATAATTCTAACTAAAGTATAATGATAAACCTGAAGTGTTCAAAAGCTGATTTAAAATCACGGCATCAGTTCTGCAAGTTGTCGCTTTGAGTCAAGTCACAACGGATTTTAGCTTTCCGTTCGGTTTAATATTCTCGAAATATTCAAATAATTAGTGGAAAAAAATTGAAATTATTAGAAGTATATATATTTCGGAATTATTTCTCGATGAGAATGATGGGAAAACTCAAAGATTCTTATCAATTTATTATATCTACAGCCCCGGTAAATAAGTAGTTAAGTCGAATTTAGTCGAGAGCGTTAACTGGATTTAGGGAAGAGAATTCGTTTCATTTACATAGTTTTTGGCTTGAAAGGGAGTTGTAATGTAAGCAATAACTCCATTTAAAATCAATGTCTGATTTAGCTCTTAATTCGCTACTGAAGTAACTAGATTTCCTCACTTTTAGTACAAGAAACTCATTTTGAACAATTCTTCTTCTTCATCGACGCTACAACTCAACGGTGAGTCCTGGCCTCCTCAATTAGATTTACCCATTGGTCCCTCTCTCTTGCAATGGCTCTCCAGTTAGCCAGTCCAAGGTTTTACCATCTTCGTCAACCCCATCCATCCAGCGCAATCTGGACCTTCCAATTCATCTTTTGCTTCTTAGACGCATCAGCATAATTTTGTTGGTTGGGTTACTCTCGTCCGTCCTGGCCACATGGCCCGTCCATTGTAGACGTTGAATCCTAATGAACTGGACTACGTCCGTATCATTATGTATGGCTGCCAATTCTGCATTACTTTGCCTCCTCCAATCGTTCTTTACCTGAGCGTACCGGTCCATAAATGCGACGTAGTACTTTTCTTACAAAGACGAGCAGTGTTAAGGCCAGATGAAGTAGTAACCTTATAAAGTATTCTTAGTTTTAATCATAAAAAATTAAATCATTTTTTCTTAAAAGAAAGAACATTATCTTTTCTTATTTTTCACATTTTTATTTAATATAATAATTTAAACGTTTATTTCGTAATTGTTTGTTTAGAATAATTTAATTTAAAAGGTAATTTATTTGTTTAGTATAAAGTGTAATATTTGTAGTAAGTGTGAAAACATATGTTATAAAAGTGAAGAGAGAAAAACAAAAGAGAGTCGATCGGCTTTTGTTCGCTCCGGCTAGACCGAGCCAGTCAGTGTTGACGCGAGCCCTTAGCCGTGCACATCGTATGCTCGAGAGGAGCCTACAATTGAATTTTGATCCTAATTTGCTGCCCACTTGCAGGTGTAATTAGTTTAAACCTCGTCGTCGATTCGACCAATTCGAATTGACCCAGTCCATCATCTCAACCTTTATTGTCTCAACATCTTCGCTGGCCCTGCCGACGAAAATCTTCTGTCGTCTCAACATCCAGCTCGCCCTGCCGAGAGTCTACTATCAACTGGAATTTACTTCGACAGACAGATAAGAGCTTTTTCTTATATCATTTCAACTACAAAACCAGATAAACATTCATTATTTTGTAATAGATTTTAGTTATTTATTTAATAGAGTTAAATTTATTATCGTAAGATTAAATAATATATGTTTTCCTTTTATTATGAATTAGCTGTTGATAATTTAGTTAATATTAGTAACTTCATTTTCTCATTATAAAAACGTTTAAATTGTTCTTTTAATTTATATATTGTTTTTTTCATTCTCAAAAATATTAGTTATTTAATTTATGAAAATTGATTTATGTTATTAGTTTAATAAAAGGTTACAATCAAAATTACATGCTATCTGGTATAATTGAATCAGACATTTATTTTCCTTATCCATTTCGGAGCTCTCTTCGAAAGGTCCAATAACTATTTCGAGGTTGCTCAAACAAGCGGCTTACTTTCATCTGTTTTTGAGAAGCTCCTTGTTTCTGGACTGGACGAATCAACGTCTTGCACAGAGTCGCTTTTGTTTTCTTTGAGATTAAGCGATTACATAGATACCGCCGTAGGCCAAAGTAACATTTATTTTCTTTATAAGATTTTACTTATATACTGTACTCAATCTTCTTGATTTATATAATTTAATACAGAAGAAAAAAACATATTCCAGTCAATAATTGTTATTTAAAATGATTAAAAAAAACGTTTCGACATTTATTTGTCATTCTCAATTTCAACAATTCCTCATACAACTTCATTTCAATTTATAAGTCCAAATCATTACTTTAAAAACAATAAAATTATACTAAAATACAATCATAAATAACTTGTCGAATTAGTAACATTTATTTGCAGCCAGGATCCTCCTAGATATTTCTTCTGATACATTGTTGTCGGCATTTACTTGGGAGCCCAGAGAAACAAATTGGTGGACCGTCTCGAATGTGCAGTTATCAATCGAGATTTGTGGATCCGATTATACCAGCGACCATCCACATGGTTTTGCTCTAATTAATAGAAAGTCCCATCCTCCATGCAGACTGTTCGAGAGCCAGAAAAGCCTCCATACTTTTTGGACAATATGTAGACATATACTTCTATACAATATATAAATGGCTGTAGTATAAAATCGTATGTATAAACAAGAAAATGCTAAATTTCAACCATCATAATCTTTGATTTTGTCTCGTTAATTAAATTTTGACTCTATTACCACTTTCATAAAATTTTTAACAATAGAATAAGTACT
The DNA here is from genome assembly GCA_964056705.1 of Troilus luridus. NCBI lineage: Eukaryota > Metazoa > Arthropoda > Insecta > Hemiptera > Pentatomidae > Troilus > Troilus luridus. The sequence continues at coordinate 4,162,317 of OZ057413.1, forward strand.
AAAATAAGATAAAATAACAAAAAACAGTACCACTACAACCCATGAAGGGTTGTAGCCTTAGGCTCGGTGCATGTTATACACTGTAGTGTTTCAAAGACAACGGTTGCGCAAGGAAGTGAATTGTCCGAAAACAGGCTCAACCGACAGGTATTTGCACCGATAAAGGGTACCCACTTAAGAGAGTTTGGTGAGCCCCAGGAAGTTCTACAGATCCCGCAGGGTCCAAGGCAGGCTGTTGACAGATTGAACAACTTATCTGTCAAAGCATGATTTGAACCCGTGATCCTCATTTCTTTATCACTGAACTACCACGCTGGACAAAAATTAAAAGAAAATATTCTTTAAAAAAAACTCGATTCAAGATAAAATATTCATTTGCTATATCAAAATGAAATTAAATGGAACTTGACAAATTCACGAAAGTTTTGCCTAAACGTGCAAATCATTTTCATTAAGGAAGTTCTAGAGAACTTGGTGATTATGTGTCAAATAAACATGAGACTACTACGGCTAAAGTTTCAGTTGAAAGCTCTACCAGGCTAGTCAACTAATTAGCCTTAAAATATCGCGTATCGTTTGGTATCGTACGTAATCCAGGTTATATTGCAACTGTGTAGACTCCCGGGGATTACTAACCTTTTAACTAACCAACATTTATTTATTATAAGCGACATTCTATTTTCGAGATTGAATCAACTTTGTTATAAATTAAGTCGAATTTATTGGGAGCGGAGATTAATAAACTGTTTTAAGAATGTATTTATTGTAATAAACATATTTACTTGTTATTCATGTAGGAAAGAAATTCGTTGACTGGTAGATACTAATATTGGATGTAAATAGTTGGGGGTGCAGTTATAAAACAGCAAATATGTGCCATCGTTATAACGTATTTTTCTTGCCAGTTACCTTCTGCCCGAGCAGCCACTCCTATTGGGTTCGTACAGTTTCATATTATTTATATCTTCTCTTCATCTTTCTCCATCTCCTTCCTTCACGCCTATTTCTCCCATCATCAAAGAGTTCATGTTTCTTGAACACCATAATTATTTATAATATATCTCCACTCTCAAACTGATATTTTATATCTCTCATCTATAGTTTCTTTTATACTTACATCTTATTTTATATAATATATCTTCATTCCTATTGTGTACCTTTATATAACATCTGATACTTTTATTTTAAATTTTATATTTAAATTTTACTTCTCTGCCTGTCATACATGAGATTCCTATTCTCTACTTTCTACAATATTCTTCTCTATTTATTCTTAGGTATCATATTTTCAATTCATTTTCTTTCGTTTTACTTATGTAACTCCCTAGGAGTCTATTTTCATACAATTTTTTCTACATTACAATTAATTTTTTCTGTTTAACTTCATTTCTCTCTGTGTATTTTGTTTTGCATTATCACCTTTACATACATCTATTATGTAATCATCTTTATTCATATATCCTTTCATAAAATATCCTTCACTTTTTTCGCTCAATTTTTCTATATCTCTCCATTTTGTTATGCTTTCTTATGTATTTTTACAGTCTATTCTGTTTTTGCCTGTTTTCTCATAGCCCTGAAGGTGACCTACACAGTAGGTCGAAACGTCGGCACATATGTAATATAATAAGTTTCAACTTATTTGCTGTGTTTTTTTGACTGCACCCCCAACTATTTACATCCAATAATATATTTACTTGTATATTATGTAAAGGTTAGTAGAGAAACTGCCCACTGTTATTATTTTACTCATTCAACTTACACAAGTCATGAGGCCATCTTCTTTTCAGATGCCTGGGAGGATTAGGGGAATCGAACAGGAAATTAGGATTGAAACTAGTGCGTTTGAGTGGGAATAAAATTTGTCATGTAGTACTGGTATCGGGTTCGGTCCAAACCGAACAAATGGGACATTGAGGTCATTATGGATCACTTTTTTTGTAACAAAGTATGGATAATTTTGCCTAAGATTTTGGATTTCAAGGATTGGATACAAGAGGAATTCGATGGCTTAGTGGAGCCCCAAAGCTTAACTCCGTAAGTCCAGATGGGTCGTGCATATGAATCTTTTGTAATATTTTACAAGCTTAGAGGAGGGTTTGTCTGGTAAGTGTTGAAGTAACCAGATAGCAGGAGCAGTTTCTTATTTGTTCGTTACATTTAACCTCATTTTAAGGTGGGCAAAGTAGTTCCTTTTACTGAATCGTTCCTTTTGAGATAATTCATTCTAATGAACTAGTTCATTTTTCAAAAGAACTAGAAATGTCCTGAAATAAGAGAGGAATTGAACTATGGATAAAGGGGGAGAAGCTGAGAGGCCAAATGAACTGGAAAGGTTCTAGAAAAAATAAAAAACACTTCTATCTTGTTCCTACATTTATTTTATATTATTTACATATTTTAATTTATTATTTATTTTATTTATTATTGATTTTATTGATTTTTAAATATTTTTATTTGAAAAGAAAAGAATGTTCAGGACCGGGACTCGAACCCGGGTCGCCCAGATCGCTAGTCCTCTACCAATTGAGCTATCCGGGCTCGCCCCCGTTCATTGACATATCCTTTCTTTTCACTGATCCCATGTCCCCGCGTTCTCGCAATTTGCGATGTATATAAGGGAAAGAATGTTCTTTGAACATTATTTTAATTTGGATCTTGTTGACTTAAATCATTATATATTATTATAATTTATTATCACTTTATTTGTTATTAATTTTTGCGAAGAACACTGAGTTGCCATGTCGGAAATCCTGGTTCAAATCCCGCTGCGGGCTAGACTTTTATTTAGTCTGTTTGCTGCCGGAGATAGATTATACAGGATCTAGGACCCTCCAGGGGTTCACTCAGGTTCTATAACGTTATAAAAATAGGGTACCCAAAATAAGGAGGGGAAATCGTGCAGTTGAGCGTTATCTAAGACAAGTCACCGCCATACAGAACCGTCGTCCATGAAACAGTACAGTTTCTACCATATACTGAACCCCAGACCTGTTCACGGGTTATAGTGGTACAGGTTTTTAAAAAAATTTAAAATCAACAATATACTTTGTTATAATAATGAGATTCGCTTGTTATAATTCATGTCCTAGTCGCTTGTAATCATGAACTTGCTCCGGTCATCCATCTTTCTCTCCTGTTATAGATATGAAGTTTGGACGAGCAGTTGGTGACCATGTCCCGGTGATTGATCGCTTCGGAACTATTCCTTTGTTCGCCCGGTCATCATATTTGGACTTCATTACTCTCATTTGGGGCATTGCTGCGTTAGGAATTCCAGCTCTGATTGCGTAGATAATTGAGCTATTGGGATAGGAGTGTACTACCTACCTGAGTGCAATGTAAATTGAATTCGGTCGTCTACTTGACTAAGCTATTTGATTAATATACATACTAATATATATGTATATATATATTGGTAATAGTAACCACCATCGAATCAATAGTCCACATCCTAGGATTATCGGGAATCGAAGAGGAAGCTAGTGAGTTTGAGTGGGCATAACGTTAGTCATGAAAGGAATGTAATCGGGTTCGGGCTAAATCAGCAAAAAAAATGTGATATTAAGATCATTACTGATGTTTTTTCTTTCAAAGTAAGGGACGTTGAAAATTTTACGAAGGATTTTGTATTGTTACGGGCTACTGGGTGTAAAATGGACTAAACTATTACTTAATTCAAGAATCTAATATTTATTAACAAATTAAAAAGAATACAATGAGATTATTTAAAAAAATTAAATTATTAAACTAATATCAATTTACAATAACAATATTCTACTAAATGTTATCTAATTTCTAAGATAATAGGATATTGCTAATACTAAATAACTAAACTATTCATATATAAATTCGTACAAATACAATAATATTACACTATAGTTTACAATTACAAATTATCACTTACAGTTCGCTAACTAAAGTCCACCGACCGTAAGACTCTCCAAATATGACAAACTGACCCACAGTTTATTACACTTATTACGCGGCCACTAATTGTCACTGTTGCTCACTAAGCACTTATTACAGACTGATACTAACTCACTGTAACTCACACGCACTATCACTAGGTAACGACTGCTTATTACTACTGGCTTATTACTGACTGGGCCGGCCGAACAGCAGGCTTTTTTATATAGGCAAGGTAGGTCGGGGTGGGGCATTTCTCGGAACAAGACCGAGAACTTGACACCAGACCGAGCTATCTGTATTGACCCGATCCAGTAGGCTCTACGCCATTCTATAATCCCTTCCGCTTAATCCCATTGTTTGCCTAATCCTCTCAGCCGGTCCTTCTTCCCGCTCTGACCGTAACAGTATCGTAAGGATTGGGTACGAGGGGAATATTATGGATGCCTTAATAGAGCTCCCAATCAATAAATATAACACTTTATTTCAGCCAAATTTTTTTTCTGTTTCAAATATCCGTTTATTCTAATAAAAATAATTCAAATAAATATATAAATAAGAATGACCTATTTTAGCCAAAAGATTTACTAATTATTCATTTCGTCAAAAGAAATTTTTAAAAAATCGAGAAAGTACAAACCTATGTATATTTCTATATTCTTATAGCCCATTAAGTTATGACTTAGCTTCCTTGTGATTATCATTTTAAACTTCCTCAACAACCCCCCCTCTTTCATATGTAAATCGCTGGCTCTGAAATATTGTAACAGTTAGTCTACAGTAGAATAGAGTGGAGTTTTGTAAGTATGATAGTTTGTAGTCTATACTGGTTAGACTTTAGCCCATAGTCCATAGATTATTTAATGAATATATGATTTTATTAAATCGTGAAAATTCAATTCTATTTTAAAATCATTACTTTTTTTGGGAATTGTGTATTAGCCGGTCTCCATGAAACCTAACTCCTTATCTCGTGTAACGTCTTCTTATCACTCCTCTCATTTCAGCTAATTGTGTACGCGTTATTAAATCATTTTCTGTATTTTTTTTAGTTTTATCTTGTTAATTTCATTTAATGTCCTATTGAAATAAACATAATAACACTTTGGGAGATAGCCGTCTTTGAAAGAAGAAGCTATGAAATACTTCCAGAAGTTCGGAATAATTCCAAAGATTAAATCATGTGAAGAAAGTCATCAAATGAATTTTTAATTGATTTATAAAATACCCCTACCCTTAAAAAATATTGGTTTTTTTTTATTGATTAAATTTCTTTATTTAAAGAGAAATCGCTAAAAAAAATAAATATATTCATATTTTTTTTTTTTAATGGCCCATACATGTTTATTATAAGACCTGTATGGACTTGGGAGCAAAGCTTTAGGCCTCAACTTAGCCACCAAATTCCTCTCGTATCCTATCCTTACATTGTTTCAAATAGAATCCTACATAATGAACTTAATTTTTTGTCACTTTAGCCCAAACTCGATTCATGACAAACTTTATTCCCACTCAAACCCACTAGTCTCAAACAGCTTCCTCTGCAATTCCCGATAATCATACAAGGCGCCTGAAAAGATGGCTTAATGACCTACAAACATAAATCTGCTTTTTTATTACGACCGGTGGGTAGTTTCTCTGCTTGCCTCTACTTACTTGCTATTAAATATCAAGGTCAGGTGAATAAGCGGTTAATTTTGTTTAGAGAGAGCTATCTGTATTGAGGGACGCGGAGTCGTGTCATTTTCGTAGTTTTGGGCATGGAATTGAGATATTATATAGACAATAAATTCATTTCAAGTAAAAGTCTGTCTAAGCCTCTTATTAATAATAAATTCTTTATTTATTCTGGGACAAGTCCCTTTAGAATAACACAACTGTACATTATTGTAGGCTTTAGAGCCTTAGAGTACAAAGAAAAAAAACAAGCAAAAAAGTCAGTCTATAAAGCTGATTAAATGATAATAAATAAAATATAACTTCTTATGATAATGAAACAGAACCTAAATAAAATTAAAATAATTACTAAAAAGAACTTAGGGTGGCCCAAAAAAGACTGAAGGACGTCGTCGTTCTGCTCAATTGGGAATCTCCAGAACATCCCTGCAAAGAATTTTGAAGCGGGATCTTAAAATGTTTCCGTATAAAATTCAAATGGTACAGCAACTGCTTCCCCAAGATCATCAGGCACGCCCGCAATATGCTACGTTTTAGTCAAATAGCCAGAGAAAATGATTTGAAAGGAGTTGTGTATATCAATAAACCCCAAACAATTCAAGAGCTTAAGCAGAACATTCAAGCAGAAATAAGGAACTTGGAACCAGAAACTCTACGGGCAGTAATGGAAAATGCGGTTAAAAGAGCCAATTTTTGTTTGCGAGAAAATGGACACCATTTGAGAGATGTTATATTTCACACTTAGATGTAAAAAATTTCCATGAATTAAATATTTAAAAACATAAAAAAAAAATTAATAAAAAATAAAAACAAAAAAAATACAGTTATTTTTAATCCTTCAGTCTTTTTTGGGCCACCCTGTACATACACACACAGAGATATATGTATAATCCAAGTACTGGATATTTAGTTAGCCTTGATTGAGGTTATAGAACTTTCATATTTATATTAGATCACCTGGTGGTAATAGATGAGAATCTGTGTAACTTTATTAGTTGGATTACAACCTGTAATTTAATTAATCTTTTCAGGTTTGTATTGTTTAGTTGTGTTATATAAATAGTGTATTAATATGTCTTGTATATCTTTTAAAACGTTAATATGTAATCTTTTCAGATTAATAAAATCAGTTATTATCCAACTTATATATATATATATATATATACACATATGCATACATTACATACATATACAGATTTCACGTTACTGCACATAAAAAATAAAAATAAAAATGAATAAATAATATTCCATTGATAATTTTCTGTATACTCTTCGGGGAACTGGAGGGATAGCAAGTAATCAAATACTTCCTATATATATATATATATATATATATATATATATATATATATATATATATATATATGTATATATATATATATATATATATATATATATATAATATTCAGTACGAAAATAAAACGATTCAGCTTCCCTATGTTCAAGAAACTCATTTTAGAGAAAATTCGGCCTAATCGCTTATTCACCTGTTCTGTTAATATATCATTCCTAATATTTACTTGTATTATTTATTACCGTTGTAAATTTCAATAAATAAGTTCAAACGAAACAATACATCATTTATACTGCCTCTCAAAAACCCGAGAAGCTTTATTTATATATAAATTGTTGGTTGGTTTTAACAGGAAATGTTAAAATGTTAGATGGCTTTTGCTTGGGTAAATATGATTTATTGTTCAATTTTCCTCAATACAATCTCGAATTCAACAGTGAGAAATATGTTTGCCAGTTTATTTTCCTGAAAATGCGAACGGTGCGGTAACGTTGGAGAACCCTCTTCCATCACCTCCCATTTATAATAAATGGAAGATGTATTCTGTAAGTGAACGTCTTGTTGGAATGGAAGTATCAGAGTTTTACCGCTTCCTTCGTTAATACCTCTCTGTCGGCTTTGGAATTCAATTCAACAAAACCATGGTTTGTGGTTCTCTACCACAGGTAGATATAAAATGTGCAGTAACTACATAGCTGGTTTTATTACAGGCCTTCATCAGGGCCGAGTAATATAAAAGGCAATAATAATAGATGTGTATTAGAGGTGGAAAATTAGTTCATTCTAATGAACTAGTTCAAATGAACTACATAGTTTTTCAAAAGAATGAAATGTACTAAACAAAGAGAGGAATCGAACTGTGGAAAAGGGGGAGAAACAGAGAGGTCAAATGAACTAGAATGGTTCAACTAGTTCAATTAGTTCAGTAGTTCGTCTTTCGATCGTAGGTCAGAGGCCGACGGTTCCCTGTCCGAGTGTGGTAGCTGGTGAGTAGTGTGAACTAAAAAGAACTATAGTTCACCAAAGCAGAGAGCGCTCTTTATAGTTCATTTTCCGTATCTAGTTCAATAAACTAGTTCGTTCAAGTACTTCTCATCTCTAATGGGTATTATCATTAGGAAACAATGAAATAAAATATAATTTTAATTATTTTTACAAACAAATTATTAAGGGTTTACATTATCTTATAATGAAATCTTTATTTCATTAATTATATCATCATTATTACAATCGTTAACGCTTGTTCAACTACAATTTAGTAATATCCGTGTCGTATAGGGTGCGGAGGAATTGAAATCACTGAAATAAATATGACATTTCATAACATTATTAATTAATTATTCTTAAAATATTTATGTTAACTATAACTGTTTATTTTCCTTTAAAAATTTAATTTATGAATAGTCCTTTAAAGAAGATTTTAATTGCCTATCCTTGTACCACTGTTTCAATTGATAAACGAGAAAAAGGACATTTTTGAGTTAAGCCTTTAGCAGGAATTGTATTAATTGAAGGTTTTTAATTCAGGAACCACACACCTGATATTCCATTTCCAAAATTAAAAAAAAAAAAGCCATATTTTGAGTTGTTTCATGTTTTAACTTGTAGTTATATGGGAATACAGACATTATTTAAAATCAGAAATGTTTAAAGCTTTTAAAAATTTCCTAATGGTTAATAAAATAATTCTTCAACCATTATTACAATAAGAATGCTCTTCTTTACCAATACCCAATTTTTTTTAATCTCGCATGGAACTTATAAATACCTCTATTGAAAAATTAGATTTTTCAAAATTTAAATTTAAATTTTATTGTGATTATTTAAATATTTTTATTTTGAAGATAAAAGATTTGAACTATATAAAATGCTAAGTAACGTCAGGGGAGTAAATATACCAGATTATAAAATAAATACATTGTGGTATATGAATCCGATTCAAAGCAAAATGATTATTTTATTTATTTATTTATTGAAAAAAAATATTAAAACTTTATGAAATTGCTATTAATCCATCGTGTTTATTATATCAACGTTTATATCATCATTATTGCTAACGCCAGCGCTTGTTCAACTACAGTTTAGTGGTAACCATGTTAATATAGGCTGCGGAGGACTTGAAATAACTGAAAATATATCAACTAGTTACGTTATTTTAAGATATTTATTATAAATATAACTGTTTATTTTCCTTTGAATAAGATTGTAATTGTCTATCCTTGTATATTAATGGATTAATTGAATAACATACCCATAAACAACAATGATTATTGTTGATGATTATTATTGATTATTGTTTCAAATTACTTAATCACTAGTTCTGCCCCTATGTTTCGATCGCTCGAAATTCGGATCGATTTAAAAAATACAAGATTAGAAAATTGAATTGTTGGAAAATCTCAATACACAAGCGTGATCGAAAAATGACAGTAGACTCAACATCTATCTAAAAATTCCTTTGTTTAAAATCCAGTAAAATAAACATAGACGAAAAAAGATGTTTTTTTAAAAATAATTTATTCAATGAAATTTACAACTGTATTATACTAATACAACAAGTAAATAGACTGATTGGTACATATTGGCCTGGATAAAGACAAGTAGAGAGACTAGCCAGTGCTAGTACTCAGATAATAAGTTCAACTTATAAGGTCACGAGGCCATCTTCTTTTCAGACGCCTCGGAGCATTATTAGGAATTGAAGCGGTTGCTAGGTTTGAAACTAACAGGTTTGAATGGGAATGACGTTTTTCATAAGAAGGTTACTTGAGAAATATGAAGCTTTCTTTCTTCGTAAAAAAGTAAGGAGGATTGAGGATTTGACGGAGGATTTTGGATTTAAAGGATTAAATACCAAAGGAATTCGATGGTTTAGTGGAGCCCCAAAGCTTTACTCCGTAAGTCCATATGGATCTAATGATTGTCATGTATTTAAGCCTTTTGTAATTAATTGAGAGCTTAGAGCGTCTGTCTAGTAAATGTTAAAGGAGCATGAAACGACGAGCTGTTTCTGGTCGTTTCAGTCCAGTATGAGGATTCCAAGTTAAGCGTTTGTCAAGGTGTAGTCCTAAGTACCGGACCTGTTCTACAGGAATCAGTGGGATGCTATTAAACGATGCAGGGGGGCAGGAAGTCGTTGGTTTACTGCATGAAGGTGATTAGACGGGATTTATAAAAAAAAAATATATTACAAAAAATATATATATATTAAAAAATATATATATATAATACCAATACTAATACGAAATGCGATTACTCTATCCTAAATCCAAACAAAACGAAATCCACGAAAACCTAATAAACGATCCTTATATTAGAATAAATTGTGATATTAATAATAAATTGAAAATTTAGAGCGATTAAAAATCCGATTTGTAAATTTGAAAATAGCTGAGATAACTTTAATAATAATAAAACTAAAAAAAAAAAACTGTACCACTCCAACCCGTGAACGGGCCTGGGGTTCAGTACATGGTAGAGACTGTACTGTTTCATGGACAACGGTTCTGCAAGGAGGTGACTTGTCCCGACGCTCAACTGCCAGATTTTTCTTCTTTAATTTGAGTAGCAAATTTTTACATTTTTTATAGAGGCCGGGTGAACCCCAGGAGGGTCCTATATCGTACATGGTCCATCTCCGGCAGCAATCAGACTAAATAAAAGTCTTGCACACAGCGGGCGGGATTTGAACCAGGATTTCCGGCAGTGCTCCACTACTGAGCCACTCCGCTCCCTTTCTTTAATAAAATCTTATAATTATTGTATGTCTCATTAGTTGAGACAAATGCCACATTTTACAACACCACGTTACAACTAATAGTTATTGTAATGATTAGTTTTTATTTAAAATAGATTTCTAGGATATTAAGTGTTATCTATGTTAATTTGATCGATTCGAAATGATCGTTTACGTACACATTATAATTCCAGTAGTAAGTGGTCCGTGATGTTATAAAAAAAAATTATTTAAACTTGCACTAATTAAAATTACAATTTTGCCCCCAGTTTTCCTTAAGACTTAATTGCTTATAACCGATCGTTTTTAATTGAAGGTTTAATAAGCGAGAAAAGTTTTTTTTTTTCATCATTAAACTGTATTGTTCTTGGAAGGATCTAATTTTCTTCATTTGCATCGGATATAATTCGAATTTAGTATTTTTTCAAATTCAGTGTGACATATTTTAAAGTCAGGAACTAGACATTACTCGTCGAAATTATGGTAAGTAAGAAAAACAAAAAAACTTGTATAGTGGAGCGTCGATTATCCGGACGTCAATTATCCGACTGTTTAAAATTTCAAAAAATTTTCGCGAGTTGAATATTAAACAAGGGTTTTCAAGACTTATTGATTTGTTGTATAATTTTAAACAATAAAAAATTTCTGTTTCTGGCAGTTAAAAGATTAAAACCTTAATTATGTAACACGCTTTTATTATAAATATGTCTTGATCTTACAAACTGCTTTATAATCTTTTAGTTGTTGTTTAATGTTTTTGTAGTTCAGATTCTGAGCTAGAGTTCTTTGAATTAATTTGGTGTTTTCCCGGATTAGGTTTTCCTAAGAATTCTTCGGTTTTTTCTACTCCCTTAATTTGCTTTGTCAGTCTGTTTTTGAACGTTCATTGTGTCACACCTGAGTTTAGTTTTACACCAAAGTTAATTATCAAAGTGCGGAGTAGAAAATGATTTCGTGTTTAGTGATTCAGTGTTTTACAAAACTAGTGAAAATGTCAAAAAGAAATCGTGTTGTTCTTTCCCTTGAGGACAAAGTAAAAATCATTAAGAGGATAAAAAATGAGAAAATCCTGCTGCCCTTGCCGGCGAATTTAAATTCGGAATATTGACCATTTACGACATAAAAAAAATACGAACTCTATCATTAATTTCACTTCAGTTATGGATAGTAAAGCTGGGCCAAGTCGCCAAAAAGTGATGAAGAAACCAAAAAATATTGAACTTGATGAAGCCGTCTATGTATGGTTTCTTCAAAAACGAAGTTTGGGAGAGCCATGTCTGGCCAACTTATATCGAAGAAAGCAATCGATTTTTATATCAAACTGAACGGGGATAAAGTGTTTAAGGCTAGTTCTTACAAATGTCTTATAACAATGTTTAATCGTTTAAATAAAAATATATTGTTTGTATTCTGTGTTTTTATTGTTTCCTACTTCCAATTTTACTTTGTGCATAATTGCGTCTATTATCGGAAAATTTCAGTATCCGCAACAGGCCTGACATTGATTAGTCCGGATAATAGACTCTCTACTGTAGCAATAAACAGGTCTGGGGTTTAGTACATGGCAGGGACTGTAATGTTTCAGGAACAACGGCTATGCTGCACAGGGAGATGATTTGTCCTAGATCACGCTCAACCGCCAGATAATCCCTGGGATTTTACCAGATTTTACATTGGGTACCCACTTTATAGAGGCTGGGTGAGCCCCAGGTGGGTCCTAGATCCCTTAGGACCCATCTCTGGCTGCTAACAAACTTATTTTTATTCATGTTATATTAAGTTGATACAAATAAATTACAGTATTTGACTGATTTATAATATTAAATGAAAATCTTTTACTATTTTTATGGTTTCATATTCTTTTCTTTATTTTTGTTTTTAGCCCATTAACCTTCGTTTTTAATCCTTAATGCTCCTTACTTTGTTACGAACAAAGTAATCCATAATGACCTTAACGTCCCGTTTATTGCTGAGTTTGCCCGAATCCGATATCAATCTTTTCATGACAAACTTCATTCCCACTCAAACCCACTAGTTTCAAACCTCGCAGCCTTTTAAATTCCTGATAATCCGATAAAGAAGATAGACCTTCTAAACTGAACTTTTCATTTGAGTTATTTGGGTAGTTTCTCAACTTGTCTTTTCATGTCAATGCATTCACTCATTTTATGTACTTGATGTATTTTGTATACAGTTGTAAATTTCAATAAATGAATTTTAAAAAAATACCTTCGTTTTTATATATTAATTAATAAATACATGTTAAATTGTGTTGTCACTTGCAGGGGCATTGTATTACATCATCTATCTCTTCCAAAAAAAAAAAAAATGGAATCCCGTCTGTTTAATATTAATTAATTAATGCAAACGAACGACTTGGAAATATCACACAGCTTTTGAGTAGTTCGTAGTAATAGTAGAATATCAGGGAAGTTAATCTTTCCAACTCTGTTCTAAGATTGAGGTCTAATTAAACTTTACCTGTCAAAGCTCACGTTTCACAAATATTATTTTATAAATACTAATACGCTTTAGGCTGTTTACCTATTATGTTTATTTATTGTTTATATTACTGTTAGTAGGGAGTGGAATGGCTTAGTGATAGAGCGCCTGTCGATGGTCCTGGGTTCAAATCCCGCTGCTGCAGATTTTTTCAGTCAATTAAAAAGGGATCCTATGGGATCTTGGACCCTCATAGGGCTCACCCACCCAATGTAGGGGGGGGGAATCTGTTGGTTGAGCGAGTTATAGGACAAATCTCCTCCCTGCACGACCGTTGTTATAGAAAAAGTTGTAATCAGATTATCCGAATGTTCAATGAACTGAACTAGTCTTTCAGTAAAAGTAAAAATAAGGTTCAACAGTTTTGTTCGTAGAAAACAATTTTTAAAGAGATTTAAGTATTTTGTTTTAGTTTATTTTATATTTATTATTATTATGATGGTGATAATTATTAAATATTTTTCTTTTTAAGAGAAATGATTTGTCCAGGCCTCTAACTAAGCTAACCTGGCTCATAACCCGTGCAGACAAATCCACTTTTTCATCGATCAAATATCCCCGTGTTCTCGCAATTTTTGAGATGTATAGACGGGGAAAATGTTCATTAGGATCTCGTTGACTTACGTCTATTATATTTATTATTCTTATTATGGTAGTAATTCTTAATTATTTTGTTTGAGATTTGATTTTATCGATATTTTGTTTAAGACCTTCTCTACTATACGTTAAAACTTTTAACTTTTTATTGGTTTCCTTTTTATTTTAATATTCTCGAAGATAAAAATAATTATATAAATGACTGTATCAAGTAACAATAATCTTTATACTGACTGTATAAAGATTAAAGAATCGACTTACTCATACTCTTTAGGTTATATCATCTTCTATTCTTGGAAATGTTTGTGGGATTGTTCATTTCATCATGAAATGAACAACAGATTCCTTAAATCCAAATCCAAACATAGAGCTGTTTATTGAACGTCTTGGAGGCTTGGAGCAAGGCTGCTGTCTCTGTTTGATGAGTCTTTTTGGCTGTTGATTTGAGATGTCCTGCACTTCATCTTCTTTTAATGCGTGTCCTGATGATTCTTGAATTTGCGAAACGTTGACTGGTTAGATTCTTCCAGTTCTTAATTAGATACTTAAGGCTATTTTGTTTATTTTTCCTATCGTATTCTAAATGGTTTAAGTATTTTGAAAAGAACTTCGAAGGTTTGAATATAGCTAGAATTAAAAAAAAAACTGTAAAGGATTATCCAAATGGTTGATGAAAACTGAACCAACTATAGAAAAAGCTTTTGAAGCTACAGCTATCAATAAGTGTCAAATTAAATGTGTTTAGAACTTGTCTTAGTTCGCTTTAACTAACTCACGTTGAGGATTTCTTGAGAATCTGTGCTAAGACATGTAGTTCTCAAAAGGACAGTTCGTAAAAGCTTATGGTTTCGTTTTAAACAGAGAATAAGGACATGCCTCGAAAACACACAGCTTTCTATGGATTCTACTTATTTTAAAATATTTGTTGTTAACAATTGCCACTAGTAACATGTACAGGAAGAAAAATTTGTCCTCAAATGCAAAAATAAGGCACTACTGTACAGTAGTAAGACCAGTAATACTGTATGATATGGAAACAGTCAGCCTTCCGAGTCTGGAGAATGTCCTGAAGATTGAGAGAAAAATTCTGAGGAGGATTCATGGACATAAAGTAACACAGGAGGGGTATAGGCGAAAATCCAACGGATAAATACACAGAAATTTGGAAGATCTTGAAATAGTCATGAGGACCAGGAGACTGAGGTTCTACGGCCACATGGTCAGAATGAACAATAAGAGGCTGAACAAAAAAATGTTCGACAAAGTCTTAAGCTATAAGAGTATAGGTGGATATGTGAAACAAATATCAGAGGAGCTGTATAGGCTAAAAATCAAGGATAAGGACTGCTTGGATAGAGAGCTTTTCCGAAAAAAACTAAAAGAAGTTGGGGTTCTTGCAGAAAGGAAGGAAAGACGAGGGAGAAAATGGACTAAGGAAGAGCGAGAGGAACAGCCGAGGAAGATGAGAGAGTATTGGAGTAGAAGGAAGGCAGAGTGTGAAGAAAATTATTAATTGTTGTTCGCGTGGTCCTTCCTGCCCGATTCGTGTAAAAAAAAAATTAATACTAACTATTGAATGAATCTCGTTAGTTTTAAATATTTGCCTTATTTATTATTCAGTCAATGTCCAAGGTTTTTTAGACAAGTATAGTTTTACAGCAAGACATATTATTTTTTTGTAATGTAATAATTATTTGACTTCTTACATTCCAAGTCATTTCAACTTGTGACCCATACTGGGGACAGGTTTATTTATTAATATATATTTTTTATTACACAACGCGGGATATCGAAGCCGCCGCCTTGTTAATATTACTTAAGTGATAGCGTCGCGAAGATTTAGATGAGATTGTAAAGTTGTAGGGCTTAGTAACGAACGAATTCCTAAAAAGTTAACATGCGCTATGCAACTGAGGAGTGACCGAGGCGTAGGTGGGGAGATCGCGTTAAGATTGATCTGGCAGATTTGGTTTTGGGCAGTAGTCCGTGGACAGAAGTTTGTAAGCAGAGATTGTTGGTATCGGTATCGAGTCTTCGGGTTCGCTAAGCCTTAATATTATTAATTAACATTTGACATTAAATCTAGACCTCCCGGTGAATATTTTGTTAAGTAGAATTTTCTTTAAAAAGAGTTACTTGTACTTAAAGTAACGGAATCGTGCTATTTTCGTAGTGAATAAGGGGCCAAGTCAGGAATTGGCTCGATAATGAGTTATTGCCATTTCAAGCGAATTTGCCCAAAAAGAACAAAATTCGACTTAACCACTTATTCACCAAGCTGTAGTACTAACATGTAACATGTACTAACACATGCTAATTGCTTTCACCTTAGCCTTTTTATTAACTGAATATATGTAATACTGTTTCTGTTTACTTAAATAATACTTATTTTCTCGTTACCTTGGAAAATTCTTTCTTTTTTTTTCTCTAAGGGTTTCCTCAGATTGAGGTTTCTTTCAACTAAAAATTTCCTGTTTTCATTTTTTTCTGTCTTGTATATCTTCCTTCCTCAGACCATAATAATTTCCTTAATGCCTTCTAACCACCTTTTTCGTGGCAGTCCTCGCCGTTTCCTCTTTTCGGGACTCCAATAGAAAATTAAATTGAGAAACCTTTCTTCCTCCATTCTTCTAAGATGACCATACCCTTCCAATATTTTTTGGATGACGTTTTGTTGAACTTGCATCCGTTATCTAATTTCGGCATTAGTCTTCCCGAGTCTGGATACTCTGGCAGCTCTCCATCTCAGTAGCGAAATTCGTTCTTGTATGTTGTATTATAGAATACTGTTGGAATTAGAAGGGAGTAGGTCCCAGTTACTAATCCGGCAGTGGATGATAAATTATTTAATCTGTTGACAGCCGTGGTTGGGCCCCGTAGGACCTAAGAGGGTCTGCCTTGACCCTACACAGCCTATATAAATTGGATACCCTTAGATGGGGAAAAACGGGCGGTTGTACATAATCCGGGACAACTGAACCCAAGACATGGCTTTGGTTCATGGTTCATGGTTTTCATGAATTTGTATTTAAACCTTTGTTCAAAGCAACTCTAGTTTCTTATTAACATTATAAACAAATTCAGGTGTTTATAAATGATTAAGATGTTTTTAAAAAAATTTTCGGATCTTACAAGATCAACTGATATTTTTGGTGCAATACATTTTCCATTTCAGACTTTTGATTTGATTATCGAACTTTGCAGAACAACTCGTCTATTCGTATCCTACTAGGGGCGCGTAACAATGTAAAAATGCAATAATTGCTTTGGGGTAAATTTTATTTACTTTATGGAAACATTAAAAAATATACACCAAAAGAATATTTTTTTTTTAAAATTATTTTATTGAATTGTACAACTGTAATATATACATCTAGTACAGGGGCTGTATGAATAAATAAATGCATGAAAGGACGTGTAAAGAAACTACCCATTGGCAGCACTCTAATTACATTTCTATTATAGAAGGTCTCGAGGCCATCTTCTCTTCAGACGCCTAACAGGATTGTCCGGGATGGAATTGGAACCAAGGATGGAAACTAGTGGGTTTGGATGGGCCTGGAGTTTATTATGGAATGATAGGTATCTGGAATGGGCTAAATCGGTAACATATGGAACGTTCAGGTCATTATGGATGGTTTTATTTGTGACAAAATAAGGAGCGTCGAGGATTTTGGATTGCGAGGATTGAATACGAGAGGAATTTGATGGTTTGGTGGAGCCCCATAGTTCAATTCCGTAAGTCCATATAGGTCTTATAACAGTAACATAAATAAGTCTTTTGTAATTGATTTGAAGCTTTGAGCGTTTGTCTAGTATGTGTTGAAGTAGTCGGAAGCGTCGAGCTGTTTCTTGTCTTTTCAGTCTTGTGTGAGGGTTCCAAGTAAGACGTTTGTCTAAGTTGAGTCCTAGGTAGCGGATCTGTTCAACAGGGATAAGTGGAGTACTATTAAAAGATACAGTAGGACAGCAAGTCATGGGTTTTCGGCGAAGGGTAAAGGTAATTTGACTCGACTTGTTGGAATTGATTTTAATTCTCCAATTCCGACACCATTCTTCGAGGCTTGATAAATGTGATTGAAAGGATTGGGATGCAATATATGGGTCGTTATTAACTGATAACACACATGTGTCATCAGCATAGAAAAGAATATTAAAACCAAAATATTTAGATGGTACAAGATAAACTTAAGCCCTTTTTAAGTTCATCGGTACCATACAAGTAAAAGTTAAATCATCATTTGTTAATGATGTTACAAAAATATTTAGGGATTAGCATGACAACAGATAATACCAATATCGCGGGTTTTCAGCCCATTTTTAGGATTTTTTTAAGGGATTTAAAATATTACCATCCTTCGGAACCAACGTAAGATGAGAGTAGCGAGCCTGTAAGATGTCAGGTCATTACACCTGGATTATCTTATCGTGTTATCTAATTATACCTGGATAGGCAAAATTTAGAATTGCCATTGTATTGGGTTGCCACATACAAAATGTCCGATTTTTTAAATCTTAATCTTTATAGAGGATTAAAGCGTTGCCTGTTGATTCCTAGCAAAATATTTACTATCAATAATAAGCAGTTGTTAATCCTCTATTTGCAAACTGTGTTTGTTTTTTTCCCAAGTAGGCATACAGATTTTAGTATAATTTTAACCGTGGCCATGGAAACAAGCATTTCCGAACGATTTTTTTTTTTAATACAAACTCAGTCATTCCGCTCCCCAGGGGGCAAGAAATATTAATCATGCGTTTGGTGAAGGAAGTGCTAATGAAAGATCCATCATTGGTTTACAAAATTTTCCTCTGGAGATACGACATCAGAAAATCTGCCCCGTGGAAGCCCTTAAACATCAATAGAGGACGAAGATCCAAATGCTTTGGAAGCAGACCCTCATAAAACAGTCAGAGAATATGCGTCAGAGCTAGGCACAAGTCGTACGACAGTTTCCAGGCATTTAAAATTGATCGGAAAGGCAGGAAAGCTCGATTCCTGGGTCCCACACGAGCTCCTTCATGATAACGCCCGACCTCATGTTTCAATACAGAAAGTGAATAAATTAAAGGAGTTGGGCTATGAAGTCTTACCACACGCCTCATATTCCCCTGATCTATCTCTCAGTGACTACCACTTTTTTCGGAGTTAGGACAACTTTTTGCGAGGAAAATTGTTTACCAATGATTTAGACTTTAAAAATGCATTTTCTGAATTCCTTTTATCACATGACTCAACTTTTTTCAAATCTGGGATAGAAAACTTGGTTAGCAGTTGGCAGAAGTATATCGAAAATGATGGTAAATACTTTGAATAAAAGATATGTTATTCATGTAGGAATATACCGAGTAGAAATACACCGAGCAGCCACTCCTATTGGGTTCGTACAGTTTCATATTTTTTATATCTTTCTCCATCTCCTTCCTTCACACGTATTTCACCCATCATGACTTTAGCATCCATCATAGTTTTAATCAAAGAGTTCATGTTCATAGAACATCATAATTATTTATAATATATCTCCATTCTCAAACTGATATTTTATATCTCTCATCTATAGTTTCTTTTATACTTACATCTTAATTTATATAATATAACTTCATTCCTATTGTGTACCTTTATATAACATCTGATACTTTTATTTTAAATTTTATATTTAAATTTTACTTCTCTGCCTGTCATACATGAGATTCCTATTCTCTACTTTCTACAATATTCTTCTCTATTTATTCTTAGGTATCATATTTTCAATTCATTTTCTTTCGTTTTACTTATGTAACTCCCTAGGAGTCTATTTTCATACAATTTTTTCTACATTACAATTAATTTTTTCTGTTTAACTTGATTTCTCTCTTTGTATTTTGTTTTGCATTATCACCTTTCTATATATCTATTATGTAATCATCTTTATTTATATATCCTTTCATAATATATCCTTCACTTTTTTCGCTCAATTTTTCTATATCTCTATATTATGTTATGTTTTCTGTATCTCTATCTTATGTATTTTTACAGTCTATTCTTTTTTGTCTGTTTTCTCATAGCCCTGAAGATGACCTGCACAGTAGTTCGAAACGTCGGCACATATGTAATATAATAGGTTTCAACTTATTTGCTGTGTTTTTTTGACTGCACCCCCAACTATTTACATGCTATAAAAAAAATATGTTTTGATGTCAAATTTTTATTTTCTTCCTGGTTCTAAAAACGGTCATTTCATGTGTAACAACCCATTTGCTTAGTCTGATCAGACATGGCAACATAGAGTGACGTTGAATGGAACAAACATTAACAACAATATCTTTAACAATTTCAGTTTCCTTAATTCTTATCATTCCAAACGATATACAAATAAATCAAAATAACGAAAGGAAATAAAATTGACTTACACTTTCTCCCGTTGTAATCTGTGACGACTCGATTTTCTAATCCCAAGCCTCTCTAAGTTGGAAATGAGGTTTGGAATTACTTTTCTTTCTTAATTACTCTTTTCAATTTACCTCTTAGTCAGTTATAGTTATGAATAATTTGCTTGAAGCTTTAAGTGTGGGCGGTTAATGGCGGTGAATTATTCATTTAAATAAACCATGGAATCTCCTCAATTATCAGCATATTATTATGATGAATTTTATAGCACTATTATATTGATTAAGGGAGCGGCTCAATGGTAGAGCACTGAGTTGCCATGCTGAAGGTCCTTGGTTCAAATCCTGTTCCCTGGGAGACTATTATTTACTCTAATGGCGACCGGAGATCGCTATGGGTCCTGTGGGATCTAGGACCCTCCAGGTGCTCACCCAGCCTCCTAAAATAGGATGAATATCTGGAAGTTGGGCGAGATCTAGGACAAATCTGCGCAACCGTTTTGCAAGAAACAGTACAGCATCTTCTTCAGTCTTCAGGGAAAACTGAATTCCGTGAAGAAGACTGGCAAGATGGGCCAAAACGTCGGTTTCTAGAAATAGTTTATCCTGAAGAAGACCGTCAATATTGGATAATGGGGGACCAAAATAAGGGGGGGAAACCTGGTGGTTGAGCGTGACCTATGACAAGTCACCTCCTTGCCGAACCGTAGTCCATGAAACAGTACAGTCTCAACCATGTACTGAACCCCCAGACTCGTTCACGGGTCGTAGTGGTTCAGGTTTTTTTTTGTTTTATAATGTATGATAAAAACAACACATACTCAATCTGACATTTGTGACATCAAACTATTTTTTTTAACTGTTATATACTTTCAAGTACCATACTGGGGGTCATCTGCGGTGTACTGTGTAATACAACCTGTTACCATCACAACCCTCTGCCAAAGGTCGCGGGTTCGCATCCCGGAAGGTGGCCTTAGTATTTTTTAAAGGCAGTAAAAAATCCTTGGTTGTGCCGTCGTTTCGTAAGGGGCGTAAAATGGCGTTACAGGACCTGTACTGTGTCAGTTAGTCGTTAAAGATCCCTATCCAAATTATACCTGGATAGGAAAAATTTAGGATTCCTACTGTAGCATCGGATTACCTATTGCAGCATTGTAGATGAACAATTAAAACATAAAATTTAATTTATTTTTATTAATAATTTCTTTTGATGATGATTATTTTTTAATATATTTGTTTTGAAGAGAAAAGATTTGTCCTGGTCGGGATTCGAACCCGGGTCGTCTGCATGCGTGATCATATTTTAACGTCAGGAATATATATTTTTTAATGATATGCGAATAGATTTATTGCTATATGATTTTTGCATTAAAATAAAGTCATCAATAAAATGCAGCAGATCTTGATTGCCATTGCTATTTATTATATTGATTGTACTAAACTTCACAACTCTATTTTAATGTTATTAATATATATTTTTTGATAGATTTCCCAGCTTTATGCTAATAAATTTACTATTATATGATGAAGGTAATTCCATAGTTGATGAGGATGATTCCAATGATATGAAGATGAGCCGTATATCAGAACACAGCCTCATTGATGCTCGCTCGTGTGAATGACATCCTTCGATCTGCATCATGTCTGATAAGGCATTACGATTATGATGCCATGGTATCCTAAGATACTGGAATATATCAGTATTACCTTAATTAGAAGGAATTTTTTAGTAATTTTACTATTTTTAAGTGATTAACAACATTTGTTTGGATAATTTTTAGTAACTATGATTTTAAATAAATATCAAAATAAATTTGACAGAGCTCAACAAAAGAAAGTTATTTTAGTTAATCCTTATCAGTTATTTTTTATTATTTATATTTAGTTTTTAAAAAATTCCAATAATATGGTTTCATTCTAATATCGCCTGATTATGAATACAGGTCTAAAAGAGAGATCAAATTTATTCTTCACGAATCTAAACAAAAATATGTTTGTTTTTATTTTTTTAGTTAACTCCAATCAGTTTGAGTAGAAGTATTTTTAGTTTAAAAAAAAACCATATATGGTTAGATTCTGGCACATACGGAGTGTAATATCGATCTCGTATTCGACATTCACGATAACCTGACCATTTTTCAAAGCGTTTTTGATATAAGATTATTTAACATTGTATTTTTTTTCAAGAAAAGGCCTAAAACACCACGCGAATATCAACTCTAATGCTTCTTCTTCATCTGTTCCCTATTTTCCTATGTGTCCTTCATGAGCTTTGCGTGCCTAAGTTTCCTCTCCTTCGCCCATACCCACCCCGCAATAATTTTTTTGGGGCGCTTTTTTCCCACAAGGACCTTCATTCCCTGTTCATTGCGCGTCCGTCGTTCTGTATCCATAAGAATGCCCCACTTGGTCTATATCATCCTTAAGTTGTTTGAAATATCCTGTTGAATTTTTATGACAGTGGATTCGCTGAAATATTTTATGGTTCAGTCTTTCAGGATTCATCCTCATCATGTGTCCACAGAACCTCAGCCTTCCCACGCTTACAACGTTATTTGTTTGTTTGTTTATTTATTTTACGTCACTTATGCTAACTCTAATGTATGATGATATCTCTAATTGTACGATGCTACAGCGGGATATTTTTCCAGATATCTGTCCTATATTTTTCCTATTCAGGTACAATTAGGATAGGGATGTTTAACGAGTACCTGACACCACACAGGTTACAGAGTCTTTTTATAAAACTAAGTTTATTGTTAAAAACTATCCTGTAATTTGAATATTTAAGTTTTTAAATATAGAGCAAGTCGAAAAGTACTATGCCAGTTGTTACTGTTATCACGTATCATATCATATGCCTATCTTTTCTCTGGAACTGGTTTTCTATAGCATTGGGGTTTTTGTAATAACACACATCGTAATAAAACCCAATGGTCTTGTGTTAAAAAATAAAAATACTGTAAGTATTATGTTAAAAAAAGTAAATTAAAGATATAAAAAATGACTCGTGAAATTTTCAATCTTTTGCGAAATTTTAGGCCCTATGCGCTGTATGAAAGATATCAACTGTGCTAAAACAAATTAAAACACAATGTTTTTAGGTTCTATTTGAAGACGTTACAAACTATTACATCACGAAAACATTTAATTAAAAAAAAATATATATAATCGCCAAAATGAAGTTTTTTCTTATTTTGTCAAATTTTAGGGCTTATGCGCGACCGGAAGATGTCAACCGATTTTGATAAATTTTGTTCGATTTAATTCGAAACTTTTCCGCGCTATTACAACTTCGAGATAAAAAATGAGTTTTTTCGGCTCACCCTATTACACACCCTCATTTTACGTCCCTTCCGAAGGACGGCATTAACAAGGATTTTGCACTCCATTTAAAAATCCTGAGGTCACTTGCCGAGCAAAGAATCCTTGATCCTTGACATAGTAGGTTGTCACTCCAACCACTAAACCAGAGGTGATTACTCCAGCCAATAGTAGGTGGTTATACTTACTACTAGACCACGGTTTTTTTCCGTGTTTAAGTGGCTATGTATTTTTATTGAAAGAAGTAATTTACAGTAATAATTAGGGTATTTGTTTTTTAGCCGGTCGTCATAAAATCTACCTTCTTATCACTCGTCTCATTCGAGTTATTTGTGTGTCCCTTATTAAATTGTTTTCTGTATTATTTTTTAGTGTTTTTGTCTTATCAATTTTTCTTATTGTTTATTTTAATTTCTGTATTGTTTATTAAATTTAATTTTGTATTTTTGTCTTATTTCAGTTTTAATTTTTAATTTCATTTATCCATTATTATCTCTTATTGGTTATTTAAAATGAGCAAAATAACATTACAGGGATAGCCAGGTTAGGTATTTTTCCGAAGATGAAATTATTTGAAAAAGTTGTTCAAATAGATTTTGACAAGTATAGAAATGTTTTTGTCGAAAATGTTGGTAAAAAATTTAATAAGGAGAAGAACGTGGCTAGGGGGGTCTAGAATTAGCATTTTATTGTTACATTCTGTATATTTCAATTTCCATCAATATGAATAAGAAGCCAGGTGCTATCAGTATCTTAATTGTCAGTACAGGTTATAAACAGTCCCTGCAGACCGGCTAATACACAAGTACCCTGAATTGTTAACAAAAAAAACCTGTACCACTACAATCTCTGAAGGGTCTGGGGTTCAGTACATGGTAGAGACTGTACTGTTTCATAGACAACGGTTCTGCAAGGTGACTTGTCCTAGATCACGCTCAACCGCCAGATTTTTCCCCCTTATTTTGTGTACCCTATTTTTATAATATTTTATAGAGGCTGGGTGGGCCCCAGGAGGGTCCTAGATCCTATATGATCCATCTCCCGATGCAGACTAAATAAAAGTCATGGCCTGAAGCGGGATTTGAACCAGGATTTCCGGCATGGCGACTCAGTGCTCTACCACTCAGCCACTCCGCCCCCTTTGTTTGTGTTTATTTATTTACACAAAAGTGTAATATGATATCAGAGATTGTATTTTCACTTTGACGCTTCTACTTAAAAAATATTGAACTTATTGATTGTTCGCCCTTTTTTAATACCATAAAGAGCTATTTTTTACTGGTATTTTCCCCATTCCCCAATTACAAGCAGAGTGGTATGTATCGAAATATTGGTTGGAATGTAGGGGACCAGGAACTCCCCCAATATTAGGGTGACTTTTCCCCTCTATGCCATTAGGAAATACAGCCAAATGTATTTATTTTCAGATGACATTTTATTAAAAATAAACCAAAAAAAAATCGTATTTATTGCATAAATAATTATTAAAGTTACTGAAAATATTCTCTATAATTGTAAGTAACACTTCAATCATAGGATGCCTTAACGTCATACACCTAATGCGCTATGAGACATCATGTAGAAAAAATAATTAATAAATATAATTTATTTATTATTACAGAATATTAAATATTCAGGCTACTTTAATATTTACTAAACAAACGCTCTAAGCTCTCAATTAATTACAAGATACTCATATGCATGACAATCATTAGACCCATCTGGACTTACGGAATAGAGCTTTGGGGCTCCACTATACAATCGAATACCCCCTATTTAAAAATATATCCCTATCTTTTCCATGGGTGGACATGATTTGTTTGGTAAGCACATTTACATATGTAAAAATAACATTACTTTTATTGTATTTTGATCATTGTTATAAAAATATATCTCTTCTTACATATATTTCGTTACACGTGAGTTGTTACTTTACTTGCTTCATGAGGTTCCCGGTATCTTAACTTGACCCCATCTAGCCAACATCTATACCATCTCAGGTGATACTTAATCGATTTATTTACATATTCTTAGCATTCTAAATTGTGTTATTTATAACAAATCTTTATTTAATAAAATTTAGATTAGTTAATAAATTAGTCAACAATAAATTTTTCTGGCCGCTTGGGACTCGACCCGGTCACCTGAGATCATTACTAGCGTAGCCGATAGTAAAATAAGGGCGGGGGGGGGGGGGGGGGGGGGGATGACGTCATAGTTGTGACGTCACGGATCGATACCCCCACCACTTCGCTCTGGCTGTGACGTCATCGTTCTCCCGCACCTGAACGTAATACAGGTCAGCTTCGACATAAAACTGCACTTAACTACCTCCAAGCTGTCCGCAATATTACTTCCAATCTAGAATTATATCTTTAGGTCTTTTGTTTTCATTTTCTTGTTGTGGTTATTAAATAATAATAGCTGATGATACTGCTGGAAAAGTAATTTTAAATCCATATTTATGTGGAAATGGTTGACTGGGTTTATCTTAGGAGAGTGCCAAGCGGTGAGGGGGTCCAGTCAATAAATTACATAAAATAAGGTAGACTCGTTTTATTTGCTCCTACGTTTCGGCCTAATTTTATTAGTTGTTATTGAATTTTAGTAGAATCTTTCTACGAACACAAGGTAATCATTATATTATTTAACTAAATCATTCTCTTTTAATTGTGCTTTTTTTTAAATATTTTTGTTTTGAGAATAGATTTGTCTTGGCCGGGATTCGAACCCGTCAACAATATCTTAAATACGATAATCTTCAATGAACATTCTTTCCCGTGTATACATCGCAAAAATTGCGAGAACACGGGGATATTAAGTTGGGCCATGTGATTCAGGTGGAGGTAGGTGAAATTCCAAAAAGAGTCCTTGAGGACAGGATTGACCGTACCAGAAGGAGAGAAAGACCCAGACTGAGATGGATGGATAGTGTGGCGACTGACTCCAGGCTACTGCTAGTCACACCGAACTGGAGAGCAGCAGCAATGGATCGAGGCCAAGACCCACCCCCGGATTGTAGCGCCATGTAGATAGATCGAAGGTTCTGGTACCCAAAATTAAACAATGTAATAATATTGGCATACTTCGCAATTTTATAAATTTAATTACTTTAATGCAAGTATAATAATATTGTAACAATTGACTTAATTTTCGTTTAGCATCACACTTCTATTGCCTAATGTTTTATTTATATATTTAATGATGTGTTTTAACCGATTAAAAAATGTTTATAAATATTTTTTTGTCTTGGAGAGAAAAGATTTGTCCTGGCCGGGATTTGAACCCGGGTCGTCTTCATCTCCAGTGCAGTGCTCTAAACCACTGAGCTACCAGGGATCGTATCCCCATCGGTGAAAAGAACGGATTTGTCTGGCCTGTATACGACCCCTGGTAGCTCAGTGGCTAGAGGGGGTTCAAATCCCGGCCAGGGCAAACATTTTCTCTTCTAAATAAAAAAAAAATAATAATTACCATAAAAATAAATATTAATAAAATTAATTGTAATGTTTTATTATCTTCATTATCTCTGTTTTGTTATCATCTACGGTTCTTTTTATTCTCATTATTTTTCTTCAGTGATTTTATAATTGACCTTTTATTTACTCTTTGTATTTATTGTAAATTCTATCATTTCTGTTAATATAACCTGCTGTATCTATCTTATTTCGTTATCTACTGTTTATATAGTGTTTCAGTTTTTTTTTTGTTTATTTCATTCTCTGCCCTAAAAATGGCTTAAAGTGACTTCACTCCCAATACTAAACACAAACAAAAACACATGCTGCTAGGCAACGCCGACAAAATATTACATCACTAAATACTTTTTTAAATAACAGAGAAATAAGAACTACGTTTTTGAAAGCGAACTGGGAAATTAATTTTTATTCTTTAGGAAGTTGTTTGTTCATTTAACGTCACTTTATGCTGCTATGGCTAATCGGACGATGCTACAGTGGGAGCTCTAAATTTCGCCTATCCAGGTTTAATTAGGATAGGGATTTTTAATGAGTACCTCACATCGCACAGGCTCGGGACCCCCATTTAACGTCCCTTCCGAAGCACGGTATAACAAGGATTTTTTAACCTAAGACCACCTGCCGGGCTAGGAACCAGCGATCTTGGATTTTGTTTGCTATGCTAATCACTAGACTAAAGGTCACCCATTTTAGGAAGTTAAAGTTCCTAATATATATATATATATATATATATATATATATATATATATATATATATATATATATATATATATATATAATTTTGTTACGCGTTTTTTTGTAAACGTTTACCTGTTGGTTTAGTTTTCCTGAACAATCTAAATATCATTTAATTTAAAGAAATGAAATCCGAAAGCAAGTTATAGAGGAGAATGTTGGAGACTGAGATGGTAAAATGTAACATAATTTAGAATCGAAATTACATTCCAATGACCGTAATTTTGAAGAACGAGTAGTACTCCTATACTACCCGTTCTACAAAATGACATACCTGGTTGGAATTCGCTATTTTTTTCGATTTTTTTTCCTATTACTAATTGGAGATTCTGCCTCCTGGTGTTTTTTATTTTTATTTTTATTGGAATTTTCCTGTTACACTGTTATTGGCATTTTGTACACATTTCAGATTTATTTTACCCAAAACCTGACCCTGACCCGCCCTTCTAAACTATATCCGTTATCGACATTCTTTCTAAAACACCACCCGAATCGTGCAATACAACTGACAGTTGAACTTTAATTTCTCGTGAAATCATGATTTTAGAATTTTATTACACTTTTTTCAAAAATAAATTGTATTATATAGTCTAAATATTTTTAAATCTTTTCTCTTCAAAACAAAAATACACTATCAAAATAATAATTTGTATATATATATATATATATATATATATATATATATATATATATATATATATATATATACGTTAATTAGTTTTACTTCAGATAAATAAATGTAAGCATTATTACATACTTAGTATTAAATAAAATCATCACTCAGCACTGTTTTTAATTTTATCTATTTTTATTATTTTACGAATGTATAATATGCATATGTAAGGGAGTTGGCAGCTTAGTGCTCTACCAGCTAAGAATTTTTGGAAGATTCTTTTTAAATCCGGACAATTATGAAGTGAGGCGGGGTAGGTTAGTGGTAGAGCACTGAGTTGCCATGCCGAAAATCCTGGTTCAAATCCCGCTGCGGGCACGGCTTTTATTTAGTCTGTTTGTAGCCAAAGATGGATCGTTTAGGATCTAGGACCCTCCTGGGGCCCACCCAGCCTCTATAAAATATTATAAAAATAGGGTACCTAAAATAAGGGGAGAAAATCTGGCGGTTGAGCGTGGCCTAGGACAAGTCACCTCCTTGCAGAAGCGTTGTCCATGAAACAGTACAGTCTCTACCATGTACTGAATCCCAGACCCGTTCACGGGTTGTAGTGATACAGGTACAGGATAATACAATTATCCTGTACCTGGTTATCCTAATTTTTATTTTCTCTTATACATAATTTTTTTTATTCTTTATATACATTTAAAAAAAAAAATTCATTATTTTTCATTTAGTTTTTTTATTTATTTATTATTTATTCTAGCTTTATAAAATTATTATTTAAAAATAAATATAAATATGTATATAATGTTGATTGATTCAAATACTTAATTTATTGTGAGTTGAAATAAAACTAAACCGAGTTTCTCTCTGTAAAAAATGTATTTTTATTACAACAATAATTTCCTGTAATTGATTTACAAACTTATTATTCTGTACCCTTAAAAAAAAGAAACATCATTTAAATTTTACATTTCACACACCTTTTACGAAACTTTTGTCTTTAAACTAAAAAACCACAGACAAATCAAAATAACCTCCCCGGTTCTTCCCTCAGAGCTGTTACCATGGCAACCGTATCTGTCGCATTCAAATGAAAGGCGTTAAATGTACGCCTTTTACATGCATTTAAACATAACTTTACTAAGGCGTTGATGACCGGTTTCACGCCTTAAAGTTAAAACAACCAACCACAACCAACCCTTAACAGTACCAGTTAGTAAGTGATAAGAAATATAATTGTGATGGAGTCTACGAGTTTATATGAATAATTAAACATGATAGTAAGAAATATACGCTATATAATTATTGATTAATTGACTGTTAATAGTTTATAATGGTAATATGTCAATTGTCCATGTTTCTAATTCAAGGACAAGGTCTGTTTGCTATAGAGATTGGACGGTTACTTGTTGATGTGTTTTAATCTGTTTGCGTGATAGAATTGCTAAGGTCATTAACATGTGATAAATATTTCCAGTGTGACCTCGTGACCTCTCGCACATACGATCAAATAGTTTCTAACCTTTTTCGTATTTTCGTTTATTCTTACTATAGGTTACAATTTTATGAATAGGTCGTTTTATAATCCTAGTCGGTGCTGTTTGAAGCCGTTAATAGAGGATTTCTTATCAGAGTAGAAGTGGCTGTATTTAAGTCAACATTCCTACCTATCATCACGTACTCTTCAGAATCATGGATGCTGACAAAGAAGCAGAAATTAGATTTTTCATGAAAACTGAGAAAAGAGCCAGAAGAGACCGAGTCCGGAACACCACTATCAGGTCTAACCTAAGTGTTCCGGTCTAAACCAAGGAGCTATTAGAGGAAAACTGACTGAGATGGTTTAGACACCTCCTGCGGATGGATCCTAACAGAATTGCTAGCGAAACCTACTGAGCCAACGTGGAGGGAAAAAAACTAGGAAGATATGGGAAGAAGTGTTAAAATATTTAAATTCTTACGGGACAACGGCAGATCTCATGTTTCAGGACAAAACTAAACGAGCTGAGTTGCCAAGTCCAACCACGCACAGTTTATTCCCAACAGATTTCCGTATGCTCAGAAATTTTGATAACTTCCTTAAGGTTAAAATTTTCTTAAATGATCCTAAAGTCAAATACACATTTCCAGAATTTATTTCATCACAAAATCCTGAGTTTTTCAGTTCTCGGATTGGAAATATGACAACACGTTGAGAGAAAGGTATAGACAATGAAGTTAAATGTTTTGATTCCATAAACTTGTTCTACTGAATGACCTTTGCTTTGAATACAGACATTTAATAAGAAACGACCTCATCATCATAATCTATCCTTACAACAGCCAAACAGTGTGAGGAAGAAACCTGTACCGCCTTCTCCAGCTCTGCCGGTCTTCCACCAACTGTGATCTTCTGTTCCACTGGAGTCCACTCTTCTCAAAGTCGTTCCTCACCTCTTCTTCCTATCTCTTCCTAGGTCGTCATCTTACTAGTTTTCCCTCCTTGTTAGTTCGGTAGGTTTCGCTACCAATTCTGTTAGGATCCATCCGCAGGAGGTGTCTAATCCATCTCAGTCTGTTGGGGAGAGCGACACCATAAAGGTAATAAACCAACAGATGTAAATCTCCGACCCCGTGTCAATAAATTCCGGTTATTTTGAGCACTTACGATGTAAATGAAATTACGGATGAGAAAAAAATGATTAATATGCTGTTAGAAAAAAAAAAAAGTAATATTGAAACGAACAAAATTAAATTTAATGAATGAGAGAATTACATGTGATAGATAACAAAAAAAAAGATTAATGAAATATATAGAACCAAGAATAAAATATTACTAATGAACAATTACTACACATGCCTGACATTAAAAATTAGAATTTAAATGGATAATTAAAAAAAAAAGAAATAGATTGACTCTTTATTTAAATTTAATACAAAACAATAGCAGATTTAAATGTCGACAAGTGACAAAAAAAATTCTCTCCGACGTCTTCTCTTCAACAAGACCTTTATTAGTATTAATTAGAGATACCTGATTAGAAGGGCTGCGTCAGGTACTCAATACGATCGGCGATCGTCAAGACTCCCAATGAGTAGAAAGATGATGATGACTGGAGTAATTCCAGAGCTCATAAAGAGCGAACAGTACGTACAATACTGTTATATAATTGGCAACAAAAGAACTCTTAAAGAGTGATTCACATTGACTGAAGTTCAATTCAACACTGTGATTGCAATTACCAAAGGTACTCGTAATGAGTAATGTTAGACTAGACCAAGTCTACACTAAACTCGTAATGAGTGATCTTCACTGATTGAACTCCAATACAACAAATGACTGTAAATGACTCGCCGCCGTCACTAAGACAACCGGCGGGCGTGTTTTGTTGGCATATGAATTAATTTGATGCTTCGCTTTATCTATAATCTACTAAATTCTATTTACAAAATAAAGTTAACACACTCTATTTTCCTATAATAGCTCGTTGGGTGGTTTAACATTTAGGTAAGACCTGATAGTGCTGTTCCGGACTCGGTCTCTTCATGTTTTGCCCTCGATCTCCTAAAAAATCTCATTTTTACTTCTTTGCCAGCGTCCATGGTTCTGAAGAGTACGTGAAGATAAAGAAAAATGTTGACTTAAATACAGCCACTTTTGTTTCCTTTTCTACTCTTCTTCTGACAAATCCTACGTTAACCGCATTAAACACCTTGCCAATTCAAACAGCACCGACTAGGAATAGGAAACGACCGGACATTTTACTATTTATACAACTATTAATTTATGTAGGAGAGAAATTCGTTGACTGGTATATAGTTAGGATGTAAATAGTTGGGGGTGCAGTCAAGTAAAACACAGCAAAATAAGTGAATCTTATTCTATTTTGTATGTGCCGACGTTTCGACCTACTGTCACACACTAAACAATAGGTCGAAACGTCGGCACATACAAAATAGAATAAGATTCACTTATTTTGCTGTGTTTTACTTGACTGCACCCCCAACTATTTACATCCTAACTATTAATTTAATTTTACTGCATTAGGTACTTAACGTTTCAGTAGAGCTAGAGTCGATATTATATGGAAATTGGAGTTCAAGGTAGGAAATATGAACGTTCCATATGTTACCGATTTAGCCCATTCCAGATACCTATCATTCCATAATAAATTCCAGGCCCATCCAAACCCACTAGTTTCCATCCTTGCATCCAATTCCATCCCGGACAATCCTCCTAGGCGTCTGAAGAGAAGATGGCCTCGTGACCTTCTATAAAAGTGCTGCAAATGGGTAATGCCTCTGCATGTCCTTTCATGTATTTATTTATTCATACAGCCCTTGTACTAGATGTATATATTACAGTTGTACAATTCAATAATATAATTATTAAAAAAAAAGGTAGGAAATAGTTGCGAGTGCA
The DNA here is from genome assembly GCA_964056705.1 of Troilus luridus. NCBI lineage: Eukaryota > Metazoa > Arthropoda > Insecta > Hemiptera > Pentatomidae > Troilus > Troilus luridus. Next base: position 4,194,957 of record OZ057413.1, read on the forward strand.
GTCAAATAAAACACTAAATTAGTGGATACTTATTTATGATGTGCCGACGTTTCGACCCACTTTGTGGGTCATCTTCAGGGTTAGTGGAAGCTGAGGCTAGACTGAATTTGTATTTTCTACTCCCATATTGAGCTAGTGTTTTATAAATTTCACCATAATTGATTGATTATTCTTACGTTGCTATTGGAGGAAATGGTTGTTAAAGAGCTTACGTGGATAAAATGCCTGGAGCATTGGGTTCAGGTGTAGGGATTAGTATTCCTGTGCAAATGGGATTAGAGAGGGGAGGGATAAGGAATTCAATAATTCCCGGATATCAAGCTTCAACCCCCCCCCCCTTGACAATGATAATCGTTTCGAGTATCTCGGAATTTGTTATTCAAATTTATCTTAGCTCTTATTGATAATAGGGGGGGATTCACTTAAGCTAATTAAAATGGAGCTAAATTCTTCTAATTATTTTTCATCAGTTCTGGACTTTCTTTTTTTTTTTTACAGAATTGTATACTTCCTCTATCATCCCTTACTATAAAAACTTACTTCTAAAGTTTGGGTATTCCAGTTAGCGCAGTTTGTTATCTAGTAAGGTTTTGCTAACACTAATTAATCAAACTTCAAACCTCTGCATTTAGAATAAAACTTTATTCAGGGAATAAGTTCCACGTGGATAACAAACATAAAAAAAAAATAAACACTTGGTAGAAGGCTACATGATACAAATTATTAATATATGTGCCAACTTAGAATTGTATTAATCTTAAATAAGTATATATGTAGTCTATTTGTTAGCGTAACGACATACTATGAACAAGATCGCTGGTTCGCAGCCCGGGACGTGGCCTTATGATTTTTTAAATAGAGTAAAAAATCATTAGCTTGTATCGTGTAATGTACTCAGTAAAGATCTCTATCATGATTGTATGAGACAAAATTTAGGATTTCCACGGTAGCACCGACCGATTAGCCATAGCAGCATAAAGTGACGGTAAATGAACAAACAACTTCCTAAAGAATAAAATTTAATTTTCCAGTTCGCTTATTTCTCTGTTATTTAAAAAAAGTGTTTAGTGATGTAATATTTTGTCGACGTTGCCTAGCAACGGGTTGAGGTTTTGTTTAGTCCTAGGAGGGCAGTCAATAAATAAAGTCTAACACAAAATAAATTGGACTTATTTTATTTTTGCCTACGTTTCGACCTAATTTTTAGGGCATAGAATAAAATAAACAAAAAAAAACAAAAACTGAAACACTATATAAACAGTAGATTACCAAATAAGATATATCAGTTTATATTAACGGAAATGATAGAATTTACAATAAATGCAAAGAGTAAAAGATCAATTATGAAATCACTGAAGAAAGATAATAACAATGGAAAGAACCCTATAAGATAATAAAACATAATTATCGAATATAATAAAACATAATTAAATTAAAAGAGAATGATTTAGTTATAAAATATAATGATAACCCTGTTATCGATGAAAGATTCATCTAAAATTCAATAATAACTAAAAAAATTAGGTCGAAACGTAGGAACAAACAAGTCTAATTTATTTTATGTAATTTATTGACTAGACCCCCTCACCATTTGGCACTCTCCTAAGATATACCCAGTCGACCATTTCCACATAAATATGGATTTAAAATTACTCATCAGCTATTATTATTTAATAACCACGACAAGAAAACGAAAACAAAATACCTTAAAAAAATTATATAAATCATTACACACATAAATAAGCATTCATTGAATTATCGCCCCCCCCAAAAAAAAAATTATATTCCTTTCATCTCGATAACTGTTACGTGATCGTTACTTATAACATTTTAGGTACTTCTTTTTATACAGTTCAGTTTCAGTTTATACAGCTGACATCCCAACTCATCCTATTACAATCCTTACCACGTATGCTGATGATACATGTGTATTATCAGTCAACACCGATCCAGTTATTGTATCAAAAAGCATCCAATCCCATATCACTGATCTTGAAGAATGGTGCCAGAACTGGAGAATTAAAATAAATCCTCAAAAATCGTATCAAATCACTTTTACCTTACGTCGTAAACCAATGACTTCCTTCAGTATCCTATAAAAATATCCCACTTATGCCCGTAGAACAGATCCGATACTTAAGGTTGCAGCTCGACAAACAATTAAACTGGAATCCTCACACAAGACTGAAAAGACAAGAAACCGCTCGACGTTTCAGGCTACTTCAACACTTACCAGACAAACGCTCTAAGCTCCCAATTAATTACAAAAGACTCATATACATGACCATCATACGACCTATTTGGGCTTACGGAGTAGAGCTTTGGGGCTCCACTAAGCCATCGAATTCCTCTCGTATCCAATCCCTACAATCCAAAATCCTTGATAAAATCCTCAACGCTCCTTATTTTAAGAATAAAGTCATCCATAACGACCTTAATGTCCCATTTGTTGCTGATTTGGCCCGAACCCGCTATCTATCCTTTCATAACAAACTTCATTCCCACTCAAACCCTCTAGTTTCAAACCTAGCTTCTTCTTCAATTCCTGATAATCCTCCGAGGCGTCTGAAAAGAAGATGGCCACGTGACCTTCTAATTTGAACTTGTGATTTGAGTACTACCTGTGGGTAGTTTCTCTACTTGCCATTATCTCATATCATTATGTATCACTTAGCCTATTTACTTGTATTATTTTAATACAGTTGGAAATATCAATAAATAAAAATAAAAAAAAAGGTATTTTTTTCCCGTGAGTGTAGTTTATTAGTGAAATGTGTAGCTCAGTGGTATAGCACAGAGTTGCAGTTCGGAAGATCCCGGGTTTAAATCCGGCCCTGGCATAAAATGTATTTTCCCCGAAAAAAAGGCCTCCAAGTATTGTACTTTTTCTATCACATGGGTTGTAGTGGTTACAATTAAAAACAAAACAAAATTATGTAGTTTATTAATAATCTTAATTATAAACTTTTTTTTTACTCTTTTTTACTTATTTTTTTTGTACTCTTTTATTATTATATGCTTCCTTACAATATTTAGCCCCACAAGAGGTATTTTAGAGATTAAAAATTTATATTAACATAGTGAATTTTTCTTATTATGTTTACTGGTGCATACCATGTAAGCATTTACATATTAGCATAGATATTTAATGATATCTATAACAACTAGACACAGACTGTAATAATTATATTGATATTTATATATTTTTACTCATAATGTCGGTTTTTAATACTTTAGTCATTATAAAATGTATTTTTTAGAAGTGTGTTGAATCTAGAGGTAGGAAAAATTTTCAATATCGGGCGCATGAGACCCGCGGAACGTGGGTGTATTGCAGGTAGGGTATCTTGCGCCTTGAAATCTGATATGCTGGTTAGTATTCCTCGCCGTGATTTTTTGTTTTGCATAAGTACAAAGACCCTTATAAAAGACCTTTACATAAAATTATTTTTATTTTATAGTGATTATTTATATATTTTCATTTTGAAGAGAAAGGATTTGTCGTGGCTAGGATTCGAACCCGGGTCTTCCGCATCTCGCAGTGGGGCACTCTTCCAACTGAGCTATCAGGGTCATAACCATGCCAGACGAATGCATTCTCTTCACCGATCCTATATCCCCATTCTGGCAATTTTTTCGATATATATATATATATATATATATATATATATGGATGGGGACGAATGTCCATTGAACATTAGTTTTTTTTATTTGGATCTAGTGGACTTGGCGTACTTTAATTTTTTTATTTGATGGTGATTATTTACATATTTTTATTTTGAAGAGAAAGGATTTGTCGTGGCTGGGATTCGAACCCGTTTCTTTCGCATCTGTAGCGCAACACTCTTCCAACTGAGCTACCAGGCTCGTAACGAGGCCAGAGGAATCCATTCTCTTCACCGATACTATGTCCCCATTCTCGCAATTTTTTCGATGTATTTATATGTGGACGAACGTCTATTGAACATTACTTTTGTTCTAGTTGACTTGACGTACGTCAATTTTTATGTTTATAATTTTTTTTTATTTGATGGTGATTATTTACATATTTTTATTTTGAAGAGAAAATATTTGTCCTTACCGGGATTTGAACATTTTGCATCTCTAATCTTCCAACTGAGCTACCAGGCTCGTAGCTGGGCCAGACAAATCTACTAGAGAGATCTACTACCGCACATGAGATGGTGGGGATTAGTTTTCCTTTTTTTAAAAAGTGAAATTCGATTATCTCAACTGCACCACATGACATTAGCCCGGACAATCGACGCTCTACTGTTTATATATTAGATAATTATTTGTTATTAAGAAGAAAGCAGGCGTGGAATGCTAACCGTTAAACTGATTTCAAGGCACATGATAGCTCACATTCATTACACATGGCATGCAATATATTATTTAGCAGATAGCCACGTTAACTATTTAATTATATCCTTTCAGAGCGCCGTGGATGGATTCGTGGAATATCGGTAGCATGAATTATTTATTTAACTTCTAAACGCCGTTCGCAAACTGATACGGCAGTATCGTGATCGATTAACCATTTATTAAGTACAGTTTATAATTATATTCGTAATTGGCTAAATTACAGAGTTTTTTAGTCGCAACTACAATAAATGTGATGGAATCAGAAAGAATTTTCCCAAGTAGAGTAATTATACAATATACATTTTTCCAAAATGTGTTTCTTGTACTTAAGTAAGCGGAATCGATTTATTTTCGTAGTGAATAAGGGGATAAGTAAAGCTTTGGCTTGAAAAGGAGTTATTGTTTATTTTACAACTCCATTTCAAGCCAAGACCTACGAAAATTATAGGATTAGTGTTATCTGAAAACAGTTAACTCTCTCTGGACAAAATCCGACTTAACCACTTATTCACCGGGGCTGTAGATATATTTTAAAAAGTGTTGACATCCTGGTATTATGAAGCTGTGTTCTCAAGTTGATATATTTAATATTTATACATTTATAATTTAATATATTTAATTTATTCCAAAAATAAAATATTTTTACATGATCATCAATTTAATTAATCAAAATAAACTATTTTAATGTAAAACTTGGCCGCTAATTCTGAAGGATGAAATAACGAGGATGATTTACCAGGCCTTAAAACAAATAGCAGACTCGTTATGAAAAATAACTTTTTTTTTGGGCGCCCAGCCACTCAGGAATACTTGGAAATGAGAAAGCCGACAAAGCAGCATCAGAAGGCCATTTATTAGAAGAAATAACGCTTTCTTATATCCCACCTTCAGATTTTTTTCAACAAATAAAAACAAATATCCAAAGCGAATGGCAATGTACTTGGACATCGCTAGAAGACAATAAACTGAAAATAATCAAACCGACTATCAGTAGCTGGGTATCATCTTCCAGGCAGTGTAGAAGAGAAGAAGTAGTTATTACTCGCCTTAGGATTGGTCACAGTCGTTTGACCCACGAATACCTGATAACAAAGAAAATCCCACCACAATGTACACTGTGTAAGGTGACAGTTACAGTGCGCCATATCTTCGAGGATTGCCCTAGGTACAGTGGAGTGATGGAATGGTGTGGCGTACCTCGGCAGATGCAAAAGGCGTTGGGGGATAACGAACAATGTTTAAATAATACGTTAAAATTTATTAAAAACACTAATATATACCAGTCAATTTGACATATACATTTACACGCTTATGTGTATGTGTGTATATGGGTTTATGTATGTGTGTGTATATATATATTGTCGGTGTGTATAATGTTATATAGATAATATAAATTTTATATTATATCATAAACTTATATAATTATGTATAACGTTTTATTTTAATATGAACAACTTCATATAAGTTACATATGTGCCTAATATAGCATGGTATGTTATTATTTAAATATGTAACAATATTTTTACTAAGTGTAATAAGGTAACAAGAATATATAAATGTAATTATGTAGGTAATGTAAATATGTATATTCTCTTGTGGTAATTATGTAGATACTGTAAATATTTATATTCTCCAGTAGTGAGGGCAATAATAACCATTTCTAGTTGTTTGCCCTTAAAATAAAACAACAACAACAGAGAGGATGAATGAAGGGGTTACGGAGAATATTCGGTCCATAAAATGATGAGACCACTGGGGAATAGAGGAGATTACACAACGCGGAATTGCGAAGCATGCATCCGGTAAATATTATCAGGTGGTAGCGTCTCGAAGATTAAGATGGGCCTGCAAAGCTTCTAGGCTTAGTAACGAACGAATTTTTAAAATGTTAATAAGTGCTGTACCGACTGTGAAACGTCTGAGGGCAGACCGAGACGTAGGAAGGAAGATTGCGTTAAGATCGGAAGGATTTGGGTTTGGTTACTGGTCCGTGGACGGAGGTTTGTAAGCAGATATTGGTGGTATCGGCATCGAGCCTTCGGGTTCGCTAAGCCTTATTATTAATATAGAACAAACTATTATTGTCTGCTTTATGAATTTTTTTTGTTGAGCGGAGTGGCTCAGTGGTAGAGCATTGAGTTACTATGCCGGGAATACCGCTGTGGCAAGACTTATATTTAGTCTGGTTACGGCCGGAGATGGATCATATAGGATCTAGACATTCCTGGGGCTCACCCCAGGCTCTATAAAATGTTATAAAAATAGTGTATCCAAAATAAGGGGGGGGGGATCTTGGGGTTGAGCGTGATCTAGGACAAGTGCAGTCTCAACTATGTACTGAACTAGACCCGTTCTCGGGTTGTAGTGGTACAGTTTATTTTTTATTCATATTGAAATTGAATCATATCTAAACTTTCTCGCCTCACTATAAGTTAGAATAATTGTTCAAACAAGTTGCCATTTTGATTTAGTTCTCTTTTGACGTAGGCTATTTATTGACGTAGGTTATTATTACATAAATATTAAAAGTTGTTACCGATCACAGTGTTAATTTTATTTTACATATAAGGTAGAATAATTAAAGTGGAACGTAAAAAATGTTAGTTGAACTCACGAAAAAGGCACAAAAAGGAAAAAAAGAATAAATGAAAACGGCTTTGTCATTTCTGAAAAAAAGAATTGTTGAAAGGAAAAAAGCGTAGTAGGGATAGAATTGAAAACTTTAATTCTGTTCAATTTAAATCAAATAAAAATCCAGAGGCAGTGTTGGGGAAAATTATGATTACGATTGTTGTTGAAGTTGCTCTAAAATAAAGTCAAAATTAAATTGCCGGTCGAAAAACTTGATTTTTTTTCCTCTTAATAATAATAGTAATAATAATAATTATAAAGTCTTTATAATTATTATAATAACAATACAGGTTTCTATACAGGCTATTATTATGTCTTAGGATAGAAAGTGATTACATTTAATTAATTAATACAATTAAAATAACAAATGGGAAAGAACTAATGAGAAAAAAAATTGCATATTACAGTAAAATCGAATATAAGAAATAAAAAATTATATAGAAATAAAACTACAATAATTATAGAGATAGAAACAATAGATAATTACATATGTATGCAAATTACAATGTCAAGTAGAAAAAAAACAAAGCAAATAATGAAACAAAAATACAAACAATATCAACTAGGATAAAATTAAAAAAAAAAAGTATCTAACTGGGTGAGTGAGGTGTCAATAATATAAATAAAACGCACTTATATATGAATAAAAACAAATCATTCATTCCTCAGTTATACAATTTTAATCTGAAAACTGAGTATGTTATTTCCGAATTTTTGGTAATTTTAAGGAAATAAGGTGATTGAATATACAGGATTTGAAGGTTGAAAGGTTATTGGAACGACGAAAGAAAGAAGTTATAGAGTTCCAAAGGGACGAGGATCGGATAAGGAAAGCTCTATCAAAAGCAGTTGTACGGTGGGATGCTGTATATAGAAGGTTTTGAATTTAAGGAGATCAGCATTTATCGGATTTAATATAGCTTACACTATATTCAAATAAATAATGCAATCAGAACTACAGCTACGACTAAATTACAGTTATACATTTTTTTCAATCAAAGGAACAATTTTTTATGTTATTTAATATTGGTCCGCCGTTTGGTCCTCCCCCAGTTTTATAGAAAAATATTTCAATTCATAATAAAATATGTTTCCTTACTTTTGCAGTTGTGTAATAAGCCATGTTCCTTGACCAGTGGATATTTTTTATGAGATCCAATAATATCTGGTCGCCATATTCTTCCTCACCCCCAAGAAGTATTCGCCATAAAAGGGAACCAACACTGTCAGTATCTGGACTCTCATATATTTTATCTTGTTCTTTGTCAGGAGTTTTTTTCTTTTATTATACTTTTTGTTCCTATCCGTTCAACGAGGTTCATATCTTTTTACTGACATATTTCTTAATAAGTAATAAATGCTTCTGAAATGTCATGTGCTAGGGAAATCATATACCGTAAAAAATGTAATTGATATTATTAGTGCTAGTAATACAGTGCAATACGGCAAAAAGTACTACACCCAGTGTTTTTATAAAAGTATCGGTCATAAGGGAAATAATAATCCATTGAACTTCACATTAATAAAAAGTATATTTAAAACTAAAACAATTTTAAGGAAGAAAATAGTTGGGGGTGCAGTCAAATGAAAACACTAAATAAGTGGTTGCTTATTTAATTATGTGCCGACGTTTCGACCCACAAAGTTGTCTTCAGGGCTAAGAAAGAAGAAGAACTGACAAAATACAATGAATACAATAAAAATACGTTTGTATATGATAAATGAGAAAAAATATATATGTAGAGAGGTGGAAATTTAGAACAAAAGTGAGGGATATATATGAATAAAAAAATTACAGAGAAAATGTACAGAACGGTGGTGATGACTTTTGTTCTAAATTTCCACCTCTCTACATATATATTTTTTCTCATTTATCATATACTTAGTCCTCAATGTATTTTTATTGTATTCATTGTATTTTGTCTGTTTTTCTTTCTTAGCCCTGAAGATGAGCCACAAAGTGGGTCGAAACGTCGGCACATTATTAAATAAGCAACCACTTATTTAGTGTTTTCATTTGACTGCACCCCCAACTATTTTCTTCCTTACGTCTACTCTCCAGTCAACCATCCCCTCGCTTCTCATAAAACAATTTTATATGTGTACGATAATTAACTTTAGATTAATGGGGAAAAATAAAAAAAATAATGAAATCGTCTGGCAAAAAGTATTTGCACATTTATTTTTTTATTTTGAGAATAAAAATAAATTTAATATTTCGTAAAAAGTCCATTGGCATCAATAATTGCCTGTAGAGGTCTGGGCATGGAGTGGATCAAGTTTCTAACCAAGTCAAGACTGATTGTTTCCCATTCTTGGACCAGAACATGTTTCAAATGGTATCTTCCAGTGATGTGATGCTTTCTCGTATTCTAATGCAAGGTGTGCCATCAATTTTCTAAAATATGTGAGGTGATTGAGAAGGGGTGTGCAGCTGTCTTCGCGCATTAAATATTAACCATTTCTTGGTTTTGTTGCCAGTGTGCTTTGGATCGTTGTCCTGCTGGAACACATATCGTCGATCCCTGATATTCTACAGGTCTACAGGAAATTATTGATGTTTATGGACTTTTTACGAAATATTAAATTTATTTTTATTCTCAAAATAAAAAAATAATCAGAAGTGTGCAAATACTTTTTGCCGCATGCTGATGATCCATGTGTATTATCAGTCAACACCTATCCAGTTATTGCATCCCAAAGCCTCCAATCCCATATCACTGATCTTGAAGAATGGTGTCAAGACTGGAGAATTAAAATAAATTCTCAAAAATCACATCAATTCACTTTTACCTTACGTCGTAAACCAATGACTTCCTCCCCTTCAGGATCCTTTAATAATATCCCACTGGTGCCTGTAGAACAGATCCGATACTTAGGGTTGCATCTTGACAAACGATTGACCTGGAATCCTCATACAAGACTGAAAAGACGAGAAACCGCCCGACGTTTCAGGCTACTTCAACACTTACTAGACAAACGCTCTAAGCTCCCAATTAACTACAAAAGACTCATATACATGACCATTATATGACCTATTTGGACTTACGGAGTAGAGTTTTGGGGCTCCACTAAGCCATCGAATTCCTCTCGTATCCAATCCCTACAATCCAAAATCCTTGGTAAAATCCTCAACGCTCCTTATTTTGTTAAGAATAAAGTCATCCATAATGGCCTTAATGTCCCATTTGTTTCTGATTTGGCCCGAACCCGCTATCCATCCTTTCATAACAAACTTCATTTCCACTCAAACCCTCGAGTTTTAAACCTAGCTTCCTCTTCGAGGCCCGATAATCCTCCGAGGCGTCTGAAAAGAAGATGGCCACGTGACCTTCTTAGTTGAACATGCGATTTGAGTATTACCAGTGGGTAGTTTCTCTACTTGTCATCATCATCACTTAGCCTATTTACTTGTTATATTATTGTAATATAGTTGTAAATATCAATAAATAATAAAAAATAAAAATCTTTTTGCCGCCACTATATATCGTTAATCATTCATTTAAAAAAGTTAAGTCTGGGGCTTTCAATACCGCGTGATTGATTTTTTGTGAATAAAAATAAGAAATGCTAAGGTAATATATTCTTATTACTAAAGTTCACAGACCACTGATTATATTATCAGGTTTTATATTCCAGAAAAAACACCTGTAGAACTACTCTTGAAGGGTCTTGGAGTACGTTGTAGAGACTGCACGGTTTCTAAGACAACTGTATTCGGGGAAGGTGATCTCTCCGTGATCACACTAAACCGGAATGGTTTTCTCTTAAGTACCTACTTTATAGAGGCTGGGTGAGCCGTAGGAGGGTCGTCAGATCCTATTGGGTTCAACCGCGACTTGTTACAGATTAAATGAAAGTCTGCCAGCAACGAGATCTCAGTGCTCTAGCAATGAGCCATAGCACTCCTAAAAATATAAATAACCATTTTACATCTTCAACCATCTCTTTTCCTCCTTTCGGTTGGACGGTAATCGAAACTAGTTAAGGCCATTTTTTCGACATTCTTTTTAAGTTGCCATACCATGCAGTCGTTTGGTCTTTTTTTCTTTTCTACCTGTTGCGTCATCTAATCGTATAGTCAGAAACGTGTTGGATTTCGAAAATGAATCAAGAATGTCTCCAGAAATCCATCTCAATGGCTCGTCTCACTCACGTGTTCTCTCGTGATTCAATAATGGGAGCGTACCATAACCTTTCTGTAGATTTTAAAAAATTGTGTGCAACCCTATAATTGCAACGCTGCTTTTTCTGAATCAGCTGATATGGGTAAATATATCATCAATATTTGACTTGTTCGCCCGAAAACCAGACTGTTGTATAGGTATTATTTCCAGAACATTCTCCTCGTAATCTAGAGCTTAATATCCGACCATAAAGGCTATTATTATCGTTATATATTTTTTATAGGAGTAAATTTAATATTTATTACAAATGTCACACGTGCGTCCCTACTAAGGAGTATATTGCTTAAAATCTGATAATGTTTCCGATCTACTTAGAGAGAAATATTTAATAGAAAGTATAACATTAGAGAGTGGCGCTTAAACTGTCAACTAGCTTTAGTATACTTTATCTATAATGTACTTGTCTAGAAATAAAAATAATGATGATGAAGAAGATTTTGATAGAGTATGCCGAACTAAATGTGGAATAAAACTGAAGGAACCCAGGTCAATAAAAAGTAGGAAAGGAAAATACAATTAAAAAAAATTAAGAAGAAATCTAAATATATAGCAATGGATGGAATGACTTCAAAAACATTGTGAACATATATATAAATTCTTTATTGGCTTTAATGTACAACATGTAGCCATTGAGTCTGGCCCACTTAATGTTAATTTGGTTAGTAATTACTTGAAATAAAACAACAACCATAATTATTATAGTCCGACCTCTATGATATAAGTAAGATAGTATATAGCATATTGTCATTTCATTACAGTTTTTTATTTTTTATTATTTTATTTTTTATTATTTTATTTTTTATTTACAGTTATATAATACAATATGTAAAACTTCTTTTTTTTTTTTTTTAAATTAGCACTGGTTTAATAAATAAATGAACAAACTTTAAGTTAGGACCGAATAGTATTAATTGTAACAACAGAATAATAATCCTCTAAATAAATAATTCTCCAAACAAATAATCCTCGATTCACATTAATAAACCATAGTTATAGCCTGGATTCCGAATTTTTACATATAAACTGCAGATAGAAAAAAATGTTTAATTTTTCTACGCTGTCCATAGCGAGTACATTTTGCAATGATAATTCATCATCATCCTGAACAAAATATTTTTGCAGAAATTGTTTCCTTGTGTTAACAAAAAATTTACAGTGCAATATTAAATAACATTGTGAACATCAGGATGTTATATACCACTACGTGTAAGAGGTGGCACAATTGAACTGATACACGTTGATTCAGATGTAGAGACTGAAGCCATCGTTAACCAAATCAAGATTAGAAGACTCTTAAATTTGTATTAGAATTTATAGTTTGTGATTTTTTGTTGTATCAGTGATTGGATCTTTCATACACTGAGGGGGAGTGTTGTGGTATGTAAAGTTGGAGACAATTTATGACAGGTGACTTTGTGAGTAGGGTTGGCTATTTGGAAGTGGTCATATGGATGTAGTGATTGTTAAGTGTGAGTCGGTCATGGTGCACACAGGACTGTAGCGCCACGGATGATGATGATGATTGTTGATTGTGTTGAGTTTTTAATAAAGTATAACTTCAAATTAATGATTTCAGTCATTTAACAGTAACTTTTAAAATAGTGTTACGATCAGAGGGGCAGAGGGGCCGGCTGAAGGGATTAATATAAGCCGGAAGGGATCAAAGCGTAGACTAGACTTATCGGGATTTGCGTGGAATGTTCTAGGTGTCCCCACCCCAATCTACCTTGCCTATATAAAAAGGCCAGCTGTTTCGGCGAGTCAGTTAGTATCAGGCAGTCTGTAATAAGTGCTGAGTTAGTGTCAGTTTGTGGTGAGTGAGTAGTGCTGTGATAATACTGTTGTGATAGTCCGTGTGAGGAATAGTGACAGTGATAATTAGTGGCCGTTTAATAAGTGCAATAAACTGTGTGTCAGTTTGTCATATTTGGAGAGTCTTACGGTCGGTGGACTTTAATTAGCGAACTGTAAGTGTTAATTTGTAGTTGTTAACTATAGTGTAATATTATTGTATTTGTACAAATTTATATATAAATAGTTTAGTTATTTAGTATTAGCAATATCTTAAATTATTTATATATTATTTAAGTAATTAGATAACAGTTAGGCCTAGGTTATAATATGTAGAATATTGTTATTGTAAATTTATATTAGTTTAATAATTTAATTGTTTTAAATAATTTCCTTGTAGTCTTTTTAATTTGTTAATAAATATTAGTATCTTGAATTAAGTAATAGTTTAGTTTATTTTACACCCAGTTGCCCGTAACAATAGGTAGAATAAAGCATTTAGTAAATATACCAAATATAGACTTTTGTATATTAAATTACTATTTTCATCGGAGTATGGTTATAAAACGGAACAGATGCTTTTATGGTTAAAAGTGTTTGGTCGGATGTGACGTTATATCGCTATGGTTACATTATCATAATACACTCTCCGCTGAGCTCGCCTTGTAATGGCGTTCGATAATTTAAAGTACGTTGTCACCTTGTTGAGTATCAGCTCGAAGAATTTGTAACATTTAATTATAATGTAGCTGTAATCTATTAGGTGTAGTAAATATAAAGTTTACTACACCTAAACAAAAAAAATAGATGGTAAGGTTTGGCTAGAAAAAAAAATCAAACAAAAAGCTTTAAGTCTCTAAAATAAAAATAGGAAAGGAAAAACCTATCGGCATTTTGACTATTCGGCCACCTTCAGTACAGAAAAAACAATAGCAATGTAAATAAATAATAATCATAATAGCAAGGCTTATCGAACCCGAATGTTCGATCCCGATGCGACCAATCTTAGCTTATAAGCTTCTTTCCACGGACCTCTGCCCAAACCAAGATCCGCTAGATCACACTTAACGCAATCATCCCACCTACATCTCGGTTTACCCTTCAGACGTTTACCAGTCGGCGCAGTGGTTATTAACATTTTAGGAATCGTTCTTTACTGAACCGTGCAACTTGAATAATATTAACCGGGTGAATGCCTCGCAATTCCGCGTTGTTTAATCTCCGATATTCCCTAGTGGTCTCATCCTTTTTTGGACCGAATATTCTATGCAACGCCTTATTTTCGAATAACTTAAGATGTTGTTCATCCTTGAGAGTTAGCGGACTCGTTTCACATCCGTAAAGAAGAGTTAATGGTTTTATAAATTCTGATTTTTAGATTTCGGAACAAAAGGCGGGGGCTTATTATTGTCGAGACCGATTAATTGCAGCCATTTCCTGCCTTTAATGGACCTGTATTTCCTCTTGAATTTCATCTTTCCTAGTTAGTCTTTCATAGTCCGGCCCACTTCCTGATCACCAGGAGAGGACCGGGACCGGGAAGACCGCCAGACCAACCCATGGACGCTAATGACGAAGAAGACCCCGATTAAAGAAGGCGAGGAAATGGATAAGGTTTAGCCTTAAGGTGCACAACCGTGAACCGGGCTACACAGTCCCAGCTTGATTTTATTATCAAAGATTAAAAAAACAGAATAAAATCCCGAAATAGTGCCTCCAGTGGTGTACCCTACTGGAGGCAACCCCTGTATGCCTCACAGGCAGGGAAGGAGGATTAAAAAAAAAAGAAAAAAAAAGTTAGTCTTTCATAGTATTAAAATTATAACTGATTCTAACCATGTTGAAAGTTTCACTTCTATAACAAAAAAAAACAAAAAAAAACCTGTACCACTACAACCCATGAAGGATCTGAGGTTCGGTACATGGTAGAGACTGTACTGTTTTATGGACAACGGTTCTGCAAGGAGGTGATTTGTCCAAGGTCATGCTCGACCGCCAGATTTTCCCCCCTTATTTTGGGTACCCTATTTTTATAATATTTTATAGAGATGGACCCAGGAGGGTCCTAGATCCTATATGATCCATCTCCCGCTGCAAACAGACTAAATAAAAATCATGGCCTGCAGCGGGAATTGAATCAGGATTTCCGGCATGGCAACTCAGTACTCTACCACTGAGGCACTCCGCTCCCTTCACTTATATACATTTATATATTTCACTTCCTATTATTGGCTTCATGACCTGAATTGGCGAAATATTGGGACCTATATATTTTTCCTCTTTTTATTTCATAGACCAGAGTCTTTTTGTTGGAATTTTTTTTGGCCACTTCTTAACAGGCATTTTATGTATTTTTTGAGAATTTGTTCTTCAATATTAAAAAATATATAATTTTATCACATTTATCATCACTTATGTACATTATGCTAGATCATTGATAAGTGACTTGTATCGGTCTAAGTATGCAATGAATGCACGATTCCATGCAAAGGAATTCCTTACCTAAGAGTTCAATAGAACAATTTAACTCTCTTGAATACGACTGCTTTGAGATTAAATACTGAACAGTGTTTTATTGATAAGAAATAATTTATATTTTCATACTAGCGGACCCATAGTTAAATTTAACTATGTTTTATTCTCATCTCCGATGATACCCTAAAAATTGGGCCGAAACGTTGGAACAAAAATAAAATGACTTTTTCTGACTTGTAAAATTTACTGATTGTACTTTTTGCACCAATTGTAGTATTTTAAACATTTTGTCATTAACCTTTTTTTATTTTAATTAACCTCTGAATTTTTTTTCTTATCCTGTCCAAAATATATACTCTTTATTATTCCTTATAGTATATATCATATCTAAAAGTGCATCCATAAAACATTCGATTGCCCAACTTTTATTGTGCCTGCGTTTCTAAGATTTATTTTTATATTATACTATGAGTTATTTTTCGTTTCACTTTCTAAGTCCTGAAGATGGCCTAAATCCTAGGTTAAAACTTGAGCACAATAAAATAAATCATTCTTATTTTCTATAATCATTGACCGCACGCTACCATACGACCTTAGATAATTTTTAGTACTCAAGAAAATTAAATGACCATAAACAGATTGTTTAAAACTATTTTCTCTGTTTAAATTTAGTTTAAAAACTTATTTTTTTAAGTATACCTTTAGAGCTTTTATTGTTCCTGAAATACCTAAAGCAAATTATGTTTTAGTTAATAAATGTTACTTTATGTTCTTATATTCTAATTTATTAAAAATGTATAAATTATGATTAACGTAAGTCTCTTATATGGCAATATCAGATTCTCTAAAGCTCATTTCATATGTTGTTGCCACTAAATATTTTGACATGAAGGGAATTTGTTTTCCTTAAAAAGTAATGTTGGTAATATGTCAAGTCGAGTTTAGTTGCCAGCTGAAGGTGAAACATTGCAACTTGGTAGAAGTTACCAATCACTTTGTCAGTTACCAAGTTTTTGACGGAGTGTCTAAATATTAAATTTCTGTCTTATGCAATGTAAACATACGTTAAAAAAGTTAATATTTTAGAAAATTGGTAAAGTAATCATGATCGAGAGCGGATTGGTCAATGGTAGAGCACTGAGTTGCCATGCCCCGGGAATCCTGCCTCGAATCCCGCTGCGGGCAAGACTTTTATTTATTCAGTTTGCACCCGGAGATGGATCATACAGGATCTTGGACCCTCCCGGGGCTCACCCAGCCTCCATAAAATATTATAATAATAGGGTACTTAAAATAAGGGGAGAAAATCTGGCGGTTGAGCGTGACATAGGACTCGTCACCTTTAAGAACTGTTGTCCATGAAACCGTACAGTCTCTACCATGTACTGAAACCCAGACCCGTTGACGGGTTGTAGTAGTACAGGTTTTTAATCATGATCAAGATGAATAGTCATAAAAATCATAATATCTAATGACAATTTTTGTATTACTTAATCATCATTGATCAGAGGAAAAGATATAGTTTAAAAAAAAATACATCGCTACAACCTATGATGTTTTAGTTCAGTTTTATTTTTTAGCAGTGTTTTCCGGAAAATAATGCAGGATTTTATGTTTTCTTTAAAATACCCATCAAAATAGTGAAAGGTTTATATTTGTTGGACTTTTGACTTAAATATAAAAAACTTATTGAACATTTTTTAAAAAAAAATGTTTGTTAACCTCTGTAACGTTATGCTACTTGGAATTGATTCAATCTTTACTAAGATGCCGAAGCATGTTTCGCATAATTTTTGCTTACCAGTTCAAACTCGGCCAGAATGGTGCCCAGACGGCCAGAAATGCAGATTGCTATAGTGAAACTTGAGCCTTGAAGATTATGAAGTTCTGCCCACGATGACGATGTTCTCCGCGCTTTAGTGGGAGAAAAGCCCACAAAAACTGTTCTTGAACTAGCAGGGGAACTTGAAGTGAGGATATCAGCCTTCGATGGCCACCTCAAGGCGATTGGGAAGGTGAAAAAGCTTGAAAGTTCTTCCACGCCCTACTTTGTCTTCAAGGCTTAAGTCTCACTTTGGAAATGCCTGGAACTAGTGTTGAACAGTGGACTTACTTACACTGCCTTAGCTCCAGACCTCGTTGATATTTCTGACAGTCTAGGTCTCGTTCCAGCCGAGTTTGATTTCATAAGACAAAATTACGCGAAAATCACGCTTTGACTTCTAGGTAAAGACTGAATGATTTCCAAGTAGTATGATGTCATAGAGGTGTATCAATTATTACAGATAATATTTAAGGTTTATAAAAATCGGAAGTCCAACAAACATTAAACATTTACTATTCGGAGGGTCATTTGAAAAGAAAACCCATAAAATCCTTTGTTATTTTCCGGACTATCGAATATTTACTTGTTAAAATATTACTTATTATTTACTTAAAGGCTATTTTATTACGTAACTAACTCTGACCAAAAAGTCTCTATAATATTTCCATTTTAAAAAGGTCGCCGACTCCTGTTATGGAGGTTATGAGTACTTCATGAGGGCTCAGTTTCGACTCACAACTAAACAAATCAATAATTTATCTTTCATAACCGGTTTCAAATCCAAGGCCTAGGTATCTATAGCTCAGTACACTATAGTATGGTACGCACTAATTTACTTTAAATTAATCAAATTAAGCTAAAATAAAGGATGGAATTAGTTTGAGGTTGCAGTCAAAAATAACATCAAATAAGTAAAACTTATTAATTATTAGTGCCGACGTTTCGACCTACGTTGTAGCCCATCTTCAGGGATATGAGGGAAAAACAAACAAACCAAAAATAACTATAAAAAAAAAACGTTGCAGTAGCCAGAAAGAATATAATAACATATAGAGTTATAGAAAAATAAAGAAAATTAGCGATGGCTACGTTATAAAGGATATTTATAAATAAAAGAATTATAGAATAGTGAACAGAAAGGTGATAATGTAATGAAATACAAAGAGAAAGAAAGATGTGAAGATAAACAGTAAGACGCAAAATGAAAAAAAAAGATACAAATGGTGAGATTTAAAAGATATATTACAGATAATAAGATAAAATGTAAAATTTATGATAATTTACTACTAGAGTGTTATATAAGTAAATATGTACGAAGCTATAGCTATGGCTATAATAATAGGTTCAACTTACCGGTGTTGTTTGCGAATAAACTCAAAATCGAGTCATGTCACATCTGCAATGAAAAAGCAATGTAAGATTTTAGAAAATATAGTATGATTTATATTTGGTCCTTATAATATAGTGAGAGACATATGATAGTTGGGGCATTAAAGTAAACTTCAGCAAAACTAAATATGTGACCAGATATAATCTGGAGGACCTCGTTGTTGAAGAAAATGTCATAAAACGAGTGTAATAAACCTGCTGCTACAGGTATGCACATTTTTATTACTCATATCTTCTCCTCACCCCTTTCCTTCTCCATTTTGCACACCTTTTTTCTCATATTAGCTTTTTGGCATCCATCATATGTTATTATTATGTGAGATTTAATTAGCATTTAACATCACTTTTTCATCATGTTATTCTATTTCCATGCTCAATACCATATTGTTACTTATATTTCTATACGTTCCTTGTATATTTACGTCATATATTTATACCACTCCAGACTATATGTATGCTTTTTTAAAAACTGTTATACTCTATATTTATATCTTGACTTGCTACTGTTATTTTTCCTTTATTTATTCTTTAATATCATTTTGGTATAGACCTTCTTTCATTTTACTTATGTAAACTCCCCAGGAGTCTATTATCTTACATTTTATAGTTTTTTATATATATTCTACTACCTTTTCCATAATTTTACTTCCCACCTTTGATGTTTATTCTTTTTCTTTTTAAATGACTTTCTGTTTAGTTCCTTCTTTTATCTTTGTAAAAAAATCTTTTTGCCATCACCACCGTTGTGTACATTTTCTCTGTAATTTTTTATTCATATATATCCCTCACTTTTGTTCTAAATTTCTACCTCTCTACATATATATTTTTTCTCATTTATCATATACTTAGTCTGCAATGTATTTTTATAGTTCTGTTTTTCTTTCTTAGCCCTGAAGATGACCCACAAAGTGGGTCGAAACGACGGCACATAATTAAATAAGTAACCACTTATTTAATGTTTTTATTTGACTGCACCTCCAACTATTTTCTTCCTTACGTCTATCTTCCAGTCAACCATCCCCTCACTTCTCATGAAAAGAATGGAACATCGGAAAAAGAGATAAAACAAAGGATAAGCTATTGGTTTGCTTAACTCGGTCCTTTGGAGCAATAATATGACGAAAGGTAACAAGAAGCTCATATACAAGTCCGTAATTGAAAGCATATTGCTATATGAAGCAGAGGTGTGGACGATACGTGCTGACGATAGCTCTATGAAAAAAGCTATTTGCTACTGAGATGGACTATTGGAGGAGAGCTGCCAGGGTATCCGGACTAGAAAGAAGGACTAATGCCGAAATTAGAGAACGAATCAAAATTCAATAAAGCGTCCTCCAAAATATAGAAAAAAAAAGATTGGAATGGTCATCTCAGAAGAATGAAGGAAGAAAGACCAACTTAATTTTCTATTGGAAACGGCGGGGAAGACCACGAAAAAAATGGTTAGAATTTATTGAGTATGGACGGCCATGGTCTGAGGGAGGAAGATACTCTAGATAAAAAAAAAAGTGAAAACATGGATTAAAGGAAATGTTTTTAAAGTTAAGTTTCACTCCTTCTTCGTTAACACACAGTCGATTCGCGAAAGCAAGAATGACTGCTTTAACCCGCCCAATGGTAAATGTGTATACGGATGTATCCAAAGGGGAGTATGGTGCCGGCTCGGGATTCTGGTCCTGGGGTTGCCGGGGCACAGGCCATTACTTAGCTCTGGGGACGACACCCACTGTATTTCAAGCGGAAATATGGGCAAAAATTGCAGGTGCCTTCGCTAAGAATGACCACAAGAATAAGGTAATTAATTTTCTGTCTGATAGTCAGGCACCAGTAGAGGAATCCTGTATAAGACTTGATGAACTAGCTGTACATAGTAGAGTTGACATATTTTGGATCCCTGGACACAGTAACATACCAGGAAATGAAAGGGCATACAAATTGGCAAAGAAAGGAGAAGAAACTGCTCCAATAGGACCAGAACCATGGTCCAGGTTCCTCCCCCTAGCTAAGGATACAATCAACAAACTAGTCAAGAGGAAGATAAAATCGCGTTGGGATAGAGCCAAAATCAGGCATACCAAACTTTTTATAAGGGATCCTCATGATAAACTCAAGAAAGAAACCGCTCAAAAGTATGGTCGAAGTTATCACTGGGCATTGCAAACTCAGGAAACATATGCATCGCTTGGGCATTGAACAAGAACCTAGGTGCAGATGGTGCACAGAGGAGGACGAAACCCCCTGACGCGTTCTCTTTGAATGTATAGCACTAAGTCGAAAGATGACATTTGACCTTGGCCCTGGAGGGAACAAGGAACTTCAAGAACTTAGTCTTGACCTAAGTTAGGGATTTTTAGGACTTAAGCACAATGGGACTTCTTAGGCCGAAGTCCATGGTAACAAATAAGAATCATATACAAATAACAAGTTTCACTCCTCTCTTATTTAGTTTATAGCGCAGCTTTATTAAAACGACTCATTCTTGCACAATTTTCCTTGAATGAAGTAGCAAATAAGGAAGTTTATATTTTGTCAAATTAAAGGTAAATGTTAAATAAATAAAGGCTTAACGAACCCGAAGGCTCGATGCCGATACCAGCAATCTATGTTTACAAACCTCCGTCCACGGAGCACCACCCTAACCCAAACCCGCTAGATCATTCCTTGCGCAATCCTCCCACCTACGCCTCGGTCTACCCCTCAGACGTTTCCCAGTCGGTACAGCGCCCATTAACATCTTGGGAATTCGTTTGTTACTGCGCCCAGCAACTTTACATGCCCATCTTAATCTTCGCGACGCTATCACCTGAATAATATTTACCGGATGCTAGTGGAGGGAAGTATACGCTAATGACCTATCGGTTCATCCACAAATTATTGGAGGAGGTACGAAAACTGGGATTTATTTGAGCAGATCCTGAAGAATATTGTGCATTTTTGTCCTCCGAAGTGAAAATGTATATCTATAATTGTCTTGGTTATTTTTTGTGTTGTTATAAATACAAACACATGTTCTTTTTTTTCTATTAAGTTATAACAGTTATCAATAAAAGTATATGGTGGGGGTCTTCTATGAAAAACCCCCTTAACTTATTTGAGTTTCCTTAATTAGGGAAAAGTTTTTCGTGTAGCGTAGTCTGGGGCAAATCACCTTCTTGCACAACGGTTGTCATGAATCTGTGCGTTATCCTACCACTTACTGAAACCAAGACCTTTCATGGGGTGTAATGGACAGTTTTTTTTTTTTTCTTTCATTCTTAACAGATTTGTTCAAGAATATAGTTTCAAACAATACCTACCTCACTGATGAATCTTTTTAATAATTAATACTGGTTTGCAAATTTAAGAAGTCTTATTTGAATACCGAATATTGAAATTCCACCCTGAAAAATAAACTTACTTAAAATTGTTATTAAGGGAAGGCTATATTGCGACCGACGCCGGAATGTTGCTTGGTGTGAGAAATTGGAGAGCTGGTTCCTTTAATTGAGATAACTGGAGGTCTCTGTTGGAACAGGCCAAGCCTTAATTTGAGCCTTAGTGCCGGGAAAATATCATTATTATCACTTCTACACACATAAATAAAATAAGTAGGGTTATCTCTTTTAAATAAATAATAGAAATAAATACTGAATCATGTATCGACTAACTAATTACATTACAACTGATAAGTCGTATTAAAACCCACGAAAGGTCTTGGGAACAGTAGATAGAGACTGTACTGTTTCTAAGCATTTGACAATGATATCCCTAAACTGCTTCTTAAAAATAAAATAAAATTGAAATTTTTAGTATCTATACATTATATTAGCGAGATATGGCCCTTGACCAAAAAATCAGAACTTATGGGGAACTAATGGGAAAGGAAAATATTATGAAGAATCTGGGCCGGAGTGGCCGAAAATGGGGTATGGAGAAGAAGATAGAATGAGGAGCTGATGGAGCTATATTTGGAGCCGGTCATGGTGGCGTTGATAAA
This sequence comes from Troilus luridus, assembly GCA_964056705.1. Classification (NCBI taxonomy): domain Eukaryota; kingdom Metazoa; phylum Arthropoda; class Insecta; order Hemiptera; family Pentatomidae; genus Troilus; species Troilus luridus. The sequence goes on from OZ057413.1 coordinate 4,217,596, forward strand.
GAAAGCGAGAATTAGATGGTGGGACATGTGGAAGGAAAGCCGGACCACAGGATAGGAAGGAGAATGCTCAATGAGAAACCGGACGGTAAACGAAGCACAGGACGCCCTCGGATGAGATGGCTGGATGATGTCGAAGAGGACTTGAAACTGCTGGGTGTACGAAACTGGAAGAGGATAGCACAGGATCGTGGATATTAATTGACTGTCGTGTTGTGGTGCGTGGTATTCTTGCAGGACCGTAGAGCCAACATAATAATAATAATATTTATTTATTGTTCTTTTGATGGTGATTATTTTTAAATATTTTTATTTTGAAGAAAGATTTGTTTTGGCCGGGATTCGAACCAGGGTCGCTCGCATCTTTAGTGCGGTGTTTTAACCAATGGATTTGTCTAGCTTGGATACGAACCTTGGTAGCTCAGTGTTTAGAGCACCGCGCTAGATACGCGGGGGACCCGGGTCCGAATACCGACCAAGACAAATCTTTTCTCTTAAAAATAAAATTTTTAATGTTACGGTCAGAGAGGGGTGCAAGACCGGCTGAGAGGATTAAACGAGCTGGAGAGATTAAGACCAGCTGTGGGATTAAGCGGAAGAGATCAAAGAAAGGTCGAGACAATTCGAACTTTCTGGATCAACCTGGATGAAACGAGACAATTCTTGGAACTTCCGAGAAGTGCCCCACCCCGACCAACCTTGCCGGTATAAAAGGCCAGCTGTTTCAGCCTGGAGTAAGTAGTAAGCGAGTAGTAAGTCAGTAGTAAAGTTGTTGACTCCTGTGACAGTGACATTTAGTGGCAGTGTGAACTAGGCAGTGATAAGTGAGTGTAATAAACTGTGTGTCAGTTTGTCATATTTGGAGAGTCTTACGGTCGGTGGACTTTAATTAGCGAACTGTAAAGGTTAATTTGTAGTTATAAACTATAGTGTAATTTTATTGTATTTGTACAAATTTAGGTAAATAGTTAGGTTATTTAGTATTAGAAATATCTTGTATTATTTGTATATTCTTATAAAAATTAGATAACAGTTAGGCCTAGTTTATAATCAGTAGAATATTGTTATTGTAAATTTATATTAGTTTAATAATTTAATTGTTAATAAATTTTAGTATCTTGAATTTAGTAATAGTTTAATTAATTTTACAGCCAGTACCCCGTAACAATAATAATACAATATAATTTTAGGTAATTATTCCGCAGGTTGTTGCTTTGAGTTGAGTGACAATAAATTTTAACTTTCCATTCGTTTCCCTTTTAATATTTTCGAAAAATACAGGTTATCGTGAGCTTTAGTATGGAAAAGAGAATGTAATTATGGGAGTATACTTCGGTAATCATTTCATATAGACACGAACGTTTCAACAAACATATAGCTTCTATACTACACAATGTTATTATAATTTATTTCTTTTATTTTTTGGTTATTTGTTATAATTTTTAAATATTTTTATTTAAAAAGAAAATAAATGAGCAGAACTGGGACTCGAACCCGAGTCTCCCACGTAACCGTCGTGGTACTTAACCAACTCAGCCATCCACGTTCGCTTCTTGGTCAGGCATATCCTTTCTTTTCACTGATCCAATATCTCAGTGTTCTCGCAATTTTCTTTTCAAATAAAACATTTAAAAATTATAACAATTAACAAAATAATAAAAGAAATTAAATTATAATAATATATTGACGTATGTCAACAAGATCCCAATTAAAGTAATGTTCAATGAACATTCTTCCCCGTCTATACATCGCAAATTTGCGAGGACACTTGAGATATTGGATCCGTGAAAAGAAAGGATATGTCTGACCGAGAAGCGAACCAGGATGGCTCAGCTGGTTAAGTACAACGACGGTTACGTGGGAGACCCGGGTTCGAGTCCCGGTCCTGGTCATATCTTTTCTTTTCAAATAAAAAAATTACAAAATGTTAGTTGTAACTTTTATTTCTTGGTGCAATGAATATCGAAATCTACTCATTGCCCGTTCACTTTTCCACTCTAAAGCTCACGATAATTCGGATTTTTGGAAAATTTTAAAAATTGGACTAACAAACAGTTAAAACTTGTTGGAACTCAACTCGAAGTGACAACCTGCGGAACAGATACCTTTTATTATTTTAATCTAAAGAAGTGACTAATAATAAAACTTGATATTAATTCTTATTTGTATGTTTTACTAGGAGCTGTTCCGGGGAAGTACCTTACCTGCTTCTGTTTCTAAGGTAAGGTATTGCATGTTTTATTTGTAATTGTTATTTTTTCTTTCATTGCTATTCGAAATTACATTATTATTTTTCTCTTGTCATTCATTACTATTCAAAGATGTGGAAAATATATATGGACGGTAGAGAACCTAAATCTACAGTTTACACTCAATACCCTCTGCTTTATTTTCATCTTGTTTACAATATAGTCCAAAATATATACAAATATATTCCTACAATTTATATTCAAAGTGAAAATAGAGTGTTGAATGTTTAGCGATATAAAAAAAAAACAACTGTACGTACAAGGATTTTGTCTTCAGTGCAGGGACTGTGCTGTCTCTCATCCAACGGTTGTGCTGGGAGCTGATTTGTCCGTGATCACACTCAACCACCCTGTTTTGTCCCAATGAGGGAAAGCACTTTATTGAGGATAACTAAGCACCAGAAAGGTCTGTTGAACAGCCAGAGCCTAGCTCTAGATGCTAGTAGAGATTAGCTGTAGGTGGGTCCATATTCAAGTAGAATTTTTTTTTTTAATCCGCAGTGAAAAATTTCAATTGTAACATGAGTAACTTGCCCGTAGAATGAGAATCACCCATATACCATGTTTTTTTATTTAACAATGCAGCTATAATCACTATGTATGTGTAATGTGATTATGTATTTGAATATTCGCAGTGTTAATATACATTCATATCTAAATGTCAGCATTTGATAGTATAAATTTTAAACGTTTACTGATTTTCATTTCTCTTTAACAACCTTATAAATCAAATTATTAAAACGAAAAACAAAATTGCGTATCCAAATGGCGGTCATACATTTATATATATATATATATATATATATATATAAAATATTAGATCTAGCCGAAACTTTGTATATTATGCGATATAAAAAAAAAACAACTGTACGTACAAGGATTTTGTCTTCAGTGCAGGGACTGTGCTGTCTCTCATCCAACGGTTGTGCTGGGAGCTGATTTGTCCGTGATCACACTCAACCGCCCTGTTTTGTCCCAATGAGGGAAAGCACTTTATTGAGGATAACTAAGCACCAGAAAGGTCTGTTGAACAGCCAGAGCCTAGCTCTAGATGCTAGTAGAGATTAGCTGTAGGTGGGTCCATATTCAAGTAGAATTTTTTTTTTTAATCCGCAGTGAAAAATTTCAATTGTAACATGAGTAACTTGCCCGTAGAATGAGAATCACCCATATACCATGTTTTTTTATTTAACAATGCAGCTATAATCACTATGTATGTGTAATGTGATTATGTATTTGAATATTCGCAGTGTTAATATATATTCATATCTAAATGTCAGCATTTGATAGTATAAATTTTAAACGTTTACTGATTTTCATTTCTCTTTAACAACCTTATAAATCAAATTATTAAAACGAAAAACAAAATTGCGTATCCAAATGGCGGTCATACATATATATATATATATATATATATATATATATATATATATAAAATATTAGATCTAGCCGAAACTTTGTATATTGGACTTTTCGAGATCGCAGATTACGAATCGAAAGTAAAAAATACGAAAAATAAAATGGCGGACATATATATTAAGAAATATTAAATTTAGTCAAAACTTTGTATATAGGAGTTTTCAGGATCGAAGGTTACAAATCGAAAGTCAAAAATACGATAAACAAAATGGCGGACATATATATAAAAAATATCGGATTTAGCCGAAACTTTGTATATAGGAGTTTTCGGGATCGCAGGTTACGAATCGTATGTCAAAAACACAAAATGGCGACATTACTATGGAAGACGTGTATATTTAAAAAATTTTAGATTTAGACGAAATTTGGTATTCAGGATTTTTTTACGTACGCACGTAATTAACCAGCTAGTATACAAACTTTCACTACAATTAGAGTAGCAGCTAACTTTTCTTGATTTGGTTAAATTATAGTATTAACTAAATACCGAAATTGGTTTTGTAACGTAACTCCGCGTAACTCATCAACTTTTTCATAACTTTTCAAAATTTACACATCAGTTTTTACTTGAATTCTTATAAAAAAATATTAGCAAATTATTTACATCATACTTTTTATATGCATAAATATATTCTACTTACTTTCAGGAGTATTTTCCATTTTGAAAAATTAAAATCGATGGACTCTGAGCAAAGTTATTAACATTTGAAGCGAGCGTTCTTTCTTGCTTGTTTTATCTTGCTCTTAAATAGTCAGACTTAAGTCAAAAGAAAGATTTCTACCTTCACAGTTCATTTTTCTTCGTTCAGATCAAGACACTTCTATTTTGGAGTACCAGTCCAGAAACTCTCATTGAAAAAAAAAATGCGTTTCTTTTTAAAGGTTAATTCCGGCTAGCGTAAACATATTCAGTACATTCATGTACGCTTCAGCGCTCTAGCGAAATTTGACTAATTTCTTTCGATTGAGAGTAAATTATTTTACGAAAGCCAACCCCTTTCGGTCACGAGTCTGCAACGTTTTGAATAACTCCGCTTGGGACCTGATCACTGACGAGATTTTTATCTTGACAATACAATGTTACTTAATCAAAATATCGAATTTATTGAAATATTACAAATTTTATTTTTACTTCATTACAGTTTGATAGTTCATCAAGGATTTTTATTTCTCTCAAGTTTATCAGGGTTTTCCATTTACCTGTTATTCGTTTTTGAGCAAAGCCTATTTCGGTATAACGTTTTTATTTTGTAACTATTTTACTCATAACTTTATTCATGAATTAATTATTAATATTATTATCATTCTGATTAGATATGATTACAGACATAACCTACATAAGACACATAGGTTAAAGGTCAACAGAACACTGGCTAAATTAGGTATCATTATCCTGACTAAAGATGGATCTGGTGAAAAATGTCCTTTATCTAATGGCCACTGTCCATTTCGTCGAATGGCTAGCGGCTTCAATTAGTGTCTCTGCCTTCCCGCTTCTAATTGTTTTGTTTATGGGCGATGGTTCGATATAGCATTGTCATTGTTATTACAATGATTAGGGGAAAAAAATTGTCCGCGTGAAGGTCAACGAAGAAATTTGTTAAATAAAGACATGCTAATATTTAGTTTACTATAAATAAACTACATGATTACTACATTAGTGGAAAAATTCCAACTAAAAACCTTAAGTTTCTAAACTAAAACAGGAAATTAAAAATAACCTTAGCCAGCTGGGAATCTAGTAACCTTCCCTATGATTCAGTAGTTGCATTTGAGCCTTGGAGGTGGTGGGATGTGTGTTTTTTGGGAGCATTATTCATGTTTTGCTTTGCTATTATTCTCTTTCTGCCCTGAGGATGCCCGAATAGGCGAAATATTGGACAGGTATTTTTAATTTCCTGTTTTAGTTTAGAGACGTAAGGTTTTTAGTTGGAACTTTTCCACTAATGTATTAACATTTATTTGATGTCTCTGTTGACCTTTCCTTTTTTCAATAAACTACTTGACTTTATCATACTTTACATTTTTATTTCTATTAGGTTATAACAGTTATCAATAAAAGTAACTGATACTAGAAGTAACTGGTGGGTGTCTTATAGAAAAGACCTGTGCTTAGTGAGATGGTTAAAGATCCCTGTCCTAATTGTACCTTACCTGGATAGGCGGAGAGGTATTCCTCTGTAGCATTGTCCGATTATCCAAAGTAGCATAATAAACAACTTGGGGTATTAAACTTTCATGTTCTTCACCTGCGATAATTATAAATGTGTTTTTTTTTTAAAGAAAAGTTAATCAAAATTGAATATTTATAAAAAAATGTGTGAATATTATTTCTTTGAATGAGGGAGAGATCGTTATTTTAGTTTTGACTATTCGAGTTTTTATAAAGTTCTAAGAAAGATTTTTAAGCGACGGAAAATAGTAAATAAGATGAGGAAATCCACGTGAAGAAAAGTGAGCGGGAAGTCTCTCTCCAATATTCCTAACTTTTTTGTTGCTCGTACAGGTCTCTGGTATCCAACCTAACTAAATCGATACTCCTAGAACAAAAGATAACTATATATATATATATATATATATATATATATATATATATATATATATATATATAGCATAACTACACTGGCTCTAGTAGAGTTATATATTGTATCTAATTTACTAATGAAATGATTCCTTTGACGTTAAATTATTTCTTGAGAATAAAACACCAAATATAAAAATTAGCTTTTATTTATTTGTTTCGTTCCACCCTCTTTGGGGTACGTTGGATCGATAATTTCTTTAAGTGTTGTTCTTTTCTTCTGCAAGAACAACACACTATTATCAGTATCGCCGATTGCCATATACTCGGTCTTATCGAAATTAATTTTTAACTCACTTCCTTAAACTATAACTTATCACTCATCAATGGAGTTTAAATCCCAAAGGCTTCGCTCACAGCACCACAAATAAATCACATATCAAGATAATCATACAAATAAAAGCAACTAAGGATTTTACAGGGAAAGTACAAAAAAATGTTTTACCTCTATTATATTAACAAGTTTATAGTGATGTGATTTTTTATTGGCGTTGCCTAGCAACGAATCCAGGAACTACTTTTTCTTAAGGCTTTTGTTTTTCTCGTTTAATGGACAACCAAGGTGATTTTCAACATTCGTTTCAATGAAATCTATTAACCTTAATCTACCGCTAATTTTAATGGAAAAATATTTTTTTAAACATGGAATTTTTTATTTCGAAAATTTTCTGTTTGAATTTCGCGACAAAACACGATTTGAAAAGACATATTGTGACGTCCGTCATGAGTCAGTTTATCTTGCATCTTTGTTTGGTTTGATCTTTTTTTTTCCTCGTCTGTTCCAGGTAGAAGAAGAAGTAGAAAATATTATTTATTTTTTTAAATACGCAGTACGAACCAAATTCAATTCCCAAAGAAAGAGAATCCTAGCACATTCATCTCAACCAAGACCTCTTGGTGTCAAAAGGATGAGACAATCACTAATCAGTGATGTTATGCAACCATCAATACACATAGAAAACACAGGATTGAATGTCTCAGAACTTTTATTGGAAATTCCTACATGTTCTTCAAAAGTAGATACAGAAACACAAGTATCATGGACATCAGAAATACTATAAAACGTTCATATCACAAGCAAAGCTATTCAAACAAAGGCATGTTTGAAAGATAGAGCATCATCACCTGTTTCAATGGTTAAAAATATCACTCCACTGATTCAGATAACATTTCATCATATGTTGATGATAAAGCTGACAAAGATTCCTCTACTTTGTCTTCAAGTGATTATGATGAAGAAAGTATTTCTGCATTACAAAGTTTTAAGCACATTTAAGAAAATATCATAAAGAAACCTTTGTTTTATATAGGTTATGTTGATAAAACTAATTGTTGTTGAATAAAAAGATGCCAATAACAAAAATTGACTCTTTAGTTGAAATAAGTTGATTTAATTAATAAACAATCGTTTTACTTATCAAGATGAACACAATATTCTATATGAAAATGCAAAAACATCATATGAATTTCTTATCACAAAAATGCAAAGACGTCTGATGACGTCACCAAGCCAAAATGAAGCGTTTAAAAGTTTCTTATTTCCCGCGTCAATTTTTTCTCTTTTATATTTTAAAACTAAAATAAATATTTTTGTGAAAGTTACAGTATGGTGAATATAAAAATTCATTTATTTTTAATTTAAAAAAAAGTTTTGGTTGTCCACTTAATTAGAAATGTTTTTTAAAAATTTTCAAAGCACAGAGATACTATTACTGACTTCTTTAAGGTTTTGAATTTAAATGCGGAAATGGAATGCATTGATTTAAAAAATAAAACTAACCACAAGGGTTCTCTTAATTGGGCTAGAACCCTGGTGGTTGAGCGTGACCTCGGACAAATTACCACACTCTCGAAATTGTAAAGTCTCTACCACGTGCTGAACTTAACTTTCTATTCATGGCTTGTTCTATAACATGTTTTTTATTCGTTATATAAGCTATTTTGAAAGTGCTGTATGTCCTCTTGGATTAAAAGAAAGTTTATTGCTTTTAAATAATTTTAATGAATATTATTTCATAATACAATTTAAAAGGTGTATAGGGTTAAAAATCATTACTCTTTGTCAAGTGCTAAATGATAAAAATATTTGTCCATATTTTTAAACTAATTTAATTGGAAACCCTTATATATCGTGAATATGAAAAAATGGACATGCACCACTTTCAAAAATAACAGCTCATAATATTCATTAATATTTTTTTATTATTATTATTCAATGAAATGTAAACTGTATTATACTGATACAAGAAGTAAATAGTATGAATGGTACATATATTTTTTTTTTAGTCAACAGTCTTTGATATAGTATTTTTTTATTCATTTATTCATTGAAATTTTTAACTGTATTGTAGCAATACAAGTAAATGGCTGGAATGATACACGGTGGCATGAATAAAGGCAAGTAGAAAAACAACCGAGAGCTAGTCCTCAAATAACAAGTTCAACTTAGTAGGTCACGAGCTCATCTTCTTTTCAAACGCCTCGAACGGTTATCAGGAATTGAAGAGGTTGCGAGCTTTGAAACTGGTGGGTTTGAGTGGAAATAAAGTTTGTCATGAAAATATTGATATAGGGTTCGAGCCAAATCTGCAGCAAATGCGCCATTGTGGTAATTTAGAATTGAACAAAGAATTTTGGATTTTAAGGTTTGTATACGAGAGGACTTCGATGACTTAGTAGAGCCCCGGACCTCTATTCTGTAAGTCCAAAGGAACTTATAATATTATATAATATATGAGTTTTAAAATAAAAAAGTAAAAAATTAACGCCTTAAAATTCGAAAATGATAAAAAAAAAATGGCAGAAAACCGAAGCAGATTTTGGCAATATTGAAAGTTCATTATTTAAATAACCCTTTAAGGTTATTTAATGAAATAATGTAAGTTGAAATCTATTCTGAATTACTGTTTTAATAGATAGGTCTCAATGAAATAACACTGATTTCATTTGGTTAATGCTTCTTTTTGTCATTTCATCGAAAGCATGTGACATTGTGTCTCTTAAACTATCCTGAGCTCTCCGGCCAGATCTAGTTGAGAAGAAACCTTATCAGTGAGATTGGTTGATCGCGACCAAAGGCTTTGTGCCTTCTTGATTTCGTTCGAGTAACAGCGGTAGCGAGATTGTCAGGAGATAATTGTAATTGCTTCCCAAGGACTTGTAAAGTTGTTTAGGTTTCAGAATGATATAGGTAATGATAATATGATAACAAAAAGTATGATAATAAGTCACCAAGGTCTGTTTATTAATTCAACGTCACTTTATGCTCCAATGGCTAATCTGACGATGCTACAGTTGGAGTCCCAAACTTTGTCTCTCCAGGTATAATTAGAATAAGCACATTTAATGAGTACCTTCCTCATTTTACGTCCCTTCCGAATAACATAACTATGGATTTTTAATTCCTATAAAAATCCTAGGCTACGAATCCATAATTTTGGACTTAGTATGTTCTTATTCTAACCACTAGACCACAGGTTAGCCCTGTATCTTTGGATATGGTATGACTAGAGTATAGTTGGAAAGAGAGCAGTCTCTAAGTTACAATGTTAGTAATAAATGTCCCTAGGTCATGCATTTCAAAGTCACTTTGCGTATCTTTTTTATATATTTCCATAACACAATAAATAATCCTACCATCACTTCTTTATGGATGTGAAACGTGGCCATTAACGCTGAGGGATGAACAACATCTTAAAAGGTTTTCGAGAATAAGGTGTTGCGGAGAACATTCGGTCCAAAAAAGGTCGAGACAACAGGAGAATTGCGAAGCATGCACTCGGTTAATATTATTCAAGTGATAGCGTCGCGAAGATTAAGTTGGGCTGAATAACGAACAAATTCCCTAAATTTAATAAGCACTGTGCCGACTGGTAAACGTCTGAGGTGTAGACCGAGACGTAGGTGGGAGGATTGTATTAAGATTGATCTGACGGATTTGGGTTTGTGTAGTAATCTGTGGACGGAGGTTTAAAAGCTGAGTTTGGTATCGGCATCGAGCCTTCCGGTTCGCTAAGCCTTATAATTTTTATTATTATAAAAATGTTATGAATATTTTTCTTTCTTACAAAATGTCTACTGCTGAGTGAATTAACATCCGTTTTATCTTGTATATTAATTACTTACTAATCTGTTTCGGAGTTAAAATTTAAAAAAATCTAAATTTGAAATTTTTTTTTTCTAATGAATGGTGCTCCTGTAAGAGGATCAAAATGGATCATACGTATGATTTGCACATTTCCAGATAACTCTGCACAGATAACTCTAAACAATAATCCAATAAAATTAACAGTAATAGCGATCCGATTAATGAAATATAAAAAAGGATTTAGGAAGAGTCAAGATAATTCCTCATTAATATTTCAGTGTTTTGAAGAAAATTATTATTGATTGGTATTTAATTATCTTTATGTAGTAATTAATTGCTTATGAAGTCTACTAATAATTGGAATGGCTGTTCCTGTTTTAGTAATTTTTTAAACAGTTGTGCTTTTAATAGTTCCATCGTTTTAATTTTACATGATTCTGAATACTAATTTCCTTATCGGAAGTATTAGCTAGTCTATAATTATGATAATAGGTGGGTCTTTACTAGAAGACCCCCACCAGTTATTTTTAGTATCAGTTACTTTTATTGATAACTGTTATAACCTAGTTGAAGTAAAATAACGTATCTTCGCTGTAAAAAAATACCGCCTATCTACAGTTACTTTTAGTATCAGTTATTTTTTTGATAACTGTTATAACCTAATGGAAATAAAAATGTAAAGAAAGGTAAAATCATGTATGTGAGAAAGATAAGGTAAAGGTAAAATCATGTAGTTTACTTATAGTACTGTTACGGTCAAAGCGGGAAGGAGGACCGGCTGAGAGAATTAGGCAAACAATGGGATTAAGCGGAAGGGATTATAGAATGGCGTAGAGCCTACTGGATCGGGCTAGGCGGTTCTCGGTCTTGTTCCGAGAAATGCCCCACCCCGACCTACCTTGCCTATATAAATAGGCCAGCTGTTCGGCCGGCCCAGTCAGTAATAAGCCAGGGAGTAATAAGCCAGTGAGTAATAAGCCAGTAGTAATAAGCAGTCGTTAACTAGTGATAGTGCGTGTGAGTTACAGTGAGTTAGTATCAGTCTGTAATAAGTGCTTAGTGAGCAACAGTGGCAATTAGTGGCCGTGTAATAAGTGTAATAAACTGTGGGTCAGTTTGTCATATTTGGAGAGTCTTACGGTCGGTGGACTTTAGTTAGCGAACTGTAAGTGATAATTTGTAATTGTAAACTATAGTGTAATATTATTGTATTTGTACGAATTTATATATAAATAGTTTAGTTATTTAGTATTAGCAATATCCTATTATCTTAGAAATTAGATAACATTTAGTAGAATATTGTTATTGTAAATTGATATTAGTTTAATAATTTAATTGTTTTAAATAATCTCATTGTATTCTTTTTAATTTGTTAATAAATATTAGATTCTTGAATTAAGTAATAGTTTAGTCCATTTTACACCCAGTAGCCCGTAACAGTACATATGATTTACTCAGTCATTAAAATTAATTTCTTAGAATTGGCGAAGATAGTTAAAAATCAAGAATAGAGCATAAAATATGCTCAACATAAGGGTATTATACATTAAAAAAAAGACTCTGTTCCAAGGAACATGAAATGAACCTCAGTATTAGTGAAAATCGTTATTCAAGATGGAAATGCAGTAGACAAGATGAGAAGAGAAGGGGACGAGAGCAGGGACTTGGTTTGAGTAAAGTGAACTTCCTATGACATCATCTATTTTGTTTACATACTCTTGGTATACGTTCCGGAACTACTATTTATTCCGATTGTTGGAAAGCATACAATAATATTCAATCCATCGAAGGTATGATCCTGAGACATTTTACTGTCAGTCATTCCAAAAAATTTGTGGATATACAAACAGGAGCTCATACTCAAAGAATCGAATCTCTATGGTCATCTATCAAGAGAAGGAACAAGAGAGAATGCGGTAGCCACCGGACGATGATAGGTTCGTACATGTGTGAATATATTTAGAGAAAGAGGAACGGAAACAGGGATTTATTTGAGCAGATCCTGAAGAATATTGTGGATTTCTGTCCTCCAAATTGAAAAAGTATATCTATAGTTGTCTTGGTTATTTGTTGTGTTTTAATTATACATAAATACAAACATATCGTCGCTGTCAAAACAATACCGCCTAAGTACACTTATACAAGAAAAAAAACCCGTGCCGAATGTAGACTTGGCAAATTGAAGAGAAGTATCAATAAATCATACTCTTCCATGTTGCTGACTTTAATACGTGCCTTCCTTAGTGTGTAAATCAACCAGTAGAATGCGTTACCGTTACTAACTCATTTTCATAAAAAAATTTTAGATAGGCGGTATTGTTTTGACAGCGATGATATGTTCTTTTATTTCAATTAGGTTATAACAGTTATCAATTAAAGTAATTAATACTTTTGTTTATGTATGTACGTTTGTTTGTTTGTTGTTGCTTAAAGGCGTAAAACCCTAGGGTCATGAACGCCTGTAGATTTTTGATTTTTATAATTATTTATCTTTAAAAAAAAAAAAAAATATTCATATACACACACATACTAATAAATAATACATCTATAATAAGGAAATAAAACAATCGGAAAAAACAACAAATGCATTTAGCAGGGACAATGGAGGATCAAATATTGGTTATTAATTTACAGTTTGTAATGAATTTCACCACTTTGTCGATTTCAGATTTGTTGTCTCTAAGTGCTTCTCTAACATCGGGTGGTATTTTGAGCTGATTTAGTATTTTTTTTATAGGAGTAGCATTCCTCAAACATATGTCTGTTACAAAGATTTTTATTACACCTAAGGCATATCAGTGGTCCATCCCTTGTAATGAGATGTACGTGGGTAAGCCGGGTGTGTCCTATTCGAAGGCGAGCTATAGCCACCTCTTCGTGGCGTTTACTGCGATTAGATGAAGCACATGGCTTTACTTCCCTTTGTATATATTTCAATTTACTGGCTGGACTTTCATCCCACATTGCTTGCCATCTTTTGTCTATACATTCTTTAAGGGGGCGAGCAAGTTCTTGGGCGGTTAGAATAGCTGTGCCTCTACCTGGGAGGGTTAGAGCTGCTCGAGCAGCTTTGTCAGCCATCTCGTTCCCCGACAATAACCACATGTCCCGGGGCCCAGATGAAGAATATTTTTTTGCTTATGTGATTTATTATTATTAAATATTCGTGAATGCGTTGGACTATGGGGTTGAGCGAGTACATGTTGTTCAATCCCTGGAGGGCGCTCATTGAATCGGAAATTATTACTGTATTGTCGGTTTGTATATTTGTCATGGAGAAATGTAGAGCGGATGATATGGCATTTAGTTCGGCGGTACAGACGTTGGAGAGATGGTGTAGCTTTTTTTTATGGGTTGAATTGGGCGTAATAAAGGCAGATCCAGTTGAGTTATCAGACTTTGAGCCATCTGTATATATTGCAGTGTGGTGTGGTAAAGATTGTATCAGTTCACAGAACATTTTTCGATATTGCGCGGTCGGGGTGTCTTGTTTACGGAACTTGGACAGCTGTAGAAATACTTTGGGTGGTCTGTAAGTCCAGGGTGGTGTATATGTTATATGTCCATTATATTATGGAGTGATATGTCTTTAAGGAAGGCGATTGCAAATGAGATTCTTTCTGCGAGAGGGAGGGTCGAGTTCGGTTTATTATGGAAGGCAGAAGTAAACTTAGGTTTAAATTTATATTTATGAGTGGGATGATCAGTTTGCAAATATAGTTTGGAAACATAATTGATAGCCAGTTTCTGTCTTCTAAATAAAAGAGGAGGAAAACCGGCTTCGGTGCACAGGCTAAGGATGGGACTTGTTCGAAAAGCACCTGTCGATATCCTAATTCCAGCGTGGTGAATGGAGTCAAGCTTGGCTAGGATTCGTGGGCGGGCTGAAGCGTAAATAAAGGACCCATTATCAAGCTTTGAACAAACTAGTGCCCGGTAGAGTTTCAGTAATGTAGCCCTGTCTGAACCCCAAGTATTACCGCTGAGAATACGTAGTATGTTTAATTTTTTCAAGGCTGATGTTTTGATTGCAGTTATATGATGTCCCCAGGTTAACTTTCTGTCAAATGTGAGTCCTAAAAATTTGTGGTGGTCATTGAACGGAAGTAATTCATTTGCTAAATACAATACGTCATTTGCTAAATATGTACCTTTGTGTAATTTTAATTTTTTTTCAAATTATGGATTCCGATTCAGAATTACATTCATTTGCTGAGGGAATAATGATATTGTTAGTCTCTAGGTGCATAAATAACTATTTATTATTTTAAAGATAATATATTTTGAAAACAAGCTATTCACCTATCTTTATAATCTGATAGTATCAATAACATATTAAACAGGCCAACGATGAAAAAACTTTTGTTCTGAAAATACCTTATTCCTATAGTTTTTAGGGCGCTGAATCCAAGTATGATATTAAAAAAGCTTCAATTATTTAAATTTATTAAATTAAGAGATTTTTAAAGAATTGAACAGCTTTAATAATTGAAAAACTAGGTCTATTGGTGTCAATGAAATTGTTAGCACTGCTGGCTAAAAAAGGTTGATTTTTTTTTCTGTTAACAACTGATGTTTTGTTTACTGTCAACTTAACCTCACTTTCACATTTCCTGTACATGTGCTCAGTAAAATGTCTGATCGCGGTTGTGAAAACTCTGCTGACAGTTTTTTTTTATATTTGTGGTGAGTTTGTGATTAAAAAACACCAAAGAAACATTAGACTGTCAAAAAGGTTTATCTATCGTACTATGGATCTAAACTTGGTGATCAGGATAAATCTTGGGTATGTTACGTATGTGTGGAAGGTCTAAGAAAATGTTCGAAAATGGAGAAAAAAACCTTTAAATTAGCTGTTCCTATGAAATGGAGAGAGCCAAGAAATCATTCCGATGTTTGCTACTTTAGCAGTGACGATATTATTGGTAGAACTCAAAAAAACAAGAAGGTAATAAGCTACCCTATCCTTGCTGGAAACCTATGGGTGATACAAAAAAATCAAGGCCAGATTTAGGTTCAGCACATAATAATCTATAAAGATCAACTATTGAAGTTAAAAAAAATTTTTTTTGTTGGTCTGTGTTATTGACTATAGAACTATCGATTTTTAATATAGTCGATCTAAACATAATCGAATATCGCACTACTATCGCTTGCACTTTGCCCTTATGAATTGACGGTTCCATTGAGCTCGGGCTGAACTTGATCCGTGAAGTTGTGAGGGCTATATTAAAGGGCTCTAGTTCACTTTGACTGCCCGCCATCGAGCTTCGTCCCGTTGCATTTCAAAGGAATAACAACTCCTAGCCAGTCTAATACGCTAAGTGCGTTCGATCAGTATTTAATAGTAAATATAAATATTTAACAGTTACCAGGAAATGTTTAGATTATCTTGTACATTTAGTTAAATTTTAAGAATAGTAAATAATAATTGCTGATAAACAGCCACGCTGATGATCGTGGGTTCAAATCCGGCTGTTGGCAGATTCTATTTAACCTAAGGCTAGGATCTTAGGATCTAGGACCCTCATTGGGCTCACCCAGCCTCTATAATGTGGGTACCCAAAATAAGGAGCAGACCTGGCGGTTGAATGTGGTATAGGACATATCACTTACCTATACAACCATGGTCCAAGAAACAGTACAGTACCAGTGTACTGGGAACACCAAGTATAATTATTTTCCAAATCTCAATTCTTTAAGTTCCAAATTTGGTTGATGGAAAGTACAATATTGTATAAGCGATGTTTAACTAATATTATTTTTTTTCGACTACTACCTTAGTATCGCGTGTTCTATACTTGCCTTTATTTCAAGTCATTATTTCATAATTCTATTTACTCGATGTATTATTATTATAAAGATGTAAAGTTCAATAATAATAAAAAAAAAATTAACTTACCTTTAAAGGAAATATTTTTAAGAAATTGGTATCGGTTCCGCAGGTTGTCGCCTTAAATTAAGTCACTACAAGTTTTAACTTTTCTTTCGTTCCCTTTTTACTATTCTCGAAAATAAAAAATATCGTTAGTTTCACTATAAAAAGAAAATAGTATAGTTAAATAGTATAGTATAGTTATGGGGAACGTGTATATTTCGGTAATCAAAATAATTGACGTTTCTACAAACATTTCGAAGTATAGAAGATACAACCTAAACAGCGTGTGTAAGTCGGTTCTTTAATTTATATACACTCAGTAATAGTTACTGTTCAGTCGCGAATCATCTCATAAATTAAAATTAGAATCTCGCAGATCTAGTTCACATTTTGTTACCTTGGCGACAGATAAAAGGGACTTTGTTTACCCCCACTCCGCCATCTAGCACTTCGCTTGACTCTTCGCATCCAGACTCCAAGCAAACCACCAGATCGCCTGCTCGACAAAAGGCTAACCTCGCCGTTCACCGATATTCGCCCATAGCTCTAGATCGCCTAGCACCAGATACAAGAAGTACACCCTCGATACCACCAGATCGCCTGCTAACCAAAGACAATACAATATAACATCACCGTTCGAGATAAAGACTCAACATTCTATCGCCACGTGGCCAGGTCGCCAGTGTTTTGTTTATAAGAAAAATCATTCCGAGTAGAAAATTCATATTTAATAGTTTCTCAGCCTCTTCTTTAAATATTAACCATTCCTTTTGTATAAATATGAGTGATCTTTTGTTTGTTTGTCTCTTTCATTTTAATTTGTTCTAAGTTATATTATTCTAGTTTGTTCATGTTTCTTTTATTTTCTCTTTCTTTGTAAAAATGATAATTTCTATATTTTCTTAAGTGTAAGCATAACCTGTAATTATATTTAAAATTAATAAACCAAATGTTTCAGTATCTCGCCAATTTATTTAAAACCCCGACTCTATTCTACTAATATATTATATTTCATTTTTTTTATTTTTTGCTATTCAGTCTAATCACCGCCCGTACAGTTACTATTGACAGCCAGTAATAAAATCCTAGGGCCACCTGCCGGGCTACGAACCCCCGATCTTAGACCTAGGTCGCTCCCTGCATGTTAATTTATTTAGCGTCTTTAAGACTATAGGCATTCATCGTACCTGACACCGTACAGGTTTGGAACTGCCGTTTTACGTAACCTCCATAGGACGGCAAAGCCTTCCTTCAAAGTCGTTGTGATAACCACTACAACACAAGTGGTCCCAGTGTGTTTGTCTTGAAGGAGCCTCACTGGAAATTATTTCTTCTTCAAACATGTCGGTCTCTTTCCCTCATCTAACTTTAATAAGGGATTAAAAATGAATTAGGTGGACTTTTCATATGAATATTTTACACGAAAGCCTGGGCCTGAAAAACCAACTCCCTCTCTGTGGTCCTGATTTCGAAAGCCATTACTTATAATGAGGTGTCTGATCCGAAATTTATGGTTCGTCATATATCATTCATTATCGTTTAAATATTTAAAATTACTCGGATTTGTTATTCTTGCAATTGTTATTTGTGTATTTTTATTAATATTTGAGGGAAATGTCGTAACGACTTTCTATCTCTTAATTTGAATAATATTAGTCGACCTTATGTAGGTATATGTTATGTATACCAAGGAGCGGAGTGGCTCAGTGGTAGAGCACTGAGTTGCCATGCCGGAAATCCTGGTTCAAATCCCGCTGCGGGCAAGACTTTTATTTAGTTTGTTTGCAGCGGGAGATGGATCATATATTATCAAGGACCCCCCTGGGGCCCACCCAGCCTCTATAAAATATTATAAAAATAGAGTACCCAAAATAAGGGGGGAGATCTGGCGGTTGATCGTGACCTAGGACAAGTCACCTCCTTGCAGAACCGTTGTCCATGAAACACTACAGTCTCTACCATGTACTGAACCCCAGACCCGTTTACGGGTTGTAATGGTACAGGTTTTTTTTTTGTTATTATATAATATAGACAGTAAGTAAAAAATTAAAAGACCAATGCGCCGTTGCGTTACGAGATAGTAACAAAATTCCCGCCGTCGTAAACCAGCGACTTCCTGCCCCCCTGTATCGTTTAATAACATCCCTCCAAGTCCTGTAGAACAGATCCGGTACTTAGGACTACACCTTGACATACGCTTAACTTGGAATCCTCATACTAGACTGAAACGACAAGAAACAGCTCGCCGTTTCAAGCTACTTTAACACTTACTGGACAAACGCTCTAAGCTCCCAATTAATTACAAAATACTCAATACATGACAATCATTAGACCCATCTGGACATACGGAATTGAGCTTTGGGGCTCCACTAAGCCATCGAATTCCTCTCGTATTCAATCCTTACCATCCAAAATACTTCGGAAAATCCTCAATGCTCCTGACTTTGTTACGAACAAAGAAATCCATAATGACCTTAAGTCCCGTGTATTGCTGATTTGGCCCGAATCCGATATCAATCTTTTCATGACAAATTTCATTTCCACTCAAACACACTAGTTTCAAACCTCGCAACCTCTTCAATTCCTAATAATCCTCCGATCCATCAGAAAAGAAGATGGCCTCGTGACCTTCTAAGCTGAACTTTTTATTTGAGTGGGTAGTTTCTCTACTTGTCTTTTCATGTAAATGTATTCACTCATTATATTTACTTGATGTATTTTGTATACAGTTGTAAATTTCAATAAATATATTTTTAAAAAAAAGTATTGACAAAATTATTCCTTTATAGTGATTTGACGGGATTTATGTGAATGTACTTGTATCATCATCAAGCGAGGTAAGGTCAGTATTAGGATGGCCTGGGAAGTCAGCTGTATAAACCGTGTAGGGGATGAATGAATTAATCCTACTTTTTGATGTTAATCCACCCAGAGCTAGGAAAATCCAATAGAAGAAATAACCATTGCCTTCTCGCAGCTTCAATGCTTGAACTCTTGTTTGTATTTCTTCCTCTAATTGTAGTTAAATTCTGACATCATATTTTTTGGACGAAAAACTGTTGTGAAGTTAATATAAAACGTTCTTTGTTGAAATTTATTAAATTCTCGTAACAGCATGGAAGTTAGGTGAGAAGATCGGTTGAACAGAAAAATATGTCCATATGTACATATTGGAAATAATGTTTTAAATACCTTTAGATCATAGTATGTTTGGGACCATTAATGAGAAAAAGTATCCACAGACTTACTTTTTTAGCCTGAAAATGTCTTTACAGAAAATCATGTATATGTATCTAAAGCATTTGCGATCGATGCGAACATCGATTGATATTCAAAAATATCAAAAATTTACATTATTGGTATATATTTATTGAGATCTCAGATTTACTTAGAATTAATCAAATGACAAATATATACATTAATACGGTAAAAAGTTCTCTAGATATAAATTTTAAAAGTATTGCATACGATTTAAATAATCGGTTGGTGGAGCAATTTCAGTTGTTTTTTGTTTTGATGCTTTTCAATGCAAATTTATTAATTTAAATTTCTAATACCAATACCACCCACGGAGATAAAATGTGCTTGCGAATTGTTGGGCTTAGTGACGAACGAATTCCTAAAAAGTCAAATTAAGCGCTGAACCGACTGGGAAGCCTCTGGGGAAGCCTCTGGGGAAGCCTCTCCCCCAGTACCGAGGCGTAGGTGGGAGGATTGCGTTAAGAGTGATTTGGCGGATTTGGGTTTGGGTTCGCTAAGTATTATGAATATTATTAATTGTGATATTTGCTGTTTTGATCGATGATTTTTTTCCACTTTTCCGGAACTTTTTAACTGTAGTATTTCAAAGATTTCTGGACGAAAAATTGAATCAAATGATTTTCTTTTGGAGCCAACATTACTAAGTTAACATAATTCTGCAGAGAGCGAAACAAATGGTTGTCGGACGGGGCAATTTCCAGGTTAAACAATGTATGCATCGAAACTTCCCAACCAAGCTTTCTCAATGTGTGCCGTTATTAAAGATATGTCCCGTCTTGCGTTGCCGTGGTGAAAGACAATGCCTTTCCTTTTGATTATATCAGGGGCTTTTTATTATAGCAAGAGTTGTTGTTGATATGTTTATTAATTAGCCAACGTTTCGACCTATTTTTCACGTCTTCTTAAGGGCTTTCATGGGGGGGGGGGCAAGTCCAGTAAAAAAACCTGTACCACTACAGGAACAGGTCTGGGGTTCAGTACATGGTAGAGGCTGTGTTGTTTCATGGACAACGGCTCTGCAGGGAGGTGATTTTTTGTAGTACGCTTAACCGCTATTGCTGTAACAGTATTACTCGCGAAAGCTCGCTCATACTCTGCGAATAAATGTATCCTACTTCAATGGTATTCTTGAAGTAGCTCCTTGGACTTTCATTAGCGACCCGTTCAGTAATGACAAGGATACATCGATTTATCGCGTTGCTTAAGAGGCGAGCTATCGATCGCGATACTCCGGTCAGTGGGTGGCCCATTGATGCCGCCGTTGCCATAGTGAGCTCACCACAACACAACTCTTCACTCTATCAGACTTCTTGTCCGAGCCTATAACGGATATTGTTGGGATATTGTTCTGGCCTTCTTATGTTCCTGTGGGAGTGGTCAGGAAGTGAGGAAGGCATAAAGGCTACATAGAATTCTGTTCTAGGACATCGGGATCTCGAAGTCCTGGGTTGAACTTAGCATTGCCATGAAGTCACGGGACTTCAAAAGTATTCTATATAATATGCATATTATAGCAAAACAAAATCTGTTGCCGCCTTCATGCTTTTTATATATTAGAATATTGTAGTGTCTTCTAACAGTAAAGTATATATTCCAAGAATATAATTATTATTTATCAACCATAAATAAAATAAAATCAATCTCAAATTTATTGAAGGAACTTGGTCACATTAACGCTACCGGCGCATTGGTCTTTCAATTTTGTACTTACTCTCTATATTATATAATAACAAAAAAAAACCTGTATTTTGGATAGTAAGGATTGAATACGAGAGGAATTCGATGGCTTAGTGCAGCCACAAAGCTCTACTCCGTTAGTCCAGATGGGTCTAATGATTGTCATGTATATGAGCCTCTTGTAATTAATTGGGAGCTTAGACCGTTTATCTAATAAATGTTGAAGTAGCCTGAATCGGCGAGCTGTTTCTTGTCGTTTCAGTCTAGTATGAGGATTCCAAGTTAAGCGTATGTCAAAGTGTAGTCCTAAGTACTGGATCTATTCTACAGGACTTGAAGGGATGTTATTAAACGATACAGGGGGGCAGGAAGTCGCTGGTTTACGACGGCGGGAATTTTGTCACTATCTTGCAACGCTACCGGCGCATTGGTCTTTCAATTTTTTATTTACTGTCTATATTATATAATAACTAAAAAAAACCTGTACCATTACAACCCGTGAACGGGTCTGGGGTTAAGTACATAGTAGAGACTGCACTGTTTTATGACCAAAGGTTCTGCAAGGAGGTGACTTGCCCTAGGCCACGCTTAACCGCCAGATGTTAAATCTATGGATTCCAATTCTTTCCATCTAAATTCCAAGACAATGTTATATTTTGTGTAACAGTGTAAATAAATCAGGAACATCGGCTATGTGATTTGTAACCTGATACTCAGTTTGCGATGTAAATATAAATGCTTCCACGACTCTCGTGCTTGAGGAGGAATGCTAGGACGAGACTAAAAAGAACGTGTATGAGGGATCTGTTAAAAAAAAAATTAAATCAAGCCACAAAATTAAATCTCATTTTATTGTTATTTTAGGGATAGAAAATCTACTGGTTGTCAATTTGTTTTATTGACATTTATCGATGTAAAAACAAACAATAAACAAAATGTAAATGCTTATATAATAAGTATTTAAAAAAATTAAGTAAATATTGTAAAGAGTTGGGATTTACATTACATACAAGTGTTTGACTTATTAATGTATTAATACCCATTCTTGGCATGATTATGAGACCAATTTAAATATAATATATATATCTATAGCGTCTCCAGGTATTCGAAAATAATGTGTTACGTAGAATATTCGGTCCAAAAAAGGATGACCAGGTTGTGGGGTTTTCGGTCCAAGGTCCAAATTGATTTAAAGAAACTATTGTCCAAATAAAAATGTTGTATTCTTATATTGTACATCAACGGTAACATTATGCCAACTCCAAAACATAACCATAATATATATATCGTAACACCACCAACGCTGAGCCGCAAAGATACGATAAGGTAAAACAATTAAATTTGGCAATTACTTGGCCATATAACCGACTTAGGCTACACATCCGTATGGAATGACGGTCCTCAGTTAAGTGAGGTCAGATAGATAGAGACACCTGACGGACGAATTTAGCAACAAAAGAATACTCGTTACACACTCCCCTCCAGCGATTAAGTCCGTCGGGTTGGATAAAATAATTTAAGTTTTGAGGGATGCCATAAGCCTATTATCTTTCCATCTTCATCTCTCAGTTTACAGGATCCACCACCCGTAACGGAAACAACCGTAAAAGGGCCTTCATATTTGGGGTTCAGTTTAGCCGCGAGTTTATCAGCTGCCGACGATAGCTGAAACCTCATCTTTAAGACTTGGTCCCCCGGTTGGAAACGATCTTTCCGGCGTCTCAAGTTATAACGACTGCTCTGATTTAGACTTGCCTTCAGAGAGTTTTCCTCGGCTATATGATGAACTTCAGGCAGTCTGCCCACTTTAGCGGCCCAAGCAGCATGTTCGTCTGTGCCAGCCACTAGGATATCATCGTCGTTAGCTTGATGTAGAGGCCTCAGTTCTCTACCAAAATTTAAGAAGGCAGGACTGAACTTAGTCGAATCTTGAACGGCGGAATTTAAGGCAAACTGGATCTCTCCTAGTTTTTCGTCCCAGCGTTGGTGTTTCTTCCCTAGGTACGCTACGATAAGTTGCTTGATATTCCGATTCGCTCGTTCTGTCGGATTTGCCTGTGAATGGTAAAGAGGAGTAGTTTCTCTCTTGATTCCAAACTCCTTAGCCACTTCAGTTACAAGATTACTGACGAAGTTCTTCGCATTGTCGGAAATTACTTTATGTGGTGCGCCATATCTGTATATTATGCGGGATTTCAGTTTATTTACAATAACCGAAGAGGTAGCTTTTCTGATGGGACATAATTCCACCCATCTACTAAATAAATCTACAAACACTAGTAGATATACATTGCCTCTAGAACTCCTAGGATAAGGACCCATAATGTCAACTGACACCATTTCCCACGGCTGCTTGTTATAGCGAGGAAACATTAACCCACGGGGTGGCGTGTTATTGGGTTTGACCTTCTGGCATAACTCACAGTGCCTAACATACTGGCTTATATCTCGGTATAATCCAGGCCAATAATAGAGTCTACTAACCCTAGAAACAGTTTTATCTATCCCCAGGTGGCCTGACTGCGGTAGATCATGATTTTCATATATTATTGCTCCCCTTAAATGTCTAGGAACGACAACTTTCCATTCCTCACTGGGGTCTTCTAGCTCTCCCTTCAAAGGATTCTTTCGATGGTATAATAGCTGTCCATCTTTTATCGACCATCCAGGGTGGAGCTCTGGGGACTTCTGGACTCGATAAAATTTCTGATTATACCATTCGTCGGTCGCTATGAAAGTTCCTGAAGTCGAAACTGAATCGGTAGAAGAATTAGGATCGGAACTGGTAGACAATACTGTGATAGCAGCAATTCGTGATAGGGCATCGGCCACTGTGTTGAGTTTCCCCTTTCGATATTCCACCTTGTAGTTGTAAGGCTGCAAGCGAAGAGCCCATCTAGCCAAACGACCTGAAGGGTTTTTCAAGTTCAGTAACCACTTCAGACTGGCGTGGTCAGTTATTACAGTGAATGGATAACCTTCCAAGTAATGCCTATTCTTCTCGATACCAAACAGAACTGCGAGGCATTCCTTTTCGGTTACGGTATAATTCCTTTCAGCTGAACTTAAGGTACGAGAACAAAAAGCGATGACTCTTTCTTCGCCGTCTTGTATTTGAGTCAAGACCGCTCCAAGACCTGTATCACTGGCGTCAGTCTGTAATTGAAAAGGCTGTTTAAAGTCTGGCCTAGCTAATATTGGTGCTTCCGTCAGTGCTGACTTGAGAGCATTGAAAGAGGCGTCCTGCTCTTCTGACCAGATCCATTTAGCGTTACGCTTAAGCAAAGCTGTTAGCGGAGAGACAACTGTAGAGAAGTCTTTAATAAAACGGCGATACCATCCTGCCATTCCAAGGAATCTTCTGAGCTGCCCAGCGTTGGTGGGAGGAGGAATCGAAGTAACGGAACCAACCTTATCTGGATCTACACTCAAGCCATCACTATTAACCAGATTGCCCAAGTACCTAACTTCATTACAACCAAATTCACATTTTTCCGGGTTGATACGCAGACCTGAGGCTTTAAGTCGACTGAACACTTCCCTTAGCATATCCAAATGCAGTTTGAAAGTTGGTGTGCAAACCAAAATATCATCCAGAAAAACGACTACGTAAGGGTAAAGTTCGGGTCCAAATATTGCATCGGCTAACCTCTGAAAGGTAGCAGGTGAATTCGTCAGCCCAAAGGGCATAACTTTAAACCTGAATAGTCCTCTGCCAGGAACTGTAAACGCAGTAATGTCTTTACTAGTTTCGTCGGAAAGGGGCACTTGCAAAAATGCTTGCTTTATAACAGGTAGAGGAGGAAAAGCCAATTATGAAACTCCCCTGAAGTTGGAGAACTTGATTCGAGTACCAAAGATGAACTGATTGCTGTTTGGGTAGCTCTTAGAGAACGATCTCAGGGAAATGGCAATCCATCGAATCGCTTTCACTTCTAACATTGGTAGCATATTAAGAATATGTGTAGTACATATAGCCACTAATCTCCAAACATATATATAGTTACGGTTCTCCAGCTTCAGTCAGTTCCTTAAACCACGTTTCGAGACTATCTTTATTTTGACTATATATCGACAGCCCCGGTGAATAAGTGGTTAAGTATAATTTTCTCTAAAATGAGTTTCTTGTACTAATTTAAGTTTAATTAAGTAGTTTAAGCTGAATAGAGTTATTCTCGTAGTGAATAAGGGGCTAAGTAAGGCAGTGGCCTGAAAAGGAGCTATCCTGGTTCGCCTCTCGGTCATAGACATATCCTTTCTTTTCACTGTCCCCGCGTTCTCGCAATTTGCGATGTATACGAGGGGAAGAATGTTCTTTCAACACTATTTTAAGAAGTATCCATGGACACAAAGTTGAGGGTATATAAATCTACTTTTCTCCCCATATTAAAATACTCCTCGGAATCTTGGGCGTTGACCACCAAACATAAAAGTAGGATCCAGGCTTCAGAAATAAGATTCCTAAGGAAGATAGAGGGGAAAACAAGACGAGACCGAATTCGCAACTCGATCATTAGATCAAGCCTCGGACTAGACCCTGCGGAAAAAAGCATTGAAGAAAACAGTCTAAGATGGTTTGGACATGTTTTAAGAATGGAAAATAACAGGCTGGCCAAGATGACATACGAGGCTAAGGTTGAAGGAAGAAGGTCCAGAGGAAGACCCCGACGTACCTGGGAAGATGGCATTAAGGAAAGCTTCGCAAAGAGAAGTCTGGAATGGAATAGAAGGAGATAAATGGTAGAAGATCGTGGTCCGGGCTATACAACAAAAAAATAACCTCACACTGCAGAGCGGTAGAGAGGAACGACTATGATGATGATGATGATGACATTATTTTAATTTGGATCTTGTTGACTTACGTCATATATATTATTATAATTTATTTTATTTGTTATTGATTATATTAATTTTTAAATATTTTTATTTGAAAAGAAAAGATATGTCCAGGACCTGGAGCTCACCAGCCAATTGATCTATCCTGGTTCGCCTCTCGGTCATAGATGACTACAAACATCCGTCCACGGAGCACCACCCAAACCCAAACCCGCTAGATCACTCTTAACACAATCCTCCCACCTACGCCTCGGTCTACCTCAGACGCTTTCTAGTCGGTAGAGCTTAGGAATTCTACTTACTCTATTCAGCTTAAACTACTTAATTAAACTTAAATTAGTACAAGAAACTCATTTTAGAGAAAATTATACTTAACCACTTATTCACCGGGGCTGTCGATATATAGTCAAAATAAAGATAGTCTCGAAACGTGGTTTAAGGAACTGACTGAAGCTGGAGAACCGTAACTATATATATGTTTGGAGATTAGTGGCTATATGTACTACACATATTCTTAATATGCTACCAATGTTAGAAGTGAAAGCGATTCGATGGATTGCCATTTCCCTGAGATCGTTCTCTAAGAGCTACCCAAACAGCAATCAGTTCATCTTTGGTACTCGAATCAAGTTCTCCAACTTCAGGGGAGTTTCATAATTGGCTTTTCCTCCTCTACCTGTTATAATGATTTTAAAGTTATTGATTCAACTTTCTTGTGGGATAATAGTTTGACTTTACATTGTTTACTCGAGTTGTATTATATTGTATAATTGATATAGGCTTACAAAATGTATAACTGTTGGTTACATTCATTTAAAACAATTATTACCGTTCTCACTTCCTTGTACACAAGTAAGCCAAGGGTTTAATTTTACGTTACTTCATTTCATTCTGCTATCGCGCTCTCTCTCTCTCTCTCTCTCTCTCTCTCTCTCTCTCTCTCTCTCTCTCTCTCTCTCTCTCACTGTATTTTTTATATTTTTCTTTCGTTGGTGATACGCTGCACCCCATGAAACTTTGAGCATACGCTGATAACATCACGTCTAGAATATTTGAAGCATCCGTAAGTGCCCATGATGAACGTAACATCTGAGTACTCTAGTCATCATATGAGTCCCTGAACTAGGAAATACTATATTTTATTACATTTTAACGATGAAATTGCTTATTAAGGAGTTCACAGCCTACAAGAGGACAAGGTTACTTCTCTGGTCTATGGGATTGTTTTAAATGAATGCCATAGCATCCGCTCTACGTTTCCCCATGACAAATATACAAACCGACAATATAGTAATAATTTCCGATTCAATGACCGTCCTCCAGGGATTGGACAATATGTACTCACACAACCCCATAGTCCAACGCATTCACGAATATCTAATAATGCTCAATCACATTAGCAAAAAAAATATTCTTGCTATTCTAACCGCCCAAGAACTTGCTCGCCCCCTTAAAGAATGTATAGATAACAGATGGGAAGCAATGTGGGATGAAAGTCCAGCCAGTAAATTGAAATATATAAAAAGGGAAGCAAAGCCTTGGGCTACATCTAATCGTAGTAACCGCCATGAAGAGGTGGCTATTGCTCGCCTTAGAATAGGACACACCCGGCTTACCCACGCACATCTCATTACAAGGGATCCATCACCGATATGCTCTAGGTGCAATAAAAATCTTTCCATCAGACATATGTTTGAGGAATGCTACTCCTATAAAAAAATACTTAATCAGCTCAAAATACCCCCCGATGTTAGAGAAGCACTTAGAGACAACAAAACTGAAATCGACAAAGTGGTGAAATTCATTACAAACTGTAAATTAATA
The DNA here is from genome assembly GCA_964056705.1 of Troilus luridus. Classification (NCBI taxonomy): domain Eukaryota; kingdom Metazoa; phylum Arthropoda; class Insecta; order Hemiptera; family Pentatomidae; genus Troilus; species Troilus luridus. The sequence continues at coordinate 4,245,405 of OZ057413.1, forward strand.
ACCAATATTTGATCCTCCATTGTCCCTGCTATAGATGCATTTGTTGTTTTTTCCGATTGCTTTATTTTTTCCCTTTTATAGTTGCATTATTTATTAGTATGTGTGTGTATATGAATTTTTTTTTTAAAGATAAATAATTATAAAAATAAAAAATCTACAGGCGTTGATGAACCTAGGGTTTTACGCCTCTAAGCAACAACAAACAAACTTCTCTGGTCTGAGCAGGTGCATTAAACCTTATCCCCCCACATCTCCTATTCGTATATTTGTAGCTCTAGAATTAAGACAATTTGTTCATTGTTAGTATTATCTGTATTTAAGTCACTTAGCCTTGTCATGTAGTTTGTACGTAGCAAGGTCCAGAAGTTTCCGGCCCGGGATAGAAGGAAAGGTGAAAGAAAAAAACTGGTCTTACTGTTTTTCAATATATTCTTCTCTAAGTTCAACACTCTTAATACAACGCTTTGGCAACCTTTCTATACCATTAAAAAAAATAATGTTCTTCTTTGTTAAAAAAGTTCTTCTACTGCTGCTTGGAGCTCTTTTCAGTGTTAAAGTCGCTTGGGGCCTGCCTGGGCTGTAGGGTGGATGAGAGATTTCTTGGAATCCAAAGTCCTTCACAGCGGAATTTTTGGAACCAACCTTGTTCATATGCAAATGTTCTTTGATGATCCTCAAACCACTTGTTTTTGAAAGGCCCAACCTCTCTGCTATTTCCTTGGTTTTCAAGTTTGATTGTTTCAGAAGTGACGGCTTCCAATGGGCGCGGGTCATCTTCCCGACTAAACGTTTTCTCCCTAACTTAAATAATTTTGCCCATTCTTTCACTGTGGAATACGAGGGGAAGGACTGCCCATATACACAATCCAAGCGCTTTTTAATTTGCGCAGGAATAAGACCCTCTTTACAAAAGAATTTAATAACCGCACGGTACTCGAGTTCGAACGTTGTAAAAATGGGAAGTTTCCTTCAAGGCTGGACACTGACTGACAGGATTGAGGAAGTGCGGGCGATGGGTATGGAGTGATCAGGCATAGACCTGCATAAGCGTGCGAGGGGAAGCAGGCAGGTCGGAAACTTATGGACCTTACTACGTACTTATGTTCAATAAAGTACTGTTTAAGACTTTTCATTCTACTTTGGCGATTCTCTGATCCGAGTCTGCAGGTTTTAATTTAGCTAATGACACCTCATGGTTTCTCTATACGAGACCAGATAATTCTCTAGCTTCTTTTTAGAATTGTTCGGCAATTGTTTTCGTGGAATTCACTATATTGCTTTTTACTGATAAACATTGGTTGTTATTCCTTATGATTTATCTTCATTCCATAATTATTGCATACTACCAGTAGGTTATCTGTTAGACGCTCGCGACCTTCACCACTGTATGTCGTCCTCATATCACAAGTTATTTTCCCATATTTATTCAACCAACTGATAATTATTTAAAAAAGTTAAAATGTAAGTTAATCAGTTATTAAAAAAATTCTGGAGTTGAAGATTTCCATTCCATGGAATCATGTTTAGTAGTCAACTAATTATTCAACTTCTCGCAGCTGCTATTGTACTTTATTGTTCTTTTACTTTGCGGCTCGGGTTTCTCTCTAATTATCTTACTAAATAACTTCATCCTAATTAACCAGAAACATTTTTAATTATGCTTAATTAACTTTACCAAACCATTGATGCGGGATGAATCAGAATATAGAGGCTGATTTGATCAAGACAGCAATAGTTATACTGATAAAATGAAACATTATTAAACAACGTGCATGCATAGATTACAAACAATTAAATTTTAAATTTATTTTTATTAATTGCTATTTTTATGGTAATTATTTTTAAATATTTTAGTTATGAAGAGAAAAGATTTGCCCTGGCCGGGATTCGAATCCTGGTTGTCTGCGTCTTCGTCACAGTGCTTTAAACCTTTGAGCTACCAGGGGTCGTATCCAAGTCAGGCAAATCCGTTCTTTTCACCGATCCTATATCCCCGTGTTCTTGCGATTTTGCGATAAATATACGCGGAAGAATGTTCATTCAACATTAATTTTAATTAGGATCAAATTAATGTTCAATGAACATTCTTCCGCGTATATATATCCCAAAATTGCAAGAACAGGGGGGGTATAGGATCGGTGAAGAAAACGGATTTGTCTGACTTATATATAACTTATTTATTATTAATAAGTTTATTATTATTAATTATATATAATATACTTATATATAATTAATAACTTATATTATTTATAATTTATTTTATGGTAATAATTTTTGAATATTTTTGTTTTGAAGAGAAAACAAAAAAAAGTAATTAGTCATTGCTTATCGTTCATTTGTTTATCAGGTGATTAAAACCTGTAAAACCTGTATTAAACACGCTAGACTTTGTACAGTCAGTCTTAATGCAGTAAATAAATAATAGATCTTTAACCTTTGATATATGTTTAATAAATGAGTTTGAGATATATGTTAATATGAACTTTTTTGATTATTTTGTGTTAGAGAACACATACCTTCCGAATATATCAGTATCCCTGTAGAAGGGCAATACTGATATATTGATCAAAGAAGATGTAATATTGAAAATAATTAACCAATCTTAATTATAATAAATAAAAGTCATCATAATCATTTCAATAAGTCGTCCGAGCTTCCATCATTTCCCTTATTCTGTTCCATTGCACGTTTCTCTTCACTAAGCGATACTTAACTCCTTCCCAGGTCTTCCTCTGGACATTCTTCCATCAACCTCTTATCTCATCTTGGCCATCCTGTTGTTTTCCATTCTTAGAACATGCCCAAACTATATATTTTTTTTCCACAATAAATTTGTCTACTAGTTCCTCTCCTAGATTTAATGTTTGTGTTTATAAACGACATAGGAAATTGCCTAATAGCACATTAGATCTCTCTTGACTTCCGAATATTAGCTCTACTTTATCGGAAGATAAACTTCGGTTGAGTTAGATAGCTTATAGTTCGATTAGTTCCTGTCAGTTAAGTTTGCACTGGGACGGTAGGCTAATTGATTAAGTTAGTGGGATCATTGACAAGAAGGCTATATAATCTGTCAGGGAAGTTAGCTATAATATTTAAATGGGATACAAACAAATGTGCAGTAAGTTATAGAGATTCATAAATTTACAAATGTTCTACTAATATGATTACAGTAAGAGCGTTACGAAGGTTGAGATGGACTTATCAACAAACGCGTATCTTTTTAGTTGATAAGCACTGAGCCGACTGGATAGTCCATGGGACAGAGAAAATGTAGGTTCGGGGATTGGTTTAAGAGTGATCTAACGGTTTTCGGCATGGGCAGTTCGTGGGCTGAAAATTGCAAGCCAGGATTAATGGTATCGCCATCGAGTTTTCGGGTTCGCTAAGCATTATTATTGTACATGAGAAGCGAGGGGATGGTTGACTGGAAGATAAACGTAAGGAAGAAAATAGTTGGGGGTGCAGTCAAATAAAAACACTAAATAAGTGGTTACTTATTTAATTATGTGCCGACGTTTTGACCCACTTTGTGGGTCATCTTCAGGGCTAAGAATGAAAAACAGACAACATAACAAAACTATAAAAATACATTGTAGACTAAGTATATGATAAATTAGAAAAAATATATATGTAGAGAGGTAGAAATTTAGAACAAAAGTGAGGGATATATATGAATAACGTCATTTATATATATATTTTATTCATATATATCCCTCACTTTTGTTCTAAATTTCTACCTCTCTACATATATATTTTTTCTAATTTATCATATACTTAGTCTGCAATGTATTTTTATAGTTCTGTTATTTTGTCTGTTTTTCTTTCTTAGCCCTTAAGATGACCCACAAAGTGGGTCGAAACTTCGGCACATAATTAAATAAGTTACCACTTATTTAGTGTTTTTATTTGACTGCACCCCCAACTATTTTCTTCGTTACATATATTGTTATTGTAATTATTTTTTTATTACTAAACTGCAAGTACTTCAAACAGAAATATGGTTTCTATTATTACCTTCCTTCTAGAAAGAGTGGTATCTTTTAATAATTTTCTTCATTTTTTTAAATCTCTGAGATGGGTTTTTATTTATGTTGGATTATTCTTTTTATATTGTTCTATCTATCTATATATCTACGTGGCGCTACAACCTCTAGTGGATCCTGACCTCTTCAATGAGCCGCCACCATTCGGCCCGATTTTGTGCTGCCGCTGTCCTGATCCGTAGAAGGCTCCTTGCGCCCCCAGCCACTCCATCTACCCATCGAAGCCTTGGCCTACCAGTCCATCGTGTACAGTGAAGGGCGGTGTCCACTACTTTTCTAGGAATTTCTTCCACTTCCATCCTTGCGACAAGGGCAGCCCAACTGTTAATTTTGTTCTGGTTATCCCAATTTACAAAAATGTAGCCGCCACAAATTTTTACGCTCAGCTGTTACATCTCTGTAAAGATTAGGATATTAAGCTGTTTATCAAACTCGGACGTCTGAAATGGGCAAGGCGTATTGGACGAACGAGGAGTAACAGTGTCTAAAGGTTCCTTGATGAAAATATATTTGAACTTTGACAAGTGGTTAGACCTCGCCTGCGTTGGGTGGATTGTGTGGCTGCGTTTGCGCAGAAGATCTTGCGTTTGCGCTGTGGATCAGAAATGTGAGTGCAGAAGCACTATAACGAGAAAAGCCTGGTTCTTTACGAGTTATAGCCCAACCAAAAAGAATACAAAATGGAACCTCGAGTTGTTTATGTCATTTCCTCTGGTATAGTTCTTTAAAAATTGAAGTTTAAGATTTATGAGTTTAAAAAATATGACTTAAACAAAGACGTCCTTTTTTTAGGTTAGTAAGCGCTTGTTGTAATGCACTAAGTGGCTATGGTGGATGACGTACGGGCTCTTGCAGGACTGCAATTTTTTTAAATATCGTTTATTGAATATCTTGAAAGTATATAAATAATCGATTTATCAATAAGGTCGGTAACATGATTTTTCTAAAATATTAAATATTGCTAATAACTGGGGTTCGCATTACAGCCATATTTTATTCTTTTAAAACTGGCTCTTAGAAAATTAAGAATTTGAAAAACGGAACGCTCAACAGAGACATCAAATAAATGTTAATACATAAGTGGAAAAAATTCCAACTAAAAACTTGGTTTTTAGTTGGAATTTTTTCCACTTATGTATTAACATTTATTTGATGTCTCTGTTGAGCGTTCCCTTTTTCAGTATATATTTTCTGGAATAACCATAAGTCCACTGGTTTTTTATAAATTCTCTTTTTTTCTTGAACTTTTACTTTGATTTTTTCATGTTTTTTTGTCTTCTGTTCTTGTCTTGTTTGTTACTATTATTTATTTTATTTTGTTTTCCTGTTGGGTTTTTGGGCTTTGGTGAGTGTATATTGATGTTTCAAATCTGGTGTATTTATCAGCTGTTTTTATCTAACCTTAGCCAGCTGGGAATCTAGTAACCTTCCCTATGATTCAGTAGTTGCATTTGAGCCTTGGAGGTGGTGGGATGTGTGTTTTTTGGGTGCATTATTCATCTTTTGGTTTGCTATTATTCTCTTTCTGCCCTGAGGATGCCTGAATAGGCGAAATATTGGACAGGCATTTTTAATTTCCTGTTTTAGTTTAGAGACTTAAGGTTTTTAGTTGGAATTTTTTCCACTTATGTATGAAAATTATGAATATTCCGTATTATTTATATAATTTTTCTCTTTACAAATAATTTGAATATTCATTGGCTGCTTCCTGGATCATTGAGTTCACTACCACAGTACTTGTATTACCTACAAGTCTGCTAACTAGCAGATTTAGGAAACGTGGTTACTTCTGGGTAGTTTAAAAGAGCAAAAAAAAAAAATTATTCTTCCATATTGTTACGCTCCCATACGTGAGATAGATGACAACCCAACCTGGCAGGCGGTGCAAGGGATCGCTTTATCATGGCACTCTGCCAACAGCGAAGAGCTCAACCATTGAGTCCATAACTAAATTAACAGCCCTTGGTTCCTGACTATAAATGATCTTGTTGGAACGGACAGCCCGGGTTGTTTTTTGCAATATTATTGTTTATTCACTGACTGATAACAGCTGGAACGGCAGACATTTTGTAAGCACTTTGTCTTTATGATTCGTAATAAACAATTCAACCTGACTAAAATTACAAAAATAAGCATTGTACGATGAATGTGAATATAGTATTTGTAGTTTGATCAATTGAATACAATTGGGGTCACCTGTGGTGTAATGGCTAGCATAACAACTTACTATGCTCATAATTACGGGTTCCCAGTCCGGCAAGTTTCCTTAATATTTTTATTTTAAATCCAGCCATATACCAGGGGATACATGTGGGATAGAAATTATATGATACAACTAATATTGATGTGTTAAGTAATTGAGTATGTCAGTAACAAACCACGGGTTTGTTTTCTTTGTAGATTGTACATTTCTTATATGTTTTTAATTAAAAATAGTTAAAAGTAAGGAAGAAAATAGTTGGGGGTGCAGTCAAATAAGACAATAAATAACTGGTTACTTATTTTAATTACGTGCCGACGTTTCGACCCACTTTGTGGGTCATCTTCAGGGCTAAGAAAGAAAAACAGACAAAATAACAGAACTATAAAAATACATTGCAGACTAAGTATATGATAAATGAGAAAAATATATATGTAGAGAGGTAGAAATTTCGAACAAAAGTGAGGGATATATATGAATAAAAAATTACAGAGAAAATGTACACAACGGTGGTGATGCCAAAAATATTTTTTTACAAAGATAAAGGAAGGAAGTAAACAGAAAGTATTTAAAAAGAGAAAATATAAACATCAGATAATAGACTCCTGGGGAGTTTACATAAGTAAAATGAAAGAAGGTATAGCCAAAATGATATTAAAGAGTAAATAAAGGAAAAATAACAGTAGCAAGTCAAGATATAAATATAGAGTATAACAGTTTTTAAAATGCATACATATAGTATGAAGTGGTATAAATATATGACATAAATATACAAGGACCGTATAGAAATATAAGTAACAATATGGTATGAGCATGGAAATAGAATGAAATAGATGGAAATAGAAAAAATAGTTAAGAGTGAACTACCTATGTACATCGACTCTATTATTTTTTATGTGTCGAAAGTAATTTAAAAAATAATGCATTTTGTTGACTATTAGCTAAACATAAGTAAATTAAAAATATGTCTGAATTTTTATTTTTATGTTGAAAAATAAGAGAAGAAATATTAACAGATACATTCAAAATTGGCAATTTAAGCAATCTGAAAGAAAATTATTTTAAAAAGGGAATCCGATAATGTTACTTATTTATGATTTGTAGGGTTCTATTGGTTAGCACAGGACCCTAAAATAGCCAAGATTGCGGGTTCGCAGCCCGGCCGGTTTTTTTAAAGATTTTTTAAGGGGAGTAAAAAATCCTTCGGAAGGAACGTAAATTAGGGGTATTAAAGATCTCTAGCAAAATTAAAATTCGATAGGCCAAATTTATGGCTTCCACTGTAGCATCTTTCGATTAGCCATAGCTGTAAAAAGTGACCTTAAATGAAACAATCAAGTGAACAATATTTGTTTGAGTCATATCCATGATATTTGAGATGAAAGAAGTTATTTTCTTTCTTTTTTGTGCGTCATTATTTCCTTGCTTGAACTCTGAATTCCTACAAATAGGCTCTTTAAATTGGAGGTATTTTACCTTTTATTTTTAAGTGGAATATTTATGTTTTTTTTAATGAGGTGAAATCTGTTTTTCAAGATATTTATTTTCTTGAAAGTTGCTTCAAGGATTTTTTCTAAAGTACTTAAGAAAATTGGATGGAAGTTGGTTAAGATAAATCTTAAATTTTATTAAGTTCTTGTTTCAAATGCGAGATAACAAAAATTATAAAAAACTGTACCACAACAACCCGTGAAGAGTCTTTGGTTCAGTACATGGCAAATACTGGTATTTTGGCCTAAAACCTGGCCAAAAATATATTGGCTCTTGTTTCTCGTCATATGGGTTTCAAATTACTAAAAACCTATTTCGGAAGACGACAGAGTGAAGGTTAATCAATTTTACGGAAAAAAAAAGTTTTTGTAACATTATTATATTTGTTTTTATTATTATATATTTATATTCGTTAAGTCATTCTTTGTTCTTATCAAGAAAACCAGCTTCTGTGCTATTAAATGCCAGCCATTTTCGTTTATAAACTACTTTAAACACCTTAATAGTTTTTTGAAGGTTTTCTATTTTATCGCGGGGACAGTTTGTTATATCCAATAATTTAACTAAAGCTCCAAGTTTTCCGTCAAGCCTTCGTTTAAGGTTCCTCTAACTATCTCGTGCAGCTGTTTTCTAGTCATAGACATGACGGAATGACCAATATCTAGAATAATATAAACACATGTTATTTAAAATCGCAATGAAGGGTGTGTTTTAGAGGGTATTAATTTCTGTAATGTGAATACTTGTGACTCTTTTTGATGGCTAAAGTTATAGTATTAGGTATGTAGGTCTGATGCTGTTGCGGGGAGTTGCATACATTCAAAAATACAAATGTTTGCGAAAAGACATGAAAAAAGTCAAATATGTTTAGGGAGATAGTTATACTACTAGATATGTCTAAATAAAGTTTTAAATACGATAAATTCTTACCATTTTTTTTTTTGCTGAAATGACTTTTAACATAAGAAAACAAAAAGCGAAAATACGGTTTTTTATGAAATGTCCCGAACATAGACGTGCGTAAACAGCGAGTTAGGTCCCGACTGGTGGTGCGGCGTACTTGGGTGTTCAATCCAGCTAACGGGTTCGTCAAAACATGGGCATGTTATCTGCTTGCTTTAGGCCACAATCCTAGGCCTGGAGTGAAAGTAGAAAAAATTTATTTTTGGCCATGTTTTAGATCAGAATACCAGTCTGTGGAGGGTGGAAACTGTACTGTTTCTAAGACTACGGCTGTGGGGATACTTGATTTTGCCTAGATCACTTTCAACCACTATATTTTTATTTTTAAGTACTAAGAGTGGTAAATTATATGTCAATGATAACTAAATTAAAATTTATATATGATTTTTGAATACTAGAAAATTTTTTTTTTTAAGTTTTCTATGTTCCATTGCTTTTTCGTGTGTAGATATGAAATCACTAGTTTCTTGGACAAACGTTGTACAGTTAGGTGATTTGTGAGAGATGACGTTGAAGCGCCAGGTTTTCCCTCAAATTAAGGGTGTCCAATTTATAGTGGCAGGGTGAGCACCAGCAGTCTCTGCAGGTCTCATTGGGTGGATTGATTATTGATTAAATAATTTTTCTGAAACAGAACCCAGAATCTCCACATAGCAACTCTTCCAAAAAATATTAAAATAAATATTATTTCTTCCAATACTATCTATTTAAGTTTTAGCGATATACGTCGGTGATTTTATATATTTATTTAGTTACTTACATAGAAGTTTTATGTACTCTCTCTCTCTCTCTATATATATATATATATATATATATATATATATATATATATATATATATATGTATATGGTTATGCTTTCAGATTATATGGATATGCTAAGTTCCTGTAATGTAATTAAATATATTTCTAGAAACATCAGGCACTGAGTTGCCATGCCGGAATCCTGGTTCCATTCCCGCTGCAGGCCATGATTTGTATTTAGTCTGTTTGCAGCGGGAGATGGATCATATAAGATCTAGGACCCTTCTGGGGCCCACCCAGCCTCTATAAAATATTATAAAAATAGGGTATTAAAAATAAGGGGGAAAACTTTGACGGTTAAGCGTGACCTTGGACAAGTCACCTCCTTGCAGAACCGTTGTCCGTGAAACAGCACAGTCTGTACCATGTACTGAACCCCAGACCCTTCAAAATATATATATATATATATATTGTTACGGTCAGAGAGGGAAGAAGGACCGGCTGAGAGGATTAGACGAGCTGTGGGATTAAGCGGAAGGGACCAAAGAACGGCGTAGAGCTTTCTGGATCGGCCTTGATGGGGCCTGGACGGTTCTCGATCTTGTTCGGAGAAGTGCCCCACCCGGACCTACCTTGCCTATATAAAAATGCCAGCTGTTTCGGCCAGTGAGTATCAGTCTATAGTAAGTGAGTAATGCTGTGACAGTACTGTTGTGATAGTCCGTGTGAGGAACAGTGACAGTGATAATTAGTGGCCGTGTAATAAGTGTAATAAACTATGTGTCAGTTTGTCACATTTGGAGAGTCTTACGGTCGGTGGACTTTGATTAGCGAACTGTAAGTCTTAATTTGTAGTTATAAACTATAGTGTATTTGTACAAATTTAGGTGAATAGTTAAGCTATTTAGTTGTAGTAATATCTTATATTATTTGTATATTATTTTAGTAATCAGATAACAATTAGGCCTAGTTTATAATCTTTAGAATATTGTTATTGTAAATTGATATTATTTTAATAATTTAATTGTTTTAAACAATCTCATTGTATTCTTTTTAATTTGTTAATAAATATTAGTATCTTGAATTTTGTAATAGTTTATATATATATATATATGTGTGGTTATGCTTGCTTTGAAGCAAATGAAACAGATTCATTCAATTTTCAGATTGCTAATTTCTTGTAATGTAATTAAATCTATTTCTGGAAACATCAGGTGCTAGAGACGAAAAGGGTCGGGTTCAGTGCAGGAGGATATTTTATAATTAATATACGGTTTCTGCTTTGACAGGTCGGGGTATGGATACCCTTCAAGGAGTGCCCATGAGTTTGCTTCTCTCGTGTTATTATAATTAAACAATAATAGATTATTATCATGTTTTATCCGATACCCATGAAACCTACCTCATTATCTAGTGTAATCTGATCTTATCATTTGTATCGTTTGAGTTATTTGTGTGTGCATTATTAAATTATTTTCCGTATTGTTTATTTTATTTAATTCGGTGGTTTTGTCTTATTACTGTTTTTATTCCCTTAATTGAAAAATAAACAGAATAAAAGAAGGAAAAGCCATGTTTAAAAGGAGAAGGTATAAAATACTTCCATAAATTCGGAATAACTCCAAAGATGAAATTATCTGGAAAAATCATCAAATGTGTTTCAACTGGAGATGGAAATGGAGATGTTTTTGTCGAAAGTGTCGAGAAAACATTTACATAAGAAGAGGAACGTGGCTAGAGCCGGTTAGAATTTGCATTTAATTATTAAATTTTGTATATTTTAATTTATAGTAATGTGAATAAGAAGGTAGGTGTTATCAGTACAAGAATTATCAGTGTTGAGGTTATAAACAATGGTGGTTATTAGTCCCTGGATACCGGCTAATACACAAGTACCCAAATCACCTTTCTGCACAATCCTTGTCCTAGAAGCAGCAACCATGTGTGTTACCTTATGCCTTTCATGGGTTGTAGTTGTACAGTTTTTTTGTTTTTTGAAAAATAAAAAATGGTAGATACCAGTCCCTGGATACCGGCTAATACACAAGTACCTTGTAATATTATACTGCAAGTGTTCCTGATCCGGAGTCACGGCGGTATTCTCATTGCCGGAACCTTGAATGTGATTTAAATGTAATAAGATTTGTTTAAAGATCGATTATATAAGATTTGTTTGAAGATCGATTATATAAAAATAAATTAAATTTATCATCTTCACAGTTGTTTTGATAATAAAACAAAAGTGTTTGATAATGAAGGAATTCAGTTAGAGCTTTAGTCGGTGATCTTTTGTAAATGCAGGACAATGTATTCGGGACCATTGCGATGAAATAAAAAGAGTTCCAGCTATTGAATAATAATTGGAGAATAATTTAAACGATAGGCGGATAGAATCCAGCGCAGTTTGGCCTAATCAATATGTCAACTGGCCCGGTTAGTTTATAACTGTTTTTGTCCTGCTTTTTAGTCTAGTAGCTAATTTGAAAGTTGTAGCTTTATTGATATTGTTACGGGCTACTGGGTGTAAAATGAATTAAACTATTACTAAATTCAAGATACTAACATTTATTAACAAATTAAAAAGACTAGAATGAAATTATTTAAAACAATTAAATTATTAAACTAATATGAATTTACAATAAAAATATTCTACAGATTATAACCTGGGCCTAATTGTTATCTAATTACTAAAATAATATAAAAATACTACAAGATATTACTAATACTAAATTACTTAACTATTTATCTAAATTTGTACAAATACTATAAAATTACACTGTAGTTTATAATTAAAAAATAACAGTTACAGTCCTCTAATTAAAGTTCACCGACCGTAAGACTTTCTTAATATGACGAACTGACATACAGTTAATTACACTTACTTATTACTTATCACACTGTGACTGGCTGACACTAACTGTCACTGTCACTCACACGGACTATCACCGTTCACTGTCACAGGAGTCAACAACTTTCCTACTACTTTTCTACAGACTGATCCAGCTGGCCTTTTATATAGGCAAGGTTGGTCGGGGTGGAGACACCTAGAACATTCCATGAATTGTCTCGCCAGGGCGAGATGGCTCTCGATCTTTCTAATCTTATAATCCCTTCAGTCGTCCTAATCCTTCCGGGCCTTTCTCTCGTAGCTTGGAAGACACTTTTTGTATGAGCTTTAAACTTTACTGTGGGATGGCGGAACGGGTACTGTTTAAGGCAGTTGAAGCCAGGGTGCAGCTCACAACAGAGCTGCCACCTCGGTATCCGATAATAGGTACCTATCCGATATTCGGCAACGTTCCCCTACTCAATTTTTTTTGTGAACATGGTGTGTTCTCGGACTAATCAGCTCCCTGCATACCCGCTTTCTTAGAAACAGCACAGTCTCTTCTAGGTACTGAACACAAGACACTTCATGGGTCGTGGTGGTACAGGTTGTTTTTTGTAAAACTATAAGGACCGTAACAGAGACCATAGACTTCTTATTCCCCGAATTATTTCTACCTTTGAATGGTTTGTGTTCAATTTGTATCTGTAAACTCTCTATGTTTCCCTAGTAAATATAGTTAACAATGGGAAAAATAACATCCATTTCATCTTCAAAAAGCTAGTGATGTAATAATTCTCTTATACGAGAGACGGTCACCTGTGGTACTTCTTAAACTCTTTATTACTACATATTATACAATCAAATAGTTCAATCAAGTACAGTTTATAAATCAGAATACATTCTAAGAATAGAATGTATTTTATTTTCTTGGAATATATTGGAGCCTACAGGTGTGTGCAAGTACTTGGTCCTCAGTGTTGGCCGATCTGTGAACCGACTCGTACCGAACTAAGTTTTACATTTATTAGTTAGGTATGGTATTACTTCACGCTATGTTTCAATTATTATAGTTTACTATCAATGAAATCACTGCAGTTTTCATCCCATTAGTAAAAATAAGATAATAATTTACTTCTTAAATAATTAATACTTATTGGAGGATGGAAATAGTTGGGGGTGAAGTCAAAAATGTACACAATAAATAAGTTTCCATCCTCCATTAGTACTTACAGACAACGAATTTCTTCTCTAACATTAATACTTATTATAATTTATTTTATTTTATTTGTAACTAATTTTTAAATATTTTTATTTGAAGACCCGGGTTCGAGTCCCGGTCTTGGACATATCTTTTCTTTTCAAAAAAATACTTATTGTTTGATTAATACTCTGCAGTATGTATAATGGCTTTGAAGGTTTTTATTACTACATATTACGAAAGTAAATGATTAAATAAAATGTGATTTGTCAATTAGTATATATTCTAAAAGAAAATATTATATTTCCTTTACTTTGAACATTGGGCCGTACAGGTCTGTGCAGGTTTTTACCACTGCTTCGTTCTAGACCGAGAATTTTTACATTTATTGGTTACATATCCAGTTTATTTAATCTAAGATTTAATTATTTTATTTATAAATCGAAGAAATTAAAACTATTTTGATCTTGGCACTAGAATTGAGGTAATCATTCATGACTTAAATAATTTATATTTCCTGTTTAATTAATACACTAAAGATTCTGGAATTATTTTTAAGCTATAACCTAAGGAGATATTAGCTTTTTATTACGACGTCTTATGAAATTAAATAAATGTTGTGATTAAATAAATTATTAACTATAAACAATGATTAAATAAATTATTTAGTTATTAATTATAATCAGAATATATTCTGACAAACCATCTAATTTTCTCTGTTTTGATCATTGGACCCAACTATGAACAGGTTCGTACCATGACTTCGTTCTCAGTGTTGGCCGATATATGAAGCGATGAATAGAGTAGTAATTTCCAAACTACACAATACATGTATATCACAGTTATACAATTTTAGCAAGGAGTAGTTCAATTAAATGAACAATTATAAATTGTAAAACGCGGTTTCACCCGCCTTAAAGAGACAATGTATCTCCAAAATTTTCTTTAAGATTATTTGTGTCTATATTTGATCAGAAGAAATATCAGTTTGAATTTTTCACATGTAAACTAATATTTTTTCGTAAGTAGGAAACAAGTCGGGGGGGAAAAAACAAACTATTTTTTTAGTTTTTTGTTAATTCATTTTACGTCACTTAAAGCTGATATTGCTAATTGGACGATGCTACAGTGGGAGCTATAAATATTGCCTATCCAGGTTTTATTAGGATAGGGATTTTTAACGAGTACCTGACATCGCACAGGCTCGGTACCACTGTTTAACATCCCTTCCGAAGGACGGCATAACGGATATATTTGGTTGTTGTGCTAACCACTAGACCACAAGTCGCCCCCGATGGAATATTTTTTCATAATTAGGAAAGGAAAAAAACCCTGTACCACTACAACCCGTGAGGGATCTCGGGTTCAAAACATGGTAGAGACTGTACGGTTTCATGGTTCTGCAAGGAGATGACTTGTCCTAGGTCACGCTGAACCACATGATTTCCCCCCCCCTTATTTTGCGTACCCTATTTTTATAATATTTTATAGAGGCTGGGTGGGCCCCAGGAGGGTCGTAGATCCTATATGACCCATCTCCCGCTGCAAACAGATTAAATAAAAGTCATGGCCTGCAGCGGGATTCCAACCAGGATTTCCGGCATGGCAACTGAGTGCTCTACCACTGAGCCACTCCGCTCCCTAGGAAAGAAAAATAAAGAAAATACGAAAAAATACTTCTTTCTTAGGAGTCATATGGTGAAACTACAGACTAAAAAAAGTTATGTATATATTTCGTTTTTCTGAAATAAAAATATTACGTTGTAGAGAGTTATGGAATGTATTCATATTTAGGGAATTAGGAAATGTCATTGACTTTATTGACCAGCTCGTTAAGAACTACTAAAAGAAAAATAGCTAAATATCGATTTCAACTTAAGTGCTACGGAGGAGGTCGCCCTTAATTTTTCTCCACGGCCTGCGTTTAATCTCTGTTTAGGTATGGATTTATTCATGCCTTTCTATGCTCATAATGGATCTTTCACAGAATTTCTTCTTATACATGCATGCTAATACTACAAGAGGCAAAGCGTAACAAATGTTTGGATAGTTATTTTAGTTCTTATCATCTTAATAAGCAATTGTTTTTATCAGGCTTAATAACCTTTTAACCTCACCGAACTTATCACTCCCCCTCGAAGTAATGATTTACAAGGCAGTTATTAGACCAGAACTTCTTTATGGGGCGTCTATGTTGAATAACATTTCACCAACAACTTCAAAAAGGCTCCAAAAATTTCAAAACCGTATACTGAGGCGTATAGTAAGGCACACCTCTCTACTAAGGACGAAATCAGGCATAATACACGAGACTCTCCCGACGGTAAGGGTCTTCATCACACGGAGGCATATCAAGTTCTTTGGTAGCCTCTAACACTGCAGGAACCCACTATTCAACACACTTACACCGGCAGGCCGACCTCAGCGCTGGTGAACACATGTACAGACACACAACACTGACTGAGTAAACTACTAACTATCTTTTTTTTTTTTTTAGTTTATTTATTGAAATTTACAACTGTATACAAAATACATCAAGTAAATAAAATGAGTGAATACATTGACATGAAAAGACAAGTTGAGAAACTACCCAGTGGTAGTACTCAATAAAAAGTTCAGCTTAGAAGGTCACGAGGCCATCTTCTTTTCAGACGCCTCGGAGGATTATCAGGAATTGAAGAGGTTGCGAGGTTTGAAACTAGTGGGTTTGAGTGGAAATGAAGTTTGTCATGAAAAGATTGGTATCGGATTCGGGCCAAATCAGCAATAAACGGGACGTTAAGGTCATTATGGATTACTTTGTTCGTAACAAATTAAGGAGCATTAAGGATTTTCCGAAGGATTTTGGATTGTAAGGATTGAATACGAGAGGAATTCGATGGCTTAGTGGAGCCCCAAAGCTCTATTCCGTAAGTCCAGATGGGTCTAATGATTGTCATGTATATGAGTCTCTTGTAGTTAATTGGGAGCTTAGAGCGTTTATCTAGTAAATGTTGAAGTAGCCTGAAACGGCGAGCTGTTTCTTGTCGTTTCAGTCTAGTATGAGGATTCCAAGTTAAGCGTTTGTCAAGATGTAGTCCTAAGTACCGGATCTGTTCTACAGGACTTAGAGGGATGTTATTAAACGATACAGGGGGGCAGGAAGTCGCTGGTTTACGACGGAAGGTAAAGGTGATTTGATGAGATTTGTGAGAATTTATTTTAATCCTCCAGTTTTGACACCAATTTTCAACTGACTAACTTCAATCAGAAAGAACTAGTGAGCCCCATCACTAGGCCCCCCCACTCAAATGCACCTGGTGCAGTAAAAGAGATGTCATGTATCATATTGATATGTTATTGTCAAAAATTAATAAAAGCCAAGATGCTTTGAAAAAAAAAAAGGTGTCTCTGTCTATACCGAAAGTTAATAAAAGGCTTTTAGTTTGATACTTATCAGATTGATTAAGATGACACTGCAGAATAGTAGCGGTGTGGTTAAGGTCCAGGGAAAAATGTCCAGAGACTTCCCTATTAATAAAGGAGTTAAACAAGGAGACCCTATATCTCCAGTGTTGTTTAGTTTGGCGCTTCAGAAAAAAGTAATGACAAAGAAAGCAAGAAGAAAGGGGTGTATTTATAACAACATGACCCAACACCTCGCATATGCTGATGATGTTGTTATCACAGCCAGGAATGAAAACGTGTTCTTGGAAGCATTATGGGAATAAAGATGAAACAAAATACATGCTCTCATCCAGGAAACTGTCATCCAGTGGATATCTCCAAGGAAGAGGGTGCAGTTTTTAAAATGTTAAGACATTTAAATATCTTGGCACCATTATTACAGAAGATAACAGACTGGAATATGAAATAAAGGCGAGGATTGAAAACGGTAACAGATGCTACTGGCCCCTCAGAAACGTGTTCCAAAATAGAGCTGGACCCCGTAGTCTCAAAATAAGGGTATATAAGACGATACTTCGTTCTGTCGTTGCCTATGGTGGGGAAGCGTGGGCTCTAACCAAACAGCATGAGAGATTATTGAATACATGGGAGAGAAAGATTCTTAGAAGAGTGTATGGCCCAACCAAGGAAGCAAATTGTTTCCGCATGAAAAGGAACCAAGAACTTAAGGGCTTTTTTTTGTATTAAAAAAAACAAGATTGAGATGTTTGGGGCACGTTGGACAGAATGGACATAAAAAGGCTCCCAAAGGTGATTCTGGAGGGACGTCCAGACGGAGAAAGAGGAAGAGGAAGGCCTAGAATGCGATGGCTGGACGATGTGGAAGCAGACCTTAAGCTCCAGGGGGTAAGAACATGGAGAAGAGCAGCGAGAGATCGGTCAAAGTGGAGAATTGTTGAGGAGGCCAAGGCCCTCCATGGACCATAGCGCCATGTGATGTGAAGATAATGATATATTGTAAATAAATCTTGGAGGAATACAATAAATAGAGTTGTCTAGAATTTATTTTATTATTTCATTTGGTGTATTTCAATTTCCATTAATATGACTAAGAAGATAGGTGTTATCAGTACCTGAATTATCAGTATTCAGGTTATAAACAATTGTGGGTACCGCCCCATGGATCAGGTTGTACAGTGCTGGGTTGTTATGGTGATTGTGACCTATTAGACTTTAGCATTATCGGATGGAACCAGTGGGATCTGCAGACCCTTCTGTACCTTGCCCAGCCTCTATAAAATAGGTACCCTTAATTAAGGAGGAAACTTGGTGGTAGAACGTCATCTCTAACAAATCACCTCCCTGCACAACCGTTGTCTTAGAAACATTTCAGTCTCTTCCATGAATCCAAGCCGCTTCATGAGTTGTAGTGCTGTTAGAGGTATTTGTTGGTATCTGTTACATATGCTGTCGCTTCGATATGAGTAACAAGTTTTTAATTTTTTTTCGTCCAAAATCCCTAAGTTTTGTCTATTTATTTGTTTCCTTTTTAATTTTCTCCAAAAGTACAAATTATCGGGAACTTTAGTGTAATTATCTGAAATATTTTGGTAATCATTTCATCAAGAAGAACGTTTCAAAAAATATATGTAAAAGACGTACACTAAACGCCTTTCAGTTGAATGCGACTGATACGGTTGCCATGGTACGGCTGTGTGAGAAGAACCGGGGAGGTTATTCTGATTTGTCTGTTGTTTTTTAGTTTAAAGACAAAAGTTTCGTAAATATTGTTGGAAGATAAACTTTAATTGATGCCTCTTTTTTTTTTTACAGTTAAGACTGTATAGAATAATAAGTTTGTAAAACAGTTATAGGAAATTATTGTTATAATAAAAAATATATCCACTTTTTTTTTTACAGAGAGAAACTCAGTTTAGTTTTATTTCAATTTACAAGAAATTGAGTTTGATTCAATCAACATTTTATATATATATATATATATATATATATATATATATATACATACATATATATATATAATCTGTACTTCGAAAAGTTAGTTGTAACGGTTATTTCTTGATGAAACGATTGCAAAAATCTACAATTTTAAAAAATATACGAATAAACAGTTAAAATTTGTTGTACCTCAACTCTAAAAGGCAACCTGTGCAACTGATTGTTTTGTTAATATCATTGACTTATTTTATTAAAGGGTTGGATGCTTCTTTCATTACGCTTTTAAATTTACAAATTATTTATTTATGCCCACTGTTTTATTTGCCAAATTTCCATACGTTCAAATGAACTGTCAGATGAAGTTTTATAAACTATTAATTGTTTTACGTAAGATGAAAGATTCAGAATATTTCGATAGCAGTGAAAGGCAAGGGAAATCATGGGATTATATGAAAATGGGAGGTAATCCATATCCATGAAGAATGTATAAGGGATGACATCGATTAGGCCGTGGAATTCTAGAACAGAGGAAGGCCCTCTTTGCTCTAAAGAAGAAATAGTTCTTTCAAGTGATCATTTAAAAGTTCAGATTTGTAATTTTTTCAAAGTATGATACCGTCCTCCTTCATACGTTAAGTTTAGATGTTGTGTGTTTTGTTATTACGAAGTTTCATTTCTGGTTATAACAATTTTAATTTGGTTTTGGTTTAATAAATGTGAAAAAAACTACGTCGTTAAAACGCCGCTAATGACGGCTATAGCAGTCGTGCACATTTTAATCAATAAAAAAAAGAACAGAGCTAGTACGAAGTGTATTGACGCATAAACTTGTTAATTATTGATAGTCCAGGATCCATGGTCCATTCTTGCACTTGGTTAGTATCAAGCTGAATCTTCGTGAATAGCTTCGTTTCGATGAGACGCCCAACAATTTCCTGTGCGGAAATTCTCGATTGTGGTAGCTAACAGAGGTAGCAAGGATAAAATATGTCGATTTGATGATTCTCAAAAATGTATTACTAATTGGTTGTTTTTTTTTTTGTTAAATCTCAAGATAATTATCTAAATTATTTGAAAAATTATTTGTCCTACAAAATGTATGGTTTGATCAAAGATTCCCTTCCTTCCAACATGTATCGATAACGAGGTCATCAAAAATGATTACTAACCAGCTGATTTTTTTTTTCATTTATATTGGAAGGATCTTTGATCAAACCATACATTTTGTAGGACAAATTTTTTTTCAAATAATTTAGATAATTATCTTGAGATTTAACAAAAAAAAAACGCAGCTAGTAATGAATTTTGAGAATCATCAAATAGACATATTTTATCCTAGCTACCTCTGTTAGCTACCGCAATCGGGAATTTTCGCACAGGAAATTGTTGGGCGTCTCATCGAAACGAAGCTATTCACGAAGATTCAGCTTGATACTAATCAAGTGAAAAAATTGACATTAAACTAATATCAATTTACAATAACAATATTCTACTAAATATTATCTAATTTCTAAGATAATAAGATATTGCTAATACTAAATAACTAAACTATTTATATATAAATTTGTACAAATACAATATTATTACACTATAGTTTACAATTACAAATTAACACTTACAGTTCGCTAACTAAAGTCCACCGACCGTAAGACTCTCCAAATATGACAAACTGACCCACAGTTTATTACACTTATTACACGGCCACTAATGGTCACTGTTGCTCACTAAGCACTTATTACAGACTGGTACTAATACTAACTAACTCAACTCACTATCACTAGTAAACGATTGCTTATTACTACTGGCTTATTACTCGCTGGCTTATTACTTCACTGCTTATTACTGACTGGCGGCCAGAACAGCTGTCCTTTTTATATAGGCAAGGGAGATTGGGGTGGGGACACCTAGAATATTCCACGCAAATCCCGATGAGTCTAGTCTACCTTTTATCCCTTCCGGCTTAATCCCATTGTTCGCCTAATCCTCTCAGCCGGTCCTCCTTCCCGCTCTGACCGTAACAATAGTCTATAACAAATATAATTTTTTGTTATTCACAAATATACTATTGTTTTAGTATAACATTAAATTTTTATTTTTATTTATATTTCTCTTTGTATCTTTTACTTAAAAGAATCCTCAAAGATATGATGTTCTGTAAGTGCCACCTTACTCTGTGTACTCTGAGATGGATCCCTCCCTGTCATCAGGTTTTCGTGTGTTGAATGACTAGACGTGTAACAACCACATCTTCTCTTCTACGCAGCCTGGAAGAGGAAGTCCAGCTACTGACCGTCGCTTCGATGTTTTTTATATAGTTGGAGAAGAAACTGGAGGCTCCACTATTCCATCGAAATCCTCTCGTATTCCATCCTTACAATCCAAAATCCTTCATAAAATCCTCAATGCTCCTTACTTTGTTACGAAGAAAGTCATCCATAATGAACTTAATATCCCATTTGTTGCTGATTTATTTAGCCCGAACCCAATATTAACCCTTTCATGAAAAACTTTATTCCCACTCAATCCCTCTAGTTCAACAGTTTCAATTCCTGATAATCTTCCAAGGCGTCAGAAAAGAAGATGACTTCTTTTCTCAGGTCATTATATATCCTTCATGTTGAAAATTTCAATACATTTTTATATAAAATATTGACAACCAGAAGATTGTCTGTGAGAACAAATAAAACAAAATGACTTGAGAGGCATGGAGAAGAACAGCACCCAGCGGTACATCTCCCCTGGCTTGATTTCAATTCCTATGATAGTAGATCCCTCATCCACGTTCAATTTCAATATAGAAATCTAAAAAAATAATAATATTCTCCCATTAAATCTTTTAAAATATAAGTTGGGATATCTATTCCCATCAATCCGATACTGCTTTCTTCGCTTCCTCGATTTAGAAATAATCTTGACAAGAGATGGAAGTTTGGCAACTGTTAAGGCCAGATGAAGTAGTAACCTTATAAAGTATTATCAGTTTTAATCATAAAAAATTAAATAATTTTTTCTTAAAAGAAAGAACATTATCTTTTCTTATTTTTCACATTTTTATTTAATATAATAACTTAAACGTTTATTTCATAGTTGTTTAGAATAATTTAACTTTAAAGGTAATTTTATTTGTTTAGTATTAAGTGTAATATTTGTAAAAAGTTTGAAAACATATATTATAAAAGTGAAGAGAGAAAAACAAAAGAGAGTCGAGCGGCTTTTGTTCGCTCCGGCTAGACCGAGCAAGACAGTGTTGACGCGAGACCTTAGCCGTGCACATCGTATGCTCTAGAGGAGCCCAAAGTTGTGAGAATTTTTATTATATCATTCCAACTAGAAAACCACAAACATTTATTATTTTGTAAAAGATTTATTTGAACATTAATTTATTTGTAATCTAATAGAGTTAAATTTATCATCGTAAGATTAAATAATAATTGTTTTCTTTTGTTATTAATTAGTTGTTTATAATTTAGTTAATATTAGTAACTTTATTTTCTCATTATAAAAGCGTTTAAATTGTTCTTTTAATTTAATTAATTGTTTTTCTATTATCAAAAGTATTAGTTATTTAATTTATGAAAATTTATTTATGTTATTAGTTTAATAAAAGGTTACAATCAAAATGACATGGGATCTGGTATAATTGAATCAGACATTTATTTTCCTTATCCATTTCGGAGCTCTCATCGAAAGGTCCAATAACTATTTCGAGGTTGCTCAAACAGCATCTATTTCGTTAAACAAGCTCAGCTCTAGCTTTATTTTTCATTTCTTTTGATGGGTTTAGGAATATTAAGTACCTCATCTCATCCATACATGGTAAATCTCTGATGGTTTCCATCGCTAGCATAGGAGTTGGCTTGATTGCATGAGTAATGCAGAGGCTCGGACTTAATACACACACTTAATCAACATATCCGTTTCTCTCATTATATGAAACAGTTTTTTTTATTTAATTAATATTTTATTGTTGTTGCCTAGCAACGGCTCGAGGAAATACTTTTTGTTTAGGCTTTTTCCGTACTAGATCTGTTAAACCATAATTTTTTTTATTTATTTATTGATATTTACAACTATATTACAGTAATATAACAAGTAAATTGGCTGAGTGATACATAATGACATGATATAATGACAAGTAGAGAAACTACCCTCTGGTAGTACTCAAATCGCATGTTCAACTAAGAAGGTCACGTGGCCATCTTCTTCTCGGACGCCTCGGAGGATTATTGGGAATTGAAGAGGAAGCTAGGTTTGAAACTAGAGGGTTTGAGTGGAAATGAAGTTTGTTATGAAAGGATAGATAGCGGGTTCGGGCCAATTCAGCAACAAATGGGACATTAAGGTCGTTATGGATGGCTTTATTCTTAACAAAATAAGGAGCGTTGAGGATTTTACGAAGGATTTTGGATTGTAGGGATTGGATACGAGAAGAATTTGATGGCTTAGTGGAGCCCCAAAGCTCTACTCCGTAAGTCCAAATAGGTCGTATGATGGTCATGTAGTTGAGTCTTTTGTAATTAATTGGGAGCTTAGAGCGTTTGTCTAGTAAGTGTTGAAGTAGCCTGAAATGTCGAGCGGTTTCTTGTCTTTTCAGTCTTGTATGAGGATTCCAGGTTAATCGAAACCATAATTAAAAAAAAAAATTGGAAAATCACAAAGCCACTCTTCTTGACTTCTTTAAGCCTAACACCAAATATAGTACAGGCCTCGAAATTGAATGGAAAAATGGAATGTTTCTATTTAAAAAATAAAACAAGCTACATCTTATTTTAGGACTGTTATTTCAATACAAATAATAAAGTTGAAATATAATTTACATATTTTTGTTATAAACCAAATTTTTTTTAATCTTTATTAAAAGCCTATAATTAACAAAGTTTATTTTTGGATTTTTTGTAGTAATTTTTTACATGTTCCATTTCGATTGCTCATAAGTATTAGCTCATGTTGACAGTCATCTGTTGTAAATCTATTGACTTGATGGTAATTGCTTAGACACATCAAAATGCGATCACCATGAGGTACGTTTTTGATGCGTAGTATTCCAGGATATTTTCATCACCAAAATTATAAATATACTCTATACTAAAACAGATAACTGATAATTTTACTACCTTTACAAATGCCAATTTAGAAGTACATTAATAGATAAAAGCCTAAGATAATAAAATAATTTTGCTTTTAATTTAGTTTAGACGAAAGGACGAAAGCATGGAAAGGTTATCTCAGATTAATCATTTGGTCACGCAAAGACACTATTTTGTGACCCTGGGACAATATTGTAATCGTTTCTTCCATTATGCAAATTTAACAATCAATTTAGATTATTTTATGCATTTTGTTTACTTTCTACTCTATTATAGTTCATAGCTTTGAAGCTTCAAAACCTATTGTTAATATAAACACTATGTAATTAAATTACTAAAGAACTAATAAAATTGAGCAAAAACACATAAAAGGAGTCGTAAATCATAAATTAGTGTACATTAAGAAAAATCCTCAGAGCGAAGCCTTGAGTCTCTAAACTGTTGGAAAACTACTAACCTTTCAACGCTCCGTCGATTGGGGCATACAGACACAGCAACTTTAATCCAAGAAATAGACAAAAGAATCGGCAAAGGAAGGTAATACACGAAGGTTATATAACAGCTGATCAGATTTGCTGCTGAAGTGTGTATCCTGATCATCCCTGAATTGTCGTAATGTTAACTCATTTGTTTTTCCAGTATTCTAGAGAGCTGAGGCTTTGCTTTTTTGGATTTTAGTGCTAATAAATATTATTATCTGGTTATTTAAAAAAAAACAACAGATTGTTCCAAGTTTAACAGTATAATATATTTATAATAATAGCATTAGGTATTAAATACATTATGACTTACTCGGAAACTCAATAAACTTCGCTATGGGTAGTAAAGGCGATTCTTCAACTTACCTAAAACAGTTTAAAAAAATAAATCAGAAATTTTTTATTCCCAGATAAATAAAATGTGGTTTTTATTTAAACAACAATTTTATAATCTTAGTAGTAAGTGCAAGTAATTTTATCTTAAAAAAAAAACGGGCTTATTAGGTTTTGTAAATATATACATATACAATGCTTTGTCCTGAATGACTGACGGATCAACGCACAGCCTAAACCGCTGATCGTAGAGTACATATATAAAATGTACATCGTACAGTACAAGAGATACCTCTCCGTCCTATCTTCAATTCTTCTTAAAAATTTTCAAACCCAAAGGGGCTAAGGAAAAAAAAACATAAAAAAAAAGTTCACTCCTCGCTGTTACCGTACAAGTGAAACCATTATACCAAGTAATCCTTTTCAATCAATTCAATAACATTACATAATAATCCTTTACTGACACAAACAAGTTCTGTCCGTCCCGTTTGTTAATCAGGCTCAATGTATGTTTCACGGCTGTGCTGATCCGTCTGTGATGAAATTTGAATTTGAAATCTCAAGCCTGGGTAAGGACATAGACTATTCTTATCAACACACCACACAGGCGAAGTTTATATAAAACTGTAACCTGATTGACTAACTCACCCAGCGGTCAACGCACAGCAGAAACCACTGAACTTAGCATCTTGAAATTTGCAGATAGGTTCTTTGTATAGCTTAAATGAGCACTAAGAAAGGAATTTGGACAATTCCAACCCCAAGGGTTTCCCCCATAATATAATAGGGGTTCAAACATTGTATGGAATCCGTCAGTTTTGAAGTTAGGTATCTGAAATTTCGGATGCCCGAGTAACTTATAGTTTAAAAAAAAAATTAAATTATCCATTTAAAATGATCTGTCACGAAACTTAATGTGGCAGACTAAATTCCACGCGATCGAAGCCGTGGATAAAAGCTAGTATGTATGTACTGGTTAAAATTGTTGAGACCAAATTATTACTTTCTATGACCAAGTTCGCGATTTCACAGCCCAGCAGTTGGCCCGAGGATTTCTGAAATGGAGAAAAAACTTGACTACGCCATCCTTTGGAGTGGACGTAAGATGTCGGTCCAGAGATATGCGGTGTCTGTTACTATTTTAAGACCCATGTCCTAATTTTAACCTGGATAGGCAAAATATAGGAGTCCCACTGTAGCATCGTCCGATTAGCCATAGATGCATAAAGTGATGTTAAGCAAATAAATAATAAAGAAACTGAATAAACACAATCTTCGATTTAATCAAGTATTTGATTTAGCGTATTGAAGTCATGTTTCTATCTCAGATCGAGGTATACTTTATGACGGTTAGTGTGAGATGTGATATATTTCAGTTTCCTGAAAGTGTGTTCTGATGGAGACGTAACTTAACGTAACAGTTCGTATCGGAATTTTAGATACTTAAGGTTTTTCCTTGTGGATTTTTACTTTCCATTAAATTAAATGGACGTGTATTTTGAAATAAAGGAAATACTTACTCCACAGAAAAAGAAAAAGTGCTGTTTATATCAACAGAAAAAAAAATTCGATTTATAATGTCAGGTACCCGTTTAAAATCTCTATTCTAATTAATCCTGGATAGGCAAAATTTAGAGCTCCCACTGTAGCATCTTACGGTTAGCCATATCAGCATCAAGTGACGTTAAACTGATTAAACCTACAAATCAAAATATGTAAGTTGGACAACTGGGATTAAGTTCTTTGTCAAACTTAACTGACTGGAAATTCGACTTGTTAGCACCCTCTATTAAGTCTATTAGAATTTTATCAAAACGGATCAAATGTTTTGGAATAAACTTGCCAAAAGCCTCCTCCTGACTTTTAACTCTTCACATACGTATGAGTACTTTATCGTCTGGAAAATTGGTGAAAAGCTCTATGACAAAGATAATTTTATTTAAGCGTAATTTAGAAAGTATTAATTTTAAGATGTTATGTGTTTAAAGTCATAAGAAAGATAATTCAATTGCCCCTAAAAAACATCTATAATGCCGGGCCCACATCAAACCGACAACAAACCAGCAACGCTAGAAAACTGCAAGTTCTCGAATACAGAAACAAATTGTCAAGTGTTGTCCACATATACGAAAACAATAATTATCATTAATTTTTCAACTTTGTGATCGAATCTGCTATAATGTGGCGTCCTCGAAATTTCGCTTTACGAAGGAACCATGACTAATTTATTATGGCAGCTGGTTTAGTATTCTTAAACCAAAAAAATTAAAAAGTTATTGAGTTAAACCGAGCTTAAAGAACCGGGAAAAAAACTATGTTGAAGAATTACTGGGAAAGTTACGACAATTAGTGAAAAAATGCGATCTAGCTTTAAAAACTTAAAAGAGCAGTGCTGATCTTGAAAATTTAATACAATTTATCGGACCCTCGATACAGAAGAAAAATACAAATTTTCGAAATGCCATTGGTGTATCAGAACTTCTTGTCGAGCGCGTAGACACTAGACTTGACTAGACCAACAGAGTTGCCAAAAACGCAGACAAATCATCAACACTTTGATCTTTACCGACAGCCGCCGGGAAAATAACAATTTGTTGAAAACACCAACAAAACAAAATAGTTGCCTGAATGTCTTAATTTTGTTTGATAATTGTTGGGAAACATTGAGTTGCTGTTTTGTTGCTTTGGTGTGGACCCGGCACAATGATATATTTTTCTTACAAGTCGTCCACCGTTTGTTAACTCTAGGACATTGATTGGGCAGGGAGGTGATTTGTTTGACTACACGCTCAACCGCCAGGATTTTTCTCCAATTTAGGGTATACACTTTACAGAGAATGGGTGAGTCCCAGCATGGTATGTAAATCCCACAAGATTAGCAACCCAACCTTCAACTCTACACTCTAACTAACCTGCTCTCTCACTTCTTTCAAAGAAAAAAAAATTATACTATTTATTCATGAAGTAAAAATGTATTTTCTTAGCTTTTAGATTTTAGGTCTAGGTTAGCTTATTAATAATGGATATAATTCGCCAGTTTCTGCGAAGAAATTACATCGCATGTTCGGAAACTAGCGGGCTATTATCTAAAGAGGAATTTTTTTACGGAATGAAAACTAGGTCGCTTTCGAAAGGAGTTCTGAATTAACTCGGAATATTTTAAGAGAAAAGTATCTTAAGAGTGAAATCTGCTCTCATCTTATCTAGTGAAGGATTGTGATTGACAGAGATCTTGAAATTTTTTATTTATTCCTGGTGCAGAAAATCACATTCAATACATCACGGTTTTTGTCTATTGCTTACTGAAAATGAACGAAAGAAATTTAAAACTGCGTTAAATATTACGGATGATTTGTTTGTTTGTTCATTTAACGCCACTAATCGGACGATGCTACATTGGGAGCTCTAAATTTTGCCTATCCATTAGGATAGGGATTTTTAACGAGTACCTGATATCGTACATGCTCGGGATCCCCGTTTAACGTCCCTTCCGAAGGACGGCGTAACTAACGATTTTTTACTCCCTTTAAAAAATCCTAGGGCCACCTGCCGGGCTACGAACCCGCGATCTTCGGTTTAGATGTTTGTTCCGCTAACCCTTGGACCACAGGTCGCCCCTATTACGGATGATATTTAATGGCAAGCAATTAAATGCAAGTAGAGAAACCTACCCACGGGTAATGCTCAAATAACGAATTCACCGTAGAAGGTCACGTGTCCATCTTTTTTTACAAATGCCTCGGAGGATTATCGGGAATTGAAAAAGGTAGCTAGGTTTGAAACTAGTGGTTTAAGTAGGAATATGAAAGGATTGATATCGGGCTCGGGCCAAATCAGCAACTAATGGGACATTAAGGTCATTATGGATGACTTCGTTCGTAACGTAAGTAAAGTAAGTGACATTGAGGATTTTATATTGTAAGGATTGGATACGAGAGGAATTCGAGGGCTTAGTGGAGACTCGATGCTCTATAAATTCATACAGGTTTTATCGTAATCATGTATTGACCATTAAAAAAATGTCATTTATCCTCAATTTTTATTAAGGCTGAGAGTAAGAAGTACACATCATCACTGTCCATTTTATTTAATGCAACTTAAAAATCTAAAAGCACAAAGCCTTTAATCACTGAAATACCGTTAAAAAAAAAGTAAAAAAAAATTGACGAACAGGTAGTTGAGACATCACATGACAAACCAAAAAATTGTTTTAAATATTTTTTTTTTGAAGAGAAAAGATTTGCCCTGGCCGGAATTTGAACCAGTCTCGCCCCCCTCTCCGTGGCAGCACTCTTACCAATTGAGGTACCAGGGGTCGCCTCTCAGTCAGGACAAATCCGTTCTCTTCACCGATCCCATATCCCCGTGTTCTCACTATTTCGCGATGT
This sequence comes from Troilus luridus, assembly GCA_964056705.1. Taxonomy (NCBI): domain Eukaryota; kingdom Metazoa; phylum Arthropoda; class Insecta; order Hemiptera; family Pentatomidae; genus Troilus; species Troilus luridus. The sequence goes on from OZ057413.1 coordinate 4,274,505, forward strand.
ATACACGGGGAAGAATGTTCATTGAAAATTACTTTAATTAGGATCTTGTTGACTTACGTCATTATATTATTTTCTATTCAAAATAAAAATATTTCAAAATAACAACAATTAATAAAAAATTACAAAAATTGAAAAATGGAACGCTCAACAGAGACATCAAATAAATGTTAATACATAAGTGGAAAAATTCCAACTAAAAACCTTAAGTCTCTAAACTGAAACAGGAAATTAAAAATACCTGTCCAAATATTTCGCCTATTCAGGCATCCTCAGGGCAGAAAGAGAATAATAGCAAACCAAAAGATGAATAATGCACCCAAAAAACACACATCCCACCACCTCCAAGGCTCAAATGCAACTCTATACTGTCTATTTGGACAGGTATTTTTAATTTCCTGTTTTAGTTTAGAGACTTAAAGTTTTTAGTTGGAATTTTTCCACAAATGTTTTAATAATTACAAAAATTGTTTTCTTTATTTATAATTTTTTAAATATTATTTATATAAATTTTTTCTTTCTTTTATTCTGGTTTTAAAGGAATAATTGTTATTGGAGCTTATTCGTATTTTTTATTTATTAATTAATTCTATAAAAATAAAGACTTCATTATTATTATATTTATCGAGCTGATCTTAGATATGCATTCACGTCGGATGAAACACCTCAAGAAATCGTGCGATAGGCAGGTGGAAGCAGTACAGGGATGGAACTGCTCCCTGATTTCGACATGAATTGTCATCCAAAGGGGTCACTCATCCAGATGCTCTCTACTCTCAATGGGCCTGTTGTGGGCTTGTCATTCACAAGTGAGCTGGATTGCCCTTTTATTAAGTCTTGTGGTGGCTTGTAGTGGGCTCTAATGTGCTCTTTAACTGATGGCATGTGAAAAAACCTTTGTGGTTAACGTTACTGTTATGGCTGCTTATGTTATTGGTATCAATATTTCTAATTTTGAAGATTTGAATCTTTTTAATACGAGTTTGAATGCGTTTCAGAAATGTATAATTTATGGTAATGTTCAGGTTTTAGTAATAGCTAGATAAAAAAAACCTGTACCACTACAACCCGGTCTGGGGTTCAGTACAAGGTAGAGACTGTACTGTTTTATGAACAACGTTTCTGCAAGGAGGTGACTTGTCCTAGGTCACGCTCAACCGCCAGATTTTCCCCCCTTATTTTGGGTACCCTATTTTTATATTTTATAGACACTGGATGGGCCCCAGGAGGCTCCTAGATCCTATATGTTCCATCTCCCGCTGCAAACAGACTATATAAAAGTCATGGCTTGCAGCGGGATTTGAACCAGGATATCCGGCATGGCAACTGAGTGCTCTACCACTCAGCCACTCCGCTCCCTAAGAAAATTATTAGACACCTTATTATTATTTTTTATATATAACAAAAATTTAATTATTTTATTTAACCAAAATACGCAATATCTCAAAACAATACTAATATATCCATGTTTAAATAGCTGCATTATGGGAGTACCAAGCAAGTACTGAACTGAACTTCAATTTCTATAATAATATAGAGGGTACTTCTACTAAAAGTACAATTGCATAATTTTTTTAAAAATTTGTAAATTTAAGAAAGGTGGGAATAAAAAGGTCTTAAAAGTTGGAAAATAACCAGTGTTTCTGACGTAATTAAGTAGTTATAGAATATATAGGAAAAATTTCATTGATTCTAAATTTGCAGAAAAAATTGGTGGTTTTGCCGTACTTCCGAGGCGACGCACAGTGGAACGAACCAACGCATTTGTTGGACATTGGGCCAATTCTCTAATAACTAAATTTGTCCTTTATTTTGATTTTTAAATTATACCTTATACTTCTTCTCAACAAAATCTATAGATAAATTTATTGTGAAATCAAATCTTATATAAAAAATTATGAATTGAAATATAAAGTTTTCTAAAAACTCATATTTTTAAAGCAATCCACTGTTTGAGGTAATGCATTAAATTATTCGTGCACCTACTGGAAAAAACACACCCATAATAAGATATTTTAGGCAAATAAAACTTGGGATTATTTCAAACGTCTGGGATTTTTCGGTGAAAATTGGGTGATAAGATTAAATAATCAATTGCGAAAATCGCTCAAAATCGCCCAAAAAACTACCTTCACAGTAAATAACTAGAATGTTTGAAGTTTTTTTTCCATTTGTCGGATTCTGCTACTAGGTGCTATTTTCCGAGAAAATGATTTTTTCTTTTTATTTTATGGGCCTTGAGAATTAATTTAAAATAATTTCTGTTGATATTGGCGTCTACTTTTTGCAAGTTTTCTTTTTTTACCAGTTTTTGTTTACATTCATTTATCCGAACAACCCTCATCTAACATAATAGTATTAACAATGAAACTCAGTTTGTGTGTGGTATTTGAACGACATATGTGTAATGGTGCACATTGGTGCAATAGTCCCTACAACAAATCGTCAAGTTTTTAATTTTTGATTTATTTAATTTTTATGTCGTTATTTAAATAAAACAATTTTATATAGGCACTTACATTTATTATAATTTTGATGTATCAATTATACCTAGTATATTAACTAACAAAAGTAATTATCAATTATTTTATTAATTTTGTTTAATAATTAAATTATTTGGTTTGCTACTTTTTCCTTTGTGTAACTTTATTTAATACCTATGTATCTGTCTTTCCATAGAATACTGTATTGTACCTATTCTCGTAGTATGTAGGTACAATGTTTGATACTAAATAATCTAACATCGAAATATCAAATCTAGAATTTTTACAATTTTCCCCTAAAATGTTTGATCCTGTTTATCATATAATTAAATAGTTCCTTCAAAAAGCTTTAAACCCGTAGCAATAGCCTTATTCTAGGAGAACCAGAAGCGGAGATATTAATGAATGTCCAGACGCTCCTAACGCTAGTTCTACTGTGCGACGTAAAATGGGGGTCCCTAGCCTGTGTGAGACACTTGTTAAAGGATCCCTATCCTAATTAAAACTGGATAGGGAAAATTTAGGACTCCCGCTGTACCATCGCCCAATTAGCCAAAGTAGAATAAAGTGACCTTAAATGAACAAACGACAAATCTAAGAATACATGAAAATGTTCTTAATTTGTTTATCTCCTTCTAATCTAATGTTGATATTTCTAGTGCCCATTAGTGGTGCCAACTTGTTATTAAGAAAAACATGAAAGTATATATGAAGTACCGAACAAAGCATAATTGTCCTTAATTCTAATAATAATGAATGTCGTTGTCACTGAATGAATAATGTGGATATTTTAATGATTATAAACATCAAAATATCCATAAAAAATCTTTGGGTTAGAAAAAACAGTTCAATCTTCTTAACCTTGTCCAACACATTTTGTTTATAATTTATTTTATATTTATATAGGATGTAAATAGTTGGGGGTGCAGTCAAAAAAACACAGCAAATAAGTTGAAACTTATTATATTATATATGTAAACGTTTCGAGCTACTGTGTAGGTCATCTTCAGGGCTATGGGAAAACAGACAAAAACAGAATAGACTGTAAAAATACATAACATAGAGATACAGAAAACATAACATAATATGGAGATATAGAAAAATTGAGCGAAAAAAGTGAAGGATATATTATCAAAGGATGTATGAATATAGATGATTACATAATAGATGTATAGAAAGGTGATAATGCAAAACAAAATAAAAAGAGAGAAATGAAGTTGAACAGAAAAAATAAAATGAAAAAGATATAAATATAATGAGTATGGAAAACATATTATAATAAAGATAGAATTGTATTGTAGAGAAAAAAAAATGTATGAAAATAGAATATAAAAATTTTATATTTATTATTCTTATGATGGTGATCATTTTTAAATTTTTTATTTATTTTTTATTTTGAAGAGAAAAGATTTGTCCAGGCTGGGATTCGAAGCCGTGTCTTCTGCATTCTCTAGCACATAGAGGTTATAGGATCGGTGAAGAGAATGGATTTTCCTGGCCGTGTTACGAGCCAGCTAGCTCAGTTGTTTAGAGCTCTGCGCTAGAGAATGCAGAACACCCGGGTTCGAATCCCGGCCTGGACAAAGCTTTTCTTTTCAAAATAAAAAAACATTTTATTTAGTTTCGTTAAAAAACAAACCAAATATATGAAAGACCTGGCAGTTTATTACGAATTAAGATGCTTTACTAGTTATAAATCTTGTATCTTTAGTGGAAGCATAAATTTCTTATCAAAGCACCACCCCTTAAAAGAAAGCAATATAGTTTCGGGCATTTATTTTGTTTAAATATATAGATCATTGAAAAAAAAAATATATAACACCGAAAGTCTTGAAAGGAAATATTATTATTTCTTGCACAACGGTTGCGCCAGATCATACTCAACCGCCAAGTTACCCTGAAACTAGGGTTGCGATACGTCCTGAATTTTCCGGACATGTCCGGAAATATCGGTCTAAGTCCGGAATGCGGGGGGAATTCTAAGCCGCCTACACTATTTTCTACAATTCAGGTAAAGAAATAAATAAAAAAATCAAATCAACTGAAGATTTTTATTAAAAATCAATTTTACATTATTATTAAGAACATATTTTGTGTTGTTGTTATATTTTATGCTCCGAGAAATACTTTTTAACACTTCCGAATCGTTCATAATAGTTTTATAGAACATTTCACTGGACTATAAATCTTAAATGTTCATAACATCATCATCATCATAGTCGTCCCTCTCTACCGCTCTGCAGTGTGAGGTTTCTTTCTGTATAGCCCGGACCAGACCGTACGATCTTCTACCATTTCTCTCCTTCTATTCCATTCCAGACTTCTCTTTGCGAAGCTTTCCTTAATAACATCTTCCCAGGTACGGCGGGGTCTTCCTCTGGACCTTCTTCCTTCAACCTTAATCTAATCTTAATTTTAATTTAATCTTATCTAATTTAAATCTTAAATTTTCATAACAAATAGTAAAAAACCATTATCCAGTCTGTATATATTCTTAATTTATTAAAATTATTAGACGTTTCGACAAATTAATGTCATTTTCAATCTTTCTAAAAAAATTCTTCTGCATCAATTAACAATCATATATAACCTAAAAAAGTTATGTCACAAATCTCATAAAATGCATTTTTAATGTAGACATTTATTTATTTATATATATATATATATATATATATATATATATATATATATATATATGTGTTTTCTTTCTATATATATATATATATATATATATATATATATATATATATATATATATATATATATATATATATATGTTTCTACACATACTACATACTCTCACGGGAAAATACTGAAATTAGCTTCGTTTTCTCACAAAACGACATTAACATTATATTTAAAAAAATGTCCGGAATTTTATTCAAAAAGCAGAATTTTGTCCGGAATTTTAATTTTTTGATCTGGTAACCCTACCTGAAACCCAAGGTTAAGGGTACTTGATTCATAAAGGCTGGATGAGCCCATTAATTCTGAAGTAGTACAGTTCTAATCAGAACGAAGATAAGCCTTACCGTCATCAGAAACTTTTGTCCGGGTTAATTTTTAATTTGTATTTATTTATGCTGTCTCTTATTAAGTTCATTAGGTTTCAATTTGTTTTTTAGCAACATTAATTTGGCGTTTCATTAATTATAAAATCAATATCAACAATTTGTTGTTAAAAAAAACAACAATATTGAATCCGATGGAGAGTATTGATTCAGTACATGGTAGGGACTGTAGTGTTTCTATGATAAGGGTTTCTAAGTATCCTTCAGGAGGGTAGTACTGCTACAGGTTATTTTTTTAGATCCTCATTAAAATATAGTTATCGTTTCATCTCTAGAATTAATTCAGAATAAAAAGGGCTTTATGGATTCATCATAATAAAGTCACAGAAATAAAAGGCTTGCGATTAATTAACGCTGAGGGTATTTTTTTTTTTTTTTTTTGATAATGGAAAATATTTCTTTGATCCGCTGCCCTCTTTGCGACCCCTCATTATGATTTTTTTTTAATTTATACAAACTTTTCTCTGAAAATATTATTTTTTGGCAAGGGAATAGATGAAAGCTAATCCAAGAAGTTATTAAAAAAAAATGTTTTAAATTATGAAATTATTTTACATAATTATAATACTGTAGGAAAACCATAATGAATTTTGAATATTTTTATTTTGAAGAGAAAATATTTGCCCTGGCCGAGATTGGAACCCGTCTGCATCTTTAATGCAGTGCTCTAACCACTGGGCTACCAGGATCGTATTCAAGCCAGACAAATCGGTTCTTTTCACAGATCCTACATCCCCGTGTTCTTGCAATTTTTGGCGATCTACACAAGGGGAAGAATGTTCATTGAACATTACTTTAATTAGGATCTTGTTGACACACGTCTATATATTATTTATAATATTGGGTTCGAATTCCGGCCAGGGCAAATCTTTTCAAAATAAAAATAATCGCCATCAAAAGAACAATAAATAAAAATAAATTATATATTTATATTTATCCAAACAAATCCGTTCTCTTCACAGATCCTACATCCCCGTGTTCTTGCAATTTTTGGCGATCTACAAAAGAGGAAGAATGTTCATTGAACATTACTTTAATTAGGATCTTGTTGACATACGTGAATTTTATTTATATAATTTATTTTTATTTATTGTTCTTTTGATGGCGATTATTTTTATTTTGAAAAGATTTGCCCTGGCCGGAATTCGAACCCAATATTATAAATAATATATAGACGTGTGTCAACAAGATCCTAATTAAAGTAATGTTCAATGAACATTCTTCCCCTTGTGTAGATCGCCAAAAATTGCAAGAACACGGGGATGTAGGATCTGTGAAGAGAACGGATTTGTCTGGCTTGGATACGATCCTGGTAGCTCAGTGGTTAGAGCACTGCATGCAGACGACCCGGGTCGTCTGCATGCAGTGCTCTAACCAGGGTGCAATCTCGGCCAGGGCAAATATTTTCTCTTCAAAATAAAAATATTCAAAATTCATTATGGTTTTCCTACAATATTATAATTTTGTAAAATAATTTCATCATTTAAAACATTTTTTTTAATAACTTCTTGGATTAGCTTTCATCTATTCCCTTGTCAACAAAATAATATTTTCAGAGAAAAGTTTGAATAAATTAAAAAAAAATCATAATGAGGGGTCGCAAAGAGGGCAGCGAATCAAAGAAATATTTTCCATTATCAAAAAAAAAAAAAAAATACCCTCAGCGTTAATTAATCGCAAGCCTTTTATTTCTGTGACTTTATTATGATGAATCCATAAAGCCCTTTTTATTCTGAATTAATTCTAGAGATGAAACGATAACTATATTTTAATGAGGATCTAAAAAAATAACCTGTAGCAGTACTACCCCCGTGAAGGCTACTTAGGAACCCTTATCTTAGAAACACTACAGTCCCTATCATGTACTGAATCAATACCCTTCCTCGGATTTAATGTTGTTTTTTTAACAACAAATTGTTGATATTGATTTTACAATTAAAGAAACGCCAAATTAATCTTGCTAAAAAACAAATTGAAACCTAATGAACTTAATAAGTGTCAGCATAAATAAATACAAATTAAAAATTAACCCGGACAAAAGTTTCTGATGACGGTAAGGCTTATTTAATCTCGGATTTATCGCAGAGGGCGCTACCTGTTCCCGGAAGAAGGCGCACTAATTCTTAAAAGAGAGAGACGTGAAGGCTGCAATCTATCAAGATGTTGGAGCCGAGCTGCGGGCAGTGATGGCACTGCGAATAATTCACCCGCCTTGAAATGTTTATGATGTAATCTCAATAATTTTCCCGGCGTGAGGAAGCGGAGATTTATTTTAAGACCTTAGAGATTGCAGAAGGAATAAGAAATGACTGTTAACGGTATTATTTAGCTCTCCCAAGTAAGGCATGGGCTGAAAGAGAGAGAGAGAGAGAAATCCTTGAAACGCGTTTGTTCCATCTTCGTTCCGATTATAAATGCACTACTTTATAATAATTGGGCTCATCCAGCCTTAAGTTTCTGTTTACAAACTGACACATAGTAATAAACACTCTCGTACTCTTCATTACACTCTCGTACTGTCACTGTTCACTGATACACTATATGGGCGAGACTACTAACTGCCCCACAAGGCTGAAGCGGGCGGCATATAATGGCCCATCGAATGTTCGAGACTGCCGTAGGGAGTGGGGGTATTCTTGGCCCTTCGAGGTCCTTCTAATCTGTCTTAATCCCTTCAGCCGATCTTTCTCTCTCTCTGACCGTAACATTATTAAAGCAATGGAGAAAAAATATATAAAATAAATTTTAAATATTTTTATTTGAAAAAGAAGAGATATGTACAGGACCGGGACTCGAACCCGGGTCGCCCAGATCGCTAGTCTAGAACTCTACCAATTGAGCTATCCTGGCTCAATCAGGCTCGCTCCCCGGCCATGGCCATATCCTTTCTTTTCACTGATCCTATGTCCACGCGTTCTCGCAATTTGCGATATATACGAGGGGAAGAATGTTCTTTGAAAATTTATTTCATTTGTATCTTGTAGACTTTCGTCATTATATATTATTATAATTTATTTTATTTTATTAGTTATTGATTTTTTAAATATTTTTATTTGAAAAGAAAAGATATGTCCAGGACCGAGACTCGAACCCGGGTCTCCCAGATCGCTAGTCTGGAACTCTACCAATTGAGCTATCCTGGCTCAATCAATTGACCGGTCGTGGAGATATCTTTTCTTTTCAAATAAAAATATTTAAAAATTGATAAAATCAATAGCTAATAAAATAAAATAAATTTCTTTGAATGAAAAAAATAATGGACAAGTGAAAATAATTTTACATTTCTGTTTATTTATTATTTTTATAAATACGTGGTTTATTTTTATTTTTTGTTAGTATTTTTTTCACTATTTTTGTTTGATAGGAATAGGTAACGTATCCCGCTCAGTGTGTTGAGTCCTGAGCTGCTGTGCCGAAGGTCCCTGGTTCAAATCCGGCTGTGGTATACAAATTATTTTATCAGTCAGCCTCTATACAGTGTATATCCTTTATTTAAGATATAAAAACCTGGTGGTTGAGTTTGGTATTGGACGAATAACCTATAAATGTCCTAAAACTAATTTCATAGAGGTGCAGGTTTTTTTTTTGTTTAGTAGATTAATTAAAAAAATTGTAACTTTGTTTTTTGTTTTTGCTTAGTCATTTAGTCTTTAAGGTGTCTAATAATTTTCTAAGAAAAGTTACTTAATTATAGACTGGCGAAATATTAATATTCCCGACCTCATTCAATTAATTATTTCTGCTTTGCAAAATTTCTTCGTTACTTTGATGTTTAGAAGAAGAAAGCTAAACTAATGTGAAGTAATAAAAAAGAATCCCTTTAAAAAAATAATAAAAGCCTCAAGAGAAGGGCACCTTTAGGGTGATGTTCTGTAATAGCTGAGCGTTTTTGTAGCCGGCCCCAATTAGTGTTAGTGCACTGGTTATCCTTGTGAATAAATGTATTGTTTTTGGTATTAATGTATGAAAACGATGCAAAAAATCTCCTCATGGGCCTGTACACATTTTATATTTTTAATTATATCCGAATCATAATTATAAACTTGATTTTAATTTGTAGTTTTATTAAAGCTTTCATACAGACTAGACACGGAATCGTTAATCAGAGAGTAACGCGCCATCAAATCAGTCCGCCATTTATCAGAGCGTTTCATAGCTATCATTGCCATTAATCAAATCCGACAATTGATCACGAATTTAGCTGCTTATGCGAATCTCGAGGAGGCAATGCATAAATTTACCTAATTTACTAGAGCTGCTGCCAATCCGAAGGAGGTTATTTTAGGTGGGAACTGTTTATCTATTTGATATTATTAAGGAATCACCATTTTTCGCAAGTTTTTCTACAGAGGAATGACTCAGTGGTAGAACACTGAGTTGCCATGCCGGACGCCCTGGGTTCAAATCCCGCTCGCTGGCAGACTTTTATATAAACTGTTAGATGCCGGAATCCTGGATCCTATGGGATGTTAGGACGCCCCAGTAGGGCGTTCTGGGCCCCCCCCACTAATTATAAAGTGGGTATCCTCAATAGGAGAGAAATATGGGGGTTGAGAGTGATCTACTGAAAAACTCCCTGAAAAACTACTGTACAAGAAACAGTACAGCCCCTACCACGTACTAAACCCAAAACCCTTCATGGGTTGTAGTGGAACAGGTTTTCCGATAATATGAATATTTTATTTTTCTAAAATCAGTATTTCCCTTCTTCTCGCGCCTTATCCATTTCGGGTATTGGCTGTTAACATGGCGATCTTAATTTTGCTTACAACACTTCTGAATATTGTATTGTCCAGAAATAACGAAAAATGTTTTCTTTAAGATATCCTTCTGAATAGCAAACTGTTTACGTTTCTTGGACTTTAACACCTCAATTCAAACAAAAATATTTTTTACATCTGTACATTTTGGTATTTGGAAATGATTCAGTTTTTAAGATGAAGAATGCCGTGAAAGATGTTCTGCCAACTATCAAGTCTTTTAATCTTCCCAATCGCCTTCAGTTGGTCATTGAAGGTTGATTTGCTGACTTGGAGTTTTCACTCCCAGTTCTGGAACAGTTGTGTTGAAATAGTTGGATATTCTTTTACCACTCTTTCTATGTTCTGACTGTGAGCGATTTCCTTTCGCTGATAACCAAGCAGAGTGAACCTTAGGCTACACCTACATTGGATCCGGTGTGATACGATGAGACGTCGCTAGCAAACCAAATGACTGAAATATATCGAGAGTTATAACATTTGGTTCTTTAAATTTATAAAATAATTAATAAATAATCTTAATTTTATAAATTTAAAGAACCAAATGTTATAACTCTCTATATATTTCAGTCATTTGGTTAACTAGCGACGTCTCATCGTATCACACCGGATCCAATGTAGGTGTAGCCTAACATCCAGGAATTCGTCTCTGGCTCCGACGCTCTTATCATCCGGGAAGCCGGCGTAAAGCAGGGAAATTGAGAAAAACGAAGAGCCAGCAAGCTGTCTGCATAGCTACGTATATATTACCATTAAATAATTTATCTGTCACCGCCGGATTTGATCCCAAAATTCTCATTGTAGCAACCCAACACTTCACACACCGAGCTCCCCTAATTTCGCCGGTTATTGATTTGATCTAAAACCGTTAGAGTACTTATTTAGATTAGTTGATTAGCTATTCTAAATATGCACGAAAATGTAAATATTAGTAAGAGAACTTAATGACTAAGTATATTCTCCTATTTTGAGTGTGTACCATACTTTTCCTGCAACCAATAAGTAATGCTATCCATTACTCAACTAAAACTGGTGTGGAAAATCCAACTTTCCCCCACTTGTGAGGGAAAGTAACAGCTACTTAGATCGAATTTGTCAATCAGGACTCTATTATTTTAAATGTTAAATAGCGGTATTTTAATATTATTCATTTTATATTACTAAAATTATATTTAATTCAAGATAGATTTTATTTGTTTTGAAGCGATTTTATAGAAATATTTAATATAACCTTAAATGTATTAGAACCTTCACACATCAGAAATTTGGAGATCTAGCATTAGCATCACCCACTAGCGCTAGTGTAGTTTTAACAAATCTGAAGTTTCACCTTTAATTTCTTAATTTTTAAATGTTTGCAGGAAAAATGTAATATTTAACACGTGAGAAAAGTGCTTATAACACCCTCGTTTAATTACCAATTCACTCGGGTGTAATAAAGTGGCACTTTCCTCACTTGTCAAATAAATAACTATTATTTACCTGTATAAATTTTAAAAGGAGTTAATATAAAATTGTCTGTTCTTTATAATGCTTTAATAATTATTTATTATAATAATGATTTTGTTATTCTATCAGAGTGTATGTCTTTATTCTAGCTTGTGATCGTTGGATACTTATCATTTGTAGTCAGTTACTCTGTATATCAGCTGATATTAATTATTGCTCCATTTTATGTTGTTGATCTTTATTGTTATCATATGTGACTGAGAATATCACAGGATATCGTAATATCAGAGGCAGCGATAGCTGTGGATGAGAGGGAAATTTATTGCATAATTGAATATTTTTATTATATAAACAAGTTTGTTTGTTTGTTGTTGCTTAGAGGCGTAAAACCCTAGGGTCATCAACGCCTGTAGATTTTTTATTTTTATAATTATTTATCTTTAAAAAAAAAAAAATAAAAATAAAAAAGTAAAGTCATATACACATACATACTAATAAATAATGCAACTATAATAAGGAAAAAAAATAAAGCAATCGGAAAAAACAACAAATGCATCTATAGCAGGGACAATGTAGGATCAAATATTGGTTATTAATTTACAGTTTGTAATGAATTTCACCACTTTGTCGATTTCAGATTTGCTGTCTCTAAGTGCTTCTCTAACATCGGGGGGTTTTTTGAGCTGATTTAGTATTTTTTTTATAGGAGTAGCATTCCTCAAACATATCTCTGATGGAAAGATTTTGATTACACCTAAGGCATATCGGTGGTGGATCCCTTGTAATGAGATGTGCGTGGATAAGCCGGGTGTGTCCTATTCGAAGGCGAGCAATAGCCACTTCTTCATGGAGTTTACTACGATTAGATGTAGCCCAGGGCTTTACTTCCCTTTTTATATATTTCAATTTACTGGCTGGACTTTCATCCCACATTGCTTGCCATCTTTTGTCTATACATTCTTGAAGGGGGCGAGCAAGTTCTTGGGCGGTTAGATAAACATTAGTTATATAAACAAGTGTTTAGTGTTGTAATATTATTATCGGCGTTGCCACCGATCGACGAAATCAAACATAATACACGAGAGATAACACAATAACGGAGGCATATCAAATTATTTGATTCCAACACTGGAGGAACCCACTATTCAAGATATTGGTGTTTGCTGAAGGAGCAATCTCAATTTTGTCGCGCATCCTTTCAACCCCTTTCCATAAATAAAAATCAAAAGTTGTAAAAATGATATTGTAGTTAGTATATTTCGACATGCATAGCATAAGGGCGACCTGTGCTCTAGTGGTTAGCATGACAAACTGCTAAGCCCAACATCGCAGGTCGTCCTAGGATTTTTTAAAGGGAGTAAATCCTTGGTTACGCCGTCCTTCGGAAGGGACATTAAACCTGGGGCCCGAGCCTGTGCGATGTCAGGTAATCGTTAAAAATCCCTATCCTAATAAAACCTGGATAGGCAAAGTTTAGAGCTCCCACTGTAGCATTGTCCGATCAGCCATAACAGCATAAAAAAAAAAAAAAACCTGTACCACTACAACCCATGAAGGGTCTGGGGTTCAGTACATGGTAGAGACTGTACTGTTTCATGGACAACGGTTCTGCAAGGAGGTGACTTGTCCTAGGTCACGCTCGACCGCCAGATTTTCCCCCCTTATTTTGGGTTCCCTATTTTTATAATATCTTATAGAGGCTGGGTGGGCCCCAGGAGTGTCCTAGATCCTATAACCACACACACTTAATTTATAAATACTTATGAATAATTGCCGTATTAAGGAATCATGTTATGGCGAATTTGAATATCTTCCAGGGATATTAGTTTCTAACCCAGACTTTTATGCCCATCGTTAAAGTCTATTTTATGCAACTCTTCAAGAAGATATATATTATTTTTTAATTATTTTTAGCTCTTCTTTGTTGGCAATACAGATGTCATTGCGGAATAATGGCCAGATTTTATGAATTTGCCGCTGCCATAAAACTTTTTATTACTCCTTTTTTTTATTCATCGTCTAGAAAACTGTTTAATTATGTGAACAATAAAATGGAAATGATGGAGACTAAGTCGTCGGATTACGACAATCAACTGACATTTACAGCTTCTTTTGCCTTGGAATCTTGAATTGTATTTTTATTTATCATCCCCTTGTACTTAAAAAAAAAAATTAATTGTCACGGCAATAAAAATGAGCAAAATGGGACATCCTTCCCCGCTGTCCAGGTGAGGATCCTACCTGGAACAAGTATCTCTTTCCTGGACCAGCTCTCTTCTTCGGTTCCAGTCCATTCCTTTGCTCCTGAAAGCATCTCTTACACTTCCTAGGATATGCGAGGCCTTCCTCTGGGCCTTATTCCTTCAATGCGGGTCTCATAAATCTTCCTGGATCCATCCTAAGGAGATGTCCAAACCACCTTAATTTGTGTTCGTCCAGGGTTGTCTCAGCTGGTTTTAATAATAATAATAATAATAATTGAATAATAATAAGAAGAAGAAGCGAGGGGATGGTTGACTGGAAGATAGGCGTAAGGAAGAAAATAGTTGGGGGTGGAGTCAAATAAAAACACTAAATAAGTGGGTACTTATTTAATTATGTGCCGACGTTTCGACCCACTTTGTGGGTCATCTTCAGGGCTATGAAAGAAAATCAGACAAAATAACAGAACTATAAAAATACATTGCAGACTAAGTATATGATAAATTAGAAAATATATATAAGTAGAGAGGTAGAAATTTAGAACAAAAGTGAGGGATATGTATGAATAAAAAAATTACAGAGAAAATGTACAGAAAGGTGGTGATGCAAAAAAAAAAAATTAAAAGGAAGTAAACAGAAAGTTATTTAAAAAAAGAAAAAGTATAAACATCAGAGGTGAGAAGTAAAATTATGGAAAAGGTAGTAGAATATATATAACAACTATAAAAAGTAAGATAATAGACTCCTAGGGAGTTTACATAAGTAAAATGAAAGAAGATATAACGAAAATAATATTAAAGAGTAAATAAAGGAAAAATAACAGTAGAAAGTCAAGATATAAATATAGAGTATAACAGTTTTTAAAATGCATACATATAGAATGAAGTGGTATAAATATATGACGTAAATATACAAGGAACGTATAGAAATATAAGTAACAATATGGTATGAGCATGGAAATAGAATAAAATATGATGAAATAGTGATGTTAAATGCTAATGAAATCTCAAATAATAATAACATATGATGGATGCCAAAAAGGTAATATGAGAAAAAAGGTGTGCAAAATGGAGAAGGAAAGAGGTTAGGAGAAGATATGAGTATTAAAAATGTAATTACCTATAGGAGCAGGAGCCTGGAGCAAGACTAGAAGCGGCCTAACTGACAAAAAATTATAATAATAATAATCAACGCCAGATAAATATCGGCTATGCTCGGCTACATTGGAGTCAATTCAAGACATCACTGGTGGATGTGGAGTGTTGGCTGGCACTGAATATCTTCAGAGGCATAACAATGTGGCCAAAATTTTGCACCAAGCCCTGGCGGTAAAATACAACCTTCTAGATGTAAAGGCACCATATTATAAGTATCATCCCAATAAACTTCTACAAAAAGGTCCTCTTGAGCTATATAGAAATGAGTACATTATAAATGACCACATTGTGCATCATAATAGACCAGATATCCTCCTTATAAAGTCGAGTGAGAGAAAAGCAAGTATAATTGATATTGCGATCCCTAACGACAATAATGTAAACTCAACTGTTGGAGAGAAACTTCAAAAGTATCAAGAACTTGCGGCTGAGCTTAAGGAGCTATACCATATGGAAAGCGAGGTGGTAACACCTATTATAATCTCCAGGAATGGATTGGTTCCTAAATCCACGGTGGAGGGCATTGAGAACCTGGGAATTCCGGTAGAGGTTTTAAAGGAGGCTCAACAGGCAGCTCTTGACACAGCCAGGGTCGTCAGAAAATTTCTGAAGATTTAGAGATGAAAAATATAAAAATCAAAAAATAATAACTGCAGATGGTTGGACTTGTCCCCCACCTCTGTTTTGAACCCGCAAATGCGAGAAAAAAAATAGATAATAATAATAAAGTCTTTATTTATTCTGGGACAAGTCCCTATAGAATAAGAATAGAGGTATTGTAAGTTATTATGCCTTAGCTAATAATGGGATTACATTTTATTAATTACTACTATTAAATTAACAAATGAGAAAGAATTAATGAGAAAAAACTTGTGAACAACCTCTAGTGATAACATTTAAAAAAAAAATAATAACAGAGTACAAGAAATAAAAAAGTATCAGAAATAAGATTACAATAATTATATAGAGAGAAACAGAACTGTATGTAAATTAAAATGTCAAGTAGAAACAAACAAAGCAGAAAATAAAAATAAAAATATGAACAATATCAACTAGTATAACTTGTATTTAAAAATATCTAACTGGATGAGTAAATAATGTATAAATATACTTTTACTACTGTGGCGGCCCTCTGCCTTTCACAGGTTGAAAGGTTGAGCACGGACCGTTGAAGAAAAAATGTTTGATTTGGCCGGTGCCAGCAGGTTAGGGTATTTAAAAGAAAATGCACATTAAGAGTAAAAACGTGAACCTCCTACTTGTTATGACCATTGCTACACAAAAAATAAATGAAAATGAATATGAATATGAAATTACCAAGACTACCTAATGTGGAGCCAGCTCTAGTGAAGTGTGTCCTCTTCTCGCCTCTTGTGTACCCCCTTTTGGTACATGGTACAGGGGTGTAAATAAATGTAGCACCGTGCTAATGTGAGCCGAGAAGAGGCTGAGGAAGGAAGCAGCGATTGCACTGAGTCGCAAGGAGCGACTACTTCCCCCCGACCACACTTCACTAGCTCTCGTATCTGACTGACTTGATCGGCACTAGGCACGTGACGTATGCGATATCATACGAGTGCCCAGGCCGACCATTTTAAGAGCATAGCAAGACAGTCATTTGTATCAATACAAAAAAATAAATAAAATAATCAATAAATAATGGCAACCAAAATACTATTACAATAAATATATTGGATATTTTTAAGTATTAAAACTATTCTCAAATAGAAATTTATAAATTATCAATATATTTTCATAAGTTGATGCAGCTATGTGAAAGGAAAGAAAATACATTAAATGAAAGAAAATACATTAAATTCTACATTAAGGTGTCGGCGTCGACAACTACGATTATTGGAAGAAGGTATAGAGTTTCAAAGGGACGAGGATCGGATAAGGAAAGCTCCATCAAAAGCAGTTGTTCGTTGGGATGCTGTATATAGATCTGAGAGCCGAGAACGGTTGTTACGGGAGAGGACCGAGGTTTTGAATTTAAGGAGATGGGAGATGTATGATGGTCGGCTGGATTTGATAACTTGGTAAAGAAAGGAAGTTAGGAAGTACTTACGGCGATAGGAAGCGTAGAGCCACTTCTTCTCTTCGTAATATCGGGTGATACGGGCGTCTCTCGGGATCCTAAAGATGAAACGAACGAAGCGATTGATATCGAGATTAGGCCGTATTGTTTTGTTCTGTATCTGATCTCTCCGAGTTGTCCTTTCTAATTTTCGCAGGTACCGCATTTCCGTAGCTAGTATTTCCTTTGAGGTTAAGGTCCACAAAAAAAGACGTGATTTAAAAAATTAAAATGGATTAGAAAAAACTTCTAAAAAGGCAAGCCTTAACCCTCTAAATTACCAGTCAACGTTTCGCCAATTCAGGTATCAATCTGGATATACACCAAAAGAAAAATTACATCAAAGAAGAGAAATTGCAGTGCATCTCACACCACCGGTCCAGGAACCATACTCCAAGACGTTCAACAAACAACTCATTAGAAGCCTTTAGTTACAAATTTTATCAACAGGAAGCTCGAAAAATTTAATAGTTAGATTCCACTAATAAACATATAGAAAAACCCAAAGTCATGCTAAGGCCATGACAATGGCTAATCCACATATATGCAAGCTCTCACATACAGCGGAGAGAGCTTAATTGCCTTAAAATATTCTACCGTAAAAGATGGTGTTTTTTTTTTTAAATTTATTTATTGATATTTACAACTGTATCAAGAAAAATACATCAAGTAAATGCAATAAGCGATACATAATGATATGTGAAAATGACATGTAGAGAAACTACCCACTGGTAGTACTCAAATCACAAGTTCAACTAAGAAGTCACGGGGCCATCTTCTTTTCAGACGCCTCGGAGGATTATCGGGAATTGAAGAGGAAGCTAGGTTTGAAACTAGAGGGTTTGACTTAAAATGAAGTTTGTTATGAAAAGATAGATATCGGGTTCGGGCCAAATCAGCAACAAATGGGACATCAAGGTCGTAACAAAATAAGGAGCATTAAGGATTTTACGAAGGATTTTGGATTGTAGGGATTGGATACGAGAGGAATTCGATGGCTTAGTGGAGCTCCAAAGCTCTACTCCGTAAGTCCAAATAGGTCGTATGATGGTCATGTAGATGAGTCTTTTGTAATAAATTGGGAGCTTAGAGCGTTTGTCTAGTAAGTGTTGAAGTAGCCTGAAACCTCGAGCGGTTTCTTGTCTTTTCAGTCTCGTATGAGGATTCCAGGTTAATCGTTTGTCGAGATGCAACCCTAAGTATCGGATCTGTTCTACAGGCATAAGTGGGATATTAAAGGATACTGAAGGGCAGGAAGTCATTGGTTTACGACGTAAGGTAAAAGTGATTTGATGCGATTTTTGAGAGTTTATTTTAATTCTCCAGTTTTGACACCATTCTTCAAGATCAGTGATATGGGATTGGAGGCTTTAACTGGATTGGTGTTGACTGATAATACACATGTATCATCAGCATACGTGGTAAGGATAGTATTAGGATGAGTTGGGATGTCAGCTGTATAAACTGTATAAAGGATTGGGCCAAGGATACTACCTTGAGAAGATGCTTGTTAGTTTTAAGTTTATTTATCTTAGATTGTGGAATGTATTGTATATGTTTGTTGTTAAATAAATTTTGAAGGTTAGAAGAAAAGAAGGTATGAATAATAAAGTAATAAAATGCGTAAGAATAAAATCCATAAATGCAAAGTTTTAGAATTAAATTCGGTATTTTTCCGTTAGCCGGGCGCAAATGTTTGGGGTCCCGTGATCTATTCCCTGAATTAATTCAAAACAAATCACCTTTATTTTTATTATTCAGTCTTAATTTTTGTAAAAAAAAAAGGATAAAAATTTAAAATTTAGCTAGAACTGTAAAATATGAAGTTTCTTATTTTCTAGAGAAAAGTTTTTTGGCTATTTCTATCTCAACCATTTTTTTCAGGACCACCGATTTTTTTTGCATGCCGAGAACTTCTGCCCAAACTTCTCTTAAGTAGGTGTTCCAATCTACAACTGTATTATCATTAATATCCAGTTTTATTTTATACCAATTAAAAATTATAGCGGAACGTAGGCACAAAATAAATAAGTTATTCTTCCTTGTGCAAAATATATTGACTGCAAGAAATCTTCTTACACGAATTGATTACGAAGTTAATAGTGCAAATCAAATTAAAACTTGCGAACAAAGTTTACTTCTGAACCCATTCGCTCGCTTTGCCAATATCCAACGATGTTGACATTGAGAAGGAGCTCCAATCAGGAAATCCAATCTTTTCATGTTTGGGCAAGTGTTGGTCTTCAGTCGGTTATAGTGAAACTGTATTCAGATATGTAGCTGTGCAGTGAACTTGATTATTGTGCCATAAAATTCTCCTTAGTAATTAAACAATTAAAATATAATGTAAATTAATTGAAAAAAAGCTAACCAATCAGCGGGAGCGGAGTTCCTCAGTGGTAGAGCGCTGTGTTAGTATGCAGAAGCTACTGGATTCAAATCAAATCCCTCCCGGGTGGCAGACTTATTTAATCTGTTAGCGGCCGGTGATGGATCATACAGGATCTAGGACCCTCCTGGGGCTTACCCAGCCTCTAAAAAGTGGGCACCCAAAATAAGGGGGAAATATCAGGCGGTTGAGCGTGATCTAGGACAAATCACCTCCTTGCCCAACTGTTGTCAATTAAACAGAACTCTCTACCAAGTACTGAACCCCAGACTACGGGTTGTAGTGGTACAGGTTTTTTATCAGTGATTAAGATTATCTTTTACAAAAATGATCTATTGCTTATTATTCATCGTCAGAAAAAGTTAAACATAATATTATAGGCTATATCGGTGTTTAAGGCAGTCTATTAGAGGTTACGTAGAGATATACAGCGCTTAAGTCTACTTCCCTGCACCTAACAGCTTTGAACTCTTTCTTTTTCTCGAGAACACCGCTACACGTGTCAGCAATGTCAATGATCGTAACGAGAAGTACTCTAGGGTAGAGGAGGTTTATATAGCGAACTGCTTCACACCACTTAGAGAGTAATCTACCGTAGAGCGCTCTACAAAACCACTCAAAGCAATATCTGCTGACCTCTTCCACTCTAAACGGCTCTTCTAATGACAGAGCAAATAAGCGAAGGTATTTCCTTATTTTTATATTGCACATAAAGTAAATATATAAATCCTGGATTGGTTAGTCTTGGTAACGAAACAATGCATTTCTGGAGAAGAAAATGGTCCAGATGGAGGCCAAACAATCATTCCATAAATATTTTTGTTTTGAAGAGAATATCCAGGCGACTCAAGTTCGAATCCCGACCGGGGAAAATCTTATCTTCAAAACAATAATATTTAAAATTAATCAACATCAAAATATCAATTAATAAAAATAAATTATAAATAATATATTGACGTAAGTCGACAAGATCATAATTAAAATAATGCTCAATGATCAAAATAATAATTAATAAAAATAAATTCTTAAAAAAGTGATAAACTGATGATAAAAAGTGATAAAGTGATGTTTTGGACTACGCCGAAAATTAAAAAGGGGTGGTTGAAAAACCAGATATGGAAAACTTGGGGGGAAAAAATAAACCCAAAACATGCTCATATCAAAAATAAAACACTACTATATTATAAATTTTTTGGTTTTTTTGTTTATTTCTAATATGATTTGCTACAGTTCACAAAAGTCTACAGTTCACAAAAGTAATATGCTGTACCAAACAGACCAGTCTCAAACGCCAAAAACTTAATAGACAAATTTAAATGTATCTATAAAGAATCACTTATACAATGAAAGAAAAAAATTATACAAAAACCTTTCCACAGTGAGGAAAAAAAAAATATAATCAAAATAAACAAAAATTGTATCTATGAATTCTTAGTAACTTATATACATCTACATGAATAATAACAATAATATAAGATAATTTAGTATCCTATAGTAATAAATGCTTTGTTCATTTATGTAGGTATATATATAACTCTTTGTACTAACAGCTAATAATAATAATCAAACTGGAATTAATAACAATAATAATTAAAATATTCATAACCCCATCTGTGTAGGGATCAAGTCATTACAACCAAAAAAATTAACAAAAGGACCATGGAGGACAATGGACCTCCAAGAAAAGATTTTAGCTAATGACAATGAATAATAAAAAAATAAAAAAGATGACTTATAACTCTTCTGAGATGTTAATGAAGTTCTTGATGGATTGTAAATGACAAATTAGTCGAAACGTATCCACATAATAAAGTTATATGCCAAAAAACGACTGGAAATAGGTTTTCATTGAGTGAATGAATTAATAAAATTGTATATAATCTTTGTTTTTATTAATTATTTATCTATGATTTTTAGTTGGTGTTATGTTATATTATGGTTATGTCGTTGGTGTTACCGTTTGATGTAAAGTATATGAATACAACATATTTCTTTGGACTTCTTTTTATTTAATCAATTTGGACCTTGGACCGAAAAACCCACAACCTGGTCACAATAGTATAGTATAGCATTACCTACTTTCCAAAACTAGGAATTGTGGGCATTGTGAAAAACTGGTATAACTTGAACGAAGCTCTGTTTTAAAGGGAATAAACGAAAACTGAGAGGAAATACACGGTTTATTTTTAACGAATGTGGAAGCCATTCAAACGTAAGGGCGCTGTTATCGGTTGTTAGGACGGAACTTAGACAATAGACAGTTCATTTAGAGTTCTGTTGTGTTCGTCATGAAATACTTCAATTTAATCCAGTTTCTATTTAAATAATTTTATTTAATTCGTTGGTTAATTTAAAATATATTCTAAAAAGGCAAATAGTTTATAATATTAATAGTGTGAATTGCACAACTATTATACGACCTTTTAGTTAAATGTAATCATTCTTATTTCGGGGATTCGGTCCGGAGGATGAGACCACGGGAGAATATCGGAGATTACACAACGCGAAATGGCGAAGCATGCAACCAGTAAATATTATTCAAGTGATAGCGTAACGAAGATTAAGATAGGGGTGTAAAGTTGCTGGGCTTAATAAGGAGCGAATTCCTAACATGATAATAAGTGCTATAGATATTGGGAAGCGTCTGAGGAGTATACCAAGGCGTAGATGGGAGGATCGCGTTAAGAGTGATCTGGCGGATTTGGGTCTGGGTAGCGGTCCGTGGACAGAAGTTTTTGGTTCATTTTTCAATTCAATTAAGCATTATTATTATATCAATATAATTCTAACCTTTAAACACTTAAGTTGATTAAAACAAATTGTATAACTCATACACATCCCTGTCTCACGCAATACGTCACGAGCATGTCGCTTATGATGGTGACATGAGTTTTTAAACCCACAAGTTTTTTCTCTAACAAAACTCGCCCAACGCGGCTAAAGAAGTTTTCACATAAAATATCTACACAATTAGATTTCCACAATGATTACTTCATTGTTAAAACATTAACTGAATTATCTATCGCCATTTAATCGATAAGATCAATGACCGGCCGAATCGTTTATAAAGCACTAAGTAATAGAAGAGTTTATCAGTGGCTCTATTTTTGTAAGATAATATTTAAAAAAAAACCTATTCCACTACAACCCGTGAACGGATCTGGGGTTCAGTACATGTTTGAGACTGTACTGTTTCATGGACAACGGTTGTGCAGGGAGGTGATTATGTTAATATAAGCTGGTATTTAAATGTTAATATTATAATAAGCAAGTCTTTTACCTAACAGTACAATCAGGCAATTGGTTGAGCAGGAGAAAGCTATTCTGTACAGAATAGAGACCGAACGACTGATTTGGTATGACCATTTTCTAATAATATGAATATACTAATATTTTCGAAATAGAATTTGTATCTTATGGAAATTTTAAATAAACTCGAACTAGAATGGAAAGGTAAGTCGCCTGGTTCCGGTTACTTCAACACTTATTGGACAAAGGCTGTAAGCTCCTAATTAATTACAAAAGACTCATCCAGATGACTATTATAAGACCTATTTGGACTTAGGGAGAAGAGCTTTGGGGTTCCACTAAGCCATCGAAATCCTCTCACATACTATACGCAATCTTTCCTAAAATCCTAAAACCGGTGTCAAGTAACATAATTTAAATATACAGTATATAATATAATTAATGTCGGCACGTCGAAACGTCGGCACATAAAAATACAATAGTTTCACCTATTTTTGCGTGTTTTCTTGACTGCACCCCCTAATTACATGCTATTAATATAATTAATATTTAAATTACAAATATCCTACTTAATATTATAAATGCGAAAGTTTGTATGTATGTTTGTCTCTCTTTCACGGAAAATCTACTGAATGGATTTGGATGAAACTTTACAGTAATATAGGTTATACATCAGAATAACACATATGCTACAATTTATAATGATTTTGTGTAATTTGGTCATGATATAGCGATAAATATTATTAAAAAGTACTAGGGTGATAACACATTCTCAATGTTATCTCAAACATATGGTGAGTAGGTAATCGCGGTTATTTAATTTAATTGTTAAATATTGTTAGCATCGCTACAGCGCTCCCCCCCTGAGTAGCTTCCTCACGTATTTCTTACTCGCAAAATCTAAATATTTTCGCTGAACGAAACAAATCAAGTAACATATTTTATTTACAGGATATAAATGCGAAAGTTGGATGATAGGATGTATGTTTGTGTGTTACCGTTTCACGCAAAAACTACTGAGCGGATTTGGATGAAACTTTAAAGCAATATAGATTATACATCAGAATAACACATAGGCTACAATTTATAATGATTTTGTGTAATTTGGTCATAATATATAAACATATAAAATGCTTTGTCCTTAATGACTGATTGACGGATCAACGCACAGCCTAAACCGCTGATCTTAGAGACCTGAAACTTGGAGGGTGTGTTCTATTTATGACGTAAGCGTCCGACAATAATAGATTTTCCGAAATTCCACACCTCAGAGAGTGAAAAAGGGGGCAAAGTTTGTATGCTTGCTCACGTGTTTCTTGCTCGCAAAATCAACATATTTTCGCTGAACAAAACAAATCAAGTATCATAGTTCACTTCTCGCTGCTGCCGTACAACAAGTGAAACCGTTATACTAAGTAATCCTTTTCAGTAAATTCAATAACACTATATACTTATCCTTTACTGACACGAACAACAGTAAACTTCTGTCCGTCACGTTTGTTAATAAGTGTCAATGTATGTTTCACGACTGTGCTGATCCGTCTGTGATGAAATTTGATATGGATAGTCTCAAGCCTGGGGAAGGACATAAACTATTCTTATGAACACATTTCACAGGGGACGTTTATATAAAACTGTAACCTGATTGACTAACACACCCAGCGGCCAACGCACATCAGAAACCATGAACTTAGTATCTTGAAATTCGAAGATAGGTTCTTGGTATACCTTAAATGAGCACTAAGAAAGGAATATGGACAATTCCACCCCCAAGGGTTTCCCCGTTAATATAATAGGGGTTCAAAGATATCTGAAATTTCGAATGTACGAGTCACTTATAGTTAAAAAAAATTGTTCAAAGATATCTGAAATTTCGGATGTACGAGTCACTTACAGTTAAAAAAAATTAAGTTATTTATTTTAAATGATCTGTCACGAAACATTATGTGGCAGACCAAATTCCACGCGAGCGAAGACGTGGGCAAAAGCTAGTAAAATATAAAACTATAAACTATTTTCGGTTGGCATTGAAAGATTTAAAGGATTTCCTTCCTTCGTGAGGTCGTGGAACATTTTTAAAAATTAATCTTCCAATCTCAGCGCTTTTATACTTCCTTCCTAGAATCCCTCACTGTTTTTTCTTTGAATAAGATAAAAATGTTTTAAAAAGATTTTTAAAAAATTATTTTATTGAATTGAACAACTGTAATATATACATCTAGTACAAAGGCTGTATGGATAAATAAATACATGAAAGGACGTGTAGAGGTACTACCCATTGGCAGCACTCTAATTACATTTCTATTATAGAAGGTCTCGAGGCCATCTTCTCTTCAGACGCCTAGGAGGATTGTCCGGGATGGAATTGGAACCAAGGATGGAAACTAGTGGGTTTGGATGGGCCTGGAGTTTATTATGGAATGATAGGTATCTGGAATGGGCTAAATCGGTAACATATGGAACGTTAAGGTCATTATGGATGGTTTTATTTGTGACAAAATGAGCGTTTAGGATTTTGGATTGCAAGGATTGAATACGAGAGGAATTTGATGGTTTGGTGGAGCCCCATAGTTCAATTCCGTAAGTCCATATAGGTCTTATAACAGTAACATAAATAAGTCTTTTGTAATTGATTTGAAGCTTTGAGCGCTTGTCTAGTATGTGTTGAAGTAGTCGGAAGCGTCGAGCTGTTTCTTGTCTTTTCAGTCTTGTGTGACGGGTCTTTTAAAAAGATGAATAATTGAATAATTAATGTTTTGTAACTGATTAGTTTCATATTTTTATTCGGTGCAATATTTAATTTATCTATTCATTACAATATTTACCTAATCACACAGTACCATTTTGGTAAATGAAATAGTAGAGAAATGCTAACATAAGACATTTCTTATCATCGCACAATTATATTGAGACAAATAAAACTGATATTTCGTAGTATCGCTAAAGACCTCCTGGAGCTCATCCAGCTTCTGTTATAGTGCCCCCTCCTGGACCAGGGAGGTGACAAGGCAGTGCCCCTTTGGTCGGCGTGCTCTCATTGGCCTAGAGCAGGGGGGGGGTCTGGACGCTCTTGTCCAATCACCCAGTTCCTTTCTTCCTTCCTCTTCCCTTTTCATCTTTCCTCCCATCTCCTAATCTCAAAAGCGGCCTCTCGCCGACATTCGTTGTATAAAGCCAGCTGCCATACGCCGGTTGTAGAGTACACGCCTTAAGCGGTCTCAGCCCTTCTTGTTTCTTAAAATACCCACAGGTAAAAGAAGAAATAATTTATTTATGTATTCTAATTATCTTATATATTGTACCTGATTGTAAATATGTAAATATCAATAAATGAGATTAGAAACATATTTTCCAGCTTCTATGAGGTGGGTTCCCTTACTTGGGAGTAAAGCATAAACCTCAGTGAGACATATCTCCTACCAGCACAACCTTAGAATCAGTACAGTCTCCACCATATACTGAACCAGAGACACAGGCATTTTTTTTCATGACTTGCATTATCTTCTTGGTGATTAGAATTACGTTTAAATAAAATTTGTTTCACTATTGCGTTTTTCTCACATCTTTCGAGTGATTTATTACTCATGCAAAATATTTAGGTTCGAGAGGAAAATTTTGAGGAGAATTTATGGCCCAGTTTGCACCAATGGGATATGGAGGATAAGGACGAACGCTGAGCTAGCAAGACTCTACAAGAGCCCAGATATTTTAAGGGTAATAAAAGTAGGCCGGCTTCGATGGGCAGGTCATATAATTAGAATGACCCAGGATGAGATTCCTAAAATGGTCCTAGACGAAAGGATTTATGGGACAAGAAGAGTGGGAAGACCTCGGCTCCGATGGATCGATGGAGTGGCGGCGGATGCCAGGTCCATCTTGGAAATTCGGAATTGGAGAGCAGTGGCAACCAATAGAGAAGACTGGCGAACCAAGCTGCAGGAGGCCTTGACTCTACAGGAGTTGTAGCGCCACGAATGAATGATTGAATGAAAATATTTAGTGTGTTAACTACCACGGATGGAGCATGTTGTATCCATACAGACCACACTGAAGCTCATTCTAATTAGCGTGAACACCTGGCGATCGAGCCTAATCTTGGACAACTCCTCAAGATTAGGAGTTGTCAAGTGCCCTGCACAAGTGCTGTTCTAGAAGCATTACAGTCCACTGGATCCAAATCCTGAACTAGATGTAGTAGTGGAGTGTTCCCCCTCTTAAAGATTGTATCATCATAGCTAAAGCTATTTGATAATATTAGTACTGACTAGAGATTTAGTACATATGTACGGGAAAAACTAGGGAATAAAAAACCTTTTATTAAAACATTTTATTCAAGCATGTATATAATTATAGTTTAGAAAGCAAAAAAATATATTTAATTTACTACTCTTTCAACATCAAAGAAACTTTTGGTCCGATTTACTGGAAAAAAAATAGACAGCAAGTTTTCTCTTTCAAGGTTAAAAGAATTTAATGATGTACTTTAAATACGGACTCATAACGACTACCTTTGTAGGATATTAAATTTTCGTATAGTGCTTTGCGCCGAATATTCTTTTTGGCATTTTTTTTTAAGTACAACATATCCGATTCACAAAAAATAAATTGCCAATGACCGTTAAACATTTTACATATTTTTAAATACATAAAATATGTAAGATAATACCCCCTGTTCGTCTGACGGCGGAGCAACCTCCATTTTACAAATTACGTAGTAAGGTCCATAAGTTTCCGGCCTGTCCTGCTTCCCCTCCTTCAAACGTGCTGGGACTTATTCCACTCGTATTCCACAGTGAAAGAGTGGGCAAGATTATTTAAGTTAAGTAGAGAACGTCTAGATGACCCGCGTCTCCGTCGCCAATTGGAAGCTTAAAAACTTCTGAAACAATCCAAACTGTGGAGTCTGACCGGCTGAAAACCAAGGAAATTTCAACAAGGATGATCAAAAACCATTTGCATATGGACAAGGTTAGTGCAAGACGGGTTCCAAAATTTTTTTCAGCTGCTCAAAAACAGGAACAAGTTCACTGCTGCTATGAATTTTGGCGATTTAACACGGACGAAGCTGGAGCAGCAGTGGAAGAACATTTTTTTAACAAAGAAGAAAATTATTTTTTCATGTTTTAGAAATGTTGCCAAAGCGTTTTATTAAGTGTGTTGAACTTGGAGAAGAATATATTGAAAAACAGTAAGACAATTTTTTTCTTTCACCTTTCCTTCTATCCCAGGCCGGAAACTTCTGGCCCTTGCTACGTTACGTAGTTACAACTGCTCGCTTATGGTCTTAGTAGAGCTACCCCGATATTGTTCCAGTAATTCAAGTTCGGTTTAGTAGTTCATTTTTTGTACCTCATAGTACATAATAAATATGAGTTCCACTTAATATTGTTTTGAAATATTGTTTATTTCATATAAAAAAAAATAATGCAATATTTTTTTAATTTCATTTTTTTTATATATAATTTTTTCCCCTCTGTATCGAAATAGCAGTCCTAAAATCGAAATATTGCAATAAGATTTTGACGGGAGTGCGGTGATAAGTTTAGCAGGTGGGTGACCGAAGAGGTTTCTGTGAAAGGGATTTAGCACTGCCTCAGCCACTTCATTTATTTTATTCAATATTTATTACCTGACAGTTCATCAATAAATATTTATTTTTTAGCTCATTATTGTACAGTTTTTAGTTATTTATGTAAGAAAGAAATTAGTTGACTGTAGGTATTATAATAGGATGTAATTAGTGGGGGGTGCAGTCAAGAAAACACGCAAAAATAGGTGAAACTATTTAGGGAAATTATTTAGTTAGGGCAGAAGGTCAAACCTTCTGAACTTCTAAGGCAGAAGTTCGAACCTTCTGCCCTAACAGCCACTCCTATTGGCCCTGAAGATGGCCTACACAGTAGGTCGAAACGTCGGCACATAAAAATACAATAGTTTCACCTATTTTTGCGTGTTTTCTTGACTGCACCCCCAACTAATTACATCCTATTATTTTAGTTATTTATGTTACAGTGGCAAATCCATGCGTAACCCCCCTCCCCCCCCCCCCAGATGCCTTGTTCTGTTGTGTTGCTGGCGGAGAATAGTTAAGACCTGTTGCTATTTTTTGTGTTTGTTTGTTCATTTAACGTCACTTTATGCTGCTGTGGCTAATCGGACGATGCAACAGTGGGAGCTCTAAGTTTTGCCTATCCAGGTTTAATTAAGATAGGGGTTTTTAACGAGTACCTGACATCGTACAAGCTCGGGACCCCCGTTTAACATCCCTTATTTTTTGGGTTTTGTTATTAGATATTTTCAATTTGATATCGACCTGGACCTGTACCTGGATTTTAATCAAAGTGTTTAAAAGATATTCTTATTCACTGGAATAGAGCAGGTTCCTTTAAAATATGCATTGAATCGATGCATTCAACTTTTGTCCTTTAAATTAAAAAAAAAGTCCCATGTTTTGTATGTCTGCTTAAAGAAGTCAGGGACAGTGGCTTTGTGACTAGTTTTTTTTTTTTTAATATTTATGATTTGTCTAATCGAGTACTACAAAAGGCTAAATAAAAACTAGTTCTTTGATCCGTTGCTAGGCAACCAATATAAAATATTACATCATTAAATCTTTTTTATATAAATTACATAATTCCGAGTGACAGCTTTGAATATTGTTACGGGCTACTGGGTGTAAAATGGACTAAACTATTACTTAATTCAATAATCTAATATTTATTAACAAATTAAAAAGAATACAATGAGATTATTAAATTATTAAACTAATATCAATTTACAATAACAATATTCTACTAAATGTTATCTAATTTCTAAAATAATTTACAAACAATATAAGATATTGGTAATACTAAATAACTAAACTATTTATATATAAATTTGTAAATATACAATAATATTACACTATAGTTTACAATTACAAATTAACACTTACAGTTCGCTAATTAAAGTCCACCGACCGTAAGACTCTCCAAATATGATAAACTGCCACACAGTTTATTACACTTATTACACGGCCACTAATTGTCACTGTTGCTCACTAAGCACTTATTACAGGCTGATACTCACTCACAGTAATTCACACACACTGCCACTAGTTAACGACTACTTATTACTGACTGGGGCCGGCCGAAAACGCTGTCCTTTTTATATAGGCAAGGTAGGTCGGGGTGGGGCATTACTCGGAACAAGATCGAGAATCATCCAGGCCGATCCAGGTTGAACGAGATGGGCCTCGGCAACTTCTTTAATCCCTTCCGCTTAATCCCATTGTTTGCCTAATCCTCTCAGCCGGTCCTCCTTCCCGCTCTGACCGTAACAATATGCAACCAAACTTTCTCAATTTCGCAGTTTGATTTATATCCAACCCTATACTTCTATGCTTAATTTAAATCAAACCCAATTGTAATTAAAAAATGTAGCTAATGAATTTATAATTATTGCTATTTAAAACATTAAAAAAATACAAATTAACATTAACTAATGCTATGATGAGAACTGATTAAAATTACTTTTTCATATCAATTATATTTTTATTTAATTATTTCTATTTTACTATGTATATTATTTTTTTTATTTATTGAAATTTACTATAAAAAAAAATAAAAACCTGTACCACTACAACCCGTGAACGGTTCTGGTGTTCAGTACATGGTAGAGACTGTACTGTTTCATGGACAACGGTTCTGCGAGGAGGTGGCTTGTCATAGGTCACGCTCAACCGCCCCTTATTTTTGATACCCTATTTTTATTTTTATAGAGGCTGGGTGGGCCCCAGGAGGGTCCTGGATCCTATATGATTCATCTACGGCTGCAAACAGACTAAATAAATGTCTTGCCTACAGCGGGATTTGAGTCAGGATTTCTGGCATGGCAACTCTGATCCCCTAAATACTACAGCAAGTAAATATTATGAACGATTTTTAACACATTGCCGCCCGCTAATGTTTTGCTGAAATTTACTATAAGACTGACGATTTTATCATATATCAATATAATTTTGATCATGTATATTATAATATCAATTTACTATGTGGCCGGAGCTTATCACCAAAACGAGATTTCTTGTTCCCGGGCGTCAATGTGTTAATGGCAGATAAGTAAATGCAGGTAGAGAAATCAGTCGCTGCTGCTATCGTAAATAGCCAAGGTAAATAGTAAAAAAAAAAATAGTTTAAAGTAATTGATACATTTTCTTGGGTCTTTTTCGTTTAATGCACAATTCGGTTATTAAAAAAAAGTAACTGTTATTAAAAAGTAACACGTGATATAGTTACAACCTCCATATCAGTAGAACATATGACTACATTTCTTAGTTTCGTTTAAAACCTAATAATGGCCATGTTAAGGTTATACGAAGATTTAAAAGATTTGGATCGCATTCTTACAAGAAAAAGGCCTCATCCATAAAGAAAAACTATGCCGGAATGGACATTCTATGAAGTTGCGCAAGAGAGATGACCGGTACAGATGGCGGTGTCACAATGCAAGTTGTCTTTTGGAAGTAGGACTCAGGGAAGGTTCGTGGTTCAACGGTTCAAAATATCCTCTGAATAATGCAATTCTTTTTATTTACTCATGGACCAAGAAATATACAACAACGTTATTTTGTAAAGACGAATTGAGTATGTCTGCAGAAACAGTAACAAATTGGAAAAATTATTTGAGGGAGGTTTGTGCTGATTCGCTACTTAAAAATCCTATCAAAATAGGAGGATATGGTATGACCGTCGAAATTGACGAGTCTTGTTTTACAAGAAGGAAACATAATGTCGGACGAATATATCCCAACCAATGGGTTTTTGGTGGTATTTGCAGGGAGACGAAAAAATCTTTCCTATATTCAGTGCCCAACAGGAACAAAGATACTTCAATAGCGTGCATTAAAGAATGTATTCTTCCAGGAAGTGTTATAATATCAGATTTATGGAAAGCTTATTCCACTATAGAAAGAATAGAAGGGTATGATTTTAAGCATTATACAGTCAACCATTCTGAAAATTTCGTTGATCCTTCAACTGGATCGCACACACAGTCGATAGAATCGTTATGGGCCGCGGCCAAAATAAGAAATAAAATAGAAGCTGGAACTAGAAGAACAATGTTGGATTCATATCTCTGTGAATTTATGTGTAGACAAAGGAATATGGGGAAAGACCTTTTTGAGGTTATATTGGAAGATATCGCTTCATTTTGGAAATTAGAATAAACCATATCATTTGTGTTAACAATTATAGTTACTTTATATTAATCACGTGTTACTTTTTAATAACAGTTACTTTTTTTAATAACCGAATTGTGCATTAAACGAAAAAGACCCATTTTCTTCATAGATACTTGGGTAAACATTCGAAACTATTCACTCTCGTATATAAGCTATATACGTATTAAAGTTTCAAAGATGTTAAACTTTACGGGCCTATAACTGAGTGCATAAAGTCCTTATCATTTCCAATCCATTAAATTCATCCCTGGATTTAGTTCGTTGCTTATATGATTCGATAAACGTTTATAACTCAATAAATATTGACATAAAATTCCCTATAAGTTTTAATCTTATTTTTCCTGTTCCGTTAGCTATTATATCTCTCAGTATCAATCACTTTCCTTCTATCTTTTTGGCTTTTAAGAACTAATCATATATAAAAAGATTTTTAGGTCATCTATAGCCTATTGTATTAAAAAGTTGTTAGTGACGTAATATATTCTGTGTACTTGTATTCCCTTACTTAGACATTTTTTTAAATTGAACAAGGAATCGACAATTTTTTTTAAATGAGTGTCACGTTAGTTACTATCGCAGATGTAAAACATTTTTAAAAATTATTTTTATTAATGTTTATTTTTGTGGTAATTATTAATAAATATTTTTGTTTAATAGAGAAAGGATTTGCCCTGGGCGGGACTTGGGTATGACCCCTGATAGCTCAGTGGCTTAGAGCACTGCTACGGAGAAGCATACGGACATAATTTTTTACAATAAAATATTTAAAAATTATAACAATTAATAAAAAATTAAATTAAATAAATTATGAATAATATAATGACGTAAGTCAACAAGATCCTAATTAAAATAATGTTCAATGAACATTCTTCCCCTTGTATATACATCGCAAAATTTCGAGAATACGGGGGTATGGGATCGGTGAAGAGAATGTATTGCTCTGGCTGTGTTACGAGCTAGGTTAGCTCAGTTTGTAGGCCACCACGACGGATACGTGTGAGATCCTGGTTCGAATCCCGGCCCTAGGCAAATCTTTCTCTTCAATATAAAATATTTAAAAACTATAACAATTAATAAAAAAATAAAATGAATTAAATTATAAATGGTTTACATAGTTTGTTGATAAATATAAAGCTTATAAAGTATAAGCTGTACTTAATTATTTGTGCATACTTTTAACTTTAGTGTAATATGCATAATTTCCAGCAATTCTAAGGCACAATATGGGTATATTATCCCCCCCCCCCCCCTAATTGAATATTCTTACCACCAAGATTAAAATAGATGGGCGACTCTATTATGGTAATACGTACTATTGTTTTTTAAATAATAAATAAGAATGCTGTACTTTTAGAATAAACAATTCACTGAATTTCAATTTCAATTTGAATTATAAATTCAATTGTGTATGTATATGATTCTTTTATTATTTAATCAATTCTCCGTGACCTTCATTTTATATTTATTTTTAATTTATTAAAGTGGAATTGCAAGGTCTAATCGATAGTGTATGACTTTTATTTATAAAGAAAAATAGGTTTGCTAACGGTAATTTTTTTAAAAATAATAATTCTTTAACAGGCATTATTTGTTCATTTGTATCTATGTAATTGTTTTACTCGTTGTTCAAATCGTATATCTGTAAATTATGTAGTTCAGATTGAATAATTTTTAAATGCAGTGCATGCTGAAAAGTAAATTTAGGCAAAAAAAAGAGTATGTGTACTCCCGACAGAAGTGAAAACTCAGAACTGTGGAATAACTGTGATTTTTCGAAATTCTGAATCAATTATTGTCTAAATTATTTTAAATTTCAAATTTGTAAAATTTAACTCAAATTATTAATCTTAGTCTGGTTTTCACAAATATTCTCTGTACTTGTATAGTTCCCTTACTTAGACATTTTTTTTAAATTGAACTAGGAATCGATAATTTTTTTTAAATGAGTGTCACGTTAGTTACTATAGCAGATGTAAAATAACATTTTTAAAAATTATTTTTATTAATTTCTAAATCAATTATTATCTAAATTATTTTAAATTTCAAATTTGTAAAATTTAACTCAAATTATTAATCTTAGTCTGGTTTTCACAAATATTGGCGCTTCTAACAAGTAGTTCATTTGTTAATCATAACATATGATGTACTGCATTAGCTCAATACAAAATATTAATAATTTAATTGATATGATAATCAGTAAATATTTCTATTATTCATACATTTTTTTAATTTGTATTTCCTTTCATTTTTAGCTTTATTACCATCGTTGCGTTCATCAATAATTAGTTATTATTTGCACTTTTAACTATTTCATAAAACAAGACATTACAAATAAAATAGTTTAGTGGAAACAAAAACTTAAACCAGTTATTATTGTTTTAAGTTGTTTTTATTTTGAAAGAAAATGGTCGACCTTGATGAAAATTGTGGAAGGAAATGGTCCGGGTAGAGATCAATAAATTTCTCTGAATATCAAGAATATTTATTCAGTAGCCAACGTTTCGACCCACTCTGTTCGACCACACAATATTTTGTGATTTTAAATTGTCTGTATTTTGTATATTTAGCCCTGAAGAAGACCTACAAAGTGGGTCGAAACGTTGACTACTGAATAAATATTCTTGATATTCAGAGAAACTTATTGACTTCTTCCCGGAGCATTTTCTTCCACAGTTTTAAGTTGTTATTTGAATCAATGACACAATGCTATTTAACGAATTAGAATATAATTATTCTGATATCAATGAAATTATAACCTCTAAACTAAAGTTGATTAAAATAAATTGTATAACTCATGCACAGGTCGCCAATGTCGATGTTGCTGACGTTAACCCACAAGTTTTCACAACAAAAAAAACTACTGTAAGTGATGTTTGCATATGGGTAAAGATTGGATTAAAGGAATTAAATTGTATTGTATATACTTTAAAAATAATAAATTAATAATGATAAACAAACTGGCCAAACCGTATCAGAACGATTTGTATTTTCCTCGTTCCTTTGTGTTGTAATACAAACCCGGCCAAAAGCTACTCAGTTCCATTATAATGTTGGATGTTTTTAAACTGGACTGAAGCCGTTGAAGAGCAGTGAATCCCTTCAGTGTTGTTACACAGCACTTCCTTTTCCCAAATTCATTCTACTGTAGCTATTTCAAAGTTTCTGTAACCATCAACAATGGTCGTTCTTGTAAGAAAAAAAATTTGAATACTTATCTGTACGAAATATGGAGATCTAAGAATCAAAAGAGGTTACGTGAGGATGCCATTCCAGACGATACCAGTTTTTTCAAGTGAAAATCAGTGATACCTTATTTAGCCGTGTTGAGCGATTTTTGATATGGGGATAACTTCAATGACTTGCGCGACATGCTCCTAATGTGTTGGACAAGACTGGCGCACAGTGGAACGAATCAACGCATTTGTTGGACATTGGACCAATTCTCTAATAACTAAATTTGTCCTTTATTTTGATCTTAAATTATACTTTATACTTCTTCTTAACAAAATCCATAGATAAATTAATTGTGAAATTAAATCTTACATAAAAAATTCTGAATTGAAATATAAATTTTTCAAAAAAACTCATATTTTTAAAGCAATCTACTGTTTGAGGTAATGCATTAAATTAATCGTACACCTACTGGGAAAAAAACACGTCCATAATAAGATATTTTAGGCAAATAAAACTTGGAATTATTTCAAATGTCTGGGATTTTTCGGTGAAAATTGGGTGATAAAACTTAAATAATCAATTGCGAAAATTGCTCAAAATCGCCCAAAAAACTACTTTCACATGGGCCTTGAGAATTAATTTAAAATAATTTCTGTTGATATTGGCGTCTACTTTTCGCAAGTTTCCTTTTTTTTTCCAGTGTTTGTTTACATTCATTTATCCGAACAACCCTCATCTAACATAATAGTATTAACAATGAAACTCAGTTTGCGTGTGGTATTTGAACGACATATGTGTAATGGTGCACGTAGGTGCAATAGTCCCTACAACAAATCGTCAAGTTTTTAATTTTTTATTTATTTAATTTTTATTTCGTTATTTAAATGAAACAATTTTATATAGGCACTTACATTTATTATAATTTTGATGTATCAATTATACCTAGTATATTAATTAACAAAATTAATTATCAATTATTTTATTAATTTTGTTTAATAATTAAATTATTTGGTTTGTTACTTTTTCCTTTGTGTAACTTTATTTAATACCTATGTGTCTGTCTTTCCATAGAATATTGTATTGTACCTATTCTCGTAGTATGTTGGTACAATAAATGGTAAAATGTTTGATAATAAATAATCTAACATCGAAATATCAAATCTAGAATTTTTACACGTTTATCCTAAAAGGTTTGATCCTGTTTATCATATAATTAAATAGTTCCTTCAAAAAGCTTTAAACCCGTAGCAATAGCCTTATTCTAGGAGAACCAGAAGCGGAGATATTAATGAATGTCCAGACGCTCCTAACGCTCGTTCCACTGTGTGGCGACGCCCAACTTTGGGTTAAATGTTAGTATTCAATTGATATGATGATAATAATAAGAAGTAAGAAAACGGTAGGGGTGGAGGCCTGACAATAATTATCTTAAACAGCCAGAGATATTTACATGAAAACCAACGTTTCGACCCACATTGCAGGTCTTCTTCAGGGCTTAAAATGGGGTTAAGGGTTGAATGTGAAATGATTCATTCATTCATTTCATTTTATAGTCGTTCATTTTTATATTTGAAGTTCATTCACGGCGATCCACTAATGTATTTTTCCATATAAACAACTAACTATAACACTACAAACAGAATTTAGAATTTGACGGGCTTTATTTTTATTTTTGAAGAATGTGACATTATTTATTCCTTGAAATTTGTACTTATTTACGTACAAATAAATTTGATGATTTATTTTTTGTTATTATTCTTGTTGATGTTTTCCCGTAATGTATACTTATGTGTTTGTTTTAGGTAAGTTTCCAGCTTTGAAGATACTAATGATGACTATACTGTTTTTTTTGGTATGTTTTAATATTAAAATTCTATTTTTTTTTCTTTGCTTACTTGTATAATCGATTAACAAAACTTTTTTTTTTTGGTTCTTTTTAAAATTACTATTTCTTTAATATTTATTATGGTCTTTAAATGGAAAAAATGAAATATAAATATTTATCTTGTCTACTCGGCCCTGAAGTACACCTGCAACGAAGTACGAAACGTTGATGCTTAATCAATAGGTTTAGTATTAATTATAAAATTAATTTTTGAACTCTGCTCAGACCATTTTCTTCTCCAAAATAATGTTATATTAGAATATTTATAATCACGTATTCATGAAGTAGGGATATATATAGGGAGTGGAGTGGCTCAGTGGTAGAGCACTGAGTTGCCATGCCGGAAATCCTGGTTCGATTCCCGCTGCAGGCAGTACTTTTTTTATTCTATTTGTAGCTGGAGATGGATCGTATAGGATCTAGGACCCTCCTGGGGCTCACCCAGCCTCTATAAAATATTATAAAAATTGGGTACCCAAAACAAGGGGGGGAACCTGGCCGTTGAGCGTGACCTAGGACAAGTCACCTCCTTGCAGAACTGTTGTCCATGAAACAGCACAGTCTCTACCATGTACTGAACCCCAGACTCGTTCACGGGTGTTAGTGGTAAAGGTTTTTTTTATAAGCGCATAGCTATTTTATTATTTCGATGAAAAAATGGCCAACATGAGAATTGCTTCTTTTCACTTGTGCGTTAACAAAATTTATAAATTATTTATGAAGTTTATAATTTTATTTTCAAATAAAGGTATTTTGATTCAATAATTCAATATATGTTAACTATAACAACAAATTATGGTTATAGTTAAATGATAGTAAAAACCAAATAATTTAATATTTTGAAAAAAATAAGGAATCTTGATTTCTTAGTCAGACGTAATTGTTTTTAAAAATGAAAATTATAGTTGTTTGGAGCGGCTGTGGCGGTCACATTATTTAATCATTCAATATCCACAGATAGGCCCCGAGAATCTGGAGAGCGTACTAGAGCTTACCGAGGCTCTACAAAGTGGGTACCTTTAACTGGAGTATGGCTTTCCGGCGAGTTACTTCCCTGTACAACCGTCATCCTGAAATCAGTACTGATTCGACCATGCTCTGACACCTAGAGACTTGTTAGGGTTATTGTGGCGCATCTTTTTCTTTTTTTTTAAGTTATTAAATATTTGCTAATTTACTTATTTTAAATTTTAATTCGGTCTTTACTCTTGACCTATATTTAACATTTAGTTAAAAAAACAAACTTAAATACATCTGACACACAGAGAAGGTTAGTTTCCTCTCCATTGCGGCTTCTCATCAAAAGAAGCCTTTTTTCTTTTTCCCAAGGTTCTTAATCTGCCAGGAATGATGGCTTGCTAACTGAAAAGAAAGCATAGAATGACTATTTTTTTTTTGTTTCTTTTTTTAATGTTTATCTTTGTAGCGGAAACGGGAGTTCTGCTACAAACCTTAGGAGTGGTTTCAATGGGAGGTTTCCCCACCCACGCTTCCACGTGACTCCCTTAGGGGAGGAGGAATACAATATATGTCAAATGGCATTTGTATTATTTCTCTCAATGAATATTTACTATTACATATTATATTAATATGCTTTGTCGCATAGCCGTATGTCCACTGAAAATGTAATTTTTCTGGGGAGACCTGTGGTCTTGTGGTTAGCATAACAACCTATTAAACCCAGCAAGTAGGGATGGGTAGATACTGGATTTTCCTGTATCTGATACTTTTACTTGATACTTTTGTATCTATAGATACGTTCACTAGTCATGGGCAGATACTGGATTTTCCTATATCTGAATGCAAATGATACTGATACTTTTCTGAATCTGATACTTTTACTTGATACTTTTGTATTTGAGTACAGATATCCGACTCTTACTCTTTTAATACATTTTTAAAGGAAAAAGAGTTATTCGCCGAAATAGTAACCTGCACAAGGCATCAAATGATTAAAATCATGTTTTTTAGTGGTTAATTTTTTTCGAAAGCTATGGAATTGAACAATAAAAAATAGATTTTAACCCTACCTCAATCTTTTGCTATTCACCTTCCACGTTAGAATTTGGGTTGTAATACAAAATTTGTCTGTCCGCCGGCGCACGCTATACTCTTTAAAACGACATAGATGTTTGTTTGTTTTTTGCACCAGATTTCAATCTTGCCTTTACTTTATGGTATAGATATATCCATTAATGAACCCATATTTGCCCGGACATAGGTCGAGGTTTTTTTGCGAAAGTTGCTCGTGAAAAATCATGTATTAGGAGGCGATCTCGGAAAATGTTATTTCAACCACCCTTTACTGTTAACTAATTTCATAGTTTATTTTCGTTTCTACATATGTGATAAGTGACTAATTACAGATTATATTGATAATAAGTGAAAACTTGTTCACTATTATTTTTACTTATGTATTTATTAATACTAAGGGGAGATGCGGCGAAATTGGTATTTTGCCGGTAATCAAATCAGGGGATAGGGATGGGTAAGGTTTTATCAACAGATACACTGTATCTGATACTCGTATCAACTACTTTTTAGTATTAGATGCAAAGTATCAGATTGATACAACCATACCCATCCCTACCAGCAAGATCGTAGCCTGGCAGGTGGCCTTTGGATTTTTTAAAAGGAGTAAATAGTCCTTACTTATGCTGTTCTTCGGAAGGGTCCCGAGTAGTTTTGGGCGATAGTCGATAGTCGATAGCACTATCGATAGGCCGATACTATCGATTGAAAACTTTCGAATGCTATCGTTAGTTTTTCTATAGCTGCTTCCCTTTTTTCCAAACCTATTCAATAATGAATTTAAACTAATTAAATTAAATTCAGTTACCTACCTAGTATTTGAAATTTTCAGGCTTATAAGTTATAAGATTATATGTTCAAGATGAGAAAAAAAACAACTAATTTATTTGAATTTTAGAAAAGTATTTACAATTTACATGTTTGCAATAACAATGAACAAATCTAATCTTCAGAAAAAAAAAAGACGAAATAGTTAATTTCAAGAGTCAAGTTTGCTCCTTGAGCCACATATTTCCCGAAAAAAAAACTAGCTTTTATAGTTGAACATTTAAGAATTGTAGAAAAATATTCCTAATTAAAGAGGAAGTTAAGGTTAGAAAAAACCTAGAAGAGCCAATGCTCAATACCGCGAATTCGGTTTGTTTCCACAAGTGTGAGGCTACGTGTACTACCCAACATAATGTAATTAGTAATTTCCGAGAATTAAATAATGACACGTCGGTGCGGCATCAAAGTTATATAGGAGAGAACCCTTGAGCTCTAGGAATCCCGAGTTCAATTTGAAAAGAACTCGACACTGGACAGAGACAGATCAGTATAATTCCGAGAGTTTCAAAACTTGAGGGTAAAAAAGATCCACCGATAGTCGACACTATCGATAGTGACCATCGATATGACAGACCTATCGATATATCGATAGTTTAGTCGTCTATAGTCGTGGTGGATTGATTTCTCTGGTCGGTGTCTTGCTGCAATTTGAGATTGTGATTTGCATTATTTATTCCCTTTGTTGTCATTTTCTTCCTTTCCTGAAGACGCCTGAATAGACATGATAAGAACAGGCGCATTTGTTTCCTCTTTTTATTTTAAAAACTACCCACTAGTTTCCATCCTTGGATCCAATTCCATCCCGGACAATCCTCCTAGGCGTCTGAAGAGAAGATGGCCTCGGGACCTTCTATAATAGAAATGTAATTAGAGTGCTGCCAATGGGTAGTGCCTCTACACGTCCTTTCATGTATTTATTCATTCATACAGTCCTTGTACTAGATGTATATATTACAGTTGTACAATTCAATAAAATAATTTTTAAATAAAAAAATAAAATAAATAAGCTCGCCGTTCGCAGGCTACTTCAACATTTACTGGATAAACGCTCTAAGCTCCCAATCCATTACAAGAGACTCATATACACGACAATGATTAGACCCATCTGGACTTACGGAATAGAGCTTTGGGGCTCCACTAAGCCATCGAATTCCTCCCGCATCCAATCTTTACAATCCAAAATCCTTCGGAAAATCCTCAACGCTCCTTACTTTGTTACGAACAAAGTAATCCACAATGACCTAAACGTCCCGTTTATTGCTGATTTGACCCGAATCCGATATCAATCTTTTCATGACAAACTTCATTTCCACCCAAACCCACTAGTTTCAAACCTCGCAACATCTTCAATTCCCGATAATCCTCCGAGGCGTCTGAAAAGAAGATGGCCTCGTGACCTTCTAAGCTAAACTTTTTATTTGAGTACTACCACTGGGTAGTTTCTCTATTTGTCTTTTCATGTCAATTTATTCAATCATAATATTTACTGGATGTATTCTTTATACAGTTGTAAATTTCAATAAATATATATTTAAAAAAAAATAAATAAAAAAATAATTTTTTTTTAAAACTAAGGGATTTTTATTTGAAAATGTTCCACTAATATCTATACAACTATTTTAATTCTCTCTTCAGCTTTGCTCTTCTATATTATTCTCTTTCTGTGCTGAAGGTACCAGAGTAGGCGAAGTATTGGTTTATATTTTTGATAGAATTCAGACTTTTTGTTTATAATTTTTCTAATCATGTTATTATAATTAACAGATGTTCACTAACCTCATTTCTATACGTGGTAGTAAAGCAGTAGAGACGAGATAAATCTGCTAACTGAGGGAGCCTACAACAGAGTCAACAGATTAAGTTGCTCATATCATCATCCGATTCTCAGCTAAAAAAAACCAACTTAGCCTCTGTTTGCGTTTATAATAGAATTGCTTTAGTCTCTTAGGGCGCAAGGGTGAAACCGGGGGGGGGGGGATTTCATTTCGACCATTGCCCTACAATCTTTTTCTGGCCTATTTTATTCACGTGGCAATTTAACCCCTTGATTTTCAAATAGTAACTCCTTAGTTACAATAACAAATTTTATTTATTCGCCAATGTTATATAAATGGCAATTTTATTGGATGTTAAAACAAATAATGTTTGACAACAAAGTTCACGTCAACCTGGATCAAAAAATGAAATATTGCCTGGTGTTAAGTTAAAAAACAAAAACATTTGCCATATATTGATCAATTTTAACATTGACTTGAATAAAAAATAAATCAATTATTATTAATAATTTTTAAATATTTTTGTTTTGAAGAAAAAAGAATTGTCCAGGGCGGGATTCGAACCCGGGTCGTCTGTATCTACGGTGAAGTGCTCTAAACCACTGAGCTACCGGTTTTTAAATATTCAAAACAAAAATATTTATCAATACAATTCTTTCCTCTTCAAAACAAAAATAGGTAAAAATAATCGACATCAATATAACAAATGATAAAAATAAATTATTGTTTATAGTCTAACAAGTACTTTTTCATTCCTTCTGGTATTTTCTTTTTACGTTGCTAAGAGAGTTTATTTCTGGTCTTCTTTGATGCTTCTTGGAATCTATTACTTACATCATTTAATATTTTCTTTAGATCATTTCGTACTTTTATTTTTCTGATATCTCCAATTATTTCAGATCCTATTCGATATGAGGATACCATTTACCTCTTATTTATTTGTTTACATTGGTGGAAATTCTTTCTTATTCTCCAAGATTTTATTTATGATTAATGCAATATTCAAACTATCTTAGTATACTTTATTAATCATTGCTTTAATTTTTAAATATTTTTATTTTGAAGAGAAAATATTTTCCCCAAGCCGGGATTCGAACCCGGATCTCCGCCTCACCGTGGCAACGCTCTAGCCATTTGAGCCACCGGGGTTGCTCCCTACCTAGGACAAATCTGTTCTCTTCACCAATCCCATATCCCCCCTGTTCTCGCAATTATGCGATTTATACACGAAGAAGAATGTTAATTGAGCATTACTTTTAATTTTAGGATCTTTTTGACATATTCCATTATATTATTTGTAATTTATTATAATTTTTTAATCACTGCTTTAATTTTTATTTTGAAGAGATCGAAAAATTGCGAGAAGACGGGGGATATGGGATCGGTGAAGAGAACAGATTTGTTCTAGGTAGGGAGCGAGCCCGGTGGTTAGAGCATTGCCACGCAGCACGGGGGCAAATATTTTCTCTTCAAAATAAAAATATTCATCATCATAGTTGTTCCTCTTTACCGCTCCGCAGTGTGAGGTTTCTTTCTGTATAGCCCGGACCACACCGTACGTACGATCTTCTACCATTTCTCTCCTTCTATTCCATTCCAGACTTCTCTTTGCGATGCTTTCCTTAATACCATCTTCCCAGGTACGTCGGGGTCTTCCTCTGGACCTTCTTCCTTCAACCTTAGCCTCGTATGTCATCTTGGCCAGCCTGTTATTTTCCATTCTTAAAACATGTCCAAACCATCTTAGACTGATTTGTTCTTCAACGGCTTTTTCCGCAGGGTCCACTCCGAGGCTTGATCTAATGATCGAGTTGCGAATTCGGTCTCGTCTTGTTTTCCCTCTATCTTCCTGAGGAATCTCATTTCAGAAGCCTGGATCCTACTTTTATGTTTGGTGGTCAACGCCCAAGATTCCGAGGAGTATGTTAATATGGGGAGAAAAGTAGATTTGTACACCTTGGATACTTCTCTTTTATTCAGGAACCTTTTATTTAGTGGGTGGTATAATTTACCAGCTGAGTTGACCCTCTCCCGGATTTCATTGTCCATGACTCCATTCTCATCAAGGTGTGCTCCCAGATATTTAAAGGTTCTCACCTGTTCGATGGCCTTGTCCTTAATTCTTATGACTCTCATTTTTCGGTGAGGCATCCTCCCAATTCTCATAACCTTTGTTTTGTCAGGGTTTATTTCCATATTGATCTTCTCTAGTTCATCTTGAAGAACCCTGATATTGTACATTAGGACTCTATCGTTGTTGGCAAGGACTACCATATCATCAGCAAAGGCCATCAAGGAGTAGGTAACTTTATTCAAGTATCTAAATCCCAGATGGAAACTTCTCATCCGGGCTTTGGCCTGAGATATAGCAGAATCAAGGACCAGAATAAAGAAAAGTGGGCTCAAGCTGCAACCCTGT
This sequence comes from Troilus luridus, assembly GCA_964056705.1. Classification (NCBI taxonomy): domain Eukaryota; kingdom Metazoa; phylum Arthropoda; class Insecta; order Hemiptera; family Pentatomidae; genus Troilus; species Troilus luridus. The sequence continues at coordinate 4,318,674 of OZ057413.1, forward strand.
CTTATACTAAGTTTGGTTGTGAACTCTTTGGAGTAAAAATTGGATGTCCTCACAAAAATATTTTAGTATAAATTTTAATATATACATATAAGGTACTGAACCACAAACGCCTCATGGGTTCTAGTGCTTACAAAAAGAAAACCAAATTTTATGCTTCAATTTCTTAATTTTATGCTTTGCACTTTATTTAAACGTAAGTTATTTTTAAATGTTTTTATTTCTATTAAAACATTACTAACAGTAGCTATTTCTCCTTGTAATTGAGATCGATTATTTTTTTTATGATAAGCTTTAAATTTATAGACGCTTCGCCAGTTCTGCTGAATGATGCATCCGTGTTTCCTTCATTATTCACTGGAATATTATTCTCTTAGGTAATCTTCTTTCTTGGTAGAGAATCTGAAGGACATGGCAGCCCGGGTATTTTATTATTTTATGACCCTCCAGAGACCTTTCCCGCCCGACATAAATAGTTAAATTTTCTTACGGTTTTTTTTTATAGCGATATTTAACGATTATCATTGCTAAGCTTTGTTTTTTAAATCCTTGCCTATTGGTAAGGATATTTATACAATCATATTGTCATTTAAACATAATGTATTTATACATATTCTTAAAAAAACAACTTAATTTCCATTTGTTCCTCATACAAGACTGAAAAGACAAGAAACCGCTCGACGTTTCAGGCTACTTCAACACTTCCTAGACAAACGCTCTAAGCTCCAAATTAACTACAAAAGACTCATATACATGACCATCATACGACCTATTTGGACTTACGGAGTAGAGCTTTGGGGCTCCACTAAGCCATCGAATTCCTCTCGTATCCAATCCCTACAGTCCAAAATCCTTCGTAAAATCCTCAACGCTCCTTATTTTGTTAAGAATATAGTCATCCATAACGACCTTAATGTCCCATTTGTTGCTGATTTAGCCCGAACCCGGTATATATCCTTTCATAACAAACTTCATTTCCACTCAAACTCTCTAGTTTCAAACCTATCTTCCTCTTCAATTCCCGATAATCCTCCGAGGCGTCTGAGAAGAAGATGGCCACGTGACCTTCTTAGTGGAACATGCGATTTGAGTACTACCAGTGGGTAGTTTCTCTACTTGTCATTATATCATGCCATTATGTATCACTCAGCCAATTTACTTGTTATATTACTGTAATATAGTTGTAAATATCAATAAATAAATAAATAATAAAAAAAAATTTCCATTTGTAGAACAATAAAAACAATATATTACAAAAATGTTGTTTGAAACGAAATTGTTATACAGACAAAAAAAATAATAAACTGCTTTACTCGGTTTTCTTTTGATTAGCTGTGATGAGGGATTCCAATTGTTAGGCTGAAACATTTAAGTTTCTGGGGTTCAGTAAGTGGTAGAGACTGTATTGTTTCTATGAAACTGTACAGCCTCTATCTCATATGTGCTGAAGCCAAGACCCTTCATGGGTTAAAGTGGTACAGGTTTTAAACTTGACACCTAAGATACTAGAAGAAAAAGACTTGCATATCTGGAGAGAATGAGGTGAATTATTCAAACGATTTTAGTAAATATGGTATAGTATAGTTGGTCTTCTGAGCGCGTTCCCCTACCTGGAGAATATGCTTCCCCCATATATATCTTCAAGCGAGCGGAGTGGCTCAGTGGTATAGCACTGAGTTGCCATGCCGGAAATCCTGGTTCAATTCCCGCTGCAGGCAGTACTTTTTTTATTCTGTTTGTAGCCGGAGATGGATCGTATAGGATCTAGGACCCTCCTGGGGCTCACCCAGCCTCTATAAAATATTATAAAAATAGGGTACCCAAAATAAGGGGGGAAATCTGGTGGTTGAGCGTGACCTAGGACAAGTCACCTCCTTGCAGAACTGTTGTCCATGAAACAGGATAGTCAACAACAGTTCTGCAAGGACTAATTACCTCCTTATTTGTGATTTTTACTATGTTTTTATACAAATCTTTATTTCTCCTTTTTACCATTTTTTTTTTGGTATTTTTCTCTCTCTTTTTTCTAGTTTCTCTTAGTTCGCCTTTCTTATTCAGTGTTATGGACTCCGACCCATATGATGCTTGCGCCCTAATAACTGAATTATAGTGTCTAATTTTCGCTTGGATGGATATCGATTTCTTATCGCTGTACTTTTGTGGTAACTATTTTAGTACGCAAATTTTAACTTCTTAAATCTTTCCCTATTTGTTCTGTTATCCAGTCCGTTGGCTTGGATTCATTCAATTTATGAACTATTTTAATTTTTCCATGCTTTTAATGCTTCCATAGTTTTCTCTATATCGATATATAAGTATGTATTGATTCCTTCTCCTGAGTAGATATCGTACTCTAGTACACGCCCTAGGACCAGTCCATTACCCGAAGAAGGATGATGGTAGAGGAAGCTTCAGGAATAAGCAAAGATTCCGCCCCCGAGGTAGATTCGATCCCCGAAGCCGACTAATCCGTTATGCTTCCGGCGAACGATCCGCATGGATCAGAGTCCTCGCCTCCCATCCCTCTTCTACATCATCCATTCCTCTCTGTCCTCGTCCTCCCTACTTATCTCTTTCACTAGTTCTGTTTGATTTCTGGTTTCCCCTGGGCAGCTTAATCTTAGCCAACAGATTATCACTTCAAATTTCGTACAGACATTGAGTAACAAACTCAATTCTCAATCTAATTACTATGAAATAAAAAATAATTGTAGATAGTATTAAGTAATGATCTTAATATTTGAACTAAAACAACACGTAATAAGGTTATAATAAGTCAAGTGACTGAATGAAAAATTGGTGATGTTCTACCTGACAGGAGTAAAACAGCACTCGCAGGAGCCTTCCAGGAATTCAAACAAGCAGGAGAAAAAATGGGTTTGCATATAAACGAAGCCAAGACCATGTACATGTGTACCTCTAGAAGGAACGCACTGGCAGAAGAACAAGTCGCGGTTATGGAGTTCAGCTTTAAGCAAACACAAAATTTTTAATACCTGGGTCCAATGGTAACACACAACAACCAGATAGACGATTATGTAAAAGCAAGACTTCCCACCGGTTGTCGTTGCTATGCAATACAAAAGGATCATTTTCTTTATAAGATATTTCTTATATACTGGACTCAATCTTCTGGATTTATATAATTTAATAGAGAAGAAAAAATCATAATCCAATCAAAAATTGTTATTCAAACCTAACAAATGATTAAAAAAACGTTTCGACACTTATTTGTCATTCTCAATTTAAGTAATTCCTCATACAACTTCATTTAAAATTTACAAGTCTAAATAATTACTGTAAAAACAATAATAATACACTATAATATAATCATAAATAACTTGTTAAAAATAACTAATAACAATAAGCATAGATACCTTGAGGTTAACTTACGTTTGGATAACAGAGTAATAAACTTAACTTCTAGAATAATACCAAATAATATTATTAATTTATTTAGCTTAGGGGATAATTTTAATTATGAACCAAAAAATAAAAAAATTAACATATATCAGATGCTATCTGAAGTAGAATCAATAATTACATTTATAGAAACTCCTGATACCCATAAAAACGGTTTACAAAACACTATTTGTAAAAACATTTTAAAATTTTTTAATTAAAGAAAAAATAAACCTAATAATACAATAAACTTATTTACATAACTTATAAATAAAGATCTCTTTAACAACAATAATTTTCTTTAAAAATAATGAAGATCTATGCATCATTAAAACAGATAGAACCAAAAAAATTAGCTTACATAGATTACTTAAATTACATAAAGAGGGTTATCCGTGTAGACTTATAGTTGATGCTACAAACAATCCAATAGACAACCTTGCTAAATATTTAAATAAATCGCTGGATCACTACAATAACAGTAATGAATATGACATAAAAAATACACTAAAATATAATCATAAATAACTTGTCAAAAATACCTAATAACAATAAGCATAGATACCTTGAGGTCAAACAATTTAAAAGTCAAAATATATATAAAATCCTGGAACTTGACTATCTTCCATGGTCAAATATAATAGGTATTACATTGAAAACCAAACTTTGATCTCTGCAATACTAGATCAAATTAAAATCATTGATGAATATAAATATATTAATAAATGTACTCCAAAAAAACAAAAATAAACTATAACAGACAATTATGGTATTATTTAAATTTTACCATTTAAATAATTAAATTATTAATTTAAAAACATGAAATTTTATTTTGAGTATTAATTGGAAAATTTTATTTATCATCTGATCTATTAGTAGGTTATGGGTCAGGTTATTTTGCTCTGTCTGATTTGTTTCTGAGGCTTAATTTTTTATGCTCTATTTCTTTTTTCTTTTTTTTTTAAATTATTTTATTGAATTGTACAACTGTAATATATACATCTAGTACAAGGGCTGTATGAATAAATAAATACATGAAAGGACGTGTAGAGGCACTACCCATTGGCAGCACTCTAATTATATTTCTATTATAGAAGTTCCCGAGGCCATCTTCTCTTCAGACGCATAGGAGGATTGTCCGGGGTGGTATTGGATGCAAGGGTGGAAACTAGTGGGTTTGAATGGGCCTGGAGTTTATTATGGAATGATAGGTATCAGGAATGGGCTAAATCGGTAACATATGGAACGCTAAGGTCATTATGTATGACAAAATAAGGAGCATTTAGGATTTTGGATTGCAAGGATTGAATACGAGAGGAATTTCATGGTTTGGTGGAGTCCCATAGTTCAATTCCGTAAGTCCATTTAGGTCTTATCACAGTAACATAAATAAGTCTTTTGTAATTGATATGAAGCTTTGAGCGTTTGTCTAGTATGTGTTGAAGTAGTCGGAAGCGTCTAGCTGTTTCTTGTCTTTTCAGTCTTGTGTGAGGGTTCCAAGTAAGATGTCTGTCTAAGCTGAGTCCTAGGTAGCGGATCTGTTCAACAGGGATAAGTGGAGTACTATTAAAGGATACAGTAGGACAGGAAGTCATGGGTTTTCGGCGAAGGGTAAAGGTAATTTGATGGGGCTTTTTGGAATTGATTTTAATTCTCCAATTCCGACACATTTCTTTTTTTAATTTTAAAATCATGGAGGAATACAATTTGCTTATATCTCCAGCTTCATTTCTATCATTTGCTGTAGTTTCTAAATTATCGTTTATGAATAAAGCTTCTAAATATTTATGCTTTAAGGTATTATTTTCCTTATGCAAAATTTTAGGTTTATTGAAATTGAAAGTGTGTGATTCTTTTTTACAGTGTGTAGATAATGCTGTGTTAGTATTGCTTTTGGTTTTAGATTGTTTTGATGGTGATACCTTGGGATTTTGAGGTGTGTACTTGTATGCCCTATGTATAACCTATCACAATCATTGCAAGTGAGTTCATTATAAAATTTTTTTTTTCTAAGATTAGTATCCTATCTTTTTGGTTTTTTATTATGTTTTTAATAGGATTTCTGGTTTTATATGCTATCTTTATTTCTGGTATATCATAATTTTTTAGTGTTGGTCCGATTTTTTCTGATCTATATTTTCTGTTTCTTTTATAAAAAAACTTGTTATTTTTGATTGTGAAACTTTGCTTTTTTTTTTTTTGTATTATGGTATTGTATTTTTTAATTAACATTCTAATTCAGATAGCAATAGCATCTGATATATGTTAATTTTTTTGTTATTTTTTGGTTCATAATTAAAATTATCCCCTAAGCTAAATAAATTAATAATATTATTTGGTATTATTCTAGAAGTTAAGTTTATTACTCTGTTATCCAAACGTAAGTTAACCTCAAGGTATCTATGGTTATTGTTATTAGTTATTTTTGACAAGTTATTTATGATTATATTTTAGTGTATTTTTATTGTTTTTACAGTAATGATTTAGACTTGTAAATTTTAAATGAAGTTGTATGAGGAATTACTTAAATTGAGAATGACAAATAAGTGTCGAAACGTTTTTTTAATCATTTGTTAAGTTTGAATAACAATTTTTGGCTGGAATATGGTTTTTTCTTCTCTATTAAAATCCAAAAGGATCTAAAAACTGGGAAAATGCCAAAAAAGGGCAAGGTCACACTAAAAACCTTTCTCAGGCTAATAGCGACATATGGTTGTGAAAGTTGGGTCCTGAATAGAAAAGTGGATAGAATGGTGAAAGGAATAATACTGCGGGGGATTTATGGACCCATCCATGGCCAGGGAGCATGGAGGGTCCGTAATAACGCAGAAGTCCGACAACTTTATGGAGCAGACTTAGTGCCTTTCGTAAAAAGAGCTCAATTCAGATGGTTGGCCCATGTGGTGAGAATGCCGGGAACAAGAATGCCCAGAAGAGTGTTGATTGGGAAGCTCGGTGGTAGAAGACCCAAAGGGAGGCCCCGAACTAAATGGTTGATGATGTGGAGGCCGATCTTCGCCAGCTGGTGTAAGTTGCTTGGTTATCCTGGTTCCGGAACCAAATCCCGCTGTGGCAGAAAATTTATTTAATTGGTTAACAACCATAGATGTCATCATAGTGCCATCCACATCTGTAATGTGGGTATCCTTAATGACGGAAAAATCTAGCGGGTTTACAAATCGCCTTCTGTCCATGAAATAGTACAGTCTCTACCATACACTGCACCCGAGACGATAGGTTGTAGTGGTACAGACCTTAAAACTTTACACAAAATAGAAAGAATTTCTGATACAATAAGGAAAATAAAAATTGCCTTCTAATCACATCTAATAAAAATGAAGGAAAATATATAAACTGAACAGAACTCTTCAAGGCTCTTTCAGATCCTTAAGTATTCTTACTAGACAAACGCTCTAACATCCCAATTAACTACAAAAGACTCAAATACATGACTATAATAAGATCTATTTGGACTTACGGAGTAGAGTTTTGGGCTCCACTAAGCCATTGAATTACTTTCTACACTTAACAATCAAAAATCCGTAAAATCCTCAATGCTCGTACTTAGTTACGAATAAAGTCATCCATAATGACCTTAATGTTCCAATTGTTGGTAATTCGATCCGTACCCGATACCTATTCTTTCATTACAAACTTTTTTCCTACTCAAAACCATTCAACCTCTTTAATTCTCGATAATACTCCGAAGCTTCTGAAAAAGAAATGGCTTCGTGAACTTCTAAGTTAAATCTGTTTTCCTTGTAATACCATTAGGCAATATTATAGGCCATTACTTGCCTTTATTAGCTTTACACAAAATAGGAAGAATTTCTGATACAATAAGGAAAATAAAAATTGCCTTCTAATCACATCCATTAAGAAATAAAGGAAAATATATAAATTATTTTATTTTATTAGTTATTGATTTTATTAATTTTTAAATATTTTTATTTGAAAAGAAAAGATATGTCCAGGACCGGGACTCTTAAAAAAAAAATTTCAAATTAATAAAATCAATAACTAATATAATAAAATAAATTATAATAATAAATAATGATGCAAGTCTACAAGATCCACATTAAATAAATGTTCAAAGAACATTCTTCCCCTCGTATACATCGCAAATTGCGAGAACGCGGGGACATGGGATCAGTGAAAAGAAAGGATATGGCCAAGACCGGGGAGCGAGCCTGATTGAAGCAGTATAGCTCAATTGGTGGAGTTCCAGGCTAGCGATCTGGGTGACCCGGGTTCGAGTCCCGGTCCTGGACATATCTTTTCTTTTCAAATAAAAATATTTGAAAATACACTCAACAGCAAAAAAAACCGGACACTTAGATTTGTTCTTATAATTTCGTTAAATACATATGTATATTAATCTTTTTAATTCATGGTAATAATGAAATAAACCCCGGAGTGCATCGTGAATGGTAGACTTCGCTACCCCAAGCACCGGCCTTCTCTGGCCAAGGGATCAGCTCGGGCTGTGTCAACATTTGAAAGAGCCATTATTCTGGACCAAAATAAAAAAAAACATGTCTATTAATCACAGAAAAGGCTTGGTAAATAAATTAAAGATGTTTAAATGTGCTAAAAACTACTTACAGTTTAGAATAGGTCCGACAGGTAAATCAACCTCAAGACAAATAGATCAAATCTGAGTTTTATCTAATTGTTTACTAATCCTGAAGGGCTTAGTTCAATGGGCTTAGACCCTACATTCTCTGTAATAAATATAATACCCACAAAAACAAACACATTGCTGACAATTAGCTTTTAATACAAAAAATATGATGTGTCCGTTTTTTTTTGCTGTTGAGTGTATATAAACCAAACAGATCTCTTTAAGGCTCGTGTAACACAGATTGAATATAATTGTATATTGTATTATTCATAAATAATATCTTTGGAAAATGAGAAATAAAACAAAAAACGATTTCTTACAAATTAAAAAAAAAAAACATAAGAGGTAAATGGTGCGCTCATATCGAATAGGATCTGAAGGAATTGAAGATATCAGGTGGTATTACGAAAGGGAGAGAAGATCTGAAGAAAATATCAAATGATGGAAGTAAAAGGTTCCAAGAAGCAGCAAAAGCGATCAGAAATAAACCGTTAGAGAAACGGGAAAGGAAATATAAGAAAGAAAAAAAGTACTAATCGGACAGAAAAGCTTGATATGTCCGCAAATAAATAATAGTTTTAACGTTTTCCTTTATAAAGGATTTGATAAAAAAATTGAGGTAACATTTATTTCAGACCACGCTGCCTATGCAGGGATAAACTGCAGTTTTAATTTTAAAAGCGATACTCTAAGCCCGTAGTTCCCAAAGTAGTCGGGGGCTACCCTCAGGGGCTACCCACAGGGGCCCACGGGAGACTCGACGGGGGTCTCCTTTGGCGTGACAAAAAATGGTTTTAATAATTAGAATAGCTCGCCGTTTCAGACTACTTCAGCATTTACTAGATAAACGTTCTAAGCTCCCAATTAACTACAAGAGACTCATTTACATGACAATCATTAGACCCATCTGGACTTACGGAATAGAGCTTTGGGGCTCCACTAAGCCATCGAATTCCTCTCGTATCCAATCCCTACAATCCAAAATCCTTCGTAAAATCCTCAACGCTCCTTATTTTGTTAAGAATAAAGCCATCCATAATGACCTTAATGTCCCATTTGTTGCTGATTTGGCCCGAACCCGGTATCTATCCTTTTTTAACCAACTTCATTTCTCACTCAAACCCTCTAGTTTCAAACCTAGCTTCCTCTTCGATTCCCGATAATCCTCCGAGGCGTCTGAAAAGAAGATGGCCTCGTGACCTTCTAAACTGAACTTTTTAATTTGAGTACTACCACTGGGTAGTTTCTCTACTTGTCTTCTCATGTCAATGTATTCACTCATTATATTTACTAGATGTATTTTGTATACAGTTGTAAATTTCAATAAATAAATTTAAAAAAATAATAATAATAATTAGAATCAGTTTGCCGTCGCTACTTTGTTTATTCATTGCAATAATTAATTAGCTAATACTATTCGGTTAAAATAGCCATATCTTGTTGAGTAAGACCGCCTTGTGATTACTAAATGTTCACATTTTTTGTTTAGTTTTGGGAATATGGTGGAAATGTAGCTGCAGGGGGGCCACAGGAACCAGCTAAATTTTGAAAAAAAAGTCTAGGAATCTCTGCTCTAAGGAATATCCAGGTAGACATATGTGAAAATTGTATTTAAAGCCTGTCAATAAGTGGTTAAGTTGAATTTTGTTGGAATGGAGTTAGAATAAGCAGTTACTCCATTTCATACCTAGGCTTTGTCTCTTGTGCACTAAGACACCTCCTGTGCGGACCAGCAAATTTGATAGAAAAACTTCGAGGTTCACAAACTAAATATAAATATACAATAAGCACACATTAATAGATTGAAGTGGAGGGGGACACTAGTCACTGCTTATTAGCTTATATTTAGGATTAAAGTTGCTGTCTCGATCCACGCCTTGCTAATTATTTCGGAGGTTGTCGCTTTGGGTTAAGTCACAACAAGTTTTAACTTTCCATTCGTTTGCTTTTTAATATTTTCCAAAAAATGCTAGTTATCGTGAGCTTGAGTATGGAAATAAAATGTAAATATGAGAAATGTGTATACTTCGGTAATCATTTCATGTAGAAACGAACGTATATCAACTATATATGCGAGGAGATGGTTGAGTGGAAGATCTGAGTAAGGAAGGAAATAGTTGGGGGTGGAGTCAAATTAAACAATAAATAACTGGCTACTTATTTTATTTTGTGCCGACGTTTCGACCCACTTTGTGTGCCATCTTCTGGGCTAAGAAAGAAAAACAGACAAAACTATAAAAATACATTGCAGTACCAAGTAAATGATAATATTGAAAAAATATATGTTGAGTAATAGAAATTTAGAACAAAAAAGTGAGGGATATATATGAATAAAGATATTACAGGGAAAAGTACATAAAGGTGGGGATGTAAATATTTACTAAGATAAAAGTTTATAAAAAGAAAAAGTGTAAACATCAGAGGTGAGATGCAAAATTATGGAAAGGGTAGTAGAATATAGATAAAATATAAAATGTAAGTTCATTCATAAGTATGTAATATGTAAGTGTATGTAGTATGTAAGTTCTTAAAATAAGTACCCACTTATTTAGTGTTTAATATGACTGCACCCCCAACTATTTTCTTCCTTATTTATATCATCTATACTTCGAAATGTTAGTTGAAACTTTTATTTCTTGTTGAAACGATTACCGAAACCTCCCATTACCTATAATTACTTCTCTTTTCTAAAGAGAAGTACTTTTGGAAAAAACTAAATATGAAACGAATAAACAGTTAAAAAATATGAAAACATATCCACTCCTGAATTAAGCTCTGCAACTGAGTGACTCAAATTGTTTTCACTCAATTGGTATCTGTTCCCCAGGTTGACACGTGGAGTTGAGTACAACAATTTTTTTTTTTAAATAATTTATTTAATGAAATTTACAAGTAAATATACTGATTGGTAGATGTTAGCATGAAAGACAGGCAGAGAAATTACCTAGTGGCAGTACTCAAATAATAAGTTCAAGTTAGGTCACGGGGCCATCTTCTCTGCAGACGCCTCGGAGGATTATCAGGAATTGAAGAGGTTGCTAGGTTTGAAACTAGTGGGTTTGGGTGGAAATGAAGTTTGTCATGAAAAGATTGATATCGGTTTCGGGCCGATTGAGCAACAAGTGGGACATTTAGGTCATTACGGTTTCAACTAACATTTCGAAGTATAGATGGTATGTTTGTTAAACGTTAATTTATCGATGAAATTCCCCATAATGTAATTATATTTTGTATACTAAAGCTATACTTCGGTAGTCATTTCATCAAGAAATAAAAGTTTCAATTAACTTTTCGAAGTATAGATGATATACGTTAGTTGAAACGTTTATTTCTAGATGAAATGATTACCAAAGAAATAGCTTTATGGGAAATATGTATACTCCGGTGACGATTTCATCGATAAATTAACGTTTAACAAACATATATATATATATATATATACTTTGAAATGTTAGTTGAAACCTTTATTTCTTGATAAAATGATACCGAAGTATACAAATATCTCATAATTACATTCTATTTTCCACATTAAAGCTCATGATAACTTGTATTTATGGTAAATTTAAAAAGACAAAAGAATGAAAATTTAAAATTTGTTGACATGTCCGGTACTTAGGACTTCACCTTAGTTAAGTTAAAAGATTAACTTGGAATCCTCATACTAGACTGACAAGACAAGAAACCGCTCGACGTTTCAGGCTACTTCAACACTTACCAGACCAAACGCTCTAACCTCCCAATTAAATACAAAAGACTCATATACATGACTATTATCAGACCTATTTGGACTTAGGGAGTAGAGCTTTGGGGCTCTACTTAGGCGTCGAATTCCTCTCGTATCCTATCCCTACAATTCAAAATCCTTCGTAAAATCCTCCATGCTCCTTACTTTGTTACGAACGAAGTAATCCATAATGACCTTAATGTCCCGTTTGTTTCTGATTTGGCCCAAACCTAGCTTTCTCTTCAATTCCCGATAATCCTCCGAGGCGTCAGAAAAGAAGATGGCTACGTGACCTTTTTAGTTGAACTAGTGATTTGAGTACTACCAGTGGGTAGTTTCTCTACTTGCCATTTTTACATGTCATTATGTTTCACATAGCCTATTTACTTGATGTATTATTGTAATACAGTTGTAAATATCACTAAATAATTTTTTTTTTAAATTTAGGGGTATAGAATGCTGAGTTACGCTCCAGAAGGCTCTGAATTCAAATTCGGCTGTGTTAGATAAGTTATTTAATTTATTAACAGCCACGGGTGAACAGACCCTCTGGGACACCCAGCCTCAATAAAGTAAGTATCCTGTGGAGAAAAACCTGGCGGTTAAGTGCCATCTCATAAAAATCACCTGTCTGCACAATCGTTGTCCTAGAAGCAATATAGTCCACCATGTCCTGTGCCCAAGACCTTTCAAGGATTGTAGTGATATTGATTGTTTTTTTATTGTTTACATAAAATAGATATTTATCTTTCCATAAAAGATAAATGAGCGTATTTTCCCCCTTAATCTTAATATGACAATCGTTAGAAAAATCTGGACTTGCGGAGTAGAGCTTTGGGGCTCGACTAAGCCAGCGAATTCCTCTCGTATTCAATCCTTACACTCAAAAACCCTCGATGCTCGTTGCTTAGTTATGAATAAAGTCATCCATGACGACCTTAATGTCCCACTTGTTGCTGATTTTACCCGTAACCGATACCTATTCTTGCATAGCAAACATACCTGGAATAATCTTTACAACCAGTAGTTACTAGCAACTGAGTGACTCAAGTCCTTTTCACTCAATTTGTTTACCTATTCTAGTCCTTTGAAGCCCGAGGCTCATTGGTTGGGGACCGCTGCCAGGGACCTTTGGTACGATAAACTCGTTTTGGACAAAACTAGACTTCAACCAAACCGATTATTTACAGGAACTTCCGATTATGCATTTATATGTATATAATAGTTCATAAGTTGACAGTTTAATTTAATTTTTTACTATTTTCTAATTCCATTATCATATCCGTCCGGCACTACAACCCATCACCGGGTCTTGGCGCCTCCGATAAACTCACAACCGCTCATTCGGTTAAGTGCAGCTCTCCTCCAATTTAAAATACGGAGCAGGTTCCTCGAATCTCCTTTTACGCCCTTAGGCGATCGTAATTTCAAGGCGCCTGTCCGTCCTGCTCCATCTAGTGTTCCTTTGATGATGATGATGATGATGAGTACAGTTTGTTGTTCGTTCGCATCCTCCATGCTATGTAATCTCTAATTTAACCATAATTACCCTGGAGAAGCTTTATCCAAATTAGTTTATGTCGATTACGAAAACAAATGTTTCAGATCCTTAAGTATGCTTACTAGACAAATTTTCTTAGCTCCCAAATATTTATTACTCAAATACATGACTATAATAAGATCTATTTGGACTTACGGAGTAGAGTTTTGGTCTCCACTAAGCCATCGAATTCCTCTCGTATCTACACCTTACAATCAAAAATCCTCGATGCTCGTTGCTTAGTTGCGAATAAAGTCATCCATAATGACCTTAATGTCCCATTTGTTGCTGATTCGACCCGTAGCCGATACCTATTCTTTCATAGCAAACTTTATTCCCACTCAAACCCACTAGTTTCAAAACCTTACAACCTCTTCTATTCCCGATAATACTCAGAAGCGTCTGAAAAAGAAATGGCTTCGTGACCTTCTAACTTGAATCTGTTATTCGAGTAATACCAGTGGGTAATTGCCTAGCCACTACTTGCCTTTATATCATGACATTATATATCTTTCATTCCATTTCCTTAATGTATTTTATGTAAATTTAAATTAATAAATTTTAAAAACTATCCCTACAAGTAAACTGCTTCTAACTTTTCGATCAAACCCAAAATAGTATATTTTTATTTTTATGATAATTGTTTATAAATATTTTTGATCTGAACAGAAAAGATTTTCCCTTTTTAGCTCAGTAGTTTAGAGCACTGCTACGGAGAAGCAGACGACCCGGGTTCGAATCCCGGCCAGGGAAAATCTTTTCTCTTCAAATCAAAAATATTCAAAGTAGTATACATTGTCATATGTCGTTCTTCTTCATTTTTCAGCTAGAATATAATTATTTCGGTTTTATCAGTGAGCACAGATATACATTGTCACTATAATGTATGATTCTATATTTTACACCAAATTATTAGACCACTTAAAGAAGAGGAGCCTTTTCATCGTTTTCGAACCTATATTTACTTTTCATTGAGTTCATACCAAGAATCATGTTACTAGTAGATGACTCAAGGGCAAGAAAGGCTGTTCTGAAACATTTTTGGATCTTATAAGTGGTTAAATATGGTTGGATCTCGATCTTGTGGTTGGATAAATAAGTGGTTAAGTCGAATTTTACCCAGAAAGAGTTAAGCGTATTAAGGGAAGCATAATCGTGATATTCTCCATTTCTTTGGTTAGAAATGTAGTTGTAATATAAGCAATAACTCCTTTTCAGGCCATTGTCTGATTTACCACTTTTCTGCTATATTCACTACCAATATGGAAGGATTCTGCTCCCTTAACCTGTTAACCGGGGAATTCCCTTTTTATACGTTCCCACGGGATATATTTATACGTCCTGCTCGGTTAACAGGTTAAGAACAAGAAACTAATTTTTAAGAAAACCGACTAAATCAATTAATCACCAGGGCTGTGGAAATATGGTCGTCTCTGACTGGATCTCAGATTATCTACCCGCTTTTTTCAAGAAATATATTCAACAATAAGGATGAAACAGAGCCTCATTGTACGAATTTTATTATCGGGTGGAAATCCCTGAAACTTCAATACTCAAGTGAGTGTTCTATTCATAGATCCACACTAATAGGATATTGGTTTTTTTTTATAATTTTAGAATATGTTTTAGACGTTTAGAGCTTTTCATGACTTGGCATTGAGGTTCACGCTGAACTATACCTTCGGCTGAATTTAAGACCACAATTATGTGGTGTGTGGTTACCTGACGCCCTGTAACCACGTACCAAACGCTTCATACCAATGTGGTGTGTGTCTAAAACAACATAAATTTTCAATAGACGTATTTGAAAGTTACTAGTGAATTAAAAATATAAAATTTTGGGTATTAGTTGGGTTTAGCAAAGCATTCCTATTGTGATGATGGTGTTAAATGCTTTTATTAACCATTAGAAAATGTTTGACAACTTCAAACATGTTACAACTCAAAATATGACAACTCAAAAATTGTTGTTATTTTTTTTTGTTAAACCTTGAGTAAAAATCGGTTAAAGCTTTTTAATTGATATCTGATCAATAGTGTATTTTTCATTCTCATCGTGATTTTTTTACGCACGGCTGCTGTTTGTATAGTAAATTGGGGATTTTATAGGCTCAAACGTTTACGTAACATCAACAGGCGTTGTATGTATATATATTTTATATATACACACATATGTATATAAGATATATGGGGTGGATCTCTGCTAGGGAATTTCTGACCTTGTTTTCCTCAATTATGTTCCCTTGTGTGGAAAACTCTGAATTTCTACTTTTCTACTGTTTTATTTAAAACTCTTTTGGGTTTTATTATTTTTATGTTGATACTTATCGAGGAATTCAAACATCGTTCATTTCATAGTATCACACTTATTCGCTTTTTAATATTTATTTTTGTTTAAGAATCTGGCAGGAAGGACCACGCGAACATCACTTAATAATCTTCTTCACACTCTCCGCCTTCCTTCTACTCCCTTACTCTCTCATCTTCCTGGACTGTTCCTCTCGCTCTTCATTAGTCCATTTTCTCCCTCGTCTCTCCTTCTTTCCTGCAAGAACCCCAACTTATGTTAGTTTTTTTCCGAAAAACTCTCTGTCCAAGCTGTCCTTATCCTTGATTTTTAGCCTAGCCAGCTCCTCTGTTATTTGTTTCACATATCCACCTATACTCTTATAGCTTAAGACTTTCGAAATGTTTTTTGTTCAGCCTGACCATGTGGCCGAAGAACCTCAATCTCCTGGTCCTGATGACTGTTTCAAGATCTTTCAAATTTCTGTATATTTCTCCGTTGGATTTTCGGCTCTACCTGCCTTGTGTTACTTTGGGTCCATATATCCTCAAATTTTTCTTTTAATCTTCAGGACTTTCTCCATAAAGGACTTTCTCCAAAACTGACCGGTTCATCTAAAATGGCGTGTATCGTACAAGCCATATCGGGCTTTAAATCCGGAATTTATAAAATCAAGGTTACAGAAACCAGGTACCTCAGGGTATCCTAGGAAGGAAGCAATAGAACCTAGAACGAGATAAAATACCTCCAGATAAGACACACCAGGAGACAGGAGAGAGAGCTGATGGATGATCCGGGAAATACCCTAACCACAGAACTACCTGGCGAAGCAATCTTTACATATGTACCCCCGTAAATACGTTTTAATTCCCCAAAAGTTTTAATTTAATTATATAAGTGTTTTACGGCAAGATTACCAACCATAATCATCAATAGTAATTTGGCAATGTATGCGTTAATAATTTAAAAAAAAAAAAAACCTGTATCACTATCCGTGAAGAGTCTGGGGTTCAGTACATGGAAGAGACAGTACTGTTTCATGGACAACGGTTGTGCAGGGGGGCGATTTGTCCTAGATCACGCTCAACGGCCAGATTTCCCCCCTTATTTTTGTTACCAACTTTTAGAGGCTGGGTGAGCCCCAGGAGGGTCCTATATGATCCATTTCCGGCTGCTAACAGAGTAAATAAAAGTCTTGTCTGCAGCGGGATTTGAACCAGGATTTTTGGCATGGCAACTCAGTGCTTTACCACTGAGCCACTCAGCTCCCAAATGCATTAATAGTATCCAAAATTATATATACCATTTAAAATTATTTTAATGATTTAACTTGGTTCTTAATTCCTTATTCACCATACATTATTGTTGATATTATTAGTAAATTGGAAAACACAACAACCAACTCTGAAAAATAATCTAGCCCAAAACCGTTGTAGACACCAAAGCATGAGTAATTGTTATCAGTAGTAACTCATGCCATTCCGAAATAAATAGCCTCTTACAGGAAAGAATATAACGTTTTGAAAAAGATAAAAAGTTACTAAGAAAACAAAATAAATGTAAATAAATATCCAGGGGATATTCTTCATTCAGTAAAAATCTTGCGGTTGAGCCTGATCATGACGATGTAACCTCATTGCTCTATCGAAGGTTTAGAATAAGTACAGTTTCCACCACGTACTGAACCCACTACTCTTCAAAAGTAGTAGCAGTTGAAGTTTTGTTTTATATTTACAAAACTAAAAAAAATAACTAAAAATGCGAATCTATTAAAGGAAAAATCCAGATAGCTAGATGCATAATACGACTGTGATCTTTCCCCGTCCTTGGGAACAAATCGGTGCCCCTCCGCCGAGAGCAGACAAAGCCTCGCTAGAGGATAACGAAGCGAGACAAGGTCAGAAGTTGCAAGGAGAGATCTGCTCCAGTCATCCACAGCA
Source organism: Troilus luridus (assembly GCA_964056705.1). Lineage (NCBI taxonomy): Eukaryota > Metazoa > Arthropoda > Insecta > Hemiptera > Pentatomidae > Troilus > Troilus luridus. Next base: position 4,336,188 of record OZ057413.1, read on the forward strand.
TTAATAATTCATAGGCCAAATGAGTCCGCTGTATTTCCCTCATAATTTCTCTCCCGTCTCTCCATTTTTCCCCTTTTTACCTAATTGCAGCCGCTGAATCGTAATAACTGGATTTTAAAAATACATCAGAATTTCCCTTGTATATTTTAATGAAGATGTGATTGGGAGTTAATGGGGAACATTCTATTATCTATACATATTGTTAAGGCCAGATTAAGTAGTAACCTTATAAAGTATTATTAGTTTTAATCATAAAAAATTAAATCATTTTTTCTTAAAAGAGAGAACATTATCTTTACTTATTTTTCACATTTTATTTAATATAATAATTTAAACGTTTAATTTCATAATTGTTTAGAATAATTTAACTTTAAAGGTAATTTTATTTGTTTAGTATTAAGTATAATATTTGTAGTAAGTGTGAAAACATATGTTATAAAAGTGAAGAGAGAAAAACAAAAGAGAGTCGATCGGCTTTTGTTCGCTCCGGCTAGACCGAGCCAGGCAGTGTTTGCACGAGCCCTTAGCCGTGCACATCGTATGCTCTATAGGAGCCCAAAGTTGTGTTTTGTGAATTTGAAGAAGATACTAATTAGCTGCCCACCTGCAGATGTAATTAGTTTAAACTTCGTCATAGATTCGACCAATTCGAATTGACCCAGTCGATCATCTCAACTTCTGTTGTCTCAACATCTTGGCTCGCCCTGCCGACGAAAATCCTCTGTCGTCTCAACATCCAGCTCGCCCTCCCGAGAATCTACCATCTACTGGAAACTACTTCGACAGACAGATAAGAGTTTTCAGTATTACATCATCTCAACTACAAAACCAGATAAACGTTCATTATTTTGTAATAGATTTCATTTGAACATTTTATTTATTTGTAATTTAATAGAGTTAAATTTACTATCGTAGGATTAAATTGTTTTCTTTTGTTATTAATTAGTTGTTTATAATTTAGTTAATTTTAATAACTTCATTTTCTCATTATAAAAGCGTTTAAATTGTTCTTTTAATTTAATCAATTGTTTTTTTTTTCATTCTCAAAAATATTAGTTATTTTATTTATGAAAATTGATTTATGTTATTAGTTTAATAAAAGGTTACAATCAAAAATGACATGCGATCTGGTATAATTGAATCAGACATTTATTTTCCTTATTCATTTCGGAGCTCTCATCGAAAGGTCCAATAACTATTTCGAGGTTGCTCAAACACATATTATAAAACAAAGTCCTCCGCCGCGTCTGTTTGTGATAAACTCAAAAACTACCGCACTGATTTTCATGCGTTTTTACCAATAGAGCGATTCACGAGGAAGGTATAGTTATATAATTTGTCAAGGTTTTATGTAAATTAGTTGGAATATAATGATAATATTTTGAAAATGTCAAACCGCCTGGGAGCTTTCATCGAAGAGAAAACATGTAGACACAATATGCTCTACTCCATGTGTGAAGTCGGTCCTAGTCGCTAGTACTAACTAATTATTCCCATGTTTTGAAACCTTTTTAGAAATTGGTATTAAAGTAATCCAAGGTCATAAATTAAAGCTGAGCTAAAATATTCCATGTTAAATGATTATATCAGAACATGATAATATCAATATTTTGTACTTTTAAAATTTGTACTTTTTGAAAAAAATGACCAATATTCAAAGGAGCGTAACTCAGAATCTATTAAAGGTACAGAACTGCGGTTGGACTCAAATTGTAGCAAATTTAATCTTTTAAACAATTGTTACCAATGTTTTTTTCAAAGACGCACCGATTCGGAGATAAAAAACTGAATTAACGCCGAAAATTTCGAGTTTTTTCAGCCAGCAAAAGTTTTCCAATCCGTTTTTTTTTTTGCTACAAACTTGGATTTACACTACTCAGACATGCCCATAAAATATAAAAAATGCTGCTCTCTTCAATTTTTTGCGACCTAAAGCCCTTTTTGGGTACCTGGTCGCTGGCCTAACCTGGCAACTTCTTCAAATCCTGACAATCCTCGGAGGCGTCTGAAAAGAAGACGGCCTCCTGACCTTCTAAGTTGAATTTTTCATTCGAGGTAGTTTCTCTACTTGCCTTTATCCCGGGACATTATTTAGCTTTCATAATATTTACTTGATGTATTCTATAATACGTAGGAAAGAAATTCGTTTACTGGTAGGTACTAATATAGGATGGAAATAGTTGGGGGTGCAGTCAAAATCAGTTACCTTCTGCACCGAGTAGCCACTCCTATTGGCCCTGAAGATGACCTACACAGTAGGTCGAAACGTCAGCACACATAAAATATAATAGGTTTCAACTTATTTGTTGTGTTTTTTTGACTGCCCCCCAACTATTTCCATCCTATATTCTATAATACAGTTGTAAATTTCAATAAATACATTTAACAATTACTCTATTAGTGGTCTGAAACTAATATTAACGTATTTCTCTATGTATTCCATTTTATTCCGAAGGATATTGAATGACTATAATTGATCACTTACAATTTAATAATGAACAATGCCGCTGTTCACTTTCAAGCGATTAATAATTTCTTCCTTTTGTGATTGTTGAGAACAAAACAGCCTCGTAGCCAGGAGGAATGGCAGTGCACTAGTTGGCTATTGCATTCCATGTGTATAATTGCATTTCTACCCTGGCAATTGCAGCTTTGCGTGTTATGAGATCGCCATAATTATGGGAGTGCATTAAAGTTTCATAATGCACTGTGTGCCACGATCGTTAATAAGCGTGATTAATCACTTCTCTATCCAAGGGGGTGTTTATAAATAACTTTGGTTTTAATAACCTTTTTATGTTTAGTCAATAAGTTTTTATATCTCGGATAATTTTTATTCATTCATGTTTTTTTTTTTTTACGTTTATACGTTCTACGTTTATATAAAAGGTTTCAGAGCAAGGTTACTTTCTCTATTTGATGAGTCTGTTTGGACTTCTGGAGTGGGATGTGCTGAACATTGTCTTCTTTGATGTAGTTTCCTTGTGAATAACCAGTATTTTTTAGACTTAAGATTTTTCTTTTTGGGATTTTTTTGTTTAAAAAATGTAAAACGGTTCACGATTTTGCTTGTCATCCTTGTACAATAATCGGAGTGACTCAATAGTAGAGTTTCAAAGACCCTGGGTTCATCTAGATCTCGCCCCTGTCAGATTTTTATTTAATTTGATAGTGGCCGGAGATGGATCCTTTGACATCTTAGCCCCTATAATGGGTGTACCCTTAGTACGGTTGAGCGTGATCTATGACTAATCGCTTCCCTGCACAACCGTTCTCCAAGGAATCAGTACAGTCTCTACCACGCACTGAACCCAAGACCCTTCATGGGTTGTAGATATTTTTTATATTATATTAACACTAGAACTACGAAGATTTGCCATATAGCTATTTCTACCAACTCGTCAAAATGACCGGTTTGTTTGTTTAATTAAACAAAATAGTAGAATTCAAAGAATAAAACTATAAATGCATAAGATAATTTAATTTTAAATTAAATAAAATATATTTATTATATCCATACTATATGTATGCATCTCAAAACTGTTATACTTTATACTGTTATATTTATATCTTGACTTGCTACTGTTATTTTTCCTTTATTTACTCTTTAATATCATTTTGGCTATACCTTCTTTCATTTTACTTATGTAAACTCCCTAGGAGTCTATTATCTGATGTTTATATTTTTTCTTTTTAAATACTTTCTGTTTACTTCCTTCCTTTATCTTTGTAAAAAAATCTTTTTGGCATCACCACCGTTTTGTACATTTTCTCTGTAATTTTTTATTCATATATATCCCTCACTTTTGTTCTAAATTTCTACCTCTCTACATATATATTTTTCTCATTTATCATATACTTAGTCTGCAATGTATTTTTATAGTTCTGTAATTTTGTCTGTTTTTCTTTCTTAGCCCTGAAGATGACCCACAAAGTGGGTCGAAACGTCGGCACGTAATTAAAATAAGTAACCACTTATTTAGTGTCTTATTTGACTGCACCCCCAACTATTTTCTTCCTTACATCGATCATCCAGTCAACCATCCCTCGCTTCTCATAAAATATATTTCATTCAAATATTGTAATTACTTAACATAAAGAGTAGTAGCAACATAGCATATTAGTGCGTGTTGCAACTTGCAACTTTACCCGGCAAGCAAGAATACTAAATTGAAATTGTATATATTACATATTCACAAATTTATGCATAATAAATTGAAAACGTAGAATTTTTGAATTCCGGAAATATACCGGAATTCTAGACGTATAAAAATTCCGGGAATACACAACATGTATTCATGACCGGTTATATTTAGGTATAACGCATAGATATCTCTGGAAATTAGAAGCGTAAGAACGAAAAAAATTATTATATTATTTTATACACAAATTTAATAAAAATTATGACATTATCGTAAAATATTAAATAAGACTTAAAGAGGAAATGTTATAAATAAATGATTTTGACCGGTTCGTAGTTCTAGTGTTAATGAATGTCGTTTGTTTTTTTCTTCATTTGACGTTAATTGATGTTACAATGACCAATCACAAAACAACTTTTCTTGTCTTCCTTTTCGCATTGATGGTACAATGGAAGGTATACGTTTTGCATATCCAGGTATTTTTATCATAGGGATATTTAAGGAGTACCTGACGCCGTACAACCATATTACGTCCCTCACAAGGACGGGATCAATAATGATTTCTTTACACCATTTCAAAAATTCTAAGGCCAACTACCGGTCTCTGGACACTCTACATATAGAATAGAATGTTTGTTAGAATGAGTATAGAAGGTTGTTATGTTAACCGTTACACCACAAGTGACCCCGAATGTTGTTAGATCGACCCGCGTATGAAATTTGGATAATCAATTAGACTCCCTATGTACATTTGATTATTCCTGGTAATCTTAAACTTAAGTGACTATTGCACATTGATATGGTTGTCCTCAGGAAATCATGTTGGGTTTATGTTGTATACTCAAACAACTAAATTATCATTGCTAATCCAAATTATGTATTTATATCAAATATGAGTATTTTATATTCAAGTTTGTTGATATTGGTTTAATTATAATATTTACGCTATCCTGAACATACTTTTTTCTCATACCATCAGTCGCTATTCACGATCTTTCCAAAACACAAGTGTGTAAGACTCTTAATGCAGCCGGATCTGCGTTTATGGACTAAGTTAATGACTAAGTACAATAACTTTACAGACTAGGGTGCATGGTGCTCAAGCCTGCGAAACCATTTTTTGTTTATAATTATAATTAATTAACTCACAACATCGCCCATATATTTCAGTCTCTTACAATTCAAATCCTCAGCCCAGCACCATGAAACGCTGAAACTAACCATTCGAGCAAGAACTCAAAAGATGCATAAAATACTCAAGACATGTTCGGAAAAAATCCTCCCTAAAAAGCTTTAAATCTCTAAAATAAAAACAGAAAACAAAAATACCGACATTTTGTACACCCCCCGCATCTGCTAGAGAGAAAGATAATAAAAACAAAGTTGTTTTTTCAAAATTTATTTATTGAAATTTACAACTGTATACAAAATACATCTAGTAAATGTAATGAGTGAATACATTGGCATGAAAAGACAAGTAGAGAAACCCAGTGGTAGTACTCGAATAAAAGTTCGGTTTAGAAGGTCACGAGGCCATCTTCTTTTCAGACGCCTCGGAGGATTATCGGGAATTGAAGAGATTCCGAGGTTTGAAACTAGAGGGTTTGAGTGGAAATGAAGTTTGTCATGAAAAGATTGATATCGGATTCCGGCCAAATCAGCGATAAACGGGACGTTAAGGTCATTACGGATTACTTTGTTCGTAACAAAGTAAGGAGCATTAAGAATTTTCCGAAGGATTTTGGATTGAATACGAGAGGAATTCGATGGCTTAGTGGAGCCCCAGAGCTCTACTCCGTAAGTCCAGATGGGTCTAATGATTGTCTTGTATATGAGTCTCTTGTAATTAATTGGGAGCTTAGAGTGTTTGTCTAGTAAATGTTGAAGTAGCCTGAAACGGCGAGCTATTTCTTGTCGTTTCAGTCTAGTATGAGGATTCAAAGTTAAGCGTTTGTCAATGTGTAGTCCTAAGTACCGGATCTAAAAACAAAGGTAAAAAACTTATTTATTTTGTTCTAACCTTTCTCAACATTGCTCAAGAACTTCAGAACAGTTCTTCGTTTAGACTTCTTTAAACATCGTAAAGAATTTACTCGGTAGGAAAGCGAAAATCGCTATGCAGCAATAGCATAATCCACCTCCGAGCTTGTCCTTTTTATCGGCTTTCATCATCGTATTTCCTTTCATAGTTACCGCATTTCGACTTAATTGTAGTAAATAATTTAAGTATTCAATAACTCATAAATTAAATCATATAAACTAGTTCCTTAATTAAATAAAAATATACAGCAACTAGAATAATCCTGAGAAAAAAAAAACAACCTGTAATACTACAATCCATGTACGGGGTTCAGTACAGGGTAGAGACTGTACTGTTTCATGGACAACGGTTAGGAGGTGACTTGTCCCAGGTCACGCTCAACCCCCAGATCCCCCCTTATTTTGGGTACCCTATTTTTATAACATTTTATAGAGGCTGGGTGAGCCCTATGAGGGTCCTAGATCCTATATGATCCAACTCCGGCTGCAAACAGACTAAATAGAAGTCTTGACCGCAGCGGGATTTGAACCAGGATTTCCGGCATGGCAACTCAGTGTTCTACCACTCAGCCACTCCGCTCCCTGGAATAGTCCTAAGGGGAAATTATATTTAAAGATGTCTCCTTTTAATTATGAAAAAGAGAAAAACAAGTTCCTTTCTCAATACTTTTTACCCTTATAATTTTGCTTATTTGAAGTTGTATTCCTATTTTGCTTATTTGAAGTTGTATACTTCTAGTTTTAATTAGGATAAATCAGTTTGGGTTCGGGTAAAATTTTCTTGAGAACTTGCTACAAAAAAATCCCAACAAAAGCTCACTAATATAGAGAAGGGAAAATTGAACGTAGGCTCTGAGGAGTTGAATCGTTTTTAAATTGCCTCTTGCTTCAATTCTCAAAACTTTTTTTCTCGCTTTAAGTGGAGGGAAAAGAAACAAAAACTGGATCGCATTCATGAATGCATTAAAGCATCGCTGCTTAAAGAGATTAGAAGGACTTGAGATTTTGTGGCTTACCCTAATTTAAACAAGAACAAATTTATGATATAATTAATTATTTATTTAGACTTGAGGATTTTGAGATTTTCTCTGTTACATTCTAATGTATAATGCTTATTTTTGTTGAGTATTTGCTCTTTTTTATTTATTTAAATAATAAGTAATCTGCAAAACCTCTGTTCACAATGAAACCAACTGATGTTTATACTTATTCCTAATCCACAAAAAAAATTAATTATTTACGTTTCCTTAAATAATCTTTCCGCTGTTCTTGATTCAAAAACCATTGATCCAGATTATCTTTCAGTGTATAATTTATAAATTCTGTTTCTTTGCTAGTTTTCCTGTATTTATAAGCACTTATAATTTTTTTCTTAAAAATCCCGCCTTTGCCACAGACCTTAAAAAGTTTTAGCCTAGACTCGAAAAAAGTTACACACCCTTCTAAAGATTTTGCTTTCACCTTAGCTCTTCCTCTTTAATTTGTTTATGCCATTAGAAATATTAACCCGTCATACTGTTAATCACATTTTTAAAAATATTTTTATAAAAATAAGAAAATATTCCAAGAGAGACCTAAGGTTGGAGGAAAAATAGTGATCTATGAACAGAGGAGAAAGGCAACATCGTAGAGAATGAAGGAATATTGAAGAAAGAGGAAGAAAGCTTCTACACATCCACGTAAAAATAATTGAGTTAACTTAACCCTAAGTTGCTGATTGGAAAAAAAAAATGTAACGACGTAAGGAAACGTTATATAAGGAAGAAAACTACAATTTCAATTATTTATTTATTTGCTTAGGTCAGTATTTTTCTTTGACTTAAAACAACCTAGTCAGTAATATATTACTTTGTACAAGTACATGTTAAAATTGGCTACAATATTTTTTCACTTTTATAGCTCTATTGCAAACTGCATTTATACCTGTACTACTACAAACCATTAGGGGTCATCGGTTCAGTACATGGCAGAGACTTTGCTGTTTCTAAGATAAAAGTAGGGGAGGGAGGTGGTCACGCTCAATCGGCAGGTTTTCCTTAAATTGATGGTACCCGATTTATACATAGATGGTGGCTGAGCATCAAAATGTCTTATGTGGATTTGGTTTTGTGAAGTATTCAATTAAATTATTCGGATATCAAAGAAATATTGTATATCAAAACAGTACAAAAAGCAAACTATTGTTACGATCAGAGGGGTAGAGGGGCCGGCTGAAGGGATTAAGATAAGCCGGAAGGGATCAAAGGTAGACTAGACTCATCGGGATTTGCGTGGAATGTTATAGGTGTCCCCACCCCAATCTCCCTTGCTTATATAAAAAGCCCAGCTGTTTTGGCCGGACCAGTCAGTAATAAGCAGTCGTTAACTAGTGACAGTGCGTGTGGGTTAGTTAGTATCAGTACCAGTCAGTAATAAGCAGTCGTTAACTAGTGGCAGTACGTGTGAGTTACGGTTAGTTAGTATCAGTTTGTAGTAAGTGAGTAGTATAGAAGATATTCCGGGATTCAAACCCGGGTTGTCTGCATTTCGGTTGGAGTGTTCTAAACCATTGAGCTACCAGGGGTTTAGAGCACTGCACTGGATACCCCTGGTAGATCAATGGCTTAGAGCACTGCAAAGGAGATGCAGATGGCCCGGGTTCGAATCCCGAACAAGGCAAATTAATTATTCTCTTCAAATCAAAAATATTTTAAAATAATTAACATCAAAATTAGAAAAAGGGAACGGTCAACAGAGACATCAAATACATGTTAATACATTAGTGGAAAAATTCCAACTAAAAACCTTAAGTCTCTAAACTAAAACAGGAAATTAAAAAAATCTGTCCAATATTTCGCCTATTCAGGCATCCTCAGGGCAGAAAGAGAATAATAGCAAACCAAAAGATGAATAATGCACCCAAAAAACACACATCCCACCACCTCCAAGGCTCAAATGCAACTACTGAATCATAGGGAAGGTTACTAGATTCCCAGCTGGCTAATTATCTACGAACGGGGGTTAGTGAACAGTGGTATTAAGATCGAAATATTAAGTTCTCAAAGATTTCATTATTAGTAAATAGAAAAAAAAATCAGAATTTAATGTGCTATAGCCAGCTGGGAATCTAGTAACCTTCCCTATGATTCAGTAGTTGCATTTTAGCCTTGGAGGTGGTGGGATGTGTGTTTTTTGGGTGCAGTATTCATCTTTTGGTTTGCTATTATTCTCTTTCTGCCCTGAGGATGCCTGCATAGGCGAAATATTGTACAGGTTTTTTAATTTCCTGTTTTAGTTTAGAGACTTAAGGTTTATGTAATTTTTCCACTAATGTATTATCAAAATAAGAATTAATAAAAATAAATTGATAATAGTTTTAACATTTGAACATAAACGTGAAGTAAAGATTATACTAACTGAAGAAAAACCTACGACAGTTGGAAACTTCTGGCCATTATAAATGGCCAGTATATTTTAGGAAAATGGCAATTCTCCTGTAATTGGTTTCCATAATTATCTACGAACGGGGGTTAGTGAACAGTGGTATTAAGATCGGAATATTAAGTTCAAAAAAGATTTCATTATTGGTAAATAGAAAAAAAATCACTAAACACAAGTAATTCTTAGTTATAAAAACAGTATCCTCTTACCTAACAAAGAATGTGTTCAGGAATGTTCAGTAAGGTGGAGAGAAGAATGTATTGGAGACAATATGTAAGTAGGAGACGTAGAAGGTTGAAGTATCTAGGGCACCTGCTTAAAATGGAGAAGGGAAGGTGCTACGGAGAGGAAACGGAGACAGACCTGACGGAAGACTAAGAAGTAGGAACAGAGGATGTGCGATAGGAGACGTCGGGAAACCGAGAATAGTTGGAACTACTTTATGGCGCCCGAATACAGATGAGGGCTGCGGATTCAGCAGCGCACGGATCTGACACGTAGCTCTTCGGCTTTTACACGAATAAGTATATTCGGAATAAACTAAATATTTATATTTATGGAGAAATGTAAATATTACACATCACTCCCTTGTTTAAGATTATTAAACCCTGAACAAGACCTGCAACGTGGTTCGTTACTTCGGTTTTTTAAGAAATAGCTTCCTTAGAATTATCTGTACATATTATAAAACAAAGTCCTCCGCTTCGTATGTGAGTCTGTTCGCGATAAAAACAAAAAATCAAGTATTTTCATCCGGTTTTCACCAATGATAAAGTGATTCATGAGGAACATTTAGGTATATAATTTGTCATGGTTATGTATAACCATTAGAAGTGTTGGAAAATGCGCCTGGGAGCTTTCATCGAAGACGCTGCCCAATCCCTTGAAGATATAACAAAACATATGGATATAGGACATGGTGAAATATTCCTCTTTTATAGATCTACAAAAAATTTCGATATAGAATATATCTATCTTTTAAGGATAGCTTACTGCACCTATTATATCTTCTAAAAAAGTTGATCACGTACAATGCTGTATTTGGGAAGCTATTTAGACGAATACATTATTAATTTGTTTCAACTAAAATACTTTATAAATATTTCCCAGGAGCCGGACTCGAACCCGGGTGACCCAGATCTCTAGTCTGGAACTCTACCAATTGAGCTATCCTGGGCTCAATCAAGCTCGCACCCCGGTATGTAATAATAATTTTGCGAGTAAGAAACACGTGAGCAAGGATACAAACTTTACCCCCATTTTTCACTCCCTTAGAGGTATAATTTCGGAAAATCCTTTCCTATCGGATGCCTACGTCATACAAAGAACACACCCTCCAAGTTTCAGGTCTCTACGATCAGCGGTTTAGGCTGTGCGTTGATCCGTCATTCATTCAGAACACAGCAGTTTATATGTATAGATATATTTTTTTTCTATAGCCGTTATTGAAACAAAAATCAACATTACATTATTAAAATAATCTTATTATTAAAAAAAAACAATAATAAAATTTTAGATAAATATTTACGAAATCTGGGAAGCAAGGCCTTGTGGCTGACAATTCCCCCACAATGTGAAGTTTTCTCCAAAAGTTGAACGTACCCACGTCGTTGTTTGAGTGAATATTTTATCAGCATACTTACGCCGTGCTCTCATGAAATATAGTTCTCCTCCTGAGGTTAACACACAAGGCTGGGGAATTTTCTGAACTTGATATTGATTCGTCTTATATGATATGAGGAAACATAATAATACTCATTTTAATTATAATAAAATAGTTTTTAAATACAAAATATCGGAATTAAATTTTATATTTGAAAATTTGTTGGGGAAGAAAATGGTCACTAGTAGTGATTTATTTAAGTGGTAAAACTGTTTATTTGAATACCACGTTTCGAACTAACTTACAGGTTTTCTTAAGGGCTGAATAAGGATAATACAAAAATATATAAATTTATAATAATTGGATTAACAAGATACAAAAATAAATATAAAATTAAATAATAAAGTACAAAAATTGTTTTTAAATTATTACTTAAATGATAAAATTTATTTGAATCTGACGTTTCGACCCACGCAGCAGATCTTCTTCAGGGTTGAATAAACATGATAAAAAATATATCTTTTTTTTTGAAATTATTTTATTCAATTGTACAACTGTAATGTATACATCTAGTACAAATGCTGTATGAATAAATAAATACATGAAAGGACATGTAGAGGCACTACCCATTGGCAGCACTCTAATTATATTTCTATTATAGAAGGTCTCGAGGCCATCTTCTCTTCAGACGCCTAGGAGGATTGTCTGAGATGGAATTGGATGCAAGGATGGAAACTTAATTATGGAATGATAGGTATCTGGAACGGGCTAAATCGGTAACATATGGAACGTTAAGGTCATTATGGATGGTTTTATTTGTGACAAAATAAGGAGCGTTTAGGATTTTGCGAAAGATTTTGGATTGCAAGGATTGAATACGAGAGGAATTTGATGGTTTGGTGGAGCCCCATAGTTCAATTCCGTAAGTCCATATAGGCTTTATAACAGTCACATAAATAAGCCTTTTGTAATTGATCTGAAGCTTTGAGCGTTTGTCTAGTATGTGTTGAAGTAGTCGGAACCGTCTAGCTGTTTCTTGTCTTTTCAGTCTTGTGTGAGGGTTCCAAGTAAGACGTTTGTCTAAGTTGAGTCCTAGGTAGCGGATCTGTTCAACAGGGATAAGTGGAGTACTATAGGATACAGTAGGTCAGGAAGTCATGGGTTTTCGGCGAAGGGTAAAGGTAATTTGATGGGACTTGTTGGAATTGAAAAAATATATCTAAATCAAAAATAATTCGAATAAACACCAAAATTCTATATAAAAATAAAATAATTGTAATAAACAAGATACAAATAGAAATACAATTTAAAATATGAAAGTAAAAAAATATTTTTAAAATTTTTAACTTAGATAATAGAAAATGTTAAATAAATATCGATCTTGTTAAAAGCCTTGTTTTTTTAAAAATAACTATAATGTAGGTAAACTGCTTGGAACTACTCAATAATTAGTAATTATACAATAGAATTACAGTAATATATACAATAAAACTAGAAAATAATTTTTTTTTCTAAAAATCTAGTTACTATTTTATGATGCCTTCAATTAGGAGTCAAAATTGGCCAACCTTAGGATCACTTCTTTTTATAAATTACTTAATAAAATACTTTATAAAATTGAAAATCTTGATTATCTTATTTTCAAATAAAGATGTTCCGATTTTAGAATGTAGAATCATAAAAAAATATGATTAATTTTAAATGTATGTTAACCAAAAAAAACAATGATTTAAATAAAAAATTATAAACATTGAGTCATAATTAAAAGGTCATTATGTATAACTGCTATATATTAGCTATGCATCCTCTTTTATCATAACTGTTATTTACATCTGTCCAATTGTTTTAGATATTGTTAAAAAAATAATATTTGTTTAATATTTTATTTATTCCAGTTTCTTCATTTGTATATATTAATTTAAATTATTTTAATTTTATATCTTGTTTATTCAGCCCTGCATAAAACCTGGGCGAAACATCGGCTTCTTGTAAGTAGGTTTACTTTTCAAGGAATTTTTTTTTACCTACACGCGGGACCATTTCTTCTCTACAAGTATTTTCATTAATTTTTTTGGTAACCTTAATTTTTTTTTTTTTTTTTAAGAAAATACTTTTCTAAATACATAAAATGTATAACTAAATACGAAATGTAGGTTATATCTTACAAAAAGTTATATCAACCTCTATTAAGGAGGTTCTCCCTCTTGCCTTGCAATTATAAGCGGTCAATGGGTCCAATGCCACGGTATTGATGTCATAAAAAGGGCCACATTGCGTGACCCCATGTAATTTTTTTAATAGTAAATTTAATAGCTGAATATTAATGTTTCAGTTTGCCAAACTAAAATTACATTGATGCTAAATTTAATTGTCTCATCGAAGTACTTCAAACATTTAAAACTGAGTTGTAATTGTAATTTGTCCAAATTAGAATTCGACATAATAAATATATTAATAATAATTAAGTTTTATTTATTGTTCTTTTGATGGTGATTCTTTTTAAATATTTTTATTTTGAAGAGGAAACTTTTGTCCTGGCCAGGATTCGAACCCGGGTCGTCTGCATCTAGTCACTTTGTCTCAAATCACTGAAGGGAATGGATTTGTCTGACTTGAGTGCGACCCCTGGTAGCTCAGTGGTTTAGGGAACTGCATTAGAGATGCAGACGACCCGGGTTCGAATCCCGGCCAGGACAAAAGTTTTTTCTTCAAAATAAAAATATTTAAAAGTAATTACCATCAAAATAATTATTAATAAAATTAAACCAATATTGGGAGTTCGACTTAAACAATTATTAAAAGGAAACGATCGACGAACCGGTTGTACCCCATAGCATGTTGTAACAAAATATTTAAAGCTGTTATATATTTAATTAAATTTAAAAGCAACAAATTTAAAATTATTAATGTATATGGTCCTCGTATCATGTTCAGAAATTCTTTTTTTTTTAGACATCCAATTCTGGTTAAGGCTCGTGTCCAGCAGAACAGAACATGAAAAACAACAATATATTTGAACAATAAGGACATCGAGGTCAATTAACTTGGCCTGTATTTTTTATTGAGGAGTTCAATATTCCTTTTTAAACGAACTATTAATCTTTCAAAGCAAAATAAAATAAAATATGTTGCAGTGGTCCTATTCTGTTGTAAATAATTTAAATGTTAAAAATACAAAAACTGTTTTGTATCCTGTCTATTAATTTATTGTATGTACGTGATGATGTGCCCCGCCTTTAATTGGAGGTGCCATGGGCTTCCACGTGAATCCTTATGGCAGGTTTTGAAAGAAGATTAAAAATGCAATATGTGCCAAATGACATTTGTATAATTTCTGTCAACAAATATTTAATAATAATAATAATTAAAATTAGTAAGATGTACAACATTTTAGAAGCACTAAAATAACCGAGTTCATGTGTTGTAGATGCAAGTAGATCAATCCGTTACTCTGCTTGTTCGCGACTTGACAGTTATTGAGCAAAGTTTCCAATGTACTTTAGTGGTCTCACTAAAGGTTCACGAGGCTTAATGTACTTTCAAGCTCTTCTACATTTTGGTTCAAAAATAGATGTGTGTTACTGATTTGATAGGGTGTTAATGCAATAATTATTTGTAGTTTTAATTATTCAATATGCACTTGAGTACATTATTAAAAGGCGATTCACACCGAAAAAGGTTTGAATTTGAATATGGTTAGTTCAATATCCGTCTTGGGTTCGTGAACGAATTTTGGTACTGTTGGGTAAAGACGCAGAAACTATAAAACTAAATACAGTAACGTTGATGAATGGAGGTAAGTTGGTATAAATCTAAATATATTGTATATTGTGTATTATCTAATGATATATATTGGGAATATGTTCGAACATGGGGAGAAGTTTAAGTACTTAGGGCCTATGCTAACTGGAAAAAAAAAAGAAATTCTGAAGGAAATAAAGACGGGAAATGCTTGTTATTATTCCTTCTCGAAATTACTAAGCTCGCGTCTTTTGTCTAGAAATCTAATATTCAGAATTTAAAAACCATCATCCTTCCAGCTGTTCTTTACAAATGTTAATCGTGGCGGCTATCGCTGAGCGATGAACAAGGTCTTAAAGTCTTAATGTCGAAATAACCACATCCTGTGAGAACCCACTTCACTCAAGCCGTTACACAAAATGTAGCTCTGTTCTAGGATATAAATGACAAAAAGGGAACGTATCGATTTAGAAAATAAAACAAGCTTATAATGCAATTACTAGACGATTATTTCAATACAGAGATTTGAGTTATTATGGATTGAAAAAAAAAAGCATGTACCACTAGAACCCGTGAACGAGTCTTGGGTTCAGCACATGGTAGAGACTGTACTGTTTCTTGGACAACGGTTCTCCAAGGGGGTGACTTGTCCTTGGTCACGCTCAACCGCTTGATTTCCCCCCTTATTTTGAGTACTGTATTTTATAACATTTTATTGAGACTGGGTGAGCCCCAGGAGGGTCCTAGAGAATATGCTCCATCTTCGGCTGTAAACAGACTAAATAAAAGTCATTGCCTTCAGCGGGATTTGAACAAGGATTTCCGGCATGGCAACTCAGTGCTCTACCACTGAGCCACCCCACTCCCCATTGGGATTATTGATTGATACAATAAGAATTTTTAAGAAGAGGTTTTTATAATAATTATGAACTACATGCTTGTGGAAGTAAATTTAAATTTTCATTACATAAAATAAATTTTGTTTATTTAACCAGTGTTACTATATTTTTTTATTATAAAAAAAACTACTTATTGTATTATATAACTACAAATAAAAATAACTGTAACTAAATGACAATAGGCTATATATTATATTACCTATATTATAGAGGTCGAACTATAATAATTATGGTTGTTTTATTTCAAATAATTACTAACCAAATTACCGCTATGTTGGCCAGACTCAATGGCTACATGTTGAACATTAAAGCCAATAAAGAATTTGTTATTATCATTATTACATACTTGTCGAAGTAGTGTTTTAGCGCAATGTTTCTTTTAGGAAGTAATTGAAGAAGAAATCCTTCCAATTTGTGGTGTTGTTTGGTACTTAAAACCTGCGATACGGACAGACTGGAAACTTGCAGATATAAAATTAAATTATCTCTGAGAATCTGTTATGGGATATGATAATAATATTATAAATATATATATATATATATATATATATATATATATATATATATATATATATATATATATATATATATGTATATATATATTGGAAGTCCATATGTAATTACAAGAACTTATTAATATAAATATTCGGCTGACTTGAGAGTTTGACATCGGCCTGTATCATCTCTTATATCGAAGAAGCTCATCATTTTCAAATAATTTTGTAGAAATAAAAATAAATATCGAGTTTATATGGCATTTTTACTAGAAAAATACCTGCTTAATTCAAAGATCGTAATATCTCAATTTTAATAAAAATAAAACAAAGAAACCTTATTTCAGTAACTTGATTTCGAAGCTGGCAAAAATAAATGTGTATTTAACCTCTCTCCTTACATTGCTTAGCTCCTCATGGGAAATATTTTATACATCAAAGGCGAATGACAAAAAACTCAAAACTTTTTGAATTATTTATGAAGTAAAGTTCCATATTCCTCTTAAATAGTTTCCCTTAATTTTCTCTGTGATGTTCAGGATATGAAAAGTTAAGGGACTTTAAGAAGCTTTCAGCAAGTATCATATAAAACTTTTTTTATAATAAAAAAACAAAGTTTTCTGCTAAATCACAGCAGGCTTCAAAGAAATACTTTCATATTTCAGTTTCGTAGGAATTTTAACTTTTATGATATTAACATGCACTCGCACAGAACAATTTTACAATTGGTAATTTTGAATTATGGTTATTATTGCCTAATGTGTAAGTTATTAAGCTAAGTGTGAAGGTTAAAATGACTGAATTGAAAATTTTCACGATTGAAGTATTTACATATGTGCATACATACCTAGATATATGTATGTAATTCTATATTCTATATCTTATTCTAGCAAATAAGAAGTAATCTTAGTTTAAATATCCAAATGTCTGAAAATTTATTAAACAAAACAAAAAGTCAGTAAAAATAAAAAAAAATTAATAAACATACAATTACATTTAAAAAACCCTGAATAAATTGAATTTGTAATGGTTCTGTAGAATTTTGGAATGTAAAGATGTGACAATTGAAAAAATAAAACAAAAGACTAAATATAAAGAAAACAAATGTTACAGGAAGCTTGTACTTCACTAGTTGGTTGTAGCTTACATTATTAATCCTGTATAGCATACCTATTTATGAATTATTTTACATACATATAATTATATATATATATATATATATATATATATATATAAATATTAAGTTCGTTTGTGTATGCTTCAAAAACTCAAAATATTCTGCATCGATTCAGCTAAAATTTTACCATGATGTACAACACGCTCCAACGATTGCTTTTATCTATTTTTCACGTTACTAACATAACCCTAACTGCGCAGATATATATATATATATATATATATATATATATATATATATATATATATATATATATATATATATATATATATATGCTGAATTTATCAACTTTGTCTTATCGACACGTTCGAGGTCTCATTTTTTTCAGCTCGCCGAGACAAACAAAAGTGTTTATATACATTTTCCCCATTAAACGCAATAAAAGTGAGATAAAAATTGTTTTTAATATAAATTAATCGGCCAACATTTTTTACGTATTTTATTATTTTTTATAATTAAACAGTATTATTTATAAATGAAACAGGTGATGATCCGTTGCAAGATTTGCGTGGAAACGTTCAACCATTCGGAAATGCATTGATATTGCTCGCAGGAGATTTTAGGCAAACATTGCCTGTAATTCCTCGATCGACACCAGCGGACGAAATAAATGGTTGTCTGAAGTATTCAACATTGTTGCGACACATACGTAAATTGCAGTTGATTACGAATATGCGAGTCCAGTTGCAAAACGATCAATCAGCCGAGATATTCTCATGACAGCTACTGGACATTGGAAACGGTCAGCTGCCGGTTGATAAGACGTCAAAATAAATATCATTTCCTGATAATTTTCGTAATTTATTAACGTCGAAAGAGGATCTGATTGGAAAAGTATTTCCTAATATTCAAATTAATTATAGGAATCACGATTGGCTCAGTGAACGAGCTATCCTTGCCGCGAAGAATAAAGATGTTAATCAACTCAATAATGTTATTCAATCCAGCATTCAAAGTGAGGAAATTACATATAAGTCGATAGACACCGTTGTGGAAGCAGATGAAGTAGTTAATTATCCAACGGAATTTTTGAATTCACTTGATCTGCCAGGGATGCCACCACGCATATTAAAATTAAAAATAGGTGTGCCAATTATCATGTTGCGGAATATTAATCAGCCAAAACTCTGCAACGGCACGCGACTCGCAGTTAAAAAATTAATGAACAACATAGTGGAAGGAACGATTTTAACGGGGCCTTTTAAAGGTGAAGATGTCCAAGGGAAGTCTCCTCGAATTCCCATGATTCCGACCGATACAACATTTCAATTTAAAGGATTGCAATTTCCAATTCGATTGGCGTTCGCGATCACTATCAATAAAGCGCAAGGTCAATCTTTAGAAATGGGTGGTTTAGATTTAGATGTGGATTGCTTTTCACATGGACAACTATATGTTGCGTGTTCCCGTGTGTGGCAAACCAGATAGTCTTTATATCAACACAAACATTGGAAAAACAAAAAATATTGTTTGCCCACAAGTATTGCAATATTAAACTTCTATAAAACGTATGCTTTTTTTTGTTCATCATTTCCAACACATGCAACCACAAGTGCCACAGCGAAGCGTGGCAGGGTACAGCTAGTATATATATATATATACTAGCTTTTGCCCACTCGCGTGAAATTTGGTCTGCCACATAAAGTTTCGTGGCAGATCGTTTTAAATAAATAATTTAATTTTTTTTAACTATAAGTTACCAGTACATCCAAAATTTCAAATGTCTAACTTCAAAACTGACGGATTCCATACAATCTTAGAATCCCTATTATATTAAGGGGAAAACCCTTGGTGTTGGAATTGTCCGAATTCCTTTCTTAGCGCTCATGTAAGCAATACAAGGAACCTATCTGCGAATTTCAAGATGCTAAATTCAGCGGTTTCTGCTGTGCGTTGACCGCTGGGTGTGTTAGTCAATCAGGTTACAGTTTTATATAAACTACGCCTATGTGGTGTGTTGATAAAAAGTAGCCTGTGTCCTTACAGAGGCTTGAGATTATCCTTATCAAATTTCATCACAGACATCATATGCAAAGGATGGATCATTCAAGTCTTCTGAAAATTCATATTATAGATAGATCTTTATATATATATATTTTTTTTGTATATAAAAAATACATATATAAAGTAATGTGAAATGTCTGTTGGTTCCAATAATATTAGTTCCAAGTAACTATTAGTTTTATTAGAGATATTATTTGTGTTTGGCATTGATGTATACGTTGACATTTAAAACAAGAAAAATTAATAATAATGAAAAGTTAAAGAGGATAAAAGCGAAACCCTGAAGCCCTTTTGTAGTCGAGGAGATCAACTTCCAAAGGCTCGACTCTTGTACTTGCCCAGTTTGCCTTTCTTTGTCCACTTTTAACTCACAACACTTAAGACAGTCGTAATTGAAGTCTCTGGAAACAGGCGCTTTGATCCCAAGTCTCTGAGCAGAAGATTAATTAAATTTTTAAACGATTTTTATTTATATTTTTTTTAATATTTCTCCAAGAAAGTGATTTAAATTCTATTTATGCCAAATTTTGATGTTCATAAAATTATCATTTTCAAGGTTTTTTTTTAAATCAATGAGTATGCTCAGATAGATTTGTCATACAAAAATAGATGACTTGTTAAAAAAAACTGTACCAAGATCCATGGTCCATTTTTGCACTTGATTAGTATCAAGCTGAATCTTCGCGAATAGCTTCGTTTTGATGAGACGCCCAACAATTTCCTGTGCGAAAATTCTCGATTGTGGTAGCTAACAGAGGTAGCAAGGATAAAATATCTCGATTTGATGATTCTCAAAAATGTATTACTGTCTGGGTTTTTTTTTTTTGTTAAATCTCAAGATAATTATCTGAATTATTTGAAAAAATATTTGTCCTACAAAATGTATGGTTTGATCAAAGAGTCCCCTCCTTCCAATATGTATCGATAACGAAGTTAAAAAAGAAGAAGTAAAAAAAAAACTGCTGGTTAGTAATCATTTTTGATGAGCTCGTTATCGATGGACTCTTTGATCAAACCATACATTTTGTTGGAGAAATATTTAGATAATTTAGATAATTATCTTGAGATTTAACAACATAAAAAACTCAGTTTGTAATACATTTTTGAGAATCATCAAATCGACACATTTTATCCTTGCTCCCTCTGTTAGCTGCCACAATCGAGAATTTTCGCACAGGAACTTGGGCGTCCTGCTGGGTGTTGTAAATATTCTCCGATACATTCACGGTTGATGTATTTGAAAATTATTGGTATTAGATTGAGGTTTAAGATTTGGAAATGTCGCAATGAAGGTCCTATTTTGAACATAC
This sequence comes from Troilus luridus, assembly GCA_964056705.1. Classification (NCBI taxonomy): domain Eukaryota; kingdom Metazoa; phylum Arthropoda; class Insecta; order Hemiptera; family Pentatomidae; genus Troilus; species Troilus luridus. Next base: position 4,357,018 of record OZ057413.1, read on the forward strand.
GGTTGTATATTGTTTTTGTTAAGTGTGATTTCTCTTGTAAAAATAATAATAAAAAATTGTTACAAACCTGTGGTTAGTGCAAAACCTTTACAATAAGAAATGTTTACCTCAGAATATAAAAATTAAACATTATTGTTTATACCAGCGAGACTTTGCCACTTGACAGAAAAGGAAAATAATTGGAAAAATTCTGAGACCAAGATGGGCCGAAGAAGGTTATAAATTATATATTAACATGTATAATTGAAGAATGATCTAACATGGAGATAGACATGAGGAAAAGACGTCTTAAATTCTATGGCCACATAATGAGGCTTCCCTTGTGGGGGCGAATGTATAATATTAATGAAATTACTGATGAAGACATGAACACAAGAAACAATTCTAAACTTAAAGTTGAAAAATGGGGGAGGTTAAGCCAGAGACAAAAGCACCGAGAACTGGAACAAAATGGAGCGATGAAAGAAAAGCTGAATTCTCGCAAAGAATGAAAACTGTGAAAAAAGAAGAACTAGAAGCCCCCAACGTTACTTAGCGTCTTCAAATTTGGGAGCTTTACGGCTAATAATAATAAAAAAAATTCGAGTTCAATATAGCGAAGAAATTTTAAGAATTTTAAAGAAAGGAAGACCAAACCTGGCTGGTTCGAAGAGGTAGAGTATAAATGGTTTACAGGATATGGAGATTACTTGCGAAGGATGTTCTGGAAATCAACCGTCTCAGAATGAACCTGAACGCTCCAGTGGGACTAGAAATGTACCGGAGAGTCAAGGCTGCGAATGAGGGACTACTAGGTATATATCAAGAAGAAATATATTTTTTTTAAAACAGTTGAAATGATGTAGTCACTAAGAGGCCAATGCGAAAAAAAAATTCGATTGACCAAAAGAGTATTTAATTATTTAAAAAAATTGAACAATTCCAACACATTGAGAGCCATAAAAAAAGAAATTGAAGAGCTCTGAGTATTTTCCGTTGGCATTGAAGGATTTCCTTCACTTTGGTAAAAAAGTTCAGAATGCCCAAGGCTTTTAAGAAACATTGCTAAGAAAAATCGGGCGCGATTTGGAGAGAAGAAAGAAAAAAGACAAGAAACGAATGAAAGAGATATAGACAAGAAGGAAAGAATATTCGGAAAAAAAAAATGCAGTACAAATGTACGTCGTTAAAAAACAAAAGAATGATTATGTTATAAAAACTATCCAAAGTAGCAAAAATAAAAATAAAAATTTGTAGTATATCCACAATTAGTGGAATTTTTCTATAAAATATTGGTAATACTAATAAAATAAATAGGTAAATGTATGAGAAAAAAGGTAAACGAGTAGCTGCGATGAAGGTTTAAATCCAGTCTTGGCTGATGTATCATTTAATCCGTTAACAACCACGGATGGAGCCTATGTGATATACATACCCTCCTGGAGCTCACCCTGTTTCTAAAAAGCGAGACCTGGTGGTTAGGTGTGATCTACGGAAGCGGCTTCTCTTCACAACCGTTGGATTAGAAAAATTCCGAACTATGTAATTAGCCAAAGACCCTTCATGATTTGTTAAAGTACATTTTCTCTTTTAAAATATTATTTAAAAAAATGAATAAAACACCAAATATCCCTTTAAGGTAATGCACTAAATTAAAGTCCATTCAAATGGTTTAGGGTTCATTTTATTCTCGTTTTATTACCACAGGAAAAAAACACGATTATAAAGGTTTTCGAGATATATTTTTTTTTTAATATATTTTTCTGATTCCTTTGTGCACAACGTTCCACTTTGTTCAATATGAGCTGAAATCTGGTAGTTTTCAGGAAAAAAAAATCTCAGAGGAAAGGACAGATTTTAAACATTTCGGTGCGGTAACCTAAAACTTCGCAAATTGTAAAGCGTTGCGCAATCTTATATTTCCATATGATAAAGTTCAGGAGTTGAAAAGCTGAATGTAAATTGAGCTTGAATTAGAAAACTTTTGAGAGCCTCGACTTATTTTGTCCTCTAATTTATATGTTCATGAATTCACCACCTCAGTTACGAGTCTCTATTGGTTTAGGTTTTTATTTGTTTATACTATAGTTTATATACCCTTATTCAAAAGGACAACAACAAAACTCAAAATCGTAATTTTTTAGTTAAAACAACAGTAGTATTTGTTGTAGCTTTTTAATTCAGGAACGACATATCTGATACTCCATTTCCGACATTTTTTTGAGTTGTATCGTGTTTTTGTGGTTATAATGACATAAGTTTATTCGAAGTTGGTCAGTACCGATTCGATTGCGTTGACAGCTTCGTCTTCTTAGGGACAGAAATTAATCCACAAAAAGACATATCTCAGGAGATAAGAAGAAGAATCAATTCTGTTAATAGGTGCTATTATAGCCCAAGGAAGCAACTAACTAGCAGGTTCCTCTCTGGGCAGACAAAGCTGATGATCTACAAAACCCTGTTTCAACCGGTACTCACATTGGCTCAGAGTACAATAGTTGACTGGATAATTCTAATGATAGGTGGTCAGGGGTTGCAGTCAAAGATAATACAAAAATAAGCACAACTTGAATTGTGCCAACGTTTCGGCCTAGAATGTAGGCCATCTTCAGGGCAAACAAGCGAAACACAATTCAAGTTCTGCTTATTTTTGTGTTATCTTTGACTTTACCCCCTGAATAATTCAATCCATACTAAGAATTTTTCTGAAACGATTCTGACTTATTGTGGAAAATAAATAGAACCACTCCCTCACGTAAAACATGTTTTTTATTTTTAATTTTGTCTTATTATAAATATTTTATGATTTGTATTACTTAGCCTTCAGGGAGAGGAGTGGCTCAGTGATAGGGTACTGAGTTACCATGCCGGAAATCCCGGTTCAATTCCCGCTGCAGGCCATGATTTTTATTTAGTCTGTTTGCAGCGGGAGATGGATCATATAGGATCTAGGACCCTCCTGGGGCCCACCCAGCCTCTATAAAATATTATCAAAATATGGTACCCAAAATAAGGGGGGGAATCTGGACCTAGAACGAGTCACCTCCTTGCAGGACCGTTGTACATGAAACAGTACAGTCTCTACCAGGTACTGAACCCCAGACCCTTCATGGGTTGTAGTGGTACAGGTTTTTTTTATTTTTTATTTATTACGTAGCCTTCTGGCCAGATATATACAATATTATGTTACTTTTTCTGTTAGTGTTTGTTATATTAAAGGGGCTTAGTCCAGAATAATGTTAGTTTTCTATTCTATTCTATTCCTCAACCTATCCATAATAAAAATAATACTTTATTTAGTTCCGGGAGGATATAGAAATGCATTCTTCCGATATCTAGAATGTATATTTTCCAATATTGGAAATATTGCTATAACGACAAGGCTCTCTAAAGAAAATTTTTTGAGGTGATGGATAAAATAAAAAAATATAGGCAATACAAACTAAATATAAGGAACGAAGTGTAAAATGTGGAGAATATGAACAATATTTGACCTAATGATGACTCTCCTTGAAGACTCAGACTATTCAAAAACATGGAAGTGTGTTTCATTGAACGGGCTAACATAATTGAAGAGATAGCTTCTTGAAGTCTCAAATGGGCATGTTGGTTCGTTTGACAGAATAATCTGTTAAGATAAACAACGCTGGGCCGATGAGGAAACATCCGAGAGGTATCTGCAGCACACCTGTATGCTATATGCTGCAGATCGTAGATAGCATTATAAGAGAGGTCTCATGTACGAACGTAGAGCGTAAAAGGGAGATTTTGTCGGATTCAAAGCACAGGATTTCTTTTGTTTTTTTATAGGATAGTTCCATTTTAATTATGATTTGTTATATTCCTAATACAGTGAGCACTGGGAGTATCCATGGCAACCAGCCCTGACCAGAAGATTGCAGCAGTTGTTAGGCTCATACTCTAACTTAACCTTACTTAATGTTTATGGTTTAAGTGTAATTGTTATTGATTCAATATAATGTTCAATCATAGGATGTAATTAGTTGGGGGTGCAGTCAAGAAAACACGCAAAAATAGGTGAAACTATTGTATTTTAAGTGCCGACGTTTCGACCTACTGTGTAGGTCATCTTCAGGGCTATGAGAAAACAGACAAAAACAGAATAGACTGTAAAAATAAATAAAATAGAGATACAGAAAAAATAACAAAATGTAGAGATATAAAAAAATTGAGCGAGAAAAAAAGTGAAGGATATATGAATAAAGATGTCGGACTTAGGTCGAAACGTCGGCACTTAAAATAAATCTTTATTCATATATCCTTCACTTTTTTTTCTCGCTCAATTTTTTTATATCTTTACATTTTGTTATTTTTTCTGTATCTCTATTTTATGTATTTTTACAGTCTATTCTGTTTTTTTTCTGTTTTCTCATAGCCCTGAAGATGACCTACACAGTAGGTCGAAACGTCGGCACTTAAAATACAATAGTTTCACCTATTTTTGCGTGTTTTCTTGACTGCACCCCCAACTAATTACATCCTATTATAGTACCTACAGTCAACTAATTTCTTTCTTACATAATGTTCAATCATATAAAGTGCTTTTTATTTCATAATATGATTGTAATTAATTGTAACACTTTTCTTACATTGTGGGTATTATTGTAACTCACGAGTAACTGGGTTACTATGCTGAAGGTTCCGGGTACAAACCTTGTTGTGACAGATAAATTATTCAATTTGTTAACAGGCACGGATGGACCCATTAAGATCTACGGCGTACCTTTTGGGTTCATTGTGGAAAAAACTGCCGGCTGACTGTCATCTAGGGCAAATCCATAAATTCTACATTCTCTAGCTTGTACTAAACCCATGGCCGTTCCTGGGGTTTAAGGTTTCAAGTTATTCTTATGCAATGGCTCACTGTCAATGTGATTCACGAGGATATTATAGTAATCGTTGAATAAATAATAGTTCAACTTTTATAACAGTAAAAAGAGTAATTTATTAAATATTGTATAAATTATTTCTTTTTGTATAAACATAAATAAAACAAGGACAAATAAACAAATAAACAAGGATTTATAAAAAAATAAAACACGTTTGTTTATGATTATTAACTTTATAGTGAAAATGTTTGTAATTTTCTTTGTTTTCCCAATATTTCTTTTGGACCAAATCTCTGTAAAGTTTGTACTCTTAATTGTAGGAAAAAACTGGCAGTTGAGCTTGTTTTGATTAATTACTTATCTGCGCAATCGTTATCTTACAAACTGTGCAGTATTTGGTTTTTGCTAAACTCATGACCCTTTATGATTTGTGAAGGTAATTTTTTTTATTTTATATAGTGGCTTAATACAGTCAAATGATACACGAAGATTATGTAAGAATCTTTGACTAAATTAATATTTCAACATATACTAAATTAAAAATAACAATTTAGTGTAATATTTATCCATAACATCCAAGTAATATGTTTTTTCTGTATAAACGTAATAAATAAATAAATGAATAAGGATTTGTTAATAAAATAAAACATATTTGTTTATTGTTACTAATTCCCTAGTGCCAGACACTATCAAAAGCTTTTTCAATGTCAAGAAAAATCGCAGAGCAATATTCTTTAGAAAAGTTCTATAAATGGCAAATAAGAATAAACGCCTCAAAATTGAGCCACGCCTCAAAATTGAGCCATGTAACCTTCTCTCTACGCAAAGCTTCGTGTCCAGGAGTCAAAATTGACAACGACGAACTACCTTCCAAAAATTATATACTTGGACAAAAGACTTACATGGAACGTACATACAAAATTTAAAAAAAAAGAACTGACTAGACGGTACAAACAACTATCACATCTGCTGGACTACAGATCTTCACTTGACTTACGGAACAAACGACTTATCTATTACTATACTAAAACCTATTTGGACATATGGAGCAGAACTTTAGGGTTCAGCAAAAAAAAGTCAACATACACAAGATACAAACAACACAGTCCAAAATTCTCAAAAAAATTGTTAATGCACCATGGTATATTTCGAATCACACCATACACAACGACATGAACATTCCCACTATAAAATCATATATTCATAACAAATACATGACATTCCACTCATCGACACAATAGCACCCAAACCCACTCGTCCTTCCGCTTTCCTACTCCATCATCATAAAGAAGATCATGTAGAAAAGCAAAGTGAAAAACACTAGGATCAAATTTGCTGAATGCGCAGTTGCGCAGGTGCAAATGAAAATTAAATACTAAATAATAAAAAAAAAAAATTCCCTAGTAAAAATGATGCAACTTTATTTTACCCTATACTTATTTATCTGCAGATGCTACTAAGAAACCCAGCCCCTTTAAAGTGGGTACCCTAATAGCGTGATCCCGCCCAATGCCATAATGGATAACACGATTCCGACGGAAACGATGTATGGCTTATATTGTGTTAAAAAGGTATCTGGTCGATGTCCAAATTACTCGTTGTGTTTTTTCATCTTGTAGCTCCAAGATAAGGTCATCCATTGGTATTTTTATCTTGTTATTAAATAAAGACCTTGCACCATTATTTTTAGTTAGGTTAAATGTAAGCAACCTGTTTGGGGCTGAAGAAACTAACATTGAAGTCAGGGGATAAACATGTTAAGATGTTATGGCAGGATAAACATTCGATTCCATGGGGCTTAGCAAATATACAATAACCCAAGGTAGCAGCATGTGTTAATTCTCTTAGCATAACAAAAATAAAGTTTATTTTTAAAATTAAATTGGTTTCTTTATTTAGGGAGCGGAGTGGCTCAGTGGTTGAGCACTGAGTTGCCATGCCGGAAATCCTGCTTCAAATGCCCCTGCGGACAAGACTTTTTTTTATTCTGTTTGCAGCGGGAGATGGATCAGATAGGATCAAGGACCATCCTGGGGCTCACCCAGCCTCTATAAAATATTATAATAATAGGGTACCCAACATAAAGGGAAAAAATCTGGCGGTTAAGCGTGACCTAGGACAAGTCACCTCCTTGCAGAGACATTGTCCATGAAACAGTACAGTCTCTACCATGTACTGAACCCCAGACCCGTTTTTTTTTCTTTATTTAATTAAAAAGACCACTTATTTCTATAAATATATTTTTTAATTAACTAGGAAGACCAACCCCTATTTTATAAATTATGCAACCGTTTATTTAATTGTACTTCAGTACAGTTGGTAATTAACTTTTTGTTTCGATACCAGGTTATTATTCTAGAATTTAATGTTCAGCTTAAAATTTATTTTAATACAGCTCTGGTGAGCCTATTAAGGTATGAGTACTCAGTTGGTATTGTTTCGAGATATTGTGCCTTTTGCATTTAATAAAATAATGAGATATTTATTTGTTTTATAGATTAATAAAATAATTGATGGTTTATAAGAACAATGTCTAAGTCTTATTTCATTGCATTCTTTGTATTGAAAAAGAATTATTGGAATAATAGAATTATTGTGGGGCCAGGTCCCTTAAGAATGCACAATATTAAATAAATATATATCTGGTCAAAGGACTACATTATTAGAATAAAACATTATTTACATAATATCTTGAAAGTAAATAACTAACAGTTATGTTTGGGCAGAGAATTATAAAATGTAATACTACATAAAAAAATTACAATGCAAAGAAATAGGCTTATAGAATAATAAGTTATTGAAATTTATTGAAATATATAAAAAGGGAAGTAAAGCCCTGGGCTACATCTAATCGCAGTAAACGCCATGAAGAGGTGGCTATAGCTCGCCTTCGAATAGGACACACCCGGCTTACCCACGCACATCTCATTACAAGGGATCCACCACCGATATGCCTTAGGTGTAATAAAAATCTTTCTATCAGACATATGTTTGAGGAATGCTACTCCTATAAAAAAATTCTAAATCAGCTCAAAATACCACCCGATGTTAGAGAAGCACTTAGAGACAGCAAATCTGAAATCGACAAAGTGGTGAAATTCATTACAAACTGTAAATAATTAACCAATATTTGATCCTCCATTGTCCTTGCTATAGATGCATTTGTTGTTTTTTTCCGATTGCTTTATTTCCTTATTATAGATGTATTTATTAGGATGTGCGTGTATATGAATATTTTTTTATATTTTTTAAAGATAAATAATTATAAAAATAAAAAATCTACAGGCGTTGATGACCCTAGGGTTTTACGCCTCTAAGCAACAACAAACAAACAAGAAAAATAAGTGAATAAATAATAGCATCTAATAATATAAAATATGTTATCATTATGAGTGAGGAATATTTACAGTAATTTATCAATCGATAATGTTGAATATATCTATAATTATTTATTGATTATAGAGCATCTGTTTGGGAATTTAGAAGATGTAGGGAAAGTTTGGATTTAAATGAGATTAAAGAAGACGCATGACGGATATCGAGTAGGACTGAGTTCCAATGAGAGATAGAACGGGCGAGAAAGGAACAATAAAAAGTTTTGGTTCTATGTGAACGGATATAAAGATCGGAAGGGCGAGATCTTGTGCCCTGGGATTGGATAGAGGATTTGAATTGTAGGAGACTATAGATATAAGATGGATGTTGTGAGTTGATGGTTTTATATAAGAAAGAACCAAGGAAATAGAGCCTACGGATAGAACGGAAGAGCCACTTTAACTCAACGTAAAGGCGGGAGACATGAGACCTCCTCGGGGGGTCGAAGACAAATCGAAGCGAACAGTTTATAATTCCCTCGATTACATATGTAGTATGTTTTGTATTGCAAACCTCAAAGCACAAGAGTCAAATACGAGCTATGGAAATGAAGTACCTGCGAAAAGTAGATAGGAAAACTCGGGGGGATAAGATACGGAACACAAGGATACGGGCTAATCTCGATACTAGCGGAGATTATCTTGGAGGAACACAAATGAAGGTGATTCCGACATCTACTTCGGATGGAGCCTGCAGAGGGATTTGAACCAGGATTTCCGGCATGGCAACTCAGTGCTCTACCACTCAGCCACTCCGCTACCTATTTGTAATTTTACTTGTATCATTAAAATCATCCATTTTCATGACTAAAACTTCCTGTTAGGAAGAAAATAGTTGGGGGTGCAGTCAAATAAAACACTAAATAAGTGGTTACTTATTTTAATTACGTGCCGACGTTTCGACCCACTTTGTGGGTCATCTTCAGGGCTAAGAAAGAAAAACAGACAAAATAAAAGAACTATAAAAATACATTGCAGACTAAGTATATGATAAATGAGAAAAATATATATGTAGAGAGGTAGAAATTTAGAACAAAAGTGAGGGATATATATGAATAAAAAATTACAAAGAAAATGTACACAACGGTGGTGATGCCAAAAAGATTTTTTTACAAAGATAAAGGAAGGAAGTAAACAAAAAGTATTTAAAAAGAAAAAGTATAAACATCAGAGGTGAGAAGTAAAATTATAGAAAAGGTAGTAGAATATATATAAAAAACTATAAAATGTGAGATAATAGACTCCTAGGGAGTTTACATAAGTAAAGTGAAACTCCCCAGGAGTCTATTACCTTACATTTTATAGTTTTTATATATTCTACTACCTTTTCTATAATTTTACTTCTCACCTGTGATGTTTATACTTTTTCTTTTTTTAAATAACTTTCTGTTTACTTCCTTTTAATTTTTTTTTTTTGCATCACCACCTTTCTGTACATTTTCTCTGTAATTTTTTTATTCATATATATCCCTCACTTTTGTTCTAAATTTCTACCTCTCTACTTATATATTTTTTCTAATTTATGATATACTTAGTCTGCAATGTATTTTTATAGTTCTGTTATTTTGTCTGTTTTTCTTTCTTAGCCCTGAAGATGACCCACAAAGTGGGTCGAAACGTCGGCACGTAATTAAAATAAGTAACCACTTATTTAGTGTTTTATTTGACTGCACCCCCAACTATTTTCTTCCTTACATCTATCATCCAGTCAACCATCCCTCGCTTCTCATAAAACTTCCTGTTGTTAATATACTATGTATTATTATCTTCATTATTTATATTTTATTATCTTCTACATTTCTTTTTATTATTTTTATTTCTAATTAGTTCTTTCATAATTAATATTTTACTCTTTGTGCTTTCATTTTTATCAATTCTGTTTATATAAACTATTATTCGTCTCTGGTACCGCAACGTCTTATAAAATTGTTTTCTATTTCCTATTTCTTATCCCCTGAAGATGGCCGAAACGTAGACACAATAAAATAAGTCAACCATTTTCCAATTAAAAATGATTATGGGTCATTAAAAACAAAAAAAAATTTGTCACGACCGTTGTCGCTCATCTAGTAACCTTCATTTATCTTAAAAATCTTATTAATGTTGAAGATAATTAAGTCGTTTATATGGTGGTTAGCTATTGTTTGTACTTGTGTGGATCTCTTACTTCCAGCATAAAAATGTCACGTTAGTTACCCATCGGATAGCCATAACCGCATAAAGTGACGTAAAATAAACAAACAACAATATGCTAGTATCGTAAAATTCTACTACGACTCTGTTCAGTTCTTTGCCTTGTTTAAAAGAAGATCCTTTTGAAAAGAGAAGTTTAGCGAATCGGATCCTTAATAGGAAGTTCCTAACTCCCGGAGGACACCCGAGGATAGAAGACTTCTCGGAGCGAGTCCATTTAGGCCACTATCCTTCTCTTTGACTTCAGTCCTCTTGTTCTTCATTATCATCATCTTCTTTGTCCTCTAATTAGATTTAGTACTGTTTCTTTACCTTATTTTTTTACCCAGTTTATCAAATACCTTACGGCTTCACTAAATATCATATTAAACAGAATAGTTTTAGCTTTATTGGATGTATATTACACAAACATTGAACAAAAAATGTTCAATACCATTTCAACTACTTTGAGTATTTTCAATCTTGAGGTTGAGTTAGTGCTTGTTCTAGTTCTGTGTGACCTATCTTTCCGAGCATTTCAGCGAAAAACTTTTCCAATGCTCGTATTTCTAGAAGGTTTTTATTAACCTAACCACTAGCGCTACAATACGTGAATGTAAGTTCAATACATGGTAGACACTGTACAGTTCCAAGGACGACGATTGTGAAGGGAGGTGATTTGTCCGAGATCGTGCTCGACCGCCAGGATTTTCCTCCAATTAAGGGTACCCACTTTATAGATGCTGAGTGAGCCCTAGGATTAAGTGTGCTGTTAGTACAAGAAGCTTATCATTTCACGACATTTGCTTGTCCCCATTACTCGTTTAATAGATATCACAGTAGTTTATTTTTTCTTAAATGTTTCCATGAAAATTGCCGATGTCTTTACATCTCTGGGAACTTTTATTTTTTCCCCCCATGGCTTTACAGTCCTTGCAGGGTCCTGGCCTCCGAAACAACGACTCTCCAGTCCTCCCTGTCAGCAGCTCGACCTCTCCACTGTCTGATCCCCATCCTCTGCAGATCGTTCTCTACATCATCCAGCCATCGCAGCCTGGGCCTTCCTCTTCTTTTGCCTCCTGGTTTGCCATATAATAACTTCTTTGGGTACCTATCTTCACCCATTCTTTCTACGTCCCCAAGCTATCTTATACGTGTTGATTTAATAAAGGTGACCAGGTCTGGTGCATTGTATAGGTCCTGAAGCTCTCTATTATTTCTTGACCTCCATTGGCCTTCATTACATACTGGCCCAAATATATGGTGAAGCACCTTCCTCTCCCAGATCTGCAGCATCTTTTCGCATTCCTGGGTCAGGACCCACGTTTCACCAGCGTACGTGACAATCGGTCTTCAGATTGTTTTATAAATCAATAATTTTACCTTCCGTGAAAAGTTCCGAAATGTTAATGCTTTTCACAATGCAAAGAGACATCTGTTGCCTGTTGAAATTGTTGCTTTAATTTCTGCAGTGATGTCATTCTTTCGTGTCACTAAAGCCCCCAGATACTTGAAGATGTCCACTTTCTTAAATGTGTGGTGAAGCAGTTGTACATGACTCTTCCTGCCCATCATTTTTTGTGGAAATCAATTTATTGTTTTTTTCATTATTTATCACCAGACCTAATTTTTCCCCAGCTTCTTCAAATTCCTGTAAAGCTCCTGAAAGCGCCGCTTTTGACCTTCCTGATATCACAACGCCATCAACATACGCTAGGTGTTGGGCCATCCTGTCACATATCGTTCCTCCTGGGTTGGTCCTGATTGATCTCGAAGCTTGTTCGAGTTCTATGTTAAATAATACAGGTGAGAGAGGATCTCCTTGGCGCAGACCATTCTCCACCTCAAAATCTTCTGATAGCATATTTTGGATCTTTACCCTACATCTGGTGTTTTCCAAGGTCACACTCAATCTTACTAGCTTTTCTGGGACCCCCAGAGCTTTCATTACTTTGAACAGTTCTAAAACATTTATAGTTTTTGTATTTCCTCCTGCTAAGTTGTAAAGGCCTGGGTAAGAATTGAGGGTGAAAAATGGCGATTCGTCAATCGTGGATTGAGTAAGCCTCTACACCTTTACTCGCTCGTTATCTTCGATTCAGCAGATGTCGATGGTGTTGTATTTCTCTTGCAACTCTTGGAATTTTTACGCCAGAATAATTATTAGGATCTTATGTATCTTTATGGCTATTTTTTTACAAGACAATCCCTTAAGGGGAATATTGTCGTTCGTGTTAATTAATGACGAAGACGGTATAGAATTGTGAATAAGAAATATTTTAATAATTAAGTAAATAATTGAGATACAGTTATGCCCTGACAGAGTAAGGACTGGGTTACATTATTTGCTACAATTATGCAAACTAGGGGAGTAACCCTTGCCCGCTCAGTGCCGGGCCAACCTAACAGTTAACAAATTATACAACAGTTCATTTAATTATCTTACTGTAGGAACTTAACCTCTTACTAGAAATAGCCTGATATCATTCTAAAATTAATGTGCAGCTTAGTAATTATTTGCTACCGGAAGACATTTGTGAGCCTATCCATACATATCATAATATTCATAGAGCACATCAACAGGAAAACCGAAAAAGCGAAAAAAAAAAACATCTACAAAATGTTTCCCTATTTTAATAAAAAAAATCCAGGCTAAGCCCCCAAAACAAAATAATCTTTACAAAACAGTAATCCACTCATTGATAACCTATGCCTCCTCTGTCTGGAGTTCAACCTGCGCCACAAATTATAGAAAGATTGAAAGGGAATAAAACCTATGCATGAGGATTATCAATAATTATCCCCGCTACACGAAAATATCGGCTATGCTTAGCGATCTTGAACTTCCCACTATAAAGCAATATGTTTCAGCCCAAATAAAAGCATACTTCGAGAAACCTCCAGCTTCCGAAAACCCATTAATCCGAGAAATCAGTAACTATGATAAACATTCGCTACGACGGTACACGCACAAAAGAACAAAACATATACTTTTTACTTGACAAATCACTATTTTCAGGTATTGTAATCTAGTTATCTGTATTTATTTTATAAGAAGCGAGGGGATGGTTGACTGGAAGATAGACGTAAGGAAGAAAATAGTTAGGGGTGCAGTCAAATAAAAAACACTAAATAAGTGGTTACTTATTTAATTATGTGCCGACGTTTCGACCCACTTTGTGGGTCATCTTCAGGACTAAGAAAGAAAAACAGACAAAATAACAGAACTATAAAAATACATTGCAGACTAAGTATATGATAAAATAGAAAAAATATGTATGTAGAGTAATAGAAATTTAGAACAAAATGTGAGGGATATATATGAATAAAATTTTTTGTATGTATTTAATGTAATTTTTTTATTCATATATATCCCTCACTTTTGTTCTAAATTTCTACCTCTCTACATATATATATTTTCTATTTTATCATATACTTAGTACTGCAATGTATTTTTATAGTTCTGTTATTTTGTCTGTTTTTCTTTCTTAGACCTGAAGATGACCCACAAAGTGGGTCGAAACGTCGGCACATAATTAAATAAGTAACCACTTATTTAGTGTCAGGTTTGAAGATCTGAGAACTTTTGAAAGCGATAAGCAACTAAGTTGTAACAAACAAAAAATCATTAAATAAAAAATATGAAACTGGATCAAGAAATATCATACACACTTTTGGTATTCCAATCCATCGGTATTCCCTTGTAAAGGGAATATTTCACTTCAAGTTTAATATTTATTGTCCTGCCCATCAGTATCCTTTAATAATATCCCACTGGTGCCTGTAGAACAGATCCGATACTTAGGGTTGCACCTCGACAAACGATTAACCTGGAATCCCCATACTAGACTGAAAAGACAAGAAACCGCTCGACGTTTCAGGCTACTTCAACAATGACAAGACAAAAGCTCTAATCTCCCAATTAACTACAAAAGACTCATCTACATGACCATCATTAGACCCATCTGGACTTACGGAGTAGAGCTTTGGAGCTCCACTAAGCCATCGAATTCCTCTCGTATCCAATCCTTACAATCCAAAATCCTTCATAAAATCCTCAATGCTCCTTATTTTGTTAAGAATAAAGTCATCCATAACGACCTTAATGTCCCTTTTGTTGCTGATTTGGCCCGAATCCGCTATTTTTCCTTTAATAACAAACTCCATTCCCACTCAAACCCTCTAGTTTCAAACCTAGCTTCCTCTTCAATTCCCGCTAATCCTCCGAGGCGTCTGAAAAGAAGATGGCCCCGTGACCTTCTTAGTAGAACTAGTGATTTGAGTACTACCAGTGGGTAGTTTCTCTACTTGTCATTTTTACATGTCATTATGTATCACATAGCCTACTTACTTGATGTATTATTGTAATACAGTTGTAAATATCATTAAATAAATTTAAAAAAAAATGTATGTATCCTTTACTAGTACTCCACTTATCCCTGTTGAACATATCCGCTACCTAGGACTCAACTTAGACAAACGTCTTACTTGGAACCCTCACACAAGACTGAAAAGACAAGAAACAGCAAGACGCTTCCGACTACTTCAACACATACTAGACAAACGCTCAAAGGTTCAGATCAATTACAAAAGACTTATTTATGTTACTGTGATAAGACCTATATGGACTTACGGAATCGAACTATGGGGCTCCACCAAACCATCAAATTCCTCTCGTATTCAATCCTTGCAATCCAAGATCCTTCGCAAAATCCTAAACGCTCCTTATTTTGTCACAAATAAAACCATCCATAATGACCTTAACGTTCCATGTGTTACCGATTTAGCCCATTCCAGATACCTATCATTCCATAATAAACTCCAGGCCCATCCAAACCCACTAGTTTCCATCCTTGGATATAATACCATCCCGGACAAACCTCCTAGGCGTCTGAACAGAAGATGGCCTCGGGACCTTCTATAATAGAAATGTAATTAGAGTGCTGCCAATGGGTAGTGCCTCTACACGTCCTTTCATGTATTTATTTATTCATACAGCGCTTGTACTAGATGTATATATTACAGTTGTACAATTCAATAAAATAATAAAAAAAAAAAATGTAGGGGTATAGAATGCTGAGTTACTCTCCAGAAGGCTCTGAATTCAAATTCGGCTGTGGCAGATAAGTTATTTAATTTATTAAAGGCCACGGGTGAACAGACCCTCTGGGACACCCAGCCTCAATAAAGTAAGTATCCATACTATGGAGAAAAACCTGGCGGTTAAGTGCGATCTCATAAAAATCACCTGTCTGCACAATCGTTATCCTAGAAGCAATATAGTCCACCATGTACTGTGCCCAAGACCTTTCAAGGATTGTAGTGATATTGATTGTTTTTTTATTGTTTAAATAAAATAGATATTTATCTTTCCATAAAAGATAAATGAGCGTATTTTCCCCCTTAATCCCCTCAACTCATTTCAAGCCGACAAGATAATGGAGATTAATCTGGAGAAAGCAATGAAATCACTTAGCCACACGCAAGGGGTAGATATGCAAATCAGAGAAAACTAATGGAAGTAGCGCAAGTTTAGTTTTTAAGTCCTGCATTTAAGTCTACCGGACTATCATCAGCATTGAATGGCAAGGTTACTGTGGGGAATAAACCTCGTGCTTAAATTAAGCAGTTCTGTTTTAGAGCTTAGCGGACTTCGTTTCTTTTTACTATCTTCCTGTTTATCGTTAGCGTTTCTTCAACTTCCCTATCTTTCTCTCACTCTGGAAAAGATTTGAATAGGTTTTAATTCCTTTTTATGAGGCTAGTGCGCGCCCTACTTATAGACGTCATCTGTTGGATGATTATTAAAGGGAATACAGTTTAAAATTTGTTTCACAAAGGCTATCAAGTTCAAGAAAAAAACAAGAATAAATATTAGGATTTGTTATCAGACCTCCTTCATTGTATTACTTGCATAGCTAAGAAATTCTTACACAAAGATCTCAACATACCATTCTTGGCTGATACAATCAAGAAAATAATTCAAAAATTTTTATGACTCACTAGCTCGACATCCAAACATACTGGTACAATCATTACTGACAGGCACATTACGACATCCTACAAAGAGACTGAAACGCCTCTGGAGCAGGGATCCACAACAGTTAGATGTACCACGCTAGGAACGCCTTCAATAGGAGGTTTTTCCATCAACGCTTCCACGTGAATTCCCAAAGGGAGGATTTCGAAAGAAAATTGCAGCTAGGATATGTAACAGTATTTCAATGAACTTGATATTATTTTTATTATGATTCATAGTTAAAAAAATAAAAGGCTTAACGAAGCCGAAGCCTCGATGCCGATACCACCCAAACCCAAACACGCTAGATCATTCCTAGCCGCAATCCTCCCACCTACGTCTCGGTCTACCCCTCAGACGCTTCCCAGTCGGTACAGCGCCTATTAACATCTTAGGAATTCGTTCGTTACTAAGCCTAGCAACTTTACATGCCCATCTTAATCTTCGCGATGCTCTCACCTGAATAATATTTACCGGATGCATGCTTCGCAATTCCTCGTTTGGTAATCTCCTATATTCCCCGGTGATCTCATCATTTTTTGGACCGAATATTCCACGTAACACCTTATTTTCGAATACCTGAAGACATTGTTCATCCTTCAGCGTTAGTGGCCAAGTTTCACATCCAGAGAGAAGAGATGGAAGGATAATTGTATTATAAATTATGATTTTTACATTTCTGGACAAAATACGCGAGCTTAGTAATTTCGAGACCGAATAGTAACAAGCATTTCCCGCCTTTAGTCGCGCCTTTATTTCCTCTTGAATTTCGTTTTCTCCAGTTACCATTGACCCTAAGTACTTAAACATCTCCACATGTTAGAACTTATTTCCTCCTACAATAATATCACCAAAATTTCGCCCTTTCCTTCTACTGACGATATACTTAGTCTTATCCGAATTTATTTCCAGGCCTATTTCCTTAGCAGCATTCATTAACGTTTGTGTATTTAGCTTTATAGTTTCTTCGCCCTCACCCAACAGTACCAAATCGTCCGCAAACCCGAGCACGGATATTTTACTGTTCAAGTTCTAATTCAAACCTCTTTCGTTGTGTATCATAACGTATAACTTACCCGAGTATTAAATTAAATAGTACAGGTGATAGCGAATCACCTTGTTTTAAACCTGAACGAACCTCAAACTTCTCCGGATAATTGTTACTAATTCTAGCCTTGTCGAAAGTTTCGCTCATACACATCCTTACCAGATTTACTAATTTCTTTGGTATACCCAGTTCAATCAATATGTTAAACCTAATCTGACGGTCGATAGGGTCATACGCTTTTTTTTTTTTTTTTTATTTAATTAATTGATATTTACTACTATAATGGTATTATAAGAAATAAATGTGCAAAAATGTAGAATATGACATGAAAAACACTTGTGGAGAAACTATCCATCGGTAGCACTCCAATAAAGTTCTATAGTGGATGATCACGCTAAAGGATGATTAATGTCTTGAGGTATTCGAAAATCGGGATTGAGTAAAATATTTAGCAAAACGGGATGAGTCCACTGGAGAATAAAGATTACACAACGCGGAATTGCGGTGCATGCACTCGGTTAATATTTTTAAAGTAATGGCGTCGCGAGTATCAAGAAGGTCTTGTAAAGTTGTTAGGCTGAGTAACAAACCAATTCCTAAAAAAATTATAAGCGCTTTGCCAACTGGAAAGATCGGGAGGGATAGATCGGGGCTTAGGTGCGAGTATTGGGTTAAGGCTAATCTGGCGGATTTGGTTTCGGTAGTGGTCCGTGGACGGAAGTGTGTAAGCAGAGATTGGTGGCGTCGGCATCGACCCTTCGGGTTTGCTGAGCATTAGTACTATTGTTCTTGGAATAATTAAGTTAATTAATTAAGGAAGTTATTTGAAGTTAACTAATATCCCAACTTTCTTGTGTCATAACCTTGATAAATTTTGCTATGTACGTATGTATTTATTTTAGAGAAGAAATTCGTTGACTGTAATTACTGTTAGACAAAAACAAAAATGACTATAAAAATACATAACAGTAACAAGAATATAATACAATAAAATAAAATTATAATAATAATATAGAGATATAGAAAAATTGAGCGAAAAAAGTGAAGAATATATTATGAAAGGATATATGAATAAAGATGATTACAGAATAGATGTAAAGAAAGGTGATAATGCAAACAAAATACAAAGAGAGATCTTTATATCTTTTTCATTTTATAACTTTCTGTTCAACTTGATTTCTCTCTTTGTATTTTGTTTTGTTTCTATTATTTCATTATTTCACTATCATTATAAACTATTACATAATATATCCATGTAGGAGAGAAATTCGTTGACTGGTAGATACTATAATAGGATGTAAATAGTTGGGGGTGCAGTCAAGTAAAACACAGCAAAATAAGTGAATCTTATTCTATTTTGTATGTGCCGACGTTTCGACCTACTGTGTAGGTCATCTTCAGGGTGTGTAGGTCATATGTCAGTTACCTTCTGCCCGAGCAGCCACTCCTATTGGCCCTGATTATGACCTACACAGTAGGTCGAAACGTCGGCACATACAAAATAGAATAAGTTTCACTTATTTCTCTGTGTTTTACTTGACTGCACCCCCAACTATTTACATCCTTACATAATATATCCTTTACTTTTTTCGCTCAATTTTTCTATATCTCTATATTATTATTATTATTTTATTTTATTTTATTATATTCTTGTTACTGTTGCGTATTTTTATAGTCATTTTTGTTTTTGTCTATTTGTCTCATAGCCCTGAAGATGGCCTACAAGGTCCGAACGTTGGCTCACATAAAAAATAATACGTTTCCACTCATTAATTGTGTAAATTTTTGACTGTACCAACTATTTCCATCCTCCACCGTACATATTTATTTTATCAACTTGCGTACCAAATAATAAAATAAAGATTTTTTAAACAAATTTTTTTCGTTTTCTTTTTTTTTTTTTATATTTATTTATTGATATTTAGAACTGTATAAAAAAAATACATCTAGTAAATGGGCTAAGCGATACATAATGACATGTTAAAATGACAAGTAGAGAAACTACCCACTGGTAGTACTCAAATCACAACTTCAACTAAGAAGTCACGGAGCCATCTTCTTTTCAGACGCCTCGGAGGATTATCGGGAATTGAAGAGGAAGCTAGGTTTGAAACTAGAGGGTTTGAGTGGGAATGAAGTTTTCATTTTTAAAAGTAAATTTCGCATATATAAACTTCATATTATGCAAACTACATACGACGACATTAGTTCGAATAATCGATTTACTACAATACAAGATAAATGAGAACTGTCCCACACATTCTGAGAATAAACCGGATGTGTATGACTGTGTTAATATAAATGAAGTGTTATCGATTTCAATGAGATATATAAAGGAGTTTTGCACCATATACGTATCGGTTATTGTTCTCTTCTTTTCAATATGAAAAGTGAATTTTGTTCGACTGGTCCTCAATATTAGAAGAACATGACCGACCGAAATAGCGTTACACCATCTTCCTAATTTGTCGTTGGCCTTAGTCTATTGAGTAATTTGTGAACAATTGATAGCAGCCTTCCAATGTTCTCTTCATCATAATTCACTTACCTATGTCTAATTAAAAAGTAATTTTTTGTTGTCCTCAATCTTTAATCCAACATACAATAAAAAAAAGGATCTAGATTCCATCAAAAATTAATATTTATTTTACCAGTATCTAATTTAAAACTCATTTGACCTTCACTGATAATTTATCATTGATTTGTGGATTATAAAATTATTTATAATTTTTACTAAATTATTCAATTTTACCATGTTTTATTATCTTTATAGACTTCATTTCTTTGACAATTTAATATATAATGTGTTATTTCCCAAGTTTAACTCTATCTTTCTGAAGGAAACACTCCGTGTTGCTGCTTCGGGTTTAATGTTGTGTATTTCTAAACTTTTTTAATTTCTCGGATCCAGCCTGTAGTTAATTTATTTTCCTTTAGATACTTAAAGATCTGTTTTGATAACCTATTGTCATCCATTCTTTATAAATCCATTCTTTAAACCTGTCTTCTTTTCATTATCGTTTCTGTTGTTTTTTTCCCTATATTTTTATATACTTCATTGCTTAGTAATTTCCTGGTTTAGGTCCTTCTTAAGGACCTAAAATCTTCCTAAAGATTTTTCATTCCAATATTTCTAGTTTGTCTAACTTACAATTGCGTGCTAGGTATTCACTCGTGTAGAGGCATTCTGGTTTCACTACTGTGGTGTAATGTGTTATTTTTGCATTCTTTTACAGGCACTTCTTATTGTAAATATTTTTTGTTATTCCATATGCTCTTTCCATTTTGTTTATCCTTTCATCTATGGCAAATTTTTCTAATCCATTCGTTAACGGATTCCAATTTATAACTTGATCTAAATAATATTACCCTGTCCTACGGCTAGATATACAAGGACACAGTTACGGATCGATATGCCATAGGGAAGATGGTAAAGAGAAGATGGAACGAGCAACAGAAGGCCAAGTCCGGACAAAGACGAAACTAGCCGTGTATAAAACATCTCCTCCCTCTCGGGTTAATCTTATCCGCCTTCCCTCAATGCTCTGGCTCTGGCTATTTCAGGATATTACCCCCCTGCCTTCTGTTAGTAATGTTTACTCAATTCGTTATATATTCATTATAATTTTGATCATTATTATTTTTATGGAATATTTTGTTACTGCCAGTCATTAATTTTTATTTAAAAAAAAATTATTTTATTGAAATGTACAACTGTAATATATACATATAGTACAAGGGCTGTATGAATAAAATTGGCAGCACTCTAATTACATTTCTATTATAGAAGGTCCCGAGGCCATCTTCTCTTCAGACGCCTAGGAGGATTGTCCGGGATGGAATTGGATGCAAGGATGGATACTAGTGGGTTTGGAGTTTATTATGGAATGATAGGTATCTGGATTGGGCTAAATCGGTAACATATGGAACGTTAAGGTCATTATGGATGGTTTTATTTGTGACAAAATAAGGAGCGTTTAGGATTTTGCTAAGGATTTTGGATTGCAAGGATTGAATACGAGAAGAATTCGATGGTTTAGTGGAGCCCCATAGTTCAATTCCGTAAGTCCATATAGGTCTTATAACAGTAACATAAATAAGTCTTTTGTAATTGATCTGAAGCTTTGAGCGTTTGTCTAGTATGTGTTGAAGTAGTCGGAAGCGTCTAGCTGTTTCTCGTCTTTTCAGTCTAGTGTGAGGATTCCAGGTTAATCGTTTGTCAAGATGCAACCCTAAGTATCGGATCTATTCTACAGGCACCAGTGGGATATTATTAAAGGATACTGAATGGCAGGAAGTCATTGGTTTACGACGTAAGGTAAAAGGCGTAAGGCGATTTTTACATTTTTAAATTTATATCTTTGAAAATATTGACGTCGCGATCTCCTGTGGTGTATTAGTTAGTATAACGACTCTAAGCTCGAAATGGTTGATTCGCAGCCCGGCAGGTGGCCTTAGTTATGCCGACCTTCGGAAAGGACGTAAAATTGTAGTTCCGAGAATGTTTGATATAAAGTAATGGATAAAGATCCCAATCCTAATAAAACCTGGATAGGCAAAATTTGGAGCTCCCACTGTAGCATCGTCCGATTAGCCACAGCTGCATTAAGTGACGTTCAAAAACTTCCTGTTAATATAAATATATGTAATATTAATATATATTACTATGCATAAGTATTAATTAATAAAATTAGTATTAAGTATTAAAATTTTCATTGCTTTCTCTCTCATTGATCAGCTAATAGAAACTTTTATCTCTGCTTTATCTTTTGATTTTGATAAACGCTTTAATTACTCTTGATAGGAATGATTTTACAATGAGCAAAATGCCATTCAGTTATTAGAGTGAAAAAGCCTTGTTTTTTTTTGCCAGCTATTTAATTCATTTTTTTTAAATTATGCTTATTAATGGTTTTTATACTTATTATTTATTTATTGTTATTATTATCATTTATTTTTATTTACAGGTAAGTCTTTGGGGATGATGGTGAAATGGTGTAAATACGCAGAATGCGGAAATATGAATTTAGCAGCTTCCTGCCCTCCCAGAGTGTTTCGATTAGTAGGAGGTAGTAAATATTGTAATTTAAAAAAATGGTTTTTAATTAATTACCAACTGAATTTAAGTGAATTTATAATTAATAATCAAGACAATATATAATAATAAAACTGATAAAAATCCGTATTTATTCTGGAACAAGTCCCTTTTGAATAGTGATACGGAAAATAAACTATAATGCCTTAGAGTTGAATACAATTTAATTAATAAATGAAAATAAAAAATTAATGAATATAAATTAGGAGTTAGCTCGCAATAATGAATTAAAAGAAAGAAAAAATATAAATACCATAACAATAATTATAAACAAAGATAACTATTATAGGAAAACAAAGCGACAAAATAATTTAAGAAATTAAAGAAACAAAAAACTATAATTATTTTAAAAATAAGTGTGTGTGTACATATATATATAGACAAAATTCCGGTTATTTGTTATATAATAGGTACTGAACTCAAAATCTATTAAACGTACAGAACTGTAGTAGAGCTCAAATTGTAGCAAATTTAATCTACTTTAAAAATGGTTACTTCGTTTTTTTTCCAAAAACGCACCGATTATGAGATAGAGGCCAATAACTTAAATAATTCCGAAAATTTCGCAGTTTTTTGTCCACCAAAAGTTTCACCATCCTTTATTTCGGAAGCAAATTTGGATTTACCGTGCTAAGAAATGCCCTTAGAACTTATAAAAAATGCAGCAGCCTAATACAAAAGATAAATTTGCAAAAAAATATCACGGCCATTAATCGAAACATAGCCAGTATTTTAAGTCGGGCAACGTTATATATCTGTGCGAAATTTCATTAACATCGGTCCTGTAGTTTCGGAGATTAGCCCGGACAAACATCGTGACAGGATATTTGTATATATTTATATTGATATATACACATATATCTCATCATTCATTCATCCAAAAATTTGTAATGATAATACTGATTATGTAGGAAAGAAATTCGTTGACTGTAGGTACTATAATAGGATGTAATTAGTTGGGGGTGCAGTCAAGAAAACACAGCAAAATAAGTGAAACTTATTGTATTTTTTATGTGCCGACGTTTCGACCTACTGTGTAGGTCATCTTCAGGGCTATGAGAAAACAGAATAGACGTTAAAAATACATAAGATAATATAATAATATATAAGATACATAAGAAAACATAACAAAATGTAGAGAGAGATATAGAAAAATTGAGCGAACAAAAGTAAAGGATATATAATGAAAGGATATATGAATAATATCTAATAATATGAAAGGATATATGTCTATTCTGTCTTTGTCTGTTTTCTTATAGCCCTGAAGATGACCTACACAGTAGGTCGAAACGTCGGCACATATAAAATACAATAAGTTTCACTTATTTTGCTGTGTTTTCTTGACTGCACCCCCAACTAATTACATCCTATTATAATACTGATTAAAGTATTTTCGTTGTAAATAAATGCTAAATATGATATATAATAAATTGGTAGAATTCCTTGCCAAAATCATTTTTATTTTCCTTTCAGAGTCCTCTGTAATGCTTTCAAAATTAATTTCGGTCGAAAGAGACTCTAAGAGATAAGAGTTTCTTTCTTTGGGTGCCTCAACCATTGTTCAACAAAATATCTTCTCGAAAGTACTTTAAAAAAAATGTTGTACTCGAGTGTGGAGGCTAATGTGTGTCTTATTATTCATAGGACAGGTGTAGCTATTAAATATAGAAAAATTACCCCGGATACAGATGGATAAAAGGCATTTTCATCACTCAAAATGAGGAAAAATTCTTCGCCATTTAAAAAAAAAATTAATATAGTTTGATTATCAGAAGACTTTTTTAATTCGAAAAAATAGCACTTACCAGTACAATTAATATCCATATTCAACGATTGGTTCGATAAAACCAGTTGAACAGTAAATTTTTGAGGTTGAAATGATGCCTTGAATTCCACTGATTTATTCTATTCATATGATTACTTTGGGCCCTAACCCTCAAGCTGTGAAGTCTGTCAGACTCAAACAAATATTAGTTTACCATGTTTTGAAGTATTGCTTACAATATTCCAATACATTTCAGATTTCTAAACATGACTTTTGTCCTAGCTTGTACTAATCGAAAAACTGCGCTGCTTTGATTTCCCCGCCATTTATCAGAAATTTAGGAGGAATAGTTAGCCAATCTTGTTTTAATATTCCTTTCAGATTCCTCTTCAAGGTTTCTAACATTTAATTTGGTCGGAAAGAACTATAAAGTAAAAAAATAAGGGTGTTTCTAACATTTAAAAAAAAAAAAAAACCTTTCTCGAAAATAAATATTCTAAAATTAAAAAAAATAATGTTGTACTATAGTCTGCAGGCTATAATGCATCTTATTATAAATAGGAGAGATGTTGCTATGAAATGTATACAATTTAGCCCGGATACAACCGGATACAAGTCATTCCCATATCTTGAAAGTTTCAAAATGAGGAAAAATCTGTCATGCATTTAAAAAAAAAATTGATACACTTAGATTTTTTTAATTGGAAAAATATAGCACCTATAAGTACATATATTATCGATATTCGACAATTGGTTCATATAAAATTAGTAACATTATAATTTTGTGCTGTTGAAATGAAGCTTTGAATACAACTGATTTAGTCTATTTCTATGGATTCATGACTTTGGACTCTATTACTGACGAGATGAAGTGTGCCAGACATAAACAAATATTGGATTTCTAGGTTTTGAACAATTGTTTACAATATTCCAATAAAAAAATTAGAATATTAAATTAGCTATTGATTTTATTAATTTTTAAATATTTTTATTTGAAAAGATAAGATACGTCCAGGACCGGGACTCCAACCCGGATCGCCCAGGTCACTAGCCTGGAGCTCTGCCAATTGAGCTATCCTGGTTCGCCTCTCGGTCATAGACATATCCTTTCTTTTCACTGATCCGACGTCCCCGCGTTCTCGCAAGTTTGGGATGTATACGAGGGGAAGAATGTTCTTTGAACATTTATTTAATTTGGATCTTGTTGACATACGTCATTATAATTTATTTTATTATATTAATTATTGATTTTATTAATTTTTTTAATATTTTTATTAAAAAAAGAAACAATATGTCCAGGACCGGGACTCTTAAAAAAAAAATTTTAAATTAATAAAATCAATAACTAATGTAATAAAATAATATATAATGACGAAAGTCAACAAGATACAAATTAAATAAATGTTCAAAGAACATTCTTTCCCTCGTATACATCACAAAATTGCGAGAACGCGGGGACATGGGGTCAGTGAAAAGAAAGGATATGACCATGACCGGGCAGCGAGCCTGATGTAGCCAGGATAGCTCAATTGGTAGAGTTCCAGGCTAGCGATCTGGGTGACACGGGTTCGAGTCCCGGTCCTGGACATATCTTTTCTTTTCAAATAAAAATATTTTAAAAAATTAGAATTTTGAATATGAATTTTGTCCAGCTAGCTCCTACTAATCGGAACACTGTGCGTCGGTATGTTTTAGCTATAAATATTTTTAAGGAACTTGGCATGATATTTATCATTTAAGTAAAGTTTTACCTGATAGACATTTTCTGTTATTAATTAGAATTACAAATCTATCTCTTTTTGTTTTTAATAGTTGATTTTTTGGTTTAATTCAAGCCTTAAAAGCTGATATGTTATACATGCCATACTAACAGCTTGTTGATACGTTACAGTAGTTCAACAAGTCGTTACTAGGTGGCAGCATGTTGGTCGTGTTAACTTGGCCTTTGATGTAGCTAATGGGATCCAAGCTCTGACACCCACCACTTCAAGCTACTCCCCGATTTGACTATTCACCTTGCTCCGTCTTATGTTAGCTGGCTACACATGAATATTCTTATACAATTTTTTTTATCATTAATATCAAAGTAGCGGGGTGATTAGTGTGCTGAATTGCTATGCTGAACGTCACAGATTGAGATCCAGCCGAGACTGATAAATTATAAAAGTTTTTAACAACCACGGATGGACTTTTCTATGATCTGCAGACCCTCCTGGGGCTCACTCAGCCTCTATAATGATGGTACCCCTAATTGGGGGTAAAACCAGCATTGTCACTACCAAGTACTGAACCCAATACTCAATACCGTGGGTTGTAATGCTACTTTTTTGTATCGTTTAATATAGCTCCTTCAAAAAACCAAAGACATAATTCTCAAATTGCCATTTTTGTGTTATATAGGTTGAAGATTTTTAATTCAGGAACGACTTATCTTATCCATTTCCAACATCTTTTTTTATTTTGTTAATAAAGTCATATTTTCCGCTGTTTCAACTTGAATTTTTATAGGAATAATCACAAAGCTTTAGTAAATTTTCTAATAGTTAAATAACTCGAATACCATTATTACAACAGTAATGCTTGGCTTTACCAATAACCAATTTTTTATTTTTTAAACCTCACATGTAACTTTCAAATCTCTATTGAAAAATTAGGTTTTTTGAGTTATGATATTGTTCTTTTGAATGAGTTGTTTCATATAAAAAATTGTAACATTACAGAAATATTTTTAATTTTCTACAAATAAAATTTTAGAAGTAATTTATAAAAAAAAATAATGTATATGAAAAGATCTTTCTATATCTTTGTTTATTTAACGTCAATTTATACTGTTATCACTAATAAAACGATGATCTCTAAATTTCGCCTATCCGGGTTTAATTAGGATTATGATTTTAAATCCCTAAGATATAAAGGCTCGTACAGGCTCTGGACCCCTGTTTAACGTCCCTTCCGAAGGAGGACAGAACCAAGGATTTTTTACTTCCTTTAAAATATCCTAGGTCCACCTCCCGGGGTGCGCACCCGCGATCTTGAACACAGAAGTTTATAATGCTAACAACTGGACTACATATCACTCCCCCCCCCTTTTTCTATATCTTTCGAGTATGCTAAATATATATAAAGTTTACCCAGAAAAAAAAACTATAAATTTCCTCATCAAAAATAAATGTTATTGATAACATACACCCTAATATTGATGGTTGAATTAAGTTATTAAGTTGACTAATTAGTAAATTGGTAAATACACAACTAACTTCCGGAAAAAATCCAATTTAAAATAAAGTTAGGGCATTAATTTATATAATAACTTGAGTAATTATCATCAATAATTAATCATGGCATCCCAAAATTAACAATAATAATAAAACATATATATTTATTTACTTACAACATAGTAGGACCTGTAACTAGTGCCTGACAGCACAGACTCGGGAGGTCCATTCTACGTTCCTTCTGAAGGACTCCATAACTATTTTTACTCCCTATAAAAAAATCCTAAAGCCATTTACCGAGCTGCGAATTCGTAAACTTGGCATTGAATGTGTAATGGAGTTTTATACGAGTTTATATCGGTAAAGAAGGAATAAAGTTATTCTGTTATAACGTTTTTTCCTGTGAGTGTTCCCGATCGATTGGATACGGAAGATTTTACAATGACTAGAAGACGTAGAACCTTGTGGATTTCTATAACTAAATATTTGATGAGCGTGGATCGATCCTAATCCTCTTGAGTACTAGCCAATCTTCGCTTCGCCTCTAGTCTCTAACGCGTCCATTTTATTTATTACAATAAGTTCTGTTTTTTGGTTTTTTACTTTGCTACACTTCATTTAGTGTAATCCTATTTCTGCCCTAATAGAGAAATTGGGCATTCTTACAAAAAAACCTTAAGCTATATATAAATAAATTGATTTATTTTAATTTACTATGAGTTCACCCCAGTCCAGTAGGGAGCGGAGTGGCTCAGTGGTAGAGCACTGAGTTGCCATGCCGGAAATACTTGTTTAAATCCCTCTGCAGTCAAGACTTTTATTTAGTCTGTTTGCAACCGGAGATGGATCATATGGATCTAGGACCCTCCTGGGGCTTACCCTGTGTCTACAAAATATTATAAAAATAGGGTACCCAAAATAAGGTGGGAAAATCTGACGGTTTAGCGTGACCTAGGACAAGTCACCTCCTTGCAGAACCGTTGTCCATGAAACAGTACAGTATCTACCATGTACTGAACTCCACAACCGTTAAAGGGTCGTAGTGGTATAGTTGTTTTTTTTTTAATGATAAAGTTAAAGTCAAAAAATATTCAAACTTTTATAAATGTTCTAATAGTTAATAAAATAATTTGGATAGCATCATTACAATAGCAATGCATTGCTTTACCAATAACTAATTTATTATTTTTTTAACTAACACGGATCTTTCAAATACCTCTATTAAAAAATGTTCATTTGAAGGAGCGATATTATATCAAAAATTGTAACATTACATAAATATTTTTGATTTTCTACAAATAGAATTTTAGAAGTAATTTATATGACAAGAATGTACATAAAAAGAGCTTTCTATATGGGGTTTACCCAAAATAAGGGGGGGAAATCTGGTGGTTTAGGGTGATCTGGGACAAATCACCTCCCTGTACAACCGTTTTTTTTTTAAACAATACAGTCTCTACTATGTACTGAACTTCAGACACGTTCACGGGTTGTATGTACATGTTTTTTTAGGTACCCCCAGTCCACCCATTGTCGGACCAATCACGTTTTACGAATTATACGACTGATCATTTAATTGTACTACGGTAGGTACTTGAAGTTTTACTAGAGGCACCTCGATATTATTATGGAAATTGAAGTTCATTTTAGTACTTGCATTTTGTACCCCTCCCCCCCCCAATCTATTAAAAACTTGAGTACCCATTTACTTATTATTTTGAGATATTTTGCATTTTGCATTTAATGAACTGATTTTTTATTTATTTTATGTTTGTTTTCAAGATGAAAAAAATCATAATTTATAATAAAATTGTCTTTGTTTTACTGCATCCTGTGTATTAAAAAAAAAAAAAACTACACCACTACAACCCGTGAAGGGTGTGGGGTTCAGTACATGTTAGAGACTGTCCTGTTTCTTGGACAACGGTTGTGCAGGCAGGTGATTAGTCTTATTTTGGGTACACCCTTTATAGAGGCAGTGTTGCATCCAGTTACTTGAGGAATAACGACCCTATGGGTTACCACAGTTCAGTACACCATACACACCATAACATTAGACTAAACACATACTCTGAACATAAGAACACTTACAATACACATCCTAGGGAAACCTCCCATAGGAGCTCCTCTTGACAGGAGTGGGTATGTTCAGTTACCCGTTAGGGGGAGTCCTCCGACTTACTTAGGATAAGACAGGCCGTTACCCTGCCATTCCGATTCTTCTAAATCAACATGAGCGGAAAATATACAACCGGAGCTTTTATGGAATTCGACACCACCGAAAATAAGGTGGGAGACTGGCAGAGCTGGAAAAAGCTGTGCAGAATTCTTCCTCACGCTGCTTAGGCGGTTATGAGGATTCATTACGATGGTAATGACTGTATAGAGGCTGGGTAAGCCCCAGGAGGATTCTAGATCCTGGATAGGATCCATCCTGACAGATTAAATAAAAGTCTTACCTGCAGCGGGATTTAAACCAAGAACTTTCGGCATTGTAGTTCAGTGCTCTACCACTGAGCCCCTCCGCTCCCCCAAAACAACTGTTTAAAATCAAAATATTTGGATAAGATGTATCTTATTTCTTAAATCGGTCATTATATTTTTCCTGGTATTTACAATAACTGTGATAAATTTTGCATAAGGCCTTAAAGAAATCAGGTACAGTCTCTACCATGTTCTGAACCAGAAACTGTTAATGGTTTGTAGTGGTACAAGTTTGTAAGTTCTAAACTGAAGGAAAGCCCCTACCCAACATAAATTAACTGATATTTCATCCAGAATTGGATGTTCTAGTTTATTATGATTTGTAATTTTTTTTTTCGATTACGAAATCAATTTAATATTTTTTAAAAAATTTATTGCTCTTATCGCTCGCTGACATTATCATAATTTATATACTTTGACATACATTTCCATATAGGAATTTATGTATATTAAGCGTCCATTTTCAATGTATTCATTATCGGTCATTTATCATAAATTATTGATTATTATCCATTTCGTGATGGCATATCATTAAACCATTACTGCTATAATTAAGACTAAATGTATAATATTGCTTAGTAATTGCTAATGATTATTAATTTGTATACGATCTGAAACATCTATATTTCCTGTTTGTATATTTTAATCATATTATTAACTTATTATTTTTATTTTGAAGAGAAACGATTTGTCCTGGCCGGGATTCGAACCCGGGTTGTCTGCGTTTCTAGTGCAGTGCTCTGAAACACTGAGCTACCAGGGCTTACGACCCTTGGATACGTCCAAGCTAGACAAATCCATTCTCTTCACCGATCCTATATCTACGTGTTCTCGCAATTTTTGTGATGTACACACGGGGAAGAATGTTCGTTGAACATTACTTTAATTGGGATCTCGTTGACTTGTTAGAGATGCAGACGATCCGGGTTCGAATCCCGGCCAGGACAAATCTTTTCTCTTCAAAATAAAAATATTTATAAATAATCAAAAGAACAATAAATTAAAATATATTACTAACTTATTAATTTCATTTTTTCATCCTCTAATAATTCGATTTATAATTACACCTATTTGTATTTAATTTTTTTCTTTATATGAATGCTGTGAATGATGGAGCAATTGCCTCTTCTTTCAAAATTCAAAACGCCTAAAATGAGAGACAGTTTTATTAATGTTGCCAATAATGTGGCCTTATCAATGTTAATTTTGGCAATTTTTATGGTAAATTGTAATAAACTTAACTAATATCAGTTCACACAAAGGAGGATTTAGAAAATGTTTATTTAAAATATATAAAACCTGTACCACAACAACCCATAATTGTTCAGTACGTGGTTGAGAGTAATGTTTTTAAGACACATTATAACTTAAACATAAACAGTTGTGCAGGTAAGTGATTAGTCCGAGATCACGCTTTACCGCCAGGTTTTATTCCCAATTAAGGGTACCCGTTTTATACAAGCTGGGTAAGCCCTAGGAGGACCTAAAAATCCTATAGGATCTCAGGAATGGCTGTTAGCAGATTAAATAATTTATGTGCTACAGCCTAATTCGAACCCATAATCCTCAACACGGTAAAGCATTTCTTATAATAAAATGATTTTGAAGAGGTGTTCTCGAATTAATATATTTATTATTGAAATGACTAGTATGATTCCTCTTTTCCTATTCACGATGCGCCACTTAGTTAAGAGTTTTTATCACATTTAATAAATTTATCATTTCTTAATAAATTATTTAATCTGTTAACAGCCTAGGATGGATTTTGTAGGTTCTTAAGACTCCTGGGCTAACCCAGCCTCTATAGATTGAGTACCTTTAATTCACTCTATCTTAATCTCAATAATCAAGATGTCAGATTTCATTTAATTATTTTTTTAAATCATTTATTCATGGTAGTATCCTGGGTCCCATCCTATACACGATATATACAGCTGACATCCCAACCCATCCAAGCACTGTCCTCACTACGTACGCTGATGACACATGTGTGTTATCAGTTAATAAGGATCCATTTGTTGGATCCCAATCTCTTCAATCCCATATCTGAAACCTTCATGAATGGTGTCAAAATTGGAGGATTAAAATAAATCCAAACAAATCCCATCAAATTACCTTCACCCTTCGTCGTAAACTTACGAATTCCTGCCCTACTGTATCCTTTAATAATATTCCACTGAACCCTATCGAACAGATACGTTACCTAGGACTCCATCTGGATTAACGTCTCACTTGGAATCCTCATACAAGACTGAAAAGACAAGAAACTGCTCGACGTTTTCGCCTACTTCAACACTTACTGGACAAACGCTCTAAGCTCCCAATTAATTACAAAAGACTTATTTACATGACAGTTATCAGACCTATTTGGACATACGGAGTTGAGCTCTGGGGCTCTACTAAACTATCCAATTCATCACGTATCCAATCCTTACAATCCAAAATCCTTCGTATAATCCTCAATGCTCCTTATTATGTCACAAACAAACCCATCCATCATGATCTTAATATCCCATGTGTTACTGATTTGGCCCAAACTAGATACCTATCCTTCCATGACAAGCTCCATACACACTCGAATCCTCTAGTCCCTCAACTTGCTTCCCATACTATTCCTGATAACCCTCCGAGGCGTCTGAAAAGAAGATGGCCTCGAGATCATCTACTATAGAACTTTATTGGAGTGCTACCGATGGGTAGTTTCTCTACAAGTGTTTTTCATGTCATATTCTACATTTTAGCACATTTACTTGTTATAATACCATTATAGTTGTAAATTTCATTAAATTAAAAAAAAAAATCATTTATTACCAATTTTTTTTTTCACTTATCGAAGATATTTATACTATTTTGACTGATTAAATTATCTACGATTATCTACAACAGTGATACCATATATATAAACTGTATAAAAAAAACATTATCATAGGACGTAATAGGACTAAAACGAATCATCTAAGAAATTTCTCCAAATTACGTTTTAGAACCCTGGGGAGGAAATCTAGTTCAGAAGTGCACTAAGGTCAGATTGGCTAATCAATTTCGACTTGGCTTCTACGGATTCTGCGATCTACGAAATACTCTTTTACAACCATCTTCGCTGATAGTGCAATAAGGTAGCGAAAGATGTGATAGAAATAAAATATATAAGAATGTCCATATGAAGGATTTACGGCATCATTAATAAAAATAAAAAAAGAATAAAGTTTCAGAACAATTTCTTATATATATATATATATATATATATATATATATATATATATATATATATATATATATATATCCATATAAGAATACCGTCGTTCGATGAATATCGTCGCTGTCAAAACAATACCGCCTATCTACAACTTTTTATGAAAATGAGTTAGTAACAGTAACGCGTTCTATAGGTTGAATTACACACTAAGGAAGGCAGGTATTAAGGTCAGCAACATGGCAGAGTATGATTTATTGATACTTCTCTTCAATAGTTCTGAAAAAAATTGCCAAGTCTACATTCGGCCCTTTTTTTTTTTTCTTCTGTAAAATCGCTCAAACTGTACATCGGCGGTATTGCTTTGACAGCGACGATATGCTCATTGGTTACAGTATATGGGAAAGCAGTATTTTTGTATTAGTGTACTTTCGTATGACGAAAATTCAATAAGAGAACTATATTACACCTATTTTTGTTAATTAATAAAAAATAAGATGAAAATACTACAAAGGCCAATCGTAAGGGAAGTATTAGGATTACAAAATGAAGAAGGCTATAAATCACTTGGTAATTATATCAAGTTATAGAAATTACATCAAATGAAATTATTTAAACAAAATGTATTTACTGAAATTTACAACTGTATCACAATTATACATCAAGTAAAGGAAGAACAAGAAACGGGAAAGGAAATAATAAAAAAAATTCTGGGACCGAAGAAGAGTCAATTAAAGAAAACATCTAACATTGAGATAGACATGAGGAAAAGACGTCTTAAATTCTATGGCTACCTAGTAAAATAGGTAGCATTCCTTGTTAATGGATAAGAATGTTATCCATAAATATTAAGAGAGACGTGGAATCAGCAAAAATTACTAATGAAGACATGAAAACAAGAAAAAATTTTAAACTTAACGTTACCTAGGACTCCATCTGGATAAACGTCTCACTTGGAATCCTCATACAAGACTGAAAAGACAAGAAACTGCTCGACGTTTTCGCCTACTTCAACATTTACTGGACAAACGCTCTAAGCTCCCAATTAATTACAAAAGACTCATTTACATGACAGTTATCAGACCTATTTGGACATACGGAGTTGAGCTTTGGGGCTCTACTAAACCATCCAATTCATCTCGTATCCAATCCTTACAACCCAAAGCGTCTGAAAAGAAGATGCCCTCGAGATCATCTACTATAGAACTTTATTGGAGTGCTATCGATGGATAGTTTCTCCACAAGTGTTTTTCATGTCATATTCTACATTTTTGCACATTTACTTGATATAATACCATAATAGTTGTAAATATCATTGAATTAAATTTAAAAAAACAAAAAAAACTTAACGTTGAAAAATGGGGGAAGTTAAGCAAGAGACAAACAAAATGGAGCGAAGAAAGAACAATTGAATTCTAGCAAATAAGAAGAACAAGGAGCCCCAAAGGTTAACAAGCTTTACTTTTAATAATAATAATATAAATTGAATAAATGATAAATAATGCGTAAAAGGTGAGTAGAGAAACTGCCCATTGGTAGTAATTGAATAAAAAGCTCAACTAAATGAAACGATAATAGTCAACATCATGTTTTTTTGACATTTATATGTAACAGTAGATTGGCCAAAAAGATTTTCAAATATTTTTTAAATAAAAAACCCAATAATTACGAGCTATATATCTACAGTCTTGGTGAATAAGTGGTTAAGTCGAATTTTTTCCAGAGAGAGTTAACTGCTTTCAGATGACCGGAATCGTATCATTCTCGTAGTTTTTGGGTTAAAAAAACCTGTACGACTACAACCCGTGAACGAGTCTGTGGTTCGGTACATGGTAGAGACTGTACTGTTTCATGGACATGTCCAAGGTCTCGCTCAACCGCCAGATTTTCCCCCCTTATTTTGGGTACCCTATTTTTATGATATTTATTAGAGGATGGGTGATCCCCAGGAGGGTCCTAGACCCTATATGATCATTTATATACTTTGACATACATTTCCTTATAGGAAAAAAAACCTGTACCACTACAACCCATGAAGGGTCTGGGGTCAGTACATAGTAGAGACTGTACTGTTTCATGGACAACGGTTCTGCAAGGAGGTGACTTGTCCTAGGTCACGCTCGACCTCCAGATTTTTCCCGAAAAGAAAGAAAATTTGAACCTGTACCACTGCCACCAACCCCCTTATTTTGGGTACCCTATTTTTATAATATTTTATTATAGAGGCTGGGTGGGCCCCAGGAGGTTCCTAGCTCCTATATGATCTATCTCCGGCTACTAACAGACTATATAAAAGTCGTACCCGCAGCGGGATTTGAACCATGATTTCCGGCTTGGCAACTCAGTGCTCTAACACTAAGCCACTCCGCTCCCTTTTGACTTGAATGGAGTTGTAATATTAGCAATAACTCCTTTTGAAGCCAATGCCTTACTTAGTCCTTACTTAATATAACTGTATTCCGATTATTTAAGTACAAGAAACTCATTTTGGAAAAAAATAGACTCAGCCAGTTATTCACCACTAATTTGGAGAGAAATAATGTGAAATCTGAAGATATAAATGACTATTTATATGATATAAAATAAATATTTCCGGAAAAGTTATTCAAAATGGAAGGAATTTAGATTAGTAGATAAATTACTTGAAATTGAAAATATATATCATTGTTTGGAGTGTCAATATATTTTTAAACCAGACTGATGTTAATAATTTATTTAATGAAATTTACAACGGTATTAAAATAACACAACAAGTAAATATGCTGATTGGTACATATTAGCATGAAAGACAAGTAGAGAAACTACCCAGTGGCAGTACTCAAATAATAAGTTCAACTTAAAAGGTCACGAGGGCATCTTCTCTTCAGACGCCTCGGAGGATTATCAGGAATTGAAGAGGTTGCTAGGTTTGAAATTAGCAGGTTTGATTGGGAATAAAGTTTGTCATGAAAAGATTGATATTTGATTCGGGCCAAATATGCAAAAAAAAAGGGACTTTAAGGTCATTATGGATTACTTTGTTCGTTACAAAGAAAGGAGCATTGAGGATTTTACAGAGAATTTTGGATTGTAAGGATTGGATACGGGAGTAATCCGATGGTTTAGCAGAGCCCCAGATGTTAATAATTTAAATTGACGACTCTGAAATTTTAATTAAATCAAAAAAGAAGACAGCTGTTGCAATGTTGTCAGTTTTCACTTCTGTCGGCAGTCCGTCGGCTCCCTGTTTACTGTCTAATAATAAACTTATTATTATGTGTTTAATATTTAATGTTATGTTGTGTGTTTATGTGTAATACGTAAATATTTCTTGAATCGATAATGTTACGGTTATGTAGCACAAGATATTTCTATTTTTTTTAGAAGCGTAGGAGCACAAAAGGGCTCATAAATCGATCCTATCTTATCTATCAGGAAAGACCTTCACTCTCCACAATCGATTTCTAGTAATCCCTGGGTTATAGGGGTACCTTTAAAAAAATACGACAAAATATAGCAAAAACATCAACTTTATAATATCAACTATTTGATTTTTGGATTTTAAAATATATTACAATTACGATCGCTTTTATTGAAAATACATTTTTTGTTTATTTATTCAAAGCTTTTATTACGTAGCTTGTATGATGCAATAGGCTGTAGGATGTTTGCCATCAATTTGTTTGAATGATGTTACACGCAAAAAACCTTCACCACTACATGAAGGGTCGTGGGCTCAGTACGTTATAGAGACTGTTCTGCTCCTAGGACAACGGTTGTGAAGGGAGGTGATTTTTTGATAATAATAGTAATAATAAATTCTTTATTTATTCTGGGACCAGTTCCTTTAGAATTATAATAAAGGTTTTAATGTATAAGCTATTATGTCTTAGAGTATAATGTGATTACATTTAATTAATTAGTACAGTTAAATTAATAAATTAGAAAGAATTATTGAAATAGAAATTGCGAATTACCTCTAATGATAATATTAAAGAATAAAAAAAAAGGGTACAAGAAATAAAAATAACATAGAAATAATATAACAATAATTATAGAGAGAGAAACAATTGGTAGTTCCAAATAAATAGAAATTACAAAGTCAAGTAGAAAAAAAAATACAAACGATATCAACTAAGATAACTTTTTAAAAAAAATATCTAACTGGATGAGTGAATGATATAAATAAAACGCACTTATATATAAATAAAAACAAATATTCATTCATCAATTAAAAAATTTCAATCTGAAAACTGAGTATGTTATTTCCGAATTTTTGGGAATTTTAAGGAAATTAGGTGATTGAATATACGGGATTTGAAGGTTGAAAGATTATTGGAACGACGAATGGAAGAAGGTATAGAGTTCCAAAGGGACGAAGATCGGATAAGGAAAGCTCTATCAAAGCAGTTGATCGTTGGGGTGCTGTATATAGTTCTGAGAGCCGAGAGCGGGTGTTACTGGAGTGGTCCGAGGTTTTGAATTTAAGGAGATGTGAGATGTATGATGGTCGGCGGGATTGTATAACTTGGTAAAGAAAGGAACCTAGGAATTATATACGGCGATAGAAAGGGTAAATAGAGGCTGGGTGAACCCGATGAGGGCCTCCAGACACGCAAGGTCCATCACCAGCTGTTAACAGATTAAATAAAAGTCTGTTAGCGAAAGGGATTTGAACGCAGGACCTTTGGAACGGCAACTCAGCGGTTCACTACTCAGCTCCAACGTTTCCTCCTAAGATATAATTTATTTTATTTTTTAATTATCAAAATATTTATTTGAATATGAAAAAGCAGTTAATAATATACTCTAAATAAGTAATACTTTCGAGAAGGGTTCTGCTTAGAACCGGTAAACAAAAAGCTGATTAATTAACAACGAACTAAAACCTTGTTTTTGTTAAGTTGATGAAACTAGGCATGAAGGGGATAGTTCTCATCTGAATCCATCAACCAACCATTTATTGGAAACATTTCTTTATTTATAGTTTAAAAAGATCTACAAGTTTAAATCATAACGTTTAAAAAACAACAACATATAAGTATTTACAAATATTTTTATTTGAAAAGAAAAAATATGTCTAGGACCGGGACTCGAACCCGGGTCGTCCATATCACTAGTCTGGAACTCTACCATTTGAGCTATCCCGGCCCAATCAAGCACGCTTCCAGGTCGTGGTCATATCCTTTTTTTTCACTGATCCCAAGTCCCCGCGCTCTCGCAATTTTGCGATGTATAGGAGGGGAAGAATTTTAATTTGGATCCTGTTGACTTACGTCAACTATATTAATAAAATCAATAACAAATAACATATAATAATTATAATGACGTAAGTCAACAAGATCAACAATGTAACTATTTACGTAGATGCAGCTAGGAACTATAGATAATGGTTCCTAGGCGTCTGAAGAGAAGATGGCCTCGGGACCTTCTATTATTGAAAAGTTATTAGAGTGCTGCCAATGGGTAGTGCCTCTACATGTCCTTTCATGTATTTATTTATTCATACAGCCCTTGTACTAGATGTATATATTACAGTTGTACAATTCAATAAAATAATTTTAAAAAATACTAAAAAAACACTTCACAACAGAAATAAAGGATTGTATTAACTCGCCTAGCAGATACAGAGCTTGTCCCTTACCATTAGCAGCTATCGGATTTGTGGGAATCTGTTTGGAACAGTTTTGAGCGAGTGGAGGATCTGTTTATAAATACTTCTGGTCGAATGGGCCGAAAATAGTGTTAATTTAAAACAGACGTCGGGGTTGAAATGTTTGCTATTGTCGGATTGTTCAAACAAGTTTAATTCAGTTCCCTTCAGGTCTTCTAGTAAAGATAATAAGGTATCTTTTTTACTGATTCGCCATCGAAATGTTTATCATAAACACTCGGTCAAATTAACATCGAGTACATCATTAATTATACTTGTTATGTATTGTTTGTACAGGTTGGATGTTGCTTTTTTTGTTCATTTAACATCACTTTATGCAGCTATGTCTAATCGGAGAATGCTCAAGTGTAAATCCTAAAATTTGCTATTCAATTAAATTACTAGCAAGCTATAATTGGAACAAATATTTTTAATAAACACATTTATTAGAGAGAGAGAGAGAGAGAGAGAGAGAGAGAGAGAGAGAGAGAGAGAGAGAGAGAGAGAGAGAGAGAGAGAGAGAGAGAGAGAGAGAGAGAGAGAGAGAGAGAGAGAGAGAGAGAGAGAGAGAGAGAGAGAGAGAGAGAGAGAGAGAGAGAGAGAGTGAGAGAGAGAGAGAGAGAGAGAGAGAGAGAGAGAGAGAGAGTGAGAGTGAGAGTGAGATAGAGTGAGACAGATAGAGATATATATATATAGAGTGAGAGAGAGAGAAAGAGAGAGTGAAAGAGAGAGAGAGAGAGAGAGGGGGGGGTGATATTAATATTGGCCCCATAAATTGCCAAATCACGTTCCCCCAATTCATATTATGACCGTTAGGATTGTCCATTAAAATGATATAACAGAGAAAACTTGGCCATTATCGCCCGCCAAAGCCAGGGCTATTAATGTCCCTTTACCTTTGCCTTTACCTTTACCTTTACCTTTACCTTTACCTTTACCTCCAACCATAAAATCTGCATAATTTGCATATTCCATTTTACCTGAAACATTTCATTAGCTCTGTGCAATTTACCCCCACGGATCTGAACTAATGGATGGGCGCCTTGTAGCGACACTAAATCTGTTCCTCGTTGGAACAAAGACATTCACCGCTGGCGTTTTAGTTCCAATTTAGTGCCCGATTCAATCCTAATTGCAGTGATTACCGCTTCTCAATAGTAATCATCATCTAAGTACTGTATATTTTAATTTTAATTAATCGATTTTGGAATATTAAACAAATTGAGGTATTTTTGAAGTGAATACTTCTATCGCGTTTAGAAAAATTTAATAGGATCAAAACGCAGGGTTCAGGTCACCGACATGGTTGTGACGAAGTATTGCTCGAGACAGGCGACACTTTGTGACCTGTGGTGGGTTTTTCATCATTTCAACAAATTGATAAATTTGAGATTCATGAATTTATTGACTAACCTGTAACATAACAATAATTTACTATAATTTACTTTACTTTACTCTAACAATAATTAATTAAGTTTTGTTATGTTATAGGTTTCAAAGAAGGGAAACCACTCGCTAAGGATAATAAATATCTCAGGGTGTAATTGATTTAGAAATTTAAAATAAGATTCAATTATTCTCAGAGTTATTCTAAAGTTTTTTGTTTTCACAAAAACAAAAACCTTTCTATTGGCAGTCCTCAAGACTACCTATTAAAATTTGTCTTTCTTTTTTCAATCACTTCCGGAATGTTAAAATAATTGAGGTATTTAATCTGTTAACAAGGGCAATACTGATGTACTGAAGTAGGGGTATTGATGAGTGATGGTTCACTCCATCATTCCTCAGTCCAACCCAAGGCGTAGTGGAGGGGATACTGACAGTATTACTGATCCTGTAGGCCCGTTTCTTTCATTCCTCAGTATTTTGTAGTATTTGAGTGCGACGAATCGACTGATTTTTGATTTAATAATGAAAATATAGCCACATATTTTAAAAGTTATAAATGATTTATGTAATGTTTATCTTTAAACTTCATTTTTTTCATAAAACAACAGGATGGAACTTAATTTTATACGTAAAATTGTGTATTCTATATAGAAAAAAATTAAATTTTTCCGAGTGCATAAATGAGAGCTTCACAGGTTTCTATCACAATCTGAAGGTGAAATTAGCTTTGAAAACTTCTCAAAATTTCGGCCTGTTGGTAAATAGCGTAGGATACCAGCCCTTCGCCTTTTTGGCCATATAATTTTCCTCATATTTGTATCTTGGTTTTTAATATGAAAAGAAACCGTATTTAATTAATTATTGAATACGTTTTCATTCATCCGAAAACAATTATAGTAATCTGATTGTTCCTTTACTGAAATCTTGTTGATTAAGTTTAAATGTGTGAACTTATCCCTGTCCAATAGCCAATCCTTCACCTACAAGCGTCTTTTCCTATTTTTTTTCCAATGCCATGGCGATCACAATTGCTAAGCACGCTATATCCGTAAAAAAATTCTTATCGCGAGTATAACTGTGAACTGAGTTTTTTAATTTTTTTAATTTCTGATTTTTACATTCTGATTTACAGAGTTCGGTTAGAAGTTTTACAAAAATAAAGTACATACAAATAACAGAATAGTAATCATACATAAAAAGAAAGTAGATAATTATAATATGTAATGAAGATCATAATCATCATAGTCGTTCCTCTCTACCGCTCTGCAGTGTGAGGTTTCTTTCTGTATAGCCCGGACCAGACCGTACGATCCTCTACCATTTCTCTCCTTCCATTGGGACTTCTCTTTGCAGAGCTTTTCTTAATACCATCTTTCCAGTCTTCCTCTGGACCTTCTTCCTTCAACCTTAGGCTCGTATGTCACCTTGGCCAGCCTGTTATTTTCCATTCTTAAAGCATATCCAAACCATCTTTTGAATGATAAATATTTCTTCAAACCCCATATTATGAGAACTAGTTTTCAAATTTGTTTTTTTTAAATATCTAAATAAATATGTTAATCCACTATACCATCAATAAGTACTTCTTTTCTTAACCCATGAAGGAGGAATATACACCCGTATGTTATTGTTTGTTTGTTTTACGTCACTTTATTCTGCTGCGGCTAATTAAAGTGGTAGCTCTAAATTTCGCATATCAGGTTTTAATTAGGATAGGGATTTTTAATGAGAACCTGGCATTGTGCAGGCTAGTTAAACGTTATTTTCGAAGTGCGGCTCGTTCCTGCTTCATGGGTCAAGAAAAGAAGTACTAATTGATGGTATAGTGGATTAACATATTTATTTAGATATTTTAAAAAACAAATTTGAAAACTAGTTCTCATAATAAGGGGTTTGAAGGAATATTTATCTTTCAACAGGGGGTAATAGTCTGTAAAGATTATTAAGGAATGGTTCATCTTTAAGATCACTAGACCACTGTAGAGACACTGTCAGAGCCCCGATCTCAACCAAATTGAGCATACAATTGGGATGAGAATTAGGATACTAAATGCCTAAAACAAAAATGAGCTTAAAAATGTAATAATCTATAAAGTAACTCAATTGAACCAGAAGTAAACAAGAAATACGGTTCGGATTCAATGAAAAGTTATTTGAAAAAATAAGGAAATACATATTATTAAAATAACACAATGTCCCTATATTATATCTACAGCCCTGGTGAATAAGTGGTTAAGTCTTAAGGGGCCCTACACTGTCAATATTACTGACAGTATCGGAATGACGAAAATACTGAGGAGTCACCCTTCAGTATTTTTACACAATACACGATCAATATTACTGTCAGTATTTAACCCATTTTCCAAATATTGATGTAGTGTCGCCTTTAAAAAACCTAGGATCACCTACCTTGCTATGAACCCGCAATCTTGGGTATGCTAAGCTCTAGACCACAGGTAGACCCTTGCGTACGTTTTAATACATTTTAAAAGTTCTTTATTATTCTTACCGTCCATTGGTTTTGTAATAAGTTATTCACGGGCAATAATTAACTTTTCATTGCTGTACAACTGTTTTGTACAACTTAACTAAAGGCTAATGTTGAAGCTCGAAAAGATTCCTAACGAGGTGCTGATGCAGTAGGAATTGCAGCCGAATTGTGCAACTTTCGCTTGTTTTGTGATGGCTCATCTCAACAACTTTTAGTCGAATGAATCCGCTGTTTGTTTTTCTCGCTAGAATCTAGAGAGGAAAGCATACAACTTCACTCGCTTGACTTGTTGAACCCCCAACAACTGCATTGTTAAAACCTCCAATTATCTATCTCAGGTTTTCATTACGGCTAACTTTTGATTCGAAACAATTCTAACCGTCCGAATAGCAGACGATTCGCAGTAGCATTTCATCGTATCCATTGATGGCCTACTCTTCAAGAATACTACGCTAATTATGGGAATAGCAAAGAATAAATCTATCTGGTTTGCTGCATCATTTTTCCTAATGTAGATATTGATAATTCTATTGTTATCATTTATTGCATTAACTGGACGCCCTTAATAGAAT
Source organism: Troilus luridus (assembly GCA_964056705.1). Classification (NCBI taxonomy): domain Eukaryota; kingdom Metazoa; phylum Arthropoda; class Insecta; order Hemiptera; family Pentatomidae; genus Troilus; species Troilus luridus. Next base: position 4,400,296 of record OZ057413.1, read on the forward strand.
CTTTGATTTTCTTACATTGTAGAAAAGAAAGAAAATTTGAACCTGTACCACTGCCACCAACCCCCTTATTTTGGGTACCCTGTTTTTATAACATTTTATAGAGGCTGGGTGAGCCCCAGGAGGGTCCTAGATCCCATATGATCCATCTCCGGCTGCAAACAGACTAAATAAAAGTCTTGGATTTCCGGCATGACAATTCAGTGCTCTACCACTGGGCCACTCCGCTCCCTAAAGAAAATTCCACATGTATATTTTAAACCTAATTTGATGGTATTCGATTTCTTAATGGTCCCGAAAAATATTGAAGGTACATATAATATATAGATAGTCTGTGGGTGCAGTCAAATTAACACTAAATGCCGACAATAAGTGTCGACGTTTCGACCTACGTTGTAGGCCATCTTCAGGGCTATGAGAGAAAAACAAACAAAACAAAAATAACTATAAAACATTGCAATACCAATAAATAATATAATAACATCAGATTTTGAAAAGTAAAGGAAATTTTATCTTATTTTTTATGATTTAATATTTTATAAATCTTTTATTCATATATATCCTTAATATTATATCCATCGCTAATTTTCTTTTATTTTTTAATATCTGAGTTTATTATATTCTTTCTTGGTATTGCAATGTTTTTTTAAACTTATTTTTGTTTTTCTCTCATAGCCCTGAAGATGCCCTTCGGCTTAGGCCGAAACGTCGGTACTTATAAAAAATAAGGAATTCTTATTTAGTGTTATTTTGACTGCACCCCCAGACTATCTGTATCCCTCATTTGATCTTCCAGTCAACTATTGTCCTCTCAATAATTTATAATCGATTTTTGTAGAATGAAATATTAATCTGGTGTATCAGAAAGAGTTTGGGCTAAGCTATGATAAAAAAAAAAAACAGGATCTATTTTTTTATAAATATAAATTTATCTTCGAAATTTTTGTTCTTAATTTAAATTTGTGATAATTTAGAAAAAAGTTCCAGTGTCAACGGTTTTCATTTTTTTCTCAATATATTGTAATATAATGGTACTTTTAGTAGTAATATAAAATATAAAAAATAAAAATTTAAATTATATAAAATAATGGATTTTTTCTAATTTATAAAAACATGGATGAGAGGGGTAACACAGTATAAACGCACTTAGTCCCGGGTTCAAAACCGGCTGGGAGTGATATTAATTTGGTTTTCTGATATCAGATCAACCTTATGGAATCAGAATACCGTTTTTTGGTTCACTCATCCTCTACCCTTAACCTAATGGAAGCAAACGGTTGATGGTACTAAACAACTCGTAAAACTTACTGAATTCGGAAAAAAAAGCTCTTCTGGTATTATTATGGTAAGTTTTTTCTTTGTTTTTTTTCGCTACTTTTCTCCCTTCTCCCTTCCTTTTTTCTTCCCATTTTTCCCGATAGTTCTTTCCTCGGTCCCGTTTCCCACAAGGACCTTTATTTCTGTTAGTATTTTCCTATATCATAGATTTACCCCCCTCAATATTGCCGAATAATCAGTGGTTTATTTTACCTTTTTACGTTTAGTATATATTTTTTTTATTTTACGATAAAAACATCTGAAAGTTTTCACTCTATGATTTAATCGTATAGCTTATAGCTCAATATCTAGGCAATATTTACTTCAAAACTTTGAAGTAGGAAACATAATACAATAGCAATGTAATTGATTTTTCCTACATTTGCATTAGGAACGGTTTTTCATGTTTAATGCAAATATTGTGTTGTAATCAACATAGATATGCATTATTTTGTATTTGTATGCATTAAAAATGAGTAAGCTGTCCAGGTGTCTCTACAGCACTTTTTCGTTGATTACTTAATAAAATACATTTAAAATAACTTTCTTAGATCAGATAGATGCTCCAATATAGTTTTGACTCGCTTCTTTAGAAGATAAACTAGACATATTAATCTTATAAAGTTTGTATTTTTTAAGTAGCATTTTCATTCTTTTTAGTTTTATTGTTGTGCTATTTTTATTTATCGTTCGTATTTCTAAACTAATTATTGTTGTTGGAGGGAATAAGTTCGAACATGTGGAGATGTTTAAGTACTTAGGGTCAATGGTAACTGGAAAAGACGAAATTCAAGAGGAAATAAAGGCGGGAAATGCTTGTTATTGTTCGGTCTCGAAATTACTAAGCTCGCGGCTTTTGTCCAGAAATCTAAAAATCAGAATTTATAAAACTATCATTCTTCTTATCTACGGATGTGAAACTTGGCCGCTAACACTGACGGATGAACAATGTCTTCAGGTATTCGAAAATAAGTTGATACGTAGAATATTCGGTCCAAAAAAGCATGAGATCACTGGGGAATATAGGATATTACATAATGCGGAATTCCGAAGCATGCATCCGGAAAATATTATTATAATGTAAAGTTGCTTGGCTTGGTAACGAACGCAGTCCTTAGATGTTAATAGGCGCTGTAACGACTGGAAAGCGTTTGAGGGTTAGACCGAGTCGTAGGTGGGAGGATTGCGTTAAGAGTGATCTGGCGGATTGGGTGGTCCGTGGACAGAAGTTTGTAGGCAGAGATTGGTGGTATTCGCATCGAGCCTTCGGGTTCGTTAAGCCTTTTACCCTTTTTTATCTATTTATTTCTAAACTAACAGATTTCTTTTACGCAAAAATGAAACGTTATTCAGATAAAAAAAGATGTTAGACAAAATATTCTTTTTTTTCTACTAGTTTTGTTAAAAATAAAGGGAGATTTTTATCACTTCCTTGCAATAAAAAATCAGACCTAAACCTTTTAAATATATTGCCCATTTGATTTATAAAGGTATTTATTAGCGATTGAATATTTATACTGATCAATTTTTTATTTTTTGTGAACATGAGGAATAGATTGAATTAATATATAATAATGTATCATAAACAAATCGAAATTTCAAAGTTTCATAATATTTCAAAGTGTGAAATTTTTAAAAGATATAGTAAAGATTAATTGTTCAGCTTTTCAACTAAAAAAAATATTTACAGCAAAAAATCTTTATCTTGGATCTCAAAATTTCATCAGGATAAAACAACGATGAAACCAGACTGTGTAAAATGAAACCCTACATCTGTGCAACAGAGGTATTGTTGTAAATTTTTGTAAAGAAAAATTATGAGGAAAAGTTTAGCCACAAAATTTTGGAAATAATTAAAACCTACTACCCCAAATGATATTCTTTACGTCAAAGTAGTGCCGAATTTCTGAATAAAGAAAATACGAATTACCTTCTATGTACTAACATCGAACGAGAATGAAGTGAAATAGATAAACTAAAAGAATTGTTGATATTCTCCAAAATAAAGATAACAACAAGGCTAGTATTCGTTCATGTCGAACACGATCTAAACGATTTGAACATATAAGAAAACATAATAAAACAAAGAGAAAATCTAATGAAAATATTGAATAATTAAAGTAAAACTTTTCAAGAAGAACCCATGAAGACTAAAAATAAACCTTTGTAGGAAAGGATGAAGGAAATGTTAGAAAGAATAAACAAGTACTGCTCAGGCTGAATTGCACGCAATGTCAACAAGTAAATAATTGATTTAACGTGTTCCTAGGGGTAAACGATTTGATACATATATATATATATATATATATATATATATATATATACATACATATATACAGGGTGTCCCATTTCAAGTGGATCAAACGTTTTTAACTTTTAAACCAAACAAAATTCGGGAAAACGATTCAGGTAACAATTCAGGCCTAGTTTGAAGAAATAAAAATTTTTTTTGGTTTTTCACTTTAAATGGTCAATATCGACCTTCAAACAATGTAGTTTCCTCTTGACCCCTATTTATTTATATTTTTCTGAAATGTACAATCCAAAACATATAAAAAAGGTATGTAACATTTTTTTTCTATCTATTAAACTATGAAATTTAAGTAGAAAAAATATTCAAAGTTCACTACTTTAGTACACCTCGTTTACGAGGAAACGTAATGTAGCAATAAGTTATTTTATTTAAGAGTTTTTAGTCGTAATATTTACTAGTCAAAGTATTTTGAATCTTCCAGAAACTGTCTGGACATTTAAAAACCTTAATTTTAATTTTCTTAAAAAAATTTCTAAAAAAACGTCGAAACAGATTTTTATTAAAATTAAGGTTTTTAAATGTCCAGACATTTTCTGAAAGATTCAAAATACCTTGATTAGTGAGTTATTACGACTAAAAACTCTTTAATAAAATAACTTAATGCTTCATTACGTTTCCTCGTAAAGGAGGTATACTAAAGTAGTGAACTTTGAATGCTTTTTTTACTTAACCTATGAAAGATAGAAGAAAATGTTACATAAATATTTTCCATGCTTTGTATTGTACATTTCAGAAAAATGAAAGTAAATGGAGGTCAAGAGGAAACTACATTGTTTGAAGGTCGATATTGACCATTTAAAGTGAAAAAACAAAAAATGTTTGTTTATTTCTTCAAACTAAGCCTGATTACTACAACTTTTACCTGAATCGTTTTTCTGAATAATTTTGTTTGGTTTAAAAGTTAAAAACGTTTGATCCACTTCACATGGGACACCCTGTATATTCATACACACACACACACACACACACATATATATATATATATATATATATATATATATATATATATATATATATATATATATATATATATATCGTTACTCAAAAATCCCAATTTTTGAGTCAAGTCTTCAGTAGCAATTGTATTGGTTGAATCTTATTAATTCAGAAACGACGTATCTGATTTATCATTTCCGTCTTTGTTTTTTCAATAAAGTCATATTATGAGTTGAATTATGTTTGAATTTGAAGTTTTATAAGAATAATGACCTAAGTTGATTTAAAAAACAGTTTCAAGCTTTCAACAATTTTCTAATGGCTAATAAAAGAATTTCAAATCCATCATTGCTATAAGAATGCTTTGCTTAATCAATACTTGAATACTTATTTTTTTAACTTACATGGAACTTTCAAATATTGATTTGAAAAATTATTTTGTTTTTTTTTTAAGTGCGGGGTATAAAATAATTATCGTTTTTGTTCCTATTAATTTCATTTTCAATTCAGGAACGACATAACTGATATTTAATTTCCAACATTTTCTCTTTTAATAAAGTCATATTTCTAGTTGTATCATCTTTGAACTTGAAGTTTTATGAGAATAATGACATAAAATAAAAAAAAGTTTCAAGCTTATAAAATTTTTCAAGGTTAATAAAATAATTTCTTTCATTACAATAGGAATGTTCTGCCTTACCAATACCAGAATTTTTATTTTTTAAACTTATATAGAACTTCCAAATATTCATTTGAAAAATTGTGTTTTTTTTAATTCTGACTTTTTATTTTTGAACTGCGGTTTTATAAATAAATAATTGACGTTTTTGTACCTACAAATCTTATTTTTAATTCAGGAACGACATAACTGATAATTTCATTTCCAACATTTTTTATTCAATGTAGTCATATTTTGAATTGTATTATGTTTTTGAACTTGAAGTTTTATAGGAATAATGACATTAATTAAAATCAAAAAAGGTTCAAGCTTTTAAAAATTTTTAAAGGTTAATAAAATTATTTCAATACCATCATTACAAGAGGAATGGTTTGCTTTACCAATACCCAAATTTTTTAAAAGTGACATGGAACTTTCAATGACTTAAAAAAATTATTTTTTTTGAGTTATAGCATTGTTATTTTGAAGGAAAGATATAAAATAAATAATTGACGTTTTTGTGACTACAAATCTCATTTTTAACTCAGGAATGACATAACTGATATTCCATTTCGAACTTTTTTTTTTAATAAAGTTACATTTTTAGTTGTATCATGTTTGAACTTGAAGTTTTATGGGAATAATGATTCAATTAAAAATCAAAAACGTTTCATTTTTTTTTTAATTTCTAGTGGTTAATAAAATAATTTCTTTATCATCTTTACAATAGGAGTCCTTTGCTTTCCAATAGCCCAATTTTTTTTTTACCTCTCATGGAACTTTCAAATATATATATATATATATAATTGACGGTTTTTGTACCTACAAATCGCAATTCTTCGTAAAATTTTATTACAAAAAATAATTATTTTATTTCGAAAAAAAATTAATTAGATAAAAATCTCTTTGATTTAAAGTGATGATGACAAAATAGGTAATAGGTAATAGGTAATAGCTACTTACGACAATATTACGCTGATCCTTCGTGGTATTATTTTTCCTTTTTTTTTTTTAAACAAATTTTCTGAAATAAAATTTATAGCACCGACCACAGCCGAAAACTAAAAAAGGGTAGCCTTAGTGAAGAGAAAATACGATATTTTGGCGCGAGTCGCTCTCACTTTGGCGGGTGTTTGGGACAGACTGAGCGGTGTTTGGACGGCGCCAGTGCTGCCAACCTCTACAGCGGTAAAACCCTAAATTGTTCTTCGCGGTAGTCGCAGTTGATGTTAGGCCTTTTCGATTTCATTGCCTCCAGTTGTACAACTGAATAAAACATTTGTCTTAAAGAGTTTTGTCAAACTTTAGAGGAGGAGGAACAACTTTTGTAAATTGGAAAAACCAATTGTAAGAATCTTTTAAGAGTTAATGTTTAATTTGAATTGAAAAAAAAACCTTCTACTCCACTTACAATTAATATTTAAAGCAACCTACCACTAATAATTTCATAATAATAAGAAGGCTTAGCAAACCCGAAAGCTCGATAACAATACCACCAATCTTTGCTTACAAACTTTTGTCGCAATCTTCCCACCTACGCCTCGGCCTACCCCTCAGACGCTTCCCTGTCGGGCCCAGCGCTTATTAACATCTTAGGAATTGGTTCGTTACTAAGCCCAACAACGTTTTTCTCTCATAGCCCTGGAGATGGCCTACAACGTAGGTCGAAACGTCGGCACTTATTATAAATAAGTTTTTCTTATTTAGTGTTATTTTGACTGCAACCCCAGACTATCTATATACATGATTATATATTATATATTCCTTCAACATTTTTCGGGACCATTAAGAAATCGAATACTATCAAATTAGGTTTAAAATATACATGTGAAATTTTCTTTAGGGTGCGGAGTGGCTCAGTGGTAGAGCACTGAGTTACCATGCCGGAAATCCAAGACTTTTATTTAGTCTGTTTGCAGCCGGAGATGGATCATATGGGATATAGGACCCTCCTGGGGCTCACCCAGCCTCTATGAAATGTTATAGAAATAGGGTACTCAAAATAAGGGGGGTAATCTAACGGTTGAGCGTGATCTAGGACAAGTTACCTCCTTGCAGAACCAATGTCCATAAAACAGTACAGTCTCTACCATGTACTGAATCCCAGACCCGTTCACAGGTAGTATTGGTACAGTTTTTTTTTTTTTTGTAGTTTGACTGACCGAGTACGATAAAAGTCTAAACAAAATGTAGTTAGCCTATCCGTTGCTAGGCAATGGCAATAAAACATTAAATCTCTAAAAACGTTTTTTTATATAATAAAAAATATATCTACAGGCACTTATTAATTTTTGTAAGGGGAAAATCTGACTAAAAATACAAAAATGTATGAAGCAGTTTCTAATGTTTACGTTAGGTTTCCGAAATAAAACAACTGTAAAAAATGTCCAAACATGTAACCATGGTGACTTTGCAGCCTGGCTTGAGACCTTAGGTTTTTTAAAGAGGATAATAAAAAATCCTTAGTTTTGCCGTCCTCCGGAAAAGACTTAAAAAGGGGTCCCGAATCTATTTGTCAGGTACTAGTTAAAGATTCCTAAATAATTATACCTGGATAGGCAAAATTTAGGACTCACACTGAAGCATCGTCCGATCAGGCATAGCTGCATAAAGTGACTTTAATTGAAAATTAGTCCACGTATACACTCTGAAAATGCAATTTTATTGTATTTTAAAATATTAGATTATAACGATCATAAGAAGCGAGGGGATGGTTGACTGGAAGATAGAGTAAGGAAGAAAATAGTTGGGGGTGCAGTCAAATGAAACACTAAATAAGTAACCTAGAATCTACAGAAAGTAGAGTCTAGCTTCAGCTTCCAATAGCCCTGAAGATGGCCCACAAAGTGGGTCGAAACGTCAGCACATAATTAAATAAGTACCCACTTATTTAGTGTTTTTATTTGACTTCACCCCCAACTATTTTCTTCCTTACTATAACGATTATAGATTATGTACGGTTATAGCAAGAGAAATAATAAAGAAAAATATGTCATGGTTTAAAGAGCAGGGGTAAATTGCAAACAAAATAAATTATAAATGAAATTTAACTTTAAACTCCGTGGGTTCCTGGGAGGGAGAAATGTCCGAAATGTTAGAACTGTACAATGATTATTTTATTCAAGTTTGCCATGCAAAAGCATCAGAGGGCGCACACCACGGCCTCTATAGCTCTTTAGATAAAACAATAGATTACCTTAGCCATTTGAAAGTAGCAAAAAAACAAAGCTAAGTTATGGAATGTAGAGGGGAATTTCTGAATCTAGTACATCTTTGCTCACGGCGTAATTTGAACGAAATTGAAAATAGTCTTTACTTCCTTGCAGTATGTCCCGTCTTAAAATCGAATAGAAAAAATATTTAAAACATGAGCCGATCTCAAAACAAAAACTAATAGATATTCTGAATGGGGTGAATTTTATAGGTTTATATAATTTCGTAAGTAATGGAGGTCGTTATAGAAAATTTTTTAATTTCTGAATTTAATTATTAATGTCAAAAAGAAATTTATTTTTAGTTTTTACGGAGTAGAGCTTTGGGGCTCCACTAAGCCATCGAATTCCTCTCGTATCCAATCCCTACAGTCCAAAATCCTTCGTAAAATCCTCAACGCTCCTTATTTTGTTAAGAATAAAGTCATCCATAACGACCTTAATGTCCCATTTGTTGCTGATTTGGCCCGAGCCCGCTATCTATCCTTTCATAACAAACTTCATTCCCACTCAAACCCTCTAGCTTCAAACCTAGCTTCCTCTTCAATTCCCGATAATCCTCCGAGGCGTCTGAGAAGAAGATGGCCACGTGACCTTCTTAGTTGAACATGCGATTTGAGTACTACCAGTGGGTAGTTTCTCTACTTGTCATTATATCATGCCATTATGTATCACTCAGCCAATTTACTTGTTATATTACTGTAATATAGTTGTAAATATCAATAAATAAATAATAAAAAAAAAAATTTTTAGTTTTGTTATTGTTTATTAGTTCAATCAAACTCTCGGGAGACGGTATATAGTACCATGCTGTGGTTGCTAATGTTGTAAATAAAATTAAAAACACTGTAAATAATATATTAATAAAAGAACATTTATATCTATCTATCATAAAAGCTTTCAATACATTTTTTTTTTAATATTTTATTTAATAAGGTTAATATACTGTTTTTACTTTAGAATTTGACAGGTTGTGAGATACAGTTGTAGTCTTGTATTAACGTTATGTCCAAATGCGGTACGCAAGTTTGGATGATTAATGGTATGGTTGGATTAGATGCGTGTTCTGGCAAAATAAATTCATCTGAACAGTTGAGATTTGTTCGGCAAACAACCGAGGTTTTATTAGCAAGCATGTTCTGAATATCAGTTTGTTTCACGCACCAGCTGATAAAAGATTGAATTCATGGATAATGTTTATTTAGATGAATTAAAATACTAATGCGTTTAAAAGTAAAAACAGAATATGTTATCGGATTGATGGCTTCAAATGGGTATGAAAAAGAATTATTGTTTTTAAGATAATTTTTAAATAGGATGTAACACTGGACTATATATCTTAAGTATTTATAAAATGGGTGAAAAAAAACAATTTATCCAGTCTGTTTATATTCTTCTTTTATTAAGACTTTTCGTCAAAATTTATGTAATTTTCAATCTTTTTACGTACTTTTTCTGCATCCTTTAATTTTTTAAATATATAACGACGAGAACTATAAATTTGGTGTAGAGGTTAGCATAAAGAATTTCTATACCCAAGATGGTGGGTTCGCTGCCCGAAAGCTCGCCTTGGAATTTTCTACAAGTGTGGAAAAATTCCTTGGTTATGCCGATTCTTCAGAGAATGCTTAAAAAGATTTTCTCGAATGGCGGTTGAGCGTGACCTAGGACAAGTCACCTCCGTGCAGAACCGTTACAGGGTTTTTTTCACTATTATATATGATACAATAATCTGTTGAATATCACCAACTATACCTGTTAACATGTTTACGTGAGTGTATGAACATTTATAAAAATCTAATGATTTTATTTTGAATTGTTTTTTGTTATGCGAGTTGGTTATTATCTTTTTTTTTGGCTTAAAACGGTGTATTCAATCTTTTTTTGCACTTAAGAGGGTCTCCGAATCCCACAGGTGGCTGTTAGATTTAATAATTTATCTACCACAGCTGGATTTGAACCAGATACTTTTAGCATACCAACTCAGTAATATACACTCTGAGCTACTTTCCGGTTTATTAAATTAAATAAATAAATTATTAAATGGGAAGGTTTATATATATATATATATATATATTATTCCACCAAGATTAATTTACAATATATACAAAAAAGGTTATATAAATATATATACAAGGAATATATATGGAAGGTTTATACAAGGAATATATATGGAAGGTTTATACAAGAATGTGTACAAAGAAGGTTAATATATTTTATTATGAATTCTAATTGATAGTGAATAAAATGACTAGTGATAAAATATAATTTTTTTTTACGGAGAGTTGAACATGATAACATAGAAAGTAATTATTTATAAAAACTAAAACACATTATGAGAAGCGAGGGATGGTTGACTGGATGATATATATAAGGAAGAAAATAGTTGGGGGTGCAGTCAAATAAAACACTAAATAAGTGGTTACTTATTTTAATTACGTGCCGACGTTTCGACCCACTTTGTGGGTAATCTTCAGGGCTAAGAAAGAAAAACAGACAAAATAACAGAACTATAAAAATATATAAATATATATTTATATTTTGACTTGCTACTGTTATTTTTCCTTTATTTACTCTTTAATATCATTTTGTTTATACCTTCTTTCATTTTACTTATGTAAACTCCCCAGGAGTCTATTATCTTACATTTTATAGTTTTTTATATATATTCTACTACCTTTTCCACAATTTTACTTCTCACCTCTGATGTTTATACTTTTTCTTTTTAAATACTTTTTGTTTACTTCCTTCCTTTATCTTTGTAAAAAAATCTTTTTGGCATCGCCACCGTTGTGTACATTTTCTCTGTAATTTTTTATTCATATATATCCCTCACTTTTGTTCTAAATTTCTACCTCTCTACATATATATTTTTCTCATTTATCATATACTTAGTCTGCAATGTATTTTTATAGTTCTGTTATTTTGTCTGTTTTTCTTTCTTAGCCCTGAAGATGACCCACAAAGTGGGTCGAAACGTCGGCACGTAATTAAAATAACTATTTTCTTCCTTAAAACACATTATGTTCTGATTATAATAATTATTTTTGTATTTATTGGTTCATCTTTCAGATTTCCACCTAAAAACTTTTTGTGAAGCATTCCCTTGAAACGAATGATCGAGAGTTATTACTCGAGAACGATATTTCCACTCGAAACTGTAAAGCACGAAGGGCCAAGGTTGGGCTGAGGGAGAAACGGAGAGAAAAAAACAAACAATATCTGGTATAAGATCCTTTTGTCGCTGTGGCTATCCTCTGGTATGAATATCCATATCAAGGATATTGGTTATGGCAATGTCATAGAAGGGTCTGTGAGGACATATGAATATTTATTCTATCTTCGCCTATATAAGTCTATAAAGGTAGTTTCTTGTTAACATGCCGATATTTTTTATATGATCTATTACAGTAAAAATTCTCGTGATACTCTTACAGCATCATAATTCTAACTGAAGACAACAATTGGGTTTTATTATATTTTTAAACAGTGTGTTTAATCGTCGCGAAGATTAAGATGGGTATGTAACGTTGCTGGGATAAGTAACAAACGAATTCCCAAGATGTTAATAGGCGCTGTACCGACTGGGAAGCGTCTGAGGGATAGACCGAGGCGTAGGTGGGAGGATTGCGTTAGGAATGATCTAGCGGGTTTGGGTTTGGGTGGTGCTCCGTGGACGGAGGTTTGTAAACATAGATTGCTGGTATCGGCATCGAGGCTTCGGGTCCGTTAAGCCTTTTATTTTAACAGTGTGGAGCGGTGTAGCTCAGCTTTTAGAGTGCTGATTTGTTATTCTTGAGGTCTCCAGCAGGAAAATCCAGTTGTGGCAGATTAATTATTAAATCGCTAAGGGCCGCGAATGGACCCAGCTGGACCTGTAGTCCCTCTTGCGGCTCACCGATTCTCTATAAAGTAGCTTCTGAAACATTTAATAAAAAACCGCTGTCCTAGATGCAGTACGGTTTCTAAGACTGTAGAAACGGTACAGTCTCTAACTTGTAAAGAATCCATGGCCTTACATCGGTTATAGTGGTACAGGTTTTTTTCTAGTTAATACCTAACTGAAAGAACTACATTTTTAGAGGCCATTGAGTTATTTATATATTTTTTAATTATTATTTACACATTTTTTTTTCACTCAGGCCATTAAAAATTTAACTGTAGAATAAAAAAAGGGAGTAAAATGAAATACTTAGAATACGAGATTTCTAATGCATACTGTTTGATCTATCAAAGTCTTTGATATGTCAAAAATTTGGAAAATCAGAAAATACAGATTAAAAACTAACATCTGGATCCTCTATTGTTTGGGCACACTCTTGCACTTTTATTTGATATCTCTCTATTATTTAAAAAATTCTTAATATGTATATACTATTAAATCGCGACGAGTTGTACAGGGAGTTGTCTAAGATCAAGCACCAATGCCAGGTTTTCCAGAAAAACATGGATGATTTCCATGTTGTTAAGCGATAAGATAAATTGTCTGCCTAGAGTTGGATTTGAACCCGAGATCTTCCGACGGGGCAACTTTTTGCTCTCCAACTGACTCCCCCCCTTTGTAGTATAATTAAATTATCAATTTGAAAAATAGTGGTTCGTCCGCCTTTAGGCGACATGAATGGTCCTTTTTTCATATACCAAAATTAAAATAAAATTATTAATTTTCATATATATTGTTCTTTTCAAGAACACTCTCCATATTTTTTCTTCACAAATAGCGCAAAACATTCTCATCTGTCATACGCCCTGTGTTCTCCGGCAGATCTAATTGAGCCTGTGCCGTAGACACGCAAGGTCACCTATAAGTACCAATAGTATGGTTTCGCTCCTGTCGTTATGGCATTATTGATGTTCGCCGTTGAGCAATTGATATTGCTAGTTAATATCTACAATTGCTCTCTATTAAGCTCTAGGGATATTAGATTATGGGTCAATCTATAGCTTTCATCCAAATTATTGATTTCGTATTAGTGCATGGGTTCAAACACAATGCCTGGAATGGGGGTCACCTTTGTTGTAACAGCATAACAAGGTTCTAGGCCTAAAGGTTCCCCTTAAAAAAAAGGAAATAATCCTTGGTTTGTTGTTTGTTTGTTTATTTAAAGTATTTTTATACTGCTACGGCTAATCGGGTGATGCTACAGTGGGAATCCTAAATTTTTAGTATCCATGTTTAGGACAGGCTCGGAACCCCCTAAACAATTGGAGCCCTACTGCAGCTCTGTAGGTCTAATAGATTCTGAGTTCAGTCCCTATCATATAACAAATAACCGGAATCATAGTGTTACGGTCAGAGCCGGAAGGAGAACCGGCTGAGAGGATTAGGCAAACAATGGGATTAAGCCGGAAGGGATCAAAGGTAGTCTAGACTCATCGGGATCTGCGTGGAATATTCTAGGTGCCCCCCACCCCAATCTCCCTTGCCTATATAAAAAGGCGAGCTGTTTTGGCCGGGTAGTAATAAGTCAGTAATAAGACGAGTAGTAATAAGTGAGTAATAAGCCAGTAGTAATAAGCAGTCGGTAACTAGTGATAGTGCGTGAGTTACAGTGAGTTAGTATCAGTCTGTAATAAGTGTTTAGTGAGCAACAGTGACAATTAGTGGCCGTGTAATAAGTGTAATAAACTGTGTGGCAGTTTGTCATATTTGGAGAGTCTTACGGTCGGTGGACTTTAGTTAGCGAACTGTAAGTGTTAATTTGTAATTGTAAACTATAGTGTAATATTATTGTATTTGTAATAATTTATATATAAATAGTTTAGTTATTTAGTATTAGCAATATCCTATTATCTTAGAAATTAGATAACATTTAGTAGGATATTATTATTGTAAATTGATATTAGTTTAATAATTTAACTGTTTTAAATAATCTCATTGTATTCTTTCTAATTTGTTAATAAATATTAGATTCTTGAATTAAGTAATAGTTTAGTCCATTTTACACCCAGTAGCCCGTAACAATATATATATATATATATATATATATATATATATATATATATATATATATATATAAATCTCTTTTCACGATGTTTGGCGCTAATCTCCGAAACTACTGGACTGATTTTAGTGATATTATAATTTAAAATAATATAACTATCCACAATTAAAAATAAACGATTGTATACCTCATTTATTAAACTAATGTTTATATTTTAACAGTTAAGAATTTGTATATTTTTTATTTATCATATACTATACTTAGATATAATATGAATAAAATGTAAAATCCGAAATCTATTTATTTTAATTTTGAAGAGAAAAGATTTTCCCCCCAGCCGGGATTCTAACCCGGATCTCCGCCTCACCGTGGCAACGCTCTAACCATTTGAGACACCGGGGTCGCTCAAATCTGTTCTCTTCACCGATCCCATATCCCCTGTGTTCTCGCAATTTTGCAATGTATACACGAGGAAGAATGTTCTTCATTGAACATTCCTTTTAATTTTACTGTCTTTTTGACATACGTCATTATATTATTTATAATTTTTTAATCATTGATTTAAATCCAGATTAAAACCAGAAACAGCCTTATTAATTTATAAAACCATAATTAGACCTCTACTAATGTACGGTTGTGAAGTGTGGGGTGCAGTGTCTACAACAAAGAAAAAAAAAATGCAAACTTTTTAAAATAAAATCCTACGGATCGCAGTAGACGCGCCTTGGTTTGTACGAAACAGTCAACTTCACCGAGAGTTAAACCTGGAGTCGATTGATGAATTTATTAAAAAACGCTACAGCAGATTTAAGAGCGGATTAGCAGCAGTCCAAGGAGCTGTAGCATTCAACATAGGCGATCCTATTTCATCCCCAAGACTAAAACCAAGACTCTTGAAAGATATTCTGATGTGATCTCAATAGATAACGTTTCTCTCCAATCGTTTTAACAAAATGTAATATAATCCCGTTTTCTTTTAGTTTTCCGTTTTATAGTACTGTAGTTGTGTTTATTATTACATTAATTTTAATTTTGTTTACTTATTTACATGTTTTATATTCAAACTACTATCATTCTTTTATATGAAAAAACACTATTATATATTTACATCTTCTCTGTAAATAATCTGATAATGTACAGTTAGGGGTGTCTCTTGCATGAGACGAAACCCACACTTTCACTAAGTGTTAAATCTTAAAATTTCATTATTAAAAAAACCATGTAAGGCTAGGAATAGCCGATCTGGAAATAAAGAGAATAAAAAAAAAAAATCATTGATTTAATTTCTCTTCAAAATAAAGATATTTAAAAATTAAAGCAATGATTAAAAAATTATAATAAATTACAAAATCTTTTTAGTTCACTTTGTCCATTCATTCATTTTTTCATTTACATTCAAATTTTAACTTAATATTTCGACCTTAATGTCCCATTTGTTGCTGATTTGGCCCGAACCCGGTATCCATCCTTTCATAACAAACTTCAATCCCACTCAAACCCTCTAGTTTCAAACCTAGCTTCCTCTTCAATTCCCGATAATCCTCCGAGGCGTCTGAAAAGAAGATGGCCACGTGACCTTCTTAGTTGAACATGCGATTTGAGTACTACCAGTGGGTAGTTTCTCAACTTGCCATTACTCATGTCATTTTGTATCACATAGCCTATTTACTGGATGTATTTTTTTTCAATACAGTTGTAAATATCAATAAATAAATTTAAAAAAAAAACTTAATATTTTGTAAAACTGTAATAACAGCTACAGCAAGGCGTGGCCGGGTCAGCTAGTATATATATATATATATATATATATATATATATATATATATATATATATATATATATATATACTGGTCTTTCCTTATTATTCATTCACACTTGCTTTCAAAATCCTCTCCATTAGAGCTTAGTTCTCTTTTTCACTACCTTCCCCTCTCTTGCTCTTTTGTTTTTAAAGTTATATATTCAGGAGAATGCCATTAAAGCATAAAAGAGAATAATGAAAGCTGAATCTTAGCTCCGGTAATTGCTCAGTCTTTCTTAAGTTACTTATCCCAAGCCTATTCACGTGAACAACGCACGCATATGGAAGTAACAAAGATCTCTCATTAATAATTATCTTTGTACGGTATGCTATTCAATAAATTACGATGCCTTTATCACTGGAATCGAGTCAGTTGTTTTTTTGTTTTTTTTATTGGATATTTCAGTTTCTTCATTCGTTTAAGGTCACTTTATGCTAGTGTTTGAGCAACCTCGAAATAGTTATTGGACCTTTCGATGAGAGCTCCGAAATGGATAAGGAAAATAAATGTCTGATTCAATTATACCAGCTCGCATGTCATTTTGATTGTAACCTTTTATTAAACTAATAACATAAATCAATTTTCATAAATTAAATAACTAATAATTTTGAGAATGAAAAACAATTAATTAAATTAAAGAACAATTTAAACGCTTTTATAATGAGAAATGAAGTTACTAATATTAACTAAATTATCCACAACTAATTAATGACAAAAAGAAAACAAATATTATTTAATCTTACGATAGTAAATTTAACTCTATTAAATTACAAATAAAATCTATTACAAAATAATGAATGTTTATGCGGTTTTCTGATTGCAATGATATAATAATGAAAACTCTTATCTGTCTGTCGAAGTAGTTTTCAGTAGATGGTAGATTCTCGGCAGGGCGAGCTGGATGTTGAGACGACAGAGGATTTTCGTCGGCAGGGCGAGCGAAGATGTTGAAACAATAGAGGTTGTGATGATCGACTGGGTCAATTCGAATTGGTCGAATCTATGACGAAGTTTAAACTAATTACACCTGCAGGTGGGCAGCAAATTAGTGTCTTCTTCAAATTCACACAAAACAATTTTGGGCTCCTCTAGAGCATACGATGTGCACGGCTAAGGGCTCGCGTCAACACTGTCTCTCGCTCGGTCTAGCCGGAGCGAACAAAAGCCGATCGACTCTCTTTTGTTTTTCTCTCTTCACTTTTATAACATATGTTTTTACACTTTCTACAAATATTACACTTATATCTAAACAAATACGAAATAAACGTTTAAATTATTATATTAAATAAAAATGTGAAAAATAAGTAAAGATAATGTTCTTTCTTTTACAAAAAAATGATTTAATTTTTTATGATTAAAACTAATAATACTTTATAAGGTTACTACTTCATCTGGCCTTGACAGCTGGTATTGCTAATCGATGATGCTACAGTTGGAGTCTGGAATTTTATCTACCCAGGTGTAATTAGGATAAAGATCTTTGACGAGTAGCTTACACCGCAGAGGCTTGGAACCGCCGTGTACGTCCCTTCTGACTTAAGTCAAAACTAAGAAATTTTTACCCCTTTTCAAAAATACTTAAGGTCACTTGTCGGGCTTCGAACCCGTGATTTTGTGCATAGTAGATTGTTGTGCTAACCTCTCTAGGTGAACCAGGGTATTTTAATTTTCGGGCAAATTTATATTCGTTTTTTTATATAATCTTCATACTTTGATTATTTATTTGTGTTCGTTGTTAGTGTTTGGTGCTTCATACGTAACTTTTTCTTTTTTTTTAAAGATTTTAATTTTATTTAATTTTAAATTATATACATTATAAACATTGGTGGTACTACAGTAGGTACTCCCGAACATTACAAGGGATAATCCCTTACAATGAGAATGATTTTGCATACATTGTTATTTCGTTAATAAGTTTTGTTGTTGATAAAAATTTAAAAAAAACCAACAGAAAAAAGAAGTACATAGGATTTTATACAAAAGATATACATTTATAAGAGTACATACAGAACATTATTATATACACCATTAATTTTTATATACTACATTGTTTTTATATATAGCATATAAGAATATAACATTAATTTAAAGAAGTACTCATTTCAAAATATATATTATTTATAGTAAAATGTGTAAACTTCATACGTAATGCCAGTGGTGCATTGATCTTATGTAGAATGCTTTTTAAACAATGTTTTAAACCTTAATAGGATGTAATTAGTTGGGGGTGCAGTCAAGAAAACACAGCAAAATAAGTGAAACTATTGTATTTTATGTGCCGACGTTTCGACCTACTGTGTAGGTCATCTTCAGGGCCAATAGGAGTGGCTGCTGGGGCAGAAGGTAACTGACCCATATCTTTTAAACCTTAGTTGAGATGGTAAACAAATATTAAACAACAACAAATAAACAAATATATATTTGTATTTGTTTAATTAAATTATTGTAAACAATTATTAAGTAAATGTTTAGATCAGTATTGTAATTTGTTTGTTATTAATTTTACTAATTTTTAAATATTTTTATTTGAAAAGAAAAGATATGTTTTCACTGATCTCATGTCCCCACGTTCTCGCAATTTTGCGATGTATACGAGGGAAAGAATGTTCTTTGAACATTATTTTAATTTGGATCTTGTTGAATTACGTCATTATAATTATTATAATTTATTGTATTTTATTTGTGATTAATTTTTAAATATTTTTATTTGAAAATAAAAGATATGTCCAGGACCGGGACTCGAACCCGGGTCGTCCAGATCGCTAGTCTGGAACTCTACCATTTGAGCTATCTTGGACCAACCAAGCACGCTTCCAGGTCGTGGTCATATCCTTTCTTTTCACTGATCCCAAGTCCCCGCGTTCTCGCAATTTTGCGATGTATACGAGGGGAAGAATGCTCTTTCAACATTATTTTAATTTGGATCTTGTTGACTTATTTCATTATAATTATTATAATTTATTGTATTTTATTTGTTGTTAATTTTTAAATAATTTTATTTTAGTTTAAATCATTATATTAAAACGGTGAAAAAAGGAAAATGTTCTATAATTATTAATAAAGATGTAATTGTTTAATATTAAAACTAATAATATTTTATAAGGTCCTGATCGTTGTGGACCGAAAGTTTAAGTTCAATTTTCGCGATACTCGACTGCCTTATTTTCATGCATATAATGGAAATTGAAACGGAGGTGTATTCCATCTCTCTGCTTTTCCATTCCAACTCATCACGGCTCGAATATTTCTTATTAAAAAATACCGAATCTAACGTTTAAAAATATCGTAGGATCAATATTAATTATTGTGTTTCACTTGATATATTATTTTCGGAAAACTGTTAACAGATAAGTTATATGTAATGTACAGAAGGATTTGAACCCGGAACCTTCAGAGTACCAACTTATAACTCTTCATACTCAGCGTCTTTGCTCCTTAATTGAGGCCGCCCTGCACAGTGCAGTCTCTACGACGTTCTGAATCCAAGATCACCTTTATCTTCAAGGATTATAGTAGTACTAGTCCAGGATCCATGGTCCATTTTTGCACTTGATTACTATCAAGCTGAATCTTCGTGAATAGTTTCGTTTCGATAAGACGCCCAACAATTTCCTGTGCGAAAATTCTCGATTGTGGTAGCTAACAGAGGTAGCAAGGATAAAATATGTCGATTTGAGAATTCTCAAAAAATTATTACTAACTGGGTTTTTTTTTTGTTAAATTTCAAGATAATTATCTAAATTATTTGAAAAAATATTTGTCCTACAAAATGTATGGTTTGATCTAAGAGTCCCCTCCTTCCAATATAAATGAAAAAACAAAAAAATCATTTGGTTAGTAATCATTTTTGATGACCTCGTTATCGATACATGTTGGAAGGAGGGGACTCTTTGATCAAACCATACATTTTGTAGGACAAATATTTTTTTCAAATAATTTAGATAATTATCTTGAAATTTAACAAAAAAAAAAAACCCAGTTAGTAATAATTTTTTGAGAATCATCAAATCGACATATTTTATCCTTGCTACCTCTTTTAGCTACCACTATCAAGAATTTTCGCACAGGAAATTGTTGGGCGTCTCATCGAAACGACGCTATTCGCTATAGATTCAGCTTGATACTAATCAAGTGCAAAAGCGACCATGGATTTTTTTTTTGTATTTTTTACTAGTCTACTTGATTTTTCTGTATCCTCATGACTCATCAATTACTGATATCCCCTCTCCCGATTCCTAATCACTGCCTGCAACACCGGTGTTAGTCCTACTTAATAACTTAACATGGGATGCTGCTTATAAGTTGCTTTAACGAGTTGAGATACTAACTAAATAATAAGATGGCATATTAATTAACGGTAAGTTATAACTCGCAACTTTAAGTTAATTACCAAGACAAGTCTCGCAGGTAACTTGGTAATTAGCTCTTCTTAGAGTTATAAGAGGATCGAGGTATTTAAACTGGGTTTAAGGAGAGCTCTTATCGCAGGGAATCGGTTCATATCATAATCGATAGGTACTTTTTCTTACCGATTAAATATCGTATTTATTTTTCTTCTATTATCTATATCAAACAAAACATCCTCCAAAAGACAAAGCAAAAAGATCTGAAAGGTACGGTCGTCTTAGAAGTCTATCGGAGTGCTTAAGGTAGAAAATGGCGAGGAAGAACATGCAGAAGATGAATAGAAGGATTTGAAGAAAGTATGTAAAGATCATGAAAGAATCTGGGGCGGAATGGCCGAAAAAGTGGTATGGAGAAGAAGAAGGAATGAGTAGCTGATGGACCTGTATGAGGATAATGAATGGATAATGAACGCCAGAATTAGATAGATGGGACATGTGAAGAGAATGCCAGCCACAGGGCACCAAAGAGAATGCTCAATGTGAAATCAGACGGTAAGCGAAGAGGACACCCTCGGATGACGTGGCTGGATGATGTCGAAGAGGACTTGAAAATTCTTCGAGTACAAAACTAGGGGATGATAGCGCAGGATCGCGGAATTTCTTTGGCTGTGGCGCTGGAGGCCCGGGTTCTTGCAGGACCGTAGAGCCAGAATAATAAACGAATCTACGATCATAATCTAAGGGAGGAACATGTACAAGATAGAAGAAAATGTAAAAACGACATAAAAGAAATTGTTGTTTGAATCAAACTGTAATCGGAGAAAACTCTTATGAAAAAATACATTTTTCGTCTATTATCTATAATAAACTCTTCTTTACGGATGTTTAACTTGCTCGCTAACGCTGAAGGGTGAACAAGGACTTCAGGTATTCGAAAATAAGGTGTTACGTAGAATATTCGGTCCAAAAAATGAAGAACCATTGGGGAATATAGATTACAAAACGCGGAATTGCGAAGCATGCATCCGGTAAATATAATCCAAGTGATAGCGTCGCCAAGATAAAGATGGGCTTGTAAAGTTGCTGGGTTGAATAGCGAACGGAATCCTAGAATGTTAATTAGCGCTGTGCCGATTTAGAAGCGTCCGAGGGGTTGGTGAGAGGATTGCGTTAAGAGTAAAATGGCGGATTAGGTTTGGGTGGTGGCTCGTGGCAAAAGTTTTTAAGCAGAAATTGGTGGCATCGGCATCGAGCCTTCGGGTTCGCTTTGACTTTTTTTTTTTTACATGAATGTATTATTTTTTCTTGTTTGTATATTTATTATCCTAACAGTAATAATATCCTGAAATCATTGATAGCCCTCAGTCTAGCTAATATATTTAGATAAAACCAGGTAGAAAAAGGTTCAGACTTATAGTATAGGTTTTATTTTGTATCTATTAGAAGATTTTTAAATATTTTATTTTGAAGAGAAAAGGTTTGTCCAGGGCCAGGAATCGAACCCGGGTCTCCCATGTATCCGCCGTGGTGCTCACCCAACTGAGCTAGCCTGGCTCGTACCATGATCAGACAAATCCATTCTCTTCACCGATCGTATATCAACGTTTTCTCGAAATTTCGCGATTTATACAACGGGAAGTATGTTCATTGATCATTACTTTAATTAGGATCCTGTTGTCTTACGTCATTCGAACCCGGGTCGTCTGCTTCTCCGTAGCAGTGCTCTAAGCCACTGAGCTACCAGGGGTCGTATCCAAGTCAGACAAAGTTCTCTACACCGATCCTATATCCCCGATTCTATATACGACCCCTGGTCGAATCGGACTACGGAGAAGCAGACGACCCGGGTTCGAATCCCGGCCAGGGAAAATATTTTCTCTTTAAAACAAAATATTTAAAAATAATTACTATAGGAAAACAACAATAATTACCATAAGAAAAGATTTGTAAGGGCCGGAATTCGGGTATTCGAGTCCAGTCCAGGCTAGCTCAGTTGGGAGAGAACCCAGGATACGTGGGAGACCTGGGTTCGAATCCCGGCCCTGGACAAATCTTTTCTCTTCAAAATAAAATATTTAAAAATCATAACAAATAATAACAAAGTAAATTATTATTAGAAGAGTTTCCCTCATAGATGAGTAATCATTTAAGATAGATTTTTTATTTCATTATCATACAAAATGGCCTTTTCCTGAGCTTTTGGTAGCTCATTAGATGCTGGAAACTGTTTATTAAATCTGTTCGAAATAAAGTTTTATGATAATGTTGAAGTTACAGTGCCTTAGAGGCAGATATAGCGGAGGCAGTAACCTAAATGCTAGGCATTGAAGACAGGAGTGAAGTGCCTGGGAGCTCCCAACGGATCAAGAGACACTTCCTGACGTCTTGTCAGGGCAATGAGCCAGGCTTCCGTAATGTCCTGGACCTTTTAGTGAATGTGGGTTAGTCGTACTGTACATAATGTTTATGTAAACGTTTATTTTGTAATTAGTATGTTATATGTTTATGCTTTCAGTCTTGGACTGTATTAAATGGGAGATTATCCTTAGAAACATACATCAATTTAGTTTTGAGCAATTATTAGTTTCCTTTATGCATATGAAGCTAAAATTTTCCGGGCAGACGTAATTTTTTTTTTTTTCAGTTTACAAAATTAAGACGGTAATAGAAATTGTAAATTTAACGAGTAATGACTTATGATTCTTCGGGATTTCGGTCATTTTAGTCCACCAGGCATTTTATTTTTTAATTTATTTATTGAAATTTACAACTGTATACAAAATACATCAAGTAAATAAAATGAGTGAATACATTGACATGTAAAGACAATTTGAGAAACTACCCAGTGGTAGTACTCAAATAAAAAGTTCAGCTTAGAAGGTCACGAGGCCATCTTCTTTTCAGACGCCTCGGAGGATTATCAGGAATTGAAGAGGTTGCGAGGTTTGAAACCTCAATGGGTTCAAAGTGGTTTTGAGTGGAAATAAAGATTGTCATGAAAAGATTGATATATATGGCCTTTTTATATAGGCAAGGTAGGTCGGGGTGGGGCACTTCTCGGAAGATCGAGAATTATCTCGTTTCATCCAGGCTGATCCAGAAAGTTCTACACCGTTCTTTGATCCCTTCCGCTTAATCCCACAGCTCGTCTAATCCTCTCAGCCGGTCCTTCTTCCCTCTCTGACAGTAACAATAACAAATAGATAACATTCCACTTATCGACACAAAATCACCCAAATCCACTCGTTCTTCCGCTTTCCTACTCCCTGTTACCTGGACGAGATAGGAAAAGATTGAATAGACATTGGCCGAGAGACCTAATCAAGTATTGACATTTCCATTTCAAAACTTGATGTTCCAGTAGAAAAGCATAGAGAATAAGTAATAAGCAAAGAGATGCTTTTTTTGGGTTAACTTCGTTTTCTCCATGAGATTTCAAGAATGTATCTAGGCTGTTTTGTCCTTTGATGATGAGGTTTTGCTTCCTTTGGCTTTTTGTCCTTCGGTTTTTGCTCTTTTTCTTTACCGACAGCTCCTTCTTTTCTTCACTTCTTTCTTTCCTTTCTCTTAAGGCTTCTTGGGCCTGAAACTCTTCTAGGGTGAACAAATTATCATTTATTAATAGTTTGTCGTATCTCAGGGTAGCCTTGTTTCCTTTCTCCCAGTGGGATTTCATAAATGTAAATAATTCCTTTATAATTTATCTGACAGCCTTTGACATACCATTTTTGATTTGAATCATTTTAAATTCATAACGTTTCAATAATTTAGATAATTATAATATAATTTATAAAATTATATATTTTTATTGTTTGTTGATTTTTGACATGATTTAAAACAATATACAGAAAAATCCTTAACTACTCAAAATACAAATCAATCGTTATTAACCTTTACTGAGTGCACTATCAATGTACATTATAACTTACAAGAGAAATAAATTAACATAGGTAAAGTAGCCAATACTGAAATTAAATAACTAAATACAAAAGTCTAATTTTCAAAGTACTTCATATTTACAAGTTCTTGAGCAACCTCATAGCTAACAATCAATGTGGGCCTTACCGAGACAACAGAACAAAGGACGGTACTTTTCCCAAGCCTCTCCAACGGCTGTTAAATCGATGGTTATGGCCAAAGAGGTATAACCTCTTATGTTAGACTAATACACTTAACATTAATTATTAATCAGCTGTTGTTGCCTTCTCTATTGTCTCCACATTCATTTCATCATTAAGGGTGATTAACCAAGCGCCCAACTATACACAGGGTATATCAGACCTTAAATGTTCATTGGCGTTGCGTAGATTGTATAGTTTCCTCTAGCGCCTTAAACCTCTTCACTGTAGTGACAAAAACAAATGTTACAGTGGAACGTCGATTATCCGAACTAATGTTGTCAGGGGAGGTTCGGATAATTGAAATTCACTAAAAAAATAAATACCAATCAAATGAAAAGGAAGGGATTCAGAAAAACAAATGGAATAACCTAATTAGGTTTACAGTTCTTAGTAAACAAATACCTATTGAAGTCTAAGTTCATTTTTTTGCAGTTTCCGAGAAATGATTAGGGCCCCCTTATTGACGTTCATGGAAAAATCAGTTTATTTTTCGTCTAATTTTATTTGCAATAACAATCATTTTAACAATTAGATAAGTAACTGGATGATCTGATCAAATTAATTAAAATTACTATAATTTATTTTATTTTATTTGTTACTAATTTTTAAATATTTTTATTTGAAAAGAAATGATATGTCCAGGACCGGGACTCGAACCCGGGTCTTCCAGATCACTAGTCTGGGACTCTACCATTTAAGGTATCCTGGCCCTAATGAAGCACGTCCACGACCGGGAAACGTGCTTCATTAGGGCTCAGGATAGCTCAAATGGTAGAGTCCCAGACTAGTGATCTGGAAGACCCGTGTTCGAGTCCCGGTCCTGGGCATATCTATTCTTTTCAAATAATTAAAACTACATTTGAAAAAAAAAGTTCCGTTAATTGAACGTTCGGATTATCGACGCTCCACTGTATTTTAATTTTTTGTATTATTGGTTTTTTTAAATATAATTAATTATATTAGTTTCTCTTTGTTTATTTGTTTTTGGTTCTCTAATTTGGTGTAGTACATTTAGCCCCACAGAGAGCTGTGTAGATCAGTCTACAATGTTCTGAATTTATTTTTAGTTTGAAGAGAAAAGATTTGTCCTGCCCGGGATTCGCGAGAACAACAGTCGGTTTTGTCTGGCTTGGTTACGAACCCTGATAGCTCAGATGGTAAGAGCACCACGCTAGGGATGCGGACAACTCGCGTTCAAATCCCGGCCAGGATAAATCTTTTTTCTTCAAAATAAAAATATTTAAATATAATGTTCTTAGTTGGTTTGCTAAAGCTCCAGAGTGCAGACCGGCTGTGGTAGATGAATTATTTAATCAGTTAACAGCCAGGAATCAGTTAACAGCCTTGTTTGATCTACAGATTCTCCTAGGCCTCGTCCAGCTTCTATAAATTTGTTACCTTTAAGAGATAAAAAAATCTGACGGTTGAGAGTGATCTCGGACGTATCATCTCCATCACTTTACTATAAACAGTAAAGTCTCTACCATGTACTGTACTCACAACAGTTTATAGGTTGTAGAAATACATTTTTTTTTTAGATATAAAATTGTTCTTGTCGATAACTTTATACAAAACATTTCGAATTCATAAACTTTTTTTTTCATTATGTTATGGAGGTCTCTTATTAGATATTCAATTATTACGCATCAGATCAAATGGTATTCCGTTCGCTATATAATTATATGTATTATATATAATTTCTGCTTAGCTATTTAATTAACTAGTTGGTGTTACTGTCTGCTACATATCGTTTTCGATAATAATAGGACCTGTATTTGACAGGGAGTTGAAAGCTTGTAACAAAAATATTATTATAGCTGCATGCATATCGATATAGCAACGATTAAGTAAAGAACCAAATCATGTTTTTGTAATGCTTTCCTTATCCATACTGATGAAATTTAATTTATTTTATAAGATTTATTAAATCAATATCTATTGCTGCTAAGCTTGTAATTATATTTTTTTATTCTTTCTCACTTACTAAATTACTTGTAATAATTAATTAAATGTAATTAGTTTACCCTCTAAGGCATAATAGCCTTACAACACCTGTATTGTTATTCTAAAGGGAATTGTACTATAATAAATAAAGACATTATTATTATTATTAAAGGGAAACCACAACAACGGACGTTGTAGTCAGGTAAACAATGGGTACCTGATTTAGCGTACCTCCTTTATAGAGGTTGGGTGAGCCACAGGAGGGTTTCTAGATCCCACAGGACCATCCCAGGCTGTAAAGGATTCAATATTAAATCTTCCACTGCCGGATTTGAATCAGGACCTTGAAAGAGAACTCAACGCTCTTTAAACTCAACGAGTCCACTCCCTTTTTCAATTTTTATCGGGTTTTACAATTTTCTTATAACATCATATGGAATCTCCTGACATAGACCATTGATCCACAAATCCATTTCTTGGGCCATTAATTTATTTGGTATAAAAATATAAATAATCCTGTACCATTAAATCTCTTGAAGGGTTTTTGGTTCATACTACACTCAATTAAGGGTACCCACTTCTTACAGGCTGGGTGAGCCCCAGGAGGTTCTGTATATTCCACTGGGTCCATCCGTGACTGATCTTCCACATGCGGATTCGAACCCTAGACGATCACCATAGCAACTCAACGCTCAACACACCGAGTTTCTCCGCTTATTATAAAATCTATACATATTATAAAACAAAGGCCTCAGACGCGTCTGTCTGTCCGTTCGCGGTAAACTCAATGACTACTGCACGGATTTTCATGCGCTTTTCACGAATAGATAGAGTGATTCACTTGGAAGGTTTAGGTATATAATTTGTCGAGGTTTTGTGTAAATGGGTTAGAAAAAGTATATCCGCCTGGGAGGTTATTTTGAATGCGGTATTTTTAAAGTTGTTTAGACGGATGCAGCATTAATCCTTATTAGTTTAAATGGTTTAGTTACCTTAAGCAGTTCATGCACATTATTATAATATTGTACACCATATAATTTAAATGAGTAGCTTAGGAGTTATTGCGAAAAATTGACGCGAGTGAAAATAATTGTCTATAAAGGAATATTTTATTTTGTTTTCATGTTTATAATATCTACATTATAAAACACATTACAATACTTCATGTAGTATAGACATTATGTTACATTTAAATCTAATCCACATATTCTACGCATCTAATTGATGCGATCCTACGACAGACAAAACACGTAGACATAATCTGCTCTACTATCAGTGCTATGCCGGGTCTGGTTAATAAATAAAATATAATTAAAAAATTAAATTCTTTTCTGCCAATCTTCTTTAGGATAAATAATTGAAGTTTTTTTATCCTTTAAATGGTGAATGAGGTCGATCTGTAGCGACAAATTGGTTAATCGATAGCAACTATTAAGAATTCACTCTTACAGTTCCTTGATTTGCGTCCCTATTAGTAAACCTTTAACCAATATTTCATCACCTTTTTTTATGTTTATATATATATATATATATATATATATTAAAAATTAAATATATATAAAAATATATATATATATATATATATATATATATATATATATATATATATATATATATATATATATATATATATATATAGATATATATGTGTGAGGAAGAAAATGGTCTGGGTAGAGGTCAAGCAAATTCTCTTATTTGGGGAGTAAATTATTCATTTCTTCTTGTTTACTTTATTTTTAGATTAACACTTATTTATTTTATGCTTATATATTTTTATTATTCCATACCTTTTATTGGATAATCTATTTTATCCTTATGTCATGTGATTATTTTACAATGTTTTGTGATTATGTACCATTTTTTTTTTATTTCTTGTTATTCCTTTTAAAATACAGTAGACTCCCGATTAACCGAAACCTTCGGGACCGAGGGGTTTCGGATAAGCGAAAATTTCGGTTAAACGGGAGTCCGAAATGTCTGCGTGAAAATGGATCAATTAGAATAAAAAACACGTTTATGTACTTGAAAAAAAGCTTATTTTGTTTAACAATTAAAATAACTACGTACATATGTATTTATAAAACTATAGACTTAAAAAGAAAAATGAAAGAAAAAAAAACTTCATCGTTTAAAAAAAGTCGGTGATTTTTCTTTGCCGAGCTTCTGAAATTTTTTTTGTCGATGCGTAGTCACGCCATTTCTGAAGGGTAAGTATATCAGAACGGCAGGAGGTAGGTTGATGTTCGATGTATCGAAGCACCGTCTCCAGAGCATCTGTCGCTTGGGTGTGTGTAATGCGAGCTTCTGTTCCAATTTCGACGGGATCATAATCTTCTTCTTCTTTGGAGACAATGTCTGCGATGTCATCGTCAGTCAATGTAATGCTAAATCTATCATCAGAATCGACCCATTGTTTCACATCAGTTTCTTCAACGTCTTCGTATCCTTGAATTTTAGTGAAAATGCTAAGAATTTCAACATTTATTCCTTCTGATTGCCTGCTGATTTCATCTTCATCTGGTTGTCGTGGATCTTCACATTGATCAACTTCTAAAGGTCTAATTTTATTCCATGAATTTTTTAAATTTGAAGATGGAATCTCTTCCCAAGCATCAGCTAGCATGTATACAACATCTTTTATATTAACCAATTTTAAGGCTTCTAATAAATTGATTGAATGTTCTTCAATTCTTCCGAAAATTGTAGTCATTAACTTTCGCCTATAGCGTCTTTTTAATGACTCAATAACCCCCTGATCCATGGGCTGGATCAATGGGGTGACGTTAGGAGGAAGAAAAACAACACGGATATCACCATTAATGAGAATATTTCCACTGGGATGAGAAGGTGCATTGTCAATTATTAAAACAGCTTTTAAAGGGAGATTTTTCGATTTTAAATGTTTTTTAACTTCCACGACAAACTGATTGAAAAACCACTCGGAAAATAATTTGACATCCATCCAAGCCGATTTCTGAGAGCGATAATAAACTGGAAGAGAAGAATAATTTATATTTTTAAATGCACGAGGCTTCGCGGATTTCCCGATCACAAAAAGGGGAAATTTGTGCGATCCTGCTGCATTTGCACAAAGAGCTACAGTGATTCTCTCTTTGTTTAATTTGAATCCAGGTGTACTAACCTCGCCTTTTTGTACAAATGTCTTATTAGGGAGCATTTTAAAATTTAATCCGGTTTCATCAATGTTGTATATTTGATCGTCAACTAAGGACTCGTCAGACACCATTTTTTTTAATTTTTCACAAAATTCCTTTGCTCCTAATTCATCAGAGGATAATTTTTCGCTACTTATTTTCGCGCTTTGAATATGGTGTCGGCTTTTCCACCTGCTTAACCATCCTTCGCTAGCATTAAAATTCGGATCACCTTTAAGTTTTGAGTTTAAAGAAAGGGCTTTTTCTTTTAATATCGGACCATTTATTGGAGCACCCAGATTCCGATTTTGCGCAAACCATAACCAAAGAGCTTCATCTAAAAGTTCATTTTTTGGTTTTTTTAACGTAGCACGAGATGAGCCTGCCTCAGTTTTGCTGCAGAACTTCCGCAACTCCTCCTTATTTTTTTTCCAGTCATGCACTGTTGCAATTCCCACCTTGTATTCATTAGCAATTTTCGTTAGTGACTCACCTTTCTCCAGCCTATCGATCGCCTCTAACTTGGTCTCCAACGATACAACAGAACGCTTACGTTTTTCACTCATGACTTTAAAATCACTCCACTTTCAAACCAAAGAAGAAAAAGAACAGCACTTCACTCTGCGTAAGTTGAAGGCAGACTGAAGGCACTGCCTTTAACTGTTTCCAACAGGAAGCTAGGTTTGTTTACTAAGTTCGGAGAAACAGATCGTCACATCCGTGGGACTGTCGACCACACCCTCTTCTCGTAATTTTTTCCCCCTCCCTAGCAACTCTAAATGTTTCGGTTAAGCGAGAGAATCGGTTAATCGGGTTTCGGATAATCGGGAGTCTACTGTATGTTGTTTTTTTTATAAATTTCCAATTAGTTTTTACGTGTAAATTCCTTAAGTCTCTATAAAATTTCTAGATGTGTCTACAATTCCTAATCTTATTTTTATAATCCAGTTTGGATTCCGAGCATCCCACTCCACTATTTAGCAATGTCGTAGTGTGGTGGATGTAGTCTCCTCTGCATCATATTGTTCGGGTGTCTTTCTTGACGTGGAACAGGCTTTTGACCGAAATTCCTACTTTCTCATCCTTCAATCCTATCTCACAAATAGAACTTTCCAGGTAAACCATAATAATGTACATTCATCCCTCTTCTCCCAATTTGCTGGTGTTCCTCAAGGTAGTATCCTTGGCCCAATCCTTTATACAGTTTATACAGCTGACATCCCAACTCATCCCAATACTATCCTTACCACGTTATGCTGATGATACATGTGTATTATCAATCAACACCAATCCAGTTATTGTATCCCAAAGCTTCCAATCCCATATCAGTGATCTTGGAGAATGGTGTAAAAACTGGAGAATTAAAATAAATTCTAAAAAATCGCATCAAATAACTTTTACCTTACGTCGTGAACCAATGACTTCCTGCCCTTCAGTATCCTTTAATAATATCTCACTTATGCTTGTAGAACAGGTCCGATACTTAGAGTTGCATCTTGACAATCGATTAACTTGGAATCCTCATACAAGACTGAAAAGACAAGAAACCGCTCGACGTTTCAGGCTACATCAACACTTACTAGACAAACTCTCTAAGCTCCCAATTAATTACAAAAGACTCATCTACATGACCATCATACGACCTATTTCGACTTACGGAGTAGAGCTTTGGGGCTCCACTAAGCCATCGAATTCCCCTCGTATCCAATCCCTACAATCTAAAATCCTCAATGCTCCTTATTTTGTTAAGAACAAAGTCATCCATAATGACCTTAATGTCCCATTTGTTGCTGATTTGGCCCGAACCCGGTATCTTTCCTTTCATAACAAACTTCATTCCCACTCAAACCCTCTAGTTTCAAACCTAGCTTCCTCTTCAATTCCCGGTAATCCTCCGAGGTGTCTGAAAAGAAGATGGCCCCATGACCTTCTTAGTTGAACTAGTGATTTGAGTACTACCAGTGGGTAGTTTCTCTACTTGCCAGTTACTCATGTCATTATGTTTCACACCTATTTACTTGATATATTATTGTAATTTAGTTGTAAATATCAATAAAGTTTTTTTTTTTTAATATTTTATTAATTGTTATCTACTGTAATTCTCTTCTACTTTTAATTTTTCATTTATCACTGTTTTGGATTTATACCTTTTTGTTATTATATAATTCAGTCCCCTCTGGCTTTTATTTCAAAAGATAACATTATTCTATCAATATAATACATATACTGTTATTCTGTGTCATGTATTATTTCAATTTATTTGTACCTTCTGTATTTAGCCCTCAATAAGACCTGCAACGTGGGTCGAAACGCCGGTCTTAAAATAACCAGTTCTCTCCTTTTTTAGCTATAACCAAATCCAACAAAGTAACTAAAAGACAAAGTGAAATTTAGAACAGAATTATGGTAAATAAAAATAAAAATAGTATACGGTAAATAATAGCATATGTAATATATTGATAGGGCAATATTACTCTATATTACTATAATTATTTAATATCTAAATGTTACTCTATCAACATATTACATAATTAAGAAGACCTGCAACGTGGGTCGAAACGTTGGCTTGCCAATAAGCAGTTCTCCCTATATAAGAGAATTTTCTTCACCTCGACCCTGGATATTTTCTTCCTCTAACATTACTACACTTTTATATTATATATAAAATCACATAATATTTGAAATTTCTACTATCAAAACATTTATAAAAATTAAAACTAATGCGTAATATGTATTCAGAAAAAAATTTCCTCTTGTAAAACCAATTTCATCGGCGCATTTTAATATATATTTTTTTTATTATTTATTTATTGATATTTACAACTATATTACAGTAATATAACAAGTAAATTGGCTGAGTGATACATAATGGCATGATTATTTTAATGTAAAATTGAAAAATAGCCTAGCTCAGAATCAGGGAGGGAGTGAAGAAAAGTCTACTTTGCTCTTAAATTAATGATTCCCGTATCGAATAATGGGCCTGGTATTTGCTCAATAAGCCCTCTTGAAATATTGATCGAATAACTGCACCCTTTGGATGTGCTAACTTATCCTGTGCCTCTCTGTTCCCTATCATTATGATGGTTGTTTTAGTAACTGCATAAATATCTTAAGAGCTCTTGCAATTTGTAAGAACTGGGATATTATATGAAATATACCTTTGGTTTAACCAGATACCGCATCTATAAACTCATTCTTATTTCCTACATATAAATCTTGTATTTGAAACGTTGAGAATGGCCGTAAGGTGTAGTCAATAAATTGTACTTAAAATAAGTTATTTTATTTTTGTCAAAGTTTCGCCCTATGTTTTAGGTCATCTGGGCTGTAATACTCTTACTGGTTTTACAGGTTTTAATCACCTGATAAACAAATGAACGATAAACAATGACAGTAGTTGCTCATCTGTTTGTCTAGTTTTGTGTGTTTTAGTGTGTGTGATTACTGTGAGACAGTTCAATTTATGATCATCATGAGAGATAGCACCGCGATCTCCGCATTTAACGATATTAAATTATTTTGTGTTGGGCTGGATGAAGTATATGGTTTATTCTGCGGCAGTTGGCACGCAAGAAGAGCTGAGAAATCGGATCGTGGTAGCCGCAGTAACTAACAAGCACCATCCTGATGCCATACGAAGAGCTAGAGAAGCATAGATTCGTCGTGCTGAATGTTGCATTCCACAAAACGGAGGCTCCTTTGAACAGTTACCTCTAAATGTTGTAATAATAATACATAAATAGTAAGATGCTTTAGCGTGCCTCCTGTTTAACTAATGGCACCATATTCAATAGATCGGTCCAACTGCTCGGTTATGCGGATGACCTTGATATAGTGGAACGATCCTTTACTGCGGTTACTGAGTCTCTCTTAAGCCTAGAGAGCTGCCACGCGCATGGGACTGAAAATATAACAAAACATGTGTACACCGGAGGAGCCAGACCTCAAGAAAGAGAGGTTTTCGTAGGAAGCTGTACCTTTGAGAGAGTGGAGGAGATTAGTTACTTTGGACCTCAGGACACAGCAACAAATTACAAAGCGAAGGATCACAGCGACTAACCGATGCTGTTTTGGTCTGTTGAAACAGCTCCGAAGCAAGCTCATCAGCAGGAAAACAAAGGTCCATTTATATAAAACTCTGATCAGGCCTGTCCTAACATATGCCTCCCAGACATGGACACTACCCACACAGGATAGAAATAATCTCCTGGTCTTCGAGAGGAAGATCCTTCGAAGAATCTATGGGCCGGTAAGGGACGAGGAAGGCTGGAGAAGAAGAAATAAGGAACTCTATGAGCTTCTCCAGGATATCCAGATGTTGTGACCTTTATTAGGCTGGGACGCCTTGGGTGGGCAGGGCATTTTGCACGGATGAGTCCCGATGAAATGCCTAAAAGAGTCATGGATCCGGTGGATGGATGGAGAAGTACAAGACGCACGAGTCCTGCTTGGATTCCGAAATTGGAAAGCAGCACACCAAAACCTAGCCGAATGGCGGAGGCTTATAGAGGAGGCCAGAACCCATCGTAGGGTTGTAGCGCCATCTGATAGATAGATATATAATTATTAACACAAATATAACACTTTGTATGTTATATAATTTGTTTACAGCATAATACTCCCGAACTTACTGGATCAGGTAATTAAAGAGAGAGAATTGTGCCACAAGTAGTCGCTTACGCTACGATTGCATGATCTAGAACAATCTATGCTGATGATTACATAGGAAAGCCAGAACTTATACGGCAAGTGGCCAGTACGAGGTCATGTAGACCTTGATAGATATTATCTAATTAATAGTCTCGGGTCTTTCTGCTGTAGCAATCTCGGTGTTATGTTTATCGTTTATCTGCAGAAATATAGCATTATGGCCCATGCGATTTATTTCGTTTTAGTTTTATCATTTCCATTATATTATCCCGAACATTATCCCGAAATACTAAGTCCCACGCTGTGCTGATTGGAAAAAATTAGAACAATTCTAATAATGTTAGCTGTAGAGTAAAATAAGGAAATATTAAATAAATAAATTTAAATTTAACCTGTAGAATTAGCATCTATAGCTCTTCAAAATCATTTATTTGATTTAGAAAAGTGGTTCTATAAATGGCAAATAAGAATAAACGCCTCGAAATCGAGCCATGTAACCTTCTCTCTACGCAAAGCTTCGTGTCCAGCAGTCAAAATTGACAACGACGAAGTACCTTCCAAAAATTATGTACGTTATCTCGGACTATACTTGGACAAAAGACTTACATGGAACGTACATACAAAATTAAAGAGACAAGAATTGACTAGACGGTACAAACAACTATCACATCTACTGGACTACAGATCTTCACTTGACTTACGGAACAAACGACTTATCTATAATTGCATACTGAAACCTATTTGGACATATGGAGCAGAACTTTGGGGTTCAGCAAAAAAAAGTCCACATACACCAGATTCAAACCACACAGTCCAAAATTCTCAGAAAAATTGTTAATGCACCATGGTATATTTCGAATCACACCATACACAACGACATGAACATTCCCACTATAAAATCATATATTCATAACAAATACATGACATTCCACTCATCGACACAATATCACCCAAACCCACTCGCTCTTCCGCTTTCCTACTCCCTGTTTCCTGGACTTGATAGGAAAAGGTTGGCCAAGAGAGCTACTCACCTATTGATATTTATATTTTTACTGCTTCATCATAAAGAAGTTCAAGTAGAAAATCAAGGTGAAAAACACTAGTATCAAATTTGCTTAATGCGCAATTGCAAATGAAAATTAAATTATAAATAAATAAAACCTGTAGAAACATTCGCATATACAATTTACACAAATGTGGTTTTAAGGCAAAATAAAAATGCACTACAAAGTAACAAGCTTAATATTACTTTAATCTTTTTTTAACCGTTTCTCATATCATTAACTCATAATATATATATATATATATATATATATATATATATATATATATATATATATATATATATATATATATATGTATATATATATTGGTTTCTACTTATCTTGACTGTTATGGAAATATTACGTTATGGTTCTTGAGTTTCAGTCAGTTTATTTCAACTTCCTTAGGCGACGTTTCGAGACTAGGTTAGTCTCATATTCAAGGAAAACCCACGGTGCAGTTTTTAGAGACAATTTCTGGCAAAAAAGACCAACAGAAGAATTATACAGACACGCTGAAACCATCACTACAGTCATCAGAAAACGCAGAGCGAAATGTTTTGCACATATCTCCAGAATGAACGATACCTGACTGATTAAAAGAATATTCAATATAGTCTCTACATCAAAATTGGGCACTTCCTGGTATAAAGAAACCACAGAAGACTTGAGAAGATTAAACATCACCATAGAAGGCATTCAAGATGGTAAAACCTGTAGAGACAAAATTATGAACCAGAAACTTGATGTTATATCACAACCTACACTAAGCAATGAAATGGTTTTGGGAAGACACAAAGGAGAAAAAAAGTCACCACTAAAA
Source organism: Troilus luridus (assembly GCA_964056705.1). Classification (NCBI taxonomy): domain Eukaryota; kingdom Metazoa; phylum Arthropoda; class Insecta; order Hemiptera; family Pentatomidae; genus Troilus; species Troilus luridus. The sequence goes on from OZ057413.1 coordinate 4,436,562, forward strand.
GCTAGATTTTTGTGTTTTCAATCCTCTCCTTAAAGGGGAATATACGCAAATAATAATATATATATAATTAGATTTTTTTCATTTACTTCATGTTCAAATGTTATGATTATTATCAATTTAATATACTATTCGAAGTATCTACTGTTTTGTTTTTTTCATAATTACAACCATTGTCATTGTTTCTTCCATGAACAAATCATCTAATGTTTTCTGATTAAATAAAAATTGTTGATATTCAATTGTCGAATTGGTGATACTAACTAATAATTAGTTAAAATTATATAAATTTATCAATATTTAATTGGAAATGGAATGTTCTAGTCACTTCCAGTGTTTCGATTTATCAAGTGTTAGTCCTAGAGTCGACCTCTTTAAAAGGAAAAAATCGATTCTTATCAATGATTAATTGACCCCGAACTCCGCCGGTAGGCTCGACTTCATTCCTTAATATATCTAAACGTTAACCTCAGTTCCTACCTTAATAGGATTTTTTTTAACATGTCTTTAAAAAAATACTTAAAACAAAAGCAATCAGTTTTTAACTTATATCCGAAATAAGAAACTTAAAAATTCATTCTCATAATTTAACCTTAACGAAAATCCAGTACGTAATATACATTAAAGTATCACTTCCGGAGGTAGAATTTAATTATGGTTAATGAGTAATTTCGTAGTATAGATGATGTACGTTTATTGAAACGTTCATTTCTTGAAGGAATTAGTACAGAAATCTACAAATTTCTCATATTTACATTATTTATTTTTTCTATAATTCTATGTTTTATGGTCTTAAATATTCTATATATAGACAATAATAAAAATTAACATTTGATAGAAATACAAGCAAACATTAAAATAACATACTCGATTTGGGGCGACCTGTGGTCTAGTGGTTAGCGTAACAAACTACTAAACCCAAGATCGCGGGTTCGTAGCCCGGCAGGTGGCCCTAGGATTTTTTAAAGGGAGTAAAAAATCCTTAGTTACGCCGTCCTTCGGAAGGGACGTTAAACGGGGGTCCCGAGCCTGTAAGATGTCAGGTACTCGTTAAAAATCCCTATCCTAATAAAACTTGGATAGGCAAAATTTATAGCTCCCACTGTAGCATCGTCCGATTAGCCATAGCAGCATAAAGTGACGTTAAATGAACAAACGAACAAACAACATACTCGATTTCAACAAACTACAAATATGCATTTGTATTTTTACTGCCATTACTGAAAAATTCGCATATTGTTAAGTTTTGTCTTAAAAATCGCTGCTATTTCTCGTTACATAATTTAATGTTTTTAAGGAGTGCATACCCACTTCATTGTAGGCCAATTAATGTTTTAATACGAATACGTAATATTATTTTTTATTATAGGCGTTCCAACATGGGTTGCCTCAACCTGTCAGAGCAGAGCTCCACACCTCTCCATCCACCCAATCCTCTTCCTGGAGACCCCTATCTCTTCCTGGACTCCCTCCATCCACCTGCTTCTGGGCCGTCCGAGTCCTCTCCTCCTTGGTGGAACCCAATCCACCACTGGGTTCGGCCAACAAACAAATGCCAAATGAATAAATAACGTTGGGAAGTATTTTATGATTGTTTCAGTAGATTTACTCGAGTAAGAGAGGACTTTGTCAGCTCGACAAAACTCGCCCCCTAAGGCTATTGGGGTGTTTTGTCGTAATCATGTTTCGTTCAATTTACTGCTAGAGAACGGAAACAAAACTCTATTACTTTGATAATTAGAAATGTTGTTGATGTAGTACAAAGGGAGGTTTATAGTTTACTGTTGTATTTAACTTGATCAATTTTAGCTGTTGTGCTGTCTAGGATATTCTCTCTGGCGAAGGTAGGGTAGGATTGGTATTCTGTTGAAACATAGCATTGTAGGTATACATGGATATATTAATATAAAAAAGACTAGTTGAAAAGAGTCATAATTTTTTTTTTTTAGATGTTATTATAAACATTTCAAACATATATCCTTAACTATTTAAAATAAAAACAGGAAAAAAAACTAAATGTGGATATTTCATCTATTCAAGTATCTTGAGAACAGAAATATGATAATAGCAAAGAAAAGAAAATGCATTCTAATCTCAAAATGCGGGAAGGAAAAAATCAGAGGAAAACATCCCACCAACACCAAAGTCCAAATGCAACTAATGAACCATAAGGAAGGTTATAGGACAACAGATGGGAAAGGTTAAATTAATGAGATTTCTTACAGGAACTAACTCTCGAAACGGGTCGACCTGTGGTCTAGTGGTTAGCGTAACAAACTACTAAGTACAAGATCGAGGGTTCGTAGCCCGGCAGGTGGCTCTAGGATTTTTTAAAGGGAGTAAGAAATCCTTAGTTACGCCGTCCTTCAGAAGGGACGTTAAACGGAGGTCCCGAGCCTGTACGTTGTCAGGTACTCTTTAAAAATCCTTATAGTAATTAAACCTGGATAGGCAAATTTTAGAGCTCCCACTGTAGCATCGTCCGATTAGCCATAGCAGCAAAAAGTGACGTTAAATGAACAAACAACAAATCTCTAAACAATGTTTAGAACACAGCTATATTGTCAAACTTTAGGTTCGAGATGATATCTGTACATAGCTAATGAAAAGACTACTACTGATAAGGCTTAGCGAACCCGAAGGGTCGATGCCGATAACCCCCCCCCCCAATCTCTGCATACAAACTTCTGTGCACGGCCCACTACTCAAACCAGGATCCTCCAGATCACTCTTAACGCAATCTTCCCATCTACGCCTCGGTCTAGCCTTCAGATGATTGTTAGTCGATACAGTGCTTATTAACTTTTTAGGAATTCGTTCGTTACGAAGCCCAGCAACTTTTCATGCCCATCTTAATCTTCGTGACGTAATCACTTGAATAATATTAACCGAGTGTGGGCTCTGCAATTCCGTTTTGTGTAATCTCCCGAATTCTCCAGTGGTCTCATCCTTTTTTGGACCGAATATTCTATGCTACACTTTATTTTCGAATACCTTAAGACGTTGTTCATCCTTAAGCGTTAGTAGCCCCATTTTAATGGAAATACGACTGGATTAATATAGGGAAAAGTTTTAAAATATTATTTAACTAATATCTATTATTTTTTTATCTTTAAAATGTCTAAATTAAATTTTCGGGTATTAGAAAAATTGTTTCTAATAATGTTAATGCTAGGGCAAGTAAATACCGCCGAACTATGAATATTCCTGCTCAGGAAATCCTCCTCAGTTTATATTAAAACATTTGGTAATTATTCCGCAGGTTGTCGCTTACAGTTGAGTCCTAGAAAGATTTAATTTTTCATTTGTTTCCCTTTTAACATTTTCCAAAAATACAAGTTATCATGAGCTTTAGTATGGGTAAGGGAAAGTAATTATGGTTAATTAGTAGATTTCGGCAATCATATCACCAAGAAATAAAAGCTTTATCTGACATTTCCAAGTATACATGAAAGATCTTCAATTATAATAGTTGACCGTGTATACATATATATACGGTCAACTATTATTATTGAAGATCTTTCACCTAAACCTGTAACCACTATGGCCCGCGAACGAGTCTGGGGTTCAGTACATGGTAGAGACTGTACTGTTTCATGGACAACGGTTCTGCAAGAAGGTGACTTGTCCTAGGTCACGCTCAACCGCCAGGTTTTCTCCCTTATTTTGGGTACCCTTTTTTTATAATATTTTATAGAGGCTGGGTGGGCCCCATGAGGGTCCTAGATCCCATATGATCCATCTCCCGCCGCAAACGTACTAAATAAAAGTAACTGCCTGTAGCGGGATTTGAACCAGGATTTCCTGCATGGCTACTCAGTGCTCTACCACTGAGCCACTCCACTCCCTATCTTTCATCTACACTCTTTAATAAGCATTTCTCCCAACAGATAAATTTTTGAACTCCGCCCGGACCATTTTATTCCTCATACAGATGAAATATGTTCCTTGAAACGTTCATTACTCATTCTACTCGTTACCTATAATTACATGCTCTTCTCTATACTAAAGATCACGATAACTTGTATTTTCGGAAAATAATAAAATGAAATAAATGAACAGTTAAAACTTGTTGTAACTCAACTCGAAGCGACAACCTTCGGAACAGATACCAAACATTTGATGAACGTTTTGCAAATTTTCTCGGATTTCGGAAAATAATGAGGTATCTTTAAATGGCTTATCAAAATCTTTCATTGAAACTCAACTAAAATACAATAAATCCTTATTCTGTTTTAATTATAATTCTTTCGAATAAAACTTTTAAATTGGTTTCGAGTACAATCGGGATTGTTTGCATTATCTTCTTATTAATCCTGCCTTTGATTTCATCATCAAGCCAGTTAATTAGTAGCTTTAGATTTGTTTTCCGTTCTTGTTGTTTAACTGAATTGTTTAAGCTAAATTCTGGCTATAATATCCCGGCCTTAGGTTTTAAAATACGATATTAAAAACAATGTTTAGTGTCTAATTATCTTTTGATATTCAAAGCTTTGTAATGAAAAAGCTGTAACTTCAGCTAACATTTTGTTAAGTGTCTCAGCCGGACGATTTAATTTTGTTTGTTTATTTTTTTTTTTCATAAAAGCACGACACAAAATTTAAACGTCTTATTTTTTTTAGCTTTTTAATATTTATTAATGTTTCGTAATCAAAATATTCTTTGTTCAAGGGCGTTCAATGGTAGGACTGCTATAATTTGTTATATACTTTGTTCAAAACATATAGTAAATTCACTTCAACTGCTTCTACAAGTGTAGCAAATGAATAGAATTTTGGGCAGGTTTAGGTTAGACCTCTGATTAACCCTTTAACTGCTAAAGACGATATATGCCGGCGCAAGGGGACGTGCCTCCTTTGCTAAAGATATATTTAGATATTTTTAGCATTGCTTTTCTATCTATTTGCTATTCATATAGACGACGCGACATTGCAATGTTGGTCTTTGTTTAGACAAATGCTTTGAAAAATTTTATACAAAATTAAATTAATAAACTAGAGCCAAAACTCAAAATGAAACATTAAATTTTATTATAATGCAAATGGAAAAAACCACAAGCAGAGCCTTATGTTTCAAATCTGGTGTAAAATACAAACAATTATACAAACAGTCGACGTTTCGCCCATTCAGGCATTATCAGGACACAAAAAAGAGTAAGTTCACTCACATCTCAAAGCAGAAGTGCAATACATTCCAACGAATAATCGCTCAAAAAGGCTCATAATCCGGGACCACACCTCCACCGCAAGACGTTCAACCCAAAACTGAAAAGCAGGTGATATGCAAACAGCTGGGAAGGTTACAGAATCAGCTGATAACCAACATACATCAAGTAATGTTAACCCATACAATTTTCTACATATTACCAAAATTAGCAAGATTTAACTTTTAAAATATTCAATGCTTCAGAATAAAATTGGTTTAAATTTCTACAATCTGTTTTAAAATTAACTGCAATGTCAATCTTATGCGCAATCTGCATCGCCTCGAACATTTTTCTTCTAGAGCTATCACTCTCCCTATAAATCACTCTAGCATTTCCAAAATCAAATTGATGCTTACAGGCTTTAGTATGCTGGGCCAATGCTGTGTTAGGTTCCTTGCTACCAATATTCTTACAATCATACTGATGCTGATACATTCTTCTGTGCAGCAATTGTGATGTTTCACCAATGTATATCTTAGGACATTGCAAACAGCTAATCGGCATAAAAAAAGCAACAATCGGATGTAGTGTATGAGATTAGCTGTTTGCAATGTCCTAAGATATACATTGGTGAAACATCACAATTGCTGCACAGAAGAATGTATCAGCATCAGTATGATTGTAAGAATATTGGTAGCATGGAACCTAACACAGCATTGGCCCAGCATACTAAAGCCTGTAAGCATCAATTTGATTTTGGAAATGCTAGAGTGATTTATAAGGAGAGTGATAGCTCTAGAAGAAAAATGTTCGAGGCGATGCAGATTGCGCATAAGATTGACATTGCAGTTAATTTTAAAACAGATTGTAGAAATTTAAACCAATTTTATTCTGAAGCATTGAATATTTTAAAAGTTAAATCTTGCTAATTTTGGTAATATGTAGAAAATTGTATGGGTTAACATTACTTGATGTATGTTGGTTATCAGCTGATTCGGTAACCTTCCCAGCTGTTTGCATATCACCTGCTTTTCAGTTTTGGGTTGAACGTCTTGGGGTGGAGGTGCGGTCCCGGATTATGAGCCTTTTTGAGCGATTATTCGTTGGGATGTATTGCACTTCTGTTTTGAGATGTGAGTGAACTTACTTTTTATTGTGTCTTGATAATGCCTGAATGGGCGAAACGTCGACTGATAATTGTTTGGTTTTTTACACCAGATTTGAAACATAAGGCTCTGCTTGTGGTTTTTTCCATTTGCATTATAATCCAAATTAAATTATTAAGCAAACAATTTTAGTATTAAATAAAAAGTTCTATCTCCGCCAGTGTCAGTCCATAGCCCAAATCAAAAATAAGAATGGAAATGATGAAATACGTTAACAGTAAAGGGGCGTAATGAAAGATAGAACGCAGGTAAGAAGTATGTAGCAGAGACCGGTAGGCGGGTAGCCGGCCCACTTAGCGCTGTCATAGGCGAAAAGCTCTTCACTGGCAGCAGTTAAAGGGTTAATGGAGTGAGGTGTATATACTGTTATGAAGAATAATGGTTACCGTACTATATTGTGAAAATGTACTTATTAAACATTATGTAAAGGTTATTAAAATATGGCTTATTATAAAACGAGGTATAAAGGTTATATTAATAGGGAGATTACAAGAAATGTGAATTTAGTAGTCCTGCGAAGATAGGAGGATAAATTTCATGTTATGCCTCTATAAGAAGACCTGTACCAACAGCCCAACACCACCAGCTGAGAAGTGCCTACCAGAGGAGACCAACTAGAATGCTGCCATGTTTACTGACAGGTCGCGTTCTGTGGAAGAGTCTTCAGAGAATGCGTACAATGCCCCAGTGCATGCACCTTTCAGCGCAAACTATCTAACCTTCAAATGATGGACTGAATTGGTCAGATGGTGCATTCAATGATAACGCAAAATAAACAGAACTGATTTTTCGTCACACCTTCAGGGCAAAAAGAAGGTGCCTCGGCTGTGGTGACTTGTCAAACTAACTGAGTTGAGTTGACAAGTCACCACAGCCGAGGCACCCTCTATTGGCCCTGAAGATGGCCTACACCGTAGGCCGAAACGGTGACCAATTCAATCCATCTTTAGAATCATCCAGTCAACTATTTTCCACTCAAATATCTAACCTTCACATTGTATACGGCATTTTCGATGATTAAATAACCTTTTTGATCTTAGACATTACTTATATGTTAACATGGAGGATCATATTCATACAGGCTGGATTACACAGGTCTGCATAAAAAACTTTTTTTAATTTGTTATGTGCTGCCAATGGGTAGTGCCTCTACACGTCCTTTCATGCATTTATTTATTCATACAGCCCTTGTACTAGATGTATATATTACAGTTGTACAATTCAATAAAATCATTAAAAAAAAAAAAAAATTGTCATGATTTTGTTAACTGATCTTTATGTAGTTTTTTGCTCTGATCTCAAAAATGACATTGTTGTTTTTCTATCACGTAAGGCTTGCCTACAAATTAAAGTTGAAGTTTTTGAAAAAGTACACAAACGGAAAATTTTGTATTTGTATTTATTATTTTAAAATGAAGTAAAAGCAAAAAAACAAAACAAGGATGCTTAGCTAAAATGAGCATAAAAGTGATGCACATGTGTTGTAAAGTTATTATAAGTCTTTGTGAAAACGTTTTCTTTTCCCATCAAAGCTTCTTTTGGTACTTTTTCGGCTGTGTTCTTGTGAATTTTCCTTTTTTAACATGCAACATAAGTCTGCCATCATGTTGACATTCCATCGACCTTGATATCTGCGCTCCATTTCTTTTATATCTTGATGGAAACGTCCTCACTTACAGCCACAAGATTTTTTGGAAAGTAGTCCAGATGTGAGTGAAGGAAATGAACTTTTTCCCAAGCAGCCCAACATTTTGTAACAATTCAGCGACCAAAATTTTTTAGTTTAGGCATTTTTTGTTTCCAAGAAAGCTATTTACAAGAAGTTTAAATGGATTCCAGGCATTTTTTTTCTTCCATTACCATTTTAGTGACAAAACTTTCATCTTTTAAAAGTTTTCTGATGTCAGGCCTAACAAAGACTCCCTCATTCAGCTTAGCATCGGATATACCAGGAAACTGTTCACAAAGATACTTGAAACACTCTCATTTGGGTAATGCTTACACAAACTGTTTCATTAGCCCCACTTTGATAAGATGTGGTGGAAGTAAGATCTTTTTAGGATCCACTAAACTTTGTCCACTCAACATTTTTAACTCCAGGAATAAGAGCCTTTCTGATTGGCCAGGTCTCCTTGACATAGTTCAATAAGAGGCTTTCTGATTGGCCACGTCTGCTTGACTTAGTGTTGTTACCTGTCATGGCTATCCCATTCACAGAGGAAACATGGAAACTTCGTGTAACCACTTTGTTGACCTAGCAACATGGAAATAACTTTCAAATCCCCACAAATGGTCCATTTATGGTCAGAGTAGCCGAGCTTATTAAGAACAAACTCAGGATTTTCGTATTATTTAATGGAAGTACAGCTTTCAAACTCCTTTTTGATACTTCAAATAAGAAATTTTCAGGTGGAATTTGTGACTTATCTAGGGGTGATGTAGTTTTTTCACTATTTTTTCCATTATCAGCACAAAAAATACTGTTAAACCCACTAGGTTAATATGCTACAATTGTTTCTTAGCAGACCTGTGGTATCTTAAATAAGTAGGATGACTTTAGGATGAACCGAAACGTTGGCTTTGAACTGTTAATCCTTTAACTATTTATGTAGGAAAGAAATTTGTTGACTGGTAGGTACTAATGTAGGATGGAAATAGTTGGGGGTGTAGTCAAAAGTTACACAACAAATAAGTGGAAACCTATTATATTTTATGTGTGCCAACGTTTCGACCTACTGTGTAGGCCATCTTCAGGGCTATGAGAAAAAACAGATTTGACTGTAAAAATACATAACATAGAGATACAGAAAACATAACAAAATATAGAGATATAGAAAAATTGAGGGAGAAATGTGAAGGATATATTATGAAAGGATATATGAATAAAGATGATTACATAATAGATGTATAATCATAAAACACATAAAATATAATAGGTTTATACTTATTTGTTGTGTAATTTTTGACTGCACCCCCAACTATTTCCATCCTACTTTAACTATTTAATTATATATATAATAAAATATAACTATTTAAATTTTAATCAACGGAATACACCATTCACAATTTCAGCGGCCTGGCTTGCATTTTCGCCTTTATAAAAAAAAAACTGTAAAATGTACCGAATTTTCTTTGTTGACTTGTTAACACCCTGTAACTCAGAACTGAATGGAACAAACAAAAAATAGCCAAAGAGTTTTTTTAGTGTGAAATGTCATCTTGACAACGAGCATAAACTTGGAATAGTTTGATCGATACGAGATATGGATTACTACAGGTATTACCGAGAAAGTAATGGATTTCTTTTTCCCCAACCTTAAAACGGCTTAATCCTTTTGCTGGAAACTAAAGAAAAAAACATATATCTCCATGATCGTTTCTTTAATCATAAACAATGAACATCCAAATTTATATTCATGAAGTTATTAGTTTTTATAACTGTATAACTTGATTGTAATAGTATGGTGAACTCCGGGTTCAAGGTGACAGGTTCACGGTCAGTAAAAATAAAATTGGGTTAAAAAAGAAAATAGACATGTACCACTACAACTCATGAAGGGTCTGGGGTTCAGTACATGGTAGAGACTGTACTGTTCATGGACAACAGTTCTGACTTGTCCTAGGTCGCGCTCAACCGACAGATTTTTTTCAAAAAAGAATAGACGAGAAAAAATAAAACCTTGTAATTAAAAACCTTTTTATTTTGCTACCGTTCAAAATCCTTTAATTTATTAAGTAAAACAGTAAAAAACATCAAATAAGTAATAAAATTGCAAAGTAAATACCACGAAATTAGCAATATCCTTAATCATTTTTGGGCAGTTTACTTTCAACTTAATAGCGCAAAAATTATTCCAATTGGAAAGGTCATCGATGCAGAGGGCAGGACTTTGCCTGATGATACGTTTTGTGCAGCGATGAGGATCTATCAGATTACTAATTCGCTTTGCGGGCAATTAGTCTACTACACCACAGGTTATATCGCACGATAGCTCTTTACAGGTAGATATCGGACGTACTGGTTATCTACCACAGCTGATATCTGATGCTGTTAAGTCATCGGGTGGTATTTATGTTACCGTGTACAAAAGATAAAAAAGATTATGACCTTTATTTTCAATCACTTGTTGAATCTAATATTTAATTATTTCCCTTCATGCTTAGTTCTAAAACAAAAAGTATATTTAACATAAAGATATCTCTGCTATTATTTGTCGATATTAAGGTGCTGTATTGGCTTCACTCCCCAAACCATTATCTCTGGGAAAATTAAGATCATTTGATCTGAATAATTAAAATGAGATGCCACCCTGATATCGTTATACTTAAAATATAGTTATTCTATATCATTAGTGAATATGAGACACGTCTCTCTCTCCTCCAAAGGTCGACTGACCAGGAGTTGTTTTGTAAATAAAAATCCTTTTTCATTTCATTAAATTAAATTATATTTATTATGTACTGATCATTACAGAGGTTGACTTATATTTTTACTACAAAAAAATAAGAAAAATTAGCCCGTCCGTTATATGTTTGAGCAACCTCGAAATAGTTATTGGACCTTTCGATGAGAGCTACGAACTGGATAAGGAAAATAAATGTCTGATTCAATTATACCAGATCGCATGTCATTTTGATTGTAACCTTTTATTAAACTAATAACATAAATCAGTTTTCATAAATAAAATAACTAATACTTTTGATAATATAAAATAATTGATTAAATTAAAAGAACAATTTAAACATTTTTATTATGAGAAAATGAAGTTACTAATATTAACTAAATTATAAATCACTGATTAATAACAAAAAGAAAAAACAAAATAAATTACCTTAAAAGTTAAATCATTCTAAACAACTATGAAATAAACGTTTAAATTATTATATTAAATAAAAATGTGAAAAATAAGTAAAGATAATGTTTTAATTTGTAATAAAAATGATTTAATTTTTATGATTAGAACTATTAATACTTTATAAGTTTACTACTTCATCTTGCCTTAACACATGTGACTGCCTTCATCTGCCGCTGTCCGGTCTTACCTGCGGTACAGATCCCAAGGGACACTTAGACTACCTGTTCAATGACCCTTAACCTAGTTAGATATTTCTAGTGTACCAAATAGTGCCACATCCACAGGCCATTAGGCGTCGCCAGTCTCGCGCAATACGTCACGAGCATGTCACTGACACGAACTCTTTTAAGTTTCTGCCCTACCAAAAGTCGCTTAACAAAAAAGAAAAGAAGTTTTTATTTCAAAAAAGTTAAATCATACCTTTAAAAAAAATCTAAGCAATTGTGGGTAATCAAAAATAAATTAAATTTAAAATATAGAACTCAATAGCTCAGATTCAATCGACATTACTTATTAAATCGTCAATCGCCTTCGTTTGCCTAGCCAATATCATTTTTCTCTTCCCTTATATTCGATGTTATCTATTATTCAAACGGGATGTGGGTCTTGACCACATATTCCGCAGTATACTCAATATGCAGGGTCAACATTATTACCTAATTTATGAAGTTTATCCCGAAACCCTCCTGGGACAGTGTTGGATTGTGAAAAGGATTTCTGTAGAATCGGAAGGGACTTCTGTAGAATTATTTTTTGTTTGTTTTTTACTTTTTTTTATTGAGGTTATGTAGCGAATAAAAAAGAAAGACCTATTTCAATTATGGAAGAGGATACCATCCTGAAAGTGTAAACGCAGTATAAAACTTATAACATTTTTTCTAGAACAAAGAAAAACTTACCGTCAAGGACCACTGTCTTGAGAGACTTCATGTGTTGTAAATATAGCTTAACTACGTCGTATCACTTATATCAACAATTATTTTACCCTACCTTATTTAAAATAATTAAGACAGAGTTCATTTTATTTTAGAATAATGAGAATATTTTAAAGTCTTGGGTATTTTTCAAAAATAAATTGAAAGCCAGGAAAAAAAAGAATAGGAAAGGTAGAGGACAAAAGAAAAGCTTTCCAACTCATCACGGGAGAGGTTTCCAAAAGATATTATTTTCTTAGCTCTTTTTTTTAAATGTTTTTTCTACGTCTTAATCATGGTTTTATTTGAAACCTCTGAGAAGCTAAGAAAATTTATTTAGAACATTTTATTACTTCATTACTATAATTGAGCATATTTGTTTAATTTTTTAGGTTCAATTTTAATTGATTGTTTATGTTTAATTTTAATTAATTGTTTAGGTTTACTTTTAATTGATTGTTTAGGTTCAATTTTGACAAAACACCTCTAATGAAAGATTAGGTTTTTTTAGTTAGTTTAGTTATAACATTGTTCTGTTGAAGGAGCGATTCAAAACTTAACAACATGATCTATAAAAAAAAATTATAGTCTCGAATAACTCTTAACTCGAATAATACATACACCGCTACTTCAAAAGAACAATCCCATAACTCAAAAAACTAATTTTCCATTAGAGACATTTTTAAGTTCCTTGCGTTGTCAAAATTAAACCAGATCAGAGCAGAACAGAGTTTAAAAAAAAATTGGCAATTGATGAGGAAAGCATTCTTTGTAATGACGCTATTGAAATTATTTTATTATCCATTTGAAAATTTTTAAATGCTTGATTTTTTTTTTAATTTAACTAATTAAATAGTTTTTTATTGGCATTATTCCGATATACAACTCGAAATATGACTTTAGTAAACAAAAAAAGTTTTTTGGAAATACCAGATATATCATTCCTGAATTGGGAAGCTTGAACCAATACAATGTCTACTGGAGGTTTAATTAAAAAATTCCGATTTTGAGGTATGTCATTATTCTTTTGAAGGAGCGATATATTGTATAACCATTAAACCTAGTGGTGAATCATTGGTTCCTACCAAATTTTGGTTTTGAGAGATATTCATAATAATAATTTTTAAAAAACCTTTACCACTACAACCCGTGAACGGGTCTTCGGTTCAGTACATGGTAGAGACTGTACTGTTTCATGGACATCGGTTCTGCAGGGTGACTTGTCCTAGGTCACGCTCAACCGCCAGATTTTCCCCCTTATTTTTTGGGGACCCTATTATTATAATATTTTATAGAGGCTGGGTTAGCCCCAGGAGGGTCCTAAATCCTACATGATCCATCTCCGGCTGCAAACAGACTAAATAGAATTCTTCCTTGTATTGCATTCCATTATAATCTTCGATAAGGTAAACTGCGACCAACCGCACTGATTCGCAATCCCGTACCCGAGTCCAAACATTTGCCTCAACAGCAATCAAATCAATAGCCTATTCGCTTTGACCTATTCAATTAATCAAATCGGCACCTGCTGTTTAGTACGAATTAGCCTGAATTCCCCTGCAATCAGTGTTCTAAATGTTCTTGATTTAATCTTCATAATAATCTACTAACCTGTTGTTTAAGCTGTACATAAATCGTTTAAATCACACCGTTGATGAGTCAATAAAAGTAATGAATTTAGTACAATTCGAAGGTCGATATTTAGAAAATTATTATTATTTATATATTTTGTTGGTAATAATTCTGCTGGATGTCGCTTCGATTTATCATGACTTTTGTATGGAAAAGAGAATGTAATGATGCGAAGTGTAAAATAAACTTCGGTAATCATTTTAACTAGAAATGAACCTTTTAACAAACATATATCATCTATATAATTTGTTTTATTTGATTTTTTTATTCATAGTTAGAAATGTTATTTAAACCTTTATTCAGTGATGTAATGATTAGCAAAATACTCATTCCCTATAATTATATTTTCTTTTCCTGCAACCATTGAGTAATGCTATCCATTACTTAACTAAAACTGGTGTGGAAAGTCCAACTTTCTCCCACTAGTGAGGAAAACTAACAGCCACCTAGATCGAATTTGACAATCAGCACTCTGTTATTTTAAATGTTAAATGGCGGTATTATAATATTATTCATTTTATATTCCTAAAATGTTAAAATAAATAATTTTAGAACTATTTTATATTTAATTCGAGATAGATTTTATTTATTTTGAAGCGATTTTATAGAAATATTAATATAACCTTAAATGTATTAGAGCCTTCACACATCAGAAATTCGGATATCTAGCATTAGCATTACCCACTACCGCTAGTGTAGTTTTAACAAATCTAAAGTTTCACCTTTAATTTCTCAATTTTTAAATGGTTGGAGGAAAAATGTAATATTTAACACGTGAGAAAAATTAAAATTCAAAGGTAAAGTTCACTCGGGTGTAATAAAGTGGCACTTTCCTAGCTTGTCAAATAAATAACTATATCCATACTAAAGTTAAATGACGATCATGTATTTATTGATAATATTAAAAATGAAACGAATAAGCCGTTAAATATTGTTTTATAAGATTCATGAAAATGTCATTTTCTCTTGCAATTTTGATTTAATTTTCAATTTGGTTTCTTGTCTGCTGTTTTAGTGATTTATTTTAGTTTTATGTTTATACAACAGGTCAGAAATATTTTTTTGTATAATGGAAAGAAATAAAATACACACAAACACAACGCGCACGCACGAACTAAGGGAGTTTTCTTATAAAGTAATTTTTTTTATCTATAATACATAACAAAATCTTTATTTTTGTTTTGAAGAGAAAAGGATATCCTGGCCGGGATTCGAACCTGGGTCCTCTGCATCTCCGGTGGTGCTCTAAACCTCCGAGCGACCAGGGGTCGTATCCAAGTCAGGCAAATCCGTTACGACCCGTATCATACCTGAATTGGGATCTTGAACTAATACAATGTCTACTAGAGGTTTAATTAAAAAATTCCAATTTTGAGGTATGTCATTATTCTTTTGAAGGAGCAATATATCGTATAACCATTAAACCTAGTGGTGAATCATTGGTTCCTACCAAATTTTGGTTTTGAGAGATATTCATAATAATCAATACCGATTCAAGGGTCGTAACGGATTTGCCTGACTTGGATACGACCCCTGGTCGCTCGGTGGTTTAGAGGACTGCACCGGAGATGCAAACGATCCGGGTTCGAATCCCGGCCAGGATAAATCATTTCTCTTAAAAACAAAAATATTAGAAAAATTCTTTATTTTATTTAATGCAAAATAATAAATATTTCAAAACAATACTAAGTGGTAATTCACATTTTAATAGTTTCGTTTTAATACTGGAAAGAACTTCAATTTCTAGATATATACCTGGGTACTTCTACGAAAGCGTTAAGTCCTTCATTAGTACAATAAAACTGTCGATTGTATAACGTGTTAAATGGGTACAAAAGGTATCCATTCTCTAATTATTTGCAAATGTTAACTTAAAAAAAAAATTTTTATTGTTGAAAAATATAATAGTGGCAAATTTAATTTCTGAACAATTTGAAAAAAAAGTGAAAAAGGATAAGAATTGAAAAAAAAAATAATCATATTTTATCATACATTTCAATTTATTTTAAGGAAAAGATGAAATAAATTATACTCTCTGCTTTCGTGTTAGTTCAGTATATGGCGGCTAGAGCGGAGTCGTGTACAAAGCTACTAGAGACATCTCGCGTTTACTTTCGGAATTAACTCCGACAGTCCTTTGACCTATTGTGTTACAAATGTATGTAAAGAATTTTGTATATGCTGCGATAGCGTCAATGCCTTCTTGACACAACACCTGTTAAAAGTAAAAGATACGAGAGGGAATAGTTTTAATTCACGGTTACAGCGTGTTGAGTAAATTGAAACCCTGAAATTGTTATTTGAAAGAAACACGAAGTAAAGCCATTAAATGCTGATTCTTTGTTTTTTTCAGGTGAAGGAATGTTTATTTGAAAATTATTGTAATTATTAAAGACATGTAGGTATGTATTTTTATGTTTTTTTATAATGATATTGTATGAATTTATAATTTTTTTATTACTTTGGATATAGAAATTTTTTTTTTAAATTTATTTATTGATATTTACAACTGTATAAAAAAAAACAAACATACAGTAAATAGGCTATGTGATACAAAATGACATGAGTAATGGCAAGTTGAGAAACTACCCACTGGTAGTACTCAAATCACTAGTTCAACTAAGAAGGTCACGTGGCCATCTTTTTTTCAGACGCTTCGGAGGATTATCGGGAATCGAAGAGAAAGCTAGGTTTGAAACTAGAGGGTTTGAGTGGGAATGAAGTTTGTTATGAAAGGAAAGATGCCGGGTTCGGGCCAAATCAGCAAAAAATGGGACATTAAGGTCGTTATGGATGACGGTATTTTTAACAAAATAAGGAGCGTTGAGGATTTTACGAAGGATTTTGGACTGTAGGGATTGGATACGACAGGAATTCGATGGCTTAGTGGAGCCTCAAAGCTCTACTCCGTAAGTCCAAATAGGTCGTATGATGGTCATGTAGATGAGTCTTTTGTAGTTAATTGGGAGCTTAGAGCGTTTGTCTAGTAAGTGTTGAAGTAGCCTGAAACGTCGAGCGGTTTCTTGTCTTTTCAGCCTAGTATGAGGATTCCAGGTTAATCGTTTGTCGAGGTGCAGCCCTAAGTATCGGATCTGTTCTACCTGCACCAGTGGGATATTATTAAAGGATACTGAATGGCAGGAAGTCATTGGTTTACGGATATATAAATAAAGACGGAATTATTTCTCTGAAAAAAACAAAGATTTATTTACAATACATGTTTACATTTCTTAAATAATTACAACAATTTTCAATTAAACATTCCCTCACCTGAAAAACAAAACAAAGAAACAGCATTCAATGCCTTTACTTCGTGTTTCTTTAAATATTTCAGGATATATTGTTTTCAAATTACTCAACACGCCGTAACCGTACATTAAAACTGTTCCCTCTGGTATCTTTTATTTATAACAGCTGTTGCATATGCATAAGGCTGTGACGCTATCGCTGCATATACAAATTAAGAAAACTTTTGTTAGCGACGCAGTTTTCTTTACATGTATACTTACAATTTCCTTTATATTTCATTTCTGATAATCTTTTGATATTATTAAAACTTAGATTAATATTAAATGAAATAAAATTATATGTAAATCACTAGTTTAGAAAAATAAAAAGTAATTTTATGATGTAGGTTGTTTAATTTTTTTTCAAATAATCATACAAACCTATATTTATGACCAGAAATGACCGGCAGTTGTTTAATTAGAGAAAAATAAATTTCTGATATCTCTGATTTCAACAACAGATATTTCTTTTTTTTTTTTTTTATTTAATTCAATGTTATTTACAACTATAATGGTATTATATCAAGTAAATGTGCAAAAATGTAGCATATGACATGAAAACACTTGTGGAGAAACTACCCATCGATAGCACTCCAATAAAGTTCTATAGTAGATGATCTCGAGGCCATCTTCTTTTCAGACGCCTCGGAGGGTTATCAGGAATAGTATGGGAAGCAAGCTGAGAGACTAGCGGATTCAAGTGCGTATGGAGCTTGTTATGGAAGGATAGGTATCTAGTTTGGGCCAAATAAGTAACATATGGGATATTAAGATCATGATGGATGAGTTTGTTTGTGACATACAGATATTTCTAAATATTTGTCTTGGCTGGGATTCGAACCCGGGTTGCCCGCTTCTCTATTGTCTCTAGTCACCATCTAAATAAAAATTGTGAGAACACGGGGATATAGGTTTGGATGCGAGCCTTGGTAGCTCAGTGGTTAGAGCACCGCGCTAGATATCTTCAAAATAAAAATATTTAAAAATAATCACCATCAAAAGAACAATAAATAAAAAACAGATATTTCTATTACTATATATCTTATGTTAAATTTAAAATGCTTTCTTTAATATTACCACCTTTCTATCCATTATTCCTTGCAGCAATAAATTCATTTATGAACTTAGGGAGCGGAATGGCACAGTAAGTAGAGCTCTCAGTTGGTGTGCAAAAGATCCTGGGTGAAAATCCGGCTAAGGCAGGTAAATTTTAAAAATATTATTTGAATAAAAAAAAATTTAATATTTGATTTTTATTTGTATTTAAATTTAAATATATAATATTTTAAAATGATCTTTTATGATTTAAAAAAACAGAACTGTACCACTACATCCCAGGGATGTCTTGGATTCGATACATGGTAGAGACTGTACTGTTTCTAAGAGAATGATTGTGGTGGGAATTGATTTCTCAGTGGTCACTTTTCACTAGTGACTGTTAACAGATTAAGCAATAAAATTAAACAGACACATCTGCTTTCCATTATACAATAATTAGATCTAATAAATTCATTGTATTAGATTCTTCTATTATCGCTTTTCCAGCTTTAATTTTCGAATTTGGCATTTAAATATAACTAAATAATTGTAATAAAGATAATAAAAATGTAATTAAAAGAAAGTTTGTGTGATAACATTCAGAATTTTTTAGATGAACAGAATTTTTTTGAAGATAAAAAATATATAAAATCATATATTCATACCAAATACATGACATTCCACTCATCGACACAATATCACCCAAACCCACTCCAACCTGGACTGGATAGGAAAAGATTAAAAAGACATTGGCCAAGAGACCTACCGCCTATTGATATTTTCACCCCATTATCATATAGTTTTATGATCATAGAAGATCATGTAGAAAAGCAAAGTGAAAAAAATTAGGAGCAAATTTGCTGAATGCGCAATAGCGCAGGTGCAAATGTCAATTAAATAATAAATAAAATATTTATTAACGTTTAAAACTATTTAAAAATACTGGATAAAAGGTAAGTTATTGTTCAATTTTTATCCAGTTCGTAGAGAAAATTTATTAAAAAGATAATAAAGAAAAGATTTAAAAGTGATAGAAGAAAAAAATATGCTTTGTAACATAACCGAATAATGGGTTACAAAAAAACTGTTTCCGTCCTCTAAGGCGATGGTGTTTATTAAATATTTTATTCCTGAACATTTTCAGGTCTTTGTAAGGCCTTCTGCTACAATGGAGTCAAGCATGAGAAAGAAATGAAATATAGCCAGAAGGTGGAAGAGGGTAGAAATGAAAAACGTAGCGAAAATACAAAAAATGTAATTAAAATTAAATTATGTCATTATTTCTTGAAAGTGGAACGTTGCTAAAAGAATAAAAACCTGCTATCATTTATCTCTTGAAAGACTTTTTCTTTCCCTAAATCTATTTATATGATGTAAGATAAAATTTATTATCATTTCTTCCATTATATGAAGATGGCTCGGGACCTTAAATATGTTATTATATTACTACCAGTGGGTAGTTCTTCTACTTGCCTTTGTCAAGTCATTTTATCGGATGATATATCTTCAATCTTGGCAGATGGTTTAGTCAAATTTTGTCCACAATAAGTTAACTGTATTGAGGGATGAGGAATCGAGCCATTTTCATTGTTTTGGGCTTGAAATGGACTTTTAATAAAAGCAATAATTCCATTTTTTTTTAAGTACCCATGTAACACGGGTTATATATTTTATATGCTGCTTATTCCAATAAAATCCTGGAAAATGGGGGGGAAATTTAAACCAAGTCTTGACTTAGTCACTTCTGAACATTGAGAATGACACAACAATGAGAATTTCCCACTAAATTCGACTTAACCAATTATTCATCGGGGCTGCTGATATATCGTACAAAATATTTACTTGTTGTATTATTGTATTATTATAGGGGAGCGGAGTGGCTCCAGGGGTAGAGCACTGAGTTGGCATGCCGGAAATCCTTGTTCAAATCCCGCTCCAGGTAAGACTTTCAGTTAGTCTGTTTGCAGCCGGAGATGGATCAAATGGGATCTAGGACCCTCCTGGGGATCACCCAGCCTCTATAAAATATTATAAAAATAGTGTACCCATAATAAGGGGAGAAAATCTGGCTGTTGAGCGTGACCTAGGACAAGTCACCTCATTGCAGAACCGTTGTCCATTAAACAGTACAGACTCTACCATGTACTGAACCCCAGACTTATTCACGGGTTGTAGTGGGACAGGTTTTTTAATCATTATATATCGGCGGGATAGCTCACTGTATAAACGCTGGGCTGCTATGTCGAAAGTTCCGGGTTCAAATGTGGCTTTGTCAGACAAATTATTTATTTGTTAGCAGCTGGAAAAATCACTAATTGCGTTTACCTGAAAATATTTTGACAATTCTAACAACCATTCAAATTATGTCATTTTGTGTCATATGAAACAATTTCACCTACTGATAATTATCAATCACTATAACACGTGTTGAGTTTGACAACTTCATTCCTAATAAATTTTAAAATGTCACGTTTTGGGCAATGGAATTGAACCACAATTGCTGAAAATTACTGTTCATAGAAATCGAAATTCTTTAAAACCATACTTAAATATCGATCAAGAACACCACAACAAGATTATAAATATTATGCGTGGTAATAAACCTTCTATAGCAGAGAACAGCAACGAATATAATGTTAAGTTAAATTTTAATAATTTTACTTTCACTAACTGTACTTTTAATAAATAAATAAATGTTTCGTTGTGTTTAGTTATACATTTGTTTGTCAATAAATTTTCCGCTGAGTATCCCTCGGACATTGACAAATGCCTCATAATTTTATGAAAAATTTCTAAAGCTCGTTGCCTAGTTCGGCTTCGGGCTGTTACCAAAGAACGTGCTTTTGATTGTCATACAATTATTTCGTCTATTATCAATATCCTAGGGAAATTACTACTGAAAACAGCACAGCCTCTATTCTTTACTTACCCTGAGACCCTTCATGGCTTGTAGTGGTACAGGATTTTTTTACCTCATGAAGAAACAATATATTTTTAAACATAACATGATTTTGTTTGTGTTTAATGTTAACTGGCATTGATTATTATAAAAAATTGTGAATAATATGACTTGAGCTATTCCCAAAAAACTTGAAATTTCTGGATAGGAGATGACGTGACGAATGAACAATCACGGTTTATTGATAGAAAGAAAAACATGGCGATTGAGCGTGATCTCGTTCAAATCACCTCCCTGCTCAACCGTTGTCCTAGAAACTGTACTGTCTCTACCGTGTACTGAACCCAAGACTTTCATGGATGGTTGTAGTGCAGGGTTTAGTTTTTTTTCACTAAATACATAAAAAATCCTTTTATTTAAGTATTTTACCTTTAATTGTTTTTTTTATTTTTCAGGTGAGTCTTCGAAATCATTCTACGCATAGAAAGGTACAAATACATGTTTTCTCTTAATTTATATATTAAGTTTTACATTAGTTATTAGCAATCGATCAGGTAGATGTACTATGTCCGACGGACATCCGAGGACATTGTCCGATTACACTTAAGGTCAACTATATTCGGCAATTAATTGTTCGTGATTGGAAACGGAATGAGATTAAGTTTAGAAACAATATCTCATCCAAACTTGGATGTCAGTCCGAGGGCGAACTCATGTGGCAATTAGTTAAAACTAATGGCTTTTGTTTTACTTCATTTTTCTACTCCATTTGAAAATATTCTCAAATAGGGGCGTATACTAAAATATTATATTGTGAATCATTTTATTATATATGTTTTTCTTTGTCTTGTCGGGTTTTTTTTCAATATTTTTATTTGAACCCGAGTCGTCCAGATCGCTAGTCTGGAATTCTATTAATTGAGCTATCCTGGCTACATCAGGCTCGTTCCCCGGTCATGGTCATATACTTTCTTGCCTCTGATCCGACGTCCACGCGTATTTTTTTCACATATGTTCCAATCAGTGCCATCCATCTTCATTTCATCCAGTGTCTCACGTTTTATATGATTCTTCTTTCTATCCGCCATGCTATTACCTGTTTCGGGTGTTAGCTATAAGCATGGCGACCTTTTTGTTTTGTTTGTTAAACTTTTAAATAAATAGATAGATGAGAGACTACATTCCCTTAAATTCTGCAACTAGGAGTGCCTCCTTCTTCCTGGTCCACTCGTATTATAAATCCTCTGCATTATCAGCTGCAGTAGGCGATATTTGTCATTTCGTTTGAGGTGGCCAAGGTATTATAATCTCTACTTTGTGATAGTTTATGCTATTTATTGATATTTTCCAACTCTACTTAAGTGCTATTAGTTACGTAGTTTAAACAAAAAGGTTGGAGAATTTGGTGGTACACTCACTATAACTTGAACTATCCTTTAAAATAATAGTGTTAAGGCCAGATGAAATAGTAACCTTATAAAGTATTGTTAGTTTTAATCATAAAAAATTAAATCATTTTTTCGTAAAAGAAAGAACATTATCTTTTCTCATTTTTCACATTTTTTATTTAATATAATAATTTAAACGTTTATTTCATTGTTGTTTAGAATAATTTAATTTAAAAGGTAATTTTATTTTGTTTAGATATAAGTGTAATATTTGTAATAAGTTTGAAAACAAATGTTATAAAAGTGAAGAGAGAAAAACAAAAGCGGAGTCGATTGGCTTTTGTTCGCTCTGGCGAGACCAAGCCAGAGAGTGTTGGCACGAGCCTCTTGACGTGCACATCGTATGCTCTAGAGGAGTCCAAAGTTGCATTTTGAATTCGAAGAAGATACTAATTTGCTGCCTACCTGCAGGTGTAATTAGTTTAAACTTAGTCATCGATTCGACCAATTAGAATTGACCCAGGCGATCATCTCAACCTCTATTGTCTCAACATCTTCGCTCGCCCTGCCGACGAAATTCTTCTGTCGTCTCAACATCCAGCTCCCCCTGCCGAGAATCTACTATCTACTGGAATCTACTTCAACAGACAGATAAGAGTTTTCATAATTATATAATTTTAACAAGAAAACCATTCGTTATTTTGTAATAGATTTTATTTGAACATTATATGTATTTGTAATTTAATAGAGTTAAATTAATTATCGAAAGATTAAATAATAATTGTTTTCTTTTGTTATTAATTAGTTGTTTATAATTTAGGTAATATTAGTAACTTCATTTTCTCATTATAAAAGTGTTTAAATTGTTCTTTTAATTTAATTAATTGTTTTTTTTTATTCTCAAAATTATTTGTTATTTAATTTATGAAAATGGATTTATTTTATTAGTTTAAGAAAATACGCTCTAAGCTCCCAATTAATTACAAAAGACTCATCTACATGACCATCATACGACCTATTTGGACCTACGGAGTAGAGCTTTGGGGCTCCACTAAGCCTTCGAATTCCTCTCGTATCCAATCTCTACGGCCCAAAATCCTCAACGCTCCTTATTTTGTTAAGAATAAAGTCATCCATAACGACCTTAATGTCCCATTTGTTGCTGATTTGGCCCGAACCCTGTATCTATCCTTTCATAACAAACTTCATTTTCACACAAACCCTCTAGTTTCAAACCTAGCTTCCTCTTCAATTCCCGATAATCCTCCGAGGCGTTTGGAAAGAAGATGGCCCCGTGACTTCTTAGTTGAACTTGTGATTTGAGTACTACCAGTGGGTAGTTTCTCTACTTGTCGTTTTCACATGTCATTATGTATCACATAGCCTATTTACTTGATGTATTATTGTAATACAGTTGTAAATATAAAAAAATAAAAAAAGTTATCGTTTGGTGAATACCTTTTGTGTGTATTTGTTTAGCTCCATTGCTCCCAGACTTTGAAAAATTAAGGGTAGAATGACTATTTTTAGTTAAAAAAGAAATCGCTAAAAAAAGTCACGCTAGTTACTGTATTCTAAGCTTAAATTAAATGGGTGTAAAAAACATTTTTTTTTTAAAGGACCCACATATGTTATTATTATTTAACTAGCCTTTACATTAATTTTTTAATGATGAAGAAAATTGTCTGTACGGATGTCAAGAAAATTCTCTTAAATATAGAAAACTGTTTATTGTAAAGCTATTGTTTCGACCAACATTGCAGGTATTCTGTGTTGTAATAGGTTGAGACTAACTGACTAAATTTTTATACTTAATAATTTATATAATAATAATAATTTTCATTTCCGAGGTTAAAAAGCTGTCTTCGGTTTTTTATTGATCTGTGTCAGCCATCAAAGAAAACTATTCCCAAATGAACACGATTTGAACCCCTCCGGCTTAAATCCCTGGGAATTTCTTCTATAATTGCCCCTGTAGAAGATGAACTTGTTGGTATAATATGTTCTATTCATGTCCTCTAAGATCTCGACAACAGAGCACGTACTAACAGAGTTTGTGAGCTCTTGCCGAGAAAAAAAAACCAAATGTTTGGTGATAGCTCAACAAAACTACTTGATATATGTGCGAGTTTATCTGGAGGTAGATATAAGAAATGTGGACCCATTTAATGGAATTATGAATGGAATGGAATAATTTCAACCTGAAAATTTGCATTTGTTATCTTTTTAAATGCTTCAACCAAAATATTAAAATATGTTATCATTGGCCATGAATATTAAAAAAATAATAATTTATTCATTGAAATTATTAACTGTATTATGGCAATACAAGTAAATGGCTGACATGTTACACGGTGGCATGGGTAAAGAAAAATGGAGAAACTACCCAGTGGTAGTACTCAAATATAAAATTCAACTAAGAAGGTCTCGAGACCATCTTCTTTTCAGAAGCCTCGGAGGATTATCAGGAATCGAAGAAGTAGATAGGTTTGAAACTAGCGGGTTTGAGTGGAAATGAAGTTTGCCATGAAAGGATTGATTTCGGATTCGGGCCAAATCAGTAACAAATGGGAGATTAAGGTCATTATGGATTACTTTGTTCGTAAGAAAGTATAGGGAAATAAAATATTAAAAATGCTAGTATGCAATTATTAATTTTATAACTAGAAAAAGTAATAAAACAATCATAAACCTGTTTTCGTAGGCCCATAGGAGTATCGCTGAAAATGGATAAACTATTTATCTGACAAGATAAGTGGAAGAAGATATCCCTAGCACTTAGCTTGCGCTTAAGCCCTATTTATGTCAATATTTAGCTATTAATGTCTTTAAGGACAGCTTAAGCGTTTTTGTAAAGATAAACTGCTATTTCACACTAGTCACAAAAAATACACCAGTTTTTATTTTCTTATAACGATTGACTGTTTTCGCTTCAGATATTGTAGTCGGGCGTTTTGTGCCGGTACATTATGGCTAGAGCGGTTAATTTTTATGAAAAATGTATATCAATTTTATTATTTAAATTAAAACTATAAATTTGAAAAGACTTTAAAAATATTTAATGGATTATTTTAAAAATAATACAAAAATATTTCAACTTCAAAACAATTTTAGTTAGAGTAATTCTGGTGACCTACCCACAGTTTCTAATATCTTAATTCATTCCATATAATTTTGTAAAATATCATATAATAATTATACAAGTTAAATAAAAAATTTAAAGAATTGTTTTTATTAATTTATATATTTATAATAATTTAATGCATAAAGATTTAAACAATAGTAAAAATTATATACAACTCAGCTCTTACCTCATAGCTCAAATTTTCAAATTATTCCTAGACTAACAGTTAAACATTGGATGATAAGTTAATCCCTAGATGATGATAACTTTAGAAATTAATAATATAGTATTAAACTTTCAGAGGTATCATCTATACTTTGTTCACTAATTTTTGGGACAATTTTTTTTTTTTGTAATTGTTGTCTTTGCAGAAAATTTGACTCACAACTTAATTGAGTTCTATGGGTTTTTGGATGATGCACAATGGTTATATTATCATACTATTGGTAATGACTACTGTCGAAACGTTTTAAATAATAAATAATTATGTAGACTCGAAACTGGTTTTTTGGCTTGATTATGATTATTATAAGATTAACAATATAACAGCGCAGTGCAAAAGATGATATTGCAGTTTTGTCGACAGAAATGGTAAAAATGAAATATAACTGATCTAAGGATTTGAGTATAAATATAAAAAAGCTTTGAAATGCAGGTTGTCACTTTGAGTTAAGTCACAACAAGTTTTATTTCTCAAAAATACAAATAATCGTGAGTTTTAGTATGAAAGGAAGAATGTAATTATCGAAAATGTAATAATCATGTATCTAATCATTTCATCAAGAAACAAACATTTCGAGGTATAGGCAATGATATGGCCTAAACGGTATGGGTCAGTTCTTAAATTTATTTACAGTCATTAATAGTTTCTATATACAGACAGTAGACTAGTAGACAGTGACTTAATTCGAGGTGACAATCTGCGTAAATAATACTAGAAATTTTTTATTAAAATTTTGTTAGACTGGGCAGGGAGAGGAGTGGCTCAGTGGTAGAGTACTGAGTTACCATGATGGAAATCCTGGTTCAATTCCCGCTGCAGGCCATGATTTGTATTTAGTCTGTTTGCAGCGGGAGATGGATCATATAGGATCTAGGACCCTCCTGGGGCCCACCCAGCCTCTATAAAATATTATAAAAATAGGGTACCCAAAATAAGGGGGAAAATCTGGCGGTCGAGCGTGACCTAGGACAAGTCACCTCCTTGCAGAACCGTTGTCCATGAAACAGTACAGTCTCTACCATGTACTGAACCCCAGACCCTTCATGGGTTGTAGTGGTACAGGTTTTTTAGACTGGGGAGCGGAGTGGCTCAGTGGTAGAGCACTGAGTTGCCAGGCCGGAAATCCTGGTTCAAATCGCGGGATTGCAGCGGTGCAATCCTGGTACATTTATTCAGTATATTTGCAGCTCGAGATGGATCATATAGGATTTAGGACCCTCCTGGGGCTCCCCCAGCCTCTATAAAATATAAAAATAGGGTACCCAAAAAAAGGGTAAAATCCGGAAGTTCACCACAAGTCACCTCCTTGCAGTACCGTTGCCCATTAAGCAGGACAGCCTCTACCATGTACTGAACCGTTCACGGGTTTTAGTGGTACAGGTTTTTTTTTTATTAAATGAGAAAATGTCAGAGAGTAAGCATGGACGTATAAACTCAATAAGATCCCCACTGTTTCTCCGAAGCCTGACCTTTGAATGAACTTGGACCTCAGAACTGAACTGAACTGAACACAGCTGTTCCAGAAACTAAGTTTCCTCTTACGGAGGCAATGAACCGAAGTTTGTGGTTCTATAATATCCTTATAAATTCAATGTCTTAATTATCCTAATTGTTCTAATTTATGACATCGGAATTAATTGGCCAAGGTATATTTAATATACTCCAAGATGCGTTTCTTCTTTATTTTAATTTTCCTAAGCAATCTAGTTCTGCTTTAACGAATTACTATGTTCAAGGATTATTAAAGTTTAGCAAGTATTATGAGAAGTATTGCCTTTCGTTATTCATCGATACTGCCGCTTACAATGATTTATTCATTCAATTTTTAATATTTTCATGAAGTAAAATAGTTAATGCTAGAAACAAAAAAAACCTGTACCACTACAATCCATGAAGGGTCTTGGGTTCAGTACATGGTAGAGACTGTACTGTTTCATAGACAACGGTTCTGCAAGGAGGTGACTTGTCCTAGGTCACGCTCAACCGCCAGATTTTTCTCCTTTATTTTGGGTAACCTATTTTTATAATATTTTATAGAGGCTGGGTGGGCCCTAGGCGAGTCCTAGATCCCATATGATCCATCTCCGGCTGCAAATAGACTAAATAAAAGTCTTGCCCGGAGCGGGATTTGAACCAAAATTACCGTCTAGGAAACTCAGCGCTCTACCACTGAGCCACTCCGCTCCCTGCTAGAAATAAAATGTAACTTTATTGGGTCGTTTTATATGAAATGTACGTTATAATTATTTATAAAATTCTAATTGGTATTTCTATTTTTATGTTTACTGATAGTAATGAGCTGTGATCAATTCTCTCTTTTTATATAGCAAAACCCCCATTCTACACTTTTCATAACTTTCGGCCAAACGAAAAAAAAAAACCCGATTCTGTTATAAATATATGAGATAAATGTGCCTGATATTTTTAAGGAAAGATGGTGTTCTTCTCCTAATTATTGTTACTATTGATCTCATAGATTTATTACAGAATTGGTTTTTAACGTTTTACCGAAAGTTATAAACCACTTTTTTTTATTCAGAAAAGTGGAGAATGCGAGTTTTGCATCTCCACCCCTCAAATATGACCATGAAAACATACCATTTTCCTGTAATTATTCTTTCTTTTTAAAGTGAAACTTTTTTTCTATCGCTCCAAACATTTTCGTTCATCTATCGCATGTCGCATTACATTACCTTCTCGCATTACTTATTTCATATAGAATATTTGATGGAGTATTTTAATTTTTATCCGGTTCATTCAATATATTTAAATTTATTTAGGCCTTCAGTCATCTTCACAAGCTGAACTACACTCTGAGCCGCCGGAAAAAAATTAGTAGACTCCCGACAGATGTCATGCCGAGTATACAAGCACGAGTCGAGATACAAGCATTTACTTACTTTAGTTACCATCGAATGTTAATTGCATTTATAAACTGAGAGACTCGATGCGAAGATGAAGTTAATGATAGGATAATTGAAGTTGACAACGATTCAATTATTTAAATAAACATTGATCTTACTTTTTAATATGCGTTTATCATCTAAATGCTTGTATTAGTTATATATTCCGTACTCTAATACGCAAATTTAAATAAAATTTTATAATTGAATATTTTGTCTACTATTGATTTCCCAATATCATTCCCATTTTTCAATAATTAATTTAATTAAAAAAACGCAATTTCATAACCCTAAATCGAATAATTTTCCAGAAAAATTTAGTTAAATGCCTACAAACCGAAAAAAAAGTTTTACTTGCATCGTGGTTTCATAAAACCACACAAATTTTTTTAAAATTAGTTTAAACTTGGACATTCGTGAGCCGAAGCTACAAGAAGCATTACTATCGCTTTCGGGCGTTCGTAATGGACCATTCGCCGTTGGTTGAAGAAATACTCAGCTGGTGACACATATTATTTTGTAAATAATTCGTCGCTGCTTTCTATCCAAAGGTGAAACCATCTCATCCAAATAGTTTTGCGTGGACATTGACAAAAAATATATCAAAAATCGAAAGGGACCTATTCTCACGTTGTTTCGCCAGACTTATCTCCAACATATTTCTATATGTTCAGAAATTTGGACAACTTTGTCAAGTGTAAAATTTTTGAAAATGATTCTCATGTCAATAACTCATTTTAGGACTTTCATCATCAACGATGCTTGAGTTCCTATGTCGGCCGACTTTCTCGTAATTGCCATATACACATTACTTTTTTCATCAAACATTAAATATTATTTAAATATTTTTATTTGAAAAGAAAAGATATATCCAGGACCGGGACTCGAACCCAGATTGCCACTCATCTCAAATCACCCAAATTGCAAGAACGTGGGATCAGTGAAAAGAAAGTCTATGGCCATGATCGGGGAGTGAGCTTGATTGATCCAGGGTAGCTCAGTTGGAAGAGTTCCAGACTAGTCATCTGGGTGACCCGGGTTAGAGTCCCGGTCCTGGACATATCTTTTCTTTTCAAATAATAATATTTAAAAATTAATAAAATCAATAACTAATAAAATAAAATAAATATTATTGTTATTATTAATTAAAAGAATATTTATCACTGTTCTGTAATAACTGCGTAGATCATTACAGAAATAGCGAGCATTATTTTCACGAATCCTCGATTATTATTTCTGAAATAGTTCGGTAAGGAATAGGATTGATATAGAGTAAGATCTCACCCATTATAATGGTAGATCTTTATTCCCAGGTCTATTGAATTCTTGTCTGTACAGCCTTCACGGGTATCGTATTTCGGAGATGATTGGGCTGAGAGCTTAAGGTTCGACTGAAAGGTATAATATCCTTGTAAAGGGAGAGCATCCTGCCGAGGCGATCATTCAGGATATTGTTTACCCCATCTGCTCCTGCGCACCCTCCAAGTCTTATCCTTCGGGTCGTAAAGTGCCTGGTAAGGCGGCATTAATCCAATCTGGGCTGGTCGTTAAACTTATATTGTCCACGTGGTCAAGCGTTCATTGCTCCAACTATTCATTCACCTATAGTGGAATTCTTGTAGGTTTAAAACAGAGTAGTAAAAGGGTTAAAATCCGGCTGTGGCTCATAAATTATTTTTTAACAACCTCGGATAGAGCCTATGGCGTCTGCAGACCCTCCGGGAGTCCTCCCAGCCTCTATAAAGTGGGTACTCTTGATTCTGGAAAGAACCTCGCAGTTCAGAGTCAGGCATCGCCTCCCTGCACGAGAATTTCCTTTAAACAGTTTCTACCATGTACTATAATCAAGAGCCTTCATAGGTGGTAGCTGTAGCGGTCATTTTTTTTTTATGTTTCATTAAAGCGGTGTACAATTTACTTTACTTTACTCTTCGTCGAAAAACAACGACTTCCTGTCCAGTATCCTTTAATAATATCCCATTAAATCCTGTAGAATAAATCAGATACTAAGGATTACACCTTGACATACGTTTTAATCGGAATCCTCCTTAAGACATGAAACGGCTCGCAACACTTTACACACGATTTAAATCTCTATTTAATAACAACAAACTCACACCCATGACTATTGTAAGACCTATTTGGACTTAAGGAGTAGAGGTTTGGGGCTACAGTAAGCTATCATATTCCTCTCGTAACCAATCCTTACAATCCAAATTTGTTACGAATAACGTGATCCATAATGACTTTAATGTCCCATTTGTTAATGATTTGGTTCGAACCCGACATCAATCCTTTGATTACAAACTTTACTCTTACTCAAACCAACTAGTTTCAAGCCTAGCAACCCTTTCAATCCCTGATTTCACTTCGAGGTGTCTGAAAAGAAGATGGCCTCGTTACCTTCTGAGTTGAACCTATTTATGAATACTATCACTGGGTAGGTTCTATACTTGTCATTATTTATTCCAATATGTACCATTCTTGTCGTTTGTTTGTTGTATTGATATAATACATTTGTATTTTTAACTGAATAAATTATTACAAAAAAATGGTTGTATATAAGTGTCCTAATCCACCCATGTCCCCCGATATTACGAAGAACTGAAGTGGCTCTACCCTTCCTATCGCCGTTAGTACTTCCTAGCTTCCTTTCTTTACCAAGTTATCCAATCCCGCCGACCATCATACATCTTCGATCTCCTTAAATTCAAAACCTCGGTCCTCTCCCGTAACATCCGTTCTCGGCTCTCAGATCTATATACAGCAGCTTTTGACAGAACTTTCCTTATCCGATCCTAATATTTTTGGAACTCTTTACCTTCTTCCATTCGTCATTCCAATAACCTTTCAACCTTTAAATCCCGTTTATTCAATCACCTAATTTCCTTAGAATTCCCAAAAAAATGGGAAATAGTTTGTTCAGTTTAAGATGAAAGTTTTCTAAGTGATGGATGGATGATGTATTTGATATATATGTGTGTATCTGTATAATTGTATGTGAGTGAGGTGTGTATATACTTACATTTTCTTTCTCTGCTAATTTGGCTCTTCACACTCCGGTCACATATTTTTATATTTATTTATTTTATTTTGTTTAATAGTTATCATAGTTAGTTTAGTTTTGTTAGTTTTTTCGGTACTTGTCCGATATAGGGGCGCCATTATACTGGTAACACTGAATAGTCTAGGGACTTACAAAACAAGAATCAAAGCTTGGCCGATATCGGCTCCCTTCGGATTCCCGAACCCCTATAACAATTTTACGTTAGGATTCCACAAATCTATAAATGTAAAAATTATTTTTATCCCTCAAATAACTATAATTAACACAATAATATAATAGTAATAACAATAAAAGGACCGTTTTATTAATGATAATAAGAAGTATTTAATGATAACACAATTATAGAATTATAACAGAACGCGCTTACTTGAGCATTTGAAAAAACCCATAGCAAATAACAAAAGTGCCGCGAAAAAGTGGTTAAATTTACAAAACCAATTCAGTCAAATACTAAAGGATGCGCAGGATGATGATTTTTCATTACTTTTATTTATTAAGGCAACTAAATTAGATGAAAATATACGTTTTCAAATATTGAAGACGTTTCAAAGGGGAATAAATTAGGAAAACCGAGAAATTTCTTTTCTACGAAAAAAAAATCATGTTTCAATAAAAGCATAACCTCTTGTGATAAGTATAGGTTTATTATATTAACGTAAATATTTATATATAAACAGTCGGATAGGGAGCCGATCTCGGGCGAGGTTTGATTCTTGTTTTGAAAGTCCCTAGACTAGTCAGTGTTACCAGTACAATG
Organism: Troilus luridus; assembly: GCA_964056705.1. NCBI lineage: Eukaryota > Metazoa > Arthropoda > Insecta > Hemiptera > Pentatomidae > Troilus > Troilus luridus. The sequence continues at coordinate 4,468,960 of OZ057413.1, forward strand.
GCGCCCCTATATTCGACAACTACCGTTTTTTCTTTCATATTCTTATTTCTTTTTTTGTTGTTATTTTGTTTTAAAAAATTTGTATGTGTGTATGTGTATGTGGGTAGGTATATATATACATGTGTATATGTATATGTACATATGTAACTCAATTATTTCTCTGTCTATAATTATTGTTATCTTATTTCTATTTTCCTGTATTGCTTCTTTTTTTTTTTTAAATATTTTTCTTTAAATATTGTTTTAGGAGGTAATTCATATATTTTTTTTATATTAATTTTTTATTTATTCCTCATCTATTAATTTTAGTTGTAATTAATTAATGTAATGTCATATATTCTACTCTAAGTCATTTTAGTTTCTACATTATTCCTGTATTGTTATTCTGAAGGGACTTGTCCCAGAATAAATAAAGTCTTTATTATTATAATTATTAATAATCTTACTTCACCGCGTCATCTGTATTGAAGTTGTGGTTCTAATTTCGAATTATTGGAACAAGATGTACCTTGTTTTATTTTAGAAATCTATGCATTTCATTTAAATTAGGAAAAACAGTGCTGTTTTTTGTGTAAGACGTCTAGAAAAGTGGCTTTGTGGTTTGCCAGTTTTTACAAATATTTTTATTTTAACTAATTGTTCAAGGCGAATGGCTCCTCAAGGTAGTATCCTTGGCCCAATCCTTTATACAGTTTATACAGCTGACATCCCAACTCATCCCAATACTATCCTTACCACATATGCTGATGATACATGTGTATTATCAGTCAATACCAATTCAGTTATTGTATCCCAAAGCCTCCAATCCCATATCACTGATCTTGAAGAATGGTATCAGAACTGGAGAATTAAAATAAAATCATCAAATCACTTTTACCTTACGTCGTAAACCAATGACTTCCTGCCCTTCAGTATCCTTTAATAATATCCCACTGGTGCCTGTCGAACAGATCCGATACTTAGGGTTGCATCTCGACAAACGATTAACCTGGAATCCTCATACAAGACTGAAAAGACAAGAAACCGCTCGACGTTTCAGGCTACTTCAACACTTACTAGAGAAACGCTCTAAGCTCCCAATTAATTACAAAAGACTCATCTACATGACCATCATACGACCTATTTGGACTTACGGAGTAGAGCTTTGGAGCTCAACTAAGCCATCGAATTCTTCTCGTATCCAATCCCTACAATCCAAAATCCTTCGTAAAATGCTCAACGCTCCTTCTTTTGTTAAGAATATAGCCATCCACAACGACCTTAATGCCCCATTTGTTGCTGATTTGGCCCGAACCCGGTATCTATCCTTTCATAACAAACTTCATTTCCATTCAAACCCTCTAGTTTCAAACCTAGCTTCCTCTTCAATTCCCCATAATCCTCCGAGGCGTCTGAAAAGAAGATGGTCCCGTGACCTTCTTAGTTGAACATGCGATTTGAGTACTACCAGTGGGTAGTTTCTCTACTTGTCATTATATCATGCCATTATGTATCAATCAGCCAATTTACTTGTTATATTACTGTAATATAGTTGTAAATATCAATAAATAAATAATAAAAAAAACAAAAAAAAAACGGCGAATGACTAAAATAAGTAATTTCTCTATTCGTTGCTAGGAAACGCCGATATACTGTTCCATCTATTTTTTTCTCTTTATATATTTATCCACACCCGTCAAAATAAAAATAATGACTATCAGCAGATTGGCTGACAGTAAAATAATATACAGTGAGATGAGAGACATTGGTAAGAACAGTAGCCAGCAGTACCTTTCCATGGCTTGGTTCAATTTCCTATGATAACAGATCCCTCATCCACGTTCTTTTTAATCTAGTGTTCTCAGGCATGAGAGTCGTGGCCATTAGTTCTATCAATGATTTTGGATGTCCGTGTAGCTTTTCTTGAAACCGTTTGAAGTATGTTCGTATGTGTTCGTCAACCGTTTGTATTTTTAAGTGCGTAAAGTTTTGTTATTGACGTACCATGGTGCATTGGTGATAAGTCTAAGTACTTTTCCCGGAAATTTATATTGCATATGTCCAAACTGGTTTAGTAAGTAAGTATAAGTGTTTAATTTATGTCTTAAATCTAATTTGGAGTTTTTCCTGAATATCAAATAGATTAAATTGAGTTTATGGTTTAGTGATAAGCGTTTCATCCTAACGTGAGGACCCCATGTCATTCTCCTATCTAACGTTAGTCCAAGCTATTGTACTTTATAAGTCTGTTGGATGGGTGAGTTATTAAGGTAAATGGGAGGGCATGTTTCACGTCTAAGAGTAATAGTGATGTCTTGTGATTTTTCGTGTCCAATTTTGCATGGGTGGCATCATTCATTCAACTTTGTAAGTTATGTTGAAAGTTTTGTGAATATTTTGTCGCGTCTTGATGTTTGGTGATTATGGCAGTGTCATCAGCGTATGTTGCTATCAGTATGTCAGGACTTTGTGGAGGGTCGTGTATATATGTCATGTACAATAGCGGTACAGGTATTGATCCCTGAGGCACACCGGCTAGGATCGGTCTTATTGAAGATAGCTCTGAGCCCTGTCGGACTGATAAAAATCTGTCTACAAGGAATGAGTGAAGAATTAGATAATCTGTGTGTGGCAGTGCAGTCTTGAGCTTAAAGCCCCCGGTGCCAGACCTTGTCGAATGCTTCTCTTACATATCTAAATTTTTTTAATTTCATATTAACTTATAGGTACGATATTGTAGATTATAATTTCCAGTATTTAATTAGTTAGAGGTGTAAGTGTGATTTGTATTAGCATTTATTTTGGGATTATAAATTACCTGTCATTTTTAAAATTAGTTTTATTGTTTCACTGTAATCAGAAGACAACAACGGGAGCGGAGTGGCTCAGTGGTAGAGTACTGAGTTACCATGCCGGAAATCCTGGTTCAATTCCCGCTGCAGGCCATGATTTTTATTTAGTCTGTTTGCAGCGGGAGATGGATCATATAGGATCTAGGACCCTCCTGGGGCCCACCCAGCCTCTATAAAATATTATAAAAATAGGGTACCCAAAATAAGGGGAAAAAATCTGGCGGTCGAGCGTGACCTAGGACAAGTCACCTCCTTGCAGAACCGTTGTCCATGAAACAGTACAGTCTCTACCATGTACTGAACCCCAGACCCTTCATAGGTTTTAGTGGTACAGGTTTTTTTTGTTGTTTTTTTATTGTTTTTTGGCTTTATTAAGTTAATTTTTTATTTAGCTTATAATAGTCTATAAATTACATTGACTAATAAGTGCTAACCCAAACAGTCTCCTGAATAAACACCTCCTAGAGACCGCCGCTCCCTTTGATGTAAATGTCTTTTCCGTCTTCTGCCTGCCTGCATTTGTCTTCAAAGTTGAAGGAATTAATTAAATTTAGCCTTGCTTGATAAGATCCTGACACCTCTTTGAGTCGAGTAGCTTGGTAATATCCTCTCAAGATGGTGCAACATAATTTGGAAAATTGTGGTCTCTTTGGAAAATAATTCGAGATCAAGTTTTCTTTCCCTCTTCTGTTGGCATATCCTATCCTCAATGTTATTTATTGTCTCTGTTATTGAGAAGTATACTTTTTTTTTATGATGCTTGACTAAACCAATTTTTAAAAAATATAAAAAACTTTACCCCTGCAACCCATGAAGCTTCTCGGGTTCTATATATATGTAAGTCGTGAGTTCAACGACTTAACCCAGGAGGTGAATGGAACAAATGATAACACGTGGATGCAGTGAAGAACTGTAATTTAAAAAAACATATTTACAACCTTATAAATCACTAAATAACTACAGGTATCTTTAATTACAAACCTGAATCAACACAATTGTTCATATTCCATTATAACATAAATAATATCAATTTAACACGTTAACTACAGTGAGTCTTTCAGTAAGCCAATCTCTCTCATAACCTTCCTCACATCTGTGCCTAAGGTTATCTTCACAGCTGTTAAGTTTGGCATGAATATTCAAACTTACATATATATATATATATATATATATATATATATATATATATATATATATATATATATATATATATAGTACAGTAAAGACTGTACAATGGTTGTTTAAGAAGGCGATTTGTCCAAGATCACGCTCAACAGCAAGAAAAAGGTACAAATGTAAAACTGGTGAGAATTAAAAGTATGGAAAATATAGTAAAATTACAGGTAATGATATAAAATGTATGATAATTTACGTAGTAGAAAGTTATATAAATATTAATACAAAATATGATGTAAATGTATAAATATATAAGAAAGTTATAGAAAGCAATGTAAGAAAAAAGTCCTTAAATAACAGGAATGTTAGATAAATTACATGTGGAAGTTACATAAATATGAATTATATTTTTTTTTTTAAATGATGTTAATGTATAAATATAGAAGAAATGTATACAAAGTAAAAAAAAAAAAAATTCCAGTAAATGATGACAAATTATAACTAAATAATAATAATGGATGCTATTACAACATGTGATTTTGTCTTCTAAAAAAAAAAAGAAAAACTGTACCACTACAACCCATGAAGGGTCTGGGGTTCAGTACATGGTAGAGACTGTACTGTTTCATAAAAACCGGTTCTGCAAGGAGGTGACTTGGCCTAGGTCACGCTCAACCGCCAGATTTCCCCCTTATTTTGGGTACCCTATATTTATAATATTTTATAGAGGCTGGGTGGGCCCCAGGAGGGTCCTAGATCTTATATAATCCATCTCTGGCTGCAAACAGACTAAATAAAAGTCTTGCCTGCAGCGGGATATGAACCAGGATTTCCGGGATGTCCACTCAGTTTTCTACCACTGAGCCACTCTGCTCCCGTTGTTGTCTTCTTTACAGTGAAAATTCTCTCAATACTCATTACATAAATTACCATATTTTCCTCTGTGTAATGTAATGTTTATTTGCTAAATGTAATTACCAATGCGGAGTATCATCAACAGTAGCTTGCGTGTATACTTAGGCTTGATTACACTGGGTACATTACATTACCCCTTCATGGACTAGGCATTGATGGACGACTGTATAGGCACAATGTCCCCTGATTGAGGTTTTAGTAATATCAACTTATTCGAATCCGATATAAAACAAATTACCTTTGTAAATTTTATATTTTTTATGATAGTATCTTTTTTAATGCCATGATAGCATTAAAATCGAGATTTTGTAGCTATACAAATTAATATCAACTTATTTTTATTATTAGTATCAAATTGTTTTGAAGGTTACCAGTGGTCTTGTGGTTAGCGTAACTACTAAGCCCAAGATCGTGGGTTCGTAGCTCGGCAGGTGGTCCTAGGATTTTCAAAGGGAGTAAAAAATAGCTACGCCGTCCTTCGGAAGGGGCGTTAAACGGGGGTCCCGAGCCTGTACGATCTCAGGTACTCGTTAAAAATCCCTATCCTTATTAAAGCTGGATGGGCCAAATTTAGAGCTCCCAATGTAGCGTCGTTCGATTACCCATATCAGCGAAAAGTGACGTTAAATGAAGAAACAATAGCAACGCAAATTGTTCTAATATGAAAGTATGTGTTCAAATTTAAGTATAGATCTGAGAAACAAAATTGTATGTACAAAAAACTTCATTTGTTTCTTCTGGTTTAGACCGTGTCGGTGAATTTTCTGCCAACGCTTCGCCAGACATGCTGCTGACTTCCTCAAGGCTTAATTGAGACTGAAGATGTCCAGCTAACCCGCGGCCTTTATTAAGGTCTAACCCAGAAGAAACAAATGAAGTTTTTTGTATAAATAGTGGCCGTGGAAACTTGAAAGAGTATTTAAAATTGTATATGTTTAGAAATCGGTAAATAAAAATAATATAGAACATATCTTCTTCTTCTTGCACTGCCCTATAACCAATCAATGAGCATTGGCCTCCTCGATACGTTCCCGCCAGTTTTCTCTGTTCAGTGCAGCGTCCTTCCAGTTCCGGACATTTAGTAGATTTCTGGAGTCCTAACTGACTCCATCCACCCATCGCAGCTTGGGTCGTCCTCTTCTTCTTGTTCCTCACAATCTTCTTCTATTACTCTTCTGGGGCCTTCAAGACTTGCCATTCTGGCCACATGGCCAACCCAGCGCTACCTACCAAGCTTTATTTCTGTCATGAGCAGACCTGAGGGAATAAATGGTGAGTTTGAAAGTTGTACCCTTGCCTTCTCTAAGATCATCCCGAGGCTGAAGATTTGATCTTTTGTAGATTTCTTTTTTCTCAACCCTCACTGGTATTTCTTTCTCGGCATATGGTATCAATCTGGCATATAATGCGTTGGTGAAGACCTTGTATGAGCAGTTGAGTACAGAGATTCCTCGGTAATTGTCGCATTTAAGCTGACCTCCTTTTTTATAAATTGGGCATATTACTTCATTCCTCCAAGATATAGGCATCACTTCTTTGGTCCAAATAAAAAAGAATCGCAGACTCCATATTACAATTGGATTTTAGCACCAAATGTGAGCGGTGTAGTACAGTGTTTAGAATTGAAGTCCGAAAGTACCGGCTTTGGCAGATTAATTATATAATATGTGAACAGCCAATATGCGAGATCTACAGAACCGCATGGGTATGTATAAAGTGGGTACCCATCATTGGGGTTGAGCATGTTACCTGCAATACGGCTGTCCTAGGAACTGCAAAACCCTTCTTGGGTTCTGGTGGTAATCGATTTTTCCCGTAAAATCGTAAAATATGTAAAATAAAATATTACACGGTGATCGCTAAACAAATGTTTATATATTCTTTCTCACATCACTCAAATGTTTATATAATAGAAAAAAGTCTATACCACTATAATCCGTGAACGACTCTGGGTTTCAGTACATGGTAGAGACTGTACTGTTTCATAGACAACGGTTCTGCAAGGAGGTTTGTTTGTTGTTGCTTAGAGGCGTAAAACCCTAGGGTTATCAACGATTGTTGATTTTTTTAATTATTTATCTTTAAAAAAAATATTAATATATCTATAATAAGGAAATAAAACAATCGGAAGGATCAAATATTGGTTATTAATTTACAGTTTGTAATGAATTTCATTACTTTGTCGATTTCAGATTTGCTGTCTCTAAGTGCTTCTCTAACACCGGGTGGTATTTTGAGCTGATTTAGTTTTTTCTTTATAGGAGTAGCATTTCTCAAACATATGTGTGATACAAAGATTTTTATTACACCTAAGGCATATCGGAGGTGTATCCCTCTACCTCCCCATTGCAGTGAAATAAAATTTATTTTATGGTTACCCTACGAAATTAATTTCAACCTTACCATTCTATTTAGAGAGTTATGACCCAATCTGTTTGCTTTAACAAGAAATTTAAGTTATCCCGGAAAACCTAATAATGAAAAGTACTACGTTTCCACTAATGATTCCATCGACCGTCAGATGCCGTATAACATTACGACTGAGCCAGGAATTGCTGAGGAAGTTTCTAAACCCTGTGGGAATATGCATGACCTGAAACACTCAATAAAATTTGAATCGGTAATTATTTTTTGCAGAAGTTCGGAGTTCGCTCGGATTTGAAACTAGGTCATTCGCTTTCACATGTACTATTTAATTCAGCACCAGAAATGTTTAAACCTCGAAGGTAAAATATACGTGCTTGAACTTTCGGATGATTAGGTTGTGTTTTGTGATGATGCAGAAACTGTAAAACTAAATACAATAATATTGTTACGGGCTACTGGGTGTAAAATGGACTAAACTATTACTTAATTCAATAATCTAATATTTATTAACAAATTAGAAAGAATACAATGAGATTATTTAAAACAGTTAAATTATTAAACTAATATCAATTTACAGTAACAATATTCTACTAAATATTATCTAATTTCTAAGATAATATACAGATAATATAAGATATTGCTAATACTAAATAACTAAACTATTTATATAAATTTGTACAAATACAATAATATTACACTATAGTTTACAATTACAAATTAACACTTACAGTTCGCTAACTAAAGTCCACCGACCGTAAGACTCTCCAAATATGGCAAACTGACCCACAGTTTACTACACGGCCACTAATTGTCACTAAGCACTTATTACAGACTGATACTAATACTAACTAACTCACACACACTGCCACTAGTTAACGACTGCTTATTACTCACTGGCTTATTACTGACTGGTCCGGCCAGAACAGCTGTCCTTTTTATATAGGCAAGGTAGATTGGGGTGGGGACACCTAGAACATTCCCGGCAAATCCCGATGAGTCTAGTCTACCTTTGATCCCTTCCGGCTTACCTTAATCCCTTCAGCCGGCCCCTCTACCTATCTGATCGTAACAATATGTTTGGGCACCAAATTGTGGTTTATGATTTTTCAACTGCGATTATTGATATCGGTACCCATACGATTAAAAAAGATTTTCTTCAGGTAATATATTATCTGAATTGCTAATAAAACAGGATCGAGGAACTACATGTTCACTCTTATGTCGTGCTCACTTAAATTATAAATATGTGGCGGGAAAGATTCATAATGGCATGGATAAAGACAAGTAGAGAAAATCCGTATTTCAATGGTAGCACTAAAATAACAATTTCAACTTAGAAGGTCACGAGAACTTATTCTTTCCAGACACCTCGGAGGATTATCAGGGATTGAAGAGGTTGCTGGGTTTGAAACTAGTGGGTTTGAGTGAGAATAAAGTTTGTCATGAAAAGACTGGTTTCGGATTCGGGCCAAATCAGGAACAAACGGGACATTGAGGACATGATAAGGACATTATGGACGACGTTACCAATACTACCAATACTTATCCCTGCTTTTTTATATTTACTTCTCTAACTTAACATATTACAATTTCACGTAGATTACACTTTTAGGGGTCGATTTTCAAAAAATAAAAAAACACGCACTGTAGCTTATACCGTTTTGGCTCTACGATGGCCTTTTCAGTCAGGACGAACTCAGTTATCTATATAGATATCATGATACTATTTCCCGTATTTCCTTTTTAGGGTCAATTAAAAAAAACAACATGTATTTCTTTATTTTTAATGTATAATCAAAATCTAAAATTTCACCGTGTTCGACTTAAAAATAAGTTTTTTTTTATTACAGCCAGGTTTTATGTCACCCTTTGCACCCTCTTATGGGGTGAATTTTCAAAAATTCTTTCTTAGTGCGCGTCGGTCTTATAAAATGTACCTACTGTCCGAATTTCAAGTCTGTAGGTTATGCTCTTTTGGCTCTGCGATGGTCTTTTCAGTCAGGATGAACTCTTATATATATATATATATATATATATATATATATATATATATATATATATATATATATATATATATATATAAAACTTAGTGTTTCGCGAAAACCACAAAGAGAACAAAGAACAAGGTGTGAAACACACGAGATCTGAATAAAGACTCACTTTTATTATTGAGCTCTGATCCCCAATATCTACATTCTGTTTGCTTACATTCTCGCAGTGTAGGATTAAAGCTAAGATAAGGAACACGGTATTAGTGTTCCCCGGATCTTAACTTATATATATATACACACACACACACATACATATAGTATATAGCTGAGCCCCAGGTGGATATAAGAAGGCCCATGGCATTAATCTTATATCCAGGACAGGCCGTGAAGAGGGATTGGGGCTGTAATCATTGAGAGGGATCTCTTGGGGTCACGGCAGTCTTGGTCCAAATTTATGGAATTTCAAAACTGCTCTGATCATCTTTTAAGTCCTTTTCATTATCATTTTTATGATTTTATTTGTTTTAATGATACACATGTTATGATACATGTTACGAAATATTATTGACTACATAGAGGAGAGGAGACAACACTGTAATAATAATCAATAAGTAACTGTCTCTTGACTAACTAATTAGTTTTTTAATGAAATTTTTCACCGTTGAATAAAATAAAACAAATTTTTATTAATTGTTATTTTTACGACCCGGGTCCGATCCCGGCCGGACAAATCTTTTCTCTCCAGAACAAAAATATTTTAAAATAATCACCATCAAAATAACAATTAATAAAGATAAATTATAAATAATATAATGACGTAAGTCAACAAGACCCTAATTAAAGTAATGCTCAATGAACATTCTTCCTCCTGTATACATCGCAAAAATTACGAGTACACTTCAGGATCAGTGAAGAGAACGGATTTGACTTGGATACGACCTCTGGTAGCTCAGTGATTTAGAGCACTGCAACGGAAATGCCGAATCCCCGCCAGGACAAAACAAAAATATTTAAAGCCAAAATTAAATTTGATTCAATGAAAATTCGAATTAGTTTTATTAATTTACCAGGATTATATTTAGCATAAGAACTAGTGGTTAGAGCAATATTTCTTTAAATATCTAAATGAAATATCTTTCTTTCCATAAAATATTATTTCCAATTCGTTTTTCTTTTATTTTCTTCCGACCAATTAGGCCAGTTTTCATCGCCCTCCTACTTCGGAAAAAAATATTCAATTGTTTTTCTGTATACACTCTTCTGTCAGTTGTTTCTTCAACCTCTATTATTATTTCTAAATTCTTTTTTTTATGGATCCCATTTTGTTGTTGATTTCCAACCCCCCAATATATCTGTGTAGTTTAAATACTGTAATGTTGGGGATAATAATGGAAAATAAAATCCTTTTTTTCTCATTACTGACCTCGTCTATAACCTAAAATATAGAAAGGTGTTTAAAGACGTAGTTCTGAGACAGATTTACGGTCTAGTTAAAACAATGCGAGTGGGCGAAAGGAAAAACCAGGAACTATAGGTGATTTACAAACTGTTGGACATTATTACAGTAATTAAAAAGAGAAGACTGAAGCGGTAGTGACACATATTGGACTGAATAGTACTTTTCATGAGAGAGGTCGTGGAAATACACAGAAGACCAAAACCAAGAATAAGATCGACGGAGTCAAATACATGAATACAGTGGGGTTTATTTAGAAGAATACATTGACAGAAGATAAAGATGATTTTTTAACCAACTCAATATGTCTAATATTTCAGAAATTCGGGACAATTCGATTTGAAATATGGGTTTCTCTGCAAAAATTTATAAGGCTATCCTACTGGTCATCTATTCCGAAAGTTTATCTTGTATTGGATACAAGATTAGATTTCCTGAAATTATAGCAAAGTCATCTGCAAATACGTGACAAGTTATTCCGATTTTTAAGTTATAATTGTTTGATATGCTTCCTTTTCATAGGGTTTTTGGTCTGCGATTCGTACTTATTAACAGTTCTTTTTACATAATGCAAAACAATACAGAAGAACTGAACTAATATGTATTGTTTGACGAGATTCCTTAATTGATTTGCTACTAAGTTGAGCTCTTAAAAGGTATTTAAAAAAAAACAACTTCCCCTTGACAAAAGATTAACTTGGAATCCTCATACTAGACTGTAACAAGAAACAGCTCGCCGTTTCAGGCTACTTCAACATTTATTAGACAAACGTCCCAAAAGCAAAAGCTCCCAATTAATTACTCCACTAAACCATGGAATTACTCTGCTATTCAATCCTTACAATCCAAAATCCTTCATAAAATTCTCAATGCTCCTTACTTTGTAACGAACAAAGTAATCCATAATGACCTCAAACCCACTAGTTCCAATCCTCGCAGCTTCTTCAATTCCTGATAATCCTCCGAGGCGTCTGAAGAGAAGAAGGCCTCCTGACCTGCTAAGTTGAAATTGTTATTTGAGTGCTACTACTGGAGATACGGAGTTTCTCTACTTGTCTTTCATGCTAATTAATCAATTATTTTAATACTGTTGTAAACTTCATTACATCAATTATTTAAAAAAAATTATAATATGAATATTAATGAAAAGTAACTTCAATTATAGTAGCTTGCGTAACAATCTATTATGTTTAAGATCGCAATTGGCCTTAGGTTTTTTTTTAGTCAAGTAAAATACCCTTCGAAGGGCACTTGAAATTGAGGTCCCGAATCTATGATTTGTCAGATACTCATTACTGATATCTGTCCTAATTATAATTTGGGACTCCTACCTTAGGATCGTCCGGTTGGCCATAGTAGCTTTAACTAGCGCTAAATGTGATTCTTATATAGCTTTATCACCTCAAAAATTGTTTAAAACTAATTTGATCATTAGTCTAATTTAATATTATAATCATGTAAATATAAACAATTAGATTCTGTTTTATTATTAAAAATAATTTAAGTCCATTATATATTTGATTTTTTTGTTATTCACTTCTACAGACTTTATATTTTTCATGAACTTTAAGTAAATCCTAGATTCTTTGTTAATGACTGCCATTTAGAGGGAAAAAACTGACAAAAGATCCCCTTTCTCCCAGAGCTGTCAGGCACATCCGTCCTATTATCTTTAGAAGAAGGGACTGGAATGACGAACGTAGCAATAACACGTGGCTAAACATGTGTGCTCTTCCTCTTGGCAGCACACGTGTGTATGTGCTAACAAAAAGGGCATTTTACGTATGTTTGAAAATCGTTATTCATCAGATTTACTTTTGTTCGCGTTCGTTATTTTTGTATTGCTCTTGTCAGTTCTTTTTTTGTCACTCTATGATTACCTGTACTGATACATTATTTGAAAGTATTTTTATAGATTTTAATTTTTTTTAAATGATAAAGTGGGCTAGGTCAGTGTGTAAAGTGCTGAGTTGCTAAGGTAAAAGTATCGGATTCAACTCCAGCTGTGGCAGATAAATTATTTAACCAGTTAATTGCTATGTATGGACTGCGTGGGATCTACGAACCCTCCTGGTGCCCATCTTGCCTCTATAAACTGGACGAGCTTAATGCAGGGAAAAACCTGCCGGTTGAGGGTGGTCTCGGACTGGTTATTTCTCTTCTCAACCGTTGCCCCAGAAACAGTACAGTCTTTACCATGTACTAAACTACCATCCTTGGGTCGTAGTGGTACAGGTAAAATAAAAAATAATAAAATTATCGTCATTGATTACTTAAATGTATCAATATATTTATAATAAAAAATCTCTTTCCTAAAATAATTATACTTAATTCTATGAATTCTGTTGATAGAACGAGTAATGATAATTACTTTAAACTGTAATCTATCTTTTATAGCATATCAAACCGTAGGAAATTTTGCTATTGGAGGGATAATCGAACACAAGATATTTATTATTATAGGCGGTCCAACATGGATTGCCTCAACCTGTCAGAGCAGAGCTCCTTGCCCCTCGATCCATCCAATCCTCTTCCTGGAGACCTCTACCGGCCTTCTCCTCGTGGTGGATTCCATGGACTCCTGGTGGATTGACTTCCTTCATCCACCTGCTTCTGGGCTATCCGCGTCCTCTCCTCCCTGGTGGAATCCAATACAGGACTCGGTTCTTCCAACATTTAAACGTTTTCCCATTCTCTTCATTACTAAAGACGTTACCCATTCTCTTCACATGGCCATACCATCTTAGGCGGCGTGCCCCGATCCTTTCATATGTTGATATATTCATCCTCTGTCGAATCTCTTCGTTTCTTAGTATATCCAACCTGGTGACACGGAGACACCCCCTCCAGAAATCCATATCAACCGCCTGCACCTTTGAGTACAGACGGGAGGTCATAGTCCAGGTTTCCGAATAATAAGTCAGGATAGATTCGACTATGGTTTATTTTATTATAGGGCGTTTATTTTCCGTGTAAACCTCTGTACTCCATAGGACCGGATGTAGATCTGGTAGCTTTTCGGGCTTGCTCCACCTTTCTTCAGACGTCATACTCAAACGACCCGATAGTATTCAACTAAGGTACTTCAATGTATTTACTTTCTTGCAGCCCCCTCCCCCCCTGTCCACCAGAAAGCTATTAGTATCATAAGATATTTATGAAATATAAATAATGGTAAGTTATATATATATATATATATATATATATATATATATAATTATATGAATAATTTTAGTTACGTAATTTAACAAGGATTTACCGTATCGTGCTTTGAACTTAATAAACAATAGGCAAATCCCAAAACATAACCTCATGTTTCTAGGATGCCCCTATTTATAGATAAATATTATGTTTTTTATTCCTGTTCATATCTGTTATTCTAAAGGGACTTTGTCCCAGAATAAAGTTACTTTTCTATTCTATTCTATTCTTTTCTACTTACATAATCTCTAAAATTTTAACCTATTAATATTTTGAATTACTTTGTGTTTTCTCTACAATTTTAATACAGTTTTAATTAGGTTTTTTTAAAAATAATAAATACAAATATAAAATTTTATAGTAAATCGCCAGTTACGAGGGCATGAATAACCATAAAAAAAAAAAAACGAACGAAAAAATACAACTAGCAAAGTTGATTTTTGCTTCACTTTGTCAAATCTGTAATCTTTATTGATAACCCAACTTTAGCAATATTTAATTTTTTTTTCGGTTTTTATAAGTATTAAATTTGAATGTTTCCTTCAAATTCTGATTATAAATTATTTTTTACCTTTAATATTTTTTATGGCATTATATTTTTATAATGACGATGACCCGGGTTCGAGTTCCGGTCCTGGACATATCTTTTCTTTTCAAATCAAAATATTTAAAAATTAATAAAATGAATAACTAATAAAATAAAATAAATTATAATAATATATAATAACGTAAGTCAACAAGATCCAAATTAAATAAATGTTCAAAGAACATTCTTCCCCACGCATCGCAAATTGCGAGAACGCGGGGACATGGGATCAGTGAAAAGAAAGGATATGGCCATGACCGGGGAGCGAGCTTGATTGAGCCCAGGATAGCTCAATTGGTATAGTTCCAGACTAGCGATCTGGGTGACCCGGGTTCGAGTCCCGGTCCTGGACTTTTCAAATAAAAATATTTAAAAATTAATAAAATCAATAACTAATAAAATAAAATAAAATAATTGTCCATGAATTTTTGAATTATAAATGTTTTTCCGGGAGCGGTGTTCCTTTGCAGAAAGTCTGGGGTTAAAATCTTCGTTGGAAGTTTTTTATTTAATCTATCAGTGGCCAGAGATGAACCTAAAGGGATTTAGGGGGCTCCCCCAGGATTCCTAAAGATTGTACCCAAAATAGGGGGGAGTATCTTGAGCGTGTTCTTGGTCAAATCACCTCCCTACACAAAGGTGGTCTAAAAAAGAGTATTGTCTCTACCATGTATTGAACCCAAGACCCTTCATGGGCTGTAGCGATATATATTTAATATATGTTTTTAGCCCAGAAAGCTTCAAAAGATATAAATTATTTTTGGAAAAGGCTTGAGGACGTTTGTTTTATTTATTGCCCCCTACACATGTTTCCTCTATAGTGTTGTAAAGGGAGTGGAGTACCGTTCTGAAAGTACACATGGTAAAAAGATGCGGGCGACCCTTTTTTTTTCCTGCCTACGAGGGCTCCGTGTTTTTGTCGAGCGAGGCAAAGTCCCTCCTAGAACCGTGACAGTTCTCGTAGTCGTCGCTCGTTCCAGATAGCGTCGATAGCTCTGGTCCTTAGTTCAGGCTCAACGGGTCAAGTAGTTGGAACTGATAAGAGTTTCCAGCCTTATCTTATCGCTTACCAAATCGGGCCCTAATCGTTTCTGTCACGAATATTATGTTTCAAAAATAAAAAATGAATTAATGAAGCAATTAATTAAGAATTCTTAACATTAATAGTGTATGAATTTAACCTCTCTGTTAAAAAAAAAATTACAGTTAATAACTCGTAGGTTATGACATTTTTAATTGTAGACTGGAATACTTTGAATATTGACTCTAATGTCACACCCCTGGATTACTCAACAGTTCTCTCCACATCATATTAATCCCTACTTTTGCCTTGCTTACTTTTCCTTTAATGGTTGCGGAGTGGCTCAGTGGTAGAGAACTGAGTTGCCATGACAGAAATCCTGGTTCCGATCCCGGTGCAGGCAAGACTTTTATTTAGTCTGTTTGAAGCGGGAGATGGATTATATGGGATCTAGGACTCTCCTCTATAAAATATTATAAAAATAGAGTACCCAAAATAAGGGGGAAAATATGGCGGTCGAACTCGACCTAGGACAAGTCACCTTTTTCCAGAACCGTTGTCCATGAATCAGTACAGTCTCTACCATGTACTGAACCCCAGACCCGTTCATGGGTTGTACAGGTTAAAAAAAATTAGATAAGCGCTCATAACGACTGTCGACAGAAGTGAAAACTCATGACTTTGTTATAACTGTGAGTTTAAAAAAAATACTTTTAATCAATTATAGTCTAAATTATTTAAATTCAAGTTTTAAACTTTAAATATTAGCATTAGTATCGTTATATGTTATATTGACCCTCCGAAAAATAATTATAGGTATATATTTTTTTTATTTGATGATAATTTAAATATTTTAATTTTGAAGAGAAAAAAAATTGTCCAGGCTCATGTGCCAACACGCTTCCAACGCTCAATTATTTTAAAATATTTAAATAATTATATACGTTTATTCGTTGATTTTGGGGAGCGAAGTGGATCAGTAGTTGCGATGACGAAAATTCAGGGTTCAAATCCCGCACCAGGCAAGACTTTTATTAAGTCTCTTAGCAGCCGGAGATGGATGATATAGAATCTAGAACCCTCCTGGGCTCGCCCAGCCTCTATAAAAGTGGATACCCAAAATAAGGGGGGAAATCTGGCGGTTGAGCGTGATCGTTGACTAATCACCTCTCTGCACAACCGTTTTCCTTGAAACATCAGAGTCTCTACCATGTACTAAAACCCAGACCCATTCATGGGTTGTAGTATTACAGGTTTTTATTGTTACGGTCAGACCGGGGAGGAGGACGGGCTGAGAAGATTAGGCAAACAATGGGATTAAGCGGAAGGGATTATAGAATGTCGTAGAGCCTACTCGGTCGGCCTGGAATATTCTAGGTGCCCCCACCCCAATCTACCTTGCCTATATAAAAGGCCAGCTGTTCGGCCGGCGCAGAGAGTAATAAGACGAGTCAGTAATAAGCAGTGAAGTAATAAGCAGCCGTCAACTAGTGGCAGTGTGTGTGAGTTAGTTAGTATTAGTATCAGTCTGTAATAAGTGCTTAGTGAGCAACAGTGACAATTAGTGATCGTGTAATAAGTGTAATAAACTGTGTGGCAGTTTGTCATATTTGAAGAGTCTTACGGTCGGTGGACTTTAGTTAGCGAACTGTAAGTGTTAATTTGTTATTGTAAACTATAGTGTAATATTATTGTATTTGTACAAATTTATATATAAATAGTTTAGTTATTTAGTATTAGAAATATCTTATATTGTTTGTATATTATCTTAGAAATTAGATAACATTTAGTAGAATATTGTTATTGTAAATTGATATTAGTTTAATAATTTAACTGTTTTAAATAATCTCATTGCATTCTTTCTAATTTGTTAATAAATATTAGATTATTGAATTAAGTAATAGTTTAGTCCATTTTACACCCAGTAGCCCGTAACATTATATTAGTTAATTTATTATTAAATACATAGATGGGTTGCACAACATCAATACAGAATATCAATAATTTAATTGTTATGAATATTTTTTGACAGTTCTAACAATCAATTAAATTTTGTCATTTTGTGTCATATGAATCAATTTCATCCATTCATGTCAACATTACACTGATAATTGCATTCAGTGCAATTACAATCACTAAGACAATACGTGTTGAGTTCGACAACTTCATACCAAATAAATTTAAAATGTCACGTTTTGGCAATGCGAATGTTCAAAGTATAAATGCGCTAATACAACCTGCAGTCACAAATATATTTGGGGAATATTTATGGAATTTTTCTGCGAACGAGAATATGAATTAAATGAACATAGAAGATTAGAAGATTTGGCGTTGTTACTAAAAGACTGGACGGTCAATAATAGAGTTATAAATTTTTTTGTTTAAAATTTTTTCGTAAAATATCCCTCGGACCTTGAAAAATGGCTCATAATTTTATGGCAAATTTCTCAAGCTCGTTGCTTGTACGAGGTTTCGATTGTCATTAAATTATCTCGTCTATTATCAATGTCCTAGGGATTTTACAACTGATAATTAATATATAGCTTTATTATTTATACCTTGTAGTTGTATTTACATATATTTTATTATCATCGTTAGTTCAACTGTAATTGGATCATTTGAATTTTTAATCATTTCATAAAACAAGACATTTAATTATTACAACTCATATCTTTTAGGAGAAAAAATGTTCAACAAGTTATTGGTGTTGTAAGTTATTATTATTTACAATTGCACAACAATTAATTTTGAGTAAATTAAACGAAATGGAAAAGATCAGGAGATTTGTTCGGAATTTAGTTTTCCCAAAGAGTAACATTAAATAATGGTGTTGGTATCACTTCCGCTGGTTGTCGCTTCGAGTTAAGTCGAAACAAATGTTTACTTAACATTCGCTTCCTTTTTAATATTTTTGAATATTAAATTAATCTTGTGATTTAGAATGGATAAAAAAAGAGTGTCATTGAAGGAACTGTATATTTCTGTAATCATTTCATTAAGAAATGATTGTTTCAACAAACATTTCTAAATTGCTGATATAACCTAAACAGTATCTGTAAGTCTTTTTATATCTATATCCAGTCAATATTACTTATTTAGGTTTAGTAATAAAATTATTTTTAGTATAGTAAAAGTATTGACAAGGAAAATGATGAAAAGTTGAAACTTCTAAATTAACTCAAAGCTACAATTTCCGGAACAAAAATTATTATTGTAATTGTATAAATTATAATTTATCTGCCACATCTGGAATTAAACCCGGTACATTAAGCAGCTAAGCGCTCTAGAGTTTGCTACTCCACTCTTTTATTTAACCATACCTATTATTTTATAAGTATCATATCAGATCAAAGGAAGTGTTTGGAATTTATATTCGTAAAAAGTATCGGTTATACATAATGGTTTTATGAATTTGTCAACTTAACGCTTCGAAAACGGTTGATTGATCTTAGAAACAACTCTCAGCTGCTAAATTGGACAGCCGGGTGAGAAGACAGTGATCTATGTAACCACCCCCATGTGGTGGAGGCACATCTGGGGGCGATGACTGATGTGTGAGGGTGGAACACATGCCCTTAGGGTCCTCTTGTCCTTTGTATGTCCGCTATCTCCTCTTCGAGGAGCATCCGTTGTGTCTGAGCTCCCAGGGTATGAGGGGATTTATAGTCGGAAAAATAATTCAAATGCCGGAAACAGTGGCCAAGAACTATATAAATCTGGCTATGGTTCATTTGAACGAATTTCAGGACATGCGCAGAACGAAAAAAAATTATTGAAATTTTAACTGTATTGAATAATACTAATAATTTAATGATTGGAAACTTTGTAATGATAATACATCAAGGAAATGGAATGAAAGATATATAATGGTGTGGCATTAGGCCATGTACAGTAACTACCTCTTGGTAGTAGTACTCGAATAACAAATTAAAAGGTCACGAGGACATCTTTTCAAACGCCTCGGAGGGTCACCAGGAATTGAAGAGGTTGCTAGGTTTAAAAGTTTGAGTGCGAATATGGTTCGTAAGAATTGTATTGATACAGTGGAATCCCGATATTTCGTATTTCCGGTTAATTCGTACAAATTTTCCGGTCCCCAGAGAAAATACCGATAAATGGTATAAAACCAATGCATTTCAGACCCCTCGGTAATTCGTATTATTTTTATGCTCGAGGTCACTTACAACGTCATATAATTCGTATTTCCAGCTTTAAAATCTCGTTACTTAGTACTGTTTTCGAAAGGGGGGGGGAGAGAACAGTGAAGCAGATATGACAGGGATCAGAATGAGAATAAATGATTTCTAGGAAATCACTCAATTTGTATTTATTTTTATACACAAATATGTTTGTATTGTTTAGAGGCACAGTAGATCCTATCGTTTTTTACGGGGGAACGAGTGAGAGAGACAATTTTTCTAAGAAATCTCATAAGTAATCCGTACTGTTTTCTCTCAAAGGAAATTGGGGGAGTAGAGAGGAGTTTTCTTAGAATCACACTTTTATTTACAAATCAGTCCCGTTTTTGTTACCGTTATGACACCTAATCATGCCTCCAAAATACGTTAGCCTCTCTATTGAAGAGAAACAACAAATCATAAACGCCGTGACCAGTGGCTGTAAGCTAATTGACGTATCCAAGCATTTCATCGTCCCTGGTTCCACGATCACATCAATCCTGAAGAACAAGGACAAAATCACTTCCCAGACTTGTAGAGAACTTAAAAAGCGGTTCGTACAAGCAAGGAATTCAAATGTACCAGTTGGAGGTAATATTTGAAGGGAAAAGCCCGGGTTTTCACAGAAAAATGGGAATTGACTTTCGTACAAGCGATCGATGGTTCAATAGATTAAAAAAAATTCATTAGTACGTTTTTTTATTTTGTACTCCCGATAATTGGTATTCCCGATAATTCGTACCAAATCATCAGTCCCTTGACCATACGAACTATCGGGATTCTACTGTATCGGGTTCGGGCCAAATAAGTAACAACTGGGGCATCGGACTACACCTACACAGTAGGCCGAAACGTTGGCACAATTAAAAAATAAGTTCTGCTTTTTTTGTGTTATCGACTGTACCCCTTGACCAATTCAGTCCATTATTAGAATTATCCAGTCAACTACTTTCCAATCAAATTAACTTTATAGTTTTGTAGTACCTATTTTTATTTTTCCCCGATATTTATTTATACATTTTTTTTGTAATAAAATCATTTCTCTATTTATTTTATTACGTTTTATTATTGTTATTAACCATGTTTTATTATCTTCTAGATTTATATCCATTCTTCTTATTTCTTATCCACACATAATTTATCAGTTGAGCTTTGGGGCTCCACTAAGCCATCGAATTCCTCTCGTATCCAATCCCTACAATCCAAAATCCTTAGTAAAATCCTCAACGCTCATTATTTTGTTAAGAATAAAATCATCCATAACGACCTTAATGTCCCATTTGTTGCTGATTTGGCCCGAACCCGCTATCTATCCTTTCATAACAAACTTCATTTCCACTCAAACCCACTAGTTTCAAACCTAGCTTCCTCTTCGATTACCGATAATCCTCCGAGGCGTCTGAAAAGAAGATGGCCACGTGACCTTCTTAGTTGAACTAGTGATTTGAGTACTACCAGTGGGTAGTTTCTCAACTTGCCATTACTCATGTCATTTTGTATCACATAGCCTATTTATTGGCTGTATTTTTTTTTTAATACAGTTATAAATATCAATAAATAAATTAAAAAATAACTATTTGTATATCTGTCTTTTGTTTTCTATCATTTCAGTTTAAATTAACGTGATATTTTTTCTTCAGTATTACAATGCTTCTATAGTTTTTATGTTTCTTTTTTATTCTGGCAATGGCCTGAACATAAAAGAATGGTGTTAAAATTTTAATTATGGCATAAATAAATAAAACTTATGTGTAAAATCCATTGACTTAGCCCCGACCATAGCTCATCCTTCTGACCATTTCTTTTCTTCTGATTATATTAAAATTTTAATTCAAAATGGGGAGGTAAAACAAATTGGCTCCAAACAAATATACAACTTTCTATTGTTTTTGGTTTTTTATCTTAGTTTTGTAATGTCGTTCCGTGGTGGTTTTTCTCTAAATGGATTATTTGTAGGTAATTTTTTGTAAAGGTATTTCTGAATCATTTATTGTCTTTTTGAGTTTACGGGCTTTAAGACATGCAAATCCTCAATACTCCTTATTTTGTTAAGAATAAAGTCATCCATAACGACCTTAATGTCCCATTTGTTGCTGATTTGGCCCGAACCCGGTATCTATCCTTTCATAACAAACTTCATTTCCACTCAAACCCTCTAGTTTCAAACCTAGCTTCCTCTTCGATTCCCGATAATCCTCCGAGGCGTCTGAGAAGAAGATGGCCACGTGACCTTCTTAGTTGAACATGCGATTTGAGTACTACCAGTGGGTAGTTTCTCTACTTGTCATTATATCATGCCATTATGTATCACTCAGCCAATTAACTTGTTATATTACTGTAATATAGTTGTAAATATCAATAAATAAATATTAAAAAAAAAAAAAAAAGACATGCAAAATGACATTAGCTTCTTTATCACTTATGTCTTCATCAATTTGCATCGTAACCTACATAATGTCGGACCTGTACTGTAACCCATGATGGGTCTTGTAATCGGAATAGGGTTTTTTATAAGTATCCGACACGACCAACATTTTATGTCTCCTCTGAAGAACGGCTTGGCCTAGGATATTTTATAATAATAAATCCTCTGGCCAACTTCTGGTCTGTGAACCCGTGCCCTTGGGCACAGAAGGTTGTTGTTCTTCATGAAGAACCAATAGATTTTTTGTTTGTGTCCGTATTCTATACAGATTAATATAGAAGTTGAAAAATGCTAAGTTACAGTCCTCAACTTTGGAACTTCAATAACAAAAAATTTCTTTTATCTTTATTAATTGTTCTTTTGATGGTGATCACTTTTAAATATTTTTATTTTGGAAGAGAACAGATTTGGAAGGGGACGTCTGCATATCTAGTGCACTGAGCTACCAAGGGTCGTATCCAAGACAGACAAATCAGACGACCCAGGGTCGAAACCCGGCCAGGACAAATCTTTTCCCTTCAAAATAAAAAAAATTAAATAATTATATAAGTTTATTAGTCGGTTTTGGGGAGCGAATTGGATCAGTAGTTGCCATGCCGAAAATCCTGGGTTCGAATCACGCTCTAGGCAAGACTTTTATTAAGTCAGTTAGCAGCTGGAGATGGATCATATGGGATCTAGGACCCTCATGGGGCCAGCCTCTATAAAAGTGGGTACCCAAAATAAGGGGGGAAATCTGGCTATTGATCTTGGACAAATCACCTCTCTGCACAACCAATGTCCTTGAAACATTGCAGTCTCCACCATGTACTAAAACCCAGACCCATTCATGGGTTGTAGTATTACAGGTTTTTATATTAGTTAATTTATTATTACAAACATAGGTGGGTTGCACAAGCTGAATACAAAATATCAATCATATCGACAGTTCTAACAACCAATCAAATTTTGTATCATATGAAACAATTTTACCCAATCATGTCAACATTACACTGATAATTGCATTCAGTATACTATTGCATATGCATTTACTATTTAAATGGTACTTGGGAGCAGGTGGAGACAAGAATGTGCGGTTGCGGGTGTCTAACTTCATTTTCGATATTATTTTTCTTATTTAATTATATTTATAATATTTCCTTAATTATATTATACTACATATAGTATAGACAATATTACTAAATAAAAATGAGAGGAGGAAGTGGTTTACTACGGCCCTGGCGGGAGCCAAAGATCCTCACGCAGGCTCACTCTTGAGAGAGCAAAGTTAAGGGCTTCTCCAATATTCCTCTCGTTAAGATACAAGAGCAGAATATCGCTCAGCAAGCACATCTGAGTTCCACGGGCCAACTGAAAAGGTTATTCTTGGCTACCTGCTTCTTTTTTCGCTTTTTTGTTTATTCTATAGGAAGTATATAATATTAGAATATGTTAAGATAGATTCCTTACTGCTAGTCACGTTCTGTCATCTTTCTTATGCTATTTCTTCCAGATCCTTAGTACCAGCTTCTTACAAAACTTCGTGTGCATGAACTCAGCTCTTAAGTCCGAAATTCATACATAATCATGTAGAGCTGTAGGTACGTGTGTTAACGCCACCGCAGTTATTTTTCCCTACTTGTTCGCATACGCGAGCGGTTTCATTTTGTAACCGTTATATTTCTAAAACATTTATCTTTTTTAAATCTATCTATTGGGGTTATAATTTTAAATTTTTTAAATAATCATCAACAATTACAAATCAGAATAATTTATTTACAAATGGAATATATCATGAACAATTAAAATAATGGATAATGTAGAAATAAATAATGGAATATATCACAAACAATCAAAATAATGAAATATGAAAATAATGAAAAATCCAAATAGTTTATTAAAAAAGAAAGTGGTTAATCGGATTTCGGTGGAAAATTGGTAAAATATTTCGTTACAGGAAAAATACAATTACATCTTTTTGTCAAATCCCAAAGACTCATTTTCGTAGCAAAAAAATTGGCGAAATAATAACAACAAATCAAATAATAATAAAATAAATAAATAAAATAATAACAACAATGAGTATAGAACAAATCAGCAAACAAACAATAAATCAGTAACAAACAAAACTCAGCAAACAAGAACGAACATAGAAGAAATCAGGTGTTAGAAATATAACGGTTACAAAATGTAACCGCTCGCGCATGCGAACAAGTAGTGGAAAATAACTGCGGTGGGGTTAACACACAAGTACCTCAGCTGTATTTTGTTTTTGCTATTTTTGACTATTTATTTAATTTCTTGTGATTTAATTTCCATATTTTGGGTCATTTGCAATATTAAAACGCACGTTGCTATATTTTGAGAGATTGAGGGAAAAATATCTAAGACTAAGGCAGTCGCTGGATATTCTTTTTCTACAGAAGAAAATTCAGTTATCCATCGAGCCGCACTTTGTTTCACAAATGAAAACATGAGCCGTGACAATGACTGAACATAGATGAGGACTCACAGAGGCTTTTGTCGATATCGTCCTTCTTGACTATTTGATCCAGCAACCACATTCAACAAATAGTCTAATGTTATATTGGCTTAACTCATTTTAAAAGTCTTGGCGATCGAAATCCAAGATCAAGGTCGGGTTCATTTGGTCTGATAGAGGCTTAAGCCCGTTAGATCTGAAAGATGGTTTTGAAAGACGATTATTAAAAAATGTATAACCGCATAAATCCCAAAATAGCATTGGGAAAAATGTTAGTCTTTTCGTCTTTTTTAAAGAATTTTTGCATTTTGAGCTGGTTCCTGATAGCTTAGATCTATCTGGACTCATACTTTTACTGTAAAAAGCTACACAGAGCGTCAACTATTGGTATTGCAATCTATTATGTATGGTTAGTTATCAATGATTGATGTGGATTTTGAAGTCAAATAAATCAGTGTTATTATAGAAGTCAAGTGTATATTTCTCTAAATCTTTTTCTTCATTTTAATTGGTTCATTCCTACATCGCACAACTATATACATAAAATAGAATAGAATAGAAAAGTAACATTATTCTGGGACTAAGTCCCTTTAGAATAACAAACATGAACAGAAAAAAAACACATAATATATATCTGGACAGAGGCTACATGATACAAATCATAAAGCGTGTAAAAAGTGTCAGAAAACAATTTAAAAGGAAATGTTTATACATTAGTGGAAGAATTCCAACTAAAAACCTTAAGTCTCTAAACTAAAACAGGAAATTAAAAATACCTGTCCAATACTTCGCTTATTCAGGCATCCTCAGGGCAGAAAGAGAATAACAGCAAAGCAAAACATGAATAATGCACCCAAAAAACACATCCCACCACCTCCAAGGCTCAAATGCAACTACTGAATCATAGGGGAGGTTACTAGATTCCCAGGTGGCTAAGGTTAGATAAAAACAGCTGATAAATACTCCAGATTTGAAACATCAATATACATTCACCAAAACCCAACAGGAAAATTAAATAAAAGAAAATGTCCACTGGTTTTTTTATTATTTTCTCTTTTTTTCTTGCACTTTTACTTTCAGCTTTTCATACGTTTTTTTTTGTCTTCTGTTCTTGTGTTGTTTGTTACAATTATTTATTTTATTTTATTTTCATGTTGTGTTTTTGGGTTTGGTGAGTGTATATTGATGTTTCATATTGTGGAGTATTTATCTGTTATTATCTAACCTTAGCCAGCTGGGAATCTAGTAACCTTCCCTATGATTCAATTAGTTGCATTTGAGCCTTAGAGGTAGTGGGATGTGTTTTTCGGTGCATTATTCATGTTTTGCTTTGCTGTTATTCTCTTTCTGCCCTGAGAATGGTTGAATAAGCAAAATATTAAAAAAAAAAAAAAAAAGCTATTTTTAATTTCCTGTTTTAGTTTAGAGGCTTAAGGTTTTAGTTGGAATTTATCCACTAATGTATTTAAAAATAATAATAAAGAAATAAATAGTACGAATCCTGACAAGATATCAAGTAATGAAAGAGATTTGATAAATCCATAGCACCTGTTAAATACATGAACAGGCATGCAATAATTTCTTTATATGAGGTACATCTTTTTAAAAATAAATTTTTTTTTTTTTTTATTATTTATTTATTGATATTTACAACTATATTACAATAATATAACAAGTAAATTGGCTGAGTGATACATAATGATATGATATAATGACATGTAGAGAAACTACCCACTGGTAGTACTCAAATCGCATGTTCAACTAAGAAGGTCACGTGGCCATCTTCTTCTCAGACGCCTCGGAGGATTATCGGGAATTGAAGAGGAAGCTAAGTTTGAAACTAGAGGGTTTGAGTGGAAATGAAGTTTGTTATGAAAGGATAGATACCGGGTTCGGGCCAAATCAGCAACAAATGGGACATTAAGGTCGTTATGGATGACTATATTCTTAACAAAATAAGGAGCGTTGATGATTTTACGAAGGATTTTGGATTGTAGGGATTGGATACGAGAAGAATTTGATGGCTTAGTGGAGCCCCAAAGCTCTACTCCGTAAGTCCAAATAGGTCGTATGATGGTCATGTAGATGAGTCTTTTGTAATTAACTGGGAGCTTAGGGCGTTTGTCAAGTAAGTGTTGAAGTAGCCTGAAACGTCGAGCGGTTTCTTGTCTTTTCAGTCTTGTATGAGGATTCCAGGTTAATCGTTTGTCGAGATGCAACCCTAAGTATCGGATCTGTTCTACAGGCACAAGTGGGATATTATTAAAGGATACTGAAGGGCAGGAAGTCATTGGTTTACGACGTAAGGTAAAAGTGATTTGATGGGATTTTTGAGAATTTATTTTAATTCTCCAGTTCTGGCACCATTCTTCAAGATCAGTGATATGGGATTGGAGGCTTTGGGATACAATAACTGGATTGGTATTGACTGATAATACACATGTATCATCAGCATATGTGGTAAGGATAGTATTAGGATGAGTTGGGATGTCAGCTGTATAAACTGTATAAAGGATTGGGCCAAGGATACTACCTTGAGGAAAAAAATAAAATTAAAACATCTAAATACACAATAAATTATTCTATACGTTATATTCTCAGCAAATGACAAACCTGCTTATAGAGCATCTTTTTGGGAAGCTAGGAGATGTTGGAAAACCAAGGATTTAAATGATGATAGTAAGGGAGCATGACGGTTGTTAAAAGGGATTAAGTTCCACACTGTGGTTGAGCGGGCGAGAAAGGAACGTTCGAATGCTTTGGTTCTGTGGGAACGTATATAGAGGTCGGAAAGGCGAGATTTTGTTTTATGGTGTTGAACTGAGGATTTGAATTGAAGGAGACTGAAGATATATGAAGGATGTTGAGAGTTAATGGATTGGTATAAGAATGAACCGAGGAAATATTGTCTTCGGAATGTAGGGAAGAGCCACTCTAAGGCTACACCTGCATTGGATCCGATTCGGTGCGCGTGATTCTATAACATACGATGCTGGGGTGTATACATTATACATATTTTACTATACATTATAGTAAAATATAAATCTATTAAAAATAATTAATAAATAATCTTAATTTTATAAATTTAAAGAACTAAATGTTATAACTCTGGATATATTTCAGTCATTAGGTTTGTTAGCGACGTCTCATCGTATCACACCGGATCCAATGTAGGTGTAGTCTAACTCATCAAAACGGTGGGACACGCGCGATCACCTCGGAGTACCAAGGACAAATCTAAGGGAAACATTTATTCGCGTTAATCTGTATCGAGCATTTTAGACAGGCCTCCACACACCACGCTATTACATTACATTGTTATTCATTACGGTACATAATGAATTTTAAGCTCTATTCTTAGGCTGATTATTTATGAAAGTTAGATTTTTGTTAAATTTTTTTTATTGGTTATGTTAATTGTTGTTTTTATTGTAGTTTTGACTAGAGAAGCTCTGGAGTATATTAACGAGTCATTGCATTTTATAAATGTGAATTATCATAGAAATATCAAGTGACTTCATTTAATATTACTGGTGTCTATTGACGGACCAGGCCTCCACGTGAAGCGAACTCAAGGATGTTATCGATTCAATTAACAAATGTGAAGGCAAGTGATGTGAAGCATTTTGTTTGTTCATTGATTCTGTAAATTAAACCGTATCATGTTCGATCTACTTTTGTCGTTACTGACATAAATTTTGCAGCGACCTCTTATTGTCGTTTTATTTCCGAAATAATTTAACAGGTTCTTTTATGGAGGTAATACATAACTATAGAATAGTTTATAGAAGGGCCAAAGAACGCTAAGTTACCTTTACAGGAGGTTGTTAGGTGGATTAAACAACAACAAGTTAGCGAATGGCAAGATAGGTATGCCTGGGAATCGAGAACGAAAGGTAGGGACCACTACGCCATCCACCCGACCGTAAGTCTGCGCCCATGGTTCTCTAATACTACCTTCATGCTAAACAGAAAGCAAATAGCGATAATCACTAGGCTTAGAATTAACCATGGTCGCACGAATCGCGGACTTACAATGATTAAAGTAAAAAAGAACGAGAAATGTACGGAATGTAAAATTGTCGAAGACCCAATCCATGTCGTCGCCAAGTGCAAAAAATACAACGACAAACGGATCAAATATCCCGACATTCAAAATGACATGGTCTTTCAAAATAAATTCAAAATTTTGGACAGAAGCCTTTTAGAGTCCTTATGCCGGTTCTTGAACGAATGCGATATTGATTTTTAAAAGTTAAATTAACTAGGGTAGTGTCAAGTATATGAATACGGGCTGTATAGGACTTCAAAGGAAGTCTTTAGCCAACAAAAAATTAAAAAAAAAAAAAAAAAAAAAAATACATAACTACAAGTCTTTCCGTCTCTTGAATGTTTTATTATTTATTTTTACTAGCAATCCTAAAAAGTAAAAACTTGAAAAATTTATATTTATAAATTATTCGTTCAGAAGTTTTTGTAAAGGTTTTTTTTTTAATTTCGATGGCTTACTGTAAGAATTATTGGGACTTACACAGTAGAGTTTTTTGGCACCACTTAGCCATCGAATGCCTCACGTATTCAGTCAGTCCTTACAATCCAAAATCCTTCGTAAAATCCTCAATGTTCCTTACTTTGTTATGAGTAACTAGATGTGACTTTGGACAGCATTTTTAATTTTTTAGGCTAATTATTTTGCAAATGAAATACATACATTAAAATAAGTGTTTTACTGCAAATAGCTTATTTAAGTACATTATTATAATAAACGTTTTTATTTTCCCATCTTTTGCCAGAACATAGAGATTTTGTGGGTTTGATACACGTAAACATGCCACACCGAGCTGCCCATGGGAAAAACATTTTTTTTTCTAAATGAACATCTTTAACTTTAAGCGTCTATCCTTGAGCTTTGTTTATTGTTATTAAAAATGCTATTTTCAGGGTAAACTGTACACTTTTAAACTGAAAAGGCAAATCCGTCGGAATTATCGGAATACCGGGAATCAAAACATTTTCTCCTTTTGCCATTCCATTCATGATTGTAGCTTTTATAATGTTGTGTCCCAGATGTGTAATTTGTATCCGTGTACCATTCATAGCCTTGGCGCGTCAAGATTTTGCATTAATAGGACTGGAACACCACGTTACTCTTCGTTGGCATACAATCTTTTTAGAATTGCAGCTGCATATTGCTCTGCTTGAGAATCATTGTGAAGTTTAATTCGCATATTTGTAATGAGAAAAAACTTGTTTACCTATAATACAGATACTTTCAAAAAGGGATTTAATACATCTGCGGGCGTACCTCTAGTAATAACCGGGAGAGTCTGCCTAAAGTCACCAGCTAAAAGTACCACCACCCCTCCCATGATACCCTGGTTGCCTTTGATATCTTTCATTGTGCGATCTAGTGCTTCGATTGCTCTTTTAAGGGATATCGTACATTTATTACGGACCAACAGCTTACACTGCTGTAACACTCCTCCACGCTCACTGCTTTTGCTAATGTTACATTCTGGTACTCCCTCAAGAGCTAAATTCAATGTTAATTTTAGAACTGAGTGCGCTGATCGTGTCCCACTAAGTAGCGTAGCAGCTATTCCAGAGGAAGCTACTGGAACAGCAACTCTTTTATAACTCTTATAGTAAATTTAAAAGATAGGTTTTTACAGTGCCTCCTGGAGCATCCAAAAAGAACAAGCTCCTTCGCCACTGCCAACGTTTTGAATAACTGTGTCAAAAACTAATCTGGTTCACTGTTAGCGCATGAATATGAGACTAACCTAGTCTCGAAACGTCGCCTAAAGAATTTGAAATAAACTGACTGAAACTCAAGAACCAAAACCTAATATATATATATGTATGTATATATATATATATATATATATATATATATATATATATATATATATATATATATTACATATAATATTAGTATACTTGTGTATGTGTATATATATATATATATATATATATATAGTGATATTAATAATATTCTTTACAAATATAAACGCTAAGTTTTGTACCTGTTTAAACACTTTTCAGGAAACTATTGAATTATTTTCACTGAAACACTATTTTATTTTCACCAAACTAATAAAATAAATTAGAATATGAATAAAATAATTAACACACACTATTCTTGTAACACTCATCACTTAGCACTCACACTATTCCAAAATTATTTCACAAATTTGGAATTTTAAAATAAGTAATTTAACAGAGCACCTTCACCATCCGCGATATCCGGCAGACTAATGTGCGATGTTTTTGAAACAGAGATGGTACAAATATGACAGCCAATCAGAATTGAGTATTCTCTATAACTCTATTATCCGTTCAAAACAAATTGCCTACTTCCTTTCTAATATTCAGTCAGTTTTGTCCTTTTCTCAACTCTACATCACAGGTTTATAAAATCATCATAAAATATGTCTTCTCTGAAATAATTACTTTTGGTATGTATCTTTATTCATAAAATATATATAAATATAGAATATATATTTAAATTAATTATGAATGATGAATTTACTGTATTTTCCAAATCTACTACATATGTTATAGTAACATAACACAATGAAACCATTAAGGTAATTAAATATTTTAATTATAACTTATATTATTTTTTAATTTTCAGATATAGCAAATTTTAAAGGTAAAAATATGACACTCGTACTTAAACTGAATTGAAGATATAGAAGTAAAACTGATACTAACATATTATTATTATAAACTATTTAGAAATTTATTACCAATGGTAAGTTTAAAAAAAAATTCTTTGGATTTTAAATAATTTGAGCTATGTACCTAGATTTCCTAGATTTCATTATGAGTAGTATATATTTCTAATTATTTTACATTTTATTATTATATAATTATAGTTTTGTTCTTTTGTAACAACGATTTTATTTTTAGTGCGAGCCATGATTTAGTGACTTGATGTTAAACGAAAAGCTGTACCACTTCAAGAGATCAGGAATCGTGGGTTCAATGCAGTAACGGTTTTGCAGGGAAGTGAATATGTTTTGCGAATGTAAGGTGTTTATTTCATGAATGTGTTTATTTATTAAGTATAAATTATTTAGTGGCAAGCAATTTTACTTTTAAAAGTATTAATGATTGATTCACCAAAATCAACACACACAAATATACAATTATATCTATATATTAAAATGTTAACATGGTGTATCCATTAGCTAATTAATTTTTTTATTATTTCTTTTTCTTCTCATTTATTTTTGGAAATATTAAAACTATTTCCTAGTTAATAATTCCATAAAGATTTCATTATAGGAGTAATATTTAAAATATTAAATGCTTTCGATATTTAGAAATATTTATTAAACATAAATCAATTCATTATGACGATTTTTTCCATCTTGTTTAATAGCTGACATACGAAACGCAATATTAATCAAATGTAATGTGCTTATTTAAGCATGGTGTGAATCTCTTAATAAACGGTCTCTACAAGGGGGTTACTGGGGGGGGGGAGAAAGAAGAATACATACAATTTAATTTCAGGGATACTCGAAAAAGTTTTCAGAATTATGTATTTTTAATTATGATGGAATTTCTCTGGCTTTAGTGGCATGGGATAAATTGATTGCCACAAAGAGTAGTCAATTCAACTTTTTTTACTTTTTTTTTTTTTTTTACAATTTTACATCAGTGCCTTGCGTGTAAAAATAAAAAAAGAGATCTATGACTATCTTACTGCAACAGTAACTCCTTTCTGATTTGGGCTAATAATAAATTTGAAAGATAGGTTCAAAGCTTCAGATCAATTACAAAAGGCTTATTTATGTGACTGTTATAAGACCTATATGGAGTTACGGAATTGAACTATGGGGCTCCACCAAACCATCAAATTCCTCTCGTATTCAATCCTTCTAATCCAAAATCCTAAACGCTCCTTATTTTGTCACAAGTAAAATCATCCATAATGACCTTAACGTTCCATATGTTACCGATTTAGCCCATTCCAGATACCTATCATTCCGTAATAAACTCCAGGCCCATCCAAACCCTCTAGTTTCCATCCTTGTATCCAATTCCATCCCGGACAATCCTCCTAGGCGTCTGAAGAGAAGATGGCCTCGGGACCTTCTATAATAGAAATGTAATTAGAGTGCTGCCAATGGGTAGTGCCTCACATGTCCTTTCATGTATTTATTTATTCATACAGCATTTGTACTAGATGGAATATTACAGTTGTACAATTCAATAAAATAATAAAAAAAAAGATAGGTTTTGCCAGTGTCTCCTGGATCATCCGAAAAGAACAAACCTTCTTCACCGCTGGCAACTTTTTGAATAACTGTGTCAAAACTAATTTTTGTTCTGTTGCAATTTAAAAGTGGAAGGGCTTCTGTTATTAGTTGCATTAAAGAAACAGCTTCGCAATCTAGTTCTCGCATTAAATCACTTCTAACTTTTACAATTATTTGTGGTCTGCTCATTACAAAATCCGATCATTTTTTCCAATAATAGTAATCACTTGGTCTTCAAGGTTCGTTGCAAATTAAATCATTGTATGAACAATTCGGATTCTGTGAGAAATATCACCCGCCATGCCATTTTTATAATTATCTCGCTAGGTTTGAAAGTCCACATGTCGCTTTTAATACATAGAATTATTGTAATATAGTTGTAAATATCAATAAATAAATAATAAAAAAAAAAAAAAAAATACATAGAAAATTCTTGATTATTGAGCTTTTTGAGATCTTTGAAAGAGGTTGACCCACGCTCATGGTGTAAAATCATTAAAACATATATTTATTATTAATTTCGCACTCCGCTCCACATATTTTCCTGACCTGACCTCTGGAAATTATCCATTGTATAATCTCCATATGTATCATAAAAATGTATCATAAAAATGATACCCAAACCTAAAAAAAAAACCAGAATACCCTTCCTCATACCGTCCTATCTCTCTTCTACCTTGCATGGGTAAAATCCTAGAAAAACTCATCCTCAAACGATTGTACCCCATCCTTTATGCAAATCATGTAATACCAGATCATCAGTTTGGATTCCGAGCATCCCACTCCACTATTCAGCAATGTCATCAATGTCAGCAATGTGGTGGATGTGGTCTCCTCTGCATTAGAACGTGGATCATATTGCTCGGGCGTCTTTCTTGACGTGGAACAGGCTTTCGACCGAGTCTGGCATCCGGGCTTGCTCTACAAACTCCGTAAATTCCTACCTCATACCTACTTTCTCATCCTTCAATCCTATCTCACAAATAGAACTTTCCAGGTAAACCATAATAATGTCCTTTCATCCCTCTTCTCCCAATCTGCTGGTGTTCCTCAAGGTAGTATCCTTGGCCCAATCCTTTATACAGTTTATACAGCTGACATCCCAACTCATCCTAACACTATCCTTACCACGTATGCTGATGATACATGTGTATTATCAGTCAACACCAACCCAGTTATTGCATCCCAAAGGCTCCAATCCCATATCACTGATCTTGAAGAATGGTGTCAAAACTGGAGAATTAAAATAAATTCTCAAAAATCCCATCAAATCACTTTTACCTTACGTCGTAAACCAATGACTTCCTGCCCTTCAGTATCCTTTCATAATACCCCACTGGTGCAGGTAGAACAGATCCGATACTTAGGGTTGCACCACGACAAACGATTAACCTGGAATCCTCATACTAGACTGAAAAGACAAGAAACTGCTCGACGTTTCAGGCTATTTCAACACTTACTAGACAAACGCTCTAACCTCCCGATTAACTACAAAAGACTCATCTACATGACCATCATAAGACCTATTTGGACTTACGGAGTAGTGCTTTGGGTCTCCACTAAGCCATCGAATTCCTGTCGTATCCAATCCCTACAGTCCAAAATCCTTCGTAAACTCCTCAACGCTCCTTATTTTGTTAAAAATACCGTCATCCATAACGACCTTAATGTCCCATTTGTTGCTGATTTGGCCCGAACGCGGTATCTTTCCTTTCATAACAAACTTCATTCCCACTCAAACCCTCTAGTTTCAAACCTAGCTTCCTCTTCAATTCCCGATAATCCTCCGAGGCGTCTGAAAAGAAGATGGCCACGTGACCTTCTTAGTTGAACTAGTGATTTGAGTACTACCAGTGGGTAGTTTCTCAACTTGCCATTACTCATGTCATTTTGTATCACATATCCTATTTACTGGATGTATTTTTTTTTTATACAGTTGTAAATATCAATAAATAAATTTAAAAAAAAAATTATTAATTTCAAATTAAATCAATTATATAAAATCGTCCCCTATTTCAACCCCTTACAACCCTTTTTCGCATTAAAAAGTAGCCTAGTATCAGGCTCTAGACTATCTCTGTACCAAATTTCATTTAAATCGGTTCAGTAGTTTAGGAGTGAAAGCGTAACATACAGACAGAGTTACTTGCGCATTTATAATATTAGTATTGAAGTTATCCATGGTGACCTCATGGATATAACAGAACATAATATATACCGACTCCTGTAGAACAGCTCCGGTACTTAGGACTACACCTTCACAAACGTTAAACTTTAAATAGTCAAACTTGACTAAAAAGACAGGAAACTGATGGCCATTCCAGGCTACTTTAATACTTACTAGACAAACGCTGGAAGCTCTCAATTAATTACAAAAGATGTATACACATGACTAACTTAATCTTTCCTTTCTCTTTTGCCATGTTCTCTTGGTCCATTCCCGCCGTTCAGTTTTATCTTTGTCTCATCTAGTCCCATATATTCCTTTTTCTCTTCCACAATGCCTCTGGGTGTTTCCTACAGATAAGCAGGTACTTGTGTATTATATGCACCTCTAGAAAAAGCCAATCAGTTACGTTTTATAACAGTTACATTTTTAACAGTTACCTTGGATAACCTTCTTAAATATTTTTATTGGGTTTAGGATTTGCATAACATAACATGGAATGTTAATACATTAGTGGAAAAATTCCAACTAAAAACCTTAAGTCTCTAAACTAAAACAGGAAATTAAAAATACCTGTCCAATATTTCGCCTATTCAGGCACCCTCAGGGCAGAAAGAGAATAATAGCAAACCAAAAGATGAATAATGGACCCAAAAAACACATCCCACCACCTCCAAGGTTCAAATGCAACTACTGAATCATAGGGAAGGTTACTAGATTCCCAGCTAAGGTTAGATAAAAACAGCTGATAAATACACCAGATTTGAAACATCAATATACATTCACCAAACCCCAAAAAACCCAATAGGAAAACAAAATAAAATAAATAATAGTAACAAACAACACAAGAACAGAAGACGAATAACTATATGAAAAAATGAAAGTAAAAGTGAAAGAAAAAAAGAGAATTTATAAAAAACCAGTGGACTTATGGTTATTATAATTCAATTATAACTTATAATTGAATAATGGCATTATTCATCTTTTG
This sequence comes from Troilus luridus, assembly GCA_964056705.1. Lineage (NCBI taxonomy): Eukaryota > Metazoa > Arthropoda > Insecta > Hemiptera > Pentatomidae > Troilus > Troilus luridus. The sequence continues at coordinate 4,504,936 of OZ057413.1, forward strand.
GTTTGCTATTATTCTCTTTCTGCCCTGAGGATGCCTGAATAGGCGAAATATTGGACAGGTATTTTTAATTTCCTATTTTAGTTTAGAGACTTAAGGTTTTTAGTTGGAATTTTTCCACTAATGTATTATCATTTATTTGATGTCCCTGTTGACCGTCCCCTTTTTCAATATAACATGCAATATAATAATAATGGAAATGAATAATGAGAACTAATAATAATATAATTGAATATATAACATATATAACAAAATAATAAAATATATAATATAAATACATATAATAATAATAGAAATAAATAATGGAATACATCAACAATTTAAAATAAAAACCATCCCTAATCACCCCTAACCACCAAAGAAATAGCAAATCAGCAACAAACAAAAATTAGGATACAACAACAACTCTAGAACACAGGAAGAAACAGAGACGAATGAATCTAAACAATGTAACTGTAACTGTTATAAAATGTAACTGCTTGCGCATGCGTACAACATTGTTCTTTTCTGGTGTTGCATCTAATACAAAAGTACTGATAAGCCTAGTCCTTCAACAGGTCTTCCTTCCTCCAATTTTCTTCCATATACTATTTGGGGTTCCTTGAGTCCGGCATTCACTTAAGATTTTTTTTTTCTTTTACTGTGACTGTACCTAGCTAATAGTTGCGCTACGTATGCAGTTTCGTTTGGTCTTACCGACAGTTCTTCTGAGGAAGATCACTTCAGCCACGATTACTCTTGAGAAGTGTTTTTTTTTAGAACACTGTCCAGTGTTCTAATCCATACAATTGCATAGGTAAATATGTAGTTTTGAAGATCACTAATTTGGATTTTCTACTTATCTACTTATCTCCTCCCTCACTTTTATTGTACATCTGATTTGATAAAAAAAAAAAACTCTTACTTTTTTTTATTCTATTGAAAACTTCCGAAACTCTGCCCCAGTCCCCCATATAAGCATACCCAATATGGTGCTTTTATTTGGAAACAAAAAATATTTTGTTTAATTTGTTGCGGGTCACGATTTTTTTCTGTTTTAATGCACAAAAGACTAATATATATGTGTTTACACATTTCGCAAGTAGTCTCTAGGGGGTCGCTACCAGCGAAATAGAAATAAAAATTTTAATTTTTTTTATTTATTTAGTTATACAAATAGAAGCATGCACTCAAATTTTTAACCGTAAATAAAAAAATCATAACTTACGCTAAAAAGTGGCGTTTAGCATATCGATATTAGTGGTCTAGAACATTCAAATGAAAAGTCATTTTCTTCAACGGGTGAAGCAAAGGGCTCCCAAGTTCCACGTCTGAATTTGGGAACTGCCAACAGTCGATCCGGACCCTGTCCTGGCACTAAAATGGGTTAGCGATCCTATGCCTCGTGTTCTGTTATGTTTTTGGTTAATTATGAATTAATACAACTGATTTATATTTTGAGCTGAAAGTTATAATATAACTGGCACGAAGCTATCCCTAAAACCGTATCTAAAAAATAAACATTGATTCGCTTTTTAGGTGATAGCATATATCGCTGGTTGAAGCATTTATTTTTCTTTAAAGTCAATAAATACAGCATCCTAGTACACGGATATTGTTAGGAATCGACACACTTATTTTACTACTCCTAGTATAAAAACCTTTACCACTACAACCCGTGAACGGGTTCAGTACATGGTAGAGACTGTACTGTTTTGTGGGCAACGGTTCCGCAAGGAGGTGACTTGTCACGCTCAACCGCTAGATTCCCCCCCTTATTTTGGGTACCCTACTTTTATAATACTTGATCGAGGCTGGGTGAGTCCCAGGAGGGTCCTAGATCCTATATGATCCATCTACGGTCGCAAACAGACTAAATAAAAGCCGTCCCGCGCCGGGATTTGAACCTAGGATTTGACTTCTATATTTGAGTTTGCTTCTATTTGTCTGGGGGATTTGATATAAAAATTTACCATTTAAATAATTAATTATTAATATACATTAAATATATCCTAAAGTAGTTATTTGGTTAAAATTGTCCGGACAACAATTACAAATAAATATAATTAAACTCGTATTATTTGATATACACATTTGACCATGGAAGAAGGTTAACTTCCAGGACTTTATTGTAAAATTGATTTTAGATCCGTTTTGACCTCAAGTGATTTTTTTTTCTTTATGAATTTGTCGAAACGTATTTTTTAATCCTTCGTTAATGTTTTAACAAGATTTATCTGATTGGAATAAAGGTTTTTTTGTTAATTAGTGAATTATATGATTTCAAAAAGATAGTCCAGTATATACGAAAAAGCTTATAAAGAAAACTCGGATTATTGTGATTATAAATCTAATATAGTCAGCCACGATCGACTGAAGTGCCATTTTGAAAACCCTAACAAGTTCGAGAAGAGTAGGAATGGAGTAACGCGACTCAGCCATTTACTAATTCTCTCTGTCAGGGAACTTCTGAAATTCATGAGGAAGTAAGTCGACCTGAGCTTTCAGCGCGGTCCCAAGCCACATTCATTATACTTCGCGTCAAGTCAGTAGATGTGGAGAATTAAACTAATAGCAAAGTTAGGTACTTGTATGTTATCGTATCACCACTTTATAATTTATTGAATTTCATAATTATAAAACATATGTGAATTTGTAATTATCTGGTTTCTACACAGTGAGTTATATTTCTATGAAAATGAGGGTATATAAATCTACTTTTCTCCCCATATTAACATACTCTTCTTTTCTTGGGCGTTAACCACCAAACATAAAAGTAGGATCGAGGCTTCAGAAATGAGATTCCTTAAGAAGGTAGAGGAAAAAACAAGACCGAATTCGCTCATTAGATCAAGCCTCGGAGTGGACCCTGCAGAAAAAGTCAATGAAGATAACAGTCTTAGATGGTTTGGACGTGTTTTAAGAATGGAAAACAACAGCCTTGCCAAGGTGACATACGTGGCTAAGGTTGAAGAAAGAAGGTCCAAAGGAAGACACCCGACATACCTGGGAAGATGGTATTAAGGAGGCTTCAATGAAACAGAGAAGAGAAATGGTAGAGGATCTTACGGTGTGGTCCGGGTGTACATCTGTACTGAGGTTTATCTAAACCTCACACTGCATGAGCGGTAGAGAGGATGGACTATAATGATGATGAATTTTAGGAGTCCTTCCACTGCAATATCTGTTTGGAGGGATCTGCAATGAGGCAAATGAATGTTTCCTTGAATTTGTGAAGGATAGATCGGGAGCCACACTACTAGGAATAATAGAAAGAAGGATCTATCCTGGAAGTATTGAAGTGCCCCGACAGCTAGAATCTGTACATGCTGGGTAATGTACATAAAACTGTGAACCACAACAGTTACAATTTTGTTGACCCAAGAACCTTGGCAAATATGCTGGAGATTGGACGATTATGGAGATCTGCCCAGTCTACACACGAAGACGAAGAACAAACCGCACTTTTTTGATTTCCTATCTTGTTGAGTTTCTGTGACGTACACAACTCAAGGGTAAAGACCCATTTGCCAAAGTTTTATTAGATGTTAGAGATTTTTTGATTGATGTAAACAATTAAAATTAGTTTAATAAAAACATACGAGTATGTTTATTATGTATTTCGAATTAAATCAATCATATTGGTTAGGTGGTAACATAACATACAAGTACCCAAAGTTCTTACCACTTTTATTTAATTTGTTTTATTGGCAATAAATATTAAATTTTAGTATACTTTTATTCTACTGCATCCATGTTGTTTGCTGTATTTTGCCTTATATATTTTTTCCATTATTCTATAACCAGCATTTCCAGAATTGGTATCTGAACACATTTCGGTAGATCTGGTGATTATGTCGTTAATTCAAAGTTTGTCCTCAGTTGGCCTCTGACTTTGATAGAGTGCGGTTATACTGTGACGTGAAGAACTAAGTACATTTTACTAACTCTTCGTAACTATATTTTGTTTATTTTATTTATTTATTTTTCAATTATGTGTAATGGAACATAATTAATGATGAGGGACGATGAGGTAGGTGTTTCGCCATCCTTTTCTGAGACCGATGCTCCTAAACCAGATGACGAGTTTATGGACGATTCTACCTCCAAGAAACGTAATTTCGAAGGCTCTCCACTAAATCTATCCCCAGCTAAAAAAATTGGTAAATATTATCTAGAAATGCCACCTACAACTGTAAGTAACAAATTTCAATTATTAAAAGAAATCAATCTTGAAGATCGAAATAATCCTACTTCAAACACAAACACGGTTACTGATACCTGTAACAATACAGTTAAGCCTGTTACAGCGATAATTCCGCCAATTTATTTACATAATGCAAATAACTATCAAGCATTGTTAAAGGACCTAAATGCACTATGTTTAAACCCTTTCACTACAAAATTAGTCGGTAAAGACACTAAAATTATGCTTTCATCTATCGAAGATTTCCGGAGAGTAACTAAATATTATGATAGTGAAAAAATTGAATATCATACTTATTCAGTGGAAAAAAATAAAGCTCTTAATGTAGTTATTAGAAAAGTCCCATATTCTATAACAGAAGAAGAACTAAAAGCAGAATTAAAATCTAAACATTTAGATGTTCTACATGTTGCGCGAATTCTTAATAAGGAAAAAAAACCCACACCTCTCTGCTCCGTCTCGCTAGTTAATAATGAAAAGGCCAAAGATATTTTTAATATGACTAATCTTTTTTCAGCTATAATATCTGTAGAACCAAAACATAAAAATCAAGATATACCCATGTGTACTAACTGTCAAAGATATGGTCACACAAAAAATTACTGTCATTTAGAACCTAGGTGTATTAAATGTAAGGAAAACCACCATTTTTCTAAATGCCCGTTAAAATTCACAGACAAACCTTACTGTGTTAATTGTAACCAAGGGCATGCTGCCAATTATAAAGGTTGCTCCTATTATCAAAATATTAAAAAAAAAATAATTAACTCACCTCCAGTCGAAAATATGAATAACACTGAAACTGTTGATAACCGCAAGCCAGCCAGGAGAACTACACCAAATTTGAAATATTCTTCCGTCCTAACGCCTGATCAAAAAAATGTTCAAGAAACTAACATAGAAAGTAACAGCACTGAAAACGTTTTATCAAAAATCATGAACATTATTATAGAGGCGATAAAACCTTACTTTTCACAAATAATTAGCCAGTTAAGTTCCCTTGTTACCACGTTATTTACAAATGGGCCGTAAAGTAAACAACAATCTATCTAATGTTACTAATTCCTACAAGACCAGCTATTATCATTATTTTTATTTGCATTTTTGTCATCGTTTATCAAGACTACGCTCTCTACGCATTTATGGCTACTGAATTAAGAAAATTAATAATTTTAAACTGGAATGCTTATGGTATTTCCTCTCAAAAAACTGAATTCAAAATATTTCTAGAAACAAACTCTGTCGATATAGCATGCATTTCCGAAACTCATCTTTGCCGAACTGACAAATTTAACATACCTGGCTACAAAACTCTTCGGAACGACCGAGACAGTGCAACCGCCTCCGGCGGTGTGGCTCTCATAGTAAAAAACAACATCAGATTTTCAGAAAATGTTATTTGTGATGTGTCTAATATTGAAGCCATTTCAATTTGTTTAGATACATCTCCTGGTACCATTGTCACAGCTGTTTACAAGCCACCTAACAAAAACATCAGAGAAGAAGAAATTCTCGAGTTATTTAAACCAAATATACAAACAATAGTAATTGGTGATATGAATAGCAAACATATTTACTGGGGGTGCCGGAAAACGAATTCGAGCGGAAACAAATTGCTAGACATCTGCTCCAGGCAAAATATCCATATTATCGCTCCGAGTGAACCAACATTTTACAGAAGAGGTTGTTCACCCGATATCCTAGACTTAGTGTTAACTAAAAATATCAATCTACCGATAACAGTTCAAACATTATCCGCTCTTAACTCTGACCATATCCCCGTCTTAATTCATTTCAGCACCGAAATTCAACAAACTCCTACTCGAAACTCTCTTATTAAAGGAGTAATCGACTGGGATACCTATAAACACCTGATTTACCATAATGTTTGTCCCAAAAATCATTTCGCAAGCCCACAAGAAATCGATGAAAGCATAAACAAACTGCAGCAAACCATAGCTGAATGCTTAAAGCAGTCAACCACAAGAACATTTCGTACAAAAAGGATAACTCTCACAAGCAGTGTGCCTAGTTCCATTCTTCTTAAAATAAAGGAAAAAAATAAAACAAGGAGGAGATGGATGCAAACCAGGAATCCTCAAGACAAAAGTAAATGGAACTTTCTAAAACGCGCCGTAAAAAAGGAGTTAGAGGAATTCACGATATCCAAGTACAAAAACTATGTTTCCAACCTGGACCCAAGAGACCAATCATTATGGAAAGCTACAAAACGCCTTTTAAATAAAAAAGTAAATATCCCTAGTCTAGTAATTAACGGAGGGTATATCACCAGCGACTTGGATAAAGCCGAAGCCTTTGCCGATTATTTCCAGCTAACATTTTCAAATTCACAATCCGATAGAGTGCGGTCAGACGTTGAAATCGAAGAGTTTTTACGGTCACCTCTACCAACAGTACAACTGCCGGTGGAATTCACCACTCCTAAAGAAATCCAGTCACTAATTAGGAAGCTCAAAATTAGGAAAAGTCCCGGACACGACTTGATACCAGCAATTGCAATAAAAAAGTTACCCAGGAAAGCAGTTGCTCTGATAACAGCAATTTTCAACAGCTGTTTAAGGATAGGATATTTTCCTGATACTTGGAAGAGAGCAGAAATGGTGGTTATAAACAAACCTGGCAAAAATGCCAAAGAATTAAGCAGCTACCGCCCCATTAGTCTACTGCCAATCGTAGGAAAACTGTTCGAATCAGTTATTAAAATGCGCCTCTCTACTTATCTTCAATCTATAGACATTATCCCAAACTTTCAGTTTGGTTTTCAACTCAACCATTCTACATCACACCAATTATCAAGATTATCAGAGTTCATAGTCAACGGATTTGAAATGAAAAAACACACGCTAGTTGCATTCCTAGACTTTAAACAAGCATTTGATAAAGTTTGGCACACCGGTCTCCTCTACAAACTCAAAAAATCAAATACTCCAAAATTCCTTCACGACATCATATGCTCGTTTCTGAACAATCGATCATATACAGTTAAAATTAACAACACTAATTCAACCATTAGACCAATCAGTGGCGGTACCCCACAGGGCTCAGTTCTCTCTCCGATCCTCTTCAACTTTTATGTTCATGACATCACACAGTCTCCACTTACCTCCATAGCTATGTTCGCTGACGACACAGCAGTATTCTCGCAGAGTGATGACATAATAATAGCCAGGAACACACTCCAAAGTCATCTAAATGAGTTGCAACAATACTTTTTAAAATGGAAATTTGACCTCAACGTTCAAAAATGCTGCGCAAAAATTTTCACCCTTAGACGCCCTTCAGACCCACCTGAGCTAGTGCTCAATGGCAGCAACCTCCCGTGGAATAAAGAAGCTATAAAATATCTCGGAGTTTATTTAGATCGTCGCCTTACCTGGAACCAGCATATCAACACTAAATTAACACAGGCCTACGCAAGACTAGCTCTACTTTATCCGATAATTAATAGAAAATCCAGATTAAAACCAGAAACAGCCTTATTAATTTATAAAACCATAATTAGACCTCTACTAATGTACGGTTGTGAAGTGTGGGGTGCAGTGTCTACAACAAAGAAAAAAAAAAATGCAAACTTTTCAAAATAAAATCCTACGGATCGCAGTAAACGCGCCTTGGTTTGTACGAAACAGTCAACTTCACCGAGAGCTAAACCTAGAGTCGATTGATGAATTTATTAAAAAGCGTTACAGCAGATTTAAGACCGGATTACCAGCAGTCCAAGGAGCTGTAGCATTCAACATAGGCGAACCTATTTCATCCCCAAGACTAAAACCAAGACTCTTAAAAGATATTCTTATGTGATCTCAATAGACAACGTTTCTCACCAATCGTTTTAACAAAATGCAATATAATCATGTTTTCTTTTAGTTTTCCGTTTTATAGTATAGTTCTGTTTATTATTACTTTAATTTTATTTTTGTTTACTTATTTACATGCTTTATATTCAAACTACTATTATTCTTTTATATGAAAAAACGCTATTATATATTTACATCTTCTCTGTAAATAATCTGATAATGTACAGTTAGGGGTGTCTCCTGCATGAGACGAAACCCACACTTTCACTTAGTGTTAAATCTTAAAATTTCATTATTACAAAAACCATGTAAGGCTAGGAATAGCCGATCTGGAAATAAAGAGAATACAAAAAAAAAAATAAAGTTTGTCCTCAATGATTTGATTGTACTGAAGAAAGTGGAATCGGTCGTTCTCGTAGTTTTTGCTCGCAATGGAGCTATAGTATAAGTATTAACTTATATTATCATAGTTATTGTCATTTAACATCTGTAATATAGCTCATGGAATGGCTTAAAATGTAATCAATCACAAGTTTTGTTTTGTTTATGATTGGGTCCAAGATTTTTACGTCAAAAGAAAATCTTTTATAATTTATTTTTATTTATTGTTCTTTTGATGGTGATTATTTTAAAATATTTTTATTTTGAAGAGAAAAGATTTGTCCTGGCCGGGATTCGAACCCGGGTCGTCTGCATCTCTAGTGCAGTGCTCTATACCACTGAGCTACCAGGAGTCGTACCCACGCCAGACAAATCGATTTTTTTCACCGATCCTATATCGGTGAAAATCTTTTAGTTTTGATATTGTATGTAATAACAATAATATAATGCTGTATTATATAAAGCTCTTATTAATTTCCGAATGTTTTTTTCATAATTTAGGCGTAGAGATGCAAAACGGTATAAATCCATATTTAATCATTTTAATTTTTTTTTTCACAAATTTAGCGTCCTCTATGCGGTGGTACATGGTTCACCTTTCAAAACATACTAAAGCCAATCTAATTTTTCTAAAAATAATTGTCTCATATAAATAATCATTTCATAATAACCTGAATTGTGCATATGTTTGTTGTTCCTGAAAAAAAATCATATTTGGATTTATCCCCTTTTGGATCTCAACGCCTCAATTGATCCTTGAACCGCCTACAGTTATCATTCCATATCTTTCTAGGTTCCGTTAATGCTTGACATTGCTATTGTTTAAATGTAGGTCTTTGTCAGAGTGATACTGTATCGCTCAGTAAAACCATATTTGCTGTCTTAAGAACTAAGCTGCACAAAAATGAATAGTGATACCACCAATTATATTGCATTTACTCTGCCTAATTAATTTAATAAATATAATAAAGTGTCCAAAATAACTAATAATAATTTAAGTATAGATACCTCAAAGTCACATTCATTTAAAAAAAATTATTTAATCCTCATACTAGACTGAAAAGACAAGAAACCGCTCGACGTTTCAGGCTACTTCAACACTTACTAGACAAACGCTCTAAGCTCCCAATTAACTACAAAAGACTCATCTACATGACCATCATACGACCCATCTGGACTTACGGAGTAGAGCTTTGGGGCTCCACTAAGCCATCGAATTACTCTCGTATTCAATCCTTGCAATCCAAAATCCTCAACGCTCCTTATTTTGTTAAGAATAAAATCATCCGTAACGACCTTAATGTCCCATTTGTTGCTGATTTGGCCCGAACCCGCTATCTTTCCTTTCATAACAAACTTCATTCCCACTCAAACCCTCTAGTTTCAAACCTAGCTTCCTCTTCGATCCCCGATAATCCTCCGAGGCGTCTGAAAAGAAGATGGCCCCGTGACCTTAGTTGAACATGCGATTTGAGTACTACCAATGGGTAGTTTCTCTACTTGTCATTATATCATGTCATCATGTATCACTTAGCCTATTTACTTGTTGTATTATTGTAATATAGTTGTAAATATCAATAAATAAATAATAATAAAAAAATTTATTTAAATGAAAACTCTAGGGGATTATTTATCCTCCCTCTATGATCAAGATAATATTACATTAAAACCAAACTTTGATCCTTCAAAGACTAGATCTCTATTAAGTACTTTTGAATATTAAAAAAAAATTAAATATATCAAATAATGCCTCTACAAAGACTGCTTAATAATTTTTTTTTTAATTTCATTATATCCTTTAATTAAAATATGAAAATGGAAAATTTATTTTTGAATTATATTGAAATATCTATTAGTAGGTAAAAGGGTCAGGTTATTTTACTCTTATCTGATTTGTTTATAGAGCATGAGGCATCTTTTGTTCTAATTTTTTTTTAAATTTAAAATAATGGAAGAATATAATTTACAAATTTCTCCTGCCTATTTTCAATCCTTTAATTTATTCTCTAAGTTGTAACAAAGCTTCCAAAAATTTTCTTTCCAGTTTATATGAAATGCCTAGAATTTTGATATTATTTTTATTATAAAAAGCAATAATATTTATTAGAAACTATACTACATCAAATATGAATGCATTTATTAAATATGTAGTAATATAAATGCTAATATGTACTACAAAATTAGCAATTTCCCGACTAATTTTTGAGTAGTAGATATATTCAAAATAGAACTCTAAATTTTTATTGCGATATATTTATAACTCTTAATATATATTAATAATAAGAAGCGAGGGGATGGTTGACTGGAAGATAGACGTAAGGAAGAAAATAGTTGGGGGTGCAGTCAAATAAAAACACTAAATAAGTGGTTACTTATTTAATTTTGTGCCGACGTTTGGACCCACTTTGTGGGTCATCTTCAGGGCTATAGGAGCGGAGGCTGGAGCAAGAATCAATCAATCAAAGAAACGTCGGCACATAATTAAATAAGTAACCACTTATTTAGTGTTTTTATTTGTCTGCACTCCCAACTATTTTCTTCCTTATATTATTATTATTATTAACTTATTTCAACCAATCATTGATGAACTATATCTAGTTATTAATAGGTAGGCCTGGCCAGAACATAACAAAATCTTCACTTGACCTGCATGTAACTGGTTTAAGCTTTAAGTTTAAAATTCCTTTTTTCTCCCTGTGCATTAGAAAGTGAGCAAAAAAGTTAACTTTATTCCAAGATTCCCTATTATTCTCTAGATCCCCCCATTATTCCCTAGGGAATAAACCAATAATATGACAACCTAATTCGGCTAAATAATGTAGGATTTGTACTGAAAAAGTTCAGGGTTAGGTTGGTACACCTGTCACACCGGCCATTGAAATCAGCTCTTGTTTCAAAACACCAAAATTGATAAACAGAAGTTCATTTGTGTTCAGGTTGTGTAAATTATGGATCTACCACATATTGTACAAGAAGCAAATAATGTTATTTCAAATTTATTACCAGCTAAATCAAGTCAGATTTATAATAAAACGTACGATGACTTAAAAATAAAATGCTGAAAATTTAACAATTCAAAATTGTAATAATTGCACATTTAATTTCAGTTTTCGAATTTATTGTAAAACATAACATAATATAAAATATTATAGCGTATAGTTTGCCTTTTTACATCCCATCTGGAGATAAAATCTTGTATCTTGTGTCTCGGGACTAAATTGATCATTATTCCCAGCATTACTTTACTCCCTCGGCTTCGTGAGTAAAGATAATTATTCCCTCGCATTCGCTCGGGTACAAACTTACAGCTGAGGGAATAATGATCTTCTTTAGTCCCTAGGTCCATAAATAACTATTATACATTGAATTACTACTATCGAATTATTTATTAACGTCCTCAAGCTGGTTTTGGTATCAGTTCCGCAGGTTGTCGCTTCGAGTCAAGTCACTAGTTTTAACATTCCATTCGTTTCCCTTTTAATTTTCTCGAAAACAAAAATAATTATGAGTTTTATTATGACAAAAATAGTTTAATTATGGGTAATATTTCGGTAATAAAATGTAATTAAGAAATTAACGTTTCAACAAACATTTTGAAGTTTAGATGATGATAAAAACCTAAACGCTGTGCTTAATTTGTCCTATTGAGCCATAATTAGGATAAGGTTGTTATGCTAACCACTACACCACACAGGTAACTTAAACTTAAATTTACTCTGTTGATAGAATTTAAATTTCAGTCGCCATAATTGTACATTATAAAGTGATATTGTAAAGAAATCAGTAAATAAGTAAGAACAGGTTGTTTTCATGAGAGGATTTCGCTCAGATTTAGCAGAAGTTTCTGAAGTTATATGAAAGCTGTTATATGAAAAACTATTAAATTGAAATCTGATGGCGCCTCAACAAGAATTTATCATCATTAAAAGTTAGCTTTCCTTATATTAAATTTCTGCGGTTGGGGTGGGGGCTCAGAAGGGGGGGGGGTAGGGGGGTCAGAAGGGGGGTTCTTTTAGCTTCTGTCGTGCTTTATAATTCTTTTGAAAATGAAACATTTTTGTTTAAAGCCTTATATAACTTTTAATTAATATATGCATATCCCTTTAGCATATACATATGTTATCTCTTATATTTATGTAATAATTTAATCATATTTGAAGGACAGAATTCCTTTGGTTGGAACTCTTTTCTGTATCTTTACATATTATAAATCAAAGTCCGCCGCGTCTGTCCGTCCGCTCGCTGTAAACTCAATATCTACTGCCACGGATTTTCAATCGGTTTTCACCAATAGGCGGAGTGATTCATGAGAAAGATTTTGGTATATAATCCGTCAAGGTTTTGTGTAAATTAGTTGGAATATAACGATAATTGTTGGATTTGTAGGAAAAGCCTCTGGGGGGGGGGGGTCATCTTTTTTTTTTTTTTTATTCTCTTTATTTCCAGATCGGCTATTCCTAGCCTTACATGGTTTTTTTAATAATGAAATTTTAAGATTTAACACTTAGTGAAAGTGTGGGTTTCGTCTCATGCAAGAGACACCCCTAACTGTACATTATCAGATTATATACAGAGAAATGTAAATATATAATAGCGTTTTTTCATATAAAAGAATAATAGTAGTTTGAATATAAAACATGTAAATAAGTAAACAAAATTAAAATTAATGTAATAATAAACAGAACTATAGTACTATAAAACGGAAAACTGAAAGAAAACAGGATTATACTACATTTTGTTAAAACGATTGGTGAGAAACGTTATCTATTGAGATCACATCAGAATATCTTTCAAGAGTCTTGGTTTTAGTCTTGGGGATGAAATAGGTTCGCCTATGTTGAATGCTACAGCTCCGGGGGGGTCATCGATGACGAATATCCCTAGCCTAACAATGCATGGTGAAATATTCCTCTTTGATAGATCTACAAATTGTCCGTAATGTCATATATCTATTTTTTAAGGATAGCTTACTATACCTGTTTATTTTCTAAAAATTGATAACGTAGAATGCGCTATTTGGAAAGCTAAATGTTCTTTTTCTTTTGTATTCCTACTTTTCTTTTTGGCATGGTTTCTTGTCTTCTTTTCTTTTCCTTTGTATTTTTGGAAGTTTAGTGTACAGTAGACCCTCTATAATCCGGCACTGCGCCAGTCCGACACTCCAGTAATCCGGCGTATTTTTACGGGCGTGTTGGGGGGTTTCAAGTTGAGACATGTTACTGAAACTATTGTTAACAAACAACTAGCGATCACTCAGTTGCCTCGCCGTCTCGTGGTTTGTTGATGTAAATATTAAAAAATGTTGTTGATGAGCAATATAGGTAAACGCTTCACATCAAACCTTAAAATGGTTGATCCTTCCGAGTTAAGCTTGAGAGACGGGTTTGCATCGGTTCGTTTGTTACGCATTCTTACCACTTAGTCAATCATTGTTTCTTAACAGTGAAATTATGTTTCATATGAAATGTCCATTTTTATTATTTATATAATTCAAAGTTGACTTCTGATGTTCATAGATTGCAATTATCTGGTATTAATCCTCTGCCGTTTGATAATAAGATGAAACCATCACCTACTTATCGAAGCACAGCGATATTGACATTCTGCAACAAAAACTTATCAAAAAATATTCTGCATTCTTTCATCTACAATATTAATTTCAATAACAATTTCTCTAACAATACATGACATACGTAAGAACCGGGACAAAATTAAGTCTTTCTGTGAAAGCAGTGACAATTGTAAAAGTGTCCGGAAAACTTTGAAAAAGGGCGATTTCCCTCAGGTTGAGGATAGCCTATATGCTTGGTCCATTCAAGAAAGGAATAGGCACACACCCATATCAGGGAAATTCTTAAAGAAAAAGCAAAGATATTTTACGAAAAAGTAATAGAGAAAGACGATTTTAAGGCTACTGAAGTATGGCTTGAAAAATTCAAAAAACGGTTTGGAATTGCTAAGTATGGCAGGTGAATAACTTCCTTGTGATGTTGCGGCAGTGGACCCATACAAAGAAAAGTTCAAAGAAATCATTAATGAACTAGCCCTAACTCCTGAGCAGGTCTATAATGCCGATGAAACTGGTTTGCTTTACCGGCTTTTAAACATTAGTTTGGAATTGTACAAGTCCTATATAACACCTAGTTTGTGCATTTAAATGTTTTTATTAAAGAGCTTCCAGTAATCCGGCGTTTTCACTAATCCGGCAGTACCCTGGTCCGATATATAGTGAGAGTACTGTATTATTCTAAATTCAATAAAATTCTGTTTTATCAGCTGTTTTTATTTTACCTTTTCCACCTGTTGTCATATAATCTAACTTATGTTTCAGTAATTGCATTCGGGCTTTGGTAGTGGCGGAATGTTTCATCTTATCGTATTAGTATCTATAAAATATTTTTTAACAATAAGAAATTAATATGTAACCGACTGTTATTATATTTTAAATACTTTATCCTCATACTATACGGTTCCATGTGGTTTGATTTCTGTTTCCTCTTCGTAAAGGATTATCGATCCCGAAATATACCGCGTGACTGCTGGATGATGGATATTTGAACGATTCCTATAATTTAGACAATTCCTGCTGATGGCTTCCTGGTAAGGTTAAATGTCAATGACCTTTGTAGGACTTTCCCAAGTCGGGGAAATATTTTTTTAATTATGTTTATAAATTTTCTGAACAGCTAGCGATTTTTGCTAATAGCTTATGGTTTAGTATCGTGAAATTTGAAATATAGAATTTTATTTGTTCATTTAGGTATAATAATTCAATAACACATAATTTTGTAATATATTTTTTTGTCTCGAATAATTATTAGTGTGGCGGTATAGAATGGAGGTTAAAAAAGTAATGCCTAATTATTTATAAGAGAGGAAAGTTGAGTGGAAAAGATACTGATTTTGTTTATCATTTTTTAATTAAATCTATTAAAACTGACGTTACTTCTTCTACTTCACAATATACAAAAATGCCTAAAACTGAAAAAATTGGAATAGAAAAAAAATAATATATAAAAATTACAACAAAAGGTTTTTTTTCAATTTATTTATTGATATTTACAACTGTATAAAAAAAATACATCAAGTAAATGGAATAACCGATACATAATGACATGTGAAAACGACAAGTAGAGAAACTACCCACTGGTAGTACTCAAATCACAAGTTCAACTAAGAAGTAACGGGGCCATCTTCTTTTCAGACGCCTCGGAGGATTATCGGGAATTGAAGAGGAAGCTAGGTTTGAAACTAGAGGGTTTGAGTGGGAATGTAGTTTGTTATGAAAGGATAGATAGCGGGTTCGGGCCTAATCAGCAACAAATGGGACATTAAGGTCGTTATGGATGATTTTATTCTTAACAAAATAAGGAGCGTTGATTTTTCGAAGGATTTTGGATTGTAGGGATTGGATACGAGAGAAATTCGATGGCTTAGTGGAGCCCCAAAGCTCTACTCCGTAAGTCCAAATAGGTCGTATGATGGTCATGTAGATGAGTCTTTTGTAATTAATTGGGAGCTTAGAGCGTTTGTCTAGTAAGTGTTGAAGTAGCCTGAAACGTCGAGCGGTTTCTTGTCTTTTCAGTCTCGTATGAGGATTCCAGGTTAATCGTTTGTCAAGATGCAACCCTAAGTATCGGATCTGTTCTACAGGCACTAGTGGGATATTAATAAAGGATACTGAAGGGCAGGAAGTCATTGGTTTACGACGCAAGGTAAAAGTGATTTGATGGGATTTTTGAGAATTTATTTTAATTCTCCAGTTCTGGCACCATTCTTCAAGATCAGTGATATGGGATTGGAGGCTTTGGGATACAATAACTGGACTGGTATTGACTGATAATACACATGTATCATCAGCATATGTGGTAAGGATAGTATTAGGATGAGTTGGGATGTCAGCTGTATAAACTGTATAAAGGATTGGGCCAAGGATACTACCTTGAGGAATTTCATATTCGAAAAAGAAATGAGGTAATAAATCACTCATTTGTGAATATACAAAAGAGTTCTTCGAGTTCAAGTAGAGAAACTACCCACTGGTAGTACTCAAATCACAAGTTCAACTAAGAAGTAACGGGGCCATCTTCTTTTCAGACGCCTCGGAGGATTATCGGGAATTGAAGAGGAAGCTAGGTTTGAAACTAGAGGGTTTGAGTGGGAATGTAGTTTGTTATGAAAGGATAGATAGCGGGTTCGGGCCTAATCAGCAACAAATGGGACATTAAGGTCGTTATGGATGATTTTATTCTTAACAAAATAAGGAGCGTTGATTTTTCGAAGGATTTTGGATTGTAGGGATTGGATACGAGAGAAATTCGATGGCTTAGTGGAGCCCCAAAGCTCTACTCCGTAAGTCCAAATAGGTCGTATGATGGTCATGTAGATGAGTCTTTTGTAATTAATTGGGAGCTTAGAGCGTTTGTCTAGTAAGTGTTGAAGTAGCCTGAAACGTCGAGCGGTTTCTTGTCTTTTCAGTCTCGTATGAGGATTCCAGGTTAATCGTTTGTCAAGATGCAACCCTAAGTATCGGATCTGTTCTACAGGCACTAGTGGGATATTAATAAAGGATACTGAAGGGCAGGAAGTCATTGGTTTACGACGCAAGGTAAAAGTGATTTGATGGGATTTTTGAGAATTTATTTTAATTCTCCAGTTCTGGCACCATTCTTCAAGATCAGTGATATGGGATTGGAGGCTTTGGGATACAATAACTGGACTGGTATTGACTGATAATACACATGTATCATCAGCATATGTGGTAAGGATAGTATTAGGATGAGTTGGGATGTCAGCTGTATAAACTGTATAAAGGATTGGGCCAAGGATACTACCTTGAGGAATTTCATATTCGAAAAAGAAATGAGGTAATAAATCACTCATTTGTGAATATACAAAAGAGTTCTTCGAGTTTTTTTTGGTTTCAATTCCGCAGGTTGTCGCTTCGAGTCAATAGTTACTTTATACAGTCAGTATTAAATTATTTTTTATTTACGAGAATGTATAAAATTTTTGTAATTTATTTTATTTTATTTGTTACTCTTTTTTAAATTATTTTGTTTAAAAAAAATATTTTCGGTATCGATTCCGCAGGTTGTCGCTTCGAGTTAAGTCACAAGTTTTAAAGTTTCATTCGTTCTCCTTTTAATTTTCTTAAAAATAAAAATAATTATAAGTAATAATATATAGGCCGTAATTATGAGAAATATGTACATTTCGGTATCTCTTTCATCAACAAATGAACGAAATTTCAAAAACATTCCGATATATCGATAATAATATATCCTGAAAAGTATGTGTAAATCGGACCTGTAACTGATATACAGTCATTAATAGTTACTTTGGTACTTGTGTGTTAACGCCACCGCAGTTATTTTCCCCTACTTGTTCGTATGGGCGAGCGGTTACATTTTGTAACCGTTATATTTCTAACACCTGATTTCTTCTATGTTCGTTCTTGTTTGCTGATTTGTTCTAGACTCATTGTTGTTATTATTTTATTTATTTATTAAATTGTTATTTGATTTGTTGTTATTATTTCGGTAATTTTTGTGCCAAGAAAATGAGTCTTTGGGATTTGACAAAAACAGAAGAAGCAATTGTATTTTTCCAGTAGCGAAATATTTTACCAATTTTCCACCGAAACCCGATTAACCACTTCCTTTTTTAATAAATTATTTGGATTTTTCTTTATTTTCATATTTCATTATTTAGATTGTTCGTGATATATCCCATTAATTATTTCTATATTATCCATTATTTTAATTGTTCATGATATATTCCATTTGTAAATAAATTATTTTGATTTGTAATTGTTGATGATTATTTAAAACATTTAAAATTCTAACCCCAATAAATTTTTTTTTTTTAATTTATTTATTGATATTTACAACTGTATAAAAAAAAATACATCCAGTAAATACGCTATGTGATACAAAATGACATGAGTAATGGCAAGTTGAGAAACTACCCACTGATAGTACTCAAATCACTAGTTCAACTAAGAAGGTCACGTGGCCATCTTCTCAGACGCCTCGGAGGATTATCGGGAATTGAAGAGGAAGCTAGGTTTCAAACTAGAGGGTTTGAGTGGAAATGAAGTTTGTTATGAAAGGATAGATACCGGGATCGGGCCAGATCAGCAACAAATGGGACATTAAGGTCGTTATGGATGACGGTATTTTTAACAAAATAAGGAGCGTTGAGGATTTTACGATGGATTTTGGACTGTAGGGATTGGATACGAGAGGAATTCGATGGCTTAGTGGAGCCCCAAAGCTCTACTCCGTAAGTCCAAATAGGTCTTATGATGGTCATGTAGATGAGTCTTTTGTAGTTAATTGGGAGGGTAGAGCGTTTGTCTAGTAAGTGTTGAAGTAGCCTGAAACGTCGAGCAGTTTCTTGTCTTTTCAGTCTAGTATGAGGATTCCAGGTTAATCGTTTGTCGAGGTGCAACCCTAAGTATCGGATCTGTTCTACCTGCACCAGTGGGATATTAGTAAAGAATACTGAAGGGCAGGAAGTCATTGGTTTACGACGTAAGGTAAAAGTGATTTGATGGGATTTTTGAGAATTTATTTTAATTCTCCAGTTCTGGCACCATTCTTCAAGATCAGTAATATGGGATTGGAGCCTTTGGGATGCAATAACTGGATTGGTGTTGACTGATAATACACATGTATCATCAGCATATGTGGTAAGGATAGTGTTAGGATGAGTTGGGAGATCAGCTGTATAAACTGTATAAAGGATTGGGCCAAGGATACTACCTTGAGGAACACCAGCAGATTGGGAGAAGAGGGATGAAAGGACATTATTATGGTTTACCTGGAAAGTTCTATTTGTGAGATAGGATTGAAGGATGAGAAAGTAGGTATGAGGTAGGAATTTACGGAGTTTGTAGAGCAAGCTCGGATGCCAGACTCGGTCGAAAGCCTGTTCCACGTCAAGAAAGACGCCCGAGCAATATGATCCACGTTCTAATGCAGAGGAGACCACATCCACCACACGATGGCATTGCTGAACAGTGGAGTGGGATGCTCGGAATCCAAACTGGTGATCTGGTATTACATGATTTGCATCAAGGATGGGGTACAATCTTTTGAGGATGAGTTTTTCTAGGATTTTACCCATGCACGGTAGAAGAGAGATAGGACGGTAAGAGGAAGGGTATTCTGGTTTTTTTTTTAGGTTTGGGTATCATTTTAACAATGGATAATTTCCAAGGGTCAGGAAAACCCCAATAAATAGATTTAAAAAAAAAACAACATGCAAGATAAATGTTTTAGAAATATAACCGCTCGCGTATGCGAACAAGTAGGGAAAAATAACTGCGATGGCGTTAACACACATGTACCAATTATTGTATTTGATAACCGAAGAAATTAGAACAGTTTCACCTTGGAAGTAGAAATGAAGTATTAGTTCACGTTTAAAATAATTAATATTTCTTGTTTAATAAATCAATTGTTGGTAGTCACTAGATATAAATATTATATTATATATTTTTTTATATTATAGAAAAATATTTTATATTCTATAGAGAATATTAAAAGGGAATAAACATGTATATAGCTCAAGACGAAGCGAAGTAATACCATTCAAAGTTTTTATTTTTATTATTTAAATAATATATTTGGTATGATTTACTTTATATTTATCATTTTATATTATGTATTACCAAACCTAATATTTTGACTTCTAGCATTCGATTAACCCTATTACTCATTGAATTTATTATTAATTAAAAAACAGGGCTATGGTTCAAACTCTCACTCTCTCTCTCTCTCTCTCTCTCTCTTTTATATATATATATATATATATAGGGAGAGGAGTGGCTCAGTGGTAGAGTACTGAGCTGCCATGCCGGAAATCCTGGTTCAAATCCCGCTGCAGGCCATGATTTTTATTTAGTCTGTTTGCAGCGGGAGATGGATCATATAGGATCTAGGACCCTCCTGGGGCACACCCAGCCTCTATAAAATATTATAAAAATAGGGTACCCAAAATAAGGGGGAAAAATCTGGCGGTTGAGCGTGACCTAGGACAAGTCACCTCCTTGCAGAACCGTTGTCCATGAAACAGTACAGTCTCTACCTTGTACTGAACCCCAGACCCTTCATGGGTTGTAGTGGTACAGGAAAAAAAAATATATATATATATGTGTCTTCACTGAATATAATTGAATAAGGGGATAAGATTACCTGAGGGACCTTTGTAGCTGATTCAAGGAACATAATTGTTAATAATTCATGAGCTACCTAAATGGTAGCTTTTACTGCTCCTGGATTTGAATTTAACAAGAGCATTCATTAGCTTCCTGCCTCAAGTCTCACTTACGGCCCGTTACGTGGTTTTTTTATAGCCACACAACGTTTTATGTCCTTAGTACAGAAGACAAAAAATCTTACATCGTAGCTGAACTATTCATTTGTTTAGCTCCAATGATAAAATAGTATTATTAGTAATATAGTGGTGTTATTGTTAAGAAAAAAACCAGTCTAATGTAAAAATATAATTTTAGCGAGGAGATAGTTGACTGGAAGATCTGAGTAAGGAAGGAAATAGTTGGGGGTGCAGTAAAATTAAAAACTAAATAACTGGGTAGTTATTTTTTATTTTGTGCCTACGTTTCGACCTACAAAGTAGGTTGATATAATTTTTATTTCATGACTATTTCGAATTTAATTCATTTTTTGTAATCGAGATATTGTGAAAGAAGGGACTCCTAATAATAATTCGCTAAACTTCTATCCGAGCGAATTTGTCGGTTGTGAATTCAATAAAAAAACAGGTAGTTTTGATTGGGTGGAAATTTCTCCAAATACATAGAATTGAAGCTATAAAAGGAAAGAAAAGAACTTATTCAAGTCATACAAATGAAAACATCAAAAAATGAGTAAATGATAAATATATAATGTAAAAATAGAAATATATAATGACAAAAATATTAATGTGCACAACTAAACTTTTGAAAATACAAGAAAAGTTATTAACAAATTAAAGCAAGAATATATGAAAGATAAAATGCACTAAGCTAGTATTTACAGTTAATTATTTACATAAAAATTAAATGAACTTGTTTACTAAAAGGTATGAATCTTTAAACAAAAAATATTAATGCTCTGTGAATAAGAAACTGAGAAATGAACTGAGTTCTTGATGGCGATTAGTTGATGCTTCGAAATGTTTATGAGTAGAAAATAAATAAATGTCTCTCATCGGCTAGTCCAAAATTAGATGAAAATAGCGAGAGATTTTACTGGTGAGATTTGACAAAATTCATGAGGAAAAAGATAGAGTGGCGATAAAATCAAATGTTGAGTAGCAAGCAACCGTTTCACATGACGTCTGTGTTGAAAATGATCTTGTTTTGTTTTTTCAAACATCACACTTAATATTAAAACATATGTTTTGAAAATGACTCTCTGAATTATTTTTTTCCTCTTAATAAATTAGATTATTTTCAGAATCTGGGTTTTAATGTAATAAAATATTCGTTTGGAAGTATAAAAAAAAAATGAAATAAATAAAAAATAGCTATTGATACCCGACAGATATCATTTTAATTATTACTAAGAGTGCTGCCAATGGGTAGTGCCTCTACACGTCCTTTCATGCATTTATTTATTCGTACATCCCTTGTACTAGATGTATATATTACAGTTGTACAATTCAATAAAATAATTTAAAAAAAAAAAAATTATTACTACTGTTAGTTACTCAGCATCATCAGACATCATATTAGACACCAATCATTAAAAAATAGATTTAAACCTTAACAGAAAAAAGCCCTAGGTACAATTTAGCTATTAAAATCATGTTTCAAGCCATTGTAAAAAAATGATTTACTTAATTATCCATCTCATAAAAAGATGAGAATTGGTATTATTAAAAATTAAAAGAATAAAAAGTTAAATCTTTTTGTTACTCAACTCGAAGCTACAACCTGCGGAACTGGTACATTTTTATTATTACGTATTATGAAATTAAATTAATTAATTAAGTATTTTATTTTCTACTGTTATTTGATGATGTTTAAATTTTTTTTATTTCGAAGAGAAAAGATTTGTCAAGGCCGGGATTCGAACCGGAGCGGCACTTTTCCAACTAAGCTTTTTTTCCCCCGGCCAGGACGAATATTTTTCTTCAAAATAAAAAATATTTATTGTTTTATTAATTGTTATAATTTTTAAATATTTTTATTTTGAAGAGAAAAGATTTGTCCTTGCCGGGATTCGAACCCGGGCCTTCCGCATCTCTAGTGCGGCACTTTTCCAACTAAGCTTTCCCCCCGGCCAGGACAAATCTTTTCTATTCAAAATAAAAATATTTAAAAATTAAAACAATTAATAAAAAAATACAATAAATATTTTATATATAATAATGGATAATTATTAACCATCTTATTAAAAGATAAGAATTGTTTTTATTAAAAAATTAATATTTTTTGTTAATAATAATTGTTCTGCCATTGACCCACAAAACATCATAGTCTCCACCATGTACTGAACCTAAGACCCTTCATGGGCTGTAGTTTTTTTTTTCTTCTATAAAATAGTTTTAAATACTCTCTACAAACGCCAAGAAATATTGTTTAAACAATGTTAGAAAAAATCGACAAATAGCAACAAATAAATCAAAATCATAACAATCTCTCTCTTAGTCTGGGGTAATAATTTAAGAAGATGTTGAAAATTAAAAATAATGTCTAAATTATTGAAATCTGTCTAAGGTATAGATCTTTACAAACTTTAAGAACTATGAAATATTTTGAAGAAACTTCCTTTCTAATTATCGCGAAATATTCACATGAACATAGAGTATACCCTATTTTTTTGTTTATAAAAAATTGTTGTACAGGATTTTTGGAGAGGAAAGGAATATCCATACTTCTTGATACTTATATTTTCACTTAAATATTGTTTCAACTCAGTGAAACTGTTAAGGAACTTATTACACTTTTACAATAACACGCAATAGTTTACAATATATATAAATAAATTTAAAAATATGTCCATATTCGATAACATTTTTTTTTTCTTTTAGTTCTAAAAATACAACTAAAATTATCTACACAACTCTGCAGTGCTTACACTGAACCTGCTGGTTTGAAAAAATGGAGTGTTCTGGTATTTCTTGTTGAAAAATAAATCGGTTAGTTTCTTGCTGGCTGGTTTGAGCGGCATCAATTCTATCTCCTCGTAATCGTTGTCTTCCTTTGGATCTTCGACTTTTGTGAATTGGATTATTTCCTGGAAAAAAAAATACATTAAAAATATATTATCCATAACATTATATGTTTAGGCATTGCTATGTCAGAAAAGCTTAAAGTCTCTGGAACTAACACATACAAATAGAGAGGTGTTCTTGATCAAAATAACTAGTTTTTTTTTATTACGCATAAGTAACCTGTTGCAAGAAGGAAATATTACTTATAATAAACATTATTATATGGTAGAATAATTACGTTCAACAAAAAAAAAAAACCTGTACCACTACAACCGTGAACGGGTCTGGGGTTCTGTACATGATAGAAACTGTACTGTTTCATGGACAACGGTTCCGCAAGGTGACGTTCTAGGTTACGCTCAACCACCAGATTCCACCTCTTATTTTGGGTACCCTATTTTTATAATATTCTATAGAGGCTGGGTGAGCCCCAGGAGGGTCCTAGATCCTATATGATCCATCTCCGGCTAATAGTCAAAGTAGCATTAAAATTCGATTCAATGAAAAGTCAAATTATAATATTGAATATTTATATTTTTTAAGATGGTGATAATTTTTAAATATTATAAACTAGCAACCCGACCCGGCTTTGCACGGGTAGTAAGACATATTATCCCTACATGTTTTTACATGGCAACTCAGTGCTCTACTACTGAGCCACTCCGCTCCCCTATTTAATTACATTGATACAGCTTCGATTATCCGAATTAATGTTTCCTAATTTGGTTCAGACAAACACCTTGGGTTACTAAGCCACGATATTGGACATAGAATAGTAGGTCGTTATGATATCCATTACACCACTCGTTTTCAATATAGATTAGAAGCATCGCCTGGAAGAGAAGCAGGCTGACTTTATATCAAGGAGGCAAATCCCAGATCTTACATTCAAATGAGATATATGATGCTAGGTTTCCTAAAGGAGGGGATATTATGGAACGAAAAGGTCTCTATAGAAACAAAAACAAAAATATTTTCAATACAATTCCTTCTTGCCACAACTCTATACGGGTCAGTTCAATTCATGAGAATGAATCAGACGCGTTGGCCTCTCCGAGTACTTAAATACCAACCTGAGAAGAGAAGAAGGCCTGGAAAGCAGTGGATTGAGTAGGTGAGGGAAGATATTACAGCTAAAGGTCTGGAAGAGGAGGACTGCATGTACAGGAGATATTGAGGGAAGGTATATTGAGGATCGGGATGTGATAAATATTGCAAAACCACGAAGAAGAAGAAAGGTATATTTGAGATATCGCGGTGTAGAGGAAACAATATTGTTAGAATTCCTGTATTTGAAAATGCTGTATACGATTCAATCTCTATCCAATAAAAATGGAACGTGTTACAGCGTTATATTTAAAACATACATAATTTGTTAATTTAACTTTTATGAGATTAATAATATAAACCTATATATTATTTTATATTACTTACATTGTAGTCGTTTTGGCGCGAAACATTTTCGTAGCTACAAATTGGCGGGGGTCCCATGATCAAAGCGAAATCTAATAGGTTGTCTATTTCTCCAATATAATCCTGTTGGTGTAGGGAGGCCAAAACTTCGAAACAACCGTCTAAAGCCTGCAAAAAAGAAGACAAATATATCTTTAATGATAATAGTTGACCTTGATGAAATATCTGGAGAAAATAGTCCGGGAGAGGTCAATAAATTTCTCTTAGAATTAGAGAAATTTTGGGTATTTTTCGTTTAATGCACAATTCGGTTATTAAAAAAAGTAACTGTTATTAAAAAGTAACACGTGATATAGTTACAACCTCCATATCAGTAGAACATATGACTACATTTCTTAGTTTCGTTTAAAACCTAATAATGGCTATGTTAAGGTTATACGAAGATTTTAAAGATTTGGACCGAACCATCGCATTCTTAGAAGAAAAAGGCCTCATCCATAAAGAAAAAATATGCCGGAATGGACATTCTATGAAGTTGCGCAAGAGAGATGGCGGTGTCACAATGCAAGTTGTCTTTTGGAAGTAGGACTCAGGGAAGGTACGTGGTTCAACGGTTCAAAATATCCTCTGAATAATGCAATTCTTTTTAGTTAGTCATGGACCAAGAAATATACAACAACGTTATTTTCTAAAGACGAATTGAGTATGTCTGCAGAAACAGTAACAAATTGGAAAAATTATTTGAGGGAGGTTTGTGCTGATTCGCTACTTAAAAATCCTATCAAAATAGGAGGATATGGTATGACCGTCGAAATTGACGAGTCTTGTTTTACAAGGAGGAAACATAATGTCGGACGAATATATCCCAACCAATGGGTTTTTGGTGGTATTTGCAGGGAGACGAAAAAATCTTTCATATATTCAGTGCCCAACAGGAACAAAGATACTTTAATAGCGTGCATTAAAGAATGTATTCTTCCAGGAAGTGTTATAATATCAGATTTATGGAAAGCTTATTCCACTATAGAAAGAATAGAAGGGTATGATTTTAAGCATTATACAGTCGACCATTCTGAAAATTTCGTTGATCCTTCAACTGGACGCACACACAGTCGATAGAATCGTTATGGGCCGCGGCCAAAATAAGAAATAAAATAGAAGCTGGAACTAGAAGAACAATGTTGGATTCATATCTCTGTGAATTTATGTGGAGACAAAGGAATATGGGGAAAGACCTTTTTGAGGTTATATTGGAAGATATCGCTTCATTTTGGAAATTAGAATAAACTTTATATTAATCACGTGTTACTTTTTAATAACAGTTACTTTTTTTAATAACCGAATTGTGCATTAAACGAAAAAGACCCGAAATTTTTATTAAGTAGCCAACGTTTCGCCCTACTTTGTAGGTCTTCTTCAGGGCTAAATATGCAAAATACAGACATTTGACAATTTTTATTTTTTTATAAATTTTATATTTTATAATAAAAGGAAACGTTGGCTACTTAATAAAAATTTCTCCAATTCTAAGAGAAATTTATTGACTTCTACCCGGACCATTTTCTTCTACAAGAAAAATAATTAAAGAAAAATTGTACTTTTGCTCAAATAATTGTTCTATATTTACTTTTACAATTGTATGTATAAGTTTGCTGGCTTTAAATTGTAAGTTATTGCTATTATTATTTAGATATGAAAGCGAATACAATAAAAAATTTCTCCTATTGTTGTTTGCTCGGAAATATGCCGATAATATCCCGGGTGAAATTTTGTTAATTTACTTTTTAAATAATTACTCTTCATTTTCAACTCCTTTGTTTGCTTATATTCTTATTTTTATTATCTTATGTACCCGAAATGTAGAACGAAAAGCAGGTGATTTCAATCTTTCTTAGTTTTCTTCTTGTTTTCTCAGCATTTCTCCATTCTCTCTCCGAAGGCCTTCCTTCTCTCTTCCTTCCACTTTGGTCAGTATAGTTTTGATTCTGCTATCTCTGGAGTAAATTTCCACTTCTTAATCTTATTTCTGAATGTATCTTTATCAATTAGACATGTTTCCGTAAAATCAAATTTTGCCAAATCTTTCTTAACTTTAATTACGTAATAGTCCAGGATCCATGGTCCATTTTTGCAGTTGATTGCTATCAAGCTGAATCTTCGTGAATAGCTTCGATTCGATGAGACGCCCAACAATTTTCTGTGAGAAAATTCTCGATTGTGGTAGCTTAAAGAGGTAGCAAGGATAAAATATGGTGATTTGATGATTGTCAAAAATTTATTACTAACTGGTTTTTTTTTTTGTTAAATCTCAAGATAATTATCTAAATTTTTTGAAAAAATATTTGTCCTACAAAATGTATGGTTTGATCAAAGAGTCCCCTCCATCCAACAAGTATCGATAACGAGGTCATCAAAAATGATTAATAACCAGCTGATTTTTTTTTTATTTCTACTTTTTTGACTTCGTATCGATACGTATTGGAAGGAGGGGACTCTTTGATCATACCATACATTTTGTAGGACAAATATTTATTCAAATAATTTATATAATTATCTTGAGATTTAACAAAAAAACCCAATTAGTAATAAATTTTTGAGAATCATCAAATCAACATATTTTATCCTTGCTATCTCTGTTAGCTACCACAATTGAGAATTTTCGCACAGGAAATTGGGCGTCTCATCGAAACGAAGCTATTCACGAAGATCCAGCTTGATACTAATCAAGTGCGAAAATGGACCAATGATCCTGGACTATAAGGTATTGATATTTTTAGAGATGTCACATGGTCTTATAGACGTTTAGTTTGTCTTCTTTAAGGCAATCTATATGTGCTTCAATAGAATATCAGTCGCATCTTTTTAAAATCCTTTTCGATGTTTGATATGTTTTCTGTTGCTTGCATATTTTGTAATTTGTACTCTTGTGTACGTTGCAAATTGGGTTAAGTACATGGTAGAGACTGCACTGTTTTATGGACAACCGTTGTGGATGGACTTGGTTAGTTCTAGATCACGCTAAACTAACAGATATTCCCCCTTATTTTGAGTATCCACTTTATATAAGCTGGGTGAACCCTTGGGATCCTAGAATCCATAGGATCCTACTCCGGCCGCTAACAGATTAAATAAAATTCTTGCCTGCAGCGGGATTTGAACCGAGGAATTTCGGCATTGCAACTCAGCACTCTACCAATGAGCCACTCCGCTCCCGCTGTGTTGTAATGACTATTTTTAGCGTTTTTATAGATTTTGAGTAAGTCCAAATGCTTTCTTGATTTTCTTTAATATGTATCTTCGTGCTAGTTCTTCAATTTCTGTTTTTTTTTTTAACAAGTTCTCTCAGATATTTGAAGTGTTTGACTTTATTAATTTCACCATAACCAGTTTTAGTTCCGGAATATCCAAATAGGAACAAAGCAAAGCAGTTTTCCCAAAGGAAATGAGTGAGTCTACTTTTTCTGTACGTTCTTTACGTGTTAATAAAGGACACCTTTTAAAGACCTTACTTACCGAAGACAAAGAGTCCTTATGATACTGAGGAAAGCAAGAGAGCGCCTTGAGGTAGCGCAGCCTGTGGAGGGGAAGCAGTGCTCGCTCGCCATGGATCTCGGTGCAATAGCAGATGCTACTGTCATTTCTTCGAGCCCTGTTGTGGAAAAAATATATATAGAGAAACCAAAAATAAATTATCTGGAATTAAAATTTATTACATTATGTGTGCTTTTATAGCAGTCGTTGATGAAGTAAATAAACATGTGATGTATCTACTTAGCACATTCGTTCGTACTTAACTAAGCAAATAAACTGAAACTTATTAGTCGTAAAAGTTAAAATTTTATACAATTTTGTTTGTTTGTTTATTTAACGTCACTTTATGCTGCTGTGGCTAATCGGAAGGTGCTACAGTGGGAGTTCTAAATTTTGTCTATCAAGGTTTAGTTAGGGTAGGGATTTTTAATTAGTACCTGACATCGTACAGGCTCGGGGACTCCGATTAACGTCCCTTCCGAAGGACGGCATAACCAAGATAACCAAGGATTTTTTACTCCCTTTAAAAAATCGTAGGGCCCCCTGCCGGGCTACGAACCCGCGATCTTGGGCTTAGTAGTGTATATATATATATATATATATATATACTCTCTTAAACTGCCGCGATCAATATTTTCAACTCCTTTATCATTACTTCTTCTAGTTTCCAGTCGTCAAATTCTTTGCTGACCCCCCTGCTCCAGCTTCCCTAGGGCTTAATCTGAGAATATTTGTTTCTATACCTCGGCAATCATAGCTTTCCGGATCTAGGGGGTGGGGTGGAAATTATGTATTTGATATAGTTCTTCGATCAGGTCAGGTACCTGTTTTATTTTTTATTTTAAGTCATATTTTGAATATAGCTCCCACAGACGGTTTTGATAATTCGACAACTGACATAACTGTTCCTTAGTAGCAAATACCTCGAGTTTCTTTTGTGATACTCTTCTACATAATTTGCCACATTTTAGTTTGGTTTAGGACATAATGGAAAAATCGCAAATGTTTTATTCGTGGCGGTTTTCTTCCTTAGCTGGGATATGTAAGCAGTAATACTTCGCTTGAAAGTTATTCTTGGAACTTTTATTTAGTATGTTTGCAGCTGCAGATGGATCATACAGGTTCTAGGACCCTCCTGGGGCTCACCCAGCCTCTAAAAAATATTATAAAAATAGGGTACCCAAAATAAGGGGGGGGAATCAGGGGGATGAGCGTGACCTAGGACAAGTCACCTCCTTGCAGAACCATTGTCTATGAAACAGTACAGTCTCTACCATGTACTGAACCCCAGACTCTTTCACGGGTTGTAGTGGTACAGATTTTTTTTAAAGAAATTAATTCCTAAATTATTATTTTGATATAAAAGTTTTTATTTTGAGAATATAAGAATATTTCGAAATTAGTTTAAAGTTTATTATATAAAAATTAACACTAGTCCAATTGACGGTTTGTTTGTTTCATCATCATCAATCATGAGAAAAACAGACCATTATACTAAAAACTGACTGCTGAGCTCCTCTACTGAACGTCCAGGGTTTAAAGCTGTGGTGGACAAAATTATTTAATCTGTTTACAATTATAGATAGATGGATCCTTCGAGATCTGCACATCCTCTTTGTAACAATATAGTCTCTTCCATGTTATAAATCTTTTAAGGGTGGCACTTTTACAGATTTATTTTTTTATTTATTTCCCTTATTATTCGTATTGAACTTATATTGCACAACTCACACCATCAGCCTCATTAAAAAGAGGTATTTTATCACTCTCCGGGAACATCTTACGCCTACACTATAACTAGGTCAGCAACTAGAACAATCAGAACTAGCCCTGAACTAAGTTTGTGGCGAAGTGGCCACTGACTTCACCGAGAACTTCCACGCTGCCTTTCGAGGCTAACTCACTTGCTGATATAGAATATTTTACATTTTACTGAATTTTCTGCCCGTTTACTGAATTTCAGCTTCTTTTTTTCGAACAAAACGATGAGTACATGGTACGAAAACTCGCTACAGATGTACATATGTAGTTAAAGAAATATATAATAAAAGGAATTCAGAATGAATATACAGGGTGTTTCGGGATTGCACGGCACTATTTTAGGTATGTGTTCTCTTACACAAAATAAACAAAAAAGTTCGTATTAACATTTCAAACTCATTTATTAAAAAGATATCAAAGGTTAAATATTTAGGTACTTGTGTATATAATGCACGCCCGAAATAGGGCAATATTCTACGCATGCCCAAGCAGTTACATTTTATAACAGTTACATTTCTAACAGTTACCTTGGATAACCTTTTCAAATATTTTTATTGGAATCTAAGTTTGGCCGAGATCAGCTCCCTTCGGATATTTTAAAGAGAAAATATTTGACTCCGGCCCCGCCGCAGGCCAAATATCCGAAGGGAGCTGATCTCGGCCAAACTTAGATTCTTGTTGCCCAACATACCATGGAATGTAATAATAATGGAAATAAAAAAAAACGAAGTAATAATAATATAATGAATATATAACATATAATGAAGTATATAATGTAAATAAATATAATAATGACATAAATAAATAATGCAATATATAAACAATTTAAAGTTAAAATAATTATTTAAAAATATACGATTCATACGATAAGCATTGTCGTATAATTATAAATCACCAAACAACAAAAAATGTACAATAAATCACCAAACAAACAACAAATGAGCAAGAAACAAAAATGAAGATACAACTCTCGAACACACTAGTAAACAAACAATAATGTCTGTCAAAAATGTAAGGTTATCCAAGGTAACTGTTAGAAATGTAACTGCTTGGGCATGCGTAGAACGTTGGCCTATTTCGGGCGTGCATTATATACACAAGTACCAATATTTATTATTTATTATTACTATTTATGTATTATTATTACAACATTTGGAGTAACTGTTCAAAGGAGCCTCCGTTTTGTTGAATGCAACATTCAGCACGACGAATCCATGCTTCTCTGGCTCTTCGTATAGCATCAGGATGGTGCTTGATAGTTACTGCGGCTTCCACGATCCGATTTGTCAGCTCTTCTTGCGTGCCAGAATATGCAGAATAAAGCATAGACTTCATCCAGCCCCACTCAGAATAATCTAATGGCGTTAAATCCGGAGATCGTGGTGGCCATATAACAGGTCCGTTTCGACCAACCGATCGGTCGCCATAAGTTGGATTTAAATAATCAGTGACACTTTGAGAAAAGTGAACTGGAGCACCGTCATACATAAACCACAGCCTTTGTCTAATGCCTAGCGGAGTATCTTCTAGGAGTTCATAAAGATTATTTTGCAACAAAATGCAATTATGATGTACCTGACAGCCTAGGTGGCAAAAAGAAGAGGCCCGATGATGCTGTCGCATAGAAGATCACACCAGGCATTTAAAGAAAATCTATGTTGGTAATGTCCAACAGCAGTCGTATGAGGGTTTTCTTTAGCCCAAGTATGGGTGTTTCGAAAATTAAGAATCCCGTTTCCTTTGAAGCAAGATTCATCAGTAACCAAAATGCAGTTCAGGAAGTTAGGATCTCGTGTGCATTGTCGAATTAACCACTGGGAGAAATTTCCTCGCTTGTTATAATCTTGTTGTAATAAATCTTACCTGCTCAATACGTGAAATGGATACAATTGTGGTTCGCGTAAAGTTCGCCATACGCTGGTAGAGGAACATCGAAATGACGTGACAATCTTCTGGTTCTAGTAGTAGGAGATAACTGAAGAGCATCGATTATTGCTTCAACGTTTGCAGTTCGTCGAAATCTTTGTCAACCGGCGTTTATTCGTATAGGTTTTAGCGTTAAAACTCTCAAATAAAATAACTTAATGCTACATTACGTTTCCTCGTAAAGGAGGTATACTAAAGTAGTGAACTTTGAATGCTTTTTCTACTTAACCTATGAAAGATAGAAAAAAATGTTACAAATTTTTTTTCCATGTTTTGGATTGTACATTTCAGAAAAATAAAAATAAATGGGGTCAAGAGGAAACTAAATTTTTCGAAGGTCGATATTGAGCATAAAAATGTTTTTTATTTCTTCAAACTAGGCCTGAATAACTACAACTTTTACTCGAGTCGTTTTTCTGAATTTTGTTTGGTTTAAAAGTTGATAACGTTTGATCCACTTGAAATGGGACACCCTGCATATATATACATATACATCCCAACGTGGAAATAATCCCTAAAGGAAATAACCCCGGTGGAATTTAACGAATGATTCCTTACAATTTATTAACCGGCTATTCATCACTCTACAAAAATTGTTTTTCTCTGACCTCCACCTCGACCATTTTGTTCTCCAAATAAATAAGGTCAACTACTATCATTCAAGGTTAAAAGGAATTAGGGAGCATCGTTTCGTGACAAAGAGCAGAAGAAAAAAAAAACAATAGAAAACTAACCACCAGCAAAAGTGGGTACCAGCAACAAATACCGATTCTCCGCATATTTGTTGATTGAAATCTTGGCTAAAGAAAATACAATAAACGGTATTTAATAATTCAAATAAAATCTTTCTAAGAGTTGTAAATTTATTATTAAATTTAAATGTAACATAAAACACATCGACTAATGAAAAACATAATAATATATTTATATCTATTGAAATAATAATAATAAATACTCTGTATCAATTCTACCTATGAAGCAGTATTGGGTTCAGTACATGGTGAAGACTGCCGTTGCTAGGACAACAGTTGTGCAATCAAGTGATAACCCTCACTTGTCAGGGTTTTTTTTTTCAATTATGATAACCTACGTTATTGAGGCTGGGTGAGCCAAAATTGGATATGTAGATTCTGCAGGATCCATCCATGGTTGACAACAGACTAATTTATGTGTCACAGATCGATTTGAACTTAGAACCCTCTATACGTTCTGAGCTACACCCCCAATGAAAATATAAGCAATTGTAAATGTATACACAATAATTACTAAAGTGAAATCCAATTTCTAGTATCAATATCGGGGTATCTTTACTAAAGCGTTAAGTACCTAGAGTAGTACCTAGTAGTAATGTTACATGAATGTTAGTTGATCAGCGATCAGGTGGACATAAGTTACTACTTTAGTAATAATTAATAATGTTATTAAACAGAGCAGTTTATTACAATTAAATATCAAAAATAAAATATTTTATATTAAGGTATTACAATGGCTTAGAATGCTTCACAGACACCGACAATTTCATATTACTTCAAATCGAGAAGGAAAAAAAATAATTGAGATTAAAGTTGAAGAATGCGATACTTGGCTGGTTCAAATCTATACATATTGTTACGGGATACTGGGTGTAAAATGGACTTAACTATTACTTAATTCAAGAATCTAATATTTATTAACAAATTAGAAAGAATACATTGAGATTATTTAAAACAGTTAAATTATTAAACTAATATCAATTTACAATAACAATATTCTACTAAATGTTATCTAATTTCTAAAATAATATAAGATCTTGTGCTAATACTAAATAACTAAACTGTTTATATAAATTTGTACAAATACAATAATATTAAACTATAGTTTACAATTACAAATTAACACTTACAGTTCGCTAAGTAAAGTCCACCGACCGTAAGACTCTCCAAATATGACAAACTGACACACAGTTTATTACACTTATTACACGGCCACTAATTATCACTGTCACTAACTCACACGCACTGTCACTAGTTAACGACTGCTTATTACTCACTGTAACTCACACCCACTGCCACTAGTTAACGACTGCTTATTACTGAGTGACTCGGCGAAACAGCTGGCCTGTTTATATAGGCAAGGTAGGTCGGGGTGGGACAATTCTCGGAAGATAGAGAACCGCCTAGCCCCATTCAGGCCGATCCAGAAGGCTCTACGCCATTCTATAATCCCTTCCGCTTAATCCCATTGCTTGTCTTATCCTCTCAGCCGATCCTTCTTCCTTCTCTGACCGTAACAATATTATAAAACAAAGTTCTTGGCGGCGTCTGTCTGTCGGTTGGCTGTAAACTCAATAACTGCTGCACAGGTTTTCATGCCGTTTTCACTAATTGATGGAGCGATTCACGACAAGTATATTATTTCTCAAGGTTTTGTGTAAATTGGTTGGAATATTACAATAATTGTTGTAAGGGTAGGAACAAATATAACCTCAAGGGATGGAAGATGCTGCCTAATCCCTTTGACATATAATGAAACAATGCATGGTTTTTATATATTATATATCTACAAAAAAAGTCGGAGATAGCATATATCTATCTTTTAAGGAAAGCTTACTATACCAATTTTATCTTCTAAATAATTGATCACGTATAATCCGGTATTTGGAAAGCTATTTAGACGAGTACAATATTAATCCTTATCAACTTATATACTTTAGTTACCTTAAGCATTTCATGCGCATTATTACAATATTTTAAACCATGTGGATTATCGCAGAAAAATTAACGGACATGAAAATAAATTCGTATATAAAGATCAAGGTAGTATCCTTGGCCCAATCCTTTATACAGTTTATACAGCTGACATCCCAACTCATCCTAATACTATCCTTACCACATATGCTGATGATACATGTGTATTATCAGTCAATACCAATCCAGTTATTGTATCCCAAAGCCTCCAATCCCATATCACTGATCTTGAAGAATGGTGCCAGAACTGGAGAATTAAAATAAATTCTCAAAAATCCCATCAAATCACTTTTACCTTACGTCGTAAACCAATGACTTCCTGCCCTTCAGTATCCTTTAATAATATCCCACTGGTGCCTGTAGAACAGATCCGATACTTAGGGTTGCATCTCGACAAACGATTAACCTGGAATCCTCATACAAGACTGAAAAGACAAGAAACCGCTCGACGTTTCAGGCTACTTCAACACTTACTAGACAAACGCTCTAAGCTCCCAATTAGTTACAAAAGACTCATCTACATGACCATCATACGACCTATTTGGACCTACGGAGTAGAGCTTTGGGGCTCCACTAAGCCATCGAATTCCTCTCGTATCCAATCCCTACAGTCCAAAATCCTTCGTAAAATCCTCAACGCTCCTTATTTTGTTAAAAATAAAGTTATCCATAACGACCTTAATGTCCCATTTGTTGCTGATTTGGCCCGAACCCGCTATCTATCCTTTCATAACAAACTTCATTTCCACTCAAACCCTCTAGTTTCAAACCTAGCTTCCTCTTCAATTCCCGATAATCGTCCGAGGCGTCTGAGAAGAAGATGGTCACGTGACCTTCTTAGTTGAACATGCGATTTGAGTACTACCAGTGGGTAGTTTCTCTACTTGTCATTATATCATGCCATTATGTATCACTCAGCCAATTTACTTGTTATATTACTGTAATATAGTTGTAAATATCAATAAATAAATAATTAAAAAAAAAGTATATAAAGAAATATTGGTTTTTGTTTTTATGTTTTTAATATATACATAATAAAATACATTAGACAGACAAAACATGACATAATATGTATATCTACCCGTGCAATTGTCTGGGAGGGTCGCTAATAGTTTATATTTTTGTGTATAATTGCGAATTGATATTGATTGGATTGATGTTGATATTAGCCAAAGTCGCTAATTCCATTGTTGGCTTCGATAGCGACCCGAGTGGTTCTCTTCAAGATCACCACTATTGTTGTTTTTTTCGTGTGTGTTGACTTTTTAAATTTCCCAGAATCTACAGATAATTTATGAATCGGCATCAAATTCCTCGTCTACTGAAGGCAGCGAGGAACTCGTCGCAAGAAACCCGCCTGAAGTCGCATGAAGAGAAATAAATTTGGACCCAGGGTATTATAAACATTTATTATTTTTTAATTGCGCAATTAATTATCACGTATGAATTCTTTGAAAAATCATGGTCCATTTGGTTTTATAATAAGTTTATTTATTGGGAAAGAAAAAACCATTTTCCAGTCATTATATATTCTTAATCCTTATAAATCATTTAAGACGTTTCGACAGCACTGTGTCATTTTCAATCCTTTAAATTTAGTTCTCTGCAAATTTTGATAAAAATAAGTTTATTTTGATTAATAAATTTTGTTTATTGCTTACTATACCTATTTTACCTTCTAAAAATTGATTACGTACAATGCGGTATTTGTAAAGTTATTTAGACGAGTAAAGTATTAATCCGTATCAACTTATATACTTTAGTTACCTTAATCATTTCATGGGCATTATTAGAATATTTTATACAATATAATTTAAATGAGTATCTTATGGGTTATCGCAAAATATTAACGGACATGAAAATAAATTCGTATATAAAGAAATATTTGGTTTTGTTTTTATGTTTTTAATATCTACATAATAAAATGCATTAGGCAGACAAAACATGTGGGTATAATATAACGTTCTACATGTCGCAAAGCCGGGATCAATAGTAAATAATAAAAATAACTTATTACAATTGCAAAAAAAAAAATTATTTCAAGTTTATAAAGACATCTCTTAAATGTGAAGCCACCGCCAGCGTAAAGTCGATCGCCAGGTGAGGTACCGACCCCCCCTGACTAAGCTATTTCAAACTTCTATTCTTCTCAGGCCTTCTTTATCTACACTTCAGTATTAATATAAACTGCTCTCAGGTTATTATAAGCTTCGGAATAAAATTAACAGTGGAATACTTAAAGGGAACCCGACACGACCTTTATATTATTATGTTGAAGTAGTTTTGTCAGGAAATAAATTAAGTCAGGCTTGTTTTTCTAAAACTTTTGACATAACAACAACTCTTAGGCGGTTTAAATATATATATTAATTTATAGAATCGCTAAACAGATACACAGAAAACGACTACAAACTTTCCAATCAAAATTGCTCTGACTTGTCACAAAAGCAACTTGGTGTATCAATAACAAAACTCTCCATACTGAGTTAAAAATCCCAATGGTTGACGAACACATATGAACATACTACAAACGTTTTCAAGAAAAACTACACGGAAATCCAAACCAATTAATTGAACCATTGGACACTACTTTCATGCAAGAGAACACTAAAAAGAAATGTTGATGAGGGATATGCTATCATATGAAATTAAATCAAGCCCATGGAGAGGTATACATAAACAAAAAACAATTTATTTTATTTATTTATTGCATTTTATTTGTTATTAATTTTTAAATATTTTTATTTAAAAAGAAAAGACATGTCCAGGACCGGGACTCGAACCCGGGTCGTCCAGATCGCTTTTAGCTATCCTGCCCCGTGTACATCGCAAAAATGCGAGAACGCGGCGACTTGGGATCAGTGAAAAGAAAGGATATGTCCACGACCGAGAAGCGTGCTTGATTGGGGCCAGGATAGCTCAAATGGTACAGTTCCAGGCTAGCGATCTGGACGACTCGGGTTCGAGTCCCGGTCCTGGACATATCTTTTCTTTTCAAATAAAAATATTATTATTTTTTTTTAATTTTACTCAAATCTAATTCTTCATCTTCATTAAAACCAACGAATTCCTCTAGTATCCTCCCCCAGCTGGTGATCCATAAAGTGGGTACCTAAAATAAAAGGGGAAAATCTGGTGTTTGAGCGTGATAGAGGACAAATCCATGGATAACCGTTGTCCAAGAAACAGTACAATCTCTCCTATTTTCTGAACCCATAATCCTTCACGGGTTGTAAAGGTACAGGTTAAATATACAAACCAAAAATCACAATGGAAAATAAAAATAAAACATTTGAAGACTAGAAACCAAAGAAAGTGCATACCTAGAAGTGCAAGAGAACATGGTAGAGAATGAACTTTCAATGCAACGGTTGTGCAGGAAACTAATGTTGCCTGTATTGAACTACTAGGTTTATTCTCAATTAATGACACGCAACTTATTAAGTCAGAGAGGATCTGTAATTAATTAAGACGTGGGTTTTTAAATGGACATTTGGGTGATTGTAACCTCCTAATAAAGGATATTTGTTTCAATATTATCCTAAGTCATCACTATTATTAGAGTGTAAATAGACGTCAATTCCTTTATAATAATTCGTTACATTTAAACAGAGGCTTTAGCTAAACTTGTTTTTGTTTCAATTTTCCTTACGGTGAGATTGTAAGCAACTGAGTTTAACAAGAGATTTGGCCTTTAATGAAGTTTCCTTTAGTGAAAATTACAAAACTTAGTTACCCTTAAGGAATCTTTGAAGTTGTTTTTGAGTTGGGTAGAGTCTGTAGAATGCTGAGTTGCTGTGCTGAAAGTCCCTGGTTCAAATCCAAGCTGAAGAACCTCCTGGGTCTCACTCGGGCTTTATAAAATATTGTCAAAATAAGTGGGGGGGGGGGAGTCTTGCGTTTGAGCGTGACCTAGGACAAGTCACCTCCTTGAAGAACCGTTTTTCATTAAAACAGTACAGTCTCTATCATGTACTGAACCCCAGACCCGTTCACGGGTTGTAGTGGTACAGTTTTCTCTTAAAGATCATGAAACATCTCACCCACAGATTCGTTTATTTATTACAGGTAATGTTTATATTTGGAATGTATCAGTGGTTGTAGTTTTGTTGGCCTTTTTAGTGGTCAACATTTCAACCTTTTGTGCTTAATGATGCTGGTTCGCACCTTAGAATTTTTAAAGAAGTGAAATATCTTTGGTTACGCCCTCGTTCTGTTGGAGCATAAAACGGTGATGTCAGATACTCGTGGAAGATCCCTATCCAAATTATACCTAGGGAGGCTAATTTTGGAACTCACTCTGCTGCCACATCAGATTTGCAACAGCCGCATAAAGTGACGTTAAATAAATGAGCAACGCAGTTGTAGTTTAACAAACGTTGGACGACTTGAAAGAAATATATAGACTTTTTTGT
Source organism: Troilus luridus (assembly GCA_964056705.1). Lineage (NCBI taxonomy): Eukaryota > Metazoa > Arthropoda > Insecta > Hemiptera > Pentatomidae > Troilus > Troilus luridus. Next base: position 4,544,321 of record OZ057413.1, read on the forward strand.
GACATTAGATACATAGCGACTTTCTTATATAAATGAACTAGGTACATTATAATTTTTTAATCATTCCTTAAATTTTTTAATATTTTTATTTTGAAGAGAAAATATTTGCCCCCAGCCGGAATTCGAACCCGTATCTCCGCCTTATCGTGGTAACGCTCTAACCATTTGAGCCACGAAACAATGTCAAAAAGATCCTAAAGTTAAAAGTAGTGTTCAATGAACATTCTTCCTCGTGTATACATCGCGAAATTACGAGAACACGGGCGATGTGGGATTGGTGAAGAGATATGTCCTAGGTAGGGAGCGACCCCGGTGGCTCAAATGGTTAGAGCGTTGCCACGGTGAGGCGGAGATCCGGGTTCGAATCCCGGCTAGGGGGAAATCTTTTGTCTTCAAAATAAAAATATGTACATTATAACTAATAGACTGACTACCCTAGAACTAACTTTGTGATTACTCTCTAAATATACCATCTCCTCTCTGTTTTATATTATCTCTATCTATTTCTATGATCTTAGAGCAAGTAAATTTACGAAAGAAACTAGGTCAAGGAAGTTTATATTGCTGACAACACGGAATAATTTATTAAACTTATTAACTCCTTCGTCCGCGTTGATTTTAAATAGAAATTTATGTTCAGTTTAAACGGAGAGAATTCCATAAATGAACTCCATATTATAAACAATGACTTAAAGCATTTGTGAATTCAGCCAGCCTACCAATGCTTATCCCTTTGTTGATAGATTTTAATAAACTGTCCTATTAAATATGAAATGGCATAATTACAGAACTATCGATAATTTCTCTATTGAGATCTACCATGTAATATCTAGGGGTTAATTTGGCAAAATCTTAAATACAATTATTATTATGTTAAATTGTGAAGCCTGCTTACTTAATTTCACATCTCTTACTTAACATGTTAGGATTATTTATACATATTATATATATTTTACATATTACTTAAAGTGATTGACCGTCGACTGTTATGTATTTTTATATGTTATGTATTTATGTTGTATCTTATACATTGTGCGATCGATATACTCACGTTTCCCTTCGCAGTAGTTCTCTAATTTCGAATAACACGTCTGTGTAAGCGATGCAGAGAAGGTTGTGTTGGACCTGTGTCGAGTGTTCCAAAACGTGTGACAGCCTGGGCATGTCCATATCCTTGTTCAATCTTGAAGTCGAATATTCCATGTCTTTACACACTGAAACAAAAATTAATATTCATTTATTTAGTTTTTAGTGCATGCTCAAAGAATTTAAAAAATGAAAAAAATATTCATAATTTATTTTTAATACGTTAGTATAAAAATTCCAACTAATAACCTTTAGTCTCTAAACTAAAACAGGAAATCGAAACTACCTGTCCGTATCAGGTATTTTTAATTTCCTGTTTTAGTTTATAAACTTAAGGTTTCAGTTGGAATTTTTCCACTAATGTATTAACATTTATTTAATGTCTCTGTTGAATTTTCCCTTTTTCAATAATTTATTTTTATTAATTGTTATTTTGATGGTGATTATTTTAAAATATCTTTGTTTTGAAGAGAAACGATTTGTCCTGACCGAGATTCGAACCCGGGTAGTCTGCATCTCCAGTGCATATGTTGGAAATATATTTAAAAATAATCACCATCAATAGTAACAATTAACAAAAATAAATTATAAATAATATGTTGAATAGGTCAACAAGATCCTAATTAAAGTAATGTTCAATGAACATTCTTCCCCGTGTATACATCGCAAAAATTGCGAGAACACGGGGATATATGATCGGTAAAGAGAACGGATTTGTCTGGCTTGGATACGACCCCTGGTACCTCAGTTGTTTAGAGCTCTGCACCGGAGGTGCAGACGACCCGGGTTGGAATCCCGGCCGGGACAAATCTTTTCTCTTCAAAACAAAAATATTTGAAAAAATATTCCCTTTTGTTGAAGATTAAACCAATTTTAAGAAGACGTAGTTGTTGGATATCAAGACTACAAAACGTTCCGAATAACAGAATTAGGGAACAGTTAACAGACCACTTAACATACTTTACTCAGTTGAAATGAAAAAACTGAGTTGGTTTGGTCAAGTTATGAGGATGGCGGACGACCGATGGCCTAAAAGGGTACTGAGACATGTACCATCGGAAAGGGGGAAGAGAGGTCGGCCAGAGAAGAGGTGGATGGAAGGGATCCAGGAGGCAATAGCGGCAAGAGGACTTAGAGAGGAAGACTGTTACGATAAGGAGAAATGGCGGCAGGGCTTGTATGAATTAGGCTACGACATATGACGCATTATTGTAATAAAATTGTATATATGTACTAGCTATATAGAAATAATGAATCAATGAATAAATGCATTAAATAGATTTTTGATTTCACTTTTTATTCATCTTGTATCTAAGTATAGTATATAATAAATAAATAATATACTAAATTCTTAACTGATAAAATATAAACATTAGTTTAATGAATGAGGTATATAATGGTTGATTTTTAATTATGGCTAATATGTATTATTATTTTAAATTATAACTATTTATTTAAATTTAATTGAGCGCTAATCGATGCACAATATGTTTTGTTAATCTGTCCTTTGCTGATACAAATAGATTAGATGGTTTACCAACACGTGAGCATGCAACATATAATTGCCCATGGGAGAAACATGGATGTTCTCCTTGTGACTTGTTGATGTTCATAGCAAAAGCCAAGCGTATAGCAAATTAAAGTCTTTTAAACGGTATTATGGGTTCTGATGGAACCGAACGACTTCTCCTTCCAGTCAACATGGCTGCTTCAATGACATTTCCGGTAACATTGATGACCAAACGTGTACCATTCCATGATTTAGGCGGATTTAAATTACTCAGAAGAATAATAGGTGAACCGATCTTCAACCGAAGATTGTGTGGTGGCATTCATGGAATAACGAGAGAATTTAAAAATTCAGTTGGTTAATTCACGGCTTGGTTTTCATCAACAATCGTATCGATTGATTTAAAGGTCATTAGATCACCTGGTAACAACTGTTGTATTTGAAAGTTAATTTTGTCAACATCAGCATTTTTCGCTGCCAAAATACCACGATTACTGCCAATTATGGTCCATGTAATTATTTAGTACATCTGGGAAGATACTCATAATTAATTTTTGTCTGAACAACAGTGCTGAAATTCCATAGCAATTTGATGGATTCTGTATTTGGATGCAGTTCTATTTCACCGATTCCAATATCCAGCAATAGTTTTGAAAATAATGGTGCTGATGGATCACTTTGTAATTGTACTCGCATGTTAATGGTCATGGAAGTGTTTCAACATTTCGCCATGAAAACAATAGTATTAAACATGGGTTAATCTCAACGGCAAAAGTAGAGCGATGGATGACTGGATATGTCTGTCGGAGATCAGCAGACAGTAATAGAACAGCAGCACCGAATAGCTTGTCCTTGTTGTTCATATCTTTCATAGTTCTATTTTAATTAATTAATTAAAAAATATTAATTACACAACATTATAAAAAATTATTAATACATAATAATAATAAAAAGTAAATAAACGCTTGTATAACGAATATACGTATAACATGTGTGAATAAACGTAAATAACGGAACATGTGTAAAATAAATTGTAGCCTTCCATACAAGCTTTCATCCCCTATTTCAAACCCTTACAACCCTTTCATCGGATTAAAAAGTAGCCTATGTTCATCCCAAGACTTTAGAGCATCGCTATATGAAATTTCATCACAATCGGCCCAGCGGTTTGGCCGTGATAACGTCTGTGACAGACAGAGTTACTTTCGCATTTATAATATTAGTATATAAGTATATATATGATGCTTCTGGAAACTTCGGTCATTCGGAAAAATTATTCAAAATGTAAAGTTTACCATTTCATAGAATCAGAAACGTGCACTGGTTCTTAATTAAAAACTTAAAAACTAATAATAGTTGAAATGATGTTGAAATCATACTCCATTACAAGTTAATAGATACGTTCAATTAAATGTTTTCAAACGGAAAATGTCAATCGCAAAAAGTAATTGGCTTTTGGAAACGAGTTCAGAATTGCAAGTAAGCAATGAATATAAACAGTTCAATGGAAAAAGAAATATTTTAAAACAGTTATAAATGTTATTTATATTTTTACAATTTAGATAAATAGTTGGTTAGCTGAGGATCCCGGATTCAAATCTAGCTGCTTATCGGATTGTTGTCATGGATGGACTTGGATTTGATCGGATGGATTGGATGGAGCAAACCAAGGGCTCACCCAGGATCTTTAAAACAACAACAACCTATATCACTACAACCCGTGAAGGGTCTGTGGTTCAGTACATGGTAGAGACTGTACTGTTTCATGGACAACGGTTCTGCAAGGAGGTGACGTGTCCTAGGTCACGCTCAACCGCTAGATTTTCCCCCCTTATTTTGGGTACCCTATTTTTATTACATTTTATAGAGGCTGAGTGAACCCCAGGAGGGTCTTAGATACTATATAATCCATCTTCAGCTGGAAACAGACTAAATAAAAGTCTTGCCCGCAGAGGGATTTGAACCAGGATTTCCGGCATGGCAACTCACTGCTCTACCACTGAGCCACTCCGCTCCCAGGATCTTTAAAAGGGTACCCTAAATTCGGGGGAAAAACCTGGTAGTTGAGTGTGATCTCGACCAAATCTCCTCCCAGCACAACTGTTAAATCATTACAGGTTGTAGTGGTACAAGAAAAATAGAAATTTGAGATATTGAAGAAAATATATACTTGTTTATTTAAATTATATAAATAAGCTATATGGAATTTAATTCTAAAGTGCATCCGATAGGTAAAAGGAAACAAGAAAGTTCACGGCTCGGAACAAGTTAATGTCGCCATATTCAGGACTGCGTAGGCTTTCTTGGAAAATAAGTCGTGGTTGGAGAAAAACCATGCGTGATCTAGGACAAATCATCTCTCTGCCCAAGCTCTAAGCTCCCAATACTTGACTATTATAAGACCTATTTGGACTTACGGAGTAGAGCTTAGAGGTTCCACTAAGCCATCGAATTCCTCTTATGTCCAATCTTTACAATACCAAATCCTTTGTAAAGTCCTTAATACTCCATACTTTCTTAAGAATAGTCATTCTATTTGTTGAATAGAAATGTCCTATTTCTTGCTATTTTGGTCCTAAGCCAATATCATTCCTGTTCTGATAAACTTTATTCCCAATCATACCCACTAGTTTCAAACCTATTAACCTCTTCAATTCCTGATAATCCTCCGAGCCGCCTGATTAGGAGATTGCCTTGTTGTTTGTTCATTTAACGTCACTTTGAAAAGACAAGAAAGAGCTAGACGCTTCCGACTACTTCAACACTTACTAGACAAACGTTCAAAGCTTCAGATCAATTACAAAAGACTTATTTATGTGACTGTTATAAGACCTATATGAACTTACGGAATTGAACTGTGGGGCTCCACCAAACCATCCTCTCGTATTCAATCCCTGCAATCCAAAATCCTTCGCAAAATCCTAAACTCTCCTTATTTTGTCACTAATAAAACCATCCATAATGACCACAACGTTCCATATGTTACCGATTTAGCCCATTCCATATACCTATCATTCCATAATAAACTCCGGCCCTTCCAAACCCACTAGTTTCCATCCTTGCATCCAATTTCATACCGGACAATCCTTTTGTCTGAAGAGAAGATGGCCACGGGACCTTCTATTGTAGAAATGTAATTAGAGTGCTGCCAATGGGTAGTGCCTCTACATGTCATTTAATGTATTTATTTATTCATATAGCCCTTATACTAGATGTATATATTATAGTTGTACAATTCAATAAAATAATTTTAATAAACAAAAAAAAAAAGTCTCTTTATGCTGCTATGGCTAATCGGACGATGCTACATTGGGAGCTCTAAATTTTGCCTATCCAGGTTTTATCAGTATAGGGATTTTTAACGATTACCTGACATCGTACGGACACGGCACCCCCGTTTAACGTCCCTTCCGAAGGACGGCATAACCAAGGATTTTTTACTTCCTTTAAAAACTCCTAGGGCCACTGGCCGACCTACGAACCCGCGATCTTGGACTCAGTAGTTTGTTACGCTAACCTCTAGACCACAGGTCGCGCGTATTTTTTATTTGAGTACTACCAGTGCGTAGTTTCTCAACTTGCTTTATACATGACTTTATGTATCATTAAAGTCATTATATATACTTGTATTATTATAATACAGTTGGAAATTTTAATAAATACATTTTTTTTTAAATAATAAAAACAGGCATTTCGTATGAGACGACACATTACTTTAGTACAAGATTAGTATTTAATGTTTTTGTATTTATTGAAAAATATTACTTAGTGTAACGGTTTAACTTGTCGTACGGCAGCAGCGAGAAGTGAACTACGTTACTTGATTTGTTTTGTTCAGCGAAACACGTTGGGACGTAAGTCCACAAGATCCCAATTACAGTAATGCTCAATGAACATTACAAAATGTAGCAGATACCATCAGTGAGCACATGTGCAAAGGAAGAAATCAACTACTGAATTATATCGTACTTTTTCTTTTTTAATTATCAGGTCCGCAATAGGATGAATCGAAAATTGAATAACAGAAACGGAAGATACACTATAAATGGTTGAGATGAATAATCCAAGAGATTGAATGGAAATCCCATTTAGTTGAAAATAAGGCTAAGAGCTTTTACAGGCTAAGTAAAGGAAGGCTAAGAGGGGTTAGGTTTTGAGTTGGGGGGGCGAGGGTAAAGTATATCATAATCCTTCGGGGGGGGGGGGCTTCGCTATTTTTCATCTTTCCTTTCTTCGAGAGGGTTGGAGTCAATACTTCATCGCTTCATTATTGAGGCAGGGTTGGAAGGAAAACAGATTATTGCATTATCATCGTATTCACATCATCCGGGCCCGTGTTAGTAATAAATCGATATTCTATATATCGATTATCTAACATAGTTAATTTTATCGACAACGACAAGCATTTGTTGAAATTGTGGGTAACATAGGAAAGTTCGTCTATATATCACTCGTTCAAAAGAACATTTCCAACATTTTTTTTTTAAATTCATATTTTTAGTATCATGTTTGAACTAAAAATTATATTGAAAAAATGATAAAAGATGATAAAATATAAAATCATAAAAGTTCCAGGCTTTTAAAAAATGTCTAATAAATAATAAAATATTTTTATTAATTGTTATTTTGATGGTAATTATTTTTAAATAATTTTATTTTGAAGAGAAAAAATTTTTCCTGGCCGGGATTCGAACCCGGGTCGTCTTCATTTCCGTTGCAATCCTCTAAACCGCTGAGCTAACAGGGGTCGTATACAAGTCAGAAAAATCCGTTCTCTTCTCCGATCCTATGTCTCCGTGTTCTCGCAATTCCTGATAAAATTATGAGGTATTTGCCAATGCCCGAGGATATTCGGCGGAAAATGTGCTGACAAAATTTCACCGGTTCTTTTAATTCGGTCCCGTCTTTCTTTGTTATATTGACCGCCCAATATTTTAGTGTCAACGCCAATTCTTCTAAGCTTCTGTGCTCATTTAATTCATATTCTCGTTCGCAGCAAAATTCCATAAAAATTCCCCAAATGTATTTGTGACTGTAGGTCGTATTTCTGGTAAGATTTACTTTGATCAGCCCATTTAACTTTCGCATTGCACAAAACGTGATATTTTGAAATTTATTTGGAATGAAGTTGTCAAACACCTGTTGTCATTGTGATTGATAATTGCACTGAATGCAATTATCAGAGTAATGTTGACAAGATTGGGTGAAATTGTTTCATATGACACAAAATGACAAAATTTGAATGGTTGTTAGAACTTAAATTAAAAAATCTTCAGCGTATATTTTCTTAACATTTGATGGATTAAATAACCAATTATTTTATAGAATTGACGTAAAAATAAATTTCGTATTAGAAAATAAAAGAGAAAATGGTCAAGAGACCTGCTCTGGAACCAGTAATTAATTATTTAAAAAAATATTCTTTTAGATCTAACAGAAAAAAATATTGACCTAAAATCATTAGACATCAATGATTATAAACAAAAAATTAATGATTTTATATTCGTAAGAGCACATTTTTAAAAATAAAATAAAAGTCCAATGACCCCTTCTGCTATCTGACAAAAATAATGGAGTAACAATGTTCCTAAAGCCACCCCAGAGAGACATTAAACTAAAACACATTTGCTATCTGTCCATATGTTGTACAAAATCTCTTCCACAATAACCGTGATACAATATTTAGTGTTTTTAAAATATTTATTTTATTCATTTGAATTTTTTCTTTTAATTATAATAATAATAAGGCTTGTCGAACCCGAAGGCTCGATGCCGATACTCCTTACGAAATTCCGTTCACGGTTCATCATAGCTTACGCAATCCCCCCACCTACGCTACGGTCTGCCTCTCAAATGTTTACCAGTCGGCACGGCGCTAATTACCATTTTAGGAAGTCGTTCGTCACTCAGTACAACCATTTTGCAAGCCAATCTTAATCTTTGCGCCGCTATCTTCGCAAGTATGCGTATGCTTCGCAAGTTTACACGAAGTTAGCAACGGTAACGGAATACAACTTATAAACTTTGATAGATGAGCCTAATTATCAAATGTCCATAATAGTTATTTATTGTTTAATTGGTTGAGATGACGAAATAAAAATCTGCCTGAAGGGACAAAAGAAAATCGGGTTGAACCATCCTTTTACTCTCCGACTGATCTCGCAACAGATCGTTTTTTTTTGTTTTGTTTTTTATTATAACCAATTAGATTCTATATTTATCTTCTTTCTTCTTCAAATGACAAAGATAAATTTTTAAATTGAATTCCAAGAAGTAATAGAAGGCAATCGTGATTGGAAGAGAGGAAAGTTAGGAATAAAATATAATTCCAAGAATACCTTTCTTTAATATTCAGTCTAATAACGCTACCGTTCTGAGGTTAGTATATAAAAAAAATATGTTAAACATTTAAACATCCTTACTGAACATATTTACTTAGTGCTAATGTTCTACTCTTGAAACAAACATTCTTACATACTCATATTCCTTTGAAACTTAAGAAGTGCTAAAATAAAGGTGGAAAAATAAAATAAATCTTGCTTATAAAACTGCGTCGATAATGTAAATAAAATAAAAAATGCACGTAATTATTAATTCATTGGAAATACTTCCTACACATCTAAAAATGTATCTGATTTTTACTGGGTTTTTATTTTTAATTTAAACGAGAATAAAACCTGTTCCACGACAACCTATAAACGTGTTCGGCTGGGTATGTTATTGTCTGAGATCACATTTAACCGCCACGTTTTTCGACCCAATTAAGGGTCTAAAACGTTTTCGTAGCTGGGTGAGCCCCAGGGAGGATACCAAAAGCTTCATCCGTGCCTGTTAACAGATTAAATAATCCTTCTATTCACAGCCACATTTAAGCAGGAGAATTTAACTCACGAAATAGGGAGCGGAGTGGCTGAGTGGTAGAGCACTGAGTTGCCATGCCGGAAATCCTGGTTCAAATCCAGCTGCGGGCAAGACTTTTATTTAGTTTGTTTGCCGCCGGAGATATACCATATAGGATCTAGGACCCTCCTGGGGCTCACCCAGCCTCTATAAAATATTATAAAAACAGGGTAACCAAATAAGCTGGAAAATCTGGCGATTGGCAAGTCATCTCCTTGCAGAACCGTTGTCCATGAAACCGTTAAGTCTCTACCATGTACTGAACCACAGACCCGTTCACGGGTTGTAGTGGTGCAGGTTTCAAAACTTATGAAATCAGAAAACTTTCGCAAGGAAGCGCCATTTGGGGACTATCAATAAAAATATGAATTAAGTTCGAAACATTTTTATACACGTTTTAAAATGTTATAACCATTCATGTTTGTAGACTGTAGGTATCCATTAATTTAAATAAGATAATGTAATATCGTTGATAAACACCAAACGGTGTTTAAATCTAGATTTAACAAATATAGACATAATAAATAGTGCATCGTACTTAAAATATACAATGTATAGTATTTGGATATGACTGAAAATATAATAAGGACATATACAAAAGTCTCATTAACACATTATTTGGTGCTCCAATTTTAATTGAATGATTTTTAATTTGTTTTCTATTAATTGTTATAATTTTTAAATATTTTTATTTTGAAGAGAAAAGATTTGTCCAGGCCGGGGTCCCCAACGTTTCTAGCGTGGTGCTCTAACCAACTAGAGCTTTATGCTAGTTCGAATCCCGGCCTGGACAAATCTTTTTTCTTCAAAATAAAAATATTTCGTAAGATTTTTAATTTAAAATAGTTCCCATCCTTCATAATATATTTATAATACTAGATTACTATTTAACATGAAGTTTATTGTCCTTTAATTCATAAAATGTAATTGTAAAGACCTTCCTGGGGCTCACCCAGCCTCTATAAAGTGGGTACCGTTACTTATGGGAGAAACCTGGTTGTGGAGCATGATTTCAGACAAATCACCTCTATCCATAACCGTTGTATTACAAAACAGTACGGGATCTACCAAGCAATAAACCCAAGACTCTTTACGGGTTATAGAGGTAAAGGATTATTTCTTTATTTTCACTACAGTGTGGAAAAGAAAAAAAACACCTAACAATTAAAGGATATGTACAAGATTATAAATAAAAAAAATTAAAAAAAACTTATACCACTGCAGCCCATGAAGGGTCTGGGGTTCAGTACATGGTAGAGACAGTACTGTTTCATGGACAACGGTTGTGCAAGGAGATTATTTGTCCTAGACCACACTCAACCACCAGATTTTTAGACTGTTATTTAGCCTGTAGCGGGATTTGAGCCAGGATTTTCGGCTGTGTATACTAAATACATCCAATAAATAGAATAAATGTATACAATGACATGAAATGACAAGTACAGAAACTACCCATTGGTAGTACTCAAATAGCAAGTTCAACTTAGTAGATCACGAGGCCATCTTCTTTTCATATGCCCCCAGAGGATTATCAGGAACTGTAGAGTTTGTTAGGTTTGAAACTAGTGGGTTTAAGTGGGAATGAAATTTGTCATGAAAATATTGATATCGGATTCGGGCTAAATCAGCAACAAATTGGACATTTAATTCATTTTGGATGACTTTGTTTGTAACAAAGGAGCATTGAGGATTTTACGAAGGATTTTGAATTGTAAGGATTGAATACGAGAGGAATTCGATGGCTTAGTGGAGCCCCAAAGATCTATTCTGTCCTGATGGGTCTAATGATTGTCATGTATATGAGTCTTTTGTAATTAATTGAGAGCTTAGAGCGATAGACTAGTAAATGTTGCGTTTGTCGTTTTAAAAACAAATAATTATAATATTTATATCATAATATCAAATAACTTTAATATTTATATTTAGTGACTCCATATCACCCCTGTGTCAGTAACTTAACATCCAGTTACGACATGAGGGATTATGAGACACTGATTATTCAATTCCAATTATTTTTCATTAAAAATAAATCAATGTTCTTAATTCGATGTATCAATTATCAAGAACCGATTGATTAGAACCTGAAGGAAAGTTTCAGGTTTGTACGTAAACATGACTAATGTTCATGCGAAGTTATGTTGTAAATTTTACTAAAGAGGTTTGTTATTACAAATAATTGTTATTTATAAAAAAATAGTTAAACTTATATTCCTGACTATTTATGTCATATTTACAATAAAAATGTATAATAAAAAATTAAGATAGGTATATTTAATATTTTTATCATTAATAGCCATGAAGTAACCATAACCATTGGATCGAACTCCAATAACCCTCACGGAAGGATGCTCAATGTGTGTATCCTACAAACTTATCAGTTTCCACACTCTCGCTGTGAGCAAGATCTGGAAAAGCGGCTTTGAAATCGGGAGTGTGGTCTCTCCACTAACCGCTCCGAGTTGAGACTAGACTCTCCTGACCCAGTTGAGGGGAAGAGTCTCGGCCAGGATCTCCATGCTAATGTACTCTTCTAGAGTCTTCTTTTTATTCCGTCCCTTCTTTCCTTGCCTTATAAATTTCGTCTTAAACTTTCTCAAACTATCGATCAAATATTTTCTTTACGCCTAATACTGGAGACAAAATTAGAATACAACTGTGTCGGTCATCAGCTTTATATCGATTTTAAAAAAGCTTATGAATTACACCGACCGTCAGATTATGTATAACGTATTGATTGAATAGGGTATACCAAAGAAATTAGTAAATCTGGTAAGTATGTGTATGAGCGAAACTTTCGACAAGATTATTACCGATTCTAACTAATAATTTTTCGTAGAAGTTTGAGGTTCGTTCAGTTTTAAAATAAGATGATTCGCTATCACCTGTACTATTCAATTTAACACTCGAGTACATTGTTAAAAAGGTGATGCACAACGGAAGAGGTTTGAATTTGAATATGAATAGTAAAATATCCTTTCTTGGGTTTGCGGATGATTTGGTACTGTTTTAATACTAAATACAGAAACGTTAATGAATGCTGCGAAGGAAATAGGGCTGGCAATAAATTCGGATAAAACGAAGTATATGGTCAATAGAAGGAAAGGGCGAAATTTTGGTGATATTGTTATTGGAGGAATTAAGTCCGAAAATGTGGAGATGTTTAAATACTTAGGGTCAATGGTAACTGGAAAAAACGAAATTCAAGAGGAAATAAAGGCGCGACTAAGGCGGGAAATGCTTGTTGTTATTCGGTCTCGAAATTACTAAGCTCGCGTCTTTTGTCCAGAAATCTAAAAATCAGAATTTATAAAACAATTATCGTTCCATCTCTTCTTTATGGATGTGAAACTTGGCCACTAACGCTGAATGATGAACAATGTCTTCAGGTATTCGAAAATATGGTGTTACGTAGAATATTCGGCCCAAAAAAGGATGAGACCACTGGGGAATATAGGAGATTACATAACGCGGAATTGCGAAGCATGCATCCGGTAAATATTATTCAGGTGATAGCGTCGCGAAGATTAAGCATGTATAGTTTCTGGGCTTAGTAACGAACGATTTTCCAACATAATAGGCGCTGTACCGATGGAAAGCGTCTGAGGGGTAGACCGAGGCGTAGGTGGGAGGATTGCGTTAGGAATGATCTAGCAGGTTTGGGTTAGGGTGGTGCCCCGTGGACGGAGGTTTGTAAACATAGATTGGTGGTATCGGCATCGAGCCTTCGGGTTCGTTAAGCCTTTTGTTTATTTAAACTTTCACAGAGACTCCCAAAAATATTAATAAAGCCCAGAGTATATTTTGGATTATTATTATTACTCGCGGGAGGCTTTCATATGAAAAGGGGGGGGATACAATTAAAGTACAATGATAGGGATTTTAACGAGTACCTGAGCGCACAGGATCAGAACCCCTATCTTATGTACTCTCTGAAGGACCTCATAAACAAGGATTTTTACTCCCTTAAAAATTCTAAGGGAAGACTGGCTGCGAAGCCTTGATCTTGTTCATAGAAGATTTTTATGCTAACCACTACACCACAGGTGTTCCTTCTAATTTAAAACTTTTTTTACATACCGTTACCAATTACGTAGTCGCGTTTTAAGGCGAAATATATAACCTTAGAAATCAGTATATTTAAGTTAATCTTAATATTATTATATGACTTTTTTGTTTACCTTAATATTATTTCCACCTTAAATAATTAACAAATAAAATTATGGGTACCCATATTACAGAGGTTGGGTGAGCCTCAGGCAGGGTCTAAGATCCCATTATATATAGGTATCACAGTAAATCATAAATGGGTGTTAACAGATTGAATAATTTATATAAATTATTAATCAACGCGGATATTATTTGTTGTATAGTGATTGTTGGGCGAGTTATTAATTAATTTTTATAATAACATCTCTCTTGGAAAGTAGATTCTTTAGACGGTTTTTCCGGATGTTTTTATTGCATAATTATTAAAATTACCTGAAATATAATAAGACCATTTTTAATTATAGTAATTAGCGATACAACCGCTTGGTTACTGGTTCCAAACGGTTCCACCGACAGAAGGGAAACGATTTGAAACGGGAACTCGCCTTACCGAATCCGAAGGCTGTAACTAACTGCCTGCGAAGGATATCTTACCACAGCTCGCCTTTATCTTCCTCATTGCCCCGCTCTTGGCAGTTTTTTTTATTTATTTTTTATATTTTTGTTTGGTAAACAGTTTAGTAACTCTTAACTTGTAAGGTATTCCATGGTTCATATATTCATATCTTAAATATTTCTTCCTAAGATATATATATTTCTGTCTGTAAGAATAGTAAGAGATAAAGGAATCGACATATCTCCCTCAGAATGATTGACAAGTAATATTTAGTTTGGAAAAAAAAAACTTAGACAAGCCGGAACGATAAGAGAAATACATAAGATAACGAAAATGAGAGCCTATAAGAAAGAATTGTTTAAAAAATGAAGTATTGAAAATATAGACGCTTCAAGAAGGAACAATACAGTGAAACGGTCCGTTCTGAACTGAATAAAGGAAAATAGATCATGTGAAAATGAAGAAAAGTTGCATAGAAGTAAAAAAAAAACCTGTACCATTACAACCCGTAAGGGTCTGGGGTTCAGTACATATTAGAGACAGTACTGTTTCATAGACAACGGTTATGCAGGGGGGTGATTTGTCCTAGATCACCCTCAACCACCAGTTTTCCCCCTTTTTTGGGTACCCATTTAAGAGGCTAGGTGAGCCCCAGGAGGGTCCTAGATCCTATATGGTCCATCTCCAGCCGCTAACAGACTAAATAAAAGTTCTGCCTGCAGCAGGATTGAAACCAGGATTTTCGGCATGGCAACTCAGTGCTCTACCACTGAGAGACTCCACTCCCATACAAAAGACTCATATACATGACTATTATAAGACCTATTTGGACTTACGGAGTAGTGCTTTGGGGCTCCACTATACCATCGAATTCCTCTTGTATCCAATCCTTACAATCCAAAACCTTTCGTAACATCCTGAATACTGCTTACTTCGTTACGAATAAAATAATCCATAATCACCTAATTGTCCCATTTGTTGCTGATTTGGTCCTAAAATTATATCAATCCTTTAATGAAAAACTTAATTCCCACTCAAACCGACTTGTTTCAAACCTAGCAACCTATTCAATTCCCGATAATCCTTCGAGCGTCAAAAAATAAGATTTCTAAGTTTATTATTATACCAGTGGGTAGTTTCTCTACTTGACATTATTTATCTAGCTTTTGCCCACGGCTTCGCTCGCGTGGAATTTGGTCTGCCACATAAAGTTTCATGACAAAT
Source organism: Troilus luridus (assembly GCA_964056705.1). Classification (NCBI taxonomy): domain Eukaryota; kingdom Metazoa; phylum Arthropoda; class Insecta; order Hemiptera; family Pentatomidae; genus Troilus; species Troilus luridus. The sequence goes on from OZ057413.1 coordinate 4,559,644, forward strand.
CATTTTAAATAAATAATTTAATTTCTTTTAACTATAAGTTACTCGCACAGACCTCCTTCGCCTGCCGCTGCGCTGATCGCTATGTCATCGGCATAGTCTGCTACTGTAGTTTTTTTGTAGTTGGTTCCAACAGTTTCAGCTGTGTATATAGAGAAAAGTACGGGAGATAGCACAGACCCCTGAGGTACTCCGCAGGTGAATACGATGGCTTCCGATGATGTTTCGCCGATACGGACTGCTATCGTAAAAGTGAACTTTTTTTTTTTTTTTTTTTTCTGAAAAGTGAACTATGTTACTTGATTTGTTTTGTTCAGCGAAAATATATAGATTTTTCGAGTAAAAAACAGGTGAGCAATCATACAAACTTTTTCACCCCCTTAGGGGTAGAGTTTCGAAAAATCCTTTCCTACCGGATGCCTACGTCATACAAAGAACACACCTTCCAAGTTTCAGGTCTCTACGATGAGCGGTTTTGGCTGTGTGTTGATACCTCAGACAGTAATTCAGGACAAAGCATTTTATATGTATAGATAATATTTACTTGTGTTTTTTGTACAGTTGTAAATTTCAGTAAATAAATTTTGAAAAAGTAAATAATTTGATGTCCGATATTTTAATATTATATAGCTATTATTTTCCGAAGAAAGATATTACCCGATTCACTTGAGGGCTCTCTGGCAGAAAAGGGAGGAAACATTACTCGGATACATAAATGTAAGAGGTGCCGCGGGTTTTTCCGGAAAATGGCTTCCAACGCAAGCTTTCCATTCGCTAATGGACTCTACACGTAAGCCTTGTCCTATCTCCGGGTTGGTTCGTCAGCAAAGGGGATTGTCGATCATCTCTTGATTTCATTTTTTAAACAAAATTATAAAAAAAGTTGCGATGTATTTATTTTATTCTCAAATATAAAAAGTATTAAAAAAATTAGGGGAGCGGAGTGGCTCAGTATTAGAAAGCTGAGTTGCCATGCTGGAGGTCCTGGGTTCATATCTCGCTGCTGATCTATCACATCCCTGCACAAACGTTATCCTGGTAACAGTGTAGTATCTACGATGTACTAAACCCAAAACCCTTCGAGAGTTGTAATGGTACAGATTTTTTATTACAAACAGATTTTTTATTTATTGAGTTTCCTCAACGCTGAGGTTTTCTCCAACCAGATTTTAGGATAACATTATTTTCCAGGTCTTCCTGGACTTGGTCCATCCATGATGTTCATGGTCGGCCTCTTCTTGTTCCAGGCACCTTCAGTGCATGGTCATTTTGTGCATTCTATTACTTTCCGTCCTTAGTAGATATCTGAACCAATCTAATCACTTTATTGTGATTTGTTCGAGAATGGTATTGTGAGTACCCACTATCTCTCGGACTAGTGAGTTGGGCATCCTCTTACGCCTAGATAATTACAAAAAGATACTCATAATTTTGTATGAGTTATGTTTTGTAGGTTCATCTGTGGTGTTGTGGTTAGCATTCCACCATTCTGTGCCCAAGATGGCGGGTTCGCAGCCCAGCAGGTGTCCTTAGGATTTTTTTTTATGGACTATAAAAATCCTTGGCTATGCCGTTCTTTACAGGGGACATAAAATGTCAGGACCGATGCAATATTTGGTACTCGTTAAAGATCCCTATCCTAATTAAACCTGGATAGGCAATATTTAGAGCTCCCGCTGTAGCATCGCCCAATTAGCAATAGCAGCATAGAGTGACGTCAAATACTTAAACAATCGTGTTTTGTTTAAGAGTGACGAGTATCTCATTTGCACCTTCAAGATATAAAAATAAACCCTTCTAATAATTTCGTTTTTTCCATCGCAAAGTATGAGATCAATTAATTTTAATATTATCGTTGTTTTTTTTAAATTTTTTAATTGTTGATGTAAGTATTTTCAAATTTAATATGCAGATGAATTTCACAGCGATAAATGCTTACATCAATTCTGCTGTCTACTTTCTCGACGGTAGTCGTTGACTGGCCTTGGTGTTTTTATGATTTTCAACATCGCTCATTCTGTTGACATGGTCCAGGCAGCTGGTTCTACTAATCGGAGGTTGTCTCAATATCCAACAAATTAATTAATATTTTTATAATTGTTTCCAATAAAAGTTAAAGCGTCGTCATCTCTTATATGTATTTATTGTTCTTAATTACTTTTTTTACATAAAATAGTATATTTCTACAAGTAACTGTAGAAACACACTAGTTTTATTAACCATCCTGTGATGCTTTTTTATTAATATTATTTATTTGTGGTGAAATTATTTATAGTTTTAATCCATTCGAGAGATTTTTCTTCCGGTTTCGACCGTGTAGTCAAAGTCTTTGCCGACGTTTCCATAGCCATACTGCAAACTTCCTCGGGGCTCTGAAAGCCCTCACGGTCGGGCCCCAGCTGATTGGATTAATAAGCTCCGCCGACGGACCCAGAAGCTTTAAATACCGAAGTAGAAGAAGGATATTTTCAGTCTCAAATTAAGCCCTGGGGAAGGTTTCAGGGAAGAATTTGACTACACGGTTGAAACCGGAAGAAAACCTGTTCAATGGATTAAATCCATATAAATAAATTTAGAATAAATAAATAATATTTATAAAAAAACCTTGGGGAGATAATATGTAACAACGGAACAGATAAGGCATCCGTAGAAGAAGAATAGCCAAACTGGAAAGACTGGACTTTGCCACAAGAACCATCTACAGCAAGAAAAATTTGTCCTCCAATGCAAAAATAAGGCACCATTTTACAGTAGTAAGACCATTAATACTGTATGGTATGGAAACAATCAGCCTTCCGAGTCTGGAGAAAGTCCTGAAGATTGAGAGGAAAATTCTGAGGAGGATTCATGGAACCAAAGTAACACAAGAGGGGTACAGGCGATAGTCCAAAGAAGAAATATACAGAAATTTGGAAGATCTTGAAACAGTCATCAGGTCCAGGAGACTGAGATTCTACAGCCTGGAGTTCTACGAGGAGGGAGAAAATGGACTAAGGAAGAGCGAGAGAATCAGTCCAGGAAGATGAGAGAGTATTGGAGCAGAAGGAAGGCCGAGAGTGTGAAGAACATTATTAAGTGATGTTCGCGTGGCCTTGCTGCCCGATTCGTGTAAAAAAAAAATCATCACAGAATAAAACTAGTGAGTAAACTTTTAAAAACACGCTAGTTAGGGCAAAAAATTCTTCTTTTAACTACACCGTAGAAACTAGAAGAAACACCTGATGAATGGATTAAAAATATTGGTTGTGGCAATTTAAGAGAGCATTTATTTATAGTTTGTTTATTAATATTTCTTTTTGAGCCTTTTGTTAATTATATATTATTCTTTACAGAAGCCCCAAAATAAATATAGATTATTATTATTAATAAAGGAAGAAGTCAATATTTGTTTTATTTCTTATTGATAGATGTGCATATCATATCAGTGTTGAGAGATTGGCCTTAATTTAGTTGTTTTCTCAGAAAGTGGGTTAGTAAATACTGCTTTGGATCGTGGCATTTTACTCCATTTGCAGAACTGCAGAACTGATCCATCTCCCAATGAAGTCTTTTGTTTGACCTTATTCCAATCTCTCCTGTAGTACAAGAAAAAAAAAAAACATTGAAGAATGCTTTTTTTTTTGTTTGCTTATTAGACGTGCTTTTTCTGTTTGTTAAACGTTGCATTAAATTAGTTTAGTGCCTTTGGAGAAAACAAAGATGTTGAGATGATTTTATATATGTATATAAGAAAATAAGATTAAGTACGTGACATTTCTTGCTTGGATATTGTGGCATACTGATGCATATGTCTTTCTGAAATATTTCAGAATCAGCACGTATATTTTTCATTGCTTTAAATTTTTAACAGTTAAAGATAAAACTGTATATTATTAGATATAATTAAATCGAATTTAATATTCACTAAACATTTCTTGGGTAATGAGGAAAAACAAAAAGAAGAAAAGCGTTTTTTTTTTTTAGTTATTATGAAATATTACAGACCTGGGAGCAGAGATAGTAAACGGCAATTGAAATTTTATATAGTATTTTAATATTAAATATTAAAAGACTTCCTACAATAAGACTCGCCAATAGAATTGTTACTTACATAAAAAAAGTCAAGTAAACCAGCCTAGTAGAAATACAGGGTAACTAGTAATTAGTGGCGGAGGCGTTAAAGGTTGATAGTATGGGGCAATTCCAGTCGATATTACTGTGAGACCTACTGTCCTGAAGTTTTAAACCCTTTCCAAGATATCCCTACTTAAATAATTGTACAAAAAAAATCCTATTTAAAATCTTAAAATAGCTATAAATCCTAAAAATTGGTCTTTCTGGCCTTTTTTTTTTTTTTTTGCAACAAAGTTATTTTAAATAAGGAATGTTGATAGTAAAATCTTCGTAATTGTCGGTATCGTACGCGAAAATCGTTTAACAAAAACATAAAATGAATAAGAAAATACGGTGACTTCCTCTAATAAGTCGATTTACTCATAAAAGCCACCGTAAATTATTACTTACATAATCATTTAAAAACATCTACGTTTCATTGTCTTTCATATGAGGTATTGAAATCAAAAATCGGTTAAGAAACTGTAGGGACAAACATATATTTTATTATTTTAATAAATATTTTATATTTATTATAATTTATATTGTGTTAATAAAAATAAACAATAATATGTTGTTGAAATAAATAATATTTAAATTTAATAGTAAAAAACTATTAAATATCGATGTATAAGATACCGCCTCGTCATGAGGAAGGTTGCAATAAGTAACCAATGTTCATGTGCGAATAGTGTGACTATTAAAAAGTACTAACTCTAATCTCTTTTTGTTTAAACAATCCATTAATAATTTATACTTTGGAACCCATAAAACCACGAAGATATGATCGTTGGAAAATGGAAAATGGAGAACCCGGGTAGAGCCCGAGAAGAAAGGGCTCCGACGCAGGAGTCGAGGGCCTTGCTTTCCCCCTCCCTTCCTCAGTCTGGTTTTACGGGTTTACTGTGTTCGGATACTAAATAATCCTTAGATATGCCGACTTTCGGAAGGAACGTAAACTGGGGATCCGACCCTGTGTGGTGTCAGGTAAAAAATTCACTTATATAGCAGCGTTAAATAAATTTGCGATAAATTAATAAACAAAAAACTTTTTTATATATAGAAGAGATATAAAATGCACATTTCTTATCAATTATATTAAAATTTATTTTTAATTTAATTTATTGATATTTACAACTATAACATGATTAAAACTAGTAAATCTGCTGATATGTACATTATGACATGAAAAACACATGTGGAGAAACTACCCATCGGTAGCACTCCAATAAAGTTCTATAGTAGATGGTCTCGAGGCCATCTTCTTTTCAGACGCCTCGGAGGGTTATCAGGAATAGTATGGGAAGCAAGTTGAGAGACTAGAGGATTCGAGTGTGTATGGAGCTTGTCATGGAAGGATAGGTATCTAGTTTGGGCCAATCAGTAAGCATTGAGGATTTTACGAAGGATTTTGGATTGTAAGGATTGGACACGAGATGAATTGGATGGTTTAGTAGAGCCCCAGAGCTCAACTCCGTATGTCCAAATAGGTCTGATAAGTGTTATGTAAATGAGTCTTTTGTAATTAATTGGTAGCTTAGAGCGTTTGTCCAGTAAGTGTTGAAGTAGGCGAAAACGTCGAGCAGTTTCTTGTCTTTTCAGTCTTGTATGAGGACTGATTGATCTTAAGTTGGTTTAAAATTCTTCTCAGGTGCTCTTTTTAAACACTCAATAACCATTTTCAAATCATATCAGTATTGGACACTATACTATATTGAATAATATTGGCTGACCTTATATTTATATATGGGGAAGGAAATGGTCCGGGTGGTGGTAAAAAAATTCTCTTATGTGGGAGGGGCAGTTTATCTGAAAGTCGACGTTTCGACCCACATTGCAGGTATTCTTCATGGCTATTATATAGGATCACACGTGAAAATAGTGTGATATATATAAGTGAATTTTTTTCATTTTTCCCCCTTAACTATACTACACTATACCTTTCATATGGGCGTTAAATACAGATTGGTGCTACAAATAATAATAATTTCTTCTGGTATAATAATATAAAATTAAATATATGTATATAACTCACAGCGCTTGATAAGGATGAGAAGGTGCCTCCTGTTAAACATCGGCAGTGGGTCCTCCGATGACATGGACCTCCTCAAGATCTTCTGCAACCTCCACAGCTCTCTCTTGTATTTGTACTCCTGCATGATGACTTCCTGTACTGCGGTGTCTGGTGGCACCTCCTTTTCACCTGGAACTATAACAGTAACTTAGCTACATGTATATGTAAGATTTAAGGTTACAATAATACAAAAATATATGGATAAATGTATGTTTCCTACATATATGGAGAGATATGTAGAAATCGAAAGAACAATTTTTATCAAAAGAACAATGTCATTACTCAATACACCTAATTTTTCAATATAGGTATTCCGAAAGTTACATTCGAAATTGAGTTTAAAAAAATTTTGGGTATCGGTAAATTCCAATCCTTCTTTAATTAACCATTACACAATTTTTAAAGTATTTTTTTATTTTAACTTATGTCATTATCCTCATAAAACTGCAAGTGCAAACATGATACAGCTCAAAATATTACTTAATTATAAAAAAATAATTAAACTTTTCAAAAAACATGATGGAAATAGAATATCACATATTTCGTTCCTCAATTTAAAAGCTTCGCCCAATACAATTGCTATTAGTCCAGGATCCATGGTCTATTTTTGCACTTGATTAGTATCAAGCTGAATCTTCGTGAATAGCTTCGTTTCGATGAGACGTCCAACAATTTCCTTTGCGAAAATTATCGATTGTGGTAGCTAACAGAGGTAGCAAGGATAAAATATGTCGATTTGATGATTTTCAAAAAATTATTACTAACTGTTTTTTTTTTGTTAAATCTCAAGATAATTATCTAAATTATTTGAAAAAATGTTTGTCCTACAAAATGTATGGTTTGATGAAAGAGTCCCCTCCTTCCAATATGTATCGATAACGTAGTCAAAAAAGAAGAAGTAAAAAAAAATCAGCTAGTTAGTAATAATTTTTAATGACCTCATTATCGATACATGTTGGAAGGAGGGGACTCTTTGATCAAACCATACATTTTGTTGGACAAATATTTTTTCAAATAATTTAGATAATTATCTTGAGATTTAACAAAAAAGCCCAGTTAGTAATAAATTTTTGAGAATCATCAAATCGACATATGTTATCCTTGCTACCTCTGTTAGGTACCACAATCGAGAATTTTCGCACAGGTAATTGTTGGACGTCTCATCGAAACAAAGCTATTCACGAAGATTCAGCTTGATACTAATCAAGTGCAAAAATGGACCATGGATCCTGGACTATATATAAGGCTTAAAAATGCCAAATTATTTCTTATGTCGTTATTTTGAAGAAACATTATAGAACTCCCTACACATTATGTTCTATTTGGCCCGATTCCGATATCAATCTTTTCATGACAAACTTTATTCTAACTCAAGCCGACATGTATCAAACCTGGGAACCTTTTCAATTCATGATGTTCCTGTGTGTGTCTCAACAGAAGATGCTGTTGACCTTATTTATTTCTAATTTGAGTACTAGCAGTGGGTAGTTTCTATACTTGGCTTTATCTCATGGCATATGATGCATTTCATTCTTTTGGTTGATGTATTATTATAAAAGTTGTTTTAACTCATTAAGTAAAGTGTTACCTCGTACAAAACATGATAACATTTAGTACAAAGCCCGGGATTAAAGCCTTTGGCTGAGATAGCGTATACTATTCACCCCGTATGGAGTCCCAACCTACCACCAGCCCATGGTATCATCAAGATAGCGCCTAATCTTATCTCTGTGTCGCTTCTGCTGTCCGGCGCTAATCTGCTCTTCTGGGATTTGAAACCGTTCTAGAGATTACTTTGTGTGTTGGCATAATAAATGACCATTTACATTTATTAATAATGAAAACTGCCTACCTTACACTCATGATATTCATACCACCATCAGTTAGTATTCATAAAATAAATATTTAACGTTTTGTAACGGGGGAGCGGAGTGGCTCAGTTGTAGGGCAATGAGTAGCCATGCCGGAAATCCTGGTTCAAATCCCCCTGCAGGCAGTTATTTTTATTTAGTCTGTTTGTGGCGGGAGATGGATCATATGGGATCTAGAACCCTCCTGGACTCACCCAGCCTCTATAAAATATTATAAAACTAGGGTACCCAAAATAAGGGGGGGAAAGCTGGCGGTTGAGCGTGACCTAGGACAAGTCACCTCCTTGCAAAACCGTTGTCCATGAAACAGCACAGTCTCTACCATGTACTGAACCCCAGACTCGTTCACGGGTTGAACTTGATCGGACAGACATTGCACCACCGTTGTCTCAGAAATTATAAAGCCTCTACTATGTAATATAGGCCAGCGGCCAGGCGTTACTCGCGAAAAATCGAAGAGAGTTGCATTTTTTTATGAGTAGTGTAAACTTGGATTTCAACTACTGAGACATGCCCTTACAACATATCGAAAATGCAACTCCTTGGCCGCTGGCCTATATTTGAACTATTTGGAAAAAACTACCTACAATATCATACAATATACAATATCAGCTTCTTCAATATGAACAAGAGAAGATCAATATGAAAATAAACCCTGACAAAACAAAGGTTATGAGAATTGGCAGAATGCCTCACCGAAAAATGAGAGTCATAAGGATTAAGGACAAGCCCATCGAACAGGTGAGAAGCTTTAAATATCTGGGAGCACACCTTGATGAGAATGGAGTCATGGGCAATGAAATCTGGGAGAGGGTCAACTCAGCTGGTAAATTGTTCCATGCACTAAATAAAAGGTTCCTGAATAAAAGAGAAGTATCCAAGGACACAAAGTTGAGGGTATATAAATCTACTTTCCTCCCCATATTAACATACTCCTCGGAATCTTGGGCGTTGACCACCAAACATGAAAGTAGGATCGAGGCTTCAGAAATGAGATTCCTTAAGAAGGTAGAGGAAAAAACAAGACCGAATTCGCTCATTAGATCAAGCCTCGGAGTGGACCCTGCAGAAAAAGTCAATGAAGATAACAGTCTTAGATGGTTTGGAAATGTTTTAAGAATGGAAAACAACAGGCTGGCCAAGATGACAAAGGAGGCTAAGATTGAAGGAAGAAGGTCCAGAGGAAGACCCCGACGTGCCTGGGAAGATGGTATTAAGAAAGCTTCGCAAAGAGAAGTCTGGAATAGAATAGAAGGAGAGAAATGGTAGAAGATCGTACGATGTGGTCCGGGCTATACAGAAAGAAACCTCACACTGCAGAGCGGTAGAGAGCAACGACTATGATGATGATGATGATGATGGAATAAACCTAACTCATAATCTATTAAACCTACAGGCCTCGATTTGTGCTTAGATTAAAGCTAATTAAATTTACTACAACTTCATTCCCTATGACTTTCATCGTCTTCGGCCGGTGTTCCTCACGAAAGTGTGCCAAAACTTAAAATTTGGACTTTTTGGAAAAAATGACCAATTTTCAAAGGGGCGTAACTCAGAATCTATTAGAGTTACAGATATTAATTGGATTCAAATTATAGTAAATTTAAAATGGCCACATAAATATATATATTATCAAAAACTGTGAATTTGGCCCTTGATTATGGCCAAAAACTGAATTAACTCCGAAAATTTTGAGGTTTTTTCGGGCACCAAAAGTTTTCCTATCTGTTTTTTCGGTAGCAAACTTGGATTTCCACTAGAGAGACATGCCCTTACAACATATCCAAAATGCAGCTCTCTTCAATTTATTGGTGCCTGAACCTCTTTTTTGGCACCTGGCCGTTGGCCTAATAGTGCATATCAAATAAATTCTTCCTTAAATATGTAAACCATTTAAATTTTCTATGAATGTAGTTATTATTCTTATGTGTTCTACTTGGAAGGACCTATGTATTTTTATTAATTAGGGACTGGAGAAGCCCTGAGGGTTTCGATTTAAATCCGGCTGTAGATAAAATATTTAATCTTTTAACAGCTGAATATTTTTGTTCCAACAATAAATGTTAAACCACATGATGAAATCCCTTTATCGGTTATTATGGTGCATTTTTTTCACAAAACAATTATTTTATTTATCACATGAACTTGAAACTATACAAATGATTCCCAATGCTAAGTGTTAATAGAAATAGATATTACTGTTATACAGTTGCGTTTCATTGAATAAAACCATCATCGAATATTATCTAATTCAATTATCAGTACCTGTTTCAATGAAGTTACCTTTCGGGAAAAAGTATTTAACATTTCTTGATAAGGGTGACGCAATGTTTTTCATCTCCCTTTGGTAATTCGGTCTCAACTCGATTCTCCTCTCGAGAGAGGGACTTCGAAACTTAGTTAATTGAGTGAAGTTGTTCTAAGTAGCTTGCGAAGTCTTTTCTAAGAAAATGCGTTTCGAGAAAGAATAATTCTTCTGAGTGCTTACCATCTTCATCTCTTCGGGAAAATTAATAATTTTGTGTTTATTTTTATTGTGAAGAAATAAAAAAGTCTTAACTTATTTAAAATACTTTGTGAAAGCTCTTGTTTTGTATCTTGTATAATTTAATTTCCTGTTTTTAATTAGGTGGTTTAAGGAAAATATTTAGGTTTTTTTTTTTTTTTTTCATTGAAATAATTGTTACAGGCTACTGGGTGTAAAATGGACTAAACTATTACTTAATTCAAGAATCTAATATTTATTAACAAATTAACAAGAATACAATGAGATTATTTAAAACAGTTAAATTATTAAACTAATATCAATATACAATAATAATATTCTACTAAATGTTATCTAATTTCTAAGATAATATACAAATAATATAAGATATTGTTTAAACTAAGTAACTAAACTATTTATATAAATTTGTACAAATACAATAATATTACACTATAGTTTACAATTACAAATTAACACTTACAGTTCGCTAACTAAAGTCCACCGACCGTAAGACTCTCCAAATATGACAAACTGCCACACAGTTTATTACACTTATTACACGGCCACTAATTGTCACTGTTGCTCACTAAGCACTTATTACAGACTGATACTAATACTAACTAACTCACACACACTGCCACTAGTTAACGACTGCTACTCACTGGCTTATTACTTCACTGCTTATTACTCACTTATTACTACTGACTCGTCTTATTACTACCGCCGGCCAGAACAGCTGTCCTTTTTATATAGGCAAGGCCGGTCGGGGTGGGGATTTCTCGGAAGAAGACCGAGAACCGTCTAGACCGACCCACAAGGATCTACGCCATTCTATAATCCCTTCCGCTTAATCCCATTGTTTGTCTTATCCTCCCAGCCGGTCCTACTTCCTGCTCTGACCGTAACATAATGTTATAAAAATATAATTAAGGGTTTTACCAAAAGGAAAAAAAATTCTTACAAATCGAAATAAATATTCTTGAATTTATTTTTTAGTTTTACCCAAGTTTGGGCACTATGGATCAATCATTAATGTATATTCCTAGCTTCCTTTCTTTACCAAGTTATCCAATCCCGCCGACCAAACCTACATTTCCGATTTCCTTAAGGAGATTTAATTTAAATTAAAAACCTCGGTCCACTCCCGTAACACCCGTTCTCGGCTCTCAGAGCTATATACAGCATCCCACCGAACAACTGCTTTTGATAGAGCTTTCCTTATCCGATCCTCGCCCCTTTGGAACCGTATACCTTCTTCCATTCGTTGTTCCAATAATCTTCCAACCTTCAAATCCCGTATATTCAATCACCTTATATCCTTACAATTCCCAAAAAATCGGAAATAACATACTCAGTTTTCAGATTAAAATTTTATAACTGATAAATGAATGATGTGTTTTTATTTATATATAAATATATTTATATCATTGACTCTTCAGTCATCCAATTAGATATTTTTAAAAACAAGTTATCTTTGTATTTTTGTTTCAATTTCTGCTATGTTTGTTTCTACTTGGCATTTTAATTTGCATACATATGTAACTATCTATTGTTTCTCTATATATAATTATTGTAAGCTTATTTCTGTTATTTTTTATTTCTTGTACTCGGTTTTTTTTAAATGTTATCACTGGAGGTAATTCGCATTTTTTTCTCTATAATTCTTTCTCATTTGTTAATTTAATGGTAGTAATTAATTAAATATAATCCCATTGTAATCTAAGACATAATAATACCCTGTATAGAAACCTGTATTGTTATCCTAAATAAAGACTTTATTTAGCCCTACTTTATTATTGACCCAGAATAAATAAAGACTTTATTATTATATTACATTATAATATTATACTTTATTATTATTATATATACTGCTCTCTAACGCTTGTCCTTGGTACCCCGAACCGGTCCGCGTGTCCCACCTTTATGATGAGTTAAAGTGGCTCTTCCCTCCCTTCCGAAGACAATATTTCCTCGGTTCATTCTTATACTAATCCATCAACTCTCAACACCCTTCATATATCTACAGTCTTCTCCAATTTAAAAGATTCCACCTTTCCGATCTGTAAACTCGTTCCCATAGAACCAAAGCATTCCTTCCTCGCCCGCTCCAGCACAGTGTGGAACTCAATCCCTCCTATAATCCTCCATGCTTCTTCACTGTCTACTGATTTTAAATCATTACTTTTCCAACATCTCCCGGCTTCCCAAAAATATGCTCTCTAAAAATCTTGAATTTTTTGTTCAGTCTTTTTTCTTTTTCCTAAAAAAGGCACAGATTATGTAAAGAAATTATTGCATCCTAGCTCATGCATTTAACTGTTGTCATTAATTTCTTTATTCTTTCTAATTGTTTAATATGTTGTCAATGGCCTTTTTATTGGTTAATTTTTTTTTCAATGTATAAAACCTGTGTGATCATGTAGCCTTCAGGCCAAATATAATTATGTTTGTTATTCTGAAGATGTTTGTTATCCCCAGAATAAAGTTGCTTTTCTATTCTATATTCCAGGGATTTATCTTCGCCGAGTTTTTTTTAATCCTCTGTAATCTACTATTCCTTCTGTCTTGGGTTGCGCTCTTGACACCTCCTATTCTAACCACTTCTTCCGTAACCCCGAATTCTCTCATGTACCTCTCTGCTTATCTTAAACCAGTTCTGAATTACTATGTTTTATGTAATTGTATATAATTTATATTTGTATATAATAATATAAATTAAATAATTTATTTTTTATATAATTATAATTGCTATGGATGTGAAACTTGGCCACTAACGCTGAAGGATGAAAAACGTCTTCGTAATTTTAGTTATTCTGAAATAAGGTGTTACGTAGAATATTCGGTCCAAAAAAGGATGATACCACCGGGGAATATAGGATATTACTTAACGCGGAATGTATCTGCTAAATATTATTCAGGTGATAGCGTCGCGAAGATTAAGATGGGCATGTAAAGTTACTGGGCTTAGTAACGTACGAATTCCCAAGATGTTAATAGGCGCTGTACCGACTGGGAAGCGTCCGAGGGGTAGACCGAGGCGTAGGTGGGAGGATTACGTTAGGAATGATCTAGCGGGTTTGGGTTTGGGTGGTGCTCCGTGGACGGAGGTTTGTGAACATAGATTGCTGGTATCGGCATCGAGCCTTCGGGTTCGTTAAGCCTTTATTTATAATTACTATTTTTTCTTTCTAAGGAATTCATATATTCTTTTCGTCCTACTTGCGTTGATACGCAGGATATGATCATAGAAATTAACTAGTATTTTCCTAATTCTTTCGAAGATACTTTCTGTTAATTTTCAAGGGTTCGCGTGTTTAAATAAAAGTTTCAGTTTGTGAACATTAAATATGTTTAGCAACTTTCACTTTCCTTCCGCGTGAACTCACGTTGATGCTGATACGGTAGAAATCGACGAGGCCATTGGTTGGAATTTGAAAATGTAATGGCCTAAAATGGAAACAGATTGCGGAAAGTTGTTAGGAGTTTGCTTCAACACAAAGTTGCTATCAGAATCTGTTCCAGCGATTGTTGTCTCGAATCACTTCTCACCTCTCACCTGCTGTCGTTTTAACAGCTCGTATTCACGAATTTTCTTTATTTTTTAATACATTTTTTATATACGGTAGAGCTTCAATGAACTGACCAAGATTGTCAGTTGTGGTTCGGATAATCGAAATACACTTAAAAAAAAATGAAAATCTCAAACTATGCTACCGAATATCGCTCCACGCGGCTAAGGAAGTTTTCATTTAAATAAATAGAGAAAATTTAACTGAAAAGATGAGATAAAATACGATATTAGACACACGTCGAGGAAAGATTTGACTGCCTTTGAGAGACATCAGAGGAAAGTGAATAAATTATCATATTTAAATTTATTCTTGAAGGGTCTTCAAAACTAAATTTGATTATTTTGAAAGAGTTGATGGAGACGATTATCAACGCCCTGTTAGCTCAATTTCTCACCTTTCAAATTATTCATTTTCAAACTCTTTGATGCCTACTTTATCCTGTTCAACTATTTTACTGTCAGAGGATAAGGAGGACATTGAGGAAGATGGATTGATAAGATTTAGATCAGGTAAGGTTTACTGGTAAGAAGGTTACGCTTTATCAGATAAGGTTGCTTATGTTATACAGTAGAATCCCGATAATTCGTATGGTCAAGGGACTGATGATTTGGTACTAATTATCGGGAGTACTAAATAAAAAAACGTATTAACGAATTTTTTCAATCTATAGAACCATCCACCCCTTGCACGAAAGTCTTCAATTCCCATCTTTCTGTGAAAGCTCGGGATTTTTCCCTTCAAATATTTGAATTTCCCTTGAAAATTTGAATTCCTTGCTTGTACGTACCACTTTTTTAAGTTCTCTACAAGTCTGGGAAGTGTTTTTGTCCTTGTTCTTCAGGATTGATGTGATCGTGGAAGCAGGGACGATAAAATGCTTGGATACGTCAATTAGCTTACAGCCACTGGTCACGGCGTTTATGATTTGTTGTTTCTCTTCAATAGAGAGGCTAACGCATTTTGGAGGCATGATAAAGTGTCACAACGGTAACAAAAACGAGACTGAATTGTAAATAAAAGTGTGATTGTAAGAAAAGCTTAATAAAATTCCTAGAACTCCCCTCATTTTCTTTGAGTAAAAACAGTACGAATTACTTATGAGATTTCTTAGAAAACTTGTCTCTTTCACTCGCTCTCCCGTAAAAAACGATAGGATCTACTGTGCCTCTAAAGAGTACGAACATACTTGTGTATAAAAACGATACAAATTGAGTGATTTCCTAGAAAGGATTTATTCTCATTCTGCTCTTTGGCATATCTGTTTCACTGTTCTCTCCCTCCCTTTCGAAAATATTACTAAGTAACGAGATTTTAAAGCTGGAAATACGAATTATATGACGTTATAAGTGACCTCGAGCATAAAAATAATACGAATTACCGAGGGGTCTGAAATGCATTGATTATATACCATTTATCGGGATTTTCTCTGGGGACCGGCAAATTTGTACGAATTAGCCGGAAATACGAATAATCGGGATACGAAATATCCGGATTCCACTGTATTAGTTTTTAATTTAATAGTAGGGGTTTAATGGGGTCCTCACGTTAAGATGAAACGCCAATCACTGAACCATAAGCCCAATTTAATGTACTCAATTTTAGGGAAACCTCCAAATTAGATATAAGACAGAAACTAAACACGTACACTTACCTACTAAAACCAGTTTGGACATATGCACTTTACGGGATCGCTAAACAGAAAGTGACTTACAGAAAATGACTGCAGACTTTTCAATCAAAAGTACTTAGACTTATCACCAAAGCACCATGGTACGTCAATAACAAAACTCTGCATACTGACTTAAAAATACCAACGGTTTATAAACACATACGAACATGCTACAAACGCTTTCAAGAAAAACTACACGGACATCCAAACCCGTTGATAGAACGAATGCCCTCTACTATCATGCCTGAGAACACTAGGAGGAGATTAAAAAGAACGTGGATGAGGGATCTATTATCATAGGAAATTGAATCAAGCCAAGGGAGAGCTACCGATGGCTACTGTTCTTCTTCATGCCTTTCAAGTCATTGTATCATGTTTTTTAGTGTCAGACTATCTGCTGATTGTCACTGTTTTGTATTTGACAGGCGTAGATGAGAATATAAAGAGCAAAAAAAAATTTAATAAAGTTATATTAATTTTTACCTTTTAACAGACTAGAGACCTTTTAACAACGAACAAGCCCCCATTTTAGAATTGATACAACTGTTCATTTAATTATTCTACGCCTTGCTCAAATTTTAATACTGTCATAATATTATTGTTATTGTATTATATTTTTACAATATATCACGGCCATTGAAGAATGGAGTCAAAACTGGGGAATTAAAATAAATCCTAGCAAATCCCGTCAAATTACCTCTACCCTTCGTCGGAAACAAATGGCTTCCTGTCCTCCAGTATCCTTTAATAATAACAACTTTATACCCTCTCAAACTCACTAGTTTCGAACTAGCTACTTCTTCAATTCCTGATAATCCTCCTAGGCGTCTGAAAAGAAGTTGGCCTCAGGATCTACTAAATTGAATTTGTTATTTGAGTACTGTCACTAGTAGTTTTTCTACTTGCCTTTATCCATTCCATTGTGTACTATTCGTGGCATTGTATTTACCTGTCCTTTTTTTATAATATAGTTGTATAGTTGAATTCCACTAATTAATTATTAATAATAATTAAATTAAAAAAATATTATGTAGTGTAAGCAGATGAAGTAAAAAATGTTTAGTCTTTATAATAGAATTTTAATTTTTACGCGTCTTGAAAAAAATTGTTCAATATTTTCTCTAAATTGCAATGATCTTTTACAATGTATTTTTTCGTTTACCTTGAAGGTGACCTACAAACTATTGTCGATTATTTATTGTTGTTTGTTACATTTAATGTCACTTTATGGTACTATGGGTAATCGGATGATGCTACAGTGGGAATCCTAAATTTTGCCTATCCAGTTTTATTTAGGATAGGGAACTTTAACAAGTACCTGACACTGCAACAACTCGGAAGCCCCATTTAATGTACCTTTCAAAGGACGGCATTTTTATTCCATTTAAAAAATCCTCAGGTCATCTGCCTGGCCTCGAAACGGCGATCTTTAGAATAATAGGTTGTTTTGCTAACGACTGCACCACAGGTGACCCATATTTTTATTGCTCTCGCTTTCCACGCTTTTAATCTCTTCTTTCCACTTTTCGTATACAATTGTTCGCTGCAGCAGCTCTTATGTCAGAAATGTCTATTTTGTTGAAACTTATATAATTTCTCCTCGACTTCTGTTGTTGACAAGAAAGTTATTAAGTTCATTTGGTTTGAATGACGGGCTGTCAGGCACCGGGTTAATGTAAATATACAACTTAGTTTTACCGTGAAAGTAAACATGTCTTATCTCAGGCGTTAGCATTAGGGAAGTGTTTAGAGATCGTGTTTACGTTTCTCAGCTTAGGAATGTCTTCAATCAAGATAGCTACTGTCAATGGATTCATTTTAAAAGGCTTCGAAACACACTTAGTGTGTTTACGCTTATTTACATTAATAGAACCGTATTATTTTTATAATTTATTTTATTTTTAAAGTAGACAAATAAAACTGGTATAGTGGAAAGAAAAAATAGATTTTTTAATGGTTTGTATTGAAAAATCCATTTTAAATAAGACAGCAATGTCAAGAATAATAAATAGGGCTGGAATCCATTCACAGTGTAAATACATACTGTGTAATACTAAATCAATATAAAAATGGTAAAAAATGCGTTGAAATTTCTAAAAACGGATTTTGGCCAAATAGAGAAGGTTGAAAAATTTAAATATCTTGAGTAGTTCCAAAAAAATTGCTGTAGAGAGATGGATAATTGAAATAAAGATTTTATAATTAAAAATAATCCAGTATAATAAATAATGCTCAAAAAATGCAGAAATAAACCGTTGCAATATAGTAGTGAAGTCAGAGTATCTATACGCATGTGGATGCCTAGCATTAAACTGTAATTCGTATATGCGAGGAGATAGTTGACTGGAAGATCTGAATAAGGAAGGAAATAGTTGGTGGGTGGAGTCAAATTAAACACTAAATAACTGGGTACTGAATTTATTGTGTGCCGACGTTTCGACCCACTTTGTGGGTCATCTTCAGGGCTAATGGAAGCTGAGGCTAGACCAGATGCGGTCTAACTGTAATTCGTATACATTAGAAATGCTATCTAAGAAACAGTGGAAACTTGAAAATGACAAAGTATATGTAGAGAATATATTGGAATTAATGAGAAACAATTATTCTCACATTTTGGGCATTTATAACGAATGCAAGAGATTAGCTTACATCTTCAAATATTTGTGAGATGAGAACTCAGCAATAGGTTGGACCCACAGAGTAAAAAAGAATATAGAAAAAATAATACAGACGTTATAGTAGTATCTACAGCCTCACTACAATAGTGGTTAGGTCGAACAGGAATCGTATCATTCTCGTAGTTTTTGGCTTGAAATGGAGTTGTAATACAGTGGAACCCCGATATTTCGTATTTCCGGCTAATTCGTACAAATTTGCCGGTCCCCAGAGAAAATCCCGATAAATGGTATAAAATCAATGCATTTCAGACCCCTCGGTGATTCGTATTATTTTTATGCTCGAGGTCACTTATAACGTCATATAATTCGTATTTCCAGCTTTAAAATCTCGTTAATTATTTCTGTTTTCGAAAGGGAGGGAGAGAACAGTGAAGCAGATATGCCACGGAGCAGAATGAGAATAAATCATTTCTATGAAATCACTCAATTTTTATTGTTTAAGTAATTCTTACTGCTCTCACTCAAAGGAAATGAGGGGAGTAGAACTCCCCCGTTCTAGGAATTTTATTAAGCTTTTCTTACAATCACACTTTTATTTACAATTCAGTCTCGTTTTTATTACCGTTGTGGCACGTAATCATGCCTCCAAAATACGTTAGCCTCTCTATTGAAGAGAAACAAAAAATCATAAACCCCGGGACCATTGGCTGTAAGCTAATTGACGTGTCCAAGCATTTCATCGTCCCTGGTTCCACGATCACATCAATTCAAGGAATTCAAATGTACCAGTTGGAGGTAATATTTGAAGGGAAAAAGCCCGAGTTTTCACAGAAAAATGGGAATTGAAGAGTTTCGTGCAAGTGATGGATGGTTCGATAGATTAAAAAAATTGCATTAATACGTTTTTTTATTTTGTACTCCTGATAATTGGTATTCCCGATAATTCGTACCAAATCTTCAGTCCTTTGACCATACGAATTATCTGGATTCTACTGTATAAGCAATAACTCCTTTTCAAACCAATGCCTTACTTAGCCCGTTATTCACTTCTAAATTAGACTTAACCATTTATTTACCGGTGCCATAGATATAAAACTTCCCCTCATTGAAATAGGAGAGAAATTATTTGTGCTAAGGACGAAACAGCATAAGAATATAAAAAATAAGGATCTAGAAAAAGAAGAGATTATATCTAGGGAATTTTCGGGGTTTAAGTCAATTTATACGGAACTTGACCTCAATGGGGGTAGCAGCTTTCGTAGGATGATGAGGGTCGGTCAAAAGAGGAATTCTTTAACGTGAGATGTGCGGGTGGTGTTCGGAATGTGGAATAAAGGAGTCAGTTACGTGACTGGCGATTACTCTTCACAATTTTCTTCTGATCCTGCCCAGATCCTATCAGTGTGATTGGTATTAGTATCTTTTTTTTTTTTTTTTGTATCTACCTCTTAGGATCACTCAACAACTTTATTTTCTTTCCTCTGCTGGAGTTTTCTCCGTCTCCGATATTCCTCAATGGGTTCACTGACATGTTTCTTTTGATCTTCTGCCCAACTTCGTCCTTTATCTATATCTTTTCACTCCCAGAACCTGCAGGTCAGCCTCGACTTTTTCCATCTACCGTATCCTTGGCCAACCTCTTCCTCTCCCACTGTTGATACTTCCATATTACCTTCTTTGGTAGTCTTTCTTGAACCAACAATAACAATATAACAAGTAAATATAATGGTTGGTACATATTAGTATGAAAGACAAGTAGAGAAACTACCCAGTGGCAGTACTCAAATAATAAGTTCAACTTAGAAGGTTACGAGGCCATCTTCTCTTCAGACCCCTCGTAGGATTATCAGGAATTGAAGAGGCTGCGAGGTTTGGAACTAGTGGGTTTGAGTGGAAATGGAGTTTGTCATGAAGAGATTGAGAACGGATTCGGGCCAAATCAGCAACAAATGGGAAATTAAGGTCATTATGGGTTACTTTGTTCCTAGCAAAGTGAGGAGCATTGAGGATTTTACGGAGGATTTTGGATTGTAAGAGTTGAATACGTGAGGAATTCGATGGCTTAGTGGAGCCCCAAAGAGGATTATTTTCTATTGAGTAAGTCCAGATGGGTCTAAGGATTGTCATGTATATGAGTCCTTTGTAATTAATTGAGAGCTTAGAGCGTTTGTCTAGTAAATGTGGGAAAGTGAATTGTTTAGTGAAGAAAGAAAATTGATTAATTAATTTTATACTGGTTGATCAACCTCTAGGTGGACTGGGTTCACCCTTCTAGTATGTTTAATTATTATTTCGTAACACTATATTATATTTGTTGAATTATTTTTATTATCACTTTGCATTCTTATGATTGTATTTTTTGTTAGAATATTAAATGTTTAATTTTTTTTTTAAATTGTTTTATTGAATTGTACAACTGTAATATATACATCTAGTACAAGGGCTGTATGAATAAATAAATAGATGAAAGGACGTGTAGAGGCACTACCCATTGGCAGCACTCTAATTACATTTCTATTATAGAAGGTCCCGAGGCCATCTTCTCTTCAGACGCCTAGGAGGATTGTCCGGGATGGAATTGGTTCCAAGGATGGAAACTAGTGGGTTTGGATGGGCCTGGAGTTTATTATGGAATGATAGGTATCTGGAATGGGCTAAATCGGTAACATATGGAACGTTCAGGTCATTATGGATGGTATTATTTGTGACAAAATAAGGATCGTTTAGGATTTTGCGAAGGATTTTGGATTGCAAGGATTGAATACGAGAGGAATTTGATGGTTTGGTGGAGCCCCATAGTTCAGTAAGTCCGTATAAGTGTAATAACAGTAACATAAATAAGTATTTTGTAATTAATCTGAAGCTTTGAGCGTTTGTCTATTTAATTTTTAAATTACTTGAAAATTGAGTAATTATAAATCACAAAAAATGTAAGTTCAATTGTTTCTGTCAATCAAAACAAAATTTATTCTTTTTTTTCTTTAATTTTATCTAAATTGTATTAAAACAAAAAAAAATTGTAAAGCAATATATTAGTTTATTTTTGTGCTTATAGTTGCGATATTTGCAAGTTAGACTTAAAAGGAATTTAGGGACTTGAGAAGAACGGTAGGAATTTCAGAAAGGGCTAAGAATGAAAGGAATTCTGCTTGGACTGGGTTCATCTTCACGAGTGTCCATTCAAACTTCTGTGTGAGTGTGCTTGGAGAACGAAAAAGTGGAAATATTTCATGAGGTATCTATTCCGCAGGCTGTCGCTTCGAGTTGAGCTACAACAAGTTTTAACTGTTTATAAATTTCATTGTTAATATTTTCCAAAAATACAAGTTCTTGTGAGCTCTAGTTCGGAAAAGAGCATGTAATTATGGGTAACGAGTATATTTCGGTAATCATTTCATCAAGAAATAAAAGTGTCAACTAACATTTCGAAGTATAGATAATATATGTGTAAAAGACTTAGACTAAACGTCTTTTGAATGCAACTGATACGGTTGCCATGGTAACAGTTGTGAGGGAAGAACCGGGGAGGTTATTCTGATTTGTCTGTTATCTTTCTTAGTTTAAAGAAAACAGTTTTGTAAATAGAGCTGAAATGCTGTTCCTTCGTTTACAGTCAAGGCTGCATAGTATAATGAGTTAGTAAATCAGTTACAGGAAATTATTGTTATAATAAAAATAA
The DNA here is from genome assembly GCA_964056705.1 of Troilus luridus. Classification (NCBI taxonomy): domain Eukaryota; kingdom Metazoa; phylum Arthropoda; class Insecta; order Hemiptera; family Pentatomidae; genus Troilus; species Troilus luridus. The sequence continues at coordinate 4,581,701 of OZ057413.1, forward strand.
ATTTCCTTTATTATACAGAGAGAATTTAAGTTTAGTTGTATTTCGACACCAACTAAGTTCATTATTTGATCACTCAACATTACAAAACGACATTTAGAGTTAATATTTCAAAAACTATTTAGTTTTATTTAAATCAAAAACAACACACAAATCAGAATTAACTTCCCGGTTCTTCTCTCAGTGCTGTTACCATGTTATCAGTACCATTCAAATGAAAGTCGTTTAGTGTACATCTTTTACATATATGTTTGTTGGAAGGTTCATTTCTAGATGGAATGATTACTGAAGTATACACATATTCCATAATTAAATAATTTTTCTTCCTCAAGGTAGTATCCTTGGCCCAATCCTTTATACAGCTGACATCCCAACTCATCCTAATACTATCCTTACCACGTATGCTGATGATACATGTGTATTATCAGTCAACGCCAATCCACTTATTGCATCCCAAAGCATCCAATCCCATATCACTGATCTTGAGTAATGGTGTCAGAACTAGAGAATTAAAATAAATTCTCAAAAATCCCATCAAATCACTTTTACCTTACGTCGTCAACCAATGACTTCCTGCCCTTCAGTATCCTTTAATAATATCCCACTAGTGCCTGTAGAACAGATCCGATACTTAGGGTTGCATCTTGACAAACGATTATCCTGGAATTCTCATACGAGACTGAAAAGACAAGAAACCGCTCGACGTTTCAGGCTACTTCAACACTTACTAGACAAACGCTCTAAGCTCCCAGTTAATTACAAAAGACTCATCTACATGACCATCATACGACCTATTTGGACCTACGGAGTAGAGCTATGGGGCTCCACTAAGCCATCGAATTCTTCTCGTATCCAATCCCTACAATCCAAAATCCTTCGTAAAATCCTAAACGCTCCTTATTTTGTTAAGAATATAGTCATCCATAACGACCTTAATGTCCCATTTGTTGCTGATTTGGCCTAAACCCGGTATCTATCCTTTCATAACAAATTTCATTTCCTCTCAAACCCTCTAGTTTCAAACCTACCTTCCTCTTCAATTCCAGATAATCCTCCGAGGCGTCTGAGAAGAAGATGGCCACATGACCTTCTTAGTTGAACATGCGATTTGAGTACTACCAGTGGGTAGTTTCTCTGCTTGTCATTAAGTATCACTCAGCCAATTTACTTGTTATATTACTGTAATATGGTTGTAAATATCAATAAATAAATAAAAATAAAAAAAATAATTTTCCATACATGATAACTTGTATTTTTGGAAAATATTAAAAATGAAAGGAATGAAAAGTTAAAACTTATTGTGAGTCACCTCAAAGCGACAACCTGCGGAATAATTACCTCATTTCATCAACCATTTACTGGCGTAATAATTTGTTAAAAATTGACTTCAGAGTAATAAAACAATTCAAAAGAATCGCAGTTGGCTAACAAATTAGCTTCCTAGTACTTTTTGAATCCAGAGTAAAACTTGAGCAATTAAATAGAGGAAACAATCAGAAGCGAATGAAAAAAGGTGGTATAAGGTCATTCAATTTCTACCAAAAGCGAAGTTGGCAAGCATTTTAATTGAATTTTCCAACCAGTCCGGCGAAATTGTTTTACTTTTCCGCAGGAACTGGCTTGATGCCGATTTCCCGAGATTCCTCATCTAAAAAATAAAAATTAGTTTTACATAAAAATGATACTTATTCACGGTAGATGGATGTGCCCCCACCAGTCACTGTTCGTATCAGTTACTTTTATTGATAACTGTTATAACCTAATAGAAATAATATTTTTATATACCATAAAAGAACATATGTTTGTATTTATGTATAATTTAAAACACAACAAATAACCAAGAAATTATAGACATACATTTTCGATTTGTAGGACAAAAATCCACAATATTTTTCAGTATCTGCTCAAATAAATCTATTTTTCGTATATCCTTCTCCACATATATTCACAAAGGTATAAATTTATCATTGTTCGGTGGTTACCGAATTCTATCTTGTTCCTTCTCTTGAGAAATGACCATATAAATTCGATTATTTCAGTATGAGATCCTTTTTGCATATCAAAAAATTTTTTGGAATGACAGTAAAATGTCTAAGGTTCATACCTTCAATGGATTGAATATCATTGTATGCTTTCCGACTATCGGAGTAAATAGTAGTTCCGGGACGTATAGAGTATTTAATGCACTCTATCAATTTTGTGTAGTTCTACCAGAAACTGCGTAAAGAAAACATTCCCGATTGTTCGTACATAACAATTTTCACTAATTCTGAGGTTCATTTCACGTCTCTTGGAAAACCTCTCCTTTGGTTTGATTTAATTTCCTACTGTAACAGATCCCTCATCCACGTTCTTTTTAGTCTTCTAGTGTTCTCGGGCCACTATGTCTAAATAATTCATGACAATTAAAATCTCAAGGTGTGAAGACATCCTAAGCAATGTCTTTGCGGGGATACTTCCATAGGAATTTTCGTTCGTTTTGAGCTCCTTAATTCAAATTTTCAGTTAGACTACCTGAAAAACCCTGTATATAGTTTCACCTATAATAAACCTAACTCTTGTATATAGTTTCACCTATAATAAACCTAACTCTTTTATTTAATTACTAATTTATCACTCTATATAAATTCTTAGAAGAATATCAGTTTGAAATTAATGAATACATTTATTTAATTTAAATAAACAAAATTAATTAAGTAAATGACATTATTTATTACCTGCAGGAAATTGATTATAACGAAGTGTTGCTTTCTGTGGAGTATTGACCTGCGAATTACAAATAGGATCATTAGAATAAGGTAAAGATGAAATATAATAACTGAAAATAAAAAAAAATGTTTCTAAAATGTATAATTATATTTACGGGAGCGGAGTACCTCAGTGGTAAGAGCCCTGTGTTGCCATGCCGGAAATCCTGGTTCAAATCCCGCTGCGGACAAGAATTTTATAGTCTGTTTGCACCCGGAGATGGATCATATAGGATCTAGGACCCTCCTGGGGCTCACCCAGCCTCTATAATCCTTCCTGCACAACCATTGTCCATGAAGCAGTACAGTCTCTACCATGTACTCAACCTCAGACCCGTCCACGGGTTGTTGTGGTACAGTTTTTTTTGTTTTAATAATTATATCTAAAGTTAAAATCTTTGAGATGATGCTTTATATAATCCCAAGGTTGTTTTTATGTCAATGTTGATGAGAGGGGACCCTAATTCCCACGCTAGGACATGGGAACCCTATTACCCCACAATATCTACATCGCAGTAACACAGCTCTATACACAATGAGCTGAAATAATTTTATGATTCTATTATTATTATTATTATTATGTAGGCGCTACAACCCTCAAGGGAGTCATGGCCTATTCTAGCACTAATCGGCATGTTCTTATATCCTTGGCTGTTGTCATCTAGCTGTTAACCGGGGGGGGGGGGTCTTTTTCGTTTAATCTCCGCATTTTCAATTTATGGTTAGAAATAAAACACGTGATATGAAAAAATAACAACATTTAATTAATATTCTCTAAAGACCAAAATGATACTTAATTCTCCTTTACAAAATAAGTTGGTTGTATATTTTTTGGTCCAAGCATTAATGAATGTCAAAGCCATATTTAATGAAACTTTAGAACCAGTAAACCATGTTCCTTCTGTAATGGCACTTTCCATTCGGCAACTGACCTTGTGACATCTTCTGTAACCATTCGTTCTCTTGTATAACATAATTTTGTTACCACCACGCCATTATCTTGCCTAATGAATTAGGCCCATTTCCGGTAGATTATTAATTGTATAATTTAAATTGCTAAATTCTTTTTATATCTTTATATACACTTTATTGAAATATTATTACAATATGCCACTTGTAGGCAATAAGTAATAGCGCTAAGTAGCTATACAATCATAAAATAAAATATACTCTTATATCTTAAACAGAGCGATTATAAAAATGGTTGCAGATGGAGATGTGACATGGTCAGTTGCCGAAAGTGGTACAGTTATACTGAGGAGAAGGTACGTGGTTTACTGGTTCTAAAGTTCCATTAAATACGGCTTTGACATTCATTTATGCTTGGACCAAAAAATATACAACCATCATATTTAATAATTTCACGAGTTGCTTCAGCGGCTATGAATTTTTTTTCCCCCAGTAATGCCTTAAAATTACGATAATTTCGTATGGCATTGTCATGTTTCTTCTTTGAAATAAATAACTAAACTGAGGCTTTTTTTTGAAGAAGTGCAGTGATAGTAAGCAAGATGAGAGAATGCTCTAAAGGGATTATTAAGTGTTGGTAAATAATAAATAGCATTAAAACATTTACATACTTTTGAACTCTGGAATTTGATAAAACCGTCATTATTTTTTATTTCTAATTTAAAAATAGATGCGGGGATTTGACAAATAAGCCCCTCTACGCAATCCGTCCCTACAACTGTCTTGTTAAGACCATCCTTGGAGTGCCACTTCTTAGCGACATGACCTGCCCGCCGAAGACGATATAATTTTACCACTGTAATGATATCTATATCTTCAAGTAGGTCATAAAATTCTTAGTTTTTTCTTTGTCGCCACCCCCTCTAATATTCACGCGACCGAAGATTTTTCGAGATATTCTTTTCTTTAGAAAATCACTCCGAATATCCTATGGTACGAATAACAAAAATTAATAAGAAATTTATGTAACCAGTAACCACTACGACCCGTAAAGTCCATGGTAAAGACTGTACTGTTTCATGGACAACGGTTCTGCGAGGAGTTGACTTGTCCTAGGTCACGCTTTTTTATAATATTTTATATAGGCTGGGTGAGCCCCAGGAGGGTTGCTAGATCCTATATGATCCATCTCCGGCTGCAAACAGACTAAATAAAAGTAACTGCCTGCAGCGGGATTTGGACCAGGATTTCCGGAATGGCTACTCAGTGTTTATAAATTTAACACAACAGGAAAACTGGAATTGATGTCGAAATTATAGAATGCAAGTGAAGGATCGAAATAAGAAATTTTGATAATACTGTGAAGAAAAAGAAATTCAAAGTTTTTCTGTTCCGTCCTTTGTTTGTCAGATAAGAATACCAATGTTGTGCTTGACGAAGTCTTCTGAAAAACTGTATTCATTAAACTTCCTTCTTCAGACTATTTTTATAGTTATGGATAGTACTTTTAATAATTATCTTAAACTGATAGTTAATATGGAAATGGCTCTAAGTACCTGTTTAGTAGTAACCTCCTAAAATCACTCCAAAAATGTTAGTACTATTGCTATACCTATATATAATACGGCTGTGAGACTTGGAAATTATGAAATGGAATTAAAGAAATCCCACTAATCCCTGGGATAGACTTCTGAAGATGGGCAGCTGAAATATCCAAAGTGGATTGGACACCTAAAGAGGCGGGAAGATAGACGAGAATACTAAAAATAACTGGACCGGTGAACATGAAGAGGCTGGCCAAGAGTTCCACGGGTTAACGAATTCCAGGGAGACCTGGAGAAGATACGGTTTCAATGAGGAAATTCCTTTTGACATGAGGTGTGTAAAGAAATATTGCCATAAAAGTTGTTTGAAGAAACTCGTTGAAATGATAATTTGTTCCATGACTTGTTTTGGCCTTTTCACTTTCCACCCGGAACGTCCTTGTATTATTATACAACTCATTGTGAACTCCGGCTACATATTACTTATAAATAAAACTAGTAATTACCATTTATTATATAGACTATATATGTAAATCTTTAAGCCGATAAATAGTACAGTGCATAATATTCTAAAAGAGCGGTAATTGCAATCGTTTGGGCAACGGATGATATTCGAAAGGCCTGGTTGTTAATGTTCGTTTAAAATTCTTGAACCATATATACTGTACAGAAGTAAACTACGGTGTAAAAATGAGAGGATATCTTTGATTTTTCGGTTAGGAGAAATCATCTAATGTAATTTGAGAAGCACATTTAACGTGGCATTTAAGCACTTAAAGCGTAATTTTATAAGGATAATAATTTTATTAACATTAAATGAATGTTTAATATTATAATTTTAAAGTGTAATTTTAAATAACTTAAATTTGAGCACATTTAATGTTCAATTAAATTTAACGAGAAGCACAGCTACGGGGTTGCTCGAAGTTTTCGCATCACATCAACAGTTGCCCTCGATCGCCAAACGCGCCATTAGATGTTTCACTTCAAAATACTAAAGTATACTAATTGATATTTTTGTTTTGAAGAGAAAAGATTTTCCCTGCCCGGGATTCGAATCCGGGTTGTCTGCATCTCCGTTGCAATGCTCTAAACAACTGAGCTACTAGGGGTCTTATCTAAGTCAGACAAATCCGTTCTATTCACCGATCCTATTCGAATCCCGGCCAGGGCAAATCTTTTCTCTTCAAAATAAAACATTTTAAAAAATAATAAATTATACTTAGAAGTTACTTAAGTCTGGAGGGTACCTAGTTCCTGTGTTGAAGGATCCAGGGTTAAATTTGGCTGTGGTAGATACATTTTTTAATTTGTGGGGTCTACAGATCCTCCTGGGGTTTAAACAGTCTCTATAAAGTGGATTCTTTTCATTGGGGGGAAATCTGGCGGCTGAACGAGTTCTGGAACAAATCACCCCCCCCCCCCCTGCACAGCTGTTGTCCAAAAATAGTAAACAGTATAAACCGTCTACTATGTCCAAGGACCCTTCAGGCAAACAAATAATAAAACAGTGTAGTAACGGGGGTAAGACCGAGGAATTCTTAAGCTATAACAGTATAGGTGGATATGTTGAACAAATAAAAGAGCTGGATAGGCTAAACATCAAGGATAAAGACTGCTTGGATAGAGAGCTTTTCGGGAAAAAACTAAAAGAAGTTAAGGTTCTTGGAGGAAGGAAGGAGAGACGAGGGAGTAAAAGGACTAAGGAAGAGCGAGAGGAACAGCCCAGGAAGATGAGAGAGTGATATTCGCATTGTCTTTGCTGACCGATTCGTGTAAAAAACAAAAAAACGGGGTAATTTAAACAATGGAGTAATTTTCTCAGCTTAATTTTATTTAAGAGAGCTTATAGAACTAACATGTTATGGTTATAATTAAAATGCTCATTAACTTGTTGACACTGTCAACATTCGGTAAAATATGTTTATAGTTTCGAATAAATTGCGCTTGAAGAATTTTTCATTTATGGTCTGTGCTATATTGCTAAATTGCTGTTAAACTTTTTATGCTCGAAACTAATCGAGTTATTTATTAACGACCTTAGAAAAACCATGTCATTATCACGGCAACAGATAAGTTATGTAATATAACGATTTATATTTTACAATATTGTTCTGTGAAAAAAATATTGTGTTTTCCTTGTTTCAGAAAATGTGCAATATATTTTCTGTGAAAATTCCTAGCAATAATCATAGAATAGCATAATTTTTGTTTCGCATTTTTATATAATCTAGTGCCGTCTTCCGAAATGATTTTTTCTTTTATTAATATTTTTTACATAAACGTTTAGGCTTTTGGGAGATTTTCTTGGGGGGAAATCACCCTGATTTCCTAACAAATCTTTCCATACATGTCTATGGAAAGGTGGACATTGAGAAACACGCCTCGGTTAATAATATGGATGGGTTTGTAAAGTTACATGGCATAGTAATAAACGAATGCCTATAAAGTTAATAAGCGCTGTACCAACTGGTAAACGTCTGAGGGGTAGACCGAGGTGTAGGTGGGAGGATTACGCTTAGAGTGATCTGGGGGATTTGTGTTTGGGTAGCTGCCCATAGATGGTTGATGGTATCGGCATCGAGCCTTCGGGTTAGCTAAGCCTTTTTATTAAGAGTCAATAAGAGAACTATTATCTTCCAAACTCCAAATACATTATTTTACGCTAAGTGAATATATTCTAGTATTGTTGCTCTTAATAAGTACGATCTAAGTAAGAATAGATAAATGAATTTATATTCCGGATGCATACATAGGCTCTATAGGCTAATATAGGCTCTTCAAAGAATCTATAACTATATACAGAAATAAAATGCGGTTGCTAAAGCATGAATTTCGGGAGTGTAAATAGTTGGTTGGCTGTTCCAAATTTTAGACGTAAAACCAATTGGTCATCAATGACTTAAGCTAATTGTAGTCGTTTTTTTAGTAACAATTTTTATAAAACCCGAATAAAAAATAAATAAAATAATAATAAACTGTAAATTGAACTAAACATTCTTAACAAATCCGTCCTTTGACAGAAAGACGATGACCTTACGTTTCTTCATTTAATAACATCATGGATACATAATTATAAATAAGTAGTATCAACCCACTTATTAAATATACCGTATCTGGGTCTTCTCTAGACCCCCACCAGTTAGTTTTTGTTTACTTATAAGAAGCGAGGGGATGGTTGACTGGAAGATAGAGTAAGGAAGAAAATAGTTGGGGTGTAGTCAAATAAAAACACTACATAAGTGGTTACTTATTTAATTATGCGCCGACGTTACGACCCACTTTGTGGGTCATCTTCAGGGCTAAGAAAGAAAAACGGACAAAATAACAGAACTATAAAAATACATTTCAGTACTAAGTATATGATAAAATGGAAAAAATATATATGTAGAGAGATAGAAATTTAGAACAAAAAGTGAGGGATATATATGAATAAAAATATTACAGAGTAAATGTACTGAAAGGTGGTGATGCAAAAAAAAATTTCAAAGATAAAAGAAGGAAGTAAGCAGAAAATTTAAAAAAAGAAAAAGTATAAACATCAGAGGTGAGAAGTAAAATTATGGAAAAGGTAGTAGAATATATATAAAAACTATAAAATATAAGATAATAGACTCCTAGGGCGTTTACATAAGTAAAATGAAAGAAGGTATAACCTTAGTTTACTTATAGTACATATGATTTACACAGTCATTAAAATGAATTTCTCAGAATTGGCGAAAATAGTTAAAAATCATGAATCAAGCATAAAATATGCTCAAAAGACTCTGTTCCAAGGGACATTAAATGACCCTCAGTATTAGTGAAAATCGTTATTGAAGATGGAAATGCAGTAGACGAGAATGGAGAGAAGAGGAGGGACTTGGTTTGAGTCGAGTGAACTTCCTATGACATTATCTATTTTATTTATATACTCCTGTATGTCATGAATACACTTCTACAAAATTCTGCAAACGTGAATTAAACAACTGAAAAAACGTCCTGAGGGAAGTATGTGCTAATGGCCTATTGGTTCATCCACAAATTATAGAGAATGTGCGTCGAAATAGACGAAACGTGCACAGGAAGTATAGCAAGGGAAGTTTGTTGATGTAAAGAATGTTTTCTTTATGCATTTCCTGATAGAACTACAGATAGAATGCATTAAACACTCTATACGTCCCGGAACTACTATTTACTCCGAATGTTGGAAAGCATACAATAATATTGTTACGGGCTACTGGGTGTAAAATGGACTAAACTATTACTTAATTCAAGAATCTAACATTTATTAACAAATTAAAAAGAATACAATGAGATTATTAAAAACGACTAAATTATTAAACTAATATCAATTTACAATAACAATATTCTACTAAATGTTATCTATTTCTAAAGTAATATACAAACAATATAAGATATTGGTAATACTAAATAACTAAACTATTTATATATAAATTAGTACAAATACAATAATATTTCACTATAGTTTACAATTACAAATTAACACTTACAGTTCGCTAACTAAAGTCCACCGACCGTAAGACTCTTCAAATATGACAAACTGCCACACAGTTTATTACACTTATTACACGGTCACTAATTGTCACTGTTGCTCACTAAGCACTTATTACAGACTGATACTAATACTAACTAACTCACACACACTGCCACTAGTTAACGACTGCTACTCACTGGCTTATTACAGACTCGTCTTATTACTTCACTGCTTATTACTACACTGCTTATTACTGACTGCCGCGGCCGAAAACGCTGTCCTTTTTATATAGGCAAGGTAGGTCGTGGTGGGGCATTACTCGGAACACGGACGAGGACCACCTAGACCGATCTAGAAGGTTCTACGCCATTCTATAATCCCTTCCGCTTAATCCCATTGTTTGCCTAATCCGCTCTAGGCAGATCAGAAGCCGGTCCTGCTTTCCGCTCTGACCGTAACACTGCCCCCTCCTTAAAAGTGCTCTGCCCCAGAGCATAGTCCGGAGAAATCGGGCGGTCATGAGCTTCCCTCGATGGAGACGCATTTCCTTTCCAGGGGTTGAACGTGCACACCAATATGGCGACTCCAGAGTTGGCGAATATCTGTTCAAGCATGTTCCTGACAACCTTCCACTCCAGGCCGTCATATCCACAGCCCAACTTAGGGATCGCGAGCTTGGTGACACGCAGTCTCAGAAGCTTACTCCGCAGGTCGTCGAGGCTTCGCCGCAGTGCGTCATATGTGGGCTTCTGATCAGTAGCACACTTGGTAACTAAGTAGAACAGGTGTCGTCCTTCGTGCGTATGGTGGAGTGCTTTCCCGACGCGTGGTCCTTGGCGTTCCAGTTCCTCAGTTCCAGCAAACTTCTTCCTGAAGACGGTTGCAATCCCTCGGGAAGTCCTCAGATCTTCGGCTACACAATGGGCCAGAGAATAGTCCGCGGGTAACGAGAAGATATCTCTGTATACTGCCTGAGTTACTCCACGGGAACCTTGTACCTTAGGTTGTGCAACTGATACCTTACTGGCCTCCACGTTGTTGAGGTACCTGACTTGCTGGTCTTTTGTCGGGCCATGGTCTCCTTTGTATGGGGCCAGTCTATTAAAATGGACTACCCTGGGTTTTCCTTTTGGCTGCTTTCTGATCCTATAGATGACGTCGTTTATCCTATTGATGATCTCAAACGGGCCATCCCAGGAGTTCTGAAGTTTAGGTGAGTAGCCTCGCCTTCTTCGAGGATCATGTAGCCAGACCAAATCTCCAGGTTGGAATCCACCTTTCTCTGCCCTGATGTCGTAACGCTCCTTCATTCTGTCACTGGCTCCCTGGATGTTTGCACGAACCTTTTCGTGGATATTATCCATCCGCTTCCGTAGATTCGTGACGTACTCCTCTCCGGCCACTTCCTCATTAGGCTTGAACCCGAATTTCAGATCACAAGGCAAACGAAGTTCTCGGCCGAACACCACATTTGCGGGGGTCTGCCCCGTTGCTTCATGGACTGAACTCCGGTAGGCTAACAAGAACAAGTGAAGATACTGGTCCCAGTCTCGCTGATGCTCGGAGACCACTTTAGACAAATATCGACCCATTGTCCTGTTCATGCGCTCCACCATGCCATCCGATTGAGGGTGAAGAGGTGTCGTCCTGGTTTTCCGTATTCCCAGTGCTTCGCACATCCCGGAGAAGACTGCAGACTCAAAGTTTCTTCCCTGGTCAGCGTGAAGTTCCATGGGTACTCCAAACCGGCTGACGAGCTGCTTCACAAGTACGTCTGCAACCGTGACTGCCTCTTGATTCGGAAGGGCATACGCTTCCACCCACTTAGAAAAATAGTCCATGGCCACGAGAATATATCGGTTGCCTTCGTCTGTCACAGGGAAAGGGCCAGCGATGTCAATCGCTATCCTCTCGAACGGTGCTCCCACGTTGTACTTCTTCATAGGGGCCTTCTTTCTTCTTGTTGGTCCGTTAGAAGCCGCACAAGTCGCACAACGCCTGCACCAGTCCAACACATCGTCCTTAAGGTTTGCCCAGTAAAAGCGTTCACGAACTTTTTCCAATGTCCGGTGAACTCCAAGATGGCCGCCAGTTACACCGTCATGTAGTTCCCTAAGCACTTCGGGCACTTTATTCCTTGGAACGATGAGCTGTAGCCTACGCTGATCTCCTTCCGCGTTCTCCAATGCCCGTTTCAGCAGCCCGTTGTCCACTACAATGGAGTTCCATTGGGCCCAGTACGTTTTTACATTCTTCGGCATTGGAGCAACATCCTGCCAGGCCGGTCTTCCTCGCCCCGATATTTTCCATTCCTTTATTTGTTTTAAGTCCGGGTCCTCGTCCTGTTCCTTTGACACCTCTGCATCTTGCCAACTGTCGATGACAACTGTAGTCCTCAATACCGCTGCCTGCTTCTCCTCTTGTCGAGAACAATGCTTGCAGCCTTCTTCACAAGGTCTTCTTGACAGTGCATCCGCATTCCTGTGGCTCGTTCCAGAACGATGAGCAGATTCAAAGTCATACTCTTGAAGGCGCTCAATCCACCTCGCCACTTGCCCCTCAGGTGACTTGAATCGCAGCAGCCACATTAGAGCCGCGTGGTCCGTTCTCAGCAGGAACCTTCTTCCGTATAGGTATTTATGAAAATGCTCTATGGACTTTACTACTGCCAGAAGCTCTTTCCTTGTGACACAGTAGTTTCGTTCCGGAGCTGAGAGTGCTTTGCTGAAATATCCAATCACCCTTTCTTCTCCGTCTTGGAGCTGAGAGAGGACACTTCCAATGGCGATGTTGCTGGCATCTGTGTCAAGTATGAACTTGCCCTCGGGGCGTGGATAGCTCAGAATAGGAGCACTAATCAATTTGCTCTTCAGCTCCTCGAAGGATGCCTGACACTCGTGATCCCAATGGAAAGTCCTTTTCTCCTCGGTAAGTCTGGTAAGAGGTTTTGCGATGTTAGCGAATCCTTTCACGTACCTCCGGTAATAGGTGCAGAGCCCGAGAAAACTTCTCACTTGGTGCTTATCTCGAGGTACTGGCCAGTCGGTGATCGCTGCTATCTTCTCTGGGTCAACAGCAACTCCGTTGTCTGACACAATATGCCCCAGGTAGTTGACTTGCCTTCGGAAGAGATTACACTTCTTCGGGTTCAACTTTAGGTTTGCTGCACGCAGTCGTTCGAAGACCTTCTCCAGATTCTTCAGATGGTGATCGAAGGACTTTCCCAGCACAATGATGTCATCTAGGTACACCAGGCATACCTCCCACGAGAGACCTCTTAACACATTTTCCATCAGCCTTTCGAATGTGGCAGGAGCATTGCAAAGCCCGAACGGCATTACTGCAAACTGCCAGAGCCCAGTGCCAATTGAAAACGCCGTTTTCTCTTTATCTTCAGGTGCCAATCCAACCTGCCAATATCCACTGCGGAGATCCAAGGTAGAGAAGAGTTTACACCCCTCCAGGGTGTCCAGCGTATCGTCAATCCTGGGAAGCGGATAACTGTCCTTCTTGGTGACGTTGTTCAGAAGACGGTAGTCTACGCAAAACCTTGTTGTGCCGTCTTTCTTCTTCACCAATACGACAGGAGACATCCAGGGGCTACTCGAAGGCTCAATGACACCATCAGCCGCCATCTCCTTTATGATCTTCTCGGCGCCCTCCCGTTTGGCTATCGGCAGCCTCCGCGGGACCTGTCGGATGGGCTTCGCATCCCCGGTGTCAATCCTGTGCTGGACGATATCCGTTCTGCCCCGTGGTCCTGGTCCGATCTCGAAGACGTCGTGCCATCGGATAATCATGTTCTTCACTTCCTCGCTCTGTTCAGGTGAAAGGTCGCGGCATGACTCGTTAACAAATCCTTTTAGTTCTTCTGGCAGTCCTCGGAGCTCGGTGGGACGACGTTGCAGCTGACGAACCACTGAGGTAGCGGTTGTACACTCCCCGACCGGTGTTCCTTTCTTCAGCGTTACCGGGAAGCTGTTCAGGTTCATTAGCCGAATTGGAGTGGTAGGTCCGATCTTGATGAGAGACCTAGCAACCAGTACGCCGCGTCCAACCTCTTGTTCTTCGTGCCTTCCAGGTTCGAGTAGTGCACATTGACCCGCGGGTAGATGGCCTTCGACCGTCCCATGCGTCACGATTTGGCTCCGTGCCGGTAAAGTGGTGTCTTCTGGTAGCAGCACTCGTGCGCAGAAGTCCTTTTCCTGCCGAAGTATGACTTCCTCGTCTCCCAGCGTCATCACACCTCTCGACATATCCAGCTTGATCCCGTATGCGATCATGAAGTCCATGCCCAATATGACATCTTCATCGATCTCTGCCACGAGAGCGCGGTGCTGCAGATGTTGACCCCCGATGTGGAAGGTGGCATCTGTCTCCCCGTAGACCTTGGCTGGCTGTCCCGTTGCAGTCCGTAATGCCCAAGTGGTCGGTATGATCTTCTCAGCTGGATGTGTCTTCGAGTTCAAGATCGTCATGCTCGCGCCGGTATCCACTAGAAGACTTCGCAGCTGCCCGTTCACCATCCCATCAACATAGAAGCTGTTTGTTCTGCTTCCTATTGACGCAACTCTGATGGCAATCCTGGGGGCTTTGACGTAACGGGTTGGACACTTGCTTCTAGGGTGTCCAAGCTGGCCGCAGCCCCAACAGCGTACCTCCTTCTTATGGGTCCTGAGGGCATCCAACACTTTGGTCACTATGTCCTCGACGCTGGTTACCGTATTAGGCTCTGCTCCTGCTGCTCGAACTCGCGCATGGCCCCGTACAGACTGTCTGACAGCTTCAAACTCCATGGCCTGAGATAATGCGTCTCCCAATGTTTTCGGCCGGGCGAGCTTCACCGCTTGTTGTGTCTCTGGGTCCCGCAGTCCATCCAGGAATTTGTCGACAGCCAAACTCTCGTAGACATAGTCAGTGACCGATGGGTAGGCGTTCCTCACCAGCCGGGCAATATCCGCTTCAAATTCCTGCAGGTTCTCGTTGTCCTTCTGGACCCTGTTTCTTAACTGTGAGCGATATAGCTGGTCCATGTGGCGGTGTCCGAAACGCATTTCCAGTCTTCTAATCAGCTTCCCGTAGTTGGACCGCTCCGACATGGGCATCCCCTGCAGCACTCTCAAGGCGTCTCCACGCAAGGCCAGGCACAATGCTGAAGCTTGGGTCTCCTGTGACCACCCGTGGATCGAAGCCGCTGTCTCGAAGAGAGTCATGTAGTCCTCCCACGGCGTCTTTCCGTCGAATACAGGAATGGTATTGTGAGTTGGTGGTGCCCCAGCATAGGCGGGTAGAATGCTATTACGATGGCTGCCCTCGGATGAACGGTCGGTGTCGTTCGTCGGTGGTTTGCTCTTACGTCCCTCGAGAGTTTCCATTCTTAGCCTAATTTCGTTCACTTTTTCTCCTAGCCTAGATTCTATATCAGCTACTTTATTATTTACATCGGCTAACTTATTATCTACACTAGCTAACTTATTATCTACATTTTCCATTAACTTAGTCTCTAATGTGCCTAACTTAGACTCTAATGTATCCATTAAATCGTTTTTTACAGTACCTAGCTCATTTTTAACAGTGCTTAACTCATTACCTAGCTCATTTTTAACATTGCTTAATTCATTACCTAGCTCATTTTTAACAGTGCTTAACTCATTCTGTAAATTACCTAAAGTTGCAGACAACTTGCTTAAATCGGTTTCAAACAGAGCGTCATCTGGATTTTCCCCTGACTCTACAAAAAATTGACGCAAGCGATGTAGCAGTACACTTTTATTTCCGGAAGTATCCAGATCACGTTCTTCTAATTCCCGTTTTAAATCCGCAACTTTTAAATCCATCAATTTAAGACTTTGAGAAGCCATTTTTCAAACAGTAGCCCAATTATTACAAAATGCAAGACAAAATAACAATTACACAAGATCCCACTTCTGACACCAATTTGTTACGGGCTACTGGGTGTAAAATGGACTAAACTATTACTTAATTCAAGAATCTAACATTTATTAACAAATTAAAAAGAATACAATGAGATTATTAAAAACGACTAAATTATTAAACTAATATCAATTTACAATAACAATATTCTACTAAATGTTATCTATTTCTAAAGTAATATACAAACAATATAAGATATTGGTAATACTAAATAACTAAACTATTTATATATAAATTAGTACAAATACAATAATATTTCACTATAGTTTACAATTACAAATTAACACTTACAGTTCGCTAACTAAAGTCCACCGACCGTAAGACTCTTCAAATATGACAAACTGCCACACAGTTTATTACACTTATTACACGGTCACTAATTGTCACTGTTGCTCACTAAGCACTTATTACAGACTGATACTAATACTAACTAACTCACACACACTGCCACTAGTTAACGACTGCTACTCACTGGCTTATTACAGACTCGTCTTATTACTTCACTGCTTATTACTACACTGCTTATTACTGACTGCCGCGGCCGAAAACGCTGTCCTTTTTATATAGGCAAGGTAGGTCGTGGTGGGGCATTACTCGGAACACGGACGAGGACCACCTAGACCGATCTAGAAGGTTCTACGCCATTCTATAATCCCTTCCGCTTAATCCCATTGTTTGCCTAATCCGCTCTAGGCAGATCAGAAGCCGGTCCTGCTTTCCGCTCTGACCGTAACAATATTCAATCCATTGGAGGTATGAACCTCAGACTTGATTTTTGTACTCGAAATTGAAAATTTATATTTATAATTGTCTTGGTCATTTGTTGTGGATTAAATTACACTTATAGTCCAGGATCCATGGTCCATTTTTTCACTTGATATATGTCGATTTGATGATTCTCAAAAATTTATTATTAACTGGTTTTTTTTTTTGTTTGTTAAATCTCACGATAATTATCTAAATTATTTGAAAAAATATTTGTCCTACAAAGTGTATGGTTTGATCAAAGAGTCCCCTCCTTCCAATATGTATTGATAACGAAGTAAAAAAAACACCTCGTTATCGATACATATTGGAAGGGGAATCTTTGATCAAACCATACATTTTGAAGGACAAATATTTTTTCAAATAATTTAGATAATTATCTTGAGATTAAACCAAAAAAAACCCAGTTAGTATTAAATTTTTGAGAATCATCAAATCGACATATTTAATCCTTGCTACCTCTGTTAGCTACCACAATCGAGAATTTTCGCACAGGAAATTGTTGGGCGTCTCATCTAAACGAAGCTATTCACGAAGATTCAACTTGATTGTAATCAAAAGCAAAAATGGACCATGGAACCTGGACTATTAAATACAAACATATGTTCTTTTATTTCTATTAGGTTATAGCAGTTACCAATAAAAGTAACTGATACTAAAAGTAACTGGTGGGGCTCTTCTAGAAAAGACTCCCATATCCTTAATATAATATTTACAAATATGTGTTATATAAAAATGATAATTAAACCAAAATATGGTTTAAAATATGTATTTTCTTGAATAAATATAGAAGTATAAGAAGAAGCCGAAGATTGCTCATTACGATAGCCCTCGAGTGCTAAGAGCCTCTCCTCTTTTGAAAATCTTGTGTAAACAGAACGCGCTCATCTCTCGGCTTCCTTTATATTTGGTTTCCTGAGAGGATGTGGGAGCTAACGTAGGAAAGGAGAAGAACTGCTAACAACGCATGTCTTAATTAACGTGTTTATTTTAAATGTACATATTAATCTTTGCTCGTTTGTTTTGGTTTTGAACATGAGGAAGGGTGCAATAGAATTGCCGTGATATTTGCTTACTAGTGGAAAACTTACTAATACTATCATCATCCTAGGAAGCGGGTTAGTTCAGTATGTAGAGTAAAAACTTAAATCTGTACCATTACAACCCGTGAACGGGTCTGGGGTTCAGTACATAATAGAGTCTGTAGCGTAGAGTAAAGAAAACAAAATTAGTACAGAAAAATTATTTCTATTACTCTTTGGGTGGCACAGTAATCAAAAAATAATATTAAAGGCGAATTATTTTCTTTATATTTAAGTGGAAAATAATTGACTGGATAATTCTAATAAAGGATTGAATAGGTGTGAAGTTAATGATAAAACAAAATTTATTTTAATGTGCCAACGTTTCGGCCTAAGATGTAGGCCATCTTCAGGGCAACCAGTAGCGGGTGCCGAGGCTGAGGTAACGCGTCAACTCATTGGTTTTTACATTCTAACAATTTTATTGTATTAATTATATGTACAGATTTAAATTCAGGTAGGGAACTGGAGGTTCAATATATGCGACGAATTCAGATACCTAGGCAGTATGATAACAGAGTAGATATGGATGTTGAGGCACGAATAGCGGCGGGAAATCGATGTCTGTTCGGCATACAGAAAATATTGTGCTGTAAAAGGATGTTATGAAACAATTGTGACGTACGGATGCGAGACCTGGTGACTCATAAAAAATTCCAAAAGGATCCTTGAAGTATGGGAAAGAACAGTTTTTTTTTTGTTTTTTTAAATGTATTTATTGATATTTACAACTGTATTACAATAATACATCAAGTAAATAGGCTATGTAATATATAATGACATGAGTTATTTGGCAAGTAGAGAAACTACCCACTGGCAGTATTCAAATCACTAGTTCAACTAAGAAGGTCACGTGGCCATCTTCTTTTCAGACGCCTCGGAGGATTATCGGGAATTGAAGAGGAAGCTAGGTTTGAAACTAGAGGGTTTGAGTGGGAATGAAGTTTGTTATGAAAGGATAGATACCGAGTTCGGGCCAAATCATCAACAAATGGGACATTAAGGTCGTTATGGATGACTTTATTCGTAACAAAGTAAGGAGCATTGTGGATTTTACGAAGGATTTTGGATTGTAGGGATTGGATACGAGAGGAATTCGATGGCTTAGTGGAGCCCCAAAACTCTACTCCGTAAGTCCAAATAGGTCTAATGATTGTCATGCGTATGAGTCTTTTGTAATTTATTGAGAGCTTAGAGCGTTTGTCTAGTGAATGTTGAAGTAGCCTGAAACGTCGAGTGGTTTCTTGTCTTTTCAGTCTAGTATGAGGATTTCAGGTTAATCGTTTGTCGAGATGCGACCCTAAGTATCGGAACTGTTCTACAGGCACCAGCATACGTGGTAAGGATAGTATTAAGATGAGTTGGGATGTGAACTGTATAAAGGATTGGGCCAAGGATGCTAACTTGAGGAGGAAAGAAAAGTCCTGCGTAAAATTGTTGGACCTATCAGATGGAGGACAAGTAGAGAATCAGGTCCAATAAAGAGCTAAGGGACCTGATATAGTAAAAGTCATCCAGCTCAAAAGACTAAGATGGTTGGGGTATGTGGAGAGGTTGAACCCAACGAGAACTCCAAGAAGAATGGTGTATGAGATACCGAATGAGGGTTCAAGATTAAGAGGGAGGGCCCTCAGGTGACTAGACGATGGAGAGGGTGGCCTGAAGGCGATGGGGATGAACCGCTGGAGGCGCCTTGCGGCGGACAGAGGCGAATGCCGGAAGAAATTAGCAGAGGCCAAGGTTCTTCAAGGGCTGTAGAGCCCATTAATTAATAAATATTAATGATTTTTGTAATAAAAATACGGTGATGTTAAATGCATCTGTATAAAGTCCCGAATTTACCCTCATTAATTAAAAAGAATATATATAAGATTGCTGGGTCATGTGCATCGAAAGTGTCAGGATAGACCATCGAAAGGGTCAGGATAGACCATCGAAAGGGTCAGGATAGACCAAGGAATATAATAAAGGAACGGCCGGGAACCCTTCCTAAATTCAAAGTTTTTTAATCTGTTATAAAAATTTTGGGTTTATTAGCTCTAGATTTTTCACTTCTACAAAAGCAAATTTGCTTCGACTTTTTTATGTCATAATTATGCTTGATTACACCATAATTTATTGGCCCAAAAGGAATATTTTTGACTCCGGATTGACATATTCCATAATTTAGCTCTGAAAATAAAGGATCCATCCTTTTCAACCTTGGTCACGGAAGGTACGAGAAAAAGGGTGTGACTCCGCACGGCGAACTCTGGGAGTTCCCCACCTGTTTCCTGATCGGGGGACCTTGGACCATCTGATATTATGTCAGAGCCACCTACGGAATTCCGCTGACGTGACGTTACTTCGACGTAATGGGTTTTTACTTTCGTCCGGTTCAAATTCGTATTTAATATCTCTCCCGAGAAGTCGAAGCGAAACAGGACAAACATGAGCCGATGATGTGACCTCGGATATGGCATTTAACTTTCGTCCGAGAGAAACCTGAATTCGTCAATTACTTTTACAAGTTCCTGATTGGTATAAAAAAATACTGGACTTGATCTTATACTCGATGCAACAACAACAAGATGGACTGGAGTAAAAAAAAACCAAAACACTAAGCTTCCGGAAGATTCCCTTTCGAGTAATCAAATAATCAGACAAAGAGGTCCCAATTTTTTTATTTTTTCTTAATAAACATTTTTTATTATGTTCAGAAAATACATTAAAAGTAATAAAAAAAATATTGGATAGCATAAGCCACTATAAATAACATACAAGCTGAAACATTTCGAACTTATATCATAGAGGAAGTAAAATAAAATAAAACAGAAATATGGTGTAAAAGTAATAGACCAATCTAATAAAATGGAGAAGAGCAAGAACCCGATGGGGGATGGATCAAAGGCTACAGAAAGAATTAAATGAGACATTTAAGAGCTTCCAATTGATAACTTATAAGACCATTACCAGTTGAAAGTCTGGCGGTTTAGCGTGATGTGCTCTACTGTACCCCGTTCTCCACAATCTTGAAAAAATTACATAAATCATTCTTGCGGTAAAATGTTTTGATTAAAAGGTGAATTGATTTGACCAGTTATAAATTTAAAACATGAGATTAGGAAGAATTTCATCAGAACATGAACATTCAACTTCCCAGAACCGTATTGACGCGGGGTCAAACACACATCATTTCCCTCACATATCAATTTTCAATGAAATGTGCTCGGAATTTGAATTAAATTAAACAAGATAATTAAAAATTCCCTCCCTGAAGCTGCTACTAATTATACGGTCGATTTCGATAATTACACACGTCGAGAGCTGTTTCTTCTTTAGCTTGTTTCAATATTTAAGGAACCTGATAATAGACCGAAATGATGCGATGAATCGATTTCGAACTAATTATGCATACTCGGTTATAATCGAGGATCGAGATTGTTATTTTTTCGACTAATTATCGGATTT
Organism: Troilus luridus; assembly: GCA_964056705.1. NCBI lineage: Eukaryota > Metazoa > Arthropoda > Insecta > Hemiptera > Pentatomidae > Troilus > Troilus luridus. The sequence goes on from OZ057413.1 coordinate 4,602,606, forward strand.
GAGCTACAAGAAATACAAGTTATCTATATTTATTTAAAATTCGTTTTAAAATATAATTCTAACGCCGCGGTATAAAAACTGAACTGAGATTCTCTCTGTATAAAAAGGAAATTTATTTTTATTATAACAATAATTTCCTGTAACTGATTTACAAATTCATTAAACTATGCAGTTTACCTGTAAAAAAGGGACAACATTTAAAGCTAACATTTCAACATTATTTACAAAACTCTTTTCTTTAAACTAAGAAAGATAACACACAAATCAAAATAACCTCCCCGGCTCTTCTCTCACAGCTGTTACCATGGCTACCGTCCCATCAGTAGCATTTAAATGAAAGATGTTTAGTGTATGTCATTTACATATATCTGCAGCCTTGGTGAATAAGTGGTTAAGTCTAATTTTCTCCAAAATGAGTTTCTTGTACTTAAGTGAGCGGAATCGAGTTATTTTCGTAGTGAATAAGGGGCTAAGTAAGGCATTTGCTTTAAAAGGAGTTATTGTTTATATTACAACTCCATTTCAAGCCAAAAACTACGAGAATGATACGATTCCGGTTATCTGAAAGCAGTTAACTCTCTCTGGACGAAATTCGACTTAACCACTAGGCCAGCGGCTAGGTACTCTAGCGTCACAATAAATTGAAAAGAGCTAAATTTTTGATATGTTCTAAGGGCATGTCTGACTAATGGAAATCCAAGTTTGCTACCGAAAAAACGAATGGAAAAACTTTTGGAGACCAAAGAACTTTGACATTTTTGGCGTTATTTCCATTTTTGCCCTGAATCTCATAATCGGTGCGTTTTTGATTAAAAAAACATTTGGTATCCATTTTTAAAGTAGATTAAATCTCCTATAATTTAAGCCCAACTGCAGCTCTGTAGCTTTAATAGATTCCTTGAGTTACGTCCCTACGAAAACTGGTAATTTTTTCTAAAAAATCTAAATTTAAGTTTTGTCCACCAAAAGTTTTTCCATCCGTTTTTTATATCAAAAATGCAACTCTCTTCGATTTTTTGCGACCCTCAAACACCTGGCCGCTGATTTGGACTATTCGGAAAAAATTACCAAGGGGCGTAACTCAGAATCTATTAGACCTACAGGCATCGGTCTAATAATTTTATCAAAACCGCACCGATTAGGAGATATAGGCCAAAAACTGAAATAACTCGCAAGTCAAAATCCAAAAGTTTTGGCCGACATTTGGAAGGAACACCGGCTGAAAGAGTGATCTTACGATAAAACTCAAGTGAAATGGAGTTGTAGTAAATTTAATTAGCTTTAATTTAAGTACATAACGAGGTCTGTAAGACCAAAAACTGAATTAACTCCGAACTTTGCGAGGTTTTTTGGTCACCAAAAGTTTTTCCATTCGTTTTTTCGGTAGCAAACTTGGATTTTCACTAGTCACATTTGCCCTTACAACATATCACAAATTCAGCTCACTTCAATTTATTGCAACCTAAAGCCATTTTTTGATACCTGCCCGCTGACCTACACTTATTCACCGGAGCTAAAAAAATTTAGACCAATTCCTTTTTTACAAATTAAGTTGTTCATTTCTTGCTACAGCTCGTTGCTCAAATTGAATAATTTTCAGTTACATGCATTCTGTAGGCTAAATTGCATTATTTTTAGGTATTTTTTTACTTTAGGACTGCCAGTTACTTTTTAATAACGTCTTTCAACTACGTTATTTTTCAGTAACTGAATTAATCATATGATAATTATCATGGATATGATTGGATAGGTTAGTTATATTTTCTACATTAAAATTCCCTTCTTTTTTTTTCAATTTAGTGTAAACTGAAAAAAATATCAATTAATTATTCAATTTATTGCCTCATTTCCGCTATTATATGATATAATATAATAGTTAATCAGTTAAACTCAAGCTTTTACGACTCCATTTGTATTATTTCAGACAAAATATGATAATTAAATTAGGCTTGAAACTATGAGCATTTAGAGCTGAGTTGGAGGGAATACGGCAGATACAGCGGTCGTTTGAGTCTTTTTTCCAGCTTTTGGAAAACACCTGAATACGAATACATAAACGGGACTACACAAAAACAGATTTGAGTTTACAGATACAAAGTGAATACAAAACAATTTAAGGGAGAAATAATTTGGGGAATTAAAATTGTGGTGTCTGTGTTAAGGTCTGTCCCGCTTTACACAGTAAAATAAAATATCACATAATTTTATATGGGGTTTGTGGTTAGCATAACAACCTATTATGCCCAAGATTGCAGGTTCGCAGCCCGGCAGGTAGCCTTGGGATTTTTAAATGGACTAAATAATCCTTAGATAGACTTTCGGAAGGAACGTAAACCGGGGATCCGGACCCTGTGTGGTGTCAGGTAAAAAATTACCTTTTATAGCAGCGTTAAATAAATAAACAAAATACTTTTTTATGTATAGAAGAGATATAAAATGCACATTTCTTATCAATTATATTAATATTTATTTTTTTAATTTAATTTATTGATATTTACAACTATAATGCTATAATAACAAGTAAATGTGCTAATATGTACAATATGACATGAAAACACTTGTGGAGAAACTACCCATCGCACTCCAATAATTATATTAATATGAATGAACGAATATTAATATGAATTCAATGAATATTATTAAACAAAAAATGAAAATTTTTAGTATGGCATTTGAAAAAAAAATCTATATATAGCCATCCATCCATACTGAATAGTTAAAGAGTTTTACGTAAATAACTAGAATTTTAATCATCTGACTACTTTCTATATAAATTCAATTAATATTTTTTTTTCTTGGGTAACTCCTTAACGTAAGATCTTTGATATTGTTTGTTGATACAACTTGAAACGTAAACAAAACCTCAAGAGAGTTCGCTGACAATAAAGAATCATAATTGAGGCCAATAGGGCATCCCTTATCTAACATTACGATAGTGCTTTCGTATGCAAACAATTTACTTAAATCAACAATAACTTAATAGCAGTATCAATAAAGATTTCATAGATTTATTAATAATATATATTTAAGAATTTAGTTAATATAATTAACTATTAATGATAATAAACTTTTTTTAAAAAATAATGACATAACCGTATTTTTGGCATTTTTTATGAACTATTGACCACCTAATTATCAATAGTAGCAAAACAGAAAAACAAAATGTTAACTGTAAACAACATGTAACATAATTGTTTCTATTTATATTTGACATTTGTTGACATCTGTCAGACTCACGTCGTGAATATTCAAAGACGAATTTAAAGGCACCTTGAGTTCTGTTTACGATTCTTGATGAAGTACAGCTAATGAAGATAAATAACGTTTTGTGGATAAACTAATTCGTAATAAAAATAGAAAATTATATTTGCTAAATCTTATATTAATATTTTTTCAATCTTTATCAAATTTCTTATATTTCAAAGTACCTTTGTTTATAACGTGCTAACTACCCCGACAATTGCACGGGTAGCAAGACATATTATGCCTAGATCTTTTGTCTGTCTAATGTATTTTATTATGTAGATATTATAAACATAAAAACAAAACAATTTATTTCTTTATATATGAATTTATTTTCTTGCGCGTTAAGTTTTTGCGATAACCCTTAAGATACTCATTTAAATTATGTAGTATAAAATATTGTAATAATGCGCATGAAATGTTCAAGGTAACTAAAGTATATAAGTTGATAAGGATTAATACAGTACTCGTCTAAATATCTTTCCAAATACCGCATTGTACGTTATCAATTTTTTTTATAAGATATATGCTATCCATGACTTTTTTTTAGATCTATAAAAGAGGAATATTCCACCATGCATTGTTTCGTTATATGACAAAGGCATTAGGCAGCGGCTTCTATGAAACCTCCCCAGGAGGCTATACTTTTTCCAGCATTTCCGACAATTATCGTTATATTCTAAATTATATACCTAAACCTTCCTGGTGAATCAGTCTATTTGTTGGTGAAGTCCGCATGAAAATCCGTACAGTAGTTATTGAGTTTACCGCGATCAGACGCGGCTGAGGACTTTGTTTTATAATATGTATAGATATTTCAACATTACAAGCAATGCAAAAGTAAAATATTTTATTCATTTTTAAAATTTCTATAAAAGCGAACGGAATTAAAGAAACTAACTTGAATAAGTATTGTAAATTAAATTGAATAATCGCATAGGTAAGAAAATGGTCTTGGTGAAAAAAATAATAATTCTTTGAATAAAAGTGATAAATTATTTATTAGAAACGCCGGTTTCTATTATGTACTTAATCACTATTTAAGGAATTCCTTTTTTTACTTTAACCCGGACTATTTTATACGGTCAACTAATAATTATTGAAGATGAATTATTGTATGTATATTCTATGATACAATATAGTGTTCATCCCCTAAATACTGAATACTTAATCGAAGTTGAAGTTGAGGGGATTGACATTGGTTTTAATCAATTAAGTCCTGAAGACAAAAGCAGAGCGAAATAAAAACAAAATGATCCCGAATTAAAACAAAGGAGCATTTTATGAACGGGTTGATTGTATTCGATTTTTCTATTTACATTTTTAAAGTTCATATTTTCCATTCTCTTTGTATTGAATAAGGAATTTAATTTTCAAATGGACGACACTTTTATCTACTTTCATTATGATTGTATTTAATTTTGTGTTTTTAATTAATAATGTTTTGTAGGAATTCATTCTAAATAATTATTTAAAGGTTAAAACGAGTTGAAAAGACATTTAAGAAAGAGGTTTGTCATATCTGAATTTTGCTGAGTAGTTCATTTTTAATTATCTGATAAATTTTAGGACTTCTAAAATTGAATTGATGTATGTACCATTTTGTTTTTGATATAAATGTATAATAATTATTTTTTCTTTAAGGGTTTCCTTAGATTGATATTTGCTTCAACCAAAAATTTCCTCTAATTCGTGTTTCCACTTTTTTCTGTCTTGTATATATTTTAATAAAGTTAAAATAATAATTATTATTAATATTTGTCTTAATTTCTACATCATTATAATTATGTTTTTTTTTTGTTTTTTTTCCCTACCTTTGTATTTTAACATTTGTTTTTTACCACGCTTAACCTATTTTTAAATATTTTGTGATTTTAAATTGTCTGTATTTTGTATATTTAGCCCTGAAGAAGACCTACAGAGTGGGTCGAAACGTTGGCTACTGAATAAATATTCTTGATATTCAGAAAAACTTATTGACCTCTTCCCGGACCATTTTCTTCCACACATTATAATTATGTATTGAGTATGTCGGAATTTATTAATCATCAGGTTTAAAAATATTTAAAATTCCCCCTGTTAAAATTGAAATAAAAAATAGAAATATACGATTATAAGTTGATATTAGTTAGTTGTTTGTTTATTTTCGTGAATTTTTTTTAAATTTTTTTTAAATATATCAACATTTAAATTATTAATAAAAAAATTATTGTGATGAATAATCGTAGTCATTCTTGTTCTATATTATATGGTTTGAATACTTGAAGTATTTAAATATATTTAGAAAAAATTTATAATTTGTTTCCATATAGTTTATTAATATAATAAAACCATAATTAATATTTTTAAAATTGCAGTTAATTCAAGCTTCCCTTTGTATTTGCTCGAACTACGATTTATATTTAATATTATATATTTAATTCGACACATTGATGGATCTTTCGTGTTTTTTGCTATGGATTTGAAGAAGTTTTAAAAATAAATTACGTTTAAAAAGCAAAACAAATATATGTTATACCAGCAATTACAAATACACCTACGTACACTTATATTTAATACTGATAATATTCCTGTTGTTTTAAAGTTTTGATATTGTTTTTAAGTTACGATATGCGATTTAAGGACATTTTTAATATTAAATTTCATCAAAATGGGAGCAAGAAAGCGACAACATTTCCAGCCTTGAAGTTAAAAACATCAAGTCATCTTTCTTAGTAATGATTATTATGGATGTGAAAAAGTTTTTTAAAAAATGTAGTAGTTATTTTAAAAAACCAATTGGAGTACTACCAGAAATTATAAATACATTTATAAACGTATATATAACACTGATAATATTCGGGTTAGTTATAAGTTTTGAAATTTTTTTAAGTCATGATAGATTAGAGGACATTTTTAATATTAGATTTCATCAAAATGAGATCAAGAAAGCTATAAAATTGATCCTTGATCCTTGAAGTGAAATAGATCCTGCTTACCTTCAACATGGCGATCGCTGCTAACTACTACACTCGCGATGGACACACTACTACACTGGCAAGACAGAGCGCTGAGGACTGACTAGCCGTCAGAGCAAGAGGTGGAGGGGATGTCCTCGCTACACAATGGACGTGTGCCGCAGATGGGGTACAGCTGGTCGCCTCCATATTGTACCCCTCGGGTACAGCACCTGGTTCTCAGGGGATCAGCATCTGGGTGTCATCTTCGTCCAGCTGGAAGCGGAAACGTTAAGATCGTGATTTATAAGACCAAGCTAGGAGGAAAAAGTTGGTACCGAAGTTCAAAAGCTAGAATACATCAATGGAATCCAACGGTTTTATTATTAACAGCCAGTTTTCAGAAATTATTTTGGGCACTTGTGATTTAGCCGGTCTGCATGAAACCTACCTCCTTATTTCGTGTAACCTTTTCTCATTGCTCGTCTCATTTGAGTTATTTGTGTGAGCGTTATTAAATTGTTTTCTGTATTGTTCATTCAATTTAATTGTCTGTTTTTCTTATTTCTTTTGTTATTGGTTATTTAAAATGGCACATTAGCCATAACCAATGATGGATAACAGTCCCTGGAGACCGGCTAAGTCACAAGTATCTTATTTTTTTTAGGGATTTCACTTTTCTCAGGCACATCCGACATCAGTTTCATGAAACTGATTAGTATTTTCTGCTTTCCACTTTTAATAATTAGTTACTTTTAAATATAAATATATTTATGCCAGATAAATAATCCTTAAATAGTGATAAACTATTTACTATAAACCGAAAATCATTAATAACGCAAGGCTTTGGTGTGTAGAGACTGTAGTGGTTTTATGACAGCGGTTGTCGAGGGTGTTGTGTCCGAGACGACGCTCAACCGCGAGGGTTTTCCACCAGTTGAGGGTACCTTCTTTACTAGATACTGGATGAGCCGTGATAGGGATTAAATAATTTAATCGCCACTCCTTATCAAACAAAACAAAAAATATTGTATACATTTAAAAAGAAAAAAGTAATTACCATATATTTTATTTGTTATTGATTGTATTATTTGTTTAATATTTTTATTTGAAAAGAAAACATATGTCCAAGACGGGGACTCGAACCCGGGTCGCCCAGGTCACTAGCCTGCAGCTCTGCCAATTGAGCTATCCTGGTTCGCCTTTCAGGCATAGACTTTTCCTTTCTTTTCACTGATCCCATGTCCCCGCGTTCTCTCAATTTGCGATGTATACGAGGGGAAGAATGTTCTTTTAACGTTATTTTAATTTGGATCTTGTTGACTTACGTCATATATATTATTATACTTTATTTTATTTGTTATTGATTGTATTAATTTTTAAATATTTTTATTTGAAAAGAAAAGATATGTCCAGGACCGAGACTCGATCTTTTCAAAAAAATAGTTAAAAATTAATAAGATAAATAACAAATAAAATAAAATAAATTATAATAATTATAATGACGTAAGTCAACAAGATCCAAATTAAAATAATGTTCAAAGAACATTCTTCCCCTCGTATACATCGCAAATTGCGAGAACGCGGGGACATGGGGTCAGTGAAAAGAAAGGATATGGCCATGACCGAGAGGTGAACCACGATAGCTCAACAGGCAGAGCTCCAGGCTAGTGACTTGGGCGACCCGGGTTCGAGTCCCCGTCTTGGACATATCTTTTCTTTTCAATTAAAAAACAGAGAAATCTAAGATAGGTTTTGATTCAACTAAATAATCATAAGTTACTCACCCTACAGAAATATTATCCCGATGCCATTTGTAAGTTTTTTATGATTCCATGCAAACTGCTTGAAATTGTTTTTAATAAATTAAGTTCTAAAGACAAAAGAAGAGCGAAATAAAAACAAAATATTCTCGAAATAAAACAAGTTTATATTTTCCATTCACTTTGTCTTGAATAAGGAATTTAATTTTCAAATGGACTACCATCTTATCCACTTTTATTTTGATTGTATTCAATTTAGTGTTTTTAATTAATATTGTTTTGCTTTAGGAATTCACTCTGAATAATTATTTAAAGGTCAAAACGAGTTGAAAAGGGATTTAAGAAAGAGGTTTGTCGTATCTCAACCTTGTTGAGTTGTTCGTTTTCAAATATCAGATGAATTTTAGAGCTTCTAAAATTACATTGATGTATTTACCATTTTTTTTTTAGATATGAAGTTGTGAGTGTATTAGTATAATTTTATATTTTTCCTAAAACGTATTTTTTAAACTTTATTTTTTTAAATTTACAATGTATTTTAATGATATAAAAAATAAAATATTATGAATAGTTAGTGTAAATAGGCAAATGCAAGTAAACTACGCCTTTTAGTTTCCAGATAATTGATTTAAGTTAGTTCACGAAGCCACCTTTTTTTCAGTCGCATCGGAGTATTATCGGTAATTGAAGAGGAAGCTAGATTTGAAACTAGTGGATTTGAGTGGCCAGAAATTGTGTCATGAAAGGATTGATATCGGCTTAAGCCCAAATCAGTAACAAATGAGACATCAATTTCATAAAGGATGACTAACAAAATAAGGAGCATTGGGAATTTTACGAATGTTTTTGGATTGTAAGGATTGGATACGAGAGGAATTCGATGTCTTAGTGGAGCCCCAAAGTCTCAATAGATCATATATTAGTCATGTATATGAGTCTTATGTAATTAAACGGGAGCTTAGGGAGTTTATGTAGTAAGTAGTGAATTAGCCTGAAACGGTGGGCAGTTGAAGTACAGTGGAGCGTCGATTATCCGAACTAATGTTGTCAGGGGTGGTTCGTATATTCGAAATTCACTAAAAAATAAATTAAATTCCAATTTGTCTTTTAATGAAAGAACCACTCGTTTATTGTCTGCAATTTTAAAACAAAAAGTGATCACAAATGCGACACCTCACATAGAATGACTTAAAACTGAAGATGAGCAAGCAATTACCAACCAAATGAATAGGAATGGGTTCAGGGAAACATATGAAATTACCTAATTAGGTTTTTGTTTTTTACAGTTCTTAGTATACAAATACGTATTGAAGTCTAAGTTAATTTTTTTGCAGTTTCCTAGAAATGATTAGGGGGCCCCTTATTGACGTTCATGGAAAAAATCATTTTATTTTTCGTAAAATTTTATTTAATATAACAATAATTTTAGCAATATAAATTAGTAACTGGATGATTTGATCAAGTTAATTATAATTACATTTAAAAAAAAAAGAACAGATCCGTTAATTGAACGTTCGGGTCTTTTTCGTTTAATGCACAGTTCGGTTATTAAAAAAAGTAACTGTTATTAAAAAGTAACACGTGATTAATATAAAGTAACTATAATTGTTAACACAAATGATATGGTTTATTCTAATTTCCAAAATGATTATTCCTTTGTCTCCACATAAATTCACAGAGATATGAATCCAACATTGTTCTTCTAGTTCCAGCTTCTATTTTATTTCTTATTTTGGCCGCGGCCCATAACGATTCTATCGACTGTGTGTGCGCTCCAGTTGAAGGATCAACGAAATTTTCAGAATGGTTGACTGTATAATGCTTAAAATCATACCCTTCTATTCTTTCTATAGTGGAATAAGCTTTCCATAAATCTGATATTATAACACTTCCTGGAAGAATACATTCTTTAATGCACGCTATTAAAGTATCTTTGTTCCTGTTGGGCACTGAATAAATGAAAGATTTTTTCGTCTCCCTGCAAATACCACCAAAAACCCATTGGTTGGGATATATTCGTCCGACATTATGTTTCCTTCTTGTAAAACAAGACTCGTCAATTTCGACGGTCATACCATATCCTCCTATTTTGATAGGATTTTTAAGTAGCGAATCAGCACAAACCTCCCTCAAATAATTTTTCCAATTTGTTACTGTTTCTGCAGACATACTCAATTCGCCTTTACAAAATAACGTTGTTGTATATTCCTTGGTCCATGAGTAAATAAAAAGAATTGCATTATTCAGAGGATATTTTGGACCGTTGAACCACGTACCTTCCCTGAGTCCTACTTCCAAAAGACAACTTGCATTGTGACACCGCCATCTGTACCGGTCATCTCTCTTGCGCAACTTCATAGAATGTCCATTCCGGCATAGTTTTTCTTTATGGATGAGGCCTTTTTCTTGTAAGAATGCGATGGTTCGGTCCAAATCTTTAAAATCTTCGTATAACCTTAACATAGCCGTTATTAGGTTTTAAACGAAACTAAGAAATGTAGTCATATGTTCTACTGATATGGAAGTTGTAACTATATCACGTGTTACTTTTTAATAACAGTTACTTTTTTAAATAACCGAATTGTGCATTAAACGAAAAAGACCCAAGTATTTTTATAAATACTTTACGTTTCTGCCATAGTTGTATACTAGTGTTGCTCTATCTTCATACAATATCGAAAAACATCTTGCTTTTTAAAGATATTTTATATAACCACCCGCATTTAATTCATCTTAAAAAGCGATGTATAAACAAAGAAATAGCTTTGGCTTCTCTCACTGAGGGAAATGATTGGGATTTTTTAGGAGAAAAAAAATTCCCACTTCAGTTTTTAGGTACCCTTAAGTCGTTAAAACCGAGACACAATAAATATAAATATATTCATTTTCACATATATTCAGCTTCCTATAGGTAATTACATTTTTAATACTCATACCTTCTCCTCACCCTTTCCTTCTCCATTTTGCACACCTTTTTATTTTCTCATATTAGCTTATGGGCATCTACCATATGTTATTATTATCTAAGATTTTATTAGCATTTAACATCACTATTTCATCATATTTTATTTTATTTCCATGCTCATACCGTATTGTTACTTATATTTCTATACGTTCCTTGTATATTTATGTCATATATTAATACCACTTCATATTATAGGTATGCATTTTAAAAACTGTTATACTCTATATTTATATCTTGACTTTCTAATGTTATTTTTCCTTTATTTACTCTTTAATATCATTTTCGTTATACCTTCTTTCACTTTACTTATGTAAACTCCCTAGGAGTCTATTATCTTACATTTTATAGTTTTTATATACTCTAATACCTTTTCCATAATTTTACTTCTCACCTCTGATGTTTATACTTTTTCTTTTTTTAAAACTTTCTGTTTACTTCCGTCTTTTATCTTTGTATAAAAATCTTTTTTGGCATCACCACCGTTCTGTACATTTTCTCTGTAATTTTTTATTCGTATATATCCCTCACTTTCGTTCTAAATTTCTACCTTTCTACATATGTATTTTTTCTCATTTATCATATACTTAGTCCTCAATGTATTTTATTGTATTTATTGTATTTTGTCTGTTTTTCTTTCTTAGCCCTGAAGATGACCCACAAAGTGGGTCGAAACGTCGACACATAATTAAATAAGTAACCACTTATTTAGTGTTTTTAATTGACTGCACTCCCAACTATTTTCTTCCTTACGTCTACTTTCTAGTCAACCATCCCCTCGCTTCTTATAAATATATTCGTATATGTAACCTTATTCGATCCAGCAATTGAGTATAGATGCTGTGTGCTAATTCAGATCTCATGTGAGATATAGTGTTTATACATATTATATGTATTATTCGATCATTTATGTATATAGATTGTAATTTGTGATTGTTTGTTCAATAAACATGTTCTAGTAACCCTAGTAATAACTTATAGCACATTAATACTACCAATAGCAACCAGTTAAATATATAAACCGTCTACCATGTGCGAACTTCCAATTTTAAATGTTAATAGTATTAAATCAAGAAACTGTCTACAACCTTAAAGTTATTTTTTATTTAGGCAAATCGATTGATAATTTACTAGATAGAATTATCTTCTTTTTTTTTGGGGTCTAATATATTATATTTGGAAACGTTATCGATGTTTCACATAAAAAAAAATTATATTGCTTTTTGGATACTATAATAACGACAAATCAATACTTGTAATCTGGAACAGTTCAGAATGTTTGAAGGACAGAGATATTTTAAGAAAACTAATCAATTAACCTTAGACTTTGTAATTGGTTGCACTAAATGATATGTTTTCGTGTTTCACATTCTGTATTCAATCAAACATATAATTCAGACCATAATTTATTTGGAAATTCGCTCTTTTTTAATTTTATTATTCAATGGAATTTACAACTGTATTATACTAATACCACAAGTAAGTAGGATGAATGGTTCATATTGTCATGCATAAAGACAAGTAGAGAATATACCTAGTGTTAGTACTCAAAGAACAAGTTCAACTTAGGAGGTCACGGTGCCATCTTCTTTTCAAACGCATCAAAGTATTATCAGGAATTGAAGAGATTGCTAGGTTTGAAACTAGAGGGTTTGAGTGGGAATGAAGTTTTTTATGAAAGGATAGATACCGAGCTCGAGCCAAATCAGCAACAAATCCTCATGACTGCCTTTATAATTTATATTTATATTAAAAAACAATGCTATATTTTTTGTAACATCATAAATAATATAGGAAGTGTTGCTTTGTAATTTGCCAATTTTTAAAAATAATTATAATTTAACTGAACGAGGAGAACAAAAGACGGATTTAAAAGTAGTTTCTCGGTCCGTTGATAGGCAACGCCATAAAATATTAAGGTGGTTATGGATGACTTTATTCTTAACAAAATAAGAAGCGTTGAGGATTTTGGATTGTAAGGATTGGATACGAGAGGAATTCGATGGCTTAGTGGAGCCCCAAAGCTCATTTTCAAAAGTCCAGATGGGTCTAATGATTGTCATGTATATGAGTCTTTTGTAATTAATTGGGAGCTTAGAGCGTTTGTCTAGTAAATGTTGAAGTAGCCTGAAACGGCGAGCTGTATTTAGAAATAAAAAAAAAAACATTGTTATTCTAAAGCTTTGAGTTTTCACTTCTGTTGACAGTCCTAATGACTGCCTTTTTAATTTATTTTTATATTAAAAAACAATGCTATATTTTGTGTAACATCTTAAGGAAAAGTTGCTTTGTAATTTGACAATTTTTAAAAATAATTATAATTTTACTGAACTAGGAGGACAAAAGACTAATCAAAAAGCAGTTCCTCGTTTTAAATCTCTGATTTTATTTTTCACTTATAACGTTTAATTTCTTATCGTACATCTTAGCAGACGTTTAACTTGGAATCCCTACCTTTAACTGAAAATAGAAGAAACAGCTCGACGTTTCAGGCTACTTCAACACTTACTAGACAAACGCTCTAAGCTCCCAATTAACTACAAAAGACTCATCTACATACGACCTATCTGTACTTACGGAATAGAGCTTTGGGGCTCCACTAAGTCATCGAATTCCTCTCGTATTCAATCTTTACAATCCAAAATTCTTCGTAAAATCCTCAATGCTCCTTACTTTGTTACGAACAAAGTAATCCAATAAGATCTTAATATCCCATTTGTTACTGATTTGGCCCGAATCCGATATTAATCATTCATGAAACACTTCTACACTGAAAATAATAAAGATATACATATTCTATTCTATCAAAATAGTCCTATTAGTTTAGGCATCTTATTAAATTAATAATATAACATTTTAAATATAAGATATTTAACATAGACATTTATTAATTATTAATATAACATTTTAAATATAAGATATTTAACATAGACATTTATTAATTATTAATATAACATTTTAAATATAAGATACTGCAATTTTAGTACTAACAGTGCGTTTATGAGGTTAAATTGCAAACCTATTTATCTCATTTCATTATATGGTACCTTCTCTCTCTGGTATTAGTGGACTGTATTATTAATGAAATAAAGATTGAAGATGAAATGTAATGAAATAAAATACATTATAGATATACATATTATGATGATGAAAATAATATCATTTCTGTATTACGTAATATTGTCCTTCTGTGAATGGCTTGTCACGATGTTGGTTGAGGGTTCCTCTCAACGCTGCTGGCCATCAGCTGATTGTTTCTACTCTTTGATGATGTTGTTTACGGAGCTCGTGGTCCTAGATATTCCTTTTTTCTTCTCGTACTCGTGGCCATCGTACAGTACTCCTACTGGTATGGGTGGCTTAACCTCTAGAGCAAGGAGATAGAGGAACATGTGAGGAATAAGTTAGACGGTCGATTTTTATTGAACACTATTTATTTGATATATTATTATTATATTGCAGTTCTAAATTTCAAAAAATAATTATATGTATTACTGAAGGTGATTCATAAAAACAACAATATTTTGTTTTGATATCGTATATCTCTAATTGGGATTGCTAATCAGTTTTTAAATAAAATAATTATGTCCTCATTCACTAGCAATTGTTTTTGGTTGACGAATCCATTTTATTGTTTGCCCCTTACGGTTGGGAAACAGTTCATTGCTTAAAAATGAAACAGTTTTGTGAACTGCTAGCTCAGCAATTCTTCGACTTCCGCTAGAGCAGATAAGACTAGGGTCAGCAACCGACTGTACCTCAACGATTTGTATATTTTTCTCGTTCAACTTTAGTTGATTCTTTCTTCAATCTCTTTTTATATGAATACCTATTATGGAAAGTATGATTATATCTATGATTAAAAAGTTAACATGTCTTATATATTTTTAACATGTTGTCGAAAAATATGTTTACAGGGAACTGACCTTAAAAAACAATCAAGTCTTAAAAAATATAGTTATATTATAATATTAATATAATATGTAGAGAAGTAGAAATTTAGAACAAAAGTGAGGGATATATATGAATAAAAAAATTTTTTTTTCTCATATTACCTTTTTGGCATCCATCAATAACATAATTATTATTTGAGATTTCATTAGCATTTAACATCACTTTTTCATAATATTTTATTCTATTTCCATGCTCATACCATATTGTTACTTATATTTCTATACGTTCCTTGTATATTTACGTCATATATTTATACCACTTCATTCTATATGTATGCATTTTAATAACTGTTATACTCTATATTTATATATTGAATTGCTACTGTTATTTTTCCTTTATTTACTCTTTAATATCATTTTGGCTATACCTTCTTTCATTTTACTTATGTAAACTCCCCAGGAGTCTATTATCTTACATTTTATAGTTTTTATATATATTCTACTACCTTTTCCATAATTTTACTTCTCACCTCTGATGTTTATACTTTTTGTTTACTTCCTTCTTTTATCTTTGTAAAAAAAATTTTTTGCATCACCACCTTTCTGTACATTTTCTCTGTAATTTTTTTATTCATATATATCCCTCAATTGTGTTCTAAATTTCTACCTCTCTACATATATATTTTTTCTATTTTATCATATACTTAGTACTGCAATGTATTTTTATAGTTCTGTTATTTTGTCTGTTTTTCTTTCTTAGCCCTAAAGATGACCCACAAAGTGGGTCGTAACGTCGGTGCATAATTAAATAAGTAACCACTTATTTAGTGTTTTTATTTGACTGCACCCCCAACTATTTTCTTCCTTACGAATATATTATTACATTAAAAATCAGATATATTTTTTTTGTATATATAGTTCATACAATAGTACAATTTATTAAAAAGAAAAAAAAGAATTCTGAGAGTAATTTTCAAAACATATGTTTTAATATTAAGTGTGATCTTTGAAAAAACAGATTAACATCAGCCTCAAGACAGTTGTCGTGTGAGAAGGTTGCTGGCTACTCAACATATGATTTTTTCGATACTCTCTCCATCTTTTTCATCTTGAATTTTTTAAATCTCACCAGTAAAACCTCTCGCTATTTGCATCTCAATTTGGACTTACCGGACATAGAAATTTCAAAGAGACATTTATTTATTTTCTACTCATAAACATTTCGAAGCATCAACTCAACACTTTTCAAGAACTCAGTTCATTTCTCAGTTTCTCAGTTGATTCACAGACCATTAATAGTTTTTGTTTTAATACTTATACCTTTTAGTAAATATGTTCATTTCATTTTTTATGTAAATAATTAATTGTAGATACTTGATAAAGTTCTTTTCTTTCCTTCGTATGAATAGCTTCAATTCTATGTATTTGGGGAAATCGCCACCCGATCAAAACTATCTGGTTTTTTATTGAATTCACAACCGGCAAATTCGCTGGGATAGAAGGTTAGCGAATTATTATTAAGAGCCCCTTCTTCCACAATATCTCGATTAAAAAAAATGAATGAATTAAATTCAAAATAGTCATGAAATAGCAATTATATTAACCTACTTTGTAGGCCGAAACGTAGGCACAAAATAAAAAATAACTACCCACTTATTTACTGTTTCGTTTTTATTTTATTCCACATTTCGTTTTCTAAATATTTTTTCTATGAACCTCGCGATGAAGGTTAGTAAGCGTGTTTGCTTCATAGTCTATAAATGTATTTAGCTTCATTTTGGGATATTTGGGGATACAACCATCCCCTCGTTTTACATTGAATTTGGTTCATTTATATAAGTTTTTAGTTAGATCTTAAAACCACCTAATCCATTGTTGAATTCGTTATTGAAATGGTTTAACAGTGTTTTAAACCTGCAAAACAACTAAAGCTACTAAAGACCGATAGAGAACAGCTTCAAACTCCTCTCACCTTTGAAGTCCCGTAACCTTTTTGCTGCCAACTGACGCACTTAAGTTACAATGGTTAGACCAACTGGAGTCGACCAAACTTTAAGATTGACTTAAGCTAGTGTTGGAGCACTTCATCGGTTGGCAGAATATAGAAGCTGTAAATTTTGGAGTGAAAGATTATGCTCAAATATTAAAAGTCACCCACATATTGTCAAGTGTTCGTTAGTTTATGCTTATTTCAATCAGAAAAATAGTTGAAGTTATTTAATCATATTTATTTTTAAATTTAGTACTTAAGATCAAGAAAAATCGATTTTTAATCGAGTAGAAAGAAATACGACAAAATTATTCCCTCTCCACAATTCATCACAATTATTCTAGCACAATTCATTAGGTTTATAATTATATATTAAATACGAATATATTTTCAATAGATTTAACAGTAAGATGAAAACAATTCGACCATTTGAACCAAATATTCTAGACCAGTGAATTAGCGATTGGAATATCAGAGGTACCGCTAATGTTCTATCTACTCTCGATTGGAGATTATAAATACTTTAGATCTATGGAACAGGATCGTAATTCCCAATATGTTCACTAAATACATTAATTTGAGCCTGATTTAAAGCCATCATATACGGCATTAAATTACATTTAATTATATATTGATATGGTTTGGTTGTTCAAAATCGTCGCTTCGAATAACCCGATCATCGAATATATTACTTGCCTTCCAAAAAGAGACACTTCATTACGTTAAAATCATGTATTAAAAGATTATATATATATTAGAATGCAAATGGAAAAAACCCACAAGCAGAGCCTTATGTTTCAAATTTTTTATGTAAAACACAAACACTTATCAGTCGACGTTTCGCCTATTCAGGCATTATCAAGACACAATAAAAAGTAAGTTCAATCACATCTCAAAACAGAAGTGCAATACATCCCAACGAATAATCGCTCAAAAAGGCTCATAATCCGGGAACGCACCTCCACCTCAAGACGTTCAACCCAAAACTCTTAAAGAGTCTTGATAATGCCTGAATAGGCGAAACGTCGACTGATAAGTGTTTGTATTTTACATAAAAAATTTGAAACATAAGGCTCTGCTTGTGGTTTTTTCCATTTGAATTATAATAATATTTAATGTTTCGTTTTGAGTTTTGGCTCTATTTTATTTTATATATATAATTTGTAGGGAACATTTAAAAAAAATACAACGTGTACCACTACAACCCGTAAACGGGTTTAGTGTTCAGTACGTGGTAGAGACTGTTTAATGGGTAACGGTTCTGCAAGAAGGTGATTGTCCTAGGTCACGCTCAACAAGACCCCCCCCCCCTATTTTGGGTACCCTATTTTTATAATATTTTATAGAGGCTGGGTGAGCCTCAGGAGGGTCCTAGATCCTATATGATTCATCTCCGGCTGCAAACAGACTATTTAATTTTTTTTTTTAATTTATATAATTTTTTATTTAATTTTTTTACATTTATAGGTAAGGAAATGTAATAAAATTATAAATATTTCGAAAGAAAAAAGTGGACCACACATTTAAGTGGGTGAATGAATTTATTTATTTATTCTCTCTATGAAGCATCTATGAAGTGGGTACCCATAACAGAGGGGGTCTGAGGTTGACCTGGATCTAGAATAAATTACTTCCCTGGACATAAGATGTACAAGAATCTGTACAGTCCTTAGCATAATAACCTTAAGATATTATAAATCCCAAGAATGCAAATATCTCTAATGGAAAGAGAAAAAAATATTCTATTTCTTAAAGAAAAAAATATTATTCCAAGAGAAAAGATGTTCAGACACATTTTTGGTTATTTATTACTTTTTTTGAATTAGATTCGACCCTTTTCAAAACTAGATCCTGATTTATACGGACTTATTAGAGAGAAGAAAGCTCTAACTGATAACAATAGAATACATTTGATGTAAATTCCTCCAACCCCTCGGCTTAGAAACTGCCAACCGCTCGACGAATGTAATGTCTCGGCTAAGTGATGTATCTTGTCCCTTTATTGTTCAATTTCAGTTTCTAAGTCTTGGCTTATAATGTTATATTTTAATCCATTTATCAATGTTAGTTAATAGTTGATAAGTATTTTGATATTTGTTTCATTTACAATTTATTAGTAAATATTTTTGTTTTGAAGAGAAAAGATTTGTCCAAGCCGTGATTCGAACCCGGGTCTTCAGCATCTCTAGCGTAGTGCTCTAGCGAACTGAGCTACCAGGCTCGTAACCAGGTCAGACAAATCCATTCTCTTCACCGATCCCATATCCCCATGTTCTCGCAATTTTTGCGATGTATACAAGGGGGAGAATATTCATTGAACACTACTTTAATTAGGATCTCATTGTCTTATGTCAATTTTATATTATAGTTTATTTTTTCTTTATTGTTCTTATAATGGTTATGAATTTTAAATATTTTTATTTTGAGGAGAAAAGATTTGTCCAAGCCAGAATTCGAAACCGGGTCGTCTGCAACTCTAGCGTGGCGCTCTAACCAACTGAGCTACCTGTCTCGTAACACGGTCAGACAAATCCATTCTCTTCACCTATCCGATATCCCAGATTTGGCCCTTGTTACGAGCCAGGTAGCCCAGTTGGTTAGAGCACTGCTCAAAAGATTCAGAAGACCCGGGTTCGAATCCCGGCATGGGCAAATCTGTTCTCTTCAAAATAAAAATATTTAAAATAATCACCATCATATGAATAATAAATAAAAAAATTAATTACAATTTATTAGGTCTTAATACTGTTTATAGAGGAACAGGGCAGCGCTGAGAGCAGAGTTGCTATTCTGACGCTTCTGGGTTCAAAACCGGCTGAGGAAAATTAATCATTTAATCTGTTTACAGCCACCGATGGGAAACTACAGAGCCTTCTTGGGCTCACCCAGTAGTGGAGACCATTTATTGGAGGAAAAACCTGGCGGTTGTGCGTGTTTTCGGACTAATCAACTCCCTACGCAACCGTTGTCTTGAACCGAACAGCACAGTCTCTACCGTGTATTGGACGCAGAACCAACCTCAATTTGTAGTAGTACAGACAATTTTGGGTATATATATATAAATATAAAAGCGTCACCCGTGAATATGAAATATTTTGGGTTCGCTGTGTATCCAAAAAAGATATTTTGAGAAAAAATTGATTCATTAGTAGATTTATTTTATATATATATATATATAAATAACTAATTTGAACTATAATTAAAAACCTTTTTTCTGTATTTAAACTGCGTTTGATCTCTATTAGAATAGAGTTTATATTTTTTCGATATGTCTTTAGCTTGGAAACTTTATTAATAAATGTACTATATCTGTTTATCTTATTTTTATTCAATTTTTAGTGAACAAATATGAGTAACAATTCTTATATACTATAACTAATGAATATGATTATATATTATAAATGATATCATAGAGAGGATCCGATCATTGATAACCTATGCCTCACCTGTCTGGAGTTCAACCTGCGCCACAAATTATAGAAAGTTTGAAAGGCTACAAAACCTATGCATGAGGATTATTAATAATTATCCCCGCTACACGAAAATATCGACTATGATTAGAGATCTTGAACTTCCCACTAAACAATATGTTTTAGCCCAAACAAAAGCATACTTCAAAAAAAATCCAGCTTCCGAAAACCCACTAATCCGAGAAATCGTTAACTATGATAAACATTCATTACGACGCTACACGCACAGAAGAACAAAACATATTCTCCTTTCTTAACAAATTACTATTTGCAGGTATTGTAATTTAATTATCTGTATTTCGTTTTTAGCTATTTTTAAGTGTTTACTTATTTTCTATTTAATTATTATTATATTTATTTACTTTATTATTATCATTTTCATTTATTTATCTCATTATTATTATTATAATTTTTTTTTTTTAAGCGGGTTTTTCTACATTTTTCCTGCTATTGTAAAACTTATTTATAAAAGATAATTTTAATTAATTAAAATCAATGTTCTTTAAACATGTAAAGGAAGTCCGGAACATGTATTCACACTTATGCTGTTGTATATGTAAAATTGCAAATAAAGTTGTTGTTGTTGTTGTTATCATAGAGAGGAGGGTAGACAAGAAAGGAAGAAATAGAATACTGAAAATATATTTGGTTATATAAAACGTTTAGTTGAATCTTGAAATCTCAATATGGAGAAATCTTAAATAAAATGACGAAGTAATCTTATAGCATTTTATAGTAGCTGAGTTTAAAATTGTTTTTATAACTCTACATTATTATACCAAATGATGATGATGTTAAATACGAATTTTATAAATAGAGTCTCTAGATTTAACTGATGCGAAATAATACCAGGGTTTGCAAATGCAATGGAGTCTAGGGCAGAAGTTTATAATAATACGAACCCTAAAGAATGTTTACGCGGAAATAGTAATTATAATGAGTTAGATTTATAAACATTACTATTTAATAAAAAAATAAATAATTATAGTCGAATATACTACGTTTAAGACCTTAACTTGGAATAGTCATACTAGACTGAAACGACAAGAAACAACACGCCGTTTCAGGCTACTTCAACATTTACTAGACAAAATTTAAGGTCCAAATTAATTACAAAAGACTCATCCAAAATGACAATCATTTGACCCATCTGGAATAGAGCTTTGGGGCTCCACTGAGCCATCGAATTCCTCTCGTATTCAATCCTTACAATCCAAAATTCTTCGTAAAATCCTCAATGCTCCTTACTTTGTTACGAACAAAGTAATCCATAATGACTTTAATGTTCCATTTCTTGCTGATTTGGCCCGAATCCGATATCAATCTTTTCATGACAAACTTCATTTCCAGTCAAACCCACTAGTTTCAAAAATACCAACCTCTTCAATTCCTGATAATCCTCTGAGGCGTCTGAAAAAAAGATGGACTCGTGACTTTCTAAGTTGAACTTTTAATTTGATTACTACTTCTGGGTGGTTTCTCCACTTGTCTTTTTTCATTCCGTACAATTCATCTTATTTACTTGTTGTAGGTCAAAACCTAAATTTTTGGAAAAATAAGAAAACTATTAGTGAGTTTTCTCAATAGAGCATCAGGACACTAAGAGTGACACTAGCGCCTCCTGGCAGACAAGCTATGAAGCTAGGTCGATACATTTCTGATGAGTGATAAAGAGATATTTACCTATTTATTTCATATTCATATTCACTACCGAAATACGAACCATTTTTGAGTTAATATTAGAAATACTAGTGCGATATTGTAGTCTGAACATTAGGATATTCCTTCCTATACGTGGGCGTCGTCCGATCACGGAATGAAATCGATTGTGTATCGGCGCAAAACAGTTGATTAATGAATGTGAAATGGTATCGTGGGATGGAATCTGAATCCGATCTTGCATTATTAATCGAGAAACTTCGACGAAAACTGGCATTTAAAAGAAGAGAAAAACTTTCGTTTTGAAAATGTAGGGTTCGATAAAATTAAACATCTCTGCGATTAATAGTCAGTTTTCGCTATAGGTCGATCAGGAATCGATTTTTAGCTTTGGAAGCATTAGATAATGTCCGCAACAATGCAGGCAAGTTATAAGTAGAGGTTAAGGATAATAATAAAGATGCAGGTAACATGTGGATTCGGTAATGAAACCATGGTTCAATATAGCATTCGAAGATATTTGTGAAAAAAGAAAAGCAATTATTATTAATCCCAGCTATAATAACTTAGTCGACTTCTGAATTAATTTAAAATTAATAATATAAGAAAATATCAATCCTCCTGTAGGGACAGGTATTTTCATTGTCCTGTTTTAGTTTAGAGACTTAAGGCTTTTAGTTGGAATTTGTCCACTAATGTATTAACATTTGTTTAATGTCTCTATTGACCTTTCTCTTTTTCAAAAAAGAGAATATCTTTTAAAAGAAAATAATAGAATTCGAAAAAACCTAAAGGTTATGTTCAAAACGAGGGTAATTTACAACTGTATATTTTTATTATTATTATACTGTTGTAAATTTACACTCTACTATATACTAGTATATATACTTATTTAATCTACTCCTCTTCAACCGCGAACGGTATGAGGATCTCTCCTGTAGAGCCTAACCCATGAATGTCTCTCCTGTACCAATCGTCTTCTCCTTCCCCATTCCAAACCTCTTCTGTCAAAGGCTTCCTGGATTGCGCCTTCCCAAGTCTTCCTTGGTCTTCCCTTCGGTCTCGTACCTTCCACCTTTGTCTCATATACGTCCCTCGCCACACTGTTTTCCGCCATTCTGGAAACATAGCCAAACCATATCAGTTGATGCTCCTCCATGATATCCCCAGCTGGCCGAAGTCCCACTTTGGACCGTATTGTTACGTTTCGCACTCGGTCTCTTCTGTTCTTCCCTTCCATTCTTCTTATATATCGAATCTCCATGGCTTGGATTTGGCCCTTGTGCTTTTTAGTTAGAGTCCAAGATGCACTTGAATAGGTGAGAATCGGTAAGAAAGTGTTTTTATAAACTACTTTTTTTGAAACTTCTTTTTTCCCGATGAATCCTTTCTTGAGGGAATTAAAACACCTGCTGGCAGCTTTTATTCGTTCTTTTATTTCGCCATCTATCCAGCCGTGTTGGTTAAGGTGTGCACCGAGATATTTAAATTCCCTTACTTGCTCTAACCTCGTGCTGTTTAGTCTTACGACTCGGTCCCCATTCTCGCTTTTTCTTCCTATTCTCATTATTTTGGTTTTCCCTTTATTTATTGTCATTTTTAATCACTTACAACTCTTCTTCCAATATACTACTTATATATACTATATAAATAAGTTTTTGTAGTCGTGATCACCGTTAATTTTATTTCCTTCCCAGTTAACTCATTTGTTTACGATTCCTTTCTATTATTTAACCTGTCTTTTTTAAATAATTTATTTAATGAAATTTACAACTGTATTAAAATAATACAAGTAAATATAATAAAATATACAGCATGAGGTATAGGCAAGTAGTGACTCTACCTACTGACAGTACTTGAATCACAAATTCAACTTAGAAGGTAACGAGGCCATCTTATTTCCGGACGCCTCGAAAGATTATCATTAAAGAGGGGGTTAATACAAATCTAGTGAGTTTTTGTGGGAAAAAAGTTTGTCATAAAAAAATTGATATCGTGTTTCTGCCAAATCAGCAACAAATGGGACATTAATATCATTATGGATGACTTTATTTGTAGCAACATAAGGAGCATTAAGGATTTTGGATAATACGAGAGGATATCGATGGCTTACTGGAGCCCCAAAGTTCTATTCAGTAAGTCCAGATGGGTCACAGGATTGTCTTGTATATGAGTGTTTTGTAATTCATTGCGAGCTTAGAAAATATTATCTTAAAATTAAAATAATTAAATTCGGAAAAACGTTAAGGAGGGGATAAACAATGGTATTCGTCAGTAGAGAATGCATTTAAGGATGAAAATCCGGGTCGATCTTGTTGAAATTTCGCATAAAATAAATAAAAAATAGAAATAAATTAGTATAAATTTATATATTGAAACGTGTCTAACAGTTAAAGAAAATAAAGTACAGAAAATGGTGATGTATTTAAAACCTACGAAGTTAATTCAAGAAGAACAGCCGTCACTAATGGCCTCGGCAGTCGAAGCGACGTTAAACAAAATCAAATATAGCAGTTCCAAGTCTATTTGAACCTTTTCCAAGTCAACTGTAACCCTTTCCAAAGCAAATGTAACGGTTTACAACTCAATTGTCACCCTTTTTATTTCAATTGTAACCGTTTCCATTTCAATTGTTACCCTTGAAAATGTTTTGAAAATTTACCGTGCTGGGAATGGGCGAATTTAGGGCCTCAGAACTCACCAGGATAAAACATCACAACTCTTGTCAGGACAAAAATGAGGGAAATAATTCAAAAAACAAATAGTTGATTTTCTGTTTCTGAGAAAGTATATTTAAAAAAAGTAATAACATATAATCTGAACTTAACAAAAGTATCTTCATAGTTTTGGTAATAAACATAATAATATTCTTGTTTATCATAAATTAAGGGAAAATTTAAAATAAAAATTGAATTTTTTTTCTCAAGAAGTAAATAATAATAAAAAAAATTAAAAATGTAAACTGAATATCATATTTAACAAAAGTTTTTATTCGTTTAAAATTACGTTAAATTTCCACATTTCCAAGGGTGGCAATTGAATTAAAAAGGGTGACAATGGAATCGTAAAGCGTTACATTTGCTTTGGAAAGGGTAGCATTTGATTTGTAAAAGTTTTTACAAAAACTTGGAAATGCTCTAAAAAATAAATAAAACCTGATATGGGACACTTAGCATAAACAACGATTGATAGTATCGGAATCGAACCTTCAGGTTTCCCTAACATATAATTGCTATTCACCTTTTTAGACTCTTGACCTAATAGCAGCAAGATAATAGACTCACTAAATTAGCGAGGAGGTGAGTCATTATTGATTTATTTGAGGACTGGATTTATTTGTTTGATAGTAACTATAAAATAAATAAATAACATTCAGCTTAATATTATAATAAATAATATTATTTGTAAATAAAAAAAATAAAAAATTGTATCACTTCAACCCTTGGAGGGTCTGGGGTTCAATACATGGTAGAGACTTTACAGTTTCAAGGACAACGGTTGTGCAGTGATTTATCCTAGATCACCCGCCTGATTTTTCCCCTTTTTTGGGTACCCACTTTATAGAGGCTGAATGAGCCCCGGGAGGGTCCAAAATCCCACGTGATCTATCTCCGGCCGCTAACAGGCTAAATAAACGTCTTGCACGAAGATTTGAGCCAGGATTTCCGGCATGACAACTCAGTGCTCTACCGAATAAACGATATGACACTTTTGTTTTTAGATGTATTTCTTATAACTGGCTAATCCATTGCCTTCTTGTGCTGTTTGTAATGGATCGTATACTATTTGACTCTTCGTCTTTTATTTAATTTTTTTAACATACTACATCCTCCTGGTATAAGCAGTTTTTTTTTTCAGAATGCATAAATGAAGATATTCACAAACTCAACTTAGTAACCTGATAAGGCGACATTGTATTCATACATAGTACATAGACACACTATTCATGGTTGAGGTGGCTTTAATGTCTGTCTTTATGGCCTCAATAAAACCCGAAATGGCTACCTATATTCTTGATCTCCTCGCTTGTCTTTCCCATTACAGTCCACGGAGATGTGAGCAACACATCCCGAACTACTAAAAGTATCTAATAGAGCGACATATCCTTATCTATTTTTATACTGTTGCCTTATATGGGCAAAGAAAAAATAATGTTACCCG
This sequence comes from Troilus luridus, assembly GCA_964056705.1. Lineage (NCBI taxonomy): Eukaryota > Metazoa > Arthropoda > Insecta > Hemiptera > Pentatomidae > Troilus > Troilus luridus. The sequence continues at coordinate 4,628,683 of OZ057413.1, forward strand.
GGTTCAATTTTTTCCAGCTCTTCAATTTCTCAGAAATTTCAGTTAAAAGCTTTTTTTAAACTTATCCACATGAGCCAGTATTGCTTCCCTGTAGTTACACGCCTTGAGTACGGTGTTTTTAGCTACTATTAATAAGAAAATCTCCTGTTCAATCAAATAAGCGTTTTGGAAATACCGCATATTTCAAATATTTCAAATTCGTTCCACCGAGATTTAAATATATGTTCACATGGCACTTTTTGAGGTCCCATTATATATTATACTCTCAAGAATAAGTTTTAAAAAATCATAATAAAAACAACATTAGTAAGTCATATTCATCTTCGCAAAGTTATAAAGGAGGACTCTTTTTATTTAAAAAAAACTAAAAAAAAACTGTACCACTACAACCTATTGTTACGAGCTACTGGATGTAAAATGAACTAAACAATCACTAAATTCAAGATACCAAAATTTATTAACAAATTAAAAATATTACAAAGAAATTATTTAAAACAATTAACTTATTAAACTAATATCAATTTACAATGGCAATATTCTACAGATTATAACCTAGGCCTAACTGTTACCTAATTACTAAAATAATAATATAAGATATTGTTAATACTAAATAACTAAACTATTTATATAGATTTATACAAATACAATAATATTACACTATAGTTTACAACTACAAATTAACACTTACAGTTCGCTAATTAAAGTCCACCGACCGTATGACTCTCCAAATATGACGAACTGACACACAGTTTATTACACTTATTACACGGCCACTGAATAGCACTAACTGTTACTGTCACTCACACCGTCACTACTTTACTATTTATTACAGACTGATACTAACTTATTACTCACTAACTGACTCGGGCGAAAGAGCTGGCCTTTTTATATAGGCAAGGTAGGTCGGGGTGGGGCACTTCTCGGAAGATCGAGAATTGTCTTGTTTCATCCAGGTTGATCCAGAAAGTTCTACACCGTTCTTTGATTCCTTCCGCTTAATCTCACAGCTCGTTTAATCCTCTCAGCCGGTCCTTCTTCCCTCTCTGACCGTAACACTATTAAGGGTCTTAGGTTTAGTACCATCTAGATACTCTACTGTTTCAAGGACCACTGTTACATAGGGAGGTGATTTGTCCGAGATCACGTTCAACCGCCAAGTTATTTTCTCCATTTTACGGTAAGAAAGTTGTTAGTAACTTGTCTTTCATCCAAACAAAATAAGCGAAAAGATTACAGCACTTTTAGTAGCTATTATTATTATAATTTTAATTAAATACTTTTAATTATTATAATTAATTTAAGCATCCAAGAGCATTGAGGGGGACCTTAATAAAAAGTTGTATGCCGTAATACTTAATAATTCCTGTATTTAAAAAAAAAGTTGTACTAACTGTAACATTAATTTAAAAATAAGATTTTTAACTGTATTTGATACCTACTCTGACTAACTAATCTGTACCGATACAACCCATGAAGGGTCTTTGGACTCAGTACATGGTAGAGACTGATCTGTTTATAAGACTCGTTGTGCTGGAAAGTGATTAGTTTAAGATGACGCTCTACTCCTCTGACAATCCGGGATTGTTAAAAGATTAAACAATGTAAGTAGGACACAACAACTCTAGAACCTTAAAATCATCTCTTGCTCATCCGTTGTTGATCCGTTATATATTGTATTTTTTTTGTTACTTCATAATTTTTAAAAATATTCTTCAGTTTCGCAAATATCTGTAAATACTTGGACGACATAGTGAAGTAAACAATTGTAGGGACTAAGAGCATAATTTAAAGGATTTTAGTCGTAGTTCGGAAGATGATTAACTGTTGGCTGCAAATGAGTTGTTGACATTGCTCTGAGTTAGAAATACAGGAGCTTGTGAATTATGGATTTTGGTCACTACGTCTCCGGAAAGAATGACACCATATTAGCAATAAATGTCGCCATTAAATTTAATTCCTGTTTGTGAATTTTCTTAATTGTGTTCAGCGTCTGAATAATGATTATAATATCTAATAATCTTCTTTTCAGACGCCATCGAAGGATTATCAGGACTTGAAGAGGTTTTGTTATTTTGGATGGAGTCGGTTTGAGTGTTAATAAAGTTTGTCGAAGAAATTGATTTCGGTTTTGGGCCAAACCATCAACAAATGGAACATTGAGGCCATTATGGATGACTTTATTCGTAACAAAGTAAGGAGGATTAAGGATTTTGAATTATAAGGATTGTATAAGAGAGGCATTCGATGGATTAGTGGAGCCCCAAAGCTCTATTCCGTAAGTCCAGATTGGTCTTATAATAGTCATGTATATGAGTCTTTTGTACTTAATTGGGAGTTTTACAGCGTTTGTCTAATAAGTATTGAAGTAGCCTGAAACACTTTTCTCGTCTTAGGGAATAAAATTTCAGAGATAGGACGAACGTATGTGGAAAGATCTGCCATACGCAGAAGTGCGGTTACTTGGAGTATATAGACCTGATGTACTTCAACGACATAGCTAGAATGGACTGTAGGTTAAAATTACTTGAAAGAAGATAATATTTTCTGTCAAGTAAATTATTAAAAATATTTTAAAATTATGTAAAATATTTTCTTTGTACCAAAATAGTTAAAAATTCGTTTTTTTCTGATTTCTAGATTTCATACGAACAGCTCAACAGCTAATAACAAATGATAATGTTTATTTGTTTTTCCCCATCATTTCAACCATCCTAGGACTAAAATTAAACAACATTCATATATATTTTTTCAATTTTATTTCTTCCTCTCTCTTCTCCTTCGCCTGTATTCTTCCATTTTTGGTCTCGCCAGTGCTTGTTCTTCTACTAAAAACATTTTACCCTTTATAACCTTCTTATCGGACAGATCCCTCACCTCCGCAACTTTTCTTCGAAACATTTCTCAGTCTTGTATGTCTTCTATCCTTATCCCATACTAAGTCCCGGTGGACATCCTTTACCCAAGGCACTTGTGCTCCCCTGTTTTCCTGGATTGTTTATTGAAAGTCTATCACCGTTTCTTATTTGTTTTATATTTTCAAACCTATAGTATAGTTTTCAGTCCAAGCATTTTTTTAAGGAATCTCCATTTCTTCTTTTCCTCAAGTTCTTCCTGGATCTTATTTTGACAGATGCATCCAAGCATTTAGATTTGGGTACTGTCTTGTAATGCTGAAATGTGGTTTAATAAGAGAGTAACTAATGTTTGTAGATATTCTAATAGAGGCTGAATTCCTTAGGTTAGTTATTTCTATATTTTTTTTGGAATTTATTTTCCGAAAATCAATTCAATTTCGTGTAAAGTTTTGCATGTATTACTCGTAACTACCATCTTCAATCAAACCATATATATGTCAGTTTATTGTCATTATTTACAAAATTTAATCATTACTTGTGTTATATATAATATAAATGAATGAATGAATAAAGCCTTTTATAAAAAAAAATTAACAGGTATACTGATTGTAATACTTTTTACTACGATTTTATTCAATGTTATGAAATTTTTTTTTCCTGTTAATTTATTTAGGCCTTACCCTTAGGGAGTGATGGCCTAACTTCCCTGGAGACCAAATCCTACTGGGAAGTGAGGTTCGCTGTTTCTCTTCACAGTTCCTTCCGTGCTTCTTTGCCTCGGGATGACCTAATCCAGTGTGGCCCTGCAATGGCTCTTATGTGGTCACTCCTTCCCTATATGTAATATATTATATATTATTATATTATATTATTTTTTTAAATATTTTTTGCAGGTACCTGGAGTGATTTCAAACAGTATTACTACAGATCTTACTATAAAGGTAATGCCCCTTTCGTAATGTAACCTTAGTTAAACTGTTTGGTTGATCTGTATTACTTATATTGCAAATTAGTAGTTCGACTTGCCGAAAGTAGACCAATTTAAATTCTCCAGCAGTGTGCTAGAATAATTTAAAAATTTATATATATTTTTTGAGGTAATTTTTATTAATAAATTATTATTTATATTGCAAATTAGCCGTTCGACTTGCCCAAAATTACTCCAATTTAAATTCTCCATATGCGCTAGAATAATTTAAAAATTTATTATTAACTTATAGATGACTTGACTTGACCAAAAATTGTAGTTGCCAATGGCGGATAATTCCATAGATAATGAAAATTTTAAATTAATAATATAGCAATGCATTTTAGAGAAAAATTGACTTATAACTTGATATAGTAAGGAAGGAAATATTTTATTTTGTGCCGACGTTTCGACCTACGTCCTTCTAGTCTAGCCTCAGCTTCCATTAGCCCTGAAGATGAGCCACAAAGTGGGTCGAAACGTCGACACAAAATAAAAAATAAGTAGCCACTTATTTAGTGTTTAATTTGACTCCACCCCCAACTATTTCCTTCCTTATTCAGATCTTCCAGTCAACTATCTCCTCGCATACATATACCTTGATATAGTTATATACATTAAAATCTGATGAATACCATATTTTTTAACAATTGATAATTACTAAATGTCGAAACGTTGAAGAATTAATAAATACTAAAGTATGACTGGATATTGTTTTTTCTTACTTAATTATATTTAAAGAATTGAAGTCCAGTGAAATATATTGAATTGAAAAAATGTATTATTATTGTTTGATACAACCTATGAAATACACAACCTTTTTAAATAATATAAACAACCGTTTATCTTTTATTTTATTTTTTATTCTACCTAATACGGTTTTAAATATAGTGTTTTATAAATTTCTAAAACAAATAACAGTTTGAAAAATATTGCTTGTTTACTTATCCAACGTAACTTTATTCTACTGTGACTAATCGGACGATGCTACAGTGAGTATCCTAAATTTTGCCTCTCGAGGTTGTCATATTCCTAATACAGTCAACACTGGGTGTATCCATGGCAACCAGCTCTGGCCAGAACATTCCAGCTGTTGTAAGACTAATTTAGATACTTATAACCTTTACTTAATGTTTATGTTCAAGTGTTGTCAATGTTATAAATTTAATTATAATGTTCAAATATCTACAGTGCTTTTTTATTTCATAATAGTTGGCGACGAGGATGGGATAGAGTCCAAGTAAGAGTCTATGTCAATAATTCACCAATCTGGCACTTTGGTGAAATTCTCAAGAAACTGGGAACTCGTCATTATCTTGTGAATCTTGATTCTGGAAGAATTATCAAACGACATATTAATCAACTTCGTTCTTCATTAGTTCAAAAGAAGACAGTGACATTTGATCCAGCACCTTCACAACTCAAGTTCCTCAAGCTGAGACCAGTGCTCAATCTCCTGCTCTGCCTCCACTACAACATTACTCTTGTCCTATCCGGACTCATAGACCTATTGAACGTTATGGGGTTCCGGTACTATACATGGTGTCTTGTGAGTGATTTCTTATTAGGAGGGGAGACTGTCATATTCCTAATACAGTCAGCACTGGGAGTATCCATGGCAACCAGCCCTGGCCAGAAGATTCCAGTTATTATTAGACTAATGTAGATTCTTATAACCTTACTTAATGTTTATCAAGTGTTGTAATTGTTATTTAATTATAATTTCCAAATATCTACAGTGCTTTTTATTTCATAATAGAGGTATAATCAGGAAAGGGATCATTAACGAGTAACTAAATATGCACAGGCTCGGGACCGTCCAAAATATAATAATATAATAAATATTATGTCCTCTCCAAAGGACGGAATAACCAAGTATATTTTACTCGGATTGAAAATCCTGAGGCCATCTGCAGTGTTGCGAATAGAAGGTTGTCATGCTAAACATGAATCCCTTCTGAAAAATATTTTAAGTAAATATATTCATTATCGATTGGCTACGAAACAACTTGATTTAAATATTCGTGGACTTTGGAATTATTAATATAGTTATTTATTGTACTTTATAAGTGATAGAGTGTTGAGGACTTTGCCGGGAGAGCGCTCTGAAGGTGGTGGTATATACCGCGTGGCTTCTGGGGCGGCGCTCAGTCGGTGTCGGGCCCCGCTTCTGTCAGTGCTGCTTCTCATTTGTATCAGTTTGTCGTAACTCTGGTCGTTCACCAGTTTATTTTTTTTAATTATTAATAATTTAAAATACTGTTATTATTTCATTAGTTGTACGTTTGTTAAAAAATACAATTACCTATAAAGATTTTTTTTTAAATCGTGAATTTTACTTAAATCTAATAAATAAAAAATTTCCTTAAAAAAATACATATATTGCCTTCTGAGTATCTTCTATTCGTTGACACAGCGTTCGGTGTAAGTATTCCTACAGCTAAAATCATTAAGTCATGAAAAAATGTGTATATTAAATATCAATATAAATACACCGGAATTTTATTTACAATCTACGAACCGTTGATTTTGAAATTGAGACAACTCAATTTTATGTTATTGATAAATATTTATTTTCCAAAATCAACACATTCGAAATATTTTTGAACCAAGAAATTTCTAATTTATACTGGTTTAGAAATAATATTGGTTGTTAATTGATAAAAAATATAAAATTACATTAATTTGTAATAAGGTTCAGCTTTAATTTTTTTTTTTCTACAAAATGAAGTTGGCTCACTTTCAAAATCAGCGGCTCATATTTCTTATTTAGTTTTTTAAATGACCTTAGAAGTAGAATATTTGAATACAAATTCAATATATGTATTTCAACTTTTCTAGTTCGATACATATCATTAATAATGTATAATTTTTTTATTAATGCACATAAATTTATATTTAAATATAGTAAATTGTAACAAGAAATGGATTATATTTTGTATTTATTTTTTTAAAATAAAAACAAATTGCGATCAAATATCTTATAATGATCGCTGATTTATATGAATCAATTATATTAAAATAGTATAGAAATATAATTATATTCTGGGACCAAGTCCCTTAGGAATAACAAAAGTGTACAGAAATTAATAAAAATATATCTGGCCGAACGGCTACATTATTAGAATACTAAAATATTTACATAATAACATGAAATTAAATACGAACTAAAAGGTATGTTCTGATAGAGAATAAAAAAATAAAAAAATAGCATACAAATTTACAATAAAAATAAATTGGCTAATAGAAAAATAAAAAAAATAGATAAGAACATTTAATAATATAATTCATAAAATATTAGCAATTCAGTTTTATTAGCATTTCTATTTATTACAAAATGGTGCAATCAGTTTTTAATTACTTTATTTGTCAGCGTTATCGACTTCCATTTCTTTTTAATTAATTTCGAAAAAAAATAAGATATTATTTATTTACGTGTGCTACTAACATTAATATGAGAAAGAAATGAAAAACAACGATAACGAATTTAATGAAATGTCTGTCATTTTTTTATTCCTTATTTAAAAACAAACGAACTATTTATCTAATTAATGCGATCATATAAACGCCAAAGAAATACATTATTAGATATAATAAATAAATTTCATTTTGATTTGAAAATACTTAACCCATTCGAGACGATTTTTTTCGAACACAGTCCACAGGAGTAAAATTTTTCTTTTCTATATATCGTTCATTTTTAATTGAAAAAAAACATGTTTACTATGGAAATCATCCAAATTGTAAGTGAATTCACATAAATAAGATCATTGCAGACTCAGTACAGCTAGCTCCTAGGAAAATTTTTATTGAGGAGCGGATTGAACACCCTGTGTGCAATGTATGGTAAAACGAAAATGCATCATTAAAAAATGTATGATCATTTAGTTTGCTCATTTTAAGCAATCGTTATTTTGCTTTCAATAATAAAAACCGGAGTATAATGTAAAGAATTTTTTTAAAAAGTAGTAAAACGTTAAAAATAAAAGTTTTTAGATTTTTTGGTTCACATGAAAGCCAATGCCAAATTTTGTTTTTCTGTACTTTACAGATTTCATTAGTTCTTACTTCGATGACATAACTGTTATTGCACACAATATGTGCAGGCCGTCATATGGCCTCGGAAATCAATTGGACACACAGCGTGCAATCAGTCTCAAATGGGTTAAAGTATATTTTGATTTTTTAATCTTGATAATTAAACATCCAAAATGATTTCCATTTTCTAAATCAGAAAATGTAAACAAATGAAAATGTATTTTATATGTATTTATTATTACAATTGATGAATTAAAGATGATACTACTCTTTTAATCAATAATATTTTAATTACAATAAAAAATATTTTAGTTAAATAATAGTATATATATATATATATATATATATATATATATAGAAAAGAGAGAGAGTGAGAGAGAGAGAGAGAGAGAGAGAGAGAGAGAGAGAGAGAGAGAGAGAGAGAGAGAGAGAGAGAGAGAGAGAGAGAGAGAGAGAGAGAGAGAGAGAGAGAGAGAGAGAGAGAGAGAGAGAGAGAGAGAGAGAGAGAGAGAGAGAGAGAGATAGAGATAATTTCTAAATATATTGAATTTTAAATTTGTTACTAGCAAAGTTTCTAATTATTTTTGCTTTTATTTAAATTCTCAATAAGCGCGCATAAATAATTTTAAAATTTTTAAGTATCCAATTAACTACCTGCACTTTATTTACTCTCTTTTACATTTCAAGATTCGCTTTTTACAATGTTTACAAAATATTATATTTATTTTTTGATGTAATTTTTATTAATAAATTATTATTTATATTGCAAATTAGTAGTTCGACTTGCCGAAAGTAGACCAATTCAAATGCTCCATAAGTGCACAAGAATAATTTAAAAATGTATTATTATTATTTGATACAGCCCATCTCTGGACTATAAATTAGAAAACCTTTTTAAAAAATATAAACAACCTTTTTAAGAAGTTACATAAAATTACTTGATGAATTTCGTTTCCAACCAATTTCTTTTCAAGATTCTGTAACAAATTTGTCTGAGTGTGTGTACTAGTTTTAATTAACCAAATTTATCGTTAATAAACTCTTTTATTAATTAACAAAATTTTAAACATGGTAATAAAAAATTTTTCCTTAATGGAATATATGATGGAGTATTAGTTGTGTTCCACAAGACTGCAATAGTTTGATGAGCTTTCCCATGGAACTATATTCTACAAATAAGTCTAAATTTGAATATAATCACAATGAAAATGTCTGTACCCGGGCATTCATGCATTCAGAAGGTGCAATTGAACAGAGCTTGAGACAATGGGAATCGTTCTCTACCTCTCTTTTGAGAGCATTATTGAAAGTGAATACGAAAAAGCATTACATCAATTTCAAATGCAAGGTAGTATCCTTGGCCCAATCCTTCATACAGTTTATACAGCTCACATCTCAACTCATCCTAATACTATCCTTACCACGTATGCTGATGATACATGTGTATTATCAGTCAACACCAATCCAATTATTGCATCCCAAAGCCTCCAATCCCATATCACTGATTTTGAAGAATGGTGTCAAAACTCGAGAATTAAAATAAACTCTCAAAAATCGCATCAAATCACTTTTACCTTACGTCGTAAACCAATGACTTCCTGCCCTTCAGTATCCTTTAATAATATCCCACAGGTGTCTGTAGAACAGATCCGATACTTAGGGTTGCATCTCGACAAACGATTAACCTGGATCCTCATACAGACTGGAAAGACAGGCTACTTCAACACTTACTAGACAAACGCTCTAAGCTCCCAATTAATTACAAAAGAGTCATCTACATGACCATAATACGGCCTATTTGGACTTACGGAGTAGAGCTTTGGGGCTCCACTAAGCCATCGAATTCCTCTCGTATCCAATCCCTAAAATCCAAAATCCTTCGTAAAATCCTCAACGCTCCTTATTTAGTTAAGAACAAAGTCTATAACGACCTTAATGTCCCATTTGTTGCTGATTTGGCCCGAACCCGGTAGCTATCCTTTCATAACAAACTTCATTCCCACTCAAACCCTCTAGTTTCAAACCTAGCTTCCTTTTCAATTCCCGATAATCCTCCGAGGCGTCTGAAAAGAAGATGGCCTTGTGACTTCTTAGTTGAACTTGTGATTTGAGTACTACCTGTGGGTAGTTTCTCTACTTGTCATTTTCACATGCCATTATGTATCACATAGCCTATTTACTTGATGTATTATTGTAATACAGTTGTAAATATCAATAAATAAATTTAAAAAAAAAATTCAAATGAGAGACCAAGATTTTCTGGGTCTTAACTAGTATTTTCCCAAAATGCAATATGTTGTAGTTCCGCTTTCAAAAGTCGTATCCCTTGGATTCAGTAAATCATTTTACAGTGTGAACTACCCAACGCCCTCTGAATCTCACTAAAACTGTTGATCTGAGGAAACGAAGTCTGAGAACTGTAACAACAGAAAGTGAAGGAATAATTTCGATTAATGAAATCGATGATACAAAAATCGACCTTCACCAAAGTAAGATAGATAATGTGAAGTCCATATGTAAGTCCATGCCAGGACTGAATCGACAATTTTATGAAATCAGTTTAGCCAAAATAAGCAAAAATTTGAAGGGAAAGTGAAGTTATACATAGACTTGTTATGGTGCTATGTTATTTTAGTTCTTCAATATAGGTTAGGTTGTTGTTTATAGACGCCCAACATCCATTTCTTCAATATAATTTATCATTCCTACATTTTTCATTTAAACTTTTTGTGGGATTTTTTTTCTAATGTTCAATGTCACCTGACTGCATTGAAATAAAAATTCACCTAAAGAATCCGATGGTCAAAATTTTTGACTGTTTTTCTCATTTTCATACATGTGTATCATAGAACTTTGTAATACCAAGATAGCGAGCTGTTGTCAAAATCTATCGATTATATAAAACATTAGTGTAGAATAGTGACAGTAAATATAATAAGGTGTTAGAATAAAAAAAATATTTCCAAAAGTATATAATGTCGGACTATACGTTTAGAAAAATCAAATTCAGATACTGGGATCGAATGGTAACAATTGTACTTACGAAATTCCCCACGAGAGGGAAGATCGGTCGTTATAACCTGCATGTTTATTTACCTTTCCCTCCGGCAGAATAACGACTCATTTGGTCAGTTGTGATTTGTAGTGAAAGTGTGCTCTCCGTTGTCCGGAACGATATCGACTCAACTGCCGTTTTCAACAAGATTATAATGTGATGGAGTGCATAGTGTCATTGAAAGAGGTTTAAAAAGGACCAAAAGATCAGGATCTATTTATGTTCCTGACTAATATGTTTCGGTAATCAGAAATGCCAAAAAGAAGGGTGAGCCCTTCAAAGTTAAAGAAATGGGTTCTAATGATTTCTTTGATTTGAAGTCACTTTCTGATAAGATGGCCTTTTATTTTATGAAGGATAAAGAGGGAAACTTTTTTAAGGTTTCTGAAATAAAACAAATTAGGTTTGAAAAGGGGAGTGAAATGTTTCTGTATAAAAATAGTTTTAAGGAAGTAGATTGGAAAGAGGTCAAATTTAAAAAAAGGAAATCAAATGCTCAAGAAAGCCTTTCTTTAATACCTGCTTACAACAGGAAGATTTCCGTTGCAGAAAACAAGTTAAAAGACTTAATTAGTCTGATTAACAATAATATTATTCCCTCTTTCTACAAACACTTTTATGATAGTCTTAAATAATTTTGGTAAAGGTTTTTCTGTAATTTTTGTAAATAATTTTTTTGTCAAAGCCATTTATACTTTTCATACTATTATGATAATTTTTGTTCAAATAAACTTTTCTTCATATTTTTACTTGTTTTCCTTACTCATATAACGAGACAAGTGTAAAATCTGTGATACTGGTATTTGTAATTTTATAAATTTAAATTCCTTGGTACAAGCAATGTGGAGATGTTGGCCCGTTCATTGATGGCGAACAGCTACTATCCTTATTCTTCGCTGACGACCAGGTCGTGTTTGCGAGGCGGGAGGTCTACCTTGAAATGATGGTGTATGCCCTAAAGATCTGCTACGAAACGGTGGGCTTAAAAATTAACTTCGAGAAGACCGAGTATATGGCCGTTGGAGAACCTGATACAAAAGCGCTTCTGGTGAACAGGGAGGCCTGTAAGAAAGTAAATATATTAAGTAAATATAATAAGTACCTGTGATCTTATTTGGATACTACCGGGTCGTCGGGGTATGACGTCAGGAAAAAGGTGGAGCAAGCCCGAAAAGCTACTAGAATGCTGCATCCGGTCCTATGGAACACAGAGATGTCGAAGGAAAATAAACGCCGTATTTTCACAACAATTGTCGAATCAATCCTGACTTATTCTTCGGAAACCTGAACTATGAGCGCCCGTCTGTACTCAAAGGTGGAGGCGGTCGAAATGGATTTCTTGAGGAGGTGTCTCAGTGTCACCAGGCTGGATAGTCTAAGAAACGAAGAGATTCGACAGGCGATGGATGTGAATATATCAACGAATGAAAGAATCGGGTCACGCCGACTAAGATGGTACAGCGGTGGATTGGGTTCCACCAGGGAGGAGAGGACGCGGACGGCCCAGAAGCATGTGGATGGAGGGAGTCCAGGAAGAGATGGCCGGTAGGGGTCTCCAGGAGAATTATTGGATGGATCGAGAAGTGTGGAGCTCTGCTCTGACAGGTTGAGGCAACCCATGTTGGAACGCCTATAATAAAAAAATAAATTCAAATAACTTAAAAGTTGCAATAATAACCCACGATGTTTATAAACTACTCTAATAGAAGAATCGAACCGTATCTATAGGCCATTCTATTAAGACAAATTGGAATTATTTTTCTTTTGCTTGTACTGTAAAATTTCAATTTTTGCAGTTGTGTCATTATACTTCCGGAGCGGCGATATGACCGAGTCAAACAGAACTATAATTAATAAAGTTAAATTGTAACGCATTAATTATTTTTGACTTGATTTTTTCCTGAATACATAAATAATTATATTTTATATAGAAAATATTACCCGTTACGTAAACGTATTTACGTACACACGGCTCCATCTTTTTTTTTTCAATAGTCTTATAGTGGTTATAACATTTAAAAAATTATAATATTGTTACTAAGTAATAACTTAAGCGTTAATAACTATGTTTGGTGTTGTTAATACTAAGGTTTGTGTTTGACGAAGGCAATAATACCAATATTGATTGATTCTGATATATCAATGTTTGTTGTTGCCAGAGCCAATGAATACCACATTGTTTTATTAAATACTAGCGACCCGCCCTGAAAATGCACGGGCAGTAAGACATATTATGCCTACATTTTTTGTCTCTCTAATGTATTTTATTATGTAGATATTATAAACATAAAAACGAAACAAAATACTTCTTTTTATACGAATTTATTTTCTTGCGCGTTAAGTTTTTGCGATAACCAAAAGATACTCATTTTAATTGTATGGCTAGTTTCTCTACTTGTCTTTTCATTTCGATGTATTCATTCATTATATTTACTTGATGTATTCTGTATACAGTTGTAAATTTCAATAAACATATTTTTAAAAAAAAAGTGCCGGAATTGGAGAATTAAAATGAATTCCAACAAGTCCCATCAAATTACCTTTACCCTTCGCCGAAAACCCTTGACTTCCTGTCCTACTGTATCCTTTATATAGTACTCCACTTATCCCTGTAGAACAGATCCGATACTCAGGGTTGCATCTCGACAAACGATTAACCTGGAATCCTCACACAAGACTGAAAAGACAAGAAACAGCTAGACGCTTCCGACTACTTCAACACATACTAGACAAACCCTCAAAGGTTCAGATAAATTACGAAAGGCTTATTTATGTGACTGTTATAAGACCTATATGGACTTACGGAATTGAACTATGGGGTCCACCAAACCATCGAATTCCTCTCGTATTCAATCCTTGCAATCCAAAATCCTTCGCAAAATCCTAGGCGCTCCTTTCGTCACAAATAAAACCATCCATAATGACCTGAACGTTCCATGTGTTACCGATTTAGCCCATTTCAGATACCTATCATTCCATAATAAACTCCAGGCCCATCCAAACCCACTAGTTTCCATCCTTGGATCCAATTCCATCCCGGACAATCCTCCTAGGCGTCTGAAGAAATGGCCTCGGGACCTTCTATAATAGAAATGTAATTAGAGTGCTGCCAATAGATAATGCCTCTACATGTCCTTTAATGTATGTATTTATCCATACAGCCCTTGTACTAAATGTATATATTACAGTTGTACAATTCAATAAAATAATCTAAAAAAAAAAAAAAAATTATAAGGTATAAAATATTTCAATATGTGCATGAAAAGCTTAAGGTAACTTAAGTATAAAAGTTGACTAGGATTGATATTGTACTCGTCTAAATAGGTTTCCAAATACCGAATTGTACGTTATCAATTTTTTAGAAGATAAAATAGGTATAGTAAGCTATTATTAATTAATATTAATTATTAATTAATTTATATTAAAAGATAAATATATGCTATCTCTGACTTTTTGTAGATCTATAAAAGAGGAATATTCCACCATGCATTGTTTCGTTATAATGTCAAACGGATTAGGTAGCGTCTTAGATGAAACCTCCCAGGCGGCTTGACCTGTTTCCACAACTTTCAACAATTATCCTCACATTCCAACCAATTTACACAAAACCTTAACAAATTATATACCTAAACTTTCCTCATGAATCACTCCATCTATTCGTGAAAACCGCAAAAAATCCAGGCAGCGTCATCGATGAATTTTCCTACACTTCCAACAATTATCGATATTTTTTATTAATGTTCATTATTTTTCGTTTTTGGATGTTCTTGTTTTTACTCTTTTTCTTTTGCCTGTTTACGCTTCCCTAGAAATTTATCCCACAAGGGAGAAGAAGTTTATAAAGGAAGTTAGTGAGAGTGACGATGGCGAATGTTTTTTTCCTTTCCTTTAATGTTAAATTAATTTGTTTGCTTAATCTCAGCCTGGGAACTGAGCCAAAGTCGCCGGCCATTTTTTTTCCTTTGAGAGAAAATGGATCGGTTTGAATTTTAGTGTAATTTTATATTAAAAAAAAAGACTGTTTTTAATATTTTTTATAAACACTCTGGAAAACTTTAATTCGATTATTAAGTTATGGGCTGTAATACATAGCGATAACTTCAAGTGAGTAATAGATTTATTATTCAATCCCCAACATTTAGATTTACACAAAGAGGTCGTAGAACATAAAAAAAATAATTATAATACTAAGAACAATTGTTCCGTAACAAGAATATTTAAATGAATTATGTAGGTAATGTAAATATGTATATTCTCTAGTGGTAATTATGTAGATACTGTAAATATTTATATTCTCCAGTAGTGAGGGCAATAATAACCATTTGTAGTTGTTTGCCCTTAAAATAAAAACAACAACAACAACAACAATTGTTTCGTGCTTCTAAATTTTCTTTTCAATTTTACAATTGCATCCGGCCGGGAAGCAGAAATCTCTCTTTGTAACTCCTCTTTCTTATTTGATAAGCTCTGTACATTCCATGGTCCAAAATGATGGGTCCGTGTCCGTTTCCAAAGTCTTTTTCCATGTAATCCATTTGAATCCGAGGCTCTTTGTTGACTGTTTTTAGCAAAGTAGATTTTACATCGTTGAGCAGCTGACCCTACCGAAAACCCCCAACCTGGAGGACCAGGGTTTTCTTTCAGGGTTTTCCCTCCCTTAGACAGACTGCCATCACCTGGTTTACGAGTTCTATCCACCCGGGTTTTTCTTAGGAGTTGTCTTTCTCCTAGGCAGAGTCCCGCACAAGGGGGCAGCGCTTATTTAGTGGCGGCGCTCCTCGCCAAGTCACCGAAGTCGTGTCTCAGGTAGCTGGGGTATTTAATGAACATGAACGCACCACGAACCATGCCCCCCCCCTAGACTCGGCCGCTCATGATCCGGGGGTGGTATTCATCATATTTCCAGCTATCCTCTTCGCAATAAACAGGACATTGCGACCCGCCTGTTACCTATAGGTTCCCTATAAGAGGGCAGGACTATATTTTCAAAATATATTTTTTTTAATATTTTGTGAGTTGGTTACTTTCTGCTAAATGTCGTCAGAATTATGATTTAAGTGAGTGGGGTTTGTTATTTCTGTTAGACTGAATTTGAAGTATGAGGCAACTGCAATCAATAAAATTGCTTTTTTCCTTTTAAAAAACTGACGGAATGTTTTTCTACAAAAAAATATCCACAATGAAACAAAATGTTTACAAACGTTGCATTGTATCTCCCTTTGGATGAAGCGATATATTTGAAATCCTGTTGAAAGCTAAAATGCTCTTCTATGTCCTAAGTAGGTCGTGAGTTCACTGCGGACAAAAGCAGGACTTCCTTTGTAGACATGATGGATACTCAGTTGAGCAGTTCCTCTGCATTTCCACTGTTCAGGAGTTACAATGCTTCTTTTGATGTCCGAGTTAAGGAATGCTGGAAGCACGCCAACTAGGTCGGGTCTAGTTTTTTCCTATTTGCCAAAAATAAGAAAAAAATAAAAGGTTTATTTTTCCTGAACCTTTTACCCTTGATACTATAAGAACACAGGATTAAGAGACATCGAAGTTCGAAAACGATTTAACTGAAAATAACCTTCAACTTTGAAATTTATTTAACGTCGCTTGATACAACTTCTACTATTCGGGCTATTTGTTTATTATTCAGGTATAGTTAGAATAAGGATCTTTAAAGCCGCGTATACGCTTGACCATTCGCTCCGAATGAGCATTCGTTCGGCCTGATTTGCTCAGATGAGTACCAGCCGAGAAGTTGTCGGTACTTCAAAGTGAGCACGCATTCGTTTCGTGTTTGATGGCTACGCGGGAAAACTCCCGAATGGACAACAAACATCATCTCTCTACTCTGAACTATTTTTAATCAGCCTTTATACAAGAGAGCGGAGTGGCTCAGTGGTAGAGCACTGAGTAGCCATGCCGGAAATCCTGGTTCAATTCCCGCTGCAGGCCATGACTTATTTAGTCTGTTTGCAGCGGGAGATGGATCGTATAGGATCTAGGACTCTCCTGGGGCTCACCCAGCCTCTATAAAATATTATAAAAATAGGGTATCCAAAATAAGGGGGGGAAATCTGACAATTGAGTGTGACCTAGGACAAGTCACCTCCTTGCAGAACCGTTGTCCATGAAACAGTACAGTCTCTACCATGTACTGAACCCCAGACCCTTCATGGGTTGTAGTGGTACAGGGTTTTTTTTTCTTTATACAATTGAGTAATGAATTAGAACGTGCACGCGGCATTGATATTATGCAACGTTTTTAAAACGTTTTTTTTTTATTGTTTTCTGTATTTAAATATAGGAGAAACTGGCAACTAGAAGTTTTCTGTTCACCATGGTTGACAGGGGCTCAGGGCAGGCTGGATTCCGTGTTCGGGGTTTGGGCCTCTACCTTCCCGGTGCTCATGTGGTGCGTTGTATACGTGGCTTAACGAGTACCTGAAACCATACATGCTCGGGCCTGCCATTTTACGTCCCCTCAGAAGGGCGCCTCAATTAAGGATTATTTACTGCCTTAAAAATGCGAACTCGCGACATTGGGAATAGTAGGTTCTTATGCTACCACTACCCCAGTGACCCTTACCTTAATGTTGTTTGCATAAAATATAGTTAAAAAGTGAATACCCTCCATTATTTTTTTTTACTATTTCATTCGTGGCTGGAAAGAGTTTAAAAAAATTATCTGCCAAAGCTTGATTTTTTGTTTGTTTGAGCATTTAGTATAGCAACATTGCTTTCTACACACTGACTTACCCATTATTCTTGAATGTATACCTTATGGCAATTATTCGGCCTCACAACTGTTCATTTATTTAGAAGTGCCGCAAGCAAAAACTTAATGTCACCATGCTAGAAGCTGACCTCCAGAACTGGTGAGGAACGCGAAGAAGAATGGATGGTTCTGAGACTCTACGTTTAAGATATTTTGAATCTGATTATTTACTTATTTTAAATAAATTAATAATTTTGTACTCGATTTTTTTTTTCGATTTGGGGAAATACATTGAAATTCCGGTGATAATGTAAAAAGGAAAAAAAAAAGGTACTACTACTGAAGAAGTTTATTGGGTTCAGTACGTGGTAGAGACTCTACTGTTTCTAGGACAACGCTTAGGGAGGTGATTTATCCAAAAATATTTCGCGTTATTTGGATACCCACTTTATAGAGCCTAGGTGAGCCACAGGTTGGTCTCCAGATCGCAAAGGATCCATATACGGCTGTTACAGATTAAATAAACCTAACCACATCCGGGACCGGGACTTGAACCCGGGACTTCTCTACCACTGAGCCACCATAATAACACTGTATTTTCCCTTTTTTTTTTTAATGTATTCATTGAAATTTACAACTATATACTGAATACATCAAGTAAATAAAATAAAAGATAAGTCGCGTCCCGAGATAAAGAAAAGTAGAGAAACAACACAGTGGTAGTACTCACTTAAAAAGTTCAACTTAGGAGGTCACGAGGCCATCTTCTTTTCAGACGCCTCGGAGGATTATCAGGAATTGAAAGGTTGCGAGGTTTGAAACTAGTGGGTTTGAGTGGAAATGAAGTTTGCCATGAAAAGATTGATATCGGATTCGGGCCAAATCAGCAACAAATGGGACATTAAGGTCATTATGGATTACATTGTTCGTAACAAAGTGAGGAGCATTGAGGATTTTACTAAGCATTTTGGATTGTAAGGATTGAATACGAGAGGATTTCGATGGATTAGTAAAGCTCTATTCCGTATGTCCAGATGGGTCTAACGATTGACATGTATATGAGTCTTTTGTAATTAATTGGGAGCTTAGAGTGTTTGTCTAGTAAATATTGAAACGGCGTCGTTAAAATAAAAAAACAAATTAAAAAAAAAAGACACTAAAAATCAGATACAGTTTTAGATTTGTAGGAAGTATTTCCAATTACATAATAATTTCTCCTTTCTAATATTTCTAATATTTCTTTTTAATAATTTCTACCTCCTCGCCACCACATCGCTCTTCTAGTTTCTCTTCTTCCAACCATCACCAGGCTTCGTCGCCCTCACCACAACATCACTCTTCTTCAAGATTACATCTTTCATCTACCTTCTCTCCTCAACTTCGCTCTCCTACTCGCTCTTCTAACGATATTACTTCCAACCGCCATAATGTT
Source organism: Troilus luridus (assembly GCA_964056705.1). Taxonomy (NCBI): domain Eukaryota; kingdom Metazoa; phylum Arthropoda; class Insecta; order Hemiptera; family Pentatomidae; genus Troilus; species Troilus luridus. The sequence continues at coordinate 4,647,739 of OZ057413.1, forward strand.
TTCAACTATGATGGAATTGCCTCTCCGCATTTTATCTCTAACACTCCCCCTCTTAACTTATCCTTCTCCTCAATCAAATCTTCAGTTCCTAACCTAAAATCCCACATCAACCACCTTTGCTCCCTACACAAACATTTAGCTCATCACGTAGAACATCGCATTTTCCTCCTTAAATGTCGATCAAACTCCCTTTTTCCAAATTTTATAACCAACACCCTGAATCATGTCACCACATCAAATTCCCTATACCCCACGTTACATAATTTCTCATTAAAATTTAAAAAATCTTTGTTGAATCTTACAATAAGGGAGCATATACAACATATCCATTCTTTAAACCTACGTATTTCTTCCCTCACCCAATTTTTATCCAGTCACCTTACCCAGGACCACATGCATAACCTATCCACCCTAATACAATCCACATTCTCCACAACAAGGTCACGTAAAAAACTCCACCTCATCTCCAAATTCAATACCCTTTACCAAAAATCACTTACCTCCAAAATTTACCCCAAAGGAGATAACACCTGGGTACACAATATCTCTACCACCAACATCCCCACCCATGTCAATAACATTCTATCCTTAGGACCCAACTTTGCTGCACCCTCCTCTTCCTTCAAAAAAATTATTCCTGATCTTTTGACCGACTTAGAATATATTCACAATGACCCCCTCCTCCACCGTTCACCTGTTCCTCTAGATCTATCACGTGTCTCCCTAGCCAATATCATTTCTAATTTCCTTCAACACCCCCACTCCACCCCTTCTAATTTCTCCCCACAGTTCTTCAAGGACCTATCACTCACACGTTCGTTCCTCAAATCCCATGACGACCTGATTGTCACCAAAGCAGATAAAGGCAACTCTACAGTGATTATGAATCGTTCTGATTACGACCTCAAAATGTATTCTCTTCTTTCAGATACTTCCACCTATAAACCTATACCCCGAGATCCTACCGCTTCTCTCCAAAAACAATTCAACCTCCACCTAAAAAGCCTTTTAAATTCCAAACTCATCACTTACCCAGTGTACAGAAACCTCATTTCCTACCATTCCTTAGCCCCTCGTTTTTATGGCCTCCCCAAAATCCATAAACAAAACAACCCCCTCCGTCCTATTACTTCCAACATCAATTCCCCAGCAACCAAACTTAGTAAATTCTTACTACCATCATTACAAGTCCTTAGCCGTAACAATCCATACGATATCCAAAACTCATTTCAACTACGTGATTTATTAAAATCCCTCACCATACCTGATCATTACGTTCTCGCCTCCTTTGATGTAGAAAGCCTATTTACCAATATACCTTTAGATAAATCCCTCCTCATAATAGATAAAAACTGGTCCATCATAGAACCCCATACCTCTCTCAATCGGTCCTCATACCTCCAATCCTTAAAACTCTGTTGTGAATCCGGCTACCTTACCTTCCATGGACAGTTCTTTAACCAAATTTCTGGACTTGCCATGGGTAATCCCCTCGCTCCTGACCTCTCCAATATTGTTCTAAACGACCTTCTTGACTCCATTCTACCCCAGTTTGTTGACGAGATCATTATTATTAAAAAATATGTGGACGACCTCCTCCTTATCCTAAATCCAAACATTATTCCAGAACTACTATCAGCCTTCAACTCATACCATCCCCGCCTCCATTTCACTTTTGAACTAGAATCGAATAATTCACTACCCTTTCTTGACCTCCGTATCATTAAAAATCCAAACCACACCTTATCCACAGATTGGTATACAAAACCCACTTATTCTGGCAGACTCCTCAATTACTACTCCCAACATCCGCACCACCAAAAAATTAACGTCGCCAAAAATATCATCCACCGTGGCTTATCCCTCGCTGATCCCTGCTTCCATAACACTAACACCCACCGAATCAAAAAAATCCTTTTAAAAAACAATTTTCCTCCGTACGTGATCAATAAACTCATCCATGCCTATAACAACCCACCCACCCCCACCCTATCTCCACATCCGCCATCTATCTCTATATACAGATCCATGCCTTATATACCCACCCTCTCACATAACATTCAAAAATCCTTACGTTCATCTATCCCCAATTTACGCATCGCCTTTAAATCCCACAACAAACTCTCCAATATTTATACCAAGGTAAAAGATCCCATTCCCCTTAAACAACGCTCCCATGTCGTCTACCGCATCCCCTGCTCTACTCCTAATTGCAACTCCTCCTACATCGGCGAAACTAAGAACTTCCTTAAAGACCGTATTTACCAACACAAATACTCCATTTCCTCCCAAAACCTTACCGCATCAAAACTCTCCGAACACGCCTTATCCCTTAAACACAATTTTGACTTTGATAATACATCCATCCTAGCTTCTGTCCCCAACCATGATAAACGCATACTCTCTGAAACTATCCACATAAATTTAGATTCCTCCACTGTTAACCTCAAGATCGATTCAAACAACTTATCCTCTTTCTACTCACAAATTTTCAATTTACTAAATAAACCTTGAATTAGTTTACCTTTTTATTCCTTCCCATTGTCATTCTGTTACTACTATAGTCTCTTTCCTATTATACGTATTTTGACCTCTTGACATCAAATCCTATTGTTTTATCACCCTACCTTTTCCCATTAATTTAGTCATTATTTTTCGTGGCCCTCTATAAAATAGTCATGATACACATTTAGATATAATAAAATAGTCAATATTTCTTTAAAATAGTCAATAAAAATTAGTATTAATATACAATTAAAAAATATAAAAATAAAAATTAGTCATATTTTTGGCCGTCAGATATCGCTGACAACACCCCCGTAACGTACTTTTTGTCCGTTAGACCTCTTGTCATTCTAGCGTCAGCCTCCTGCTCGTCAGGTATGCCCATTTTTATTACTCATATCTTCTCCTCACCCTTTTCCTTCTCCAATTTACACACCTTTTCTCATATTAGCTTTTTGGCATCCATCATATGTTATTATTATTTGAGATTTCATTAGCATTTAACATCACTTTTTCTTCATATGTCAGTCTATTTCCTTGCTCATACCATATTGTCACTTATATTTCTATACGTTCCTTGTATATTTATGTCATACTTTTATACCACTCCATACTATATGTATGCATTTCAAAACTGTTATATTTTATTCTGTTATATTTATATCTTGACTTGCTACTGTTATTTTTCCTTTATTTACTCTTTAATATCATTTTGGCTATACCTTCTTTCATTTTACTTATGTAAACTCCCCAGGAGTCTATTATCTGATGTTTATATTTTTTCTTTTTAAATACTTTCTGTTTACTTCCTTCCTTTATCTTTGTAAAAAAATCTTTTTGGCATCACCACCGTTTTGTACATTTTCTCTGTAATTTTTTATTCATATATATCCCTCACTTTTTTTTCTAAATTTCTACCTCTCTACATATATATTTTTCTCATTTATCATATACTTAGTCTGCAATGTATTTTATAGTTCTGTTATTTTGTCTGTTTTTCTTTCTTAGCCCTGAAGATGACCCACAAAGTGGGTCGAAACGTCGGCACGTAATTAAAATAAGTAACCACTTATTTAGTGTCTTATTTGACTGCACCCCCAACTATTTTCTTCCTTACATCGATCATCCAGTCAACCATCCCTCGCTTCTCATGAAACATAATAATTTCGTGTATTTTTTATATATTTTTTTAGTTTATTTACATTATTTACACGGTTTTATAAGCAAGAGTTTTTTCATTTTTCCAGCTTTATTTATTATAGCGTTTGTCTAGTAAATGTTGATGTTGCCTGATACGGCGTGATCACTATGTTAATTTAGGAAATGTATTTATATTTTAAAAGGGGAAAATATATTTTTTCTTTAATTGTAATCATTGTATTCGACGAACCTAATAGAAAATTGAGTTTCTAGAAAATTAAAAAGTAGTCTACCTCTATTGACGCTGCCGACGACTGAACCCTGAACTGATGACAAGCTATATCAGGGAGCAACCTCAATCGATATCACTCTCCATCCTTTCCGGGTGACTTCAACAATAACCTCGTTAATTACTAACACTAACTAACTTGCTCGCCTGCGCCGAAACTTAGCCGCAAATAAACAGCGAAAACCTCTCGAAACCCGGTTCTCAGTTTAATGCAAATAGAGTTGATTTTACGCACGAGAACACGAGCTATGTAAGCGCTGGCAGATGCCAAATGACAGCATTAATGCTTTAATAATATGATTAGTAGAATTTCACCATGACATAAGGAATGTTAATGAAGAATAATATTTGACATATTTTTATTTGAAAATAAATGATATGTCCAGGACCGGGACTCGAACCAAGGTCTTCCAGATCGCTAGTCTGGGACTCTACCAACCGAGCCATCCTGGCTGTATATAATGATATTTTAGGTGCTAACAATTCAAGTGATTTAATGATGTTGTTTATTTATTTAACACTTTAAGCTGTTATGGCTAATCGGTCGATGCTATATTAGGAACACTAAATTTTGCCTATCCAGGTTTAATTGGGATAGAGACTTTTTACAGTACCTGACATCGTAAAGGCTCGGGACCCCCATTTAACGTCCCTTACGTAGGACGGCATTACCAAGAATTTTTTAGGATTCCTAAAGCTACCTGCCGGACTACGAACGTAGTGGAGATCCGGGGCACCCCAGCGCCATGAAAATTTTTAATGGTCAAACAGAAAAAAATGGGCAGAAACTAATAAACTTAAATATTTAAATATGATATTGTAATATTTCGAAGTTGAAAAGTAGATTTTCATTTTTTCTTTAAATATGCGAACTTGAAGCATTGTGTCAAAACTGGAGGATTAAAAAAATCCCACAAATTCCGTCATATCACTTTTACCTTTCTTCGTAAATCAATGACTTGATTGCCCTCCTGTACAGGTCCGAAACTTAGGACAACAGATTGACAAACGTTTAACTCGGAATGCTCAAACTAGATTAAAACGACAAGAAACAGCTGGCCGTTCCAGGCCACTTCAACATTTACTAGACAAACGCTCTAAGCTCTCAATTAATTACAAAAGACTCATATATATAACAATCATTAGACCTATCTGGAGTAGAGGTTTTGCGCTCATCTAAGCCACCGAATTCTTCTTGTGTCGAAGCCTTCCAATCCAAAATCCTAAATGCTTTTTACTTTGTTAGGAATAAAGTCATCAATAATGAAGAAGGACATTGAGCCCATTTGTTGGTGATTAGGCCCAAGCCCGATATAAATCTTTTTAATGACCACTTTTATTGCTTTATCCTTTATTCCCGCTCAAACCCACAAGTTTCGAACTTTGCCTCCTCTTCAATTCCAGATAATCCCCCGAGAGGTAAGAAGATGAACTCGGAACGGTTAAAGTTAACCTTGTAGGTACAGCCAGAGGGTAGTTTCTCTACTTGTCTTAACTCATATCATTTTGTATGATTCTTTCTATTTATTTGTTGTATTACTATAATCAAGTTTTAAATTTTAATAAATTTTGAAAAGACGTTAATTATGACAAATATTCATTACGAATTACTCGACTCAGCAATTAACGGAGAGTAATTATAATTATAATTCAATTTTTTAGGAGTTGGGTAAAAAAAAAAAATGAATTTGAGAGATCTGCTCAATCTGCTCCATCTCGATCTGCCGCTAACTTATGTTTTTTCTCAAAGCATCGTTTTGTCTGGTTACAAAGTACACCTCATTATACAATCGTTTTTAAACAGTAATGTCAGCATATTCATTTCGAAATAAATCCGCGAATACTCCACAATACAAATAAAAACGCCTTTTTGGCCTGTCACCACTTCGTCAAGATTCGGAGAGAGCCACTGTCATTTGCGTTTTGAATTATTATAAATTTTTGAAGTAGAAACTATTTAGCCATGTTTAGCATCGGAAATCGGTCGATTCGGGGCACTCAACAGCTACAAAATACTGAGGAATGAAAGAAACGGGCATACACGATCAGTAATACTGTCAGTATCCCCTCCCCTACACCTTGGGTTGGACTGAGGAATGATGGAGTGAACCCTCAATACCCAGTACATCAGTATTGCCCTTACACGATCAGTATTACTGACAGTATCTGACTATAATGTCAGTAATATCGACCGTGTATAGGGCCCTATATTGGTCACCTTTAAATTATTAATTATTTTACAACTGTTTATTCGTTTCATTGTTAATATTTTCCAAAAATAAAAGTTATCATGAGCTTTAGTATGAAAAAGAGAACGTAATGGGTAAACTACTTAATCAAGAAATGAAAGCTTCAAGTGACATTTCGAAGTATAGATTATACCTGTTTGTTGAAACGTTCATTTCTAGATGAAATAATTACTAATGTGTATAAATTGTACATATAAGTATGCCCCATAATTACACATGTTCATACATATATTACCTTTTCCATGCTAAAGGTAATAATAACTCTTAATTTTGGAAAATATGTATTAAAAGGAAAACGAATGAGAAGTTAAAATTAAAGTGACAACCTGCGGAATAATTACCAAAGCAAATATTTACAATCCATATCACTGAGCTCTTAACACTATAAAATAGCCCTCTCCTTAATGTAATAAATTAATATAAGAAAATTAGCTAATGATATAGAGGGAATATTACCTGTTTTATCATTGTAACATCATATTTTTAACATACTGGTACGGCCAGAAAGGGAAGAAGGACCGGCTGAGAGGATTAGACGAGCTGTGAGATTAAGCGGAAGGGATCAAAAAACGTGTAGAGCTTTCTGGATCGGCCTGGGCGGTTCTCGATCTTCTTCCGAGAAATGCCGAGTAATATCAGTCAGTAATAAGCAGTACTTAACTAGTAACAGTCCGTGTGAGTTATTATCAGTCTGTAATAAGTCTGTGGTATGTGCTAAGTGAGTAACAGTGATAATTAGTGGCCGTGTAATAAACTGTACGTCAGTTTGTCATATTTGGAAGGTCTTACGGTCGGTGGGCTTTAATTAGCGAACTGTAAGTGTTAGCTTGTAGTTATAAACTATAGTGTAATTTTATTGCATTTGTACAAATTTAGGTAAATAGTTAAGTTATTTGGTTGTATTAATATCTTATAGTATTTGTATATATTTTTAGTAATTAGATAACAGTTAGGCCTAGGTTATAATCTGTTGAATAATGTTATTGTTAATTGATATTAGTTTAATAATTTAATTGGTTTAAATAATTTCCTTGTAGTCTTTTTAATTTTTTAATAAATTTTAGTATCTTGAATTTAGTAATAGTTTAGTTCATTTTACACCCAGTAGCCCGTAACAGTACAATTATGAAGTACCATTTTATCGAGCTATGATAGCGTCATGAGCGTAAAACGTTTTATAAGAACATTCTGCATAACGTCATATATGTAAGAAAAATTGGTATTGGTGTAGAAAAAAATGTTTAATTTTTTTTTTAACATCCAATTATTGAGTACCATTCCATCGACCTATAATAGCGTCAGGAAGGTAAAAATAACCACCCCTGGATTTAATCCTGAACGGGAGCGTTGGGGAAGGCTCGGGTAAAATTACCCTCTAGATTAGAAGGGATTGCTAATCCTGGAGAACCTGGAGAAGATTTGGAGAGGGATGGGATATAACCGTAGATCTCTCTTGGTATGTTTGCATGGCCACCTTCCACTGGCTGCCAGATCTCGAGCCTCTTATTTTTGGAAATGGCTCGATCGATTAGCTTATTTACAAACATCCCATCCGACTGGGAACTCTTTTAGATCTGTTGGCTGAGCACTGATTGAATTAGTGACAATCAACGGGATAAAAAGGTCTGTTTGGTTGTACGGGGTTTAAAAAATGTCAGTCTTAATTAGACGATTGGCTTTTATAGTGATTGAGTTGTTTTCTCTTCCTATAGGGAAATATGTGGGTATTTTTGGGTGGGTTTTTTTTTCGCATCTATTTATATATTAAAAATAAAACGTTAGGAAAAAATATCCATATTTAATAACAGTTATTCTAAAGACCAAAATGTAGATATGTGATTTATAATAACTTCAAATTTTTTTTTGCCTTTATACCTCTGTGACCAGATAAATTCACACAAATACGAGTCCAGGATCTTTTAGTTCCTTCCTCTATCTTATTTCTTCTTTTGGCTGGAGCCCATAGTGACTTAATTGACTACGTGTGCGCTCCAGTCGACGGGTCACAAAATGTTCGGAGTAGTTGACTGTATAATGTTTGTACTTATGTCCCACTATTTTTGATTAGGCCTTCCATAAGTCAGACATGATAATTCTTTGGGGATGAATGCATTATATAATGCTAATAGTGTGTTTTCATTCCTGTTCGGCACTGCCATAAATGAAGCATTCTTTTTTTTCCCGGCATATCCCACCGAATACCCACTGTTGTGGATATTGTTAGAATCGATACATATAATGCAACCTTGTATGTAACCTCCCTGTCTACTACTACTGCTTGTCATGCGACTGTGTACCTTACACTTATGTTCTTGGTTATTAATAAATCTAGTTTTGTGTTATGTTATTCTTTTGTTTATATAAATATTAAACCTTTCTGATCCACACAATATCCTAATAGATATACTCTTGTATAACTTCATTTTTTATATTGAGATTAAAGGAAAAGTTCTAATGTTCCATTAAACATACCTTAGACATTCATTTATGCTTGGACTAAAAAATATACAACCATCTTATTTTGTAAAAAAGAATTAATCTAATAATTCCTTCACTCAATGAAACCTATTTCCAGTCATTTTTGCCATACAACTTTATTATGTGGATACGTTTCGACTATATGTCTTTTTCCACCCATCTAAGAACTTCTTTAACATCTAAGAAGAGTTATAAGGCAACTTTTCTCTGTAAATTATTACATACAATCATAACAATATAACAAATATACATTTCTTAAAATCGTCCAATAAATAGAAGGAAGTATAGATACCTTTTTTTATTATTCATTGTCCTTTACTAAAAGTTTTTCTTGGAGGTCCATTGTCCTCCATGGTCCTTTTGTTAATATTTTAAACTTTGGTCTCTATTTATACTATATTTGATAGATTTTTTAATTTGTAATTTAATTATGGTAGATTTAAATGAGAAAAAATTTTTAGTGTGTAAATATAAATAAAATATAGTATAAATAGAGACCAAAGTTTAAACTATTAACAAAAGGACCATGGAGGACAATGGACCTCCAAGAGAAAAATTTTAGCAAATGACAATGAATAATAAAAAAAGGTATCTATACTTCCTTCTATTTATGGACGATTTTAAGAAATGTATATTTGTTATATTGTTATGATTGTATGTAATAATTTACAGAGAAAAGTTGACTTATAACTCTTCTTAGATGTTAAAGAAGTTCTTAGATGGATGGAAAATGACATATAGTCGAAACGTCTCCATATAATAAAGTTATATGGCAAAAATGACTGGAAATAGGTTTCATTGAGTGAAGGAATTATTAGATAAATTCAATCCAGTTTACATCCTTTCAAAAAGAATAAGTATCATTTTGGTCTTTAGAATAACTGTTATTAAATGTAGTTATTTTTTTCATAACTTGTGTTTTATTTCTAACCAAAAATCATAAATGTGGCGATTAAACGAAAAAGACCCCAATATGTAAATATAAATATAATATAAATATAAACTGCGCAAAAATTAATAGGGATACCACTAATATTGTTGTATTTATTTTGCCTAGAATTTTAATATTATTATTTTTTTTTTAAACATTAATATTTATTATTTATTAGCCCTGGCTTTGCACGGGTAGCCGAGCATATTTTACCTACGTGCTTTGTCTGTCGTAGGATCTCATAAGTTTGATGAGTCGAATATGTGGATTAAATTTAAATGTAATATAATGTCTACACTACATGAAGTATTTTAATGTATTTTGTTATGTAGATATAAACAAAAAAACAAAAAAAAATATTTCTTTAAATACATTTATTTTCACGCGTGTTTATTTTTTGCGATAACTCCTAAGCTACTCATTTAAATTATATGGTGTAAAATATTATAATAAAGTGTATGTAATGTTTAAGATAACTAAACCATCTAATTGATAAGGATTAATACTGCATCCATCTAAATAGCTTTCAAAATAACCTCCCAGACGGCTATACTTTTTTGAAATAATACATATGTATACATATGTATATGAAATAAGATATGTTAGGCAGCGTCTAAGATGAAAACTCCCAGACGGCTATACTTTTCCCATCAATTCCAACAATTATCGTTATACTCCAACCAATTTACACAAAAGCTCTATAAATTATATACCTAAACCTTCCTGGTGAATCACTCTATCTATTGGTGAAAACCGCAAGGAAGTCCGTGCAGTAGTTATCGACTTTACCTCGAACAGACAGATGCTACGGAGGTCTTTGTTTTCTAATATGTATAGATTATTCAATATAGAATATTGCTCAGTGTAAAAATTTCCATAATAGTGCAATTGCGTGTTTAATTATATAATTCACAATTATCAATTTCCCTTTTCATTTTTGCGCTATATATATATATATATCGCTATCTAAATAATTACTTTGAGCTGATGTTTCAATTAAAATTTCCCCCTAAAGACAAAATTAACCTTTCGTAAAATATGTGTGGGACTAAAACGTCAGAATCATATAGCCCTTGATCTTTTTAAGCCATTCTGCCTCATCTCTAAGCTCATTCATTCATTTCAAAAGGACTGTAAATGTAATCATAAAAAGTAGAAGCAAAATCCAATCAACTCTTGTGGATTTCTTAAAACTATTAGCGTGGGATTAAAATAGTAGAGCTTCTGATGAAAATGAATAATTAATTGGGGAAAGATCATTGTGTAGTCGCTCTGGTGAAGGTTCCAGGTTCAAATCCGGCTGTGAGAGATAAATTATTTAAAAAAAAAAAAAAACCTGTACCACTACAACCCATAAAGGGTCTGGGGTTCAGTACATGGTAGAGACTGTACTGTTTCATGGACAACGGTTCTGCAAGGAGGTGACTTGTCCTAGGTCACGCTCGACAGCCAGATTTTTCCTACTTATTTTGGGTACCCTATTTTTATAATATTTTATACAGGCTGGGTGGGCCCCAGGAGGGTCCTAGATCCTATATGATCCATCTCCCGCTGCAAACAGACTAAATAAAAATCATGGCCTGAAGCGGGAATTGAACCAGGATTTCCGGCATGGTAACTCAGTACTCTACCACTGAGCCACTCCTCTCCCTGATAAATTATTTAATCTCCTAATAATTTAATCACGGCTGTACCTCCTGGGATCCACAGACCCTCTAGGCTCTTACTCAGTCTCTATAAAGTGGGTACCTTAAGTTCGGGAAGAAATCTTGGGGTCGAGCGTGATCTCCTCCCTGTACATCCATTGTCCTAGAAACAGTACGGTCTCCACCATGTACTGGACCCAAGGCTTTTCATAGGTTGTAGTGTTTTTTAGGAACAAAGAAACGATATAAAATTCGAACGTAGAGCGCGTATTATTATGAAGTGGTAAAAAAATCATGCTTTTTTGACGTCTGCAGAATCTCTTTTTAAATACTGCGCAGTAGGTAATGTGAAACGAATTGAAGTTAAAATCAAGGAAAATAAATCATAGAGGATTTGATGACACAAATAACGTCACCATATTTTTATCTTAAAAAGTATTAATATTTATTAGAAATTATACAGCATTAAATATTAAGAGGCGAGTGTATTATGCCTTGGTTATCCAGGGGTATAACTGATTATTCTTTTGGATATTATCGGTTACAATTCCGTTCTATTCCCTCATGTGTCAATATTGTTTTGGTTAGGGTCACAAATAAGAGCGGAATAGCTCAGTATGCAGACTGCTGAGTTCATTTGCTGAAAGATCCAGGATTTCCAGATAAATTAATAGATCTGCTAGCAACCATGACGGACCCCGTGGGACCTACAGACCTTTCTGGGGTTTACTCAGCCTCTACTGGGGACAGTTGAGCGTGATCAAGAACAAATCATCTCCCTGTATAACCGTTGTACCAGAATCAGTAAAGTATCTATCATGTTCTATACCGAAGATCCTTCATTGGGTGTAGTGGTAAAGTTTTTTTTTTTTAATACCTAATATATATTAGGTATTAAAAAAAAAGAAGGAGTTTCCTTCAACTAATGTTTGGACAAGCTATGGTATTATTGTTCCTGATATTTAACACGTGAATAGAATCGCTAAAAGTATAAATTCACGTTAGCATAAATCAAAGTAACCCTCAGAGGACCAGGATGTATGTGAGAAACTTTATGTAAAGGTTTGGCTAGCTGCCAGCACACGATAGGTCTTTCCGTGTTCTTTGATAATATTGTAGGTCTTTTCAAACCCTAGATAATTTATTATTATATTTATTTACTACAACCAATTTCCCATTTTTATTTTTCCTTTAATATGAAAGCTAGAGCGCTGAGTCGCTATACCGAAAATCCAGGTTCAAGTCCCGCTTCTGCCAAGACCTTTCTTTAATCTGTTAGCGGTCGAAGATGGATCCTAAGACTCACCCAGCCCCTTTAAAGTGGGTACCCAAAATAAGGGTGTAAAATATGGCGGTTGGGCATGATTTAGGACAAATCCCATCCCTTCACAACCATTGTCCATGAAACACTAAAGTCTCTGAAACCTCAGGTTCGTTCACAGGTTGTAGTAGTACAGTTTTTTTTTGTGACCTCATTAAAATATGAGAACCCATCTAGTATTATCTTGAGATATTGAGTATTTCGCAGTAGATAAGAAAATTAAATGTGTTTTTTTTTCAAGAACAAATCATCTCCCTGCATAAACGTTGTACCAGAATCAGTAAAGTATCTACCATGTTCTATACCGAAGATCCTTCATTGGATGTAGTGGTAAAGTTGTTTTTTTAATATCTAATACATATCCAACAAGGAGTTTCCTTCAACTAATGTTTGGACAAGTTATGGTATTATGGTTAGCTTTGTGAAAACCAATTCAAAATTTTTTAGCCGATAAAGGTTTATATTATATACTTGGGTTAGTTATACATTTTTTTCGTGAATTTTCCTTTTTTGTTCATTCTGTGATCATTACGAGTATCATTCACTACATTTGAAGGTGATAATTGATTTTCAAGAATATTTAACATTTATTCTTAGCCTTATAAGGACCTAGAATGGCTACTGGTAAATCATGTAGCGTGTGTTACTATCACATTACTATGCACTCTGATGGTTACTCCACTTAATGAAGGACCCTATCAAGGGGTCAAGACCTTAGTAACAGAGCTATTGTCCACTCAGTCTCAAGAGAGTACCAGATATATCGAGAAAGATTAAACAGAGAGGTCTTGAGAACTCTATGTCTTTCAGTGCGAGAGGAATCCAGCCTTGTGATCCTCATACAACCTAACATGATGGATCTCAAATGAAGAGACAATAAATATCTACAATCCCAAGGTGGAACAGCATAGACTTGAGGGCGTAATTAGGTGAGTAATGTTAGGCATATACGTTCATTCACCGATTCATTACATTATATTCCTTGTAAAAAAACAAATTCATTACGTGTTTAAGAGAGCCTAAAATGGACCAAGGTTATAGAAAAGGGTCGGTCAATATAAGATCAATTATACATCAGAATCTAAGAGATACAAAAAGAATCTATACAACTAAAACGTATAACATTTTAAATTTGGTGTAGGCTTGTCATGATTCTCTTGACAACCAGGTAACAAAACAAGGTCCGGTAGACTTAGGAACTGGAATAATAAACGACGAAGAGCATTTAAAAAAAGTTATTTATTGAAATTTACAACTTTAAATACAATGAAAGATGAATAATGACACGAGATAGACGCAAGGAGAGAAACTAGCCAATGGTAGTACTCAAATAGCAAATTCAACTTAGCAGATCACGAGGCCATCTTCTTTTCAGACGCCTCGGAGGGTTATCAGGAATTGAAGAGGTTGCTAGGTTTGAAACTAGTGGGTTTGAGTGGGAATGAAGTTTGTCATGAAAAGATTGATATCGGATTCGGGCCAGATCAGCAACAAATGGGTCATTAAGGTGATTATGGATTACTTTGTTCGTAACAAAGTAAGGAGCATTGAGGATTTTACGAAGGATATTGGATTGTAAGGATTAAATACGAGAGGAATTCGATGGCTTAGTGGAGCCCCAAAGCTCTACTCCGTAAGTCCAGATAGGTCTAATGATTGCCATGTATATGAGTCTTCTGTAATTAATTGAGAGCTTAGAGCGTTTGTCTAGTAAAAGTAGCCTGAAACGGTCGAAACCAGAAGAAACACCTGATGAATGGACTAAAAATATTGGCCCTGGCAATTTAAGAGGGAGTGTACTTTTAATATTTTCTATACTTAATCAATAATTTATGAAGTACGCAAATACAAATATTTTTGTAGTTAGCTAACAAATAATTTTCAGAAATCCGGACATCTGGGGATATCTGTCGACAGGATTATTAGCTTTGAACATCATTAATGTTAGGCTTCAAAAATGAATTTGTGTTTACCACATGTACATTTTAAAACAGTTCGCGTTGTAGCCACCTTTAGCTTTTCACTCCATTTTTTCAGGCTTTTTAGTAGACATTTTGTAAATATTATTACAGCACATATTTTTTTAATATTTGATACAGCCGTATGTAATCTGTAACTAAACTACAAATACACTAAACATGTCCAGATTTTCTTCCTCAAGGTCTTCTTTCCTTGACGTTTAGCCTTCTTCCAGAGATCTTTAGCTTCTTCTGATCTGATCCTTTTTTTGCTGGAATTCTAGGATTAAGAAGAAGGATTCAAGGATTCTATCCCCCTCATTATACAAAAGAACGTCTTTAGTGATCACAGTAATTTTTTTTTGTTATAATGGGTCGTAAACAATTGAATTTAACTGATGAAGAATGCATTCTGCGAAAATAAGTAGAAGTTAACAAACTGTAAGAGATATTTCGTTAAAGAACAAAAAGTTAAAATAAAAAAAAACCAAGTAGAATAGAAATGAAAACTTATAGCCCAAAAAGTCAGAAAATATTTGAACCAGGCAGTGATTCGAAAATTTAAACTTACTTCAATTTAATAAAATAAATGTTCAGTGCAATTTTAAAGAGAAAGCAATACGATTCTCAGTTGCGCTCTTAAATGTAATAATTCTCTGCCAAGCATTAAACAAAATTATAATTAAAAAAAAAAAGGATAAATTAGATCTCGCTATTTTAAGAGAGTTTTCATTCGGGAAACGAGAAAAAGCCAAATATGAAAACGCCTGGAAAAATGAATTTATAATGTGTCAACTGCGGTTTGCATTCTCATTTGTTTTCCAGACAATAGGCCGTTCTTTCATCGTAACAATTGCTTGACATTCCAACTTATGCTCTAAAATTAGGGGCACAAATGCAATGGCTTACGAAAAATAAACTTATTTCTGATTAATTTCATTATTCAGACCGTTTACTTTCTTTTATGGATAAAAAAAAGTAATTCAATTAACCTGAAAAATAATGTATGCTGTTGTTTTTGAAACTAGTATAAGTCCATTTGAATCCATTTGTGTCGCTCTCCCCAACAAGTACATCTAGTGAAAGTACAATTATTAAAATGTAAGTTAGCATTAGATTCGTTGCTGTCCTCGACAATAGAAGATCTATTACCACGCATAATATTTATAATCTTGTTGTGGTGTTCTTGATCGACATTTAAGTATGGTATTATAGAATTTTGATTGCTATGGCCAGTAATTTTCAGCAATTGTTGTTCTTCTACACCAGTTTTTGTCGTTTAAATTCAAGCCAATTGCCTCAGAAGCAGATTTAGTCTATCAATTTATTGCATTTCTTCCAACAGGTACATTATCGTACCATTTGTCAGTTTTAATTTGTTCAGTGTCGAACAGTCGTGCTGAGGTTATATTGTCGCCTCGTTTTGATATCAAACCCAACACGTGTTTTCGTAGTGTTTGATAATTGTACTGAATGTAATTATCAGTGTAATGTTGACATGATTGGGTGAAATTGTTTCATGTGATACAAAATGACAATTGTCAAAAAATATAACTCACTGTGTAAAAGCTATTGTTAACGCTCATTAAACTAGTTTCATTACCCCCCCCCCCTCTATATATCGTCATTATCAAATTTAAATTAATTAGTTACATTACTTTTTTTCTTTTGTCATATTTAATTCCTTAGTTTGTAATTGATTTGATTCTAATGAACGAGAGAAAATATTGGAGAAAATGTACATAAAGCTTTATTTTGGTAATTAGAAGTCAGTAGATTATATATATTTATAGATAATGTGAAGCATCACATTAATTCATGTCGACAAAACAAGACCGCCGTTGTCTTGGGAACGGCGGCGAAGGAGCACCGTTGTCTTGGTAACGCGAGATGCTTACAGACATTGTTGCATTGGGCTCCAGTAAGTGAACACTCATTGCGAGTTTCTTTTAGTGTAGACTTAGTGCAGTCTAACATTACTCATTATTCATTACGAATACCTTTGGAGCTCCTGGCATCATCAACATCTTTCGACACAGTGGGAGTAATGACGATCGCCAATCGTGTTGAGTACCTGACATAATACTTCTCATAAGGTATTTCTAATTAATAATTATACTAAAGGCCTTGGTGAAGAGAAGACGTCGGAGACATATTTTTTGCTGTCACTTATGGACATTTAAGTCTATTATTGCTGTATTAAATTTAAATTAATAGTTAATATAATTAATTAATTTCTTCTTTAAATTATACATTTAAATTCTATTCAGTAAATATCAGGCCTGCGTAGTTATTTGTTCATAATTATTAGTTTATTCCTTGTTATATATATTTCATTAACCATATGTTTTTTTTGATATTTTTTATCTATTACATGTAATTCTCTCGTTCATTAAATTTAATTTTTGTTCATTTAAATATTTCTTATTTTAATCCTCTTTTGTTTCTAACAGCATTAATCTTATTTTCTTTCTCATCCATAAATTCATTAACATCTTAAGTGCTCAAAATAACCGGCATTAATTGACACGGGGTCGGAGATTTACACCTGTTGGCTTTATTTCCTTTATGGTGTCGCTCTCCCCAACAGCTATATAAATTTTCGTTACATATGTTTACTTCACATATGTTTTATAATCATGAAATTCAATGAATTCTATTAAATTATAAAGTAGTGATACCATAACATACGAGTATCGATTTTAATGATTATTACTTGATAATAAAATTTAAAAAGCGTACAGGGCTATAAAGGTCACTCTTCGCTAAGTGCTCAGCAATAAAAACATTCGCCTTTTTCCGTTATTTTTATAGTAATCCAAATGGAGCAGGTGGCCATATCGTCATAGAGCAGTGAGGGAGCTAGCTTGGTATATAGGGTGCTAAGTCGCTATACTGTTGAGGTTTCGGGTTCAACTCCGACTGTGGCAGATAAATTATAATTTGATGAAATAAGATGAAAGCTTTATCACTATAATTGAAAATGGCAGAAAAATTCCTGGAATTCATTTAATCTTGTTGTAACAGGCTTTCTAGCAAAACAAAAAAGGCCCAAACTACAAAACTTCGGTTCCTGAATTGTTACAAAACTAATGTTGGGCTTCAACATGAGTGTCAAAGTTCATTTCCTTCACTCACATCTGGACTACTTTCCAGGAAATCTTGGAGCTGTAAGTGAGGAATAAGATATAAAAGAAATGGAGCGCAGATACCAAGTGTGAATTTGAATCTTCTTGACATCTTCAAGTGAATAGGGAATGTTCTTACATTTGAGCCAATGGTACATACGGGTAACACCAGGGTGGCGCAAAGACTGGTGAAGCTGGAACAAGTCAGTAGAAGTGGACGGTAAGAAATGTTATAAACTAACGAAGCTGTATTCGCCATCTAGCGATCTTCTCATATTTTACCTTACTCCTATATTTTCGGTCAAAAATGAAAGACAGAGCTTCTTGATCAGTAATGGGGCGAAAATGCTTGCCAAGGGGGAATGCTCTTCAATGTTTCAAGGATTCAACAATTGCCGCAGCCTCCTTTTCGATTGGCGGATGTCCACTGATTACAGATCTGCTTAGTGATTGTGAGGGAGCGGAGTGGCTCAGTGGTAGAGCACTGAGTAGCCATGCCGGAAATCCTGGTTCAAATCCCCCTGCGGGCAGTTACTTTTATTTAGTCTGTTTGCAGCCGGAGATGGATCATATAGGATCTAGGACCCTCCTGGGGATCACCCAGCCTCTATAATATATTATAAAAATAGGGTACCCACAATAAGGGGCGGTTGAGCGTGACCTTGGACAAGTCACCTCCTTGCAGAACCGTTGTCCATGAAACAGTACAGTCCCAACCATGTACTGAAACCCCAGACTCGTTCACGGGTCATAGTGGAACAGGTTTTTAGTGAACGTGAGAAAAGTGCAACCGGCCGTCCATCTTGAGTAAGAGTAGCTGCCAATGCAAACTTAGGCGCATCGGTTTCTACTACAAGCGGGCGAGATTCATCGATGGTTGTGACGACTGAGTTGCCAATATCCTTTCTTAGCTTTTCGACATACACGGGCATAGTGGCCCTTGATTTTGCAATTGGCACACTCTGATTCGAGAGCGGGACATACCGAGCGCGGATGTCGACTAAATCCACAAAAGAAACAATGCCTGCCCCTCTTCTGACTCTTTGCGCCACAAAGATCGTTCGGATCATCTGACCTGGGGTCAACGGATCGTGCACTAGAGTGTGAGGTACCAGGAATTGAAAGTGATGAATTCGAATCACTGCCAATTCCCGTGCAAGAGAAATCATTTGCACCGTTTAAGTATCCTTCAGCTTGTTTATGGGCCAGCTCGAGAGCTTGGGCTCGTTGCATGACGTCATCGAGGCTCAAGTTTTAGACTCCTCAAATATTCATTGGCGGATTTGAGAAGACAGTAGTCCGTTAATAAGAGAATCACGAATGTGCTGATTTCTATAATCTTCAGCAGAAACAGCCTTGAAATTGCAATTCTTTGCTAACAGCCTTAGAGCCTGAACGTATTGGTCAACACTTTCGTTTTGCTGTTGTTTACGTATAGCCAAAATGTGACGTGCAAATATTTCTCCCTTTTCCTTTACATAGATTTTAGCCAGGGTTTCAACTGCTTCAACATATGTTGTGGTCTCTGAAATCAACACTGAATGAAAGGAAATTTTGGAGTACTTTCAATTTGTCAACGTCTTCCAATGGTTCAGTAGATAATGAGATGAAATTTTCGAAAGTTTTAAGCCAATGTGATAACACCTTTCCACTAGATGGCGAATCTGGACTTGCGCAGAATTTTTCGGGCTTTAAATACTTGTCCATTGCGGATTACAAGATGTTTTTTTAATGTTTAAACACAATTCACTTCCACGAAATTACAATCTTAACAACGGCAATTCCGTGATTGAATCTTGGAACCGAAATTTAAAATTTTAAAATAACGAATCGTAAGCGAACGAAAGAAGTTTTAAATTTTATTAAAAAATAAACACCATCAAAAGAACAATAAATTATTAAATAATATTCGTTGACCTTAGATATATAGGGAAGAAAATAGTCCGGGTCTAGGTATTCCTGGGTAGAAGAAGTATTTGTATATATTTATGTATTGTATATATTATCATTATTACACTCTATTATATTTATTTTGTACTGTAAACATTTTCTTGAATAAATGGAGTCTTGAACTAAAAAAAAACAATACCGGGTGTAGATTGGAAAAATAATTTCTTAAACAGAGTTGAATTACTTATTTGAAAGCCAACGTTTTGGCCTACGTTTCAGGTCATCTTCGCGGCTAGGTATACAAGATACAAAAAAACTAAATTGATACAGAAAAGCAAAAAGTGTTTTTGACGTTTATGTTTATTTCGTTTTTTATTATTATTGTTAGAATCATCATGAGTTATATTAAAATTATTTCTCTGACCTCCCCACCTGGATGATTTTCTTCCCTGTATATATATATATATATATATATATATATATATATATATATATATATATATATATATATATATATATATATATATATATATATATTTATCTGTTTATCTGTACGACTAAACACTTGAACCGGTCTGGGGTTCAGTACATGGTAGAGACTGTACTGTTTCAAGGACAACGATTTTGTAGGGAGGTGATTTGTCCTAGATCACGTTCAACCGCCAGATTTTCTCCTCTTATTTTGGGTACCCACTTAATAGACGCTGGGTAAGCCCCATGAGGTTTCTAGATCTTATATGATCCATCTCCGGCTACTAACATACTAAATAAAAGTCATACATAATGACTTTAATGTCCAATTTCTTGCTGATTTCGCCCGAACCTGATTTCAATCCTTTCATGCCAAATTTTATAACATTCAAATCCACTAGTTTCAAACATCTTCTATTCCTGATAATTCTCTGAGGCTTCTGAAAAGAAGATGGCCTCCTGACCTTTGAAGTTGAATTTTTTATTTGAGTGCTAGGAGTGGGTAGTTTATTTCTTTGACTTTATCTTTTGATGTATCATTCTTTCTGTTTACTTGTATTGTAATGTTATCGTAAATTTCAATAAACACATTTTTGTATTTTTGTAATTATTTATATATTTTTTTTATAGTAAAACTGTTCTCCGACTTCATTTCTTCGGCGCAGTTCTGCACACCTGGTGAGGAGTGGAACTTAAGGTTATTTTTTTATTATTATTTATTTATTGATATTTACAACTGTATTCAAGTAAATAGGCTATGTGTTACAAAATGACATGAGTAATGGCAAGTTTAGAAACTACCCACTGGTAGTACTCAAATCACTACTTCAACTAAGAAGGTCACGTGGCCATCTTCTTTTCAGACGCCTCGGGAATTGAAGAGGAAGCTAGGTTTGAAACTAGAGGGTTTGAGTGGAAATGAAGTTTTTTATGAAAGGATAGATACCGGGTTCGGGCCAAATCAGCAACAAATGGGACATTGAGGTCGTTATGGATGACTTTATTCTTAACAAAATAAGGAGCGTTGAGGATTTTACGAAGGATTTTGGACTGTAGGGATTGGATACGAGAGGAATTCGATGGCTTAGTGGAGCCCCAAAGCTCTACTGCGTAAGTCCAAATAGGTCGTATGATGGTCATGTAGATGAGTCTTTTGTAACTAATTGGGAGCTTAGAGCGTTTGTCTAGTAAGTGTTGAAGTAGCCTGAAACGTCGAGCGGTTTCTTGTCTTTTCAGTCTAGTATGAGGATTCCAGGTTAATTGTTTGTCGAGGTGCAACCCTAAGTATCGGATCTGTTCTACAGGCACCAGTGGGATATTATTAAAGGATACTGAAGGGCAGGAAGTCATTGGCTTACGGCGTAAGGTAAAAGTGATTTGATGGGATTTTTGAGAATTTATTTTAATTCTCCAGTTCTGGCACCATTCTTCAAGATCAGTGATATGGGATTGGAGGCTTTGGGATGCAATAACTGGATTGGCGTTGACTGATAATACACATGTATCATCAGCATACGTGGTAAGGATAGTATTAGGATGAGTTGGGATGTCAGCTGTATAAACTGTATAAAGGATTGGGCTAAGGATACTACATTGAGGACTTAAGGTTATTAAATGAAATTTGGGATATTCTAATTTCGTTTTGTTTACGATAATAGAAATGGAATTGTTATAATTTTTAGAGACTGTAGTCAGGATGTTGTTGCAGTGTTGGGGTTTTGGTGGTATGCCTTTTGTAATCAGCTGAGTTAAGATTTCTTGCTCGTTTAGGAGTCGAGTAAGGAGGAGCTTATTGACTTCATTAAAATTCAAGATGAAGAGAATCCTCAATCCTCTCATCGAGATTCTGCTAAGGAACATTTGAGTCTCGAAAATTGCAAATTCATCGAAATAATTCAAACAAATGTCAAATCTGTAAAAGAGAATTTTCTAACAAAACAGTAGCATAAATAAATAACATTGCTAATCTACAATAATAGAAAATTATTCCTTCCCTTTTTTTTTGGTGAAAGATTTATGGGTTTGCGTCATCGACATGGTCGTGACGTATTGTGCAAGACTTGCGACACCTAGCGTCTTTTGTATGAGTTATACGATTCATTTTAATAAACATGACATTAAAGGTTAGAATTAGATTTATATTACAGTGATAAAAGATATCTAAACGGTCCTTTATAGTTGCGCAAATGATACAGATAATAAATTAAAACACCAATAGCTAGTTAAACGTTTCGTTTCTCCTAACATTCTTATACAACGGTTGTACAGGAAGGTAATTTGTCCGAGATCGCTGAACCGCCAGATTTTCTACCCATTAAGGGTACCCTCTTTATAGTGTATGGGGGAGCCCCAGGAGGATATTCAGATAGCATAGGGCCTATGCGTAGCTGTTAACAGAATTTAAAAAAATTAACTTAATGTTTTCAGAAATTGGTGTTTCCTTCCGTTCTAGAACAGGCCATATTTAAGTGAAAACTTGTTTTTTCCGTTTAGAAATAAATATTTTATCTTGGTTAAATTTTTTGTTTTATGATTGAAAGTACAAATGATGTTAGTATTGTTTAACTTAACGAAGATACTAATGCTGAAAATGAAAATAATGTTCATTACAATCTATGTTAATAATATATAAATATAAATACCTAAAAAAATGAAGGGTCTGGGGTTCAGTACATGTTAGAGACTGTTTCATGGACAACGGTTCTGCAAGGAGGTGACTTGTCCTAGGTCACGCTCAACCGCAAGATTTTACCCTATTTTTATAATACTTGATACTGATCCTATATGATCCATCTCCGACTGCAAACAGACTGAATAAAAGTCATTGCCTTCAGCGGGATTTGAACCAGGATTTCCGGCTTGGGAACTCAATGCTTTACCACTGAGCCACTCCGCTCCTTTTTAAATTATATAAATACCTGAGAGAGGTATTTTGTAACAACAGAAATGATAGGGCATCCGTGAAAGAAAGATGTGAAATATGTGAAACAAATAAAAGAGGAGCTGGATAGGCTAAAAATCAAGGATAAGGACTGCTTGGGAAGAGAGCTTTTCAAAAAAAGAAAACTAAAAGAAGTTGCGGTTTTTTCTTGAAGGAAGGAAAGGCGAGAGAGTAAATGGACTAAGGAAGAGGGAGAGGAACAGTCCAGGAAGATGAGAGAGAATTGGAGTAGAAGGAAGGCAGAGAGTGTGAAGAAGATATGAGTGATATTCCCGTGGTCCTTGCTGCCCGATTCGTGTAAAAAAAAATGTATCGTGTTGTATTAATGGGTGATTTTTTAAGAACTTTCCGATTTGATTTAAACAAAAAAAAAAAAACACATACAATTTAGAGAAATGTTGAAATCTTTATTTGAGTCGATAGACCTATCTATATAATTCAGTGTTTAAAGATGATTTCGTGCAAATGTTGGCCGCGGCAAGGCCTCAAATGGTTCATACGCTGGGTCCAATTTTGGCATACTTTCTCCAACATATCGGCCGGTATCTCACGAATAAATTCTTCAATATTGGCTTCCAGTGCGTCGACCTTTGCGGGCTTGTCTCTATAGGCATCAGCCTTAACATAGCACCACAAAAAATCACCCGTTATAATTTCAATTATTTATATTTTGTATTGAGGCTTGAACAGCCTATCTTATGTTTTCATTAAATAAATAAACTATCTGAAAATATATATAATTATTGCTCGGTGTAGCAATACATGTGAAAACCAGACTAAAATTAATAATTTAAATTTACAAATAAGAAATTTAAATGATTTAGACTATAATTGATTTAGGAGTTATTCCAAAATCTTAACTGTTCACTTCTGTCGACAGTAATGCAGTGATCTTAAACAAATCAATTAGTCCAGGATCCATGGTCCATTTTTGCACTTGATTAGTAATCAAGCTGAATCTTCGTGAATAGCTTCGTTTCGATGGGACGCCCAACAAGTTCCTGTGCGAAAATTCTCGATTGTGGTAGCTAACAGAGGTAGCAAGGATAAAATATGTCGATTTGATGATTCTCAAAAATTTAATACTAACTGTTTTTTTTTTGTTAAATCTCAAGATAATTATCTAAATTATTAAAAAAAATATTTGATCTACAAAATGTATGGTTTGATCAAACAGTCCCCCCCTTCCAACGTGTATCGATAACGAGATAATAAAAAATAATTACTAACCAGCCGATTTTTTTTTTACTTCTTCTTTTTTGATTTAACAAAAAAAAAACAGTTAGTAATACATTTTTGAGAATCATTAAATCGACATATTTTATCCTTGCTACCTCTGTTAGCTACCACAATCGAGAATTTTCGCACAGGAAATTGTTGGGCGTCTCATCGAAAAGAAGCTGTTGACGAAGATTCAGCTTGATACTAAGCAAGTGAAAAAATGGACCATGGATCCTGGACTAAATAGTTATAAGTATATAAAAAAATATTTTCGGGATATTTTTATCGCCAAAGTTTATGATATGTCAAGATCAAAGAACACAATAAAGTGCTAAAAGAACTAGCTGGAAGGGAGTAATGGAGTCTTGTTCATGGCCGTCAAGAATATACAGTTCTAAAAATATGCCCAGACATTGTTTGGCTTCTTCTGACTAATTGTCTTTAAGGACCAATGAATCAGTGGGGATTCTTTTAATTCCTATTTTATTTTATTTCATATTTAAAAATATAAATTAAAAAATGATTGTCTTATGATTCTTTAATTTCATAATTCATAAGTAAATAGTTTTGTAATGTAGGAAACTGATACATAAGAATACAATTGACACTGAAATAATAATAATAATCTTTATTATTCTAAAAAAGCGGAGTGGCTCAGTGGTAGAGCACTGAGTAGCCGGAATCCTGGTTCAAATCCCGCTGCAGACAAGACTTTTATTTAGTATGTTCTCAGTCGGAGATGGATCAAACAGGATCAATGACCCTCCTGGGGCTCACCCAGCCTCTATAAAAAATATAAAAATAGGGTACCCTAAATTAGGGGGGAAAATGGCGGTTGAGCGTGATCTAGGACAAATCACCTCCTTGCAGAACCGTTGTCCATGAAACAGTACAGTCTCTACTATGTTCTGAACCCCAGACGCGTTCACGGGTTGTAGTGGTACGTTTTTTTAAAAATTATTATTCTAACGCTATTGCCTGTAAATAGCCCACTACCAACAAGAATTGGTTCAAACGGTCAATTGGAAAAATATAATAATACTCTTGTTTACAAAAAATTAAAACAAAAATTTGTTTTTTTTTTCCTAAAGAAGTAAATAACAAAATAAAAATTAAAAAATGTAAACTGTAATGTTAAACATTTTTTGCAAATCGAAGAAAGAAATTGTCGATAACTTCAGTTTTTTTAGTTTTTCTTTTTCTCGTAAAAAAACATTTTTATTTTTTTTTTAATGGTTTCCTTCAAAAAAGGAATAATTATTTATGTTTAATAACAAAAATCATTGCTTTTAGAAAATCGTATTAATTTCAATCGTTTACTGCATTGTGCCAATAATAGTTTTGAAAATAACAAACTTTTTTTTTTTAAATTATTTTATTGAATTGTACAACTGTAATATGTACATCTAGTACAAGGGCTGTATGAATAAATAAATACATGAAAGGACGTGTAGAGACACTACCCATTGGCAGCACTCTAATAACATTCCTATTATAGAAGGTCCCGAGGCCATCTTCTCTTCAGACGCCTAGGAGGATTGTCCGGGATGGAATTGGAACCAAGGATGGAAACTAGTGGGTTTGGATGGGCCTGGAGTTTATTATGGAATGATAGGTATCTGGAATGGGCTAAATTGGTAACATATGGAACGTTCAGGTCATTATGGATGGTTTTATGTATGACAAAATAAGGAGCATTTATGATTTTGCGAAGGATTTTGGATTGCAAGGATTGAATATGAGAGGGATTCGATGCTTTGGTAGAACCCCATAGTTCAATTCCGTAAGTCCATATAGGTCTTATAACAGTCACATAAATAAGTCATTTGTAATTGATCTGAAGCTTTGAATGTTTGTCTAGTATGTGTTGAAGTAGTCGGAAGCGTCTAGCTGTTTCTTGTCTTTTCATTCTTGTGTAAAGGTTCAAAATAACTAAATTAAACATGCTGTCATAATTTATCATGTTAAGTTCTGAGGCCTTAACTTTTCCCATTCCACAGTACGTTTAATTTTCAAAACATTTCTAGGGTGACAATGGAAATGAAGACGGTTATTTTTGAAATATAAAGGGTGACTGTTGAGTCGTAACGCGTTACTTTTGAATTGGAAAGGGTTGCTTGTGACTTGTAAAAGGTTATAGTTGACTTATATAATTTAATAATGAAGAAAAAACCTTATTCCAGTCAAAAATTGTTATTAAAAATTAACAAATGATTAAAAAACGTTTCGACACTTCCTTGTCATTTTCAATTTAAGTAGTTCTTCATACAATTATCCTTTAAAATTTACAAGTCCAATCATTACTGTAAAAACAATAAAAGTACACTAAAATACAATAATAAATAACTTGTCAAAAATAACTAAAAGCATAAATAAATAACAAAAAAGTAACAATAAGCATAGATACCTTGAGGTCAAACGATTTAAAAGTCAAATATATATAAATCCTGGAACTTAAGTAACGAAGTATGTGACTCTTTTTTACAGTGTTTTGATAGTGCTGTGTTAGTTTTTGCTTTTAATTTAAGATTGCTTTGATGGTGATAAATGCGGTTTTTGAGGTGTGTACTTGTACAGTTGACTTGGAAATTTTATACAATTAATATTAGTTACAGGAGGGAGAGGAATGGCCTAGTGGCAGAGCGCTGAGTCTCCATACCGTAGGTAATGGGTTCAAATCCTGCAACTGGTAGACTTATATTTAATCCGTAGGCCGGATATGGATCCCATAGGACCCTCCCGAGCTCAATAAAGTTGGTACCGGAAGAGGGCGCGATAGACCGTAATAGACAATACCACTATAATCTTTGATGGGTACTGGGATCAGTATATGATAGAGACTATTCACTTTCTAAGATAACTACTATTCATGTAGAATATTTGTCCTAGATCGCACTCAATTACCAGATTTTCCTCTCAATTTGGGGAACATATAAAAGCTGGATGCATCCCGGAATGTTCAGCAGATCCCACAGGGTCCATCTATAACTGGTAACTGACAAAATAAATAAATTGTAGGTCAACGAGCTCGAGAATTCAAATTTGTCTTTCATTGTCAACTTCAATAACTAAAGTAGACATCACCTCATCACAATGATTCCAATCAACTGCTCATTGTTTATTCACTAAAAACCACTTTGTGATGCCATGTTGTAGTAAGAGTCCAAAATTTCGCCCATTCATTTATATCAGTGCCTGACACCACAATTGGCAAAGCATCGCAATTTTATGTGCCCTCCTAAGGACGGCATAACCGACGATTTTTTACTCATTTTAAGAAATTCTAAGGAATGCGAACCCGCCACCATGAGCATGGAGGGTTGTTATGCTAACCACTGCATTACAGGTGACCCCCGAAGAAGATTGTATATTCATAGAAAAAAATCCGAGTATTTATAAGATTTTGAAATAAATTTATAAGATGATCCCATTGCCTATCAATACAAATCACAGAATTAATAGATTCGTTAGCTGATGTGTGAAAAGATTACAAAATTGCAATTCCAGCAAGTCCGATATTTTCATGGAAACAGCCGCTGTTTGACCTTTATAGTTCCGTATCTGAAAACGGAATATGGCTATTAATTTTCCCGACAAGAGCTAGATTCAATTAGTCGAAAAGATATTTCAATTCGAAGCGAAAATAAAACATCTATCTCTTTGATTAGTGATTGTGCAAGAAACCAATCCCACCACTAGCTCCGGAGCTGTTTGTTCGGATCCGAAATAGATTCTCTGAAGCGTCTATTTTAGAAGATATCGGTCAGGATATCTGTAGCCATGGAAGATGTTTTCAGTCCGTAATATTCTTGAAGAAGGGAAGGCCAAACATTTTTTTTTAAATCTCTGCCACTACGTGAACTGGCGTGGGGTTCAGTATGCGATAGAGACAACTGTTGTGCAGGGAAGGGATTTGTCCTAGATCGCGCTCATCCGCCAGATTTCCCACCCTATTTTGGGTACCCAATTTATAGTGGCTGGGTGAGCCCCAGAAGGATCCTAGATCCTATATGATCCATCTCTGGATAGCAGACTAAATAAAAGTCTTACCTGCAGCGGGTTTTGAACCAGGATTTTCGGCATAGCAGTTCAATGCTCTACCACTGAGCCACTCCGCACCCCGGATAATGTGCCATCTAGTATCCTTAAATAGTATCTCATTAATTCCTATAGTACAGATCCGTTACTTATGACTAAATCTTGACAAGTAACTTTTCCCCGATTTAGACTACTTCAGCACTTACTAGACAAACACTCTAAGCTTCCAATTAATTACAAAAGACTCCTACATATGATTATTATGAAGCCTCTCTGGACTTAAGGAATAGAGCTTTCGGGCTCTTTGCTTTGTTCCGAAAAAAAGAAATCCTTAATGACCTTAATGTTCCATGTGTTAATGATTTGGCACGAACCCGACACCGGTCCTTTCATAACAAAGTTTATTCCCACTCAAAACTAGTTTTAAAACTAGTCTAAAAAGAAAATTAGCTCGTAACCTTCTTAATTAAATCTGTTATTTATTTATTTTATTTGAGTACTTCCCTCGCGTAGTATCTTTACTCGTATTTATTTATTTGCGATTATATATCGCTCTTAATATTATTTAGTTTTATGGTACTGTTATAAATTTCAATAATGTTTTTTTTAAATATATTTCAGAAAATATTAATAAGTGGTAATAGTAGATAAAGTTAAATTCTTATGTAAATAAATGATTTGATCAATTTGTGCTGTGTTTTTTTTCATCTTAAACTCATCATGAATCGAATTTAAATTTTTAAACATACAAAATTAACGTACATACAAAATAAAAAATACAAGAACTGACTAGACGGTACAAACAACTATCACATCTTCTGGACTACAGATCTTCACTTGACTTACGGAACAAACGACTTATCTATAATAGCATACTGAAACCTATTTGGACATATGGAGCAGAACTTTGGGGTTCAGCAAAAAAAAGTCCACATACACAAGATTCAAACAACACAGTCCAAAATTCTCAGAAAAAATGTTAATGCACCATGTATATTTCGAATCACACCATACACAACGACATGAACATTCCCACTATAAAATCATATATTCATAACAAATACATGACATTCCAATCATCGACACAATATCACCCAAACCCACTCGTTCTTCCGCTTTCCTACTCCGGATTACCTGGACTGGATAGGAAAAGATTAAAAAGACATTGGCCAAGAGACCTACTCACCTATTGATATTTATATTTTTACTCCATCATCATATAGAAGTTCATGTAGAAAATCAAGGTGAAAAATACTAGGATCAAATTTGCTGAATGCGCAATTGCAAATAAAAATTAAAAAATAAATAAAAATATTTAAAAAAAAATTTTAAGACGTAAATTTTTTTTTCATTACGCCTTTCTGTAATACGCCATTCATACATACATATATATTATATATTATGTACATTTACGTATAGATACATAAGAGACTGTACTCTTTCTAGGATAACGGTTGCGCAGGAAAGTCATTAGTCCCAGGTCACTCTCAGTCGCCAGGTTTTCCCCCAATTGAGATTATCCAATTTATCGAGACTGAGTGAGGTCCAGTTCTGGGCATGGCACAGGATCCATTTATAATAGTTAACAGATTAAATGATTTATATTTCACAGCGCGAATTGAACGCAGGACCTTCTGCACAGCAAACTATCATTCACAAGTTTTAGAAATGATTAAAAAAATAAACGAACTAATCCCATATTTTACTGCCTCACTAATGAGGACTGTCATTGATTTTCATAGTAGAGTTCAAAGAACCCAGTAGAAGTGATAATAGTTTTCTGGCTCTCGTGATGTCAGCGGTTCCGTGTTATGACTTCTTTAGCTCGGTTTTATAAATATAAAATCATGTTTTCTTAGCAGTCTTCCGGTCATTAAATATATATACATCTTTTTTTTTTTATTCGATTTTTGGATTCTACAGATCTTGAAGTGTAAACTCTTACAAAGGTTTTTGATCAAAGTGATATTCTTTAATTTACCCTAATAGTTCATTTGTAAGTATTACATTATAATGAAATTTTAAATTCAAGAACTTGCACAATATTGGGTCGTAACAGTTGAAATGTCAGTTTCGCTTATTTACAGTTCTCTTTTCATTAGGGTTTAGATCATTTGTACACAAACAATTATGTTATGTAAACCGTTTGAAAGATCATTTAATCCTTTTTCATAATCAGGGTGAGGAGTGGCTCAGTGGTAGAGTACTGAGTTGCCATGCCGGGGGGGATTGGTTTAATTCCCGCAGCAGGCCATGATTTTTATTTAGTCTGTTTGCAGCGGGAGATGGATCATATAGGATCTAGGACCCTCTTGGGGCTCGCCCAGCCTCCATAAAATATTATAAAAATAGGGTTCCCAAAATAAGGGGGGAAATCTGGCGGTCGAGTGTGACCTAGGACAACTCACCTCCTTGCAGAAACGTTGTCCATGAAACAGTACAGTCTCTACTATGTACTGAACCCCAGACCCTTCATAGGTTGTAGTGGTACAGGTTTTTTTTTTCATAATCAGTCTTACTTTTCCTTTTGAAAGTGAAGCAATGTTTTAAAAATAAATAAGAATAAAATTATGTCTTCCGCGGAAATTCGTATAATTTTTCTCTACTAATTTAAACTTGGTCATAGTGTCACGGAGGCTTTCGTAAACATTAATATTGTTTATAGCTAATTTAGAGCTATTACTCATTTGGCTAAACGTGGAACATTGTAAAATGTCAATAAAGTGCAGATAAAAAAAAATATATATATATTGTTTACGGTGAAGATACAGTGACCGCAAGAACAATCTTTCGTTGGTTTGAAAAATTTCGGTCTGGGCATTATGACCTAACCAAGAAAGAACGTGGTAGGCCGAAGACTACGTTGGACAACGAAAAGTTGAAAGAGCTGGTCGAAGCGGAGTCCTTAAGGAGCTTGGTAAGACAAAAAAGCTAGAAATATGGGTACCACATGAATTAACCGAGGCCCAGCAGCTCACCGAGCTGAATATAGAAGTTTCCTCACCCACCATATTCTCCGGACCTTTCTCCAACTGATTTTTACTTTTTCCGTTGTTTGGATAATTTTATAAGAAATAAAAAATTTGACAACGAAAATACGCTGAAATCGGCCTTCCAAGACTTCGCTTCTTAATTGACACCTAATTTCTACAGAGCGGGGATAGGAATGCTTGTTTCATGTTGGGAAAAGTGTATTGAAAGTGAAGGATCCTATTTTGATTAATAAAAGTATTGTTTAATATTTTTTTATGCTAATAATTTAAATTTACACCTTCACTGACATTTCATATGTTACAACCCGATATTAATACATAAGTGGAATGGAGCCATATCGAAATTCTTTTTTTTTGAATGGGTGCAAATAAAATGGATTTAATTTGAAGAAAAATGTAATAAAGACTAGAGAAATTTATTTATTTTTATCTATTGAAGAAAATAAATTGGGTACAAGATTATTATAGCCCTAAAGGTAAATTCAAAATTCTTTAGTACAGTATAACGACTTTCGGAATTGACATAAAATGGCTGTCCCGAGCTGTGCTGTCTGGTACTCGTTAATGATCCATATCGTAATTATACCTGAATAGGCAAAATTTAAGACTCCCACTGTAGCATCGTCCAATTAGCATCAGCGGTGTAAAGTGACGTTAAATAAACAAACGAAGTTTGTATTTTATTCACAACCGATCTTATTTCAATACATTAATATGTGTATCCTTATTGTCTTATTTTATTCTTTATATGATTTTATGATGAGGGATTAAATAACGCGGAATTGCGAAGCATGCATCCGGTAAATATTATTCAGGTAATAGCGTCGCGAAGATTGAGATGGGCCTGTTAAGTTGCTGGGCTTAGTAACGAACGAATTCCTAAGATGTTAATAGGCGCTGTACCGACTGGGAAGCGTGTGATGGGTAGAGCGAGGCGTAGGTGGGAGGATTACGTTGCGAGTGATCTGCCGAATTTGGGTTTGGGTAGTGCTCCGTGGACAGAGGTTTGGGAGCGGAGATTGGTGTCGGCATCGAGCCATTGGGTTCGCTAAGCCTTTATTTATTTATGATGATTATGATTTGCGTAAAAGTACATCAATTATTAACCATTTTTGGGGAAAAAATCAATATATGGATGACGTTTTGATCCTTCAAAAGAACACAGTCATCACTTGAAAAACCTAACTTTTCAATAGAGGTAGTTGAAAGTTCCAAATGAGCTAAAAAAAAGATTTGGGTATTGGTAAAGCAAAGCATTCCTATTTTCATGACTGTATATAAATTATTTTACTAAGCATTATAAAATGTTTTAAAAGCTTAATGATTGAACTCAAAAATGACTTTATTAAAAAACAATTGTTGAAAATGGAATATCAGAAATTTCGTTCCTGACTTAAAAACCTTCAACCGATACAATTGCTACTAGAAGCTTAACTCAAAAATGCCAATTTTTAAAGGAGCGATACATTGGAATTTGTGCTGATTTGGCGTTTACATTGGTTACTAACGGTATTCACTAGAAAAAAAGTTTAAACTTTTAAATATTCGATTATATTAATCCTGTATTTATTTATTTTAGCTGCTAATTAAATATTTATTTAATTTACCTAACAGCTGTTGGTGGACCCTTGGGATCTGCAAAGCTCCCTGTGGTCATTTAGGTTTACAAAGTGGGTACCTTGGAGATTATTATAAGTTCGCAGGTTACAGGATTTAAAACCGTAAACAAATAAATAACTTATTAAGCTATAAGAAGCTTAGAGCTGGGATCCCTCTCTCCATCTTCCCGTTTCTTCCTCGTTCCCGGTTTTTCCTAAACAGGACTTTGGGTAGAAAAACTTGATGTTCTCCCGAGGAATATTGATCCAAGCCATTACAGGCCGTTAAAACGCCTGATGCATTGCCGGGTCGTTAATAATATTCTGTCATCTCTCTGGTTGAAAAGAAGAGTTAGGGACATTATTTATTTTATTACATTCTACTTTTTTTTATTTTTAAAAAAGCAATTATTACATAATTCAACAATCCTAGAAAATTAAGTATTTTTATTCTAAAAAGAAACTTTTTAGGTACAAAATTTATTATTGCCTTTCAAAATACATATTGACTAAATATCAAAACAAACCAAGTATTAAGTTTAAAAAAATAAAGATTAGTAAACTATTTTCCTTAACATGTAAACAGAATAGTTAAGAAGAATATTACTATGCAATTAATAAATATAAAAAAAAAAAAACCTGACCACTACAACCCGTGAACAGGTCTGAGGTTCAGTACATGTTAGAGACTGTACTGTTTCATGTACAACGGCTGTGCAAGGAGTTGATTTGTCCTAGATCACATTTAACCACCAGGCTTTCCCAAAATAAAGATTACGCACTTTAAGCTAGAAGAGCCCCAGAGAGTTTCAGGCCACATCATTATTTGGGCCTTTATTATTTTTAAATAATTAATTTACATTATCAATGGAACTTATAAATCCGTAGGTCACATGTGTTCTAGTGGTTAGTATAACAACTACTATGTTCAAGATCACGTTGCGTAGACCACATGTCGGTCTTAGGAATTTTTATAGGCGGTAAAAAACTCCTTTGTTGTGCCGTCCTTCGGAAGGGACGTAAAGTGGTGGTCCCGAAACCTGTACGATGTCAGGTAATCGTTAATGATCTCTATCCTAATTTTACCCGGATACAGAAAATTTAGGATTCCCATTGTAGCATCGTCCGATTAGAATTTGTAGCGTAAAATGATGTTGAATAAATAAACAAAAATGTATAAAGCTGAAGGAATTGAATATGAGATGAATGAATCTAATATCTACTGAAAATTAATTTTTTAAATTAAAATCAATAACTTTATTATAAATAAATACATAAATAAAAGACGGTACTTGTGTACATAACGCACGGCGGAAGCAGGCCAATGTTCTGCGCATGCCCCAGCGGTTACATTTTATAACAGTTACCTTGGATAACCTTTTAAAATATTTTGATTTGAATCTGAGATCGCCTCCCTTCGGATATTTTGAAGAGAAAAGATTTGCCACCCGGCGGAGGAATCTTTAGTCTCTCTGCATATTCCACCGAAGACCCACTGTTGGGGTAGTACATGGCCACAATTATTTTTTCTTTTACTAAACAAACTCTCATCTATTTCCACAATCAAATTTGGTCCACCTATCTTCTTGTTTTCTTTACTCTCCATATCCAATACACATAATTCCCGCATATAATTATTCCAATCAATAATAGTTTTATTGGATATTTTAAGCTGCTTTGCACAAAATTTAATCGAGTTCAACTCCTGGCACCAACAATATATAAATCTTATAGCTGTACATAGTGAAATTTTGCTTCCCTCGAACCAATTGTCTTTCCTAAGTCCCACTTGCTCATTACACTGTCTGATATCACATCTCCAACACTTACGATTTCCAAGGTATAGCTTCATTTTATGGGAGTTGCTACATTTCCTATTTTTCTGCAAAATGTTTTTCTCCTGGCAAAAATGAATTGCATCTTCCTCGGTTCTTGGCAAATCCCAAATAAGCATTGTCGTATAACTAAGAAACACCAAACAACAAAATATCGACATTATCTTGTATTATTAACAAAGTACAACTGAGCAACAAACACAACAACGCTCGAACAGAGTAGTAAACAAACAATGATGTCTGCCAAAAATGTAAGGTTATCCAAGGTAACTGGTAGAAATGTAACTGTTATAAAATGTAACCGCTGGGGCATGCGCAGAACATTGGCCTGCTTCCGCCGTGCGTTATGTACACAAGTACCTAAAAGACTTAACGAACCCGAAGGCTCGATGCCGATACCACCAATCTATGTTTAGAAACCTCCGTCCACGGAGCACCATCCAAACCCAAACCCGCTAGACCATTCCTAACGCAATCCTCCCACCTACGCCTCGGTCTACCCCCCAGACGCTTCCCAGTCGGTACAGCGCCTATTAACGTCTTGGGAATTCGTTCGTTACTGAGCCTAGCAACTTTACATGCCCATATTAATCTTCGCGACGCTATCACCTGAATAATATTTTCCGGATGCATGCTTCGCAATTCCGCGTTATGTAATCTCCTATTTTCCCTTTTTTCCTTTTTCGGACCGAATATTCTACAAAGTACCTTATTTTCGAATATTTGAAGACGTTGTTCATCGTTCAGCATTAGTGGCCAAGTTTCACATCCATAGAGAAGAGATGGAAGGATGATTGTATATAAATATAAAATACTTTATTTTAACCATATATTATCTATTAGTATATTATATACTAACTTTAATTAGTATATAATATATACTAATTATTTAAAAATTGACTTTTCATATTTTCAAATAAAAATATTTAAAAATTAATAAAATCAATTAATAATAAAATAAAATAAATTTCATATTTTTAGCTAGTTAGGCAAAAAAAAAAATCCTGAAACTAAAATTATGATACATAAGTGTCTTTCTAAACAAAAACGATTGACTAAACTAGAGAATATTATATTAGCATTGAATATATGGGCATTTCTCTACTAAACGGAAAATCGTTGTCCCAAGCAAATTTTATATAAGAAATTTTAATATTTCTCAGTTTTTTGTATGAATAATGAGAAAGTATTAGGTATTCTTGACACGCTACAGCTTATTAAGTAATTTAATAATGTTATATTTATTTGAATCAACCTCAAACACCTCAAAAACAATCCCCTGGTATGTCTCTTTTCCCAAATTACAAGTCCTATGGGACAGGTATTTTTAATTTCCTGTTTTAGTTTAGAGACTTAAGGTTTTTAGTTGGAATTTTAATTTTAATTTATTAATGTTAATAACTTAAGGTAAATAAATAAATAATAAGTTAAATTTCTTTTAATATTCTTGATTTATTTCAAAAATAATTATTTAAATACTACGTAACAACTAGAAACAAAATTTGATCACTTTAATACTGAAGTACTTGTTTTTATTAATTAAAACATTCCCCTGTGCGTTTACAACAGTCCCCTGTCAAGATTTTGGATAAAATTGTCTGTAACTCAAATACAAGGACGAAAATAAGTGGGCTTTTCAAAGAGATATATTTAATATAACAAACATTCTCAACATTTAATAAAATTTGGTTAGGACAGTCTTGTGTGGGCAAGTTTCCAAATAGCAGAGAAACACCCATATATTACTTTATTATATAAATATATTATTATATTACCAAATAATATATTAATATAAAATATAAATCATGAGCAATGAAATGACTATTATATTGAGGTGGTAATGGCCTCAGCTCTAACGAAGAGAAGTGAAATAAAAATGAGGGTAATCCACAGGAGAGCCGTAGTAAGGTGTTTCGCTTCACAAATTGGCCGCTAGGGGCGCCTTTTTAAATTTTAATTTTCTCCTCTGCCTTTGGCAGTCCCGTTTTATTTCGCCGATTTATCGCGTACCATTTTATTACTTATACTAATCTCCGCCATATTAAGCCTCTATGGGACTGTATTGTACCCATGATAGACCAGTGGTTCTTGAAATATCCCCCGTGGAATGACGGCATCTTAAGGCGAGTTGCTGACTGTTCTCTATTCGTTAGATGTTCTCTTAAGTGGTCCTTCAAAAGCTTGAGTGCACTTACTTGTTTGCGCATCTCCCTTGGCTTTCTGCCCTTGCTAAGTTTCCTAGGGACTCTTTTGGGTTTTATTAACCCATTAAAAATGAAAATAGATCAGTTTTAAATAGCACTACCTTGAAACAGGAAAACAAATCCGTCTTCTTAGATTAGGACCAGCAAAGCAAAAAAAAAGTGTCTAAAAAACCTCAGATTCATTTATTTATTTCAATTTTATAAGAAAAAAAAAAGAAAATGCAATTGATTGAAGGGCTTGCCGCAATAAAGAGTTAACTCCATTTTTAGGCCAGAGTTAACAACCGTTTCTTAGGGGGGGAAATCATTCTTTCGTTTGGTTCAACAGGAGTAATTTTTGGTAAAATAAAAAATAACTCTTCAAAAATTGAGAATGTATTTTACACGTTGAACGGAATATAAGTTATAATGATGGCATTGTTTCACTCTTCTACTGATAAGAGCATGGGTGGGTGCGGCACGAGGCTGTCTTTGTAACATCTTCGGTCAAGTATGCGAGTGCATCATTCCGAGAGACAAATATCCAACGGACGGAAATAATAAAATAAATGAAGAGTTATTTTATCATTTCAAAAATGATGTCAAATAAAAACATAAATGAATTATTTTAAATTTTTACATTATTTTTAGCCTCTGTCCTACGAAAGGATAGTAATGTACAAACAGTAATCAATCAAATAACCTATAAGGCTACTCGCATCTTAGGTAGCAAAGAGTGGTTGGGAAAATTGCGAAGCCTGTACATATATTAATGGAAAATACAGTTTTTTACGCAAGTTATGCTTACTGAATAACTGTGTAGAATGTGTGAATTTACAAACGATTATGCAAATTCTCACATTCTACACTGAAGCCGTCATTATGGCGGATGTTCCCTGTAGACCACAACTCAGAGATGTTCCGTTCAATGGGTTAAATCGCCTTTGATTTCGTCCAATTATGTGTTTCCTACCATCACATGTTTGGGCCAAATTATATTGAGAAATTCTTCAAATTCGCAATTCTAGAGTCAATTTTATTCTGGAGTTAACTCCTTTTTGGCCCAAATAATTGAAAATTTCTTCTTTTTTTTAAGTAAGTAATCATCAAATAAGGACAATTTTCAAGAAAATTGGTTTATTTCAAGAAAAGAACACAGTAACAAAAAAAAAGAGTGCAAAACTACTGATGATCATAGTTTGCTAGTATTTTTATTTTAACAAAAATTATAAAAACTGGAGTAATTGTTTGTTGCTGCAAACCCTTCAATTGTTCAATTCTGACTGTTACATTTTCCTCTAATTTAGTCAATCGTTTTTGTTTACCAAGATGTTTATGTATCATAATTTTAGTTTCGGGAAATATTTTTACTCTAACTAGCTAAAAATATGAAAAGAAAATTTTTAAATAATTAGTTAACCGCTTTTGAAAAATCCTAAAAAAAAACATAATCTTAAGTTTTTATAATACATTCTGGATATAACCAACCAGTCAACGTTCCACGAACTGTTGCGTCATCAGGAGGTATATTATAATTAAATCCACATCATAGAACATAAAGTCCAGCAAACTTCATATTTACAGTTTAATCAGAAAAATTAATGAGAGAAAGCAATCTCTGGCAACATCAATTATTTAATCCATAGATGGAGCATGTCGGTTCTACAGACCGTACTGGGGCTCACCCATAGTCTATAAAGGGGGTACCCTTAATTAGGAGGTGGTTGAGCTCGTTCTCGGATAAATCACGGTTTCAAACTTTTAACATTACATAACACACACAACGCGGAATTGCGAAGCATGTATCCGGTTAATATTAACATATTCAAGTAATAGCGTCACTAAAATTCGGATGGGCTTGTTAAGTTGATGACGAACGAGCCAGTCCTCAGTGAGCGAATCTGTGAGATAGAGGTGGGCACAGTAGTTCTTTTTACTGAATCACTCCTTTTGAGATAGTTCATTCTAATCAACTAGTTCAATGAACTATTTTTTAAAAGAACTAGAAATGTACTGAATAATAGAGGAATTGAACTATGGAAAAAGGGGGAGAAACTGAGAAATGAACTAGAAAGGTTTTAGAAAAAATAAAAAAACACTTCTATCTTATTCCTACATTTATTTTATAATATTTACATTTACGTCCGCTGTCTTTTTCCTAAATAATATTCCTTGTTCTTCCATTTTATTTTTTTAATTTAATTCACTCATTTTAAAAATTAAATATTTATATTGGGAAAGAGAAAAAAAAAATATTTTCCAGTCGATTATATTTTCTTGATCCTTATTTATCACATGAGACGTTTCGACAATGTGTCATTTTCAATCTATCATATTTTGTTTTCTGCATCAGCAACCAATCATTTACATAACTTTATCATAGTTGCAAGTCTAAAATAAGACATAAATTTCTTGACCATGGATAAT
Organism: Troilus luridus; assembly: GCA_964056705.1. NCBI lineage: Eukaryota > Metazoa > Arthropoda > Insecta > Hemiptera > Pentatomidae > Troilus > Troilus luridus. Next base: position 4,686,981 of record OZ057413.1, read on the forward strand.
AAATGATCACCTAGAGTTTTTATTTTAATGAATTTGAAGCATTATAGTTGTAAATATCATTAAATTAAATAAAAAAATTAATAAATTTGAAGTTATGCAAATGATTGGTTGCTGATGCAGAAAACAAAATATGATAGATTGAAAATGACACATTGTCGAAACGTCTCATGTGATAAATAAGGATCAAGAAAATATAATTGACTGGAAAAAAAAAGTAGTTTCTCTCTTTCCCAATATAAATTCTAAAAGAAATGAGTCCAGTATAAAAAAATAAATAAAAAAAACAACAACTTTAATATGTACTTTCTTATTAATTTTCGTACCCTGATAATTGGTTTTGCCTTTTTTCTTATAAACAATACGAAACTCATTGCAGATAATTCTCTTGGTTTAAAACACAAAGTGGGGCCTATCTGGCACACTTTTTCCTTCAATTACAAATTCTAGACTAGTCTAGGCTGATTCTAGACCATCTCTCCATCCAGTTCCTTCATCTTGAGTTGACTGCGCCTTCCGAACAGCTGACCCTATCTCTGAGAGTGGAGGTAATAAACCATAAGGGTCCTTTTACTCTACCTGGCCTGCAAAATCTCTACTGGTGAGTGGTGTGAACTAAAAAGAACTATAGTTCACTAAAACAAAGAGCGCTCATTTTCCGTATCTAGTTCAATAAACTAGTTCGTTCACGTACGTCTCATCTCTAGTGTGGGAAGAGCAGGCCAACCACAACTTCGGTGGAAGGACTGCGTAGCTTCGGACGCCATAGCAGCACTCGATATAGAAAACTGGTGGTCGATGCTGGAGCAGGCCAAGACTCGACTACAAGGGTCGTAGTGGCGAATGATGATGACAGCACACATACACTACGCGGCATTACGAAGCATTTATCCGTTAATATTAACATATTCAACTGATAGTGTCACGAAAAATACGATGGGCTTGTAAAGTTTCTGGGCCTTGTAACGAATGAATTCCTAAAGCGTTGTGCTGACTGGTAAACGTTAAACGTTGGTCTAACCCAGACCAAAGCGTAGGCGGGATGATTGCGTTAAGAATGATCCTGCGGATTTGGGTTTGGTCCGTGGTCCGTGAAGGACATTAGGGCATATATATATTTATTGGCAAATTTAATCCAGAAGTTCTTTTATTTATTTCGTTCTTCGTAATTTTTCCGCTTGTTTATCTATTTTCAATTATCACAATAACGATTTTCCAAACAAGCCAAAATTATCTGCGGATGAAATGATAAGGGATATCTAATATTCTACAGGAGACTAAATTACGTAAGTGACATGTTGGCATTTGACTTGATATAGCGGGCCTTGATATACGAGAGAATTATTGAGTCGTCCGTCAAGCCCTGACCTGAGGAGGCAATTTAGTGAGCAGTTTCGTGCTAGGGCACGCAGCTCCTGATATAATGAAGCCTCGAGAGGAAAATCTCGTCATGTATCGTTCATGCAAATCCTCACTGCCTCCTATAAATTATTGAATTAATAATAACAATAATCGATTATTGACTAATAAAGTAATTGGATAGCGACCTCATCGAACCCGTATTTGTTTATTCGATCCGCGTGGCCTTGATGTCAAATGGGATATGGAGTAGATGGAATATCAGTAAGCATACTGATGAGGTTCTGTGAATTAATAGCATTAATTTACAAAAGTGGTAAAATTAATTAAAAGATATAAGTTGGACGTGGTATCTGGTTAATTAAATCAAAATAAATTACATTAATGTATTTATTTTGTACAAATTGGAAGGAATGCCCCGGGTTTAAATCCTGCAAAACCTACATTATCTACTTTACAGCCACATTTGGAGGCTATGAAATCTGCAGACCATTGTGGGGCTCACCTAGACTGTACCCAGGCACCCTGGGGTAAAATCTGGCTGTTGAGCGTTATCTCGGTTACACACCTCCTTGCACTACTATTGTTCCAAAAACAGTAAGATATATATATACGAGGTGTGGCTATTAAATAACGACACTGACGTTGCAATAAAACCCCTTCTCTATCCCTACAACGCTCCATGCGAATTTTCCATTGTTGGAAGCAGTGCTGGAAGTCATCTTCTGTCAGCTCCTTCAGGACGCGTGCCGCTTTCTCTTTTACAGCTTCCACGGGCTCAAATATCGTCCCTTTTAATGAAGATTTGACCTTAGGGAACAGATAGCAGTCACATGGTGCAAGATCTGGTGAATAAGGTGGATGTTCTAACACTGGGATGCTGTACTGGGCTAGCAACCTCTTGATAGATAACGCGGAATGAGCAGGCGCATTGTCTTGGTGGAGAACCCATGATTTGTCCTTCCACATTTCGGGTCGTTTTTTCCTTACTCTTTCACGTAGTTTTGCAACTACCTCAAGGTAGTAGTATTGATTAATAGTTTGACCTTCAGGAACCTAGTGAAGGTACACAATCCAATAAATATCGAAAAAAACAATCATCATTTCTTTAAATTTTGACTTGCTCATTCTAGCTTTTTTGGCTCTCGGTGAAGTTGGGGTCTTCCAGTGCATGAATTGGCGCTTCATTTCCGGATAATAAGTAAAAAACAACTTTTCATCACATGTTATTACCCTTTCCAATAAATTTGGGTCATTTTCAATGGCGTCCAAAGTGTCAGTACAAACATTTTTGCGAGCTGCTTGTTCAAACGTGAGAATTTTAGGCACCATTTTGGCACACATTTTTCGCATGTTAATATTGCCATGTAAAATTTGCCGCACACATTCTTTATCAATGCCTCCAGTTTCAGCAATCGCACGAATACATAATCGACGATCAGAACGAATAGAATAGAAAAAAAACTTTATTCTGGGACCTTTAGAATAACAATCATGAACAAAAAAAATAAACATAACATACATCTGGCCAGAAGGCTACATAATAATACAAAACATGAAGTAATTAAGAGTCATAAAAACATAATAAAAATAAAAATACAAATTATGAAGCTTGACAGGATTTTAAATATATTAATATTAACAAAATAATTATAAAATAAATGAATGGGATAGCATGGCATAAAGTATTTACAAACATATTCTTTAAGAAAATAAACAAAACACTTAGGTAATGAGATCGAGTATTCAATACTAATTTATTCAAGCGGAAGATTGACCTCCCTGGAGAGCGTCTTTTTGGGATGCCAAGAGATGTTGGAAAAGCAGGGGTTTAAATGAGGCCAGTGAAGAAGCATGGCGGATGAAAGGAGGGATTGAGTTGAAAAATGTATTGGTTCTGTGAACAAGTGTAGAGATCGGAAAGGCGTGATCTTGTTTTGTGGTTCTGGACAGATGATTTGAATTGGAGGAGACTGTAGATATATGAAGGGTGTTGCGAGTTAATGGATTGGTAAAGAAAAGCACTAAGGAAATATTGCATACGAATAGGAGGGAAGAGGCACTTTAACTCATCATAATGATGTGACAGCCGGGATCGCCTCGGAGTACCAAGGATAATCTTAAAGCGCAGCACAGTAAATTTTATTAATAAAATATAGTTTTTAATGTTTACTATATCCTGTTGATTGATTACTGGAATTTGATAAAGTATCACATATTCATTGTTTGTGGGAAATGCAAGAAGGTTCATGGAAGCAATAACAAAAAATAAAACTTTAAAGGTTTAAGTTAAAGAGGAAAATAGTTAGCTGGAAGATCTAATGTAGGATGGAAATAGTTGGGGGGGGGGGGTGCAGTCTGTACCGTGTAACTGACCAGTTAGTTACACGGTTCACCTAGCTGCATCTCATTCTATTTGCCCTGAAGATGACCTACAAAGTAGGTCGAAACGTAGGCACAATTAATAAATAAGTCCTCACTTATTTAATGTTAATTTTTACTGCACCTCCCAACTATTTCCATCCTACATTTAAAGTTTTAAATCATTTTTTATCGTAAGCATTATCATCTAAAACTATTAACAATTTTCATGATTATAAAAATTATCATTAAATATTATATTTGAGTGGAAAATAGTTGACTGGATAATTCTAATGCTGGATTAAATTGGTCAGAGGGTACAGTCAAAGATAACATAAAAAAAGCAATACTTATTTCTTACTTGTGCCAATGTTTCGGCCCACAGTGGAACGAGCGTTAGGGAGGCCTGGACATTTATGAATATCTCCGATTCTGGTTCTCCTAGAATAAGGCTATTGCTACGGTTTTAAAGCTTTTTGAATGGACTATTTAATATTATGATAAACAGGATCAAACATTTTAGGGGAAACGTGTAAAAATTATAGATTTGATATTTCGATGTTAGATAATTTATTATCTAACATCGTACCTATATGCTACTAGAATGGGTACAATACAGTATTCTATGGAAAGACAGATACATAGGTATTAAATAAAGTTATACAAAGGAAAAAGTAACAAACCAAATAATTTAATTATTAAACAAAATGAATATAATAATTGATAATTACTTCTGTTAGTTAATACACTAGGTATAATTGATACATCAAAATTATAATAAATGTAGGTGCCTATATAAAATTGTTTTATTTAAATAACGAAATAAAAATTTAAAAAATAAATAAATAAAACATTAAAAACTTGACGATTTGTTGTAGGGACTATTGCACCTATGTGCACCATTACACATATGTCGTTCAAATACCACACACAAACTAAGTTCCATTGTTAATACTATTATGTTAGATAAGGATTCGGATAAATGAATGTAAACAAACATTGGTAAACAAAAGAAAACTTGCGAAAAGTAGACGCCAATATCAACAGAAATTATTTTTAATTAATTCTCAAGGCCCGGAAAACAAAAAAATCATTTTCTCGGAAAATAGCAGCTAGTAGCAGAATCCGACTAATGGAAAAAAAACTTCAAACATTCTAGTTATTTACTGTGAAGGTAGTTTTTTGGGCGATTTTGAGCGATTTTTGCAATTGATTATTTTAGTTTTATCCCCCAATTTTCACCGAAAATTCCCAAACGTTTGAAATAATCCCAAGTTTTATTTGCCTAAAATATCTTATTATGGACGAGTTTTTTTCCATTAGGTGCACGATTAATTTAATGCGTTACCTCAGACAATATATTGCTTTAAAAATATGAGTTTTTAGAAAAATTTATATTTCAATTCAGAATTTTTCATATAAGATTTAATTTCACAATTAATTTATCTATGGATTTTGTTGAGAAGAAGTATAAAGTATAATTTAAGATCAAAATAAAGGACAAATCTAGTTATTTGAGAATTGGTCCAATGTCCAACAAATGCATTGATTCGTTCCACTGTGCGGCCTACAATTACAGAATTTATAGTAATGTAAATAAATACAGAGAGTAACATAAAATTATATTATATTATATTATAAGTCATCTTTGACTGCACCCCCTCCCCAATTCAATCTATCATTATAAAATATATTATTTTGTTTATACTAATACATTTTCAAATAAGATGGATACCTTAGGACTAGGTATCAGCACTAGCGTAAGAAAAACTATGTCAGTACTTGAGGGTTATAAATAGATGTTACGTTTTTAATTATTAACAACAAAAAAATAGTGATTATTTCATTACTTATCAATGGCCTAGTTTCACCTAACATCATGTAATAAAGAAACTGAAACTAAACGATATACGAAGCGAGCGATTTGTGCGGAGGTCTGTACTCCTGACGTGCCCTATCTACATCCAGGCTATCTGTTGGCTTCCTATCTCTCTCCTATTGTCACCTTCAGTACAGGAGTTCTTTGTTCCACGCCTTTCCAAGGGTCTTCCAGGCGGAGAATGGATTGAGCCATTCTCTTCAGGACCAAAGGGGAAATCGAAGCCATTTCCAGAATAGAACTGGAGTAAATCGAAGAATCACCATCACATTTACTAAGGTTAATTTCTAATTTAGAAAGGAAAATGGAAAGGTTGATGGTAAAAATTATAATTCCTTAAATAGTGATAAACTGTTTATTAAAAAACGACGTTTGTTCAGGGATGGACTTGTTGGTTTGAAACAAAACAATTTTAAATTGAAATACTTGGAAATATATTTTTTTAAATTTATTTATCGAAATTTACAACTGTTTAATAATTATGCATCGCGTTAATAAAAGAAAGATATAAAAAGGCACGGGATAAAGATATTTAAGGGATCTACTCCGTTTGAAAATATGATATAAAAAAATTACATAAGATATTTACACCACCCTTTTTTACAATATAATAAATTGTCTTGTTTTTCACTATATTCTTCATTTAATATTATTTAAAAAAAATGTTATTCAATGAAATTTACAATTGTATAACAGAATATATCAAGTAAATATAATGAATGTATACATTGGTATGATAAGACAAGTAGAAAAATACCCAGTGGTAGTACTCAAATAAACGTTCAACTTGAAACAAGTCAACCAAATCAGCAACAAATGGGACATTGCTTAATATTATTCTAAATATTTTTATTTTGAAGAGAAAAGATTTGTCCCCAGCCGGAATTCAAACCCGGATCTCCGCCTCACCGTGGCTACGCTCTAACCATTTGAGCCACCGGGGTCGCTCCCTACCTAGGAAAAAATATTTGTCCTACAAAATGTATGGTTTGATCAAAGAGTCCCCTCCTTCCAATATAAATGAAAAAACAAAAAATCAGCTGGTTAGTAATCATTTTTGATGACCTCGTTATCGATACATGTTGGAAGGAGGGGACTCTTTGATCAAACCATACATTTTGTAGGACAGATATTGTTACAAATAATTTAGATAATTATCTTGAGATTCAACAAAAAAAAAACCCAGTTAGTAATACATTTTTGAGAATCATCAAATCGACATATTTTATCCTTGCTACCTCTGTTAGCTACCACAATGTAAAATTTTGGCACAGGAAATTGTTGGGCGTCTCAACGAAACGAAGCTATTCAGGAAGATTCAGCTTGATATCAATCAAGTGCAAAAATGGACGATGGATCCTGGACTAACACAGTTTAACCCAAAAAAATTTAACTTATTTTGCAATAACGACATAATTTTCAAAATATTTCAAGCGAACCACTAATATTGTAATTTTAGATTGGGCCAAGACATCTAAACAATCAATAAAATAGAGCCAAAACTCAAAACGAAACAGTAAATTTTATTAGAATGCAAATGGAAAAAACCACAAGCAGAACCTTATGTTTCAAATCTGATGTAAAAAACAAACAATTATCAGTCAAATAAACAATTATCAGTTTTCCATTTGCATTGTAATAACACCTAAACAATATTCTTGTTAAAGTCAAATCTAATTTAAAATTAGATTGAAACACAATGGATGCCACAGAACTATTTTGACCAAGAAATCAACACATCTGTGCAAGAAATAGTTTGAGAAAACCACATATTGGATATAACAGTGAGCAAACAGACTTCTGATAAATTATAAACAGATCAAACTTAGGTCGGATCCCACAAGCTTTAAATAATAGCTGAGAAATCATCTTGATTAGTAAACAGGTAATTTCTTTTCTTCTTTTAAGCTTTCCTAAAAATAACACCTGGCTTATACCGGTGAATCAACTGTTGTTTTTAAAATTAAAAATATCTAGAATGCGCTCATCTGCTATTAGTCATTGGAACAACAACAGAGCTGAGGTAGAAGGGGCTCGTAATAATAATTCGCTAAACTTTTATCCGAGCGAATTTTCTGGATGTGAATTCAATACCTAATAGTTTTGATTAGGTTGCAATTTTCCCAAATATATACAATTGAAGCTATAAAAGGAGAGAAAAGAACTTTATCAAGTAATACAAATAAAAGCATCCAAAAATGAGTAAATGATAAATATATAATGTAAAAATAGAAAAAAGAAACAATTACAAAAACATCAAAGTGCACAACTAAACCTAGGAAAATACAAGAAAAGTTATTTAAAAAGTAAAGCAAGAATTATAAAAAAAAAAATACACTAAGCTAGTATCTACAATTAATTATTTACATAAAAATTAAATAAACTTATTTACTAAAAGGTATGAATCTTAAAAAAAATTATTGATGCTCTGACTGGGGATCAATAAGAAACTGAGAAATGAACTGAGTTCTTGAAAAGTTTGAGGTGAGTTCGTGAAGATGATGAGATGATAATTCGATATGAAGATGAGTAGAAATAACTAAATATCTCTTACCGGTAAGTCCATGGTGAGGTGAAAATAAACAAACAGTTTTACTGGTGAGATTTGAGAAGATGAAGAAGATAGAGTGGCTACAAAATCAAATGTTGAGTAGCAAGCAACCTTCTCACTTGACAACTGATCCTGTTTTGTTTTTCAAACATCAGACTTATTATTAAAACATATGTTTTGAAAATTACTCTCTGAATTTTTTTATGAATTTTATTATTTTCAAATTATATTAAACGAAAAATAACTGGTTTTTAATGCAATAAAATATTCGTTTAGAAGTAAAAAAAATGAAATAAATAAAAAATAGCTACTGATACCAGACAAGATCATTAAATACCCATAACTAAAAATCAAGTGGTGTTATCCTTGCTGGATACGGGAATTGTAAATCAACAGACAATCACATGCAAATGATGTCAGGCTCATAATTGGATCTGCAAAAGCACTTCATTAAAACACCAGTGAGATTCCCGCTATCATGTTGTTGCTTATTCCCTAATCCTATTCGATAAAAAAAAACACGCATTAATAGGAAATAAAACTGAAAATCAGAAAGTGATTTACAATAATATTATTATGATTTTTTAATCATTGCTTTAATTTTTAAATATTCTAAATTTGAAGAGAATAGAATTGCCTCCAGCCGGGATTCGAACCCGGATCTCCGCCTCACCGTGGCATTTGCGTCAACAGGACAAATCTGTTCTCTTCACCGATCCAGTATCTTCCGTGTTCTCGCAATTTTGCGATGTATTCCCGAGGAAGAATGTTCATTGAACTCGTTAAAAATCCCTATCCTAATTAAACCTGGATAGGCAAAATTTAGAGCTCCCACTGTAGCATCGTCCGATTAGCCACAACAGCATAAAGTGATGTTAAATGAACAAACAATATCGGATTCGGGACAAATCAGAAACAAAAGAGATATTAAGGTCATTATGGATTATTTTGTCCGTTACAAAGTAGGGAGCATTGAGGATTTTACGGAGGATTTTGGATTGTAAGGATTCGATACGAGAGGAATTCGACGGTTTTGTGAAGCCCCAAAGCTTTATTCCGTAAGTCCAGATGGGTCTAATGACTGTCATGTATATGAGTCTCTTGTAATTAATTGGGAGCTTAGAGCGTTTATCTAGTAAATGTTGTAGTAGCCTGAAACCAGTTTCATTTTCGATGTCCTCTGCAGATTTTATACAGAGTCTTCAATGGAATTATATTAAAACAAAATATTCCATAAAAATCCTGATATTCTAATTAGAACATTTCATTCTAAGGTGTTTCAACGTGGACGAGAACGTGTCATTCTCCTGTTCATAATTCCTAAAACCTGTCCATGTATCCATAACATATTTTCATGATGTTGAATCTTCAATGAGCACAATCATCCAGTAATAATCGGATTCAATAATTTTGCCACTGTAATGTCTTACATCTTGATTTTATTGTTAATACAACATTCCTTCATATTGGATGTTTCTCTCGATTGTTAGTCTATTTACGTAGTTCTTCCATTAAGGTACTCTTATTTTCATGCCTAGGACTCTGCCCCAAGGTACTTTCTAGAACAGAAGTACCCACACTTTTTGTACCACGCTCCATCTGTTCTATTGATAGCCTTCGGCCCTTGCGCAATAATTATATGGATGCATGGACATGTACAATAAGTATCATATTGAAACAAAACGGTTAGTTTTTCTTTTTTAAAAGACATTATAAGTTTCAATTTAAGTAGAAGCTCCTAGAAGTCGTATATCTTTAGGTTTTCTGAGTCTTCACAGCCAAAATCCTGAGAAGATTTTAAATTATACAACTTATAGCCGAAAGTAACCAAGACATTTTTTTATTTTTTATTCTCTTTATTTCCAGATCGGCTATTCCTAGCCTTACATGTTTTTTTTAATAATGAATTTTAAGATTTAACACATAGTGAAAGTGTGGGTTTCGTCTCATGCAGGAGACACCCCTAACTGTACATTACCAGATTATTTACAGAGAAGATGTAAATATATAATAGCGTTTTTTTCATATAAAAGAATGATAGTAGTTTGAATATAAAAAATGTAAATAAGTAAACAAAATTAAAATTAATGTAATAATAAACAGAGCTATAGTACTATAAAACGGAACACTAAATGAAAACAGGATTATTTACATTTTGTTGAAACGATTGGTGAGAAACGTTATCTATTGAGATCACATGAGAATATCTTTCAAGAGTCTCGGTTTTAGTCTTGGGGATGAAATAGGTTCGCCTATGTTGAATGCTACAGCTCCTTGGAAAGACATTTATTAAGTAACCAAGATTTCTTTATTAAGAGCTCCGGTATAACGTTAGTAGACGTGATACATTCCGCTGTCTACAGTTACAATACTAAAGGTCGTTTTCTTTTTTGACTGATCCGAGTTGTTTAATATTATATGCTTCTTTCACGAGTAAAAGAGTAGAAAAGTAGAATTAAAATCGGTCTGCGCAATTATGTGTAAACATTTGACTCGCACTACCACAGGTGCTCAGAGCTCCCTCCGTCGGGGTTTTTGGTAGAGCAGTCAAAGGAACGGAAATCTCACTAATCTCTGAGCAGTTCTCCTTTGATCTTTGCTTAGTTCATTCCCTACCTATGCTATTTTGTATTATATAATATTTCTGCTATGCAGACAGGTTGGGTTCTTAGTTAAAGTTCAAGAGACTTGTGTCCGTTAACACAAAACCAAAAACTAAATCTGATACGGGTTCAGCAAAAATTTTGTACGGCATTTCTATCTAGTAATTAAGTTATTAGGACCAACTAGTTAGCTGACTAGATGTTAGCTGTAACTGAATATAATTATAGTTTATAGTAGTTGTTGTTTGTTCATTTAACGTCACATTATGCTGCTATGGCTAATTGGACGATGCTACAGTGGGAGCTCTAAATTTTACCTATCCGGGTTTAATTAGGATAGGGATTTTTAACGAGTACCTGACATCGTACAGATTAGGGACCCCCGTTTAACGTCCCTTCCGAAGGACGGCGTAACTAAGGATATTTTAATGGGAGTAGGGCCACCTGCCGGGATACGATCCCGCGATATTTGACTTAGTATAGGCGATATTTAGTAGTTTGTTACGCTAGCCACTAGACTACAAGTCGCCCCATAGTATAATTATTAGTATAAAATATAGTACAGTAGAATCCCGATAGTTCGTATGGTCAAGGGACTGATGATTTGGTACGAATTATCGGAATACAAAATAAAAAAACGTACTAATGATTTTTTTTTAATCTATTGAACCATCGATCGCTTGTACGAAAGTCAATTCCCATTTTTCTGTGAAAACTCGGGCTTTTCCCTTCAAATATTACCTCCAACTGGTACATTTGAATTCCTTGCTTGTACGAACCGCTTTTTAAGTTCTCTACAAGTCTGGGAAGTGATTTTGTCCTTGTTCTTCAGGATTGATGTGATCGTGGAACCAGGGACGATGAAATGCTTGGATACGTCAATTAGCTTACAGCCACTGGTCACGGCGTTTATGATTTGTTGTTTCTCTTCAATAGAGAGGCTAACGTATTTTGGAGGCATGATTACGTGTCACAACGGTAACAAAAACGGGACTGAATTGTAAATAAAAGTGTGATTGTAAGAAAACTCCTCTCTACTCCCCCAATTTCCTTTGAGAGAAAACAGTACGGATTACTTATGAGATTTCTTAGAAAAATTGTCTCTCTCACTCGCTCCCCCGTAAAAAACAATAGCATCTACTGTGCCTCTAAACAATACAAACATATTTGTGTATAAAAATAAATGCAAATTGAGTGATTTCCTAGAAATCATTTATTCTCATTCTGATCCCTGGCATATCTGCTTCACTGTTCTCTCCCTCCCTTTCGAAAACAGTACTAAGTAACGAGATTTTAAAGCTGGAAATACGAATTATATGACGTTGTAAGTGACCTCGAGCATAAAAATAATACGAATTACCGAGGGGTCTGAAATGCATTGGTTTTATACCATTTATCGGGATTTTCTCTGGGGACCGGCAAATTTGTACGAATTAACCGGAAATACGAGTAATCGGGATACGAAATATCGGGATTCCACTGTATAATGTAACATGTAACGTAACATATAATTTAATGAAGAATATTATGTATTAAACGACAAACCACAGGCCTTGATTCCAGATGTTAATTATCTGGGTTATTGAATTATCTCCACTACACGTGGATAAATTATCCCATCATTCACTTAGGGTGTGTTATATTAAGGGGGCGAGATAGCTCAATGGTAGAGCCCTGAGTTGGTGTGCCGAAGATCCTCTGACCGAATCCAGACAAAGTATTTAATCTGTTAATAGCCACGGATCGAACCTGTGGGATCTGCAGTCCCACCAGGGGCTCACCCAGCCTCTTATAAATCAACGCTTAATTGCCAAAAACCTGGCGGTTGAGCCTGATCACGGGCTCACTGCACCACCGTTGTTCTAGAAAGCGTTTAGTCTAAATCGAAGACCTTTCATGGGTTGTGGTATGGGTTTTTTTTTTTTTTTTTTTTTTTAATATCTTCCTTGAGATTAAACTATTAGGTTCTTCTCTTAGAACGTCAGTTAAATATAGATTTTCGTTTAAAAAAAATTAGTACTCGGTGCCTTGTCTGAGATCACGCTGAACCGCCAAATTTTCCTACTTCAATTTAGGATACCTATTTTATAGAATATCCGGGTGAGCTCCAAAAGTGTTTTTAGATCTCAGAGGGTTCATCCATGGCTGTTAACAACCTAAATAATTTATTAAATATTTATGTTTTGAAGAGAAAAAGCTTGTCCTGGCCGGGATTTGAATCCGGGCCGACTGCATCTCCGGTGCAGTGCTCTAAACCAATCAGCTACCAGGGGTCGTATCCAAGTCAAATCCGTTCTCTTCACCGATCCTATATCTCTCGTGTTCTTGCAATTTTTGCGATGTATACACGGGGAAGAATATTCATTGAAAATTACTTTAATTAGGATCTTGTTGACTCACGTCAATATATTATTTATAATTTATTTTTATTAATAGTTTTTTTGATGGTAATTAGTTTTATATATTTTTATTTTTGAAGAGAAAAGATTGGTCCTGGCCAGGATTCGAACCTTACCAGGGGTCGTATCCGTATACTCCCCGATCCTATGTCCCCGTGTTTTAACAATTTTTGCCATGTATATGTATGAACTGTAGATACTGTACTTTTTCTCCGACTACGGTTATGCAAGGAAGTGATTCGTACGAGATCACAGCACTTATTTTCCTCAATTAAGTTTACCCATTTTATAGAGAGTGGGTGAGCCCCAGCAGAGTCTCCTGATCCCACATGGAATATCAGTGGCTAAATCAGCCTAAATAATTTATCTGCCACAACTGGATTTTAACTCAAGATCATCAGCATGGCAATTCAGCGCTCTAACACTGATTTACCTTTCCTATAAAAATTATTTAAACGCATTTGAAATAACCTTTATAAAGAACTACGTTGTCTAAGCTTGGAATTTTATTATTATATTTTGAGATGTTTTTGTTACACATATAAAATAAAATTTTAAAGTCATTTTAATACATAACATAAAGTGTACTATTGAAAAATTAATTTCGGCGAACAAAGGCTGGCAGAAATTGGCTTACCTACGTCGGAGCTCGAAGCAAGGCCTCGGTAATAAGGACTAAGTTTATCGTTATCATATTAATGGACAGCATGGCCGTCCTCTCTTTCTAATAATTCAGTTTTACATTTAATTATTCATGTAGAAGTTTTTTTAATCTTTCATTTTAATTAAACAATTTTCTAGTCTTTTTATTGTTTAAAGGGAGCGGGGTGGCAGCTAGCCGAAGATACCGGGTTCAAATCCTGTTGTGACAAATATTTTATTTAGTCTTTTTTAGGGCTCCACCAAACCATCAAATTCCTCTCGTATTCAATCCTTGCAATCCAAAATCCTTCGCAAAATCCTAAACGCTCCTTATTTTGTCACAAATAAAACCATCCATAATGACCTGAACGTTCCATATGTTACCGATTTAGCCCATTCCAGATACCTATCATTCCATAATAAACTCCAGGCCCATCCAAACACACTAGTTTCCATCCTTGCATCCAATTCCATCCCGGACAATCCTCCTAGGCGTCTGAAGAGAAGATGGCCTCGAGACCTTCTATAACAGAAATGTAATTAGAGTGCTGCCAATGGGTAGTGCCTCTACATGTCCTTTCATGTATTTATTTATTCATACAGCCCTTGTAATAGATGTATATATTACAGTTGTACAATTCAATAAAATAATTAAAAAAAAAAAAAGTATTTTTTAACAGCCGGGATAAATCATTTGTGGCCTGGAGATCCTCCTGAGACTTACCCAGCATCTATAAAACGGGTACACAAAATAAGGACTATCCTAAAGATGAATAACGTTTTAAAATACGTTCAAATGCGTCATAAAAAAAAAATTATTGAAATTAATTGAGCTTCAATTGATTAAAGAAGAGAAATACTTATCGAAAATGTTTAATAATTATTTAGCTTTGGTAATTTTACTTTTATACATGTAAGTTTTGATTTCGAATCGATATTAATGTTTATATAGATCAATATTGAGAATTAAAAAATTTATAAATTCATTAAAAAAGATATGGAAAATGTTTAATAATTCTTTAGCTCGGGTAAAGTTTACTTTTTTAACGTGTTTTTATAAGTCCTAACGGAAATTAATTTTTTTTCTTATGATGGTAAATTCTTTTTTAGAATGTTTTACTTCAAAGATAACGTTCGACCATTTAATAAGTATAAAACAGTTCTGTTTGGTATAATAGTGAATTATAAATAAATTCATAATTTATTTTATATTTATTATTCTTATGATGTTGATAATTTTTAAATATTTTTATTTTGAAGAGAAAAGATTTGTCCAGGCTGGGATTCGAACCCGAAATATAAAATAAATTATAATATAAAATTGACGTAAACCAACCGTTCCTAATTAATGTAATGTTCAATGAACATTCTTCTGCTTGTATACATTGCAAAAATTGCGAGAACACGGGGATATAGGATCAGTGAAGAGTATGTAAAAGTCTGACCGAGGTACGGACCTGGATAGCTCAGTTGGTTAGAGCACAGTGCTAGAGACGTGATTGACCCGGGTTCGAATCCCGGCCTACACAAATCTTTGTTCTTTGAAATTATTTTTTTATTTGAAAATATTTATAAACAAATTTATATTTTCCTCAATTTCACGATTGATTGCGAGAGGTTGGGTAATACATTTCATCGCGTACTCTGATCAGGGTAAGTTCTCCGTTTGAAAACGAAATCACTTAGCATCCTCAGCTCTCAGCTGATCAAAATTGTCTGTTGTTCTTCTTGGGCCAATCTTCTTGATCTTCATCGATATGCGGTAGAGCCTCTACTGAACATCTGACGATCTCAATCCGTTCGAAGTAACTGAAGCCTTAAAGAAAATCAGAATGCAACGCCTGATTTTTGTAATATGCCTGCATAGGATAAAGAAATACGTAACGCGAAAACAATCAACTAAATTAATATTGTTAGTTTGAGAGCTGGCTAAAGGAATGAGCTTGGAAATATCTTAAATTATAAATACTACAATTCCTAAATGACAAACCGTAAAATTGCCTTTACACATCGTAGAAAGCCAGTGGCTGTCCTTTAATAATATCCCACTGAATCCTGTAGAACAAATCCTATATTTAGGATTACATCTCGACTAACGTTTAACTTGGAATTCTCATACTAGATTGAAAATACAAGAAACTGGTCGCCGTTTCAGGCTATTTCAACACTTACTAGACAAAAGCTCTATGCCCCCAATTAAATATAAAATATTCATACATGACTATTATAAGATCTATTTGTACTTGAGGAGTAAGGCTTTGGAGATCCACTAAGCCATCGAATACCTCACGTATCTAATCCTTACAATCCAAAATCCGTCGTAAAATCCTCAATGCTGCTAACTTTGAATAAAAAAGTATACGAGAGGACAGAGGATTTGGACACAACTATGTGGAAAAAACGACTGACTTTCTACGGGGACCTGGTCAGGATGAATCTTACAACCTGCAATATGAAATACACACAGAAAATACAGAGTGGTTATGCGAAGTAGATGAAAGAAGAACTGAAAATACGTGACATTAGCGATGAGAACTGCCTAGGCAGGGAAAGATTTAGTTGACGACTTATAAACATTAATGTTCTTCTAGAAGAAAGAACGAAGCATGGCCATGGGGGACGGGTGGAGAAGAGAAGAAGGGTCAGAGAGAATGGCAGAGATTAAAAACAAAGGATGGAATCAGTTGGAGGGTGTAGTCATAAATAACACCAAATAAGTAAAACTTATTTGTTATTGGTGCCGACGTTTCGACCTACGTTGTAGTTCATCTTCAGGGCTGTGAGAGAAAAACAAATAAATCAAAAATAACTATTAAAAAAACATTGCAGTACCAAGTAAGAATACAAAAAGTAAATTAAGTAAGTTATATTCTTACTTGGTACTGCAATGTTTTTTTTATAGTTATTTTTGTTTTCTTGGTTTTTCTCTCATAGCCCTGAAGATGGTCTACATAGTAGGTCGGAACGTCAGCACTTATAATAAATAAGTTTGTCTTATTTAGTGTTTTTTTGACTGCACCCCCCAACTAATTCCATCCTTCATTAAAAACGTAATAACCACATGGTCCATTGTTGGCCGGTTTGCAAAAGATGTTCCAATATTCAAAACTAATTCATATAATTAATTATAAACAGTGATATTGAGATTAGATGCGGCATTTTTTATGCAACGTATTATCGGGAATTATAAAAAAAAAAAAATTTTTACCATTGTACCAATAATTGAATTATCAAGTATTTTCAAGTGGTAATACATGCACCTGTCCATCGACCAAACAGTCAGTGGAATTTGTGGGTCAACAGTGATTCCATCGGTGACTAGAGAAAAAGCTAGATGTTTGCCATCGATAAGTCTAGGAACCGCCTAATGGAATCACGATACGATCAGAAGGTGAAGAGCTAAAATACACGAAATAAATGCAATTTCCACTCTTCAGTATTTGATATTTTTTCCCTTGAAATGCAAACAATAGATGTATTTACAAATTTTATTATCCATTGGTAGTATTGTTTATTTATTTAACGTCACTTAAAGCTTCTATAGCTAATCCTACGATGTTACAGCGGGAGTCCTAAATTTTCCTTAGGATAGATATCATGATTGAGCACGTTACAGCATGTTACACCACCATTTTACACCCCCTCTAAAGATCGACACTATCAACGATTTTTTACTCATTTTAAAGCATACAAAGGATGGTAATTATTCCTCAGTTTGTCGCTTCGATTTGAGCTACAATAAGCTTTAACTGCTTATTAGTTTCAATTTTAATATTTTCCACCTCCGTCGTAAACCTGCGACTTCCTGCCCCCCTGTATCGTTTAACAACATCCCTATAAGTCCTGTAGAACAGATCCGGTACTTAGGACTACACCTTGACAAACGCTTAACTTGGAACCCTCATACTAGACTGAAACGACAAGAAACAGCTCGCCGTTTCAGGCTACTTCAGCATTTACTAGATAAACGTTCTAAGCTCCCAATTAACTACAAGAGACTCATTTACATGACAATCATTAGACCCATCTGGACTTACGGAATAGAGCTTTGGGGCTCCACTAAGCCATCGAATTCCTCTCGTATCCAATCCCTACAATCCAAAATCCTTCGTAAAATCCTCAACGCTCCTTATTTTGTTAAGAATAAAGCCATCCATAACGACCTTAATGTCCCATTTGTTGCTGATTTAGCCCGAACCCGGTATCTATCCTTTCATAACAAACTTGATTCCCACTCAAACCCTCTAGTTTCAAAGCTTCCTCTTCGATTCCCGGTAATCCTCCGAGGCGTCTGCAAAGAAGATGGCTTCGTGACCTTCTAAATTGAACTTTTTAATTTGAGTACTACCACTGGGTAGTTTCTCTACTTGTCTTTTCATGTCAATGTATTCACTCATTATATTTACTAGATGTATTTTGTATACAGTTGTAAATTTCAATAAAAAAAAAAAAAAAAAAAAAAAATGTTTCCAAAATTCCAATTCATCATGACCTTTGGTATGGAAAAGATAATGCAATTATGGGTAATGATTAGATTTCGGTAATCATTTCATCAAGAAATAAAAGTTTCAACTAACATTTCGATGCCTAGATAATGTATGGTTTTTTTTAAAACATTCATTTCTAAATGAAATGACAATGAGACTATGAGACACATATTCTCTTTTCCATACTAAAGCTCGTCTTAACTTGTATTTTTGGAAAATATTAAAAGCGAAGCGAAACCTAAAAACGTATTTTTTAAAAACTATTTACTACTTAAAAAAAAAATTCTTTGTATTATATTCTGTTCTTTATTATTGAAAGTAAAATGACAATTTTATATTATCTGACTATTTTTGAAATAAATGTTTATAATTTTTTTAATGATGTATTTTCATTTAACCTTACATTTTACATAGGGTGTTCAATCCGCTCCTCGCAATAAAAAATTTCCGAGGAGCGAGCTGCACACCCGCTGTGCAATGATCTTATTTATGTGAATTCACTTATGAATTGGATGATTTTCATATTAAACATGTTTTTTAAATTAAAAATGAACAATATTAAAAAAAATTAATAATTAATAACAAACAAAATAAAATAAATTATAATAATTATAATGACGTAAGTCAACTAGATCCAAATTAAAATAATGTTCAAGGAACATTCTTCCTCTCGTATACTTCGCAAAAATGCGAGAACGCTGGGACTTGGGATCAGTGAAAAGAAAGGATATGACCACGACCGAGAAGCGTGCTTGATTGGGGCCAGGATAGCTCAAATGGTAGAGTCCCAGACTAGCGATCTGGAAGACTTGGGTTCGAGCCCCCGTCCTGGACATATCTTTTCTTTTCAAATAAAAATATTTAATAATTAAACTTACGTTTGAAAAAAAACGAGTTCCGTTAATTGAACGTGCGGATAATCGAAGCTCCACTGTAGCTTATGATATACTTGGGTATGAATCTTTTGTAATTAATTGAGAGCTTAGGGCGATAGGGAGTGGTGTGTCTCTGTGGTAGAGCGATTAGTTGCTATGCTATCCAATCACTAAAATCCAGTTTTGGCAGAAAAAGAAAAATATGTTAACAGCAATAAATGGTCTTAGTGAGATCTGCAGGCTTTCCTGCAGCTCACCTAGCCTCTGTACTGTACGTAACCAAAAAAGAAGATAAAACCTAGTGGTTGAGTGTGATCTAGGACCAACCACCTCCCTGCACAACTGTACAGAATCTACCATGTACTGACTACAAGCCCCATCGTGGATTGTAGTGGTACAGGTTAGTTAGGTTAAATACTATATTAAATATAGTATACAATCTTATTTTTAATTTACAACTTTTATATGGTTCTACTCGGTTCCATATTCTTGGAAACTAAAATTATTTATTAAGTTATGCCTACTGAAAGGACTGTAACCGTTCTTCTCATTTTGTTTGAATGTAATGGGAAGTTACTAAGACATTTATTTTTTCTACAACTTTCCACTTCTTTGTTGGCCCAGGAACAGAGAGAGAGAGAGAGAGAGAGAGAGAGAGAGAGAGAGAGAGAGAGAGCAAGGGATTTGACCCCACACGTGCAGACCATTATGTCCTATACCTCTGCTTTTTTAGGAAGGTCCCAGGGTATTAATATATGGTTCTTTTCACGCACCTTGTATTGATATCTTGTTTTTTTTCTGGAAAGACGAACTGAGGTTAGGAATTGATACTTCTACATGTATATAGTTTGGTTAAGAAGTGGTCTTATAAATTTGGTGAAGTTTGGTCATATCAAATAAGTGGTTTAGTCGAATTTTCTCCTTATTGTCCTTAGGGTAGTTGAATCGTGTTAGTTTTCTAGTGAATAAGAGACTAAGTCAGGCATTGGCTTTAAATGGATTTATTTTTTACTAGCTTTTGCCCACGGCTTCGCTCGCGTGGATTTTGCCCACGGCTTCGCTCGCGTGGATTTTGCCCACGGCTTCGCTCGCGTGGATTTTGCCCACGGCTTCGCTCGCGTGGAGTTTGCCATATAAAGTTTCGTGACAGATCATTTTAAATTAATTAATTAATTTTTTGTAACTATAAGTTACTCGTACATCCGAAAATTCAGATGTCTAACTTCAAAACTGACGGATTCCATACAATCTTTGAACCCCCATTATATGAAGAGGGGGGCCCTTTGGGGTGGAATTGTCCAAAATTCCTTTCTTAGTCCTCATTTAAAAAAAAAAATATTTAATTTAATTGTACAACTGTAATATATACATCTAGTACAAGGGCTTTATGAATAAATAAATACATGACCGGAGATGTAGAGGCACTACCCACTAGCAGCTCTCTAATAACATTTCTATAATAGAAGGTCCCGAGGCCATCTTCTCTTCAGACGCCTAGGATGATTGTCCGGGATGGAATTGGATGCAAGGATGGAAATTAGTGGGTTTGGATGGGCCTGGAGTTTATTATGGAATGAAAGGTATCTGGAATGGGCTAAATCGGTAACATATGGAACGTTAAGGTCATTATGGATGGTTTTATTTGTGACAAAATATGGAGCGTTTAGGATTTTGCGAAGGATTTTGGATTGCAAGGATTGAATATGAGATGGATTCGATGCTTTGGTGGAACCCCATAGTTCAATTCCTTAAGTCCATATAGCTCTTATAACAGTCGCATAAATAAGTTTTTTATAATTGATCTGCAGCTTTGAGCGTTTGTCTAGTATGTGTTGAAGTATTCGGAAGCGTCTAGCAGTTTTTCAAGATGTTAAGGTCAGTGGTTTCTGCTGCGCGGGTGTGTTAATCAATCAGGTTACAGTTTTACATAAACTTCGCCTGTGTGGTGTGTTGATAAAAAATAGCCTATGTCCTTCATACGGCTTGAGATTATCCATATCAAATTTCATCACAAACGGATCAGCACAGCTGTGAAACATACATTGACACTGGTTAACAGACGGACGGAAGTTACTTTCGTTTACTGTTGTTCGGCCCAGTAAAGGATTAGTATCTAATGCTATTGAATTTATTGAAAAGGATTACTTAGTATAAAAGTTTCACTTGTCGTACGGCAGCAGCTAGAAATTAAAACTGAAAGGATTAGACTAATGTACATATGTAGGTAATTTATCGATTTGTTGTAATTTAGCGCTGTAACCTATATTACTGTAAAGTTTCATCCAAACAAACATACATCCATCCTCACAAACTTTCGCATTTATTAGTAGCGAAAATATGTAGATATTACGAGTAAGAAACACTTGAGGAACTACAGGACTCAGAGGGGAGCCCAGTAGCGATGCTAACAAAATTTAAAATATTTAACAATTAAATTAAATAACCGCGATTACCTACTGACCATATGTTGGAGGTAACATTGAGAATGTGTTATGACCTAGTACTTTTTAATAATTTATTGTTATATTATGACCAAATTACACAAAATCATTATAAATTGTAGCCTATGTGTTATTCTGATATATAACCTATATTACTGTAAAGTTTCATCCAAATCCGTTCTTGGCGTAGTTTTTGCGTGAAAGAGAGACTTTCATACGAACTTTTGTATTTATAATATTAGTAGGATATTAAAACTCGTTCTCAACCAAAAAGTACAAGAATGACACGATGCCTCTACACTCAATACTGATTTAATTTTCTATGATAATAAGTTCTAAAATTGTATTGAGTGAAGAGGAATCGTGTCATTATTGTACTTTTTGGTTTGGAACTGAGTGGTATTATCCTAATAATATTATAAATGCGAAAGTTTGTATGTACGTTTGTCTCTCTTTCACGCATAAACTACGCAAAGAACGGATTTGGATGAAACTTTACAGTAATATAGTAATAATTACTGGCCCCAACAACAGTAAACGAAAGTAACTTCTGTCCGTTCCGTTTGTTAATCAGTGCCAATGTATGTTTCACGGCTGTGGTGATCCGTCTGTGATGAAATTTGAAACCCAACTTTGAAACCGAAAAAACGGACAAAAATACTTTTCGTGGCCGAAAAACTTCGAAATATTCGGAGTTATTTTAGTTCGTGGCCTGTATCTCCTAATCGGTGCGTTTTAGGGAAAAAACATAAAATTACAATTTTTAAAGAAGATGAAATTTGCTACGATTTGAGCCCAAAAGCAGCTTGGTACATCTAACAGATCCTGTGTTAAGTTCCAACCATATAATAATTAACCGGAATCTCAGCCTTATCTATATAATACAAATTAATCGTCATTTCGTTGCTAACCGCAAAACTTGAGAACGGCTCGCTTAATTCGGCTATTTTTTTTCTTCATATTTTGTCAAGTCGCAAAGAAGGTTCATATGGAGAGATTCCTCTTCACTCAATACAATTTTAGAATTTATTATCATAGAAAATTAAATCAAGCCACGGGAAAGGTAATGCTGTGTACTCTTCTTCAAACTTCCCATGTATTTATTTATTTTTCTCAGACAATGATAATGATAATGATTACATTTGGATTCTCTTTAATATATATATATATATATATATATATAGTTATATATATATATATATATATATATATATATATATATATATATATATATATAGTTATATATATATATATATATATATATATATATAGTTAAAATTAAAACCCCCCGCACCCTCATCTCTGTCCTTTTACGTACTAAAATTCCTGAGGTATAAAGAGAGGAAAAAACTCATTAATGTCGTCCAACAAGTTTTTATTACTGCCATTAACTATTAATGTGAACTTTATGCGTTGAAGTAGTGCCTCTCATGAGAACATGCATTTGTTAGTGGTTTTATTTATTCCCACAGTTGCGAAATGAGGTCGAGTTTCAATTTTGGGGGTAGGGTTTCACAGAAGGGGAGCTTGTGTAGAGCAATATTCTATACAAGGAAGTTAAAGGATTTTAGTAAAATCTGTGTTCAAACCAACCATCAGAAATTATCAGTGATTAAAATCTTATATAACAAGTATTAAGGTAACTATATACTAAGTTAAATATTTATGATTTATTAATAATTTATCATTAATAAAGGGAAATTGAATTTGACTATTATTCTTATAGTTTATTTTGAGCCCTATATTTTCTCCTGCTGCTATCAGTTGTTTTGCCATGGTTAGGATTTCTTCTTTGGATTTAAAACTATTGAACTAAAGTTTATAAAAATAAATGTATAAAGCGCAGGCCGCTAGGTGTCGCCAGTCTCGACCATGTGGTGACGCGATTTTTTTCCTTCTAATATATATGTATGTATGTATATGTTAATCAAAATTCATATAAATTAAAGATAAATAAAATGTAGTCCTAAAGAGAATCCGCTACGTGAGAAGAAACAAGAAGACTTACAGCTTTGAAGGGAATGAAGCCACCAGATTCGAGAACTGCCTAGATGACCCTTGGGAAATAAGTCCGCTGCCTCCTCCTGGTGACTGCTGCCCATAATCCGACCCCAGTTCTAACGAGCCCAAGCTACGACTCTCCTCATCTTTCGGTTTAGTTCTTTATCACTTCATCTTCTTTCGTTTTTTACTTTCTGCTTTTCCTTAATTACCTTATTTTATTACAGTTGCTGCATATACTTAATTAATATGTAAATATTGGGAAGCGGAGTGGCTGAGTGGTAGAGCATTGAGTTGCCATGCCGAAAATACTGGTTGAAATCCCGTTGCTGGCAAGACTTTTATTTAGTTTGTAAGCCGTCGGATATGGACCGTATGGGATCTAGGACCCTCCTGGGGCTCACCCAGCCTCTATAAAGTGAGTGCCTAACATAAGGGGGGTCTGGTGATTGAGTGTGATCTAGAACAGGTCCTTGAAGAAGTCTCTACCATGTACTAGACCTGTTCACGGGTTCTAGTGGTACAAGTTTTTTTTTTTATATGTTCCTGCAAATGAACTATTGCTTTTGTTCAATGGCTTTTTTATAGTTCACTTATTACCTGGTTTTAATCCAGCTATCTTTTTTGAACCTTTGATTAAATGCAGTACTACAATATTGCAATACAATTAAATTTTTTATCTTCCTTTAAAATTGGTGTTAGCAGTTTTCCGCCCACTTTAAACATGTGTTCTTCGTGATATCATCCGAATCAGAGATATGACATTTACGATTACAAGTACTAGAGTAGTAGTTTTATAATAAAATGTATTACGACATATTCTATTTCTATAATAGGATATTCGTGAATACAATGTTATTGGTGAAATTTTGTCACTGAGTCGCCGCCGTCATGATAGAAAGGATCTAGATAGAAATGAATGTTGATGCACCATCTGTGCCACCTAGAATCATTGAAGCCCCTCTGCTATCACCGTATTCCAGAGATGATAACAGTGATCATCTGAAGACGATTGCCCGGTAGAAGATCAGTTTAACCAACCACTGTAAGTTACCTTTCCTTGAATTAAGAAGTGCCCTTTGCGGTTAGAATTTTACTTAAAGACTATTTGGCATCGCAATCGGATATAAAGAGTCTACTGTCCCTCGCCGAGGGGCCTCGTTGCCCCAATGTTGAGATTTCGCCATTAAGAAACTTCATTTCTCGTAGAAGCTTTGTATTGTTACGGTCAGAGAGGGAAGAAGGACCGGCTGGGAGGATAAGACAAACAATGGGATTAAGCGGAAGGGATTATAGAATGGCGTAGAGCCTTCTGGGTCGGTCTAGTTGGCCCTCGTCCTTCCTAGAATTGTCCCACCCCGACCTACCTTGCCTACACAAAAAGGCGAGCTGTTCGGCCGGCCCAGTCAGTAATAAGACCTGGTCAGTAATAAGCAGTCAGTAATAAGCCAGTAGTAATAAGCAGTCGTTAACTAGTGATAGTGCGTGTGAGTCACAGTGAGTTAGTATCAGTCTGTAATAAGTGCTTAGTGAGCAACAGTGACAATTAGTGGCCGTGTTATAAGTGTAATAAACTGTGGGTCAGTTTGTCATATTTGGAGAGTCTTACGGTCGGTGGACTTAAGTTAGCGAACTGTAAGTGTTAATTTGTTATTGTAAACTATAGTGTAATATTATTGTATTTGTACAAATTTATATATAAATAGTTTAGTTATTTAGTATTAGAAATATCTTATTTTTTTTGTATATTATCTTAGAAATTAGATAACATTTAGTAGAATATTGTTATTGTAAATTGATATTAGTTTAATAATTTAACTGTTTTAAATAATCTCATTGTATTCTTTCTAATTTGTTAATAAATATTAGATTCTTGAATTAAGTAATAGTTTAGTCCATTTTACACCAAGTAGCCCGTAACAGTATTGAACAGTTCTTTCTAACATTATTTCAAACAAAAGTTGTTATACTCATTGTTGACTTTTTTGTTCTTGTTGTTGGTAGAATTGTTGAGTTAATTTTTTTTAAATGATTTTCTTAGAATATCAATGTATAGATTTGTAGTTGTGTTTAAATGTAATAAAGGCCATATGTTTCAGTATCTTGCTTAATTAGTCAATTCCTTAAATATATTCTATTAATCTGTTTATTATTTGCTTTTATTCAGTATAATTCACGATCCAACAAACATTATAATATACAAAGAAGGTTAAGTTATGAAAATTAAATAAAACATATAGTAAAGCTTTATTGACAGGATATGTTTATGACAAAAGCCTCTCCCTTAGGAGGTAAAATGGAGTTCAGCTCCAAAATATAATTTTACAGAATAGAAGCAGAATAGTAGCGGTATAAAATAAAATAAAACTTTTTCCTTTTTATAGATTGTTTACAATTCTGGACCAACAGTCTCGGTCCCTGGCCACTTAGGTCCAATTGGTTCTCACTCTTCGGGTAATTCCATCCCTCCACATCGTGTACTGCTTTCCTCTGCTTCTCGTTTGGCCGATCGGAGTCCACTCGGTGCTTCTTTTCGACCACCTCTCGTCCTTAACTCCATTCCAACCTCCTTGCTGAGACTTTTATGAACAAGATGTAACCCAGGCTCTATTGCTATATTATGAAGTCCCGGTGCGGTAGAGACTATTGGAGGAACGCCTGACCATCCCCAGAGGAAGCATCCTCTGGGAGGTGGATGGGAAATTGATTGGGCATTTCCTTGAAGGGGTCCTCTCAGTTTCTCCTAGCGGGCCGGGAGGTAATTACTTCTGGGGAGTACAGCCTCCTCACCTTTCCTCCTTGGGAAATATTATTAATATTCGGGAGACCAGCGTTGCCATGCCCGTTGTCCTTTGTACAGATGGGGATACAAAGGAAGGGGAATAAATGTATAGAATTATTACTAAGTGACAAGCAATGGTAATAAAAACGTAATAAGGAAAGTAGTAAAAAATAAAGCGTAAGTTAATAAAAATTAAAATTAAAATCACGAATGTTATATTTATCTGAGGTTCTCCCCCATTTTTCAACACTCTAATACCTTGATGCTTATGTATTTCAACTTTCAGTTTTTACTATGTATAATTTTAATTGTCTGTATTCTGCATATTTAGCCCTGAAGAAGACCTGCAATGTGGGTCGAAACGTTGGCTCTTGATTAAACAATTCTCCCTACTCAAGAGACATTTTTTTGATCTCACACGGATCATTTTCTTCCTCATATATGCACACACACACGTGTGTATATATATAAGGTCAACTAATATTTTTCAACATTTATCCATTTATGTAATTATATAAAAAATGACTAAAAGTATGCTAATAAAGAAAATTTCTCAGTCCTGGAAGAACTGAATAATTGAAACTAAAATTATAATTATAATTAAAACGACCCTTACAAGTACATTTTCGAAAGTTAAATTCTTGGATGAACCATCGGAACCCTTCAAAATAAAAACGGGGTTGCGACAGGGGGGTGGGCTTACACCGTTGCTGTTCAATTGTGCACTTGAGAAAGTAGTCAGAGAACGGAACACAATTATAAAGAGTGGTATAAGATTGGGTTCCAAAAAGAAGAACATTAAAATAAATTGCATTGCGTTTGCAGATGATGTGGCACTGTTTGCTGAAACAATGGAAGAAGCACAGAAGCAAATCCTTGAACTAAAGAAACAAGCAGCTAAAGGTCTTCACACATCCTTTGAAAAAACTAAAATTATGAAAAACATCAAACACCCACATTAATACATAAAAGTCCAAGAACAAAAGATTGAAATAGTAAAAGAATTCAAATATCTCGGAGAATGGATTAGTTGGAAGGCTGGGGAATGTAGAGTAATGGATTCAGAAAAAATAAACTTGAACTGGCCTAACAAAAGATACATACAACAAAAAATCTCTTTCCTGGTGATCCAAAATTACACACTACTAGACAAAGATTAAGCCAGAAGCACTATATGCACCAGAAACAATAAACATGAACTTCAAAGGTCAAATGGAGAAACTTGAGCTAAAAGAAAGGAAAATCATAGAACCAAAATTTCAAGATAATAAGATAGTATACATCAAGAATGAAACTTTGTACAAGAAAATGGAAAAACTTTCAGAAACTATGCGAAAAAGGAGAATAAATTTGTTTTGATCATATTCTCAGAATGAACCCTAACAGATTAACCAAACAAATATTTGACTTTTTCCGTAAACGCAAAACAAAACCCAACTGGTTTAAAGAAACCGAGAAAGACCTAGCAGAATTAAATATTTCAGAAAATTCACTAATTAATCGAACAGCTAAATTAATTACTAAAGATGAAAACATAAGGTTCGAAGACAAATCTACACAAAAATCCAAACTCATCATTTCGGACGAAGAGAGGAAAAGAAGATCAGAAAGAATGAAGAAAGACTGGGTACTAAGAAAATAACAACACACAAAGAAATGATGGATCCAACGTACCCCAAAGAGGGTGAAACGAAAAAAAAATGTCCACGCATTTTCCCCTAAAATACTTGAATCTGTGCTCACAAGAGCGAAGCTGTATTAAAGTTGGATCGTAATGTTCGTTTTTTATGTTTGTCGTTGCCGGAAAGTTGGTGATGGATACAGAACGTGTGGAGCGGCCTCATGAATACGTACTAAGGGCGTGTGCAGTATTTTCCGCTACATAAATCTCTCCAACTTTTAGCGATGATTTTTCACTCCCTTAAATTTTAAAGAATTTATTTCCTGTCTAATGTCGCGTTACCAATCTGATTTATTTTTTTACTACTACCACTGTCCTAACGGCGGACCAATCCACATTTCATATTATGCAACACTTCATTTAATTGTACTCCTCGTTGCTGTAAATTGTGTAACTGTAATTTACAGGTATTCTGTAGTTCAGACTGTTTTTTGTTTTTTTTAATTATTTCCGCTGACTGTCGCTTCGAGTTGAGTCACAACAAATTTTAATTCGTTTCTCTTTTTATATTTTAAAAAAATACAATTTGTCACGAGCTTATGGATGAAAAAGAGAAAAAGCGCTACAACAAGCATCTATACATATAAAATGATTTGTCCTGAATGACTAACTGAGGGATCAACACACATCCTAAACCGCTGATTGTGGAGACCTGAAACTGAGGGTGTGTTCTTTGTATGACGTTGGCATCCGATAAGAAAGGATTTTCAGAAATTCTACCCCTAAGGGGGTGAAAAAGGGGGGCAAAGTTTGTATGCTTGCTCACGTGTTTCTTATTCGCAAAATCTACATATTTTCGCTGAACAAAACAAATCAAGTAACATAGTTCACTTCTCGGTCTATAGGGTTTTCGGTGAAAACAGACCAGCGAGCAGCATAGTCTACTTAGGTGTCACCCTTGACCGGCACCTTAAACTAGCCTACCACTGTAGGAAGAAACTCAGATCGGTTAGGACCAAGTCTTACAGACTTAACCACCTACTTACATCTCCTAACTTATCCCTCCGCCTCAAGTTGACCATCTACAAGAGCATCCTAAGACCGGCACTCCTTTACGGAGCACCACTATTAGGTAACATCACGCCGGTAACAGCGAAAAAGCTCCAACAGTTTCAGAATGGCGTACTGCAACGCATAGTGAGACACACAACATTAAACAAAACAAAAACGGACCTCCTACACACTACTCTCGACATACCGACAGTTACAGACTTCATTAAACGTAGACACATTAAATTTTTCGACAGCCTGAAACACTGTACTAACCCTCTTTTTCGTACAATCAGCCCAGCAGGACGGACACAAACGTGGCAAGATCACGTTCAAAGTCTCAGTCTGAACTCAGAAATTAATAAAATAGAAAAGTAATCCTTGATAAGTTGATACCATCAGAAACATCATCGAGTGTTAATATTACAGAAATGACTGATGATACTGAATTGTAATATTTTATTTGGATTATAATGGTCTTTTATGTATATTTTTAAATGAAAATAATATTATTTTTATCACATAAATAAAAAAAAAATGTCTATATTCCCTTCCATTAAATCCTTCTATTACACTTAAATAATTAATTCTTTCCCACTAACATACAACTTATATTTTTCACATCTACCAGGCGTCCCGCGACGGCTTATTTTGTTTTTCAAAATGTTAATTATGTAAGTACCGATGCTCGTGGTTTACGCCCAAGCAAGTATTACCTACTAAATGTCTTAATGAAACTATATGAAATAGAACCATAAATTTATCAACACTTTTCTTAACAAAAAGGTCATGTACATAAGTTACCTATATAAAATTAAAATAAATAAGTCCTCTACTACCTTTTTTTTATCATATATTTATCAATATCCTTAGGTTATCAATATCTGTAATAATGTTAAATCTATATTAAAATTTAATAAATATTTAAATATTCATTTAATATTTAAAACAGAATATTAAAAACAATTATGCACTTATTAAATGAAATCTAATTTCTATAATCGTATAATGTTATTTAAATTTTAACTTTTAAAATTTAACATGTTTGGCTCAATATCCAATTTAAAAACTAGATCTATTTAAGGAATTTAAATAGGGAAACTTCGTATATGTAAAATTATTTAAAAACTAATTATAAAATGATAATCTTATATATATAGTTAAAGTATAGGAAAACTTATAAAATTATAATGTTATACATACACTGCCGGTCAAAAGTTTGAGAACAATTCAATTTGTTAGGATAATTAAGAATTAAATCAAACAAAATAGACCAAAACAAAATGAAACTTTATGGAAACACAATAAAAAAATATAAGTACAATGCATTTATACTTTCTTCTCGTCGAAAAATCCTCCCTTGCTTTTCAAAACAGCTTTGACCACTCGAGGCATTCTTTCTACAGACACAACAAACACATTTTTCATTCTTATTTAATTTTAACACGTTTGTAGTCTCAGTGATAATTAGATTAAATCGACTTATTTTCTTTTTATTCACCATAGTCACAAACACCTAATTAGCAAATTTGTTTTATAAATACAAATAATAAGATAGCTATTTTTTGTAAATATGCATTGATAATTTGGTAAAATTGAGGTTTTGCATGATTAAAGTAGATTAATTGATTGAAAAAGGGAACGGTCAACAGAGACATCAAATAAATGTTAATACATTTGTGGAAAAATTCCAACTAAAAACCTTAAGTCTCTAAACTAAAACAGGAAATTAAAAATACCTGTCATAAGACAGGTATTAAAAAGACAGCTATTTTTAATTTCCTGTTTTAGTTTAGAGACTTAAGGCTTTTAGTTGGAATTTTTCCACAAATGTATTAGCATTTATTTGATGTCTCTATTGACCGTTCCCTTTTTCAATATATTTTGTGGAATAACCATAAGTCCACTGGTATTTTATAAATTCTCTTTTTTTCTTGGACATTTACTTTCATTTTTTCATAATGTTTTTTGTCTTCTGTTCTTGTGTTGTTTGTTACTATTATTTATTTTATTTTCCAGTTGGGTTTTTTGGGGTTTGGTGAATGTATATTGATGTTTCAAATCTGGTGTATTTATCAGCTGTTTTTTTTTCTAATCTTAGCCAGTTGGGGATCTAGTAACCTTCCCTATGATTCAGTGGTTGCATTTGAGCCTTGGAGGTGGTGGGATGTGTGTTATTTGGGTGCATTATTCATCTTTTGGTTTGCTTTTATTCTCTTTCTGCCCTGAGGATGCCTGAATAGGAGAAATATTGGACAGGTATTTTTAATTTCCTGTTTTAGTTTAGAGACTTAGGTTTTTAGTTGGAATTTTTCCACTAATGTATTAGATTAATTGATGTAAACGACAGAGGTGGTCTCAAACTTTTGACCGGCATTGTACTTAAAGTATAGGAAAACAATGTGTTTGCTCGTTGTTTTGTAATTTCAGGATAAAAATAGTCTATGCAGGTTTATATTCAGGGGTAGATTTGATAAAAAAAAAGTCATTAATTGTTTAAAATCACTAAATATATAATTTTAAAACATTGTTGTTTCGAATCAATCTGGTTTACTCTATTTGTGATTTTATCGGAATAAAAATATAACTCAAAGTGCAAAGTTATGAAAGTTATCTCCACGGCGTATGCTACTCGATAATACTTGTATTTTGTATTAGTTTTTAATTATAATTTAATTTAAAAAACGAAAGGAATATGACAATAAAGTAAGGTATTGATAAATGTTTCTAACCTGGAGCGTATAATAAAAAATTGGGTACAATTACTTCAAATCGAATTTCCTCACAGCTGCAAGACTCCCGATCAAATTATGCGACCGCTTCGACGTGCCCGGGTGGATGTTGACTTCTCTTTTAACATCAGTCACTCTGTGTACTTCTTCTAGTGCAGATCGGTTAGTCTAGACCTGTGAAATTTATTATAGATTTTAGAATTTTTATTTATATTTATATCTATGTCTATATGTGATAGTGTTTATTTGTCCTAATAAGATATATTGACTTATTTCATCTATAAATGAATAATTATTTCCTCAATTTAGTGTTTAGATTTCCATCATCAGAACTGAAAATTTAAGGCATTGTAATAATAAAACGGAGTGTGATTGTTAAAAATGTATACAATGTGATAGACATTTTAAATTTTAGTTGATAAGTTGAAATATTACAACTCCTTGGTGGCACCTCTTTAGTGTGGTAATTAAACGAAGGTGTTATAAGCACTTTTCTCACGTATTAAATATTACTTTTTTTCTGCAACCTTTTAAAAATTAAGAAATTAAAGGTGAAACTTTAGATTTGTTAAAACTACACTAGCGCTATATCTTACAATTTTCTATTACTAACCATGCAAATTATAACTCTAGGACGGTTCACTCATTGAAACATTTATTTATTATTATTTATAAAATAATATTCTGATAACACATACAAAAATAAAATAAACTTATATTATTATATCTTGATTTATATTTATATTTTATTTCTCTTCGTATCTGACTTTAGATGTTTTTGGTAAAATTTGATTTATTGCCTGTTCAGCCTGTTCTTTTATGAATGGAAGAGTAAATTCTATGAATTCATCACTATCTATTTCTATTTTTTATTTTGTTTGTGTTCTGATCACTGTTTTAATGCTAGAGCTCCGAATTCCTGCTATGTGAAGGTTCTAATACATTTAAGGTTATATTAAATATTTCTATAAAATCGCTTCAAAATAAATTAAATCTATCTTGAATTAAATATAAAATAGTTCTAGAATTATTGACTTTAACATTTTAGGAATATAAAATGAATAATATTATAATACCGCCATTTAACATTTAAAATAACAGAGTGCTGATTGTCTTCGATCTTGGTGGCTGTTGCTTTCCACACCAGTTTTAGTTGAGTAATGGATAGCTTTACTCAATGGTTGCAGGAAAAATAATTTTTATAGCTATAAAAGGCCCAAAACGTTATAGTAATAATATCAATATTTAATTCCCATAGTTATCGACTTCTTGCAGAATATTAAAATTTATATGTTTTCTTCACTTATAGGAATTTATTATTTAAAGTAATGGCTTTCACGTTTAAATAGTTTAATTTGTTATTATCTCTAGGTTTATGTTTTTATTCTTTGAATAATTAATAATTTATAAGGCACTGCTTAGTACCAGGTAGTCATTTTCGCTCCTTAAAATGCGTTCTAACAAAAAATATTTTTCAGTATCTTTTAAATTTTAAATATGGATAAGTAATGTGTAATTAAATCATTATTATAAATCTATACATTTCAGATAATGATATACTTCGAGCTCTTAGTGACAATTAATATTTTAAAACATCGGTTTTTATTATTTTCAGAAAGTATAATTTATTTTGCCGAGGCATTCATGTAGATTAGGTCTGAAATAATCATTAAATTGTGAATTTAAAAATCAATCAAGAGCTACAATTTCTTAGTTTTTAATTTTACAATTCTAACGAATAAAACTATGATAAAATACAAATGCGTTTACTATAAGGGCTTTTAATAATAATTTGAAATATGATTATTAATATTTATTGGGAAAAAATTATTTAAAAATTAAAGATACAATTAAATGACTATTTACCGGATACCTTGGTTTTTAAAACAGGTATAAACAATTTATTACTATTTAAGAAATTATTTTAACCTCTACAAGGGCTATTCTATCTTTCCTATAATTTTTGAGTCAAGCAATAATTATTCAAGATTAAATATTTATTGTTAATACTTTAGTTGTTCTGTATAGAAATAATGATCATCCGATATATAATTATTATAATATAAATGCATAATTTATTAAAAGTATTTCTTAAAATAATAAATGTATTTGGTTACAACAGTAACAGCTCTTAATGATGAAATAATACTAATATATTCACCTTTTATATATTGCATTTAGTTTAAAAGCTATTTTGTAATGTTAAAATTAAAAATCTACCTCTGCTTTTATTAAATATTCAATTATTATTTTATATTTGTATTTATTTAGAAATAACATTAATTTATATATAATTTTTAAATACCTGAGAGTGGGACACAACTGATGTTATCTGAACAGGAGCAGACTGAATACTAGCCATTTTCCAGAAATAGTGTTAAGGTCTCAGTTTAGGCGGTAACTACGGACCAATCAGAAGCGAGCAGTCTCTACGATCAAGTCAGCATGGATCTTTCGCGCCTTCACCATACAGATTTATACCTCAGTTGCAGATCCGGTGTGGATCGGTTCTGTGTCAGTGTCACAGTGTTTTATTTTAGTGAAAAGTGTTGTTAATGAGTTAAAGTTTAATTATCAAGGTTAGTTTTGTGTTCATTTACTATTTTATTGTCTCCTGAATCTGCCTGTTTTAAAGAACACAAGACGGATAGTAAATTCTACCAAGAAGATCGGCCATCTTAGATCTTTCTACTCTCAGTGAAAAAATTGTAAATGTAACCATTTAATTTTTTTTTTCTTTTAGAACATACTTTGGTACACCATTATCTTAAATAACGAATTAATCTAAAAAAAAAATTATATATTTTCTTTTTAATTCAGTAATTCTTTGCTTAACAAATTACTCTCATTAAACTTTGATAAAATTTTAAATAATATTCATTTTATTAACAATTAATGCAATAGACTATGCTTGCTATTTGCTTGAAAATTTACTATGACTATTGAGTATTGTGCTAATAATGAAATTTTTTATTGAAATCCATTTTTGGAAATTTTACTCTAATTATTGAAATTTCATTTGAATAATGAGAAGATGACATTATATATATATATATATATATATATATATATATATATATATATATATATATATATATATATATATATATATATTTTTTCTACTCCAACTTTAGTTATTTACCATTAAGATTCATTCTGAAAAAATGAATCTCTTCTACAATTCACTTTATTGAATTTTTTAGTTGTATTAGAAAAACTTACTTAAAACGCCTGACTATAGAGAAAGGCAGAAATTAATATGGCCGGCAGCTAAGTTAAGTTTCTGCCAAATGCATAACGGAAATTTCCATCGAATCCTTTTAATTTTAATATTTTGTTTTCATCCCTTTTTAATTTAAATTAAAATTCTTTTTTAACTATGTTTTTTTTATTAAAACTCAGGTAACTTTCAATAAACTGATATATATTTATATGTGAGACGTGGAGATGCAAAAAGGGATAAATCCATATTTTATCATTTTTTAAATGTTTTTTTTTTTTCAGAAATTCAGCGTTCTCTGGGGGGGTACATGGTTCACCATCAAAACATTTCAAAGCCAATCTAATTATTCTAAAAATAATTATCTCAAATAAATAATCATTTTATAATAATCTAAATTATACATATGTTTGTGTTTCCTGAAAAAATTTCAAATTTGGATTTATCCCCTTTCGCATCTCAACGCCTCATATATTAGTAACTTTTTATTATGACCTTTAGGTGAGCAAACTTATTAGGATTCTGTGAGCGGTAATATTTTTTAAAGAAATGAGATCCGTTTTTGATTATTTTAATATATCTAAATTGTTATTATTATTATTTATTTAAATTTAATCTCTATTTTCGTTTTTTTTTTAAACTATATCAGATATTGATCTTATATTTCAACTCTAGACATAGATTTTTAATAAGATTGAATTCTTAAAAATCTTCAGAAATTATTAAGTAATTCACCCTCATAAATTTTCTCAATTAGCTATACTAGAAGAAATGTATAACTGTTTTAAAATATTATAAAAAGAAATTAACAAAATAGATTTAATAATGAAAGGTTTTAGAGATATGTGCAAAGCCATGTCCACACTAATGAGATTTTAGATGAGAGATATGTCGTAAGCGATATTCGATATATCAATACCTTTCAGTACCAAGAAATCGTGAGGGAGTATATAATAAAACGCAACATATCGCAAGTGAAATTGTTTGATATATATATATATATATATATATATATATATATATATATATATATATATATATATATATATATATATATATATATATATATATCATCTATATATCGAAATGTTTAAGACTTTTATTTCTTTATGAAACGATTACCTATATTTTCTCATTACCAATAATTACATTCTCTTTTCAATACTACACCTCACGATAACTTGTATTTTTTTAAATTTAAAAAATGAAATTAATGAACAGTTAAAACTTGTAACTCGACTGGAAGTGACAACCTATGGAATAGAAACCGTACAATGAAGTGTAAGCAGGAAAAAATAAAATAAATCTTAATTATAATTTTAGTTTAAAATATCGACTTCATTTAATTTTTTAACTTTGTATAATGTAGTAAAAATCATTACACATGATCTAGTGTGTAATAAAATTTTGAGTATTTAAGATATGATTTATTGCCTTATTTCTTCTTTTAAGATGAAACTGTTTTAATTTGTTCGATAATTTAATGCTATAATTTAATTTTAGAATGAATGAACTCAATAAATATTGATCAATTAAAAAATCACTTCCCTATACATCGATTCATAGTTCGTTCTGCACTGAGTGTTACGTACTACGTTCGAACCTGCACGGACCTGTAGGTAGCATCCATTGTTCAAAATAAAGATAATAAAATTTCCTTTTGGAGTTTATTCTAATTTATTTAAAAACTATGGATAATTTAATTTTGTAATATGTAGTAATAAAAACCTTAAAAATAACTTCATGGAATAGTGAATTAATCTGATAGGAATTAATTACATTAGAAGTAAATTATTACCCACTTTTTCTTGTAATATGAAAACTGCTGTGGTTTTTTTTTTAGCTAATAATAATAATTGTAACATAGAGTGAAGTAATACCATACCTAACTAATAAATGTAAAACTTAGTTCGGTATGAATCGGTTCACAGCTCGGCCAACACTGAGACTCAAGTACTGCGATCGAACCTGCACGGACTTGTAAGGTCCAATGTCAAAGGAAATAAATTTTCTTTGTAATATTATAATTTACATACTATGCTTTATTTAATTAATTTATTTCATAATAAGTAATATTAAAAACGTTAAGAACTATTATAAATTATTATTTATTAATACTTTGTATCGCAAAGACCATAACATAAATATATTTTTTAATATTTTTATTTTAATGAGAAAAGATTTGTCCTTGCTGGGATTCGAAAGCAGTTCGTCCACATCTCTAGTGCATTGCTCTAACCACTGAGCTACCAGGGTTCGTACCCAAGCCAGACAAATCCATTCTCTTCACCGATCCTATATCCCCGTGTTATCGCAATTTTTGCGATGTATATACAGGGAAGAATGTTCATTGAACATTACTTTAATTAGGATCTTCTTGGCATACGTCAATTTTATATTTATAAATTATTTTTATTTATTGTTCTTTTGATGGCGATTATTTTTCAAAATTTTTATTTTGAAGAGAAAAGATTTGTCTGGCTTGGGCACGACCCCTGGTAGCTCAGTAAAAGAGCACTATAGTTGCAGACGACACGGGTTCGAATCCCTGCCAGGGCTAATCTTTTCTCTTCAAAATAAAAATATTGAAAAATAATCACCATCAAAATAACAATAAATAAAAATAAATTATAAATATATTTTTTATTCAAAAATGAAATTGCTGCGATTTCTTCAGTTGTTAAGAGTGGAGCTATTATATTTACAGAAAAACAGACGGGGGTTTAATACAAATTTAACACAAAGCAGTTAAAAAAAAAAAATCTGGGATTAAGATGCAAGGGGCCTCCGTTACGGTCCGTCCTTCTTTACAAAAGTAAAAAAAAATACTAACAACTTTTTTTTAGTATTGAATAATTACAACCTTCCATTTTCTCATCCTTTTTTTTTTTTAAATTTATTTATTATTACAGCTGCATACAAAATACATCAAGTAAATAAAATGAGTGAATACATTGACATGAAAAGACAAGTTGAGAAACTACACAGTGGTAGTACTCAAATAAAAAGTTCAGCTTAGAAGGTCACGAGGCCATCTTCTTTTCAGACGCCTCGGAGGATTATCAGGAATTGAAGAGGTTGCGAGGTTTGAAACTAGTGGGTTTGAGTGGAAATGAAGTTTGTCATGAAAAGATTGATATAGGATTCGGGCCAAATCAGCAATAAACGGGACGTTAAGGTCATTATGGATGACTTTGTTCGTAACAAAGTAAGGAGCATTAAGGATTTTGGATTGTAAGGATTGAATACGAGAGGAATTCGATGGCTTAGTGGAGCCCCAAAGCTCTAT
Organism: Troilus luridus; assembly: GCA_964056705.1. Taxonomy (NCBI): domain Eukaryota; kingdom Metazoa; phylum Arthropoda; class Insecta; order Hemiptera; family Pentatomidae; genus Troilus; species Troilus luridus. The sequence continues at coordinate 4,725,270 of OZ057413.1, forward strand.
TCCGTCCAGATGGGTCTAATGATTGTCATGTATATGAGTCTCTTGTAGTTAATTGGTAGCTTAGAGCGTTTGTATAGTAAATGTTGAAGTAGCCTGAAACGGCGAGATTTTCTCATCCTCCTCTTAAAATGTACGTCGTTCAGTACAAGAGATACTCTCCATCCTATCCTAATCCTACTTTTTTTTATACAATAGAAAGATAAATAAGATGTGATTTCCTTAAGTGCTTTTACGTTGCTGGATAATTCAATTTTCCACGATAAACGTAAAAAGAAAAATGTTTCCCGAAGAATAATCAAAGAAAATAGAGGTTGGTCACGATATCGGATCATTTCACAGGACAATACAAAAATTAATCATGTGCTCCATAACAAAGGTATCCATTTTGCAGAAAATATCTTAACAGACTCCTTTTTTTTTTATTCAAAACATTAATTAAAAGCTAATGGCCCTTTATGAAAACAAGAATAGTCAAATATCTCAAGTATTAACTTATCTATATCTATAATAATTGAATCCAATCATAAAATAATTGAAAATGTACAAATGTATAGTCTTCAATGATAATAGTTGTCTTTTTATATATATGTGAAAGCAAATGGTATGTGTGGAGGGTCAATAAATTTCTCTTAAATAAGGAGAAATGTTTATTAAGGAGCCAACGTTTCGACCCGCATAGCAGGTCTTCTCCAGGGCTAAATTTGCAAAATGCAGGCAATTGAAAATTAATAGATTATTATGAATTAGTTCATAATGGTAACTTTCTTAAATAAATCGAAGAGTCAACAGAAGTAAAGATTCTTCTGTATTTCCGTTGACTCTTCGATATCCTCGTTCTTACCTCAATACAGGGGTGTACCACAAGGCATTGTTTTAAGTGTTTTAATTCTCTATTCCAATTACACCTCTGATATTCAAGAGCACCCATGCATTACCTTCCCTGACGATACAGCAATTATTTCTTCTCACGGTGACCCAAACCTAGCATCATTTATTAAACGGCGATTTCGATCCATGTAAGCTTCTCCAACCCAAAGCTTCGTGTCCAGCAGTCAAAACTGACACCTACGAAGTACCTTCCAAAAGCTATGTACGTTATTTTGGACTATACTTGGACAAAAGACTTACATGGAGCGTACATAGAAAATTAAACAGACAAGACGCTACAAAAAGCTATCACATCTTCTGGACTACATATCTTCACTTGACTTACGAACCAAACGACTTATCTATAACAGTATACTAAAACCTATTTGGACATACGGAGCATAACTTTTGGGTTCAGCAAAACATGTAAACATACATAAAATTAAGAAAAGAATATTCCACTAAAGCTTATACATAACTATATGTTTAATAGATTGTCAGCTTGACAAATGAGAGACAAAATAATGTGTTCTTGTACTGAAATTGGTTGCATTTATTATTCAAATTGAAGTCGTATAATCTTTTTTTTTTGTATATAACGAATATCAAAGAAAAATTATAACACTTAAAGAAATGATACGCATTTGATTGAGTCAATGTCATCATCTAATAAAAAATAAATGTGGCCTTTGTTGACAAGGGACTATTGGTTCATTGCAACATTTATGCCCGTGCAAGAATTGATTTTTTTTCTTCTGCATAATATAGCATCTGTTCATGGCCGGCGAGAGAGACAAAACAAAATCTACATGTCATTAAATCGTACTTAAAAAAATACTATAATATAATTTGATTATATAAATATTTTATATGATTTCTTTTAAGTTTACATTTTTTCTCATCCCCAATCTATTCTTTCTACTTATTTTTTTGGAAGAGAAAAGATTTGCCCTGGCCGGGATTCGTACCCGGTTCGTCTGCTTCTCCGTAGCAGTGCTCTAAGCCACTGAGCTACCAGGGGTCGCATCCAAGTCAGACAAATCCGTTCTCTTCATCGATCCTATATAGAACGGATGTGTCTGATTTGGTTAAGACCCCTGGTAGCTCAGTGGTTTAGAGCACCGCTACGGGGAAACAGACGACTCGGGTTCGAATCCCGGCCAGGGAAAATATTTTCTTTTCAAAACAAAAATATTTAAAAATAATTACCATACAAATAAAAATAAATTATAAATATTATATTGGCGTATGTCAACTAGATCCTAATTAAAGTAATGTTCAATGAACATTCTTTCCTTTGTATACATCGCAAAAATTGCGAGAACACGGGGATATAGGATCGGTGAAGAGACCGGATTTGTCTAATTTGGGTACGACCCCTGGTAGCTCAGTGGTTTAGAGCACTGTTACGGAGAAGAAGACGAGCCGGGTTCGAATCCCGGCCAGGACAAATCTTGTTCTTCAAAACAAAAATATTTAAAAATAATTACAGTAAAAATAAATTATTCTTTCTACTGTGTGTTCAATGTTAACAGTCCCGTATGTATCTAAATAGAGGGCTTTTACCACACATCATTCGCAGTTTTCTTTGTTAACAGCTGTGATCTTTAACAATACACACAAATAGGCCGGAAGGGAAGTTGGAAATATACAAGTTTCACAAGGACTGAGGAACGAATTCGGTATATTATTTAGTATGTAAATAAATATCTATTCATTCTAAACCGTAAGTTAAACTAAGTTTTAAATTTAGTTTAGATACTTAAAACTGCTAAAATATAACAACTACGATTTAGTTTGATGTTTTTTAAATTATTGCTTGTTGTAAATGTTTAAAATATTTATAAGTATAATTGAAAATGCTAGAGGTGACCTAGGGTCTTGTTAGCATAATAACCTACTAAGCCCGAAATAGCGGGTTCGTAGCCCGTAAGCCTGTCTTGGGATTTCTTAGGAGTGAAAAATCCTTTGTTATGCCGTCCTTCGGAAGGGGCGTTAAACGGAGGTCCGGATCATGTATAAATTAAATATCTCTATCCTAATTAAACCTGAATAGGAACAATTTAGAGTTCCCACCGTACCATCGTCTGATTATCCATAAAGTGAGGTTAAAAAAACAGACATTAAAAATATTTTAATGTGCAGCTGAGAAAGTTGTTAATGAATGAGAATGAAAAATATTTCAAGAGATACCTAAGCCTAGAAGAAAAATAGTAATCTCGGTAGAGAGGAGTAAGGCAGCATCAGAGGGAATGAAGGAATATTGGAGATGGAGCAAGGGAGCGCTTACACATCCACGTATAAAGAATTCATTTAACGTACTCCAAAGTGAGTGATTCGAAAAAGGAAATATATCTTTTCAAGATGAATCTTTGAAATTTATTTCAACTATTTTGTTGGGATACAACATTTTCGTGGCATCTAAATTATTTAAAATAATGATAAATATCCAGTTTTTGTAATAGTATACATCTTCATCGACACTTTAAATTTATCGAAAATGTTTGTTTCGTTTAACGTCACTTTATGCTGCGATGGCTAATCGGACGGACTTATTTTTTTCCTAAGAGGGCATCATAAATGTCTTTATAATCCATATTTATTGCGATGTCATATCTCCCCTATATAGATATATATAGTATTATATATATAAATAATACTTGCTACATATTTCTGTCTACCTTTAGTATCAGTAACACGGGTCTGCAGAGTGGATGGAATTTTACGTACTATCTTTGGTATGATAAATATACAATTATTCGATATATTACTAATGTACTTCCATTACTATAATTAGAATCTCGAATTTTATTTCAGTGATCAAGTTGCTCCAGGCTTTATAAATTTTCTCTCTCTCTCTCTCTCTTTCTCTCTCTCTCTCTCTCTCTCTCTCTCTCTCTCTCACTCTCTCTCTATCTCTCGTATCTTTCTCTCTATATATATATAGTCTCTAGGCAGGTTAGTCAGTTGCTTAGAATACAATGTATATAATAACTCATTGTGCTATCTAGTTCTTTTAATTCTGCTCTTTGAAAAGCTGTACATCATGTAAACGAATTATTGAATGCTAGCTCATGCATTCAATTTCAAAAGCTCTGGATTTATCTATTCTCTGTAATTGCTTAATATCCTGTCAAGATCTGTTCTATTTATTTACTTACTATTATTTTTGTTTATATATTTCTTTTTAAATTGTTTTCTGTCATGTTTTCACGCTTTATGATTTGTAACATTTAGCCTTCTGGCCAGATAAATATTATGTTTTTTATTCCTGTTCATATCTGTTATTCTAATGGGACTTTATCCCCGAATAAAGTTACTTTTCTATTCTATTCTATATATATAAATATCTATCTCTCTTTCCCTCCCTCTCTCTCTCTCTCTCTCTCTCTCTCTCTCTCTCTCTCTCTCTCTCACTCTCTCTCTCTCTCTCTCTCTACCTATCTATCTATCTATCTATCTCACTCCCTCCCTCTCTCGCTCACTCTCTCACACTCTCACTCTCTCTCTCTCTTTCTCTCTCTTTCTCTCTCTCTCTCTCTCTCTCTGTCTCTCTCTCTCTCTCTTTTCCCCCCTATCTTTCTTTCCCTCCCTTACTATTTCTAGTTAGGAATGTGCTTTGTTGTTACGAATCAAGAGATAATCACTTGCCTGAGCTCGGCTATAAAGAGCCCATGTCTCCTGAGAAGTTGTCCTGGTGGACACATTTTACTTTTCAACATCTCCTTGTGGAAACATAAATGTGAGGGCTAGCCCCTTATTGGGATCCCAGCTCTTTTGAATTGATTTTGTTGATGAAAAAAAGTTTGTAATTGTTCTACAAAAGAACTCCTCACTAAACTGTTATTTTCACATCGCTGATCAATTTCTTCTGGTGTATTGCCCATTTATTCCATTTGCAGGGATTAATAGTCGCCATCTGTCAGCGGCAACAGGGGGCCTGCTTTATGATATATTTGGCCTTGTGTCAGAAAACTAAACAGAAAAGTTTTATTTTTACACAAAAACTTATATTATTTTATCATATGATAGGGACTGGACCCTAATAAACTTTTACTAACGACTAACCCGCCTTTGTTTTGCTTTGATTGACGTCAGATATTTGACAGCTGGGAACAGAGTGGTTTGTGTGGGAAAAGAAAATTGTTGTTTTTATTATTTCCCTCGCCATTTTTGCGGTTTTTCTCTCCATAAGAATCTTCTTTGCGCCGTAAAAAATATTTTTAAAAAATTAGCCGAATTGGTCGAACCGTTCTCCAGTTTTGCGGTTAGCAAAGAAATGGCGATTCATTTTTATTACATAGATAGAAGGTATATAAGATTACAGTTGTTCATTATTATGATAGGGACCGAGCTCGGAATCTATTAGGCCTACAGAGCTCCAGTTGGGCTCAAATTGTAGAAAATGTAATCTACTTTAAAAATGGTAACTTACGGTTTTTTCAAAAACGCACCGATTAGGAGATACAGGCAAACAACTGAAATAAAACCGAAAATTTAAAGGTTTTTCGGCCACCAAAGGTTTCATTTGTCATTTTTATGTTTTTTCTCTCCTTAAGAACCTTCTTTGCGCCCTAAAAAAAATTAGTCGAATTGGTCGAGACGTTCTTGAATTTGCGGTTAGCAAGGGAATTGAGATTCATTTTTATTACATTGATAGAAGTTATATAAGATTCCAGTTATTCATTATATGATAGGGACCGAACTCGGAATCTATGAGGCCTACAGAACTGCAGTTGGGCTCAAAGTGTAGCATATTTAATCTAATTTAAAAATGGTTACTTCCGGGTTTTTTTTTCAAAAAGGCACCGATTAGGAGATACAGGCAAAAAACTCAAATAAATTCGAAAATTTTAAGGTTTTTCGACCACCTAAGGTTTCACTCGTCATTTTTATGGTTTTTCTCTCCATAAGAACCTTCTTTGCGCCTTTAAAAAAATTAGGCGATTTGGTCGAGCCGTTTTCGAGTTTTGCGGTTAGCAAGGAAATACCAACTAAATTTATTTCCGGCTTCGCAAGATTCGCACTTCCTAATGAAACTTCTTATCTTTTCACTATAATCGCACTTTACAAACCATATTTTACTACACAAATTTTTCAGTGCCATTTATCCCACTATTTAAATTTCATAAGAAGAATTAGTTACAGGTAGTACGAGTGTACGCGATTATTTACTCCCAAAACCCTAAAGTAGGTCACGGATATACCCCCAACCCCTGTAATTCCACATCGGATAGAAAATTGGATTCACCCCATTTGTCCAAGCACATGGAGCCAGCGGAGCAAGAAACGGGGATACTTTAGCCCCGGACGGGAAGACAATGGCCAATGAAAAATAGATTCCGGGTTTCCCACGCTCGATTTATTTTCATGGTCGGAGGTGGCCATCAGCTGACCGCAATGGGCCACTTCTATCATCACAAATTAGGACCTCGGTTTTTTTTTCAATAATCCTGTTGTTCTGGACTCAATGACTCTCTCCCTCTCATATTTTATATTTCTTTCACTCTATCCCTCTCCCTGTTTAGATTGTGTGTATAGGAAACGATCCCAAAATATCTTCCAATCTCAAAAAATACTCTATTATATTAAAACAATTTAGTTCAAGATTCACATTGGTTCTCAGAAGTGGATATTATAATTATAACTTTTATAATTATTTGATACATTATTCTTTTACTTCCATTGTCATAAATTAAAATATCGAGTGTTTCTTTTTCAATAATCCAGTTCTACTAGACTTTTTTTAAATTTGTTTATTGATATTTACAACTGTATTTAAAAAAAATACATCAAGTAAATAGGCTATGTGATACAAAATGACATGACCACTGGCAGTACTCAAATCACTAGTTCAACTAAGAAGTCACGGGGCCATCTTTTTTTCAGACGCCTCGGAGGATTATCGGCAATTGAAGAGGAAGCTAAGTTTGAAACCAGAGGGTTTGAGTGGAAATGAAGTTTGTTATGAAAGGATAGATACCGGGTTGGGGCCGAATCAGCAACAAATGGGACATTAAGGTCGTTATGGATGACTTTATTCTTAACAAAATAAGGAGCGTTGAGGATTTTACGAAGTATTTTGGAGTGTAGGGATTGGATACGACAGGAATTCGATGGCTTAGTGGAGCCCCAAAGCTCTACTCCGTGAGTACAAATAGGTCTTATGATGGTCATGTAGATGAGTCTTTTGTAGTTAATTGGGAGCTTAGAGCGTTTGTCTAGTAAGTGTTGAAGTAGCCTGAAACGTCGAGCGGTTTCTTGTCTTTTCAGTCTCGTATGAGGATTCCAGGTTAATCGTTTGTCAAGATGCAACCCTGAGTATCGGATCTGTTCTACAGGCACCAGTGGGATATTATTAAAGGATACTGAAGGGCAGGAAGTCATTGGTTTACGACGTAAGGTAAAAGTGATTTGATGGGATTTTTGAGAATTTATTTTAATTCTCCAGTTCTGACACCATTCTTCAAGATCTGTGATATGGGATTGGAGGATTTGGTATAATTGGATTGGTGTTGACTGATAATACACATGTATCATCAGCATACGTGGTAAGGATAGTATTAGGATGAGTTGGGATGTCAGCTTTATAAACTGTATAAAGGATTGGGCCATGGATACTACCTTGAGGACTACTAGACTATAAAACTTTCTCGTGTATGGGAAACAAACCCCAAATATCTTCCAATCTCAAAACATACACTAATATATTTAAACAATTTAGTACAAGATTCACATAGGTTCTCAGTTTTGGAGGTTTGGATATTAATCATACCATTTCTACAACTTTTCCACTTCCATAATCATAAAAAAGAATATTACGATTTTTGTCCATTTTTCAGTTCTACTAGACTTAATATCCCCGAATTCAAAAAAGCACTGCTATATTCAAACCAAAGGTCGTAGAACTGTCAATAACTATAATTATTACAATAATAGGACTCATTACATTAATAGCTACATTATTATATAGGATTCGCAATCCAATCTGATTAGTAAATGTATTTCTATAAGTGTTATTATCAAGTTAAACTTCTATATTGAAAAAAAACATAGTCAGACTATAATAAAATCTGTTCGATATATAAGTATATTCGCGCTAGTGCAAACATATGGAGTGGAATTCTGTACACTGCTGCGCTCTAGCGGAACCATTCGACTAATTTTGTTAAGTTGTTTTATTATTTCTTCTTTGTAATAACGATATAAAAATAAAATTAAGGATTCTACTTGGTAGACATGTGGGTATTGTAGGGAACGAGATGGCTGACAAAGCTGCTCGAGGAGCTCTAAACCTCCCAGGTAGAGGCACAGCTATTCTAACCGCTCAAGAACTTGCTCGCTCCCTTAAAGAATGTATAGACAAAAGATGGCAAGCAATGTGGGATGAAAGTCCAGCCAGTAAACTGAAATATATAAAAAGGGAAGTAAAGCCCTGGACTACATCTAATCGCAGTAAACGCCATGAAGAGGTGGCTATAGCTCGCCTTAGAATAGGACACACCAGGCTTACCCACGCACATCTCATTACAAGGGATCCACCCCCGATATGCCTTAGGTGTAATAAAAATCTTTCCATCAGACATATGTTTGAGGAATGCTACTCCTATAAAAAAATACTGAATCAGCTCAAAATACCACCCGATGTTAGAGAAGCACTTAGAGACAGCAAATCTGAAATCGATAAAGTGGTGAAATGAATTACAAACTGTAAATTAATAACCAATATTTGATCCTCCATTGTCCCTGCTATAGATGCATTTGTTGTTTTTTTTCGATTGCTTTTGTTTTGTTTTTTTTTCGATTGCTTTATTTCCTTATTATAGATGTATTATTTATTAGTATGTGTGTGTACATGAATTTTTTTTTTTTAAGATAAATAATTATAAAAATCAAAAATCTACAGGCGTTGATGACCCTTGGGTTTTACGCCTCTAAGCAACAACAACAAGGATTCTACTAAAAAGAAAAAAAAATCCTTACTAATCGATAGAGATATTCTTACGAACTATATAACTATATAAATATTCTTGAACTTTTTTTTAGTTTTACACAAGTTTGGGGTATTCCAGATCAATCCTGAATGCATATCATATGAACTGCTCTCTAAGATTTGTCCTTGGCACCCCGAGGCGGTCCCGGGTTTCCCACCACAATGATGAGTTAAAGTTCCTATTCTTAGACAATGTTACCAAGGTTATTTCTAATACCTAAACGATCAACTCCCAACATCCATCTTCTACAATTCAAATCCTCTATCCAATCCCAGGGCACAAGATCTCGGCTTTCTGACCTTTATGTCCGTTCCCACAGAACCAAAACGTTCCAGCGTTTCTTCCTCGCCCGTTCTACTACTCTTTGGAACTCACTCCCACCCGATATCAGTCATGCGTCTTCTTAGTCAACATTCGAATCCAAACTTTTACCACATCTCCTAAATTCTCAAACAGATGCTCTCTAATCAATAAAAAATAATAGCTATATTCAATATAATCGGTTGATTAATTACTGTAAATATTCCTCACTCATAATGATATTATTTTTTATAATATTAGATGATATTATTTATTTTTCTATTAACCTATTTCTGTTTATTATAAATTTGTAAGTTTTTTTTTTGTATTACTGTTTTTAATTCTCTATCAGTACATACCTATTAGTATATATTTATTTGTATGTTATTATGTAAATGTTGTTGTTTGTTCATTTAACGTCACTTTATGCTGCTATGGCTAATCGGACGATGCTACAGTGGGAGCACTAAATTTTGTCTATCCAGGTTTTATTAGGATAGGGATTTTTAACGAGTACCTGACATCATACAGGCTCGGGACCCCCGTTTAACGTCCCTTCCGAAGGACGCCGTAACTGAAAATTTTTTACTCCCTTTAAAAAATCCTAGGGCCTCCTGCCGGGCTACGAACCCGCGATCTTGGGTTTAGTAGTATGTTACGCTAACCACTAGATCAGAGGTGACCGTCTATATCTATATATACGTTAATATAAAAATATATTATATATATGTATATACATAATAATTCCTAATCTTGTTCAAATTTTTAATTTGTTAGTTGTTTTAAGTAATAAAAGCCCTGTTTTAATTATATAATTCAATCCCCTCTGTAAGTTATCTTAAATAATGCCTTTACGTCAAATTATTATCTATTCATTTTTATTACTTCATATTACATCATCTCTTATTTGTAATATATAAGTATAGTAGTTTGTTACGCTAACCACTAGACCACAGGTCGCCCTTATATGTAAATGTTGTATTATTCTAATAATGTGGCCGTTTGGCTAGACATATTTATATTAAATTTTATTCACTTCTGTTATTCTTAAAGGTCCTGGTCCTAGAATAAAATTATTTTTCTATTCTATAATTTAAATCATCTCCACTTTTCTATTTGTTTTATTTTCTGCCAATATCTTGATTTCTATATTTCATTTTTTTTCTGCATTTTACATAAAAATTGTAATTATGTACATTTTAATTTGTTTTTATATTCAACCCTATTTAAGAAATTCTTTCTATGAACTTCCCCATATAACTAGTATAATAATATTGTTAATATTATTCAAGGAAAACGTATACGCAGATTACCCTTAAAAAAAAAAAAGTATCCATTAACCTTACTTGTACGTATGCAATTAGCCATTACTAGTAGATCGCATTGAACTTACATCGAATTACTCAAGTAGAAACAACAACTACCGTTTCAATTAACAGCTAGCACGACGAGGACCAAGGACGAAGGACCTCTACTGATGCTAATTTCGGTCAGAATACAAATTAGTCTTGGCTAGTCCTTTGAAGACAGTGGTCTGTTTAATGCAAGAGGTTTCTGCTATAATGCAAGTCAATCTGATGTAAATTCTACTCAAGTTTACAAAAAAAAGAAGGTAGAACTGGGAGTTGGATTGGCATAGATGGACCAAAGCAGAAAGGAGCTACAGTTATTCGAGTTAGGCTACACCTACATTGGATCCGATTCGGTGCGACGTGATTCTATCACATACGATGCTGGGGTGTATACATCATACATATTTTACGATACATTACAGTAAAATATAAATGTATTAAAAATAATTAATAAATAATCTTAATTTTATAAATTTAAAGAACCAAATGTTATAACTCTCGATATATTTCAGTCTTTTGGCTTGCTAGCGACGTCTCATCGTATCATACCGGATCCAATGTAGGTGTAGCCTAAGATAACATTACAACAGTACAAATCACCTGTAAAGCCGTTGTTTAAAAAAATAGTCTCTGTTATTGCAGTCTCTTTCTGTAGTGAACTGTCAACAGAATGCCTTACGGGCTGTAATGCCAATTGGTATTGACTACATCGGATCGCGTTAAATCTTTTTTTTTGGTGGAGTATTATCTGCCACCAATGTTCTTTTATAAATTAACCGGCAAGCTTTTGTTAATCTTTCCAGCTTCATCCAGAATTTCATGAAACCAGATTTTTCATTCTGCTTCCCAATTCACATCCATCAAGCATGTGAGACTCTGTAATATTCAACTTTTCTAAATCTTTCTATACTTCTTTGATCCATGTTGTGCTTTTTTTTTCTCCAAAAAAGGAATATTTTCTTGGTAAATCTATGATTGTTCATTCTCTATAGATAGCGGAATGTCAGCCTCCTCTTTCGCATAATATCCATCATCATCATTACTTTGCGGTTTCCATACTTCTTTAGTCTGAATTCGATGAATGTTTTTTTTATTATAATTTTTTTTCCAAGACTTGTAGTTTTTAAGACTATATTTCATACGAGAGGCATTCCATTTTTACGATTAATACTACATATTAATACGGAGCGGAGTGGCTCAGTGGTAGAGTACTGAGTTGCCATACCGGAAATCCTGGTTCAAATCCCGCTGCGGGCAGTTACTTTTATTTAGTCTGTTTGGAGCCGGAGATGGATCATATAGGATCTAGGACCCTCCTGGGGCTCACCCAACCTCTATAAAATATTATAAAAATAGAGTACCCATAATAAGGGGAAAACCCTGGCGGTTGAGCGTGACCTAGGACAAGTCACCTCCTTGCAGAACCGTTGTCCATGAAACATGAAAAAAAAAAGTAGTACATATTAATTGTACATTATTGTGTTATTTCGACATTCCAGGAGATGCATTCTTTATTAAACCATTATCCCTTTCAACTTTTCTAATCCGATTCCCAACAGATGATTTCTCTAATCTAGTCTCCCCAGATACCTGATTTTTTTTTTACCATTTCAATCCGAGGTATTTCCGTATTTAGGAATTTCGTTCCATGTTTGTTTTTTGTCTTATTTTTAGCTTTTACTATTGAGATCCTTGGTCCTGCTTGGATAGCGATCTTTTCTCTGCTTCAAATTGAAAGTCATCTTTACTTTATATGTTCGTTTTTATTTTTAAACATACTGACGTTTGTATCCGTGATTAAATTTGATATGGACAATCTCAAGCCTGGGGACGGGCATAGGCTACTTTTTATCAGAACGTTTATATAAAACTGTAACTTGATTGACTAACACACCTAGCGCTCAACGCACAACCAAACTCCCGGTGTTTGGGAGAGGGACACCATAAAGGAAATAAAGCCAACAGGTGTAAATCTCCGACCCCGTGTCAATAAATACCGGTTATTATGAGCACTTACGATGTTAATGAATTTTTCAATGAGAAAAAAAAAAAAGATTAATTTGTTGTTAGAAAAAAAAAGAGGATTAAAATAAGAAATATTGAAATGAACAGAAATGAAATTTAATGAACGAGAGAATTACATGTAATAGATAAAATAAAAACAAAAAAAAAAACATATGGTTAATGAAATATAAATAAGAAGGAATAAACTATTAATTATGAACAATAACTACGCAGGCCTGATATTTACTGAATAGAATTTAAATGTATAATTTAAAGAAGAAATTAATTAACTATATTAACTATTAATTTAAATTTAATACAACAATAATAGACTTAAATGTCCATAAGTGACAGGAAAAAATATGTCTCCGACGTCTTCTCTTCACCAAGGCCTTTATTATAATTATTAATTAGAAATACCTTATGAGAAGTGTTACGTCAGGTACTCAACACGATCGCCGATCGTCAATACTCCCACTGTGTAGAAAGATGTTGATGATGCCAGGAGCTCCAAAAGTACTCGTAATGAGTAATGTTAGACTGCAATAAGTCTACACTAAAAGAAACTCGTAATGAGTGTTCACTGATTGATGTTCAAAGCAACAATGACTCTAAGCCTCTCGCCGCCGCACTGTGGAACGAACCAACGCATTTGTTGGACATTGGACCAATTCTCTAATAACTAAATTTGTCCTTTATTTTGATTTTAAATTATACTTTATACTTCTTCTCAACAAAATCCATAGATAAATTTATTGTGAAATCAAATCTTATATAAAAAATTCTGAATTGAAATATAAATTTTTCTAAAAACTCATATGTTTAAAGCAATCCACTGTTTGAGGTAATGCATTAAATTAATCGTGCACCTACTGGAAAAAAGCACATCCATAATAAGATATTTTAGGCAAATAAAACTTGGGATTATTTCAAACGTCTAGGATTTTTCGGTGAAAATTGGGTGATAAAATTAAATAATCAATTGCGAAAATCGCTCAAAATCGCCCAAAAAACTACCTTCACAGTAAATAACTAGAATGTTTGAAGTTTTTTTTCCATTAGTCGGATTTTGCTACTAGGTACTATTTTCCGAGAAAATGATTTATTCTTTTTATTTTCTGGGCCTTGAGAATTAATTTAAAATAATTTCTGTTGATATTGGCGTCTACTTTTCGCAAGTTTTCTTGTTTTTACCAGTTTTTGCTTACATTCATTTATCCGAACAACCCTCATCTAACATAATAGTATTAACAATGAAACTCAGTTTGCGTGTGGTATTTGAACGACATATGTGTAATGGGCACATAGGTGCAATAGTCCCTACAACAAATCGTCAAATTTTTAATTTTTGATTTATTTAATTTTTATTTCGTTATTTAAATAAAACAATTTTATATAGGCACTTACATTTATTATAATTTTGATGTATCAATTATACCTAGTATACTAACTAACAAAAGTAATTATCAATTATTTTATTAATTTTGTTTAATAATTAAATTATTTGATTTGTTACTTTTTCCTTTGTGTAACTTTATTTAATACCTATGTATCTGTCTTTCCGTAGAATACTATTCTCGTAGTATGTTGGTACAATAAATGGTACAATGTTTGATACTAAATAATCTAACATCGAAATATCAAATCCAGAATTTTTACACGTTTATCCTAAAAGGTTTGACCCTGTTTATCATATAATTAAATAGTTCCTTCAAAAACCGTAACAATAGCCTTATTCTAGGAGAACCAGAAGCGGAGATATTAATGAATGTCCAGACGCTCCTAACGCTCGTTCCACTGTGCGCCGTTACCAAGACAACGGTGCTCCTTCGCCGCCGTTACCAAGACAACGGCGGTCTTGTTTTTTCGACATGAATTAATGTGATGCTTCACATTATCTATAAAATATATATAATCTACTAACTTCTAATTACAAAAATAAAGCTTTATGTACATTTTCTCCAATATTTTTCTCTCGTTCATTATAATCAAATCAATTACTAACTAAAGAATTAAATATGACAAAAGAAAAAAAGTAATGTAACTAATTAATTTAAATTTGATAATAACGATATATAGAGGGGGGGGGAAGAAATGAAACTAGTTTTATGAGCGCTAACACCCGGATTTAGCATCTTAAAATTCGCAGATAGGTTACTTGTATAGCTTAAATGAGTACTAAGAAAGGAATTTGGACGATTACGCGCCCAAGGGTTTCCCCTTTAATATAGGGGTACGAGTAACTTATAGTTAAAAATAAATGTTTATTTAAAATGATCTGTCACGAAACTTTATGTGGCAGACCGAATTCCACGCGAGCGAAGCCATAGGCTATATTCAGTGATTGGCGTTTTTTCTTGATATGAGGACCCCATGTCAATCTCCTATCGAATGTTAGTCCTAGGTATTGTACTTTATAAGTTTGTTGGATGGGTGAGTTATTAAGGTAAATGGGAGGCCATGTTTCACGTCTAAGAGTAAAAGTGATGTGTTGTGACTTTTCGTAGTTCAGTCTAATTTTCCATAGATGGCACCACTCATTCAATTTTTGTAACCTATGTTGTAAATTTAGTGAGGCTTGCGTCGCGTCTTGATGTTTGGTGATTATGGCAGTGTCGTCAGCGTAGGTTGCTATCAGTATGGCAGGACTTTGTGGAATATCATGTGTATATGTTATGATGCGGTATTTAGAAAGCTATTTAGACGAGTACACTATTAATCCTTATTAACTTATATACTTTAGTTACCTCAAGCATTTCATGGGAATTATTAAAATATTTTATACCATATAATTTCAATGAGTATCTTATGGGTTATCGTAAAAAATTAACGCGCATGAAAATTCATATATAAAGAAAATTTTGTTTTGTTTTTGTGTTTATAATATCTACATAATTAAATACATTAGAGAGACAAAATATGTAGTCATGATATGTCTTACTGCCAGAGCAATTGTCGGGGTGGGTCGCTAGTTTTCTATTATTGGGTTACTGTTTAAAGATATTAAGGAAAACAGACGACATCTGAATAGAATAAATTCACACAGTAACCGAAAGGGAGTTATAATGAAAACGTGAGAGTTAAAATTAAAATAGATGAAAGAGTTTATATTTGAGCGTTGACCGACAACATGGCAGAAGCGCAATTTCCCTTTACCAGCTCATCCGATATTAAAAAATAAATGTGGGTGTATCGGATAGCAATTATATTAATTAAAAACATTTTTTTATTTCTGTTTAATAAAAAAAGAAATGTTTGTATTTGAATTTCCAATCCGTCTGCGGTAATAAAATAAGAGTAATCAATACTATTTAATTCCACAAATTTATATCCTCGCTTTCAAAACAACCGCCTATCTACAACTTTTAGTGAAAATGAGTTAGTAACGCTAACGCATTCTGCAGGTTGAATTACACACTATTAAAGAAAGTTATCAAGGTTGAATGCAAGGGAGTGCTATAATTAGGAATTGAAAGATAACCGATATACATTAGATAATATAACACATGGTTTGAGTTTTTTTCTTTCCTGCAAAATCGCCTAAAGTGTAGATAGGCAGTATTGCTTTGACAGCGACGATATATTGCTCACTCAACAGTTTAAATTATTTCGTTTATAATATAAGTTACAATAATTTAAGAATCTCCAAAGTAATACTCCAAATGTCCAATCAGGGCTTAGTATAGTGTTGTAGTCGTTTGTTACGTAAGTCAAGTGAAGTTCTGTAGTCCAGAAGATGTGATTGCCTTCAGTTTTCTATCTCTTCTATTCAGCCCTGAAGAAGACCTGGGAGGTGGGTCGAAACGTAGGTCTCTACTAAACAGTTGACCGCTATCAAAGGAATTACTTTTTGACCTCCACCAGGATTATTTTCTTCTCCTTAGTTTTTTTTGTAATGGAGAGAAATAGCTAATGGAGTACTTTTTAATTTTTCATTCTTGAAAGCGACGTTTGGCGTAGTATCGTTGGACGTATCGCTGTAGTATGTCTTCTTCAGAGCTTAAAACACAAGATACCAACTTTGTTATGCTGAAATAATAGGAATAAAAAAATAATAAATAAAAATAAATTATATTTTATTTATTTTTATTTGATGGTGATTATTTAAATTTGTTTATTTTGAAGAGAAAAGATTTGTCCTGGCCGGGATTCGAACCCGGGTCTTCTGCATCTGCGAGCTTTCCGCATTCTGCGGCGCTCTGCCAACTGGGCTACCAGAGGTCGTAAACAGGTCAGACAAATACTTTCTCTTAACCGATCTTAGATCCCCAGTTCTCGCAATTTTTTATATGCATATACGAGGAAGTCTGTTCATTGCACAAATTTGAACGCATATATCTGGATAATAAGTGTATAAAAGCAGACAAAATTCAAATTACAAAATAAAAGTACTTTTTAAATCTTGAACTAAAAAGAAAGCAATATTTAGGCTAGAAAGCAAGTGGAAGAAGAACAAGGCAGTGTAAGAACGAGAACAATCTAATAAATAGTAATTTAAAAAAAGGGTGGGAGTAATATCTTATGTATCATTGTATATATTATGTATTGGGTATATGTGTATATTTGTATATTTTATATCACTTTATAATTTTTTTATTCCAATTATATCCAGTTTTAAATATTTTTGTATCTTTTCTATCCAGCCCTGAAGAAGTTCTGCGATATGAGTCGAAACGTCAGTGTTTAATAAATAGGGCTATTTAAGGAATTATTTTCGAGCTGTGTCTACTACTTACTTCTTTTTTTTACTTACTTTTGCACGTTTTTTCCCTCATGGGTTGCCTGGTTAAGTCAGTGCGTCTCTCTACTTTTCTCTATTCCACCAGTCATCCTCCTCAAGTCCCCTACCTGCCATCTCCTCCTCCACGCAGTCCTTCTACCGGGTTCGGGGTCTTCCTCTTTTTCGGCCACCAACGTTCTGGCATCTCCGGAACTCCTTCGGTCACGCCCAGTCTGCCTCTAATATCTTCATTCCTGACTCTATCCAGGCGGGTGATCCTCAGGCATCTCCTCCAAAAGTCCATCTCTGCAGCTAGTAATCTGGAGTAGAGTCCCGGGTTGTGTCCAGGTCTCTGAGGCGTAGCTGAGGGAGGGCTCAACAATACTTCTAAAAATACGCCTTTTGTTGCCCGTTGAGATGACTGTGCTCCAAAGAACTGGGTGCAACATTCTAGTCACCCTTCTTGCAAGGCCAACTCTCTTCCTAATTTCGGGTTCCGACTTGCCGTTCCCATCTATTGTTGACCCTAAGTACTTGAAGGAGTCCACTCGCTTGCATATTTTCCCGCTAATATGAAGCTCTGTGGCTTCTCTGCAGTTCACTGCCAGGTATTCGGTCTTATCAAAATTTATTCGTAGACCCCATAGGCTGTATTCTTTTTCCAGGGCCATTAGCGCTTTTTCCAGACCATCTCTGTTATATGTGACCACTGCCTGATCATCGGGAAAGAAAAGAGAGAAACGCATATTTCCGTCTATGTCTATGCCCTTTCCTCTCCAACGTGCGCTCCACTCCTTCACTGCCTGTTGTACATAAATTTTAAACAGGGTTGGGGACATACTGCATCCCTCCCTAAGACCTTTTGAGGCAGAAAAAGGCTCAGATAAGCGAGAGCCGAGCTTCAATCTGTACTCGTCTTCCCTGTACAGACATCTCACGGCATTTATTAAGGCATCGCTAATGCCCGCACTCTTAAGGGATTCCCACATCATATGTCTTGGCACACTGCCATAAGCCTGTTCTAGGTCTATGAAAGCTATATGTACAGCTCTTCCTTTCTCCATTCGCTTTTCTATGAGCTGCCTTAGGACAAATATGCTGTCCGTACAGGACATGGCTGCAGTGAAACCAAACTGTTCCTCTGGGGTGACAAACTCCTCTTCTAATTTTCGCTTCAGAATTCTGCCCACTATTCTTGATACAGAACTCTGGACACAAATACCTCTATAATTACAACTTACTTCTAATTACTAATTTTCTATCGTAATTGGTATACTTTTTTTTTTGTGCCGACGCTTAATTTTTAGGCCATCGTCAGGGTAGAAGGTTGTTGTTGTAGGGTTGTAGTATAATTTTTTATAATTTAAAAAATATACCTCAACCAATAAATAACAATAGGTTTATTATTAAATGATTACGCAATACTTTACAGTAAAAATTTCTTGTCGTAAATTGCAGTTTTATTTTGTTTAAGAGTCCCGTTATTTTTTTATATATATATACTTCCTCTGATTCAATTTTTATTTTTTCTGAGAAATTTAAGATTTTGGTTGCGAATGTACTGTTTATTGATTCTTTTTTAAATGGCTTAATAAATGTCGCTCCCACATTGCATATAATAATAATAAAAACATTTTTTCTCAATTTAATTTTATATCCTGGAAGAAATAATTTGGCATACTAATTAACGGTTCCTAATTGATGTCCTTTTTTAGACGAGGCTGTAAGAATCTTTGAGGTCCTTAATAAGGACACTTCCATTAAGGACCTGAGTAATCAGGAAAAAACTTGGACGGGAAAGATTAAACCGAGCTGCATTCGGGTCCCTAATTACTTTGTATCACTTCCCTTCTGATTTTTCCAATTATTTTTTTTTCTCATTACAGATTTTTTTTTAATGACAAATTAATATTTTCTAACTGTTTTGATGAATAAAAAATATGCTTATTGATTGTTCTTACCAAGGCTATCAGTGTTGCCGCCAGATATTACATCAAATCATATATGCGTATCATGCGTTACAAAATTAATATTAAAAATAGATTTAATTAATTAAATTTAATTTTTTCTCTATTTATTTTTATCCACACCTGTCAAATACGAATAATTGATATTCAGCAGATTGTCTGTCAGAAAAATACAGAATGACATGAGAGTTGTGAATAAGAACAGTACCCAGCAGTACGTCTCCATTGTCTCAATTTAATTTCCTATTGTAATAGATCCCTCGTCCACGTTCTTTTTAGTCTCCTCCTAGTGTTCTCAAGCATGTGAGTTGTGGCCGTTTGTTCTATCAATGGGTTTGGGCGCCCATGCAGTTTAAATGTACATCGAAAACAACTGACAAGCCACACACTTCTAACAACTATCACATCATCTGGGCTACAGATCTTCATTTGACTTACGAAATAAGCGGTCAATCTATAATACTATACCAAGATCTATTTGGAAATATGCCCCCTTCAAAAGAACGACAGATCTCAAAAATTGGCATTTTTCAGTATAGCCTTCAGTAGGAATTGAAGCTTTTTAATTCAGAAACGGCCTATCTGATACTTCACATTCAACATGTTTTTGTTTTTTTAATAATTTCATACTTTGATCATTTTTGAACTTGAAGTTTTATGAGAAGAATGACATTAGTTAAAATCAAAAATGTTTCAAGCATTTAAAAATATGGTCAATAAAATCATTACAATATGAAACCTTTGCTTTACCAATATCTTCTTCTTTTTTTTAACTCACATGGAACTTTCTAACAGCTCTATTGAAATACAAAGTTTTTTTAATTATGAAGTTGTTCTTTTGAAGGGGCGATATGAACAATAATATTAATGACCCTGAAAGTTATAGAGGATAAAATTACCAATATGTGAATATCTGGTGGTCTTCCTCGCCGTTTTCTTCCTTCATTCTTCTGAGATGGCCATACCATTCCAATCTTTTTTTCTCCATATTTTGAAATATATTTTGTTGTGTTTGCATTCGCTCTCCAATTTCGGCATAAGTTCTTCTTTCTATAAATAACTTCTTTCTAGCCTGGATACCCTGGCAGCTCTCCTCCAATAGTCCATCTCAGTAGCAAGTAGCTTTTTTCCTAGAGCAGCGCGTATCGTCTACGCCTCTGCTTCTTATAGCAATATGCTTTCAATTATGGACTTGTATACGAGCTTCTTGTTAACTTTGGTCATATTATTGCTGCAAAGGACGGAATTAACCAAAATAAATAACTATGCGGGTTGTTTTATCTCTTTTTATAATTTACATTGGACCAGTTGTCCAACTTTTTCCAATGAGATTGCCTTCAACAGCAACGTCCTCCTGATCATATATTCAGTTTCGCTATATTATTCACTGTATAGTTCTTTAAGTTTATTTTTAGGTCCCAACTATTATATTCATTCATTATATATTTATTCTATATTTTCTTTTATTAATATATTGCATCATATCTATACTAATTTTTATTAATGAAGGAGCATGGAATTGATCCGTGTTGGACTCTTTCCAATCCTACCGTTCCTGAGTTAGGAAGCCTTGCAATTAGGAAGCTCTCAAGCTAGTGAAGAAGTTTCTCGCAATCAACTCGAGGGGAAATATCTTTTATCTCCACGAGGATTCTCTTCTTATTTTACGCAATATACGTTTATACAAGAATTGACAGTTTTTTGCTGAGATGTTGCTTCATTATAAACTAATATGGTATTTCAACGGCATAGATTTATTCATTTTTTTTTTAACTATTAAATTAAATGTTGAAAAACTCATACCTGGCTGAGACAAAAAGAATTAGCTCGCCATTTCAGGCTTCTTCAACATTAATATTAAACAAATGCTCTAAACTCCCGATTAATTAGAAAAGACTCATATACATGACAATCATTAGACCCATCTGGACTTACGGGGTAGAGCTTTGGGGCTCCACTAAGCCATTGAATTCCTCTCGTATTCAATCCTTACAATCCAAAATCCCTCTTTAAATCCTGAATGCTCCTTACTTTTTTACGTAAGGGTAAAATATGTAGTTTCTTAGAAATGCGTTTATTCCCAAATCGAATTCCTGATTACTTAGATATTTTAAGATATATTTTTGTACTACATAGCCAAGAACATATTTTTATAATCTAATACCGGACACTTATTTTAGTTGAACGACAATAATTCTGTAACAACGTGTTTTTTTCGTGAAATAGATTACAAATATCCTACAAAATATGGATCTAATATTTCTAGCCACGAAAAGTTAAGCATCCGTTATAGGATATCTATTTAGTCCATGCAGTTTTTTATCTGTGTTTCTAACACGTGACTCATGATTTGCGATAAAATTAATTTTTTTTTTTTAAATTATTTTATAGAATTGTACATCTGTAATATATACATCTAATACAAATGCTGTATGAATAAATAAATACATGAAAGGACATGTAGAGGCACTACCCACTGGCAGCACTCTAATTACATTTCTATTATAGAAGGTCCCGAGGCCATCTTCTCTTCAGACGCCTAGGAGGATTGTCCGGGATGGAATTGGATGCAAGGATGGAAACTAGTGGGTTTGGATGGGCCTGGAGTTTATTATGGAATGATAGGTATCTGGAATGGGCTAAATCGGTAACATATGGAACGTTAAGGTCTTTATGCATGGTTTTATTTGTGACAAAATAAGGAGCGTTTAGGATTTTGCGAAGGATTTTGAATTGCAAGGATTGAATACGAGAGGAATTTGATGGTTTGGTGGAGCCCCATAGTTCAATTCCGTAAGTCCATATGGGTATTATAACAGTAACATAAATAAGTCTTTTGTAATTGATCTGAAGCTTTGAGCGTTTGTCTAGTATGTGTTGAAGTAGTCGGAAGCGTCTAGCTGTTTCTTGTCTTTCCAGTCTTGTGTGAGGGTTCCAAAAATTAATATTTAAAAAATTGATTAATACTTCGTGATCATCATAGTAACAAATAATTTAACACTCATCCATCGATAACACGAAAAACACTTGGTCACTTCTTTGGTAGGGACGTGGATGGTGGTTTTTTTTTCTCTCTCAGATATTATAATGATTATGGAATCGTAAATGGTCGACATTTAGCTTCATTAAAAAATAATTAGTAAAATTAATCTTTAATTTTTTTTCTACGGTAATTTTATCTAAAAACAATTTTTTTTTTAAAACAATCCATATAAAGTAGTCCAATGAGACTTTTAAATACTAGACCATTTTAAAATGTTTTTTTTTTTTTTTTTTATCACCCAATACTTGAGATGTTCAAAACAGTTTAAATTACCTTTCACTATTAATGAAATGGAAGCCATTTTTATTTCTAAAATCACGACGGTTTTTCAACTGCAATAGCGTTGATCTGAATATCTCTGCGTTTTGTTAAGTTACAACATTGCAATTGACATGATTCGGTAGAAATGTCTCCTCTACAATATTTTGTATTACCTATTGTACAATAAATTAAAAAATAAGCCTTTTGAAATTTGCCCCAAAACGTAAAAAACTCCACTTTTAGACTCAAAAAGTAACACCCTATGAGTGATTTATCGGGTTTTAATTTTTCTCTCGGGTTAGATATCATAATCTATTAGCCTTAAGAAGAACAAAAACTCTTACGGATGTTTCCTTAAAATATTTTAAACGAAATAATAATGCAGAATACAGGTTAATTTGAAAATTGAAAAACTAACTGACGTAATGAGGAAAAGACGCTGCAATTTTTTGGTCACATCTACAGAATGGATGGCAAAAGACTCCATGCACAAAAGCGCATCTATACCCACATAAACTAACAATAAAACAGTTGGTCAGTTAGACCGCTTCTAGTCTAGCCTCAGCTTCCATTAGCCCTGAAGATGACTCACAAAGTGGGTCGAAACGTCGGCACATAATTAAATAAGTACCCACTTATTTAGTGTTTTATTTGACTGCACCCCCAACTGTTTTCTGTCTTACTAAAACCACATAGTTCATTGAAATTGAGAAAGTCATGAAAAATGTTGGAATTAAAACGGATACAATAAAAAACAGAACACCTTTTAGAGGAGCAGTTCAAAGGACGCGGTTTCGGGAGAGGAAGAAACCAACAACTAGAAGAATATGGACTCGTGAAGAGAAAGAACAACACTCTCGAAGGATGAAGGAAATTTAGAAGCAAAGGAAATCGAACACAATGAAAAGTAGCCAATGTTGATTCATCGTACCCTCCAAATTCGTTATTATAAAAAAAAGTATTAAAGAATATAAATATAAAGGCATCTATGTGTATCATATATATTTAGCCCTCAAGAAGACCTGCATCAATGACTATTCTCCTTACTAAAGAGAACTTTTTCTTACCCCTACCCGTACCATTTCTTCCTCGTATCAGGTTTTATATAAATAGTTATAATTTTATTTTATAAATTTATTCAAAATCCTATAAGTTGGTAGTTCAAGGATTATTTTAAAGCAAAGACTGGCTTCTAGATCGTCTTTTATCTTGAATCTCCACGCCTTCGATTATCGGATACTGACAAACCCCCTACTTTATTATTTATTTTTTAAACTTGGTTTTACCTTAAAATATTTATTGGCTTGTAGAGCTGAAGCAGCAGTTAGTTACTGCCTCTACAATCAGCTCGTTTAATTCGCATTGTTATTCTTCTTGTTTGTTTTAGTTTGATGAAATTCATCGAAGTTCCAAACAGATTTTGACAGTTCTGAAATTAGTTTTCGAAATACAAACAACTGATAAATTCAATCAGAAGTTAAACCGGTGGCTTTAGAACTTGTTTTATTGCCGCTAGTCTCTCGTAAATATATTATCTTAAAATGTAAACATCTCGCTAAGTTTGATGAATTTGTATATGTACGATGTATGTATACGGTAGCCTTTCGAAAATACTTGAGGGCCTTTTCAAACGAGTAATGAACTGCTCTCTAAGATCTGTCCTTGGTACTCCGAGGCTTGTCACATCACTATGAGTAACTCATCATAGTGGCTCTTCCCGCCCATTCGTTGACAATATTTCCTTAGTGCTTTTCTATACCAATCCATTAACTCGCAACACCCTTCATATATAAACAGTGTTTGAGCAACCTCGAAATAGTTATTGGACCTTTCGATGAGAGCTCCGAAATGGATAAGGAAAATAAATTTCTGATTCCATTATACCAGATCGCATGTCATTTTGAATGTAACCTTTTATTAAACTAATAACATAAATCAATTTTCATAAATTAAATTACTGATAATTTTGAGAATGCAAAAGAATTAATTAAATTAAAGAACTATTTAAACGCTTTTATAATGAGAAATGAAGTTACTAATATTAACTAAATTATCAACCACTAATTAATAACAAAAAGAAAACAAATATTATTTAATCTTAAGATAGTAAATTTAACTCTATTAGATTACAAATAAATCTATTACAAAATAATGAATGTTTATGCGGTTTTCTGATTGCAATGATATGATAATGAAAACTCTTATCTGTCTGTCGAAGTAGTTTCCAGTAGATGGTAGATTCTCGGCAGGGCGAGCTGGATGTTGAGACGACAGAGGATTTTCGTCGGCAGGGCGAGCGAAGATGGTGAAACAATAGAGGTTGAGATGATCGACTGGGTCAATTCGAATTGGTCGAATCGATGGCTTAGTTTAAACTAATTACACCTGCAGGTGGGCAGCAAATTAGTATTTTCGTCAAATTCACAAAAAACAATTTTGGGCTCCTATAGAGCATACGATGTGCACGGCTAAGGGCTCGCGTCAACACTGTCTCGCTCGGTCTCGCCGCACAGTGGAACGAATCAACGCATTTGTTGGACATTGGACCAATTCTCTAATAACTAAATTTGTTCTTTATTTTGATCTTAAATTATACTTTATACTTCTTCTCAACAAAATCCATAGATAAATTAATCGTGAAATTAAATCTTATATAAAAAATTCTGAATTGAAATATAAATTTTTCTAAAAACACATATTTTTAAAGCAATCATCTGTTTGAGATAATGCATTAAATTAATCGTGCACCAACTGGGAAAAAACTCATCCATAATAAGATATTTTAGGCAAATAAAACTTGGGATTATTTCAAACGTTTGGGATTTTTCGGTGAAAATTGGGGGATAAAACTAAAATAATCAATTGCGAAAATCGCTCAAAATCGCCCAAAAAACTACCTCCACAGTAAATAACTAGAATGCTTGCAGTTTTTTTTCCATTAGTCGGATTCTGCTACTAGGTGCTATTTTCCGAGAAAATGATTTTTTCTTTTTCCGGGCCTTGAGTATTAATTTAAAATAATTTCTGTTGATATTGGCGTCTACTTTACGCAAGTTTTCTTTTGTTTACCAATGTTTGTTTACATTCATTTATCCGAATAATCCTTATCTAACATAATAGTATTAACAATGAAACTGTTTGTGTGTGGTATTTGAACGACATATGTGTAATGGTGCACATAGGTGCAATAGTCCCTACAACGAATCGTCCAATTTTTAAATTTTTATTATTTTTTTTTTTTAATTTTTATTTCGTTATTTAAATAAAACAATTTTATATAGGCACCTACATTTATTATAATTTTGATGTATCAATTATACCTAGTATATTAACTAACAAAAGTAATTATTATTAATTATTAATTTTGTTTAATAATTAAATTATTTCGTTTGTTACTTTTTCTTTGTATAACTTTATTTAATACCTATGTATCTGTCTTTTCATAGAATACTGTATTGTACCCATTCTAGTAGTATATAGGTACAATGTTAGATAATAAATTATCTAACATCGAAATATCAAATCTAGAATTTTTACACGTTTTCCCTAAAAGGTTTGATCCTGTTTATCATATAATTAAATAGTCCCTTCAAAAAGCTTTAAAATCGTAGCAATAGCCTTATTCTAGGAGAACCAAAAGCGGAGATATTAATGAATGTCCAGTCCTCCCTAACGCTCGTTCCACTGTGCGCCGGGGCGAACAAAAGCCGCTCGACTTACTACAAATATTACACTTATATCTAAACAAATAAAATTACCTTTTAAGTTAAATTATTCTAAACAACTATGAAATAAACGTTTAAATTATTATATTAAATAAAAAATGTGAAAAATAAGAAAAGATAATGTTCTTTCTTTTACGAAAAATGATTTAATTTTTTATGATTAAAACTGATAATACTTTATAAGGTTACTACTTCATATGGCCTTAACATACAGTCTCCTACAAAATTCAAATCTTCAGTCCAGCACCACAAAACAAGATCGCCTTTCCGATCTCCACACTCGTTCTCACAGAACCAAAGCATTCGAGCGTTCCCTCCTCGCCCCGCTCCACCACTGTGTGGAACTCAATCCCTCCTTCCATCCGCCATGCTTCTTCACTGGCTTCATTTAAATCCTTTCTTTTCCAAAATTGACATCCCAAAAAGTTGCTCTCTAAGCAGGTCAATCATATGCTTAATAAATCAGTATTGAATAATCGATTTCGTTGCTTACGCGTTTTTCGTTTATTTTTAGATATAGACTATGTAAATACTTTATTTCATGCTATCCCAATCATTTATTTAATTTAGTAACTGTTGTTACTAATATATTTATTTTTCGACAATTAGTTAAAATACTGCCAAGTTTCGTACTTTTTAGTTATTTCATTCATATTTTTATTTTTCTTATGTTTTTGTCACTTTTAAATACCTCATGATTTGTATTATTAAGTAGCCTCCTGCCCGGATATATATTATGTTTATTTTTGTCTTCATGTTTGTTATTCTAAAGGCACTTGGTCACAGAATAAATTTTGTTTTCTATTCCATTCTACGACATAATTACTCAATTAAATTGGATAAAAATAACCAAATTACAGGTTGTAGGTTTAAATATTGGCAGAATATGGATATTTTGAATAGATTAATGTAATTTTATTCCTTTTATGGAATTGGAAATTCTCTATGTAAATGTTGAATTATGTATAATTTATTTCGACGAAAATCTTTAGCCTCAACGTATATTTTATTTTGTAATTTTTTTATTTATTAATAATCGCTTCCATTATGTTGGGGAGCGGAGTGGTTCAGTGGCATGACAACAAATTTATAAAATATGTCCAAAAATAGAAATAAGTATAGATACCTTTTTTTCCATTATTGTCATTATTAATGTTTAAAAATGTTTTACTTAGAGGTCAATTGTCCTCCATGTTCATCTTTTGTTAAATGGTTTAAGCTTAGGTCTGTTTAATAATACATTTTAATGCTAAAAAAAATCATTTAAAAAAATACCATAATCAAATTAAAAAACAATGCATAAAATGTATTAAATTAATAAAACTATTTTATTTGTAATATATTTTTATCAGTTTTATGAATCCTTAATTTATATAAATCGGATGGAATGAAACGAAAAATCTAGGAAAACTGTTGGGAGGTTATTGTGCTAGGTTATATTATCTTTTTTTTAAAGTAGAAAACATCCTACTTATCATTTTCTTTTTATAGTTTTGTTAATTTAATAAATTTTATGTATTGTTTTTTAAATTTGATTGATATTTTTTAAATAATTTTTTTAGCATTAAAATGTATTATTAAACAGACCAAACTTTAAACCATTTAACAAAAGATGACCATGGAGGATAATTGACCTCTAAGTAAAACATTTTTAAACATTAATAATGACAATAATGGAAAAAAAAGGTATCTATACTTATTTATATTTTTGGACATATTTTATAAAATTGTTATTATTATATTATTATTCTTGTATTTTTGATAATTTACAGATTTTATGACTTGTAAATTTTTCAAGTTATTACCTAAGATGAAAGGATGCAAGAATTTATTATATAAATAATTGAAAATGACATTTAATGTCGAAACGTCTTATTAAAAGCATACATGACTGGATAAAGGTTTTTCATTGTGTTAATGAAATATTAGATAAATTTCAGTCCAGTTCACATCCTTTTTAAAAAGTAGAGAATGTTTCTAAGCTTATGTATTAAGTGAAATCTATTATCCGAACTTTTTAATACAACTTTCTAACCAAACCCCACGACAACTTAAGTTCGACTAATCTGCTCTGTGTTGTATATTATTTCTTTTAAATCTCTTTTATAGATTTTAATGAGAACCTTTTTGTCATTACCGTGCACCGCAGTCATTACGCCCAGAATGAAGGATTGAGTTCAATACTAAACCCGGTCCGGCAATTTGACTCGAAGTGCTTCAACCTAAATTGGAAGTGGGTTGCACTCAATAGATAACCCTCTCTGCCACCTACAATGGATAATGATGCTCTCTGGGAATTCCAGTGGGGCACGAGCTGTGTTTCTCATTATTTGATTTATTTTATAGTCCAGTTTTTGTAAAAAAACAAAAAACACAACATTTCTGATGCGAAAACATCTGCCGCATTTGGCAACATTTGGTAGAGGGTAAACTTGTGGGCTAGCGCCAGCGTTAGACTGGCGACACCTAGCGAGCGGCCTGTGCATCGTTTAAACAATTTCTTTTAAAAAACAACTGTAGTTTAAACGTTAGAATTCCCTTGATATAATAATAATATTATTTAACTAAAAATGATTTTAATAATTGGACAATTGATACTACCAATAATTTTAAACTGGTTGCACTTTTCGTTTCCTAAAGAGATTTTATCTGTAATAGTTGAATCTTGTTTTGTAAAATGATTTAAAGTATTGTTGAAATTAACAATAAAAATGAAAATAAAGTTTATTAACATCTATGTATTTAAAAATACAACGTATATATAATATTGATTTATACCAATTACTATTTTAATTAAATTAATGATATTTCGGGTACGTTTCCGTTAGCCGGGCGCACATGTTTGGGGCCATGTGTTTTATTCTCTGAGTTAATGGGGTGTATAAAAAAAATATGACCGTTTCACCTTCCCCATGAAGATGGTGACTAACAGTATCTTTCGATACACCACACTCCCTGGCAAGTTCGCGAGTACTTGTGGACGGATTTGACTCAACAGCTTCCTTTAGAACCTCATCAATATCCATTAATGGTCGCCCGGAGCCCTCCTTCCTTTCCAACGTCGTATCTCCACTGCTAAATTTTTCAAACCAACGCCGCGCAGTGCGCTGGTCAAGGACACCTTCACCTTTATATGTAATAATTTCACGAGTTGCTTCAAAGTCTATGAATTTTTTTTTCCAGTAATGCCTTAAAATTAGGAGAATTTCTTAGGACACTGTCACGTTTCTTCTTTGAAATAAATAACTAAACTTAGGCTTTCTTTGAAGAAGTCCAGTGTTATTAAACAAGCTTAGAGAATTCTCTAAAGGGATTATTAAGTGTTGGTAAACTATAAATAGCATTAAAATATTTACTAACTTTTGAACTCTGGAATTTGATTAAACGGTCATTTTTTTATACACCCCATTAATTCAAAACAAATCACGTTTTCAATTTTTTGTCTTAATCTTGTTTTTTTTGTAAAAAAAAAATATGAAAATTTTTGAATTTAGGTAGAACTGAAAAATATGCAGTCTCTTATGTCCATGAGTAATGTATATTGGCAAATAATGTAACATGCGATCAGAAACATGAATTTAACCTCTCGTCTATTTTAACTATGTTTTCAGGACCACCGATTTTTTTTTTTTGGCTTACGTTCCGCTAATACTTCCACACTAACTTCTCTTAAGTATTCGTTCCTTTCTACAACTGTATTATGATTCATATCCAGTTGTTTTTTACACCATTTGACTGATGTTATCTCTTCGCTCCAGTCGTAAATAAATCTCAAAGATATTAGAAATATCAATCTGGACAATTCGAACCATGTACCATTGCGAATTTTCCTAAAAGTGTTCTAAAATGTTTTGTTTTTTTTAAATTCATAAAATAGATTACATGGCCCCAAACGAACATCCTCCTCATGATTGTAACAACTTTGGCGGAAATCTATTGGCGGAAAAAATAGATTGGTGATTATTCGGGTCTTTTTCGTTTAATGCACAATTTAATGAACCAAAAACCCATTGGTTGGGATGTATTCGTCCGACATTATGTTTCCTTCTTGTAAAACAAGACTCGTCAATTTCGACGGTCATACCATATCCTCCTATTTTGATAGGATTTTTAAGTAGCCAATCAGCACAAACCTCCCTCAAATAATTTTTCCAATTTGTTACTGTTTCTGCAGACATACTCAATTCGTCTTTACAAAATAACGTTGTTGTATATTTCTTGGTCCATGAGTAAATAAAAAGAATTGCATTATTCAGAGGATATTTTGAACCGTTGAACCACGTACCTTCCCTGAGTCATACTTCCAAAAGACAACTTGCATTGTGACACTGCCATCTGTACCGGTCATCTCTCTTGCGCAACTTCATAGAATGTCCATTCCGGCATAGTTTTTCTTTATGGATGAGGCCTTTTTCTTGTAAGAATGCGATGGTTCGGTCCAAATCTTTAAAATCTTCGTATAACCTTAACATAGCCATTATTAGGTTTTAAACGAAACTAAGAAATTTAGTCATATGTTCTACTGATATGGAGGTTGTAACTATATCACGTGTTACTTTTTAATAACAGTTACTTTTTTTAATAACCGAATTGTGCATTAAACGAAAAAGACCCGATTATTCATTATTTGGTGATTTTTTTCTTGCGCCCGGCTAAAAGAAAAGTACCGTTTTTTGTATTGCGCTTGAAACAATGAATGTTTTAGTCCATACTAAGACTACTGTTTCTAGTACAACGGTTAGGAGATTGATTGGGGAGGTGATGTCTCCGAAACCAAGATCAACCGATATTTTTTCCCACAATTGGTGGTACCCATTTTATAGAGGGTCAATGAGTTCTATAAGAGTTTATAGGATACATTAGGGGCTTTTAACAGATTAAATCATTTTTCTTCCACCGTATTTGAGCCATGGAATTTCGACTAAATTATAAATTATATATTAACTAAAAATATATCTTTATTAAATATTATAAATAATTAGCAGGGTCCACTGGAGAAACGTATCATTTGTATAGATTGTGGGTATTTAGTAATTTTATTTATATACTCAGTTTAAAACATATAATTGTAATTATTAAACCAATATTATAATTTGAATGATTCCCAGTAAATACTTTATAATCTACTGATATTTATTTAAAAATATCAATAAGTATGTTAATAGAATTATAGTTATTATAAATTATTGCTATTCATATGCTTATTTCTCGGATAACGGTCATGTTGTGTAGCATTCTTTACGCGAGTTCATTATTAAAATATTATGGCTGCACAGAAGCAATCAGTATGATTAAATACTTTAAATTAAATTATGTATATTTCAAAAAATCTTGTGGTTAATCCCAACAAGCACAATCGACCAGAACTGATTTCCATCGGCAATAGCTCTCCAGTCCTAAACAAACGCAGACCTTGGAGCAAGTGATTGGGTTTCGCTATTAGGCTGCCTAACGAGCCAATTAGAAAAAGGCTCTGATATTTGGGGATCGACTTTCCCTTCTCCACGAATCCTGGTATAATCGATAATATTCTCCCAATATTCCCGAAAAAATAGGATTCAGTTCATCCTGGGAGTGGAAAAACCTTTCATTTACATAGATAAACAAAACGGGAAGCATATTGTCAATATTTCACTGAATTCTCCCTAACGGCGACCTGTGTTTATTTCTTTATCCACATTCCACTTTTTAAAACTCATTAAATTTCAATGCATCCATGTGGTGCATTCAAATTAAACGAATCAGTGATTATCTATTAACAAAATGTCCTGACATACAGCCAGCTATCTTCGCTGACACCTTCAAAATCATCAAGCAAGACGCGACACAGGCCTGAGAAAACTTACATTACTTACAAAAGTTGAATGAGTGGTGCCAATATCTTCGAAAACGTATTACGTATAACCTCACATGTACCTTAATTATTCATCCCATTGACAGTCGAAGTACAATACCTTGGACCAATATTTGATAGGAGAATGACACGGGGTCTTCATGTTTAGATGAAACGCCAATCATTAAATCTTAAACTCAATTAAATGTATTCATTATCAATTTTAAAATAAAACTTCAAAATAGAAACTAGACAAAAATTAAATGCAGACTTAAATACTTACGTTAGTTTTGATGTATGCATCACAAATTTTTGCCATCGCTAAACATACAGAACAAAATACATAGAAATGACACAAAAGCACCTTGGAATGTTAAAAACGTAACTTTTCACGATTACTTAAGAATATCAGCAGTTGACGAACACATATGATCGTACAACTGAGTCCTCAGTTGTTTTTATATATAATAAATAGAAAATAAACAATAACAATTATGAATAATTACTAAACCCAAGATCGC
Organism: Troilus luridus; assembly: GCA_964056705.1. Lineage (NCBI taxonomy): Eukaryota > Metazoa > Arthropoda > Insecta > Hemiptera > Pentatomidae > Troilus > Troilus luridus. The sequence goes on from OZ057413.1 coordinate 4,757,857, forward strand.
GGGTTCGTAGCCCGACAGGTGGCCGTAGGATTTTTTAAAGGGAATAAAAATCCTTAGTTATGACGTCCTTCGGAAGGGACGTTAAACGGGGGTCCCGAGCCTGTACGTTGTCAGGTACTCTTTAAAAATCCCTATCCTAATAAAACCTGGATAGGCAAAATTTAGAGCTCCCAATGTAGCATCGTCCGATTAGCCATAGCAGCATAAAGTGACGTTAAATGAATAAACAACAACAACAACAATTATGAATGCCCACTTACGTGTTACCGTCAAATTATTAAGGCATTCCTTAAAAAAAAAAAATCTAAATACAAAATTAAGTAATCTTCATGTCTAGCTTATGCTCGTTTTCATTGTCTGAATATGGATATTTAAGCCTGGGAGAAATGTGAAGCTTGGTGTCTATACCTATTATAAAACAAAGTCCTCAGCCGCGTTTATTCGCGGTAAACTACTGCACATGCGGTTTTCACCAATCGATAGAGTGTTTCACTAAATGGGTTGGAATATAACAAAAATTGTCGGAAATGTTGGAAAAACTGGAGCCTCCTAGGAGATTTCATGGAAGGCGCTGCCTAACGTCTTTGTCATATTACGAAACAATGCATGGTGGAATATTCCTCTTTTATCGATCTACAAAAAAATCAGCGATAGCATATATCTATATTTTAAGGAAAGCTTACTATACTCATTTTATCTTTAAAAAAATTGAATCCGGTATTTGGAAAGCTATTTAGATGAGTGCTGTATTAATCCTTATCAACTTATATACTTTAGTTACCTTAAGCATTTCATGCGCATTATTAGAATATTTTATACCATATAATTTAAATGAGTATCTTATGGGTTTTCGCTAAAACTTAACGCGCAAGAAAATAAATTCGTATATAAAGAAATACTTTGTTTTGTTTTTATGTTTATAATAAAATACATTGGGCAGACAAAATATGTGGTCATATGTCTTACTACCCGTGCAAATGGGTCGCTAGTCAAAAATATATTAATGTGTTTTTTAGACTTAATTTATGAAGCTTGAGATTGATATAAGGATACGTCTTGCGACTTACCCTCATCACGTATCTTGCTCCTCGTGCCCCGGGCTTTCCTTTAATACTTCTTGTATTATACGGCGAAGAGGGAGCTGAAATTCGAAAATACTCTTTGAAAGCTTTTATAAGCCAGGCGATAAACCTTAGTCCGTGACTCCGACAGAAGGTCGCCTGCTTTGAGGATAAGCTAATAGCTGCCATTGAATGCCGCCTTCTTCAGCGATTCACTCCCTTCAGCTTTTGAAGAGTCATTTTCATTCTAGACATTCAATGTTCCATGATAGTGTCTTTAGATAAGTGGTTATTTCGAGTCGGCATTAGGGACTGATGGAATGATTAATAAATATTATAGAAAATTTCAACTGTTTTTATAATGAAAACTGCAATAGCCTCTTTAAGCGATTTTTGGTAGTTCGCGTCACCGACATGAGCGGCATGATCTTATTGCGCGAGACTGGCGACACCTAGTGGCATTTTCATGAGTTATACAATTTCATTGAATCAAATTTAGTGTAATTTATTTTATTTTATTTGTTATTAGTTTTTAGATATTTTTATTTGAAAAGAAAAAATATGTAAGAAAAGACTAGGGCCAGGATAGCTCAAATGTTATAGTCCCAGACTAGCGATCTGTAAGACCCGGGTTCGAGTCCCGGTCCTGGACATATATTTTCTTTTCAAATAAAAATATTTAAAAATTAGTAACAACTAAAATAAAATAAATTATAATGACGTAAGTCAACTAGATCCAAATTAAAATAATGTTCTTCCCCTCGTATACCTCGCAAAAATGCGAGAACGCGGGGACTTGGGATCAGTGAAAAGAAATGATATGACCACGACCGAGAAGCGTGCTTTGATTGGGGACAGGATATTTTTATTTGAAAAGAAAAGATATGTAAGAAAAGACTAGGGCCAAGATAGCTCAAATGGTAGAGTCCCAGACTAGTGATCTGGAAGACCCGGGTTCGAGTCCCGGTCCTGGACATATATTTTCTTTTCAAATAAAAATATTTACAAATTTAGTGTAGTTTAGGTTAAATTACCAATGAAATCAGAATAATTAATAATATTTAACTAAAATTTGTTTAATGGTTGTGCAATTGATACTTATACTGAATTTTTCGTTTCCCATAAAATATTTTTTGTAAACAGTAAGATATTGTTTACTGTTATGTCTATACCGTGCTTTACTGCCAGGTTTCCTCTCTACTGTTAAGGGTAGCCTTAATCGAGGCTGGGTGAGCCCCATAAGGGTCTTTTAGCAGATTAAAAATTTATTAGAATTCAGGCCATCGGCTTAAAAACTTTGCACTGTACAGTCTTAACTACAAAAAACATGCTCAAAATGAAGTTAAAACTAACGCAATTTGACTAAATGATCACTGTCTTTTTAGTGTTGCTTCATATTTTCCAGATTCACCACTTTTCAATTGAGTATCTTAACATTTTATCAATTTTTAAATTAATAAAAAATTTCTACCACTACAATTGATGGAGGTTTTTGGGTTCATTATATGGTAGAGACTGTTATGTTTTTAGGAGAATGGTTGTGTTGGGAGGTGATTTGTGCTGAATCACGCTCTACCAGGCCCCCCCCCCCTTATTTTGGGTATCCACTTTATGGAGTCCGGGTAAGCCCCATGAGGATCATCCATCCACGGGTGTTGATAGATTAAAAAAAACAACTATCAAGCAGTAAGATTTGAACCCGGGACATTCGGCACGGCAACTGGATGATCTACCACTGAGCCATCCCTCTCCCTAATTAGTAAATTAAACGTAACATTTAAAGTAACCTTAAGTAAATTATTAACTAAATAATTATTAATACATTAGTTGAAAAATTCCAACTAAAAACCTTAAGTCTCTAAACTAAAACAGTAAATTGAAAATACCTGTCCAATATTTCGCCTATTCAGGCATCCTCAGGGCAGAATGAGTATAACAGCAAAGCAAAACATGAATAATGCACCCAAAAAACACATCCCACCACCTCCAAGGCTCAAATGCCACTACTGAATCATAGGTTACTAGATTCCCAGCTGGCTAAGGTTAGATAAAAACAGCTGATAACTACACCAGAATTTGAAACACCAATATACACTCACCAAACCCCAAAAAACACAACAGGAAAACAAAATAATAGTAACAAACAACACAAGAAAAGAATACAAAAACCATATGAAAAAATGAAAGTAAAAGTGCAAGAAAAAAAGAGAATTTATAAAAAACCAGTGGACTTATGGTTATTCCACAAAATATATATTGAAAAAGGGAAAGGTCTACAGAGACATTAAACAAAAATGTTAATACATTAGTGGAAAAATTCCAACTAAAAACCTTAAGTCTCCTTAAGAGTAGTGGCATTTGTGCCTTAGGCGTGGTGTGATGTGATTTTTGGGTGCATTATTCATTTTTTGCTTTGCTGTTATTCTCTTTCTGCCCGGAGGATGCCTGAATAGGCGAAATATTGGACAGGTATTTTCAATTTCCTGTCTTAGTTTGGAGACTTAAGGTTTTTAGTTGGAATTTTTCCACTAATGTATTAACATTTGTTTAATGTCTCTGTTGACCTTTCACTTTTTCATTATTAAATAATATTTTAAAAAATAATTAATTAAATTGTTATTTAAATACTCCACCAAAAAAGAACTTATATTAAATGTGCCCGAACTACACGTAGGCGGCCCTTGTTTGTTTTCCTTCATGTTTTTTCCACACAGTTTCCGGATTTATCAACTCTTTGAACTTGCTCTATCAGAGCGTATAAAGATCTAACACTTTTTCGAAAAAAGTTGAATAATCTGTTAGGGCGTAAGCTTCCACTAAAACTACTTTATTTTAGACAGATTTTAAAATATTTCTAAAGACTTTAAGATTTTTACTTTAATTTTACATGTTTGTATTATCAATTGCTGATCATTCACAACTTTTATTGATAACAATATTTTTTGTTCCGTTCATATATTAAATAATTGAATCCATTTAAGTTTTATGAGGTATTTGTCGTGCTCCTGCCATTGCAGACTCATATGTTAAGGTATTAATGGTATAATTGTACGAAATCTTTTATGGTTTTATGAATTATATACGTATTTTTTTCTTATTATATATTTATATAGATATATGGGAATCAGTAATCACCAGTGGAGTAATACCGCACCCCTACAAGTTCAATTATATCAAGATAGATGAGACGCTCTTAGTATGAGCAATTCGGTTAACTAACGTCAAAGTGGTATCTCTAAGGGTCAGTTGAGGAGTGTGAAGCAGTCCAAGATGATTAATGCTCTGATTATATCTCTAATTCACACGAACTATTAGTTGAGGGCGAGTGTTAAGGTAGAATTCCCAGATCACTAACAACAATTTAGTGGACCAGGTTGCACGTACGTGGAAATGTGTCTCTTCTATCATTACTCTAGTAGGCGTTAGGTATACCATTTATAGAGGTTACTCTTTCCGCTATTTAAATAGTATGTGTGTGAAAAAATTAAATATATTATGTATACGTTGTATTTTAGATTCTAAAGCACGCATTGAATTTTGTTACAGGTTGAGCTGGGAAGTATCCATAACCTGTTTACGGTGCCAGCTAAGATTTTTCCGAATAAGGTTAGTGTATGTGTATTTTAAAGAATAATTTTATACTTTTATCAAAATAAGAATACTGTCGTATCTATTGGACAAAGTTTACTTTTATAACATTTACTATGTGCAACATTGGTCGAATAAATATTGTAATTTTAAAATTGTGTTAACTGCGACTCTTCTCTCAGACCTCGTGAACACCTGGAAAGGGCCGTTTGGGAAACAAGGGACAGTCAAAGGCACTTAAAGGAAACTTGGGTAAGAAATAAACAAAAAAAATCTTCAAATACACAGAACAATTGTCAATAACAATAATCATAATAGCACTCATAACGAAAGTAGCTTCAATATTGTACAAGATTCAAAATTCCCCATCTTTTTAGTGTTCGAGTCGTTACAAAAACAAAGATCCCTCGCTATTTTCTGAGTCCTTCTTTCTTCCGGTCAGATCAAGACATTCGGTAGTACCAGTCTTTAAGCACTTAATTATTGGAAAAAATCCTCTCATTATATAGGTCATTCCCGCTAGTGTATTCATATACGATACACGAGTCTGCAACCTTTACAAGAACTGTGCGTGGGAACTAATTGGGTTGCCTCGATCACTGACTAGACTTTTTTTCCATCGACAATAAACTGTTTCTTAATATAAATATTAGTTCTGCTTCATTAAAATTTAAAATATTAATGACTGAAATAATCCTCTTATCTTTATGTGACTATTTGCTGCAATACGAAATACCGCCCTGTTTAAGGTAGGGAAAATACCATCCTTTTTTGTTGCTCGTTTCACACTTGTACGGTTTCGTTCGGTTCGTATTCGATTCGTTTTCGGTCCAGCCGAAAACTAACGAAAACTCTTCACACACACTCGATTAGTATCAGGTTTGGTCTCCTACTATGTTCTTAATATTTTTGTCAGAAAATCAGTTAAAGTTATCAGTTAAAAATATAAAACAATTATTTATTATGTACCAATATTATGTTATCGGGGGGGGGGGATTATTAATACGTACTAAAAATAGCTTAATCTAAAATCAAATCATAATTATAAATCTGGAAAGTACTCATAATAAATTATAAAAAATATCAATATCAAGTGAATCATTCATTTTTCATTAAACAACAAAATTTAAAATGAGAAAATGAAAATGAAATAATATTTTCGCTTGCCGAAAATGTAACCGAACCGAAACTAAATCGTATATGTGTGAACGACCAATTTTTTTGTGAACCTTGGGCCCGAATAGAAACCGAACGAAACCGATTCGTGTCGAAGGGGCTTTCGGTTCTATCAGGTTTCTATTATGTACCGAATACCCAGGGAATCACCGTTTCACACTTGTCCGGTGGCTACCAAAAACGAATCGGATACACACCGAACCGTATAAGTGTGAAACGAGACTATGGAGTACATTATCTCTGTCTGGTGATGGTGGACTGTACAATGAAAAGAGAAATTATATAAAAGGCATTATGATTATGATTATATGTATCTTATAATCATAACAGGAAATCATAGCTTTAGTTACTGAGTATAATTGTATAATTGTCTTGAGTACTATATTTTTTACCTCTGATGGCGCTCTGCCTATTTTCCTACTCTATGATGATGCGATGTATTGAGCACATGCTCCTGGTCTGTTCTTCTGCCTACACTACTTGGTGTAGATGTACAATTTTGAACCTAGTTGTAGGCCTAGGTATTACAGACGTCTATAGCAAAGAGGTAGCAAGCCAGGGGAAAGTAGAACGTTTGTTTTAGATTGAACAGGCCCATTAGGTTATCATTAGTTCGAGCGAATTCTAGGTTAAGTTAAGTGAAGTATAGGAAACTAAAGTTAATTTTAATTTAGCAACAAAAGAACTATGCGGTACCGTAAGCCTTAATTTTCCGGAGTAAATTCGTTTATTAACCCCACTTGCCTTAGAGGAAACTAAGTTAAGACTTGATGCGGAAGTTAAGCTAGATATCCGCTGGCTAGAGTGGAATTGTTCTTAGTGGCTCGATTAGGTTAGCCTTTTCTTGGAGATTTCTAAAGTTTTCTCAAGCGATTTCCTTCCTATCCTCCCCAAATCCGAGCAATCCTTAGAGTCCTGTTAGTACGCTATAAATTACCCTACTGATGTGAAAAGTTCTTGAAACCAGTTTTATCCCACGGGATTATTCCATTATTCTTTTTTTTTTTTTTAAACTTTTCTCAGAGTTTATAATATATTTTATAAACAGAGTTTATAATATATAACGTTTAGCCTGAACACAGATTGTTCTAAGAAGCATTGTCATTCTCAGAACGGCTTTTTTCTCAAGTAAGCCTGTTCGAGAATTCTTTTCATTTCAATATTCAAAAATAGCAATCTTAAGTAATGTAATTGGCGTAAATTGTATTTTTGTGCATATATGTTTTATTTTTAATGCATACATATTTTAATAAAATAAGTACATTTTTTCTTTATTACATTGAGTACATACATATTTTATTATGAACCTCGACCTCTATATATCGAAGTCAGTCAGAAATCACCTCAATAAATCGAACCTCGCTATATCGAAATCCTAGATAACTCGAAGTTTTTTCGTTCCCCCTGAGTTTCAAATACCGAGGTTCGACTGTATTTATCAAGGAAAATAAATGTATAATTATTTGTATGGTTAAGTAAGGAAACGTAGAAACGATATAAAACGCAAACATTTTAAAATCATAATTGAATTAACTTTGTGTACCATTACAACTCGTCAAGGGTCATGGATTCAGTAATAGATAGAGACTGTACAGCACCGGCTATTTGTCGGAGATTACGCTCAACCGCCGGGTTTTCCTCCTAATTATGCGTAACCCCCACTTCATAATGGAAGGGTCTGTAGACGCCACCGGGTCCATAGATTAAATTATTTATCTTCCAAAGCCAGATTTGAAACCGGACCTTTGTCACGTCAACTCAGCGCTCAACCACTGAACTATTCCGCTCCCTACGTATATATTTATCAACGAAAATAAATCTCCTTCCAAATCAAAAACAATCATATTTAGAGATATCCATTACATTACGCGGAATCGCGGAGCACGCACCAGAATGATACTATTGAAGTGTTAGCTACGCTTAGAATACGAGTGCAAAGTTGTTGAGGTCAGTAACGAACAAATTCCTAAAAAGTTAAATAGCCCTGAGCCGGTAAAAGAGGCATACCGAGGCGTTGGTGGGAGGATTGCATTTGGGTAGTGGTCCGTGAATAGATGTTTGTAAGTTTGTAGGTATTTTATTATTATTAAAACAAGTATTTTTCAAACTTATTTTCAATGATCGGCAATAAAGACCTTTTCTAGTATTTTTTCCTCGAAGTCAGGTTCGGATAATTCATGTTTGTGTATAGAATATTCGAATACATAGTAGAATTTATTCCATTCAGGAAGATTAAATTCTTAGATAGAATACAGGAGACACACATTAGACTAGTGTATTTCTTGGTTAATATCCTGGCGGCGACCCAGGCCGCATCGCTAAAGATGTTTGGATTATTACATTACTTACTCTCTCTCACATTCCTTTGGTCTTCGTCCATGATTAATCGTCTTTAATATTAGATGGGTTTTGGGTTTCAGGAAGCAAGGATATTGGGTCGTACCATTTACTTCTGTTCAGTTTATTACACGCATAAAACTTTCATTGGATGCAAAACTGCTGAAAGAATTTTTTTAAAAGTTATTAATAAATATAATTAATTATTGGGTGGAATGGCTTACTGCTCTGAGTTGCTGTCTCGAAGATTCAAAGCCGGCTGTGGAAGATTTGATGTTAACTGTGAACAGCTGCGGTTGGATCTTTTAGAATCAAAGAGCCTTCTGGGGCTCACCCTATATCACTTACAACCCATATATCACATGCGCCCAAAGAGATTAAATAGAGAATTCTTTTATAAAATTAGAGGATATAAGAGTGCTGGGGGGTATATCAAACAGATGAAAGAAGAAACTGAGAGGTTGAAAATAACAGACCAAGACCGTTTCGATAGTGATGACTATGAGAAAAGACTAAAAGAAATTAGGGCCCTAGTAGGAAAGAGAGATGCGAGAAAAGGAATAGCGTGGACCGAGGAACGAAGGAAAGAATGAGGAAAAGGTGAGAAGAAATGAGGAAGGAAAGAAGGGGTATGAAAAGAAGTGAAAATAATGATATTCGTGTGGCCTCTAAATCTGTTGGTCTTGGGTTTAGTACGTGGTCGATACTGTACTCTTTCAAGATTAAAGATTGTGCTGGGAGGTGATTAGTTCGAGATCACACTGAATCGCAAGGTTTTCCCCCTATTAAGGGTACAAACCTTATCGATGCTATGTGAGCCACAGGAGGGTTTGAAGATCACAAAAGATCCAATATCGGGTGTTACCAGGTTAAATAAATTATTTATCGCCGGCGGATTTGAACCAGGAACCTTCAGTACGGCAACTCAGCTCTCTCCCTGCTTGAGCACACCCTGCCTCTGTCATATCCTTACCCTTGTTGAGGAAAAAAAGGGCGGTTGACGCACGCTGATCTCGATCAACCTTCCTAAACACTTGTCCTAAAATGAGTAAAGTCTCTCGGTTGTCGAGTTGCAGGACGGGAACAGTAACATTGTCATTTAGGAATTCATAAAGTTTATATTTTTCCCCGATTATACCTTAATTACTTCCGAGAAGGTTAGAATCGGTAATAATTTTTCTGAGAAGTTTCGTTCAGGTTTAAAACAAAGTGATTCGCTATCACCTTTACTATTCAATTTAACACTCGAGTACGTTATTAAAAAGGTGATACACAACGAAAGAGGTTTGAATTTGAACTTGAATAGTAAAATATCCGTGCTTGGGTTTGCGGACGGTTTGGTACTGTTGGGTGAGGGCGAAGAAACTATAAAGCTAAACACACAAACGGTAATGAATGCTGCTAAGGAAATAGGGCTGGAAATAAATTCGGATAAGACTAAGTATATCGTCAGTAGAAGGAAAGGGCGAAATTTTGGGGATATTGTTGTAGGAGGAAATAAGTTCGAACATGTGGAGATGTTTAAGTACTTAGGGTCAATGGTAACTGGAAAAATGAAATTCAAGAGGAAATAAAGGCGCGACTAAAGGCGGGAAATGCTTGTTACTATTCGGTCTCAAAATCACTAAGGTCGCGTCTTTTGTCCCGAAATCTAAAAATCAGAATTTATATAACAATTATTCCATCTCATCTCTATGGATGTGAAACTTGGCCACTAACGCTGAAGGATGAAATACGTCTTCAGGTATTCGAAAATGAGGTGTTACGTAGAATATTCGGTCCAAAAAAGGATGAGACCACTGGGGAATATAGGAGATTACAAAACGCGGAATTGCGAAGCATGCATCCGGTAAATATTATTCAGGTGATTGCGTCGCGAAGATTAAGATGGGCATGTAAAGTTGCTGGGCTTAGTAACGAACGAATTCCCAAGATGTTAATAGGCGCTGTACTGACTGGGAAGCGTCTGAGGGGTAGACCGAGGCGTAGGTGGGAGGATTGCGTTAGGAATGATCTAGCGGGTTCGGGTTTGGGTGGTGCTCCGTGGACGGAGGTTTGTAAACATAGATTGATTGTATCTGCATCGTTCAGCCTTTTATTTACTTAATACCTTAATTCACCATCTAAAAAATCAATCCTGAACAACGATGAACTTTATTCTCACTCAAACCCACTAGTTTTAAACCTGACCTCTTCAATTCCCGATAATCCTCCGAGGCGTCTGAAAAGAAGGTGGCTTCGTGACCTTCTAAGTTAAAATTGTTATTTGAGTAATACCCAGGGGGTAGTTTCTTTGTCTTTGTCCTTTTTCTATGTATCAATCCTGTCATTTAGTTGTATTGTTATAATTTTTTTTTTCCCTGGGGTTTTTCACAACTGAAGGAGTCATATCCCCAATACCCAAAAGCCACAGCTTTCTGTCGATCCAATCCCGCTCACGGAGGCCTCTGGCTGCCATCCACTCCTCTACATCCTCCATCCATTTTTTCTTCGGTCTTCCACGCTTTCTTCTTTCAGGTGGTATATAGTTTTGAATTTTCTTTGGCCAGCGGTGTTCGTCCATCCGCATCAAGTGGCCATACCACTTTAACCTTTTAGTTCCGATCTGGTGAAGGATGTTCTTTTGACATCCGACCTTGTCTCTGATTGCTCCGTTTGTGACCCGCTTGGTTCTCGATATACCACAGCTTCTTCTCCAGAAGTCCATTTCCATGGAAAGCAACTTATTCTCCGCCTTTTTCGTGAGTGTCCAAACCTCTGATCCGTAAGTGGCTACGCTCTCTACGAAGGAATGGTAGATCCTCTTTTTAGTTTCTAATCTTATTTCCTTACTCCATTGGGTGGAATTTATCGTACTTATTATTTTTTCCCCATGTTTACTTTATGTTCGATGTCACCCTCACTACCTCCTCCTGAAGAGAGCTATTGTTATAATACAGTTGTAGTCAATGAATAAATTGGTTTTAAAAAAAGTTTTGAAAATGATAATGGAAATACACCATATGATCAAACTAGGTTTTGAATTTTTCACAAACTTAGGGCAACTTAAGAGTATATATCTACTTTTAATTATTATTATAACTGTTCTAATTTTTACGATTTGTTAATGAACCTTTACTTAATTATACTTTGTCATTAATCTCTCCTCCGGTCACCACATTCAGTTTGGGATGTCCATTGAGCCCAAGCCGACCGACCGAGTTCTCTGGGTCCGCTAATCCCTGAGCTAAGTGCCGGAGGGAGGGTTTAGTGAATATATCCTCGATGAAAGAGTAGCGGAAAATCCGATCCAAAGTTTTTTAATTTAAAAGTCTTTTACCCTCGGCGAAGGGTCGCGAGCTAATTATCAGTTCCTATAATTAGCGATAAGGAACTCTGAATTAATCCCACTCATTAGAGCGGAATAATTAATTCGTGTCAAAATTTTCCCTAATGAATTTTGAATTTTGCTAAGGCAAGATGATATTCTGTCTTATATTTTATGTATTTATATAATGTGTATTAACATAATACTGAAAGAGAAAAAAAATAGTTTATATTTTTTTAAAGTGTATGAACAAATCCTTATTCTTACATTAAGAAAAATATATATACATATAATCAAAATAATTCCTTATTATAATGTTTCGTTTGTTTATGTAACGTCAATTTTGCTGCTATGGCTAATCGGACGTTGCTACAGTGGGAGCTCTAAATTTTGTCTATCCAGGTTTAATTGAATCAGTCATTTGAGAAACACCTCATGTCCATTTTTGGTCGAAATTGAGTAAGACATATAAAATTGTTGGTGAAGGTTTTTAATGAAGTACAACTAATATTTATATTAAGAAACAGTTTAAAATTTATGTACAACAGGCAGTGAAGGAGTGGAGCGCACGTTGGAGAGGAAATGGCATAGACATAGACGGACATTTGCTTTTCTCTCGTTTCTTTGCCGATGACAAGGCAGTCACATATAACAGAGATGGTCTGGAAAAAGCGCTAATGGCCCTGGAAAAAGAATACAGCCTATGGGGTCTACGAATAAATTTTGATAAGACCGAATACCTGGCAGTGAACTGCAGAGAAGCCGCAGACTTTCATATTAGCGGGAAAATATGCAAGCGAGTGGACTCCTTCAAGTACTTAGGGTCAACAATAGATGGGAACGGCAAGTCGGAACCCGAAGTTAGGAGGAGAGTTGGCCTGGCAAGAAGGGTGACTAGAATGTTACACCCAGTTCTTTGGAACACAGTCATCTCAACGGACAACAAAAGGCGTATTGTTGAGCCCTCCCTCAGCTACGCCTCAGAGACCTGGACAGTTAACCCGGGCCTCTACTCCAGATTACAAGCTGCAGAGATGGACTTTTGGAGGAGAAGCCTGAGGATCACCCGCCTGCATAGAGTCAGAAATGAAGATATTAGAGACAGACTGGGCGTGACCGAAGGAGTTCCGGAGAGACTTGGAAGGAACAGGCTGCGATGGTACGGACACTGCCAGCGGATGCCAATACGTAGGTGGCCGAAGAGACTTTTGCTGTGGGAACAGCCAGGCGGACGAAGAAGAGGAAGACCCCGAACCCGGTGGAAGGACTGCGTGGAGGAAGAGATGGCCGAGATGTAGGGGACTTGAGGATGACTGGTAGAATAGAGTGGAGGGACGCACTGACTTAACCAGGCAACCCATTGAGGGAAAAAACCTGCAAAAGTAAAAATAAGAAACAGTGTATTGTCGATGGAAAAAAAGTCTCGTCAGTGATCGAGGCAGTTCTTGTAAAGGTTGCAGACTCGTGTATCGTAAATGGTCGGCTTTCTTAAAAAAACCGCCTCACGGGAGAGGAGTGGCTCAGTGGTAGAGTACTGAGTTACCATGCCGGAAATCCTGGTTCAATTCCCGCTGCAGGCCATGATTTTTATTTAGTCTGTTTGAAGCGGGAGATGGATCATATAGGATCTAGGGCCCTCCTGGGGCCCACCCAGCCTCTATAAAATATTATACAAATAGGGTATAATAAATATACCAAAATAAAGGTGAAAAAATCTGGCGGTAGGACAAGTCACCTCCTTGCAGAACCGTTGACCATGAAACAGTGCAGTCTCTACCATGTACTGAACCCCAGACCCTTTACGGGTTTTAGTGGTACAGGTTTTGTTTTTTTACCAATAAATAAGTGGTTTGTCAATATATATGAATACCAAAAAAAAAAAAATGAAAAAAGGGAAGACTCTCTCATTTATTTTAAAAATTGAATAACAGTTTTTCGAATATATCGGATCAACAAAAGCCTATTCAAATTTATTTGTATCATTGTCAACCTGGTGGATTATGCCTGACACTGACACCTCCCTAAAAATAGGGTACCCAAAATAAGGGTGAAAAATCTGGCGGTCGAGCGTGACCTAGGGCAAGTCACCTCCTTGCAGAACCGTTGTCCATGAAACAGTACAGTCTCTACCATTTACTGAACCCCAGACCCTTCATGGGTTGTAGTGGTACAGGTTTTTTGTTTTTTTTCGTAAAAAAAAGATCACTCTTATGTAAAAACATTAGTCGAATGGGTCCGCAAGAGTGCAGCACCTTTCAGGAGTGCAATGAATATAGATACACTAGCGGGAATGAGCTATATAATGATAGGATTTTTTCCAATAATTAAGTGCTTGAAGACTGGATTATCGAGTGTCTTGATCTGACCGGAAGAAAGAAGGACTCTGAAGATAGCGAGGGATCATTGTTTTTGTAACGACTCGAACACTAAAAAGATGGGGAATTTTGAATCTTGTACTAAATTCTAGCTACTTTCGTCATGAGTGCTATTATGATTATTGTTACTGACAATTGTTCTGTGTATCTGTGTATTTGAAGATTTTTTTTGTTTATTTCTTACCCAAGTTTCCTATATGTGTTCTTGTTTCCCAAAAGGCCCTTTGAATTTTATGTACGAAATTGGTGTTCTGTGAAAAGATGGAGACAAATCACTTTATATATAATATAATATTATTATATATATAAGTTTCGATTAGACTGAATAAACACTTTATTATATATATATATATAATGTAAGTTTGAACATTCACACCAAACTTAACAGCTGTGAAGATAACCTTAGACAGATGTGAGGAAGGTTATGATTTAGATATCGGCTAACTGAGAGACTCGCTGAAGTTAACATTTGTTAAATTAATATTATTTATGGAATATTGACAATTGTGTTGATTTGTAAGTCGTGAATTCAACGACTTAACCAAGGAGGTGAATGGAATAAAACACGTGGAAGCAGTGAAGAACTGTAATTAAAAAAAAACATATTTCCAAACTTATAAATAACTAAATAACTACAGGTATCTTTAATTACAAACCTGAATCAACACAATAGTCGATATTCCATTATAACATAAATAATATTAATTTAACAAATGTTAACTTCAGCGAGTCTCTCAGTGAGCCGATATCTATCATAACCTTCCTCACATCTGTCCCTAAAGGTTATCTTCACGACTGTTAAGTTTGGCGTCAATGTTCAAACTTACAATAATAATATGTATTGACGGGTATTTTTGCTTCCTATTTTAATTTAAGGACATAATGAGATTTATTTGTTTGTCTCTTTTGAGCTTTTGCTCCTCAATATTAATATAAATATATATATATATATATATATATATATATATATATATATATATATATATATATATATATATATATATATATATATATATATATATATATTGTTACGGTCAGAGAGGGAAGAAGGACCGGCTGGGAGGATAAGACAAACAATGGGATTAAGCGGAAGGGATTATAGAATGGCGTAGAGCCTTCTGGGTCGGTCTAGGTGGTCCTCGTCCTTCCGAGAATTGTCCCACCCCGACCTACCTTGCCTATATAAAAAGGCGAGCTGTTCGGCCGGCCCCAGTGAGTAATAAGTCAGTGAGTAATAAGTCAGTGAGTAATAAGCAATGAAGTAATAAGCAGTCGTTAACGAGTGGCAGTGCGTGTGAGTTACTGTGAGTATCAGCCTGTAATAAGTGCTTAGTGAGCAACAGTGACAATTAGTGGCCGTGTAATAAGTGTAATAAACTGTGTGGCAGTTTGTCATATTTGAAGAGTCTTACGGTCGGTGGACTTTAGTTAGCGAACTGTAAGTGTTAATTTGTAATTGTAAACTATAGTGTAATATTATTGTATTTGTACAAATTTATATAAATAGTTTAGTTACTTAGTATAAACAATATCTTATATTATTTGTATATTATCTTAGAAATTAGATAACATTTAGTAGAATATTATTATTGTAAATTGATATTAGTTTAATAATTTAACTGTTTTAATTAATCTTATTGTATTCTTTCTAATTTGTTAATAAATATTAGATTCTTGAATTAAGTAATAGTTTAGTCCATTTTACACCCAGTAGCCCGTAACAATATATATATATATATACATATATAAAGGGTGCCTGGTAGCACCTATCAATAAGGCATGAATACTAGAGCTGGACCCGCAATGCTTAACGGTCTTGCGTTACCTTTACTACTGGTCACTCAATATTTGAAGGCGCACTAAGCCAGGCGGAATTAAGTTACATTTAATGTTTAAACTTTCTCCTTAAAAAAAACAAAAAAAAACGCTTAATAAATGTTGAGTGAACCCAAGCGGCAACTGTAGATTCCACAGGATCCATCCGTGGCAGTTAAGAGATTAAATAATTTATCTGCTATAGTTGGATTTGAACTCGAAAACTAGCCAAATTCAAGTAATTTTATCTTTAACTTATTTATCTATAAATATTTTTTATCACTAGATAGTCTGTTTTTAAAACTACGACGTTCGAGTTATACTTAATGTACAATATATATTTTTTAAAATTCTAATATATATAAAGACATTTTTTATTAAAAATATTAATATTAAATTTTTAATCACTAGTTAATAATTGTTTATTTCTTAAACAAATCTCTTATTCCTTTTACGACAGCTGGCTAGTGACATAATAGTTATTTATGGACCTAGGGACTAATGAAGATCATTATTCCCTCAGCTGTAAGTTTGTACCCGAGAGAATGCGAGGGAATAATTATCTTCACTCACGAGGCCAAGCCGAGGGAGTACAGTATTGCTGGGAATAATGATCAATTTAGTCCCGAGGGGTATACAAGATTTTATCTCCAGATGTGATGTAAAAAGGCAAGCTATACGCTATATTATTTTATATTATGTTATGTTTTACAATAAATTCAAAAACTGAAATTAAATGTGCAATTATTACAATTTTGAATTCTTGAATTTTAGCAATTGGTCTTTTGAAACAACAGCTGATTTTAATGGCCGGTGTGACAGGTGTACCAACCTGACCCTGAACTTTTTCAGTCCTGGGTCCCACGCGAGCTCCTTCATGATAACGCCCGACCTCATGTTTCAATACAGAAAGTGAATAAATTAAAGGAGTTGGCCTATGAAGTCTTATCACACACCCCCCCCCCCCCCCATCTATCCCCTACAGACTATTATAGACTACTCTATCTGACAATAGAGGAAAATTGTTGAAAATTGACATTACAAATGCATTTTCTGAATTCCTTTCATCACGTGACTCCTTGTTTTTCAAATCTGGGATAGAAAACTTGGTAAGCCGTTGGCAGAAGTGTATCGAAAATGATGGTAAATACTTTGAATAAAAAATATGTTAGATTTGATCTCAAATTTTTATTTTTTTCCTGGTTCTAAAAACGGCCACTTCATGCGTGACAACTCAATATTATAACCAGAAAAACAAAAGGAAATATTTCTTTATTTATGTATTTATTTTCTTGCGTGTTAAGTTTTTGCGATAATCCATAAGATACTCATTTCATTTATATGGTATAAAATATTCTAATAATGCGGATGAAATTCTTAAGGTAACTAAAGAAATATAAAAAAAATATTAAAAATTAAAAACAAATAAAATAAAATAAATTACACTAAATTTGATTCAAAGAAATTGTATAACTCATGAAAATGCCGCTAGGTGTCGCCAGTCTCGCGTAATAATGACGCGAACCCATTACTTTTTCCCTACCAAAAATCGCTTAAAGAGGCTATTGCAGTTTTCACTATAAAAACAGTTGAAATTTTCTATAATATTTATTAATCATTCCATCAGGCCCTAATGCCGACTCTAAATAACCACTTATCTAAAGACACTATCATGGAACATTGAATGTCTAGAATGAAAATGACTCTTCAAAAGCTGAAGGGAGTGAATCGCTGAAGAAGGCGGCATTCGATGGCAGCTATTAGCTTATCCTCAAAGCAGGCGGCCTTCTGTCGGAGTCACGGACTAAGGTTTATCGCCTGGCTTATAAAAGCTTTCAAAGAGTATTTTCGAATTTCAGCTCCGTCTTCGCCGTATAATACAAGAAGTATTAAAGGAAAGCCCGGGGCACGAGGAGCAAGATACGTGATGAGGAGGAAGATAATGCGCTACGTGATGAGGGTAAGTCGCAAGACGTATCCTTCTATCAATCTCAAGCTTCATAAATTAAGTCTAAAAAACACATTAATATATTTTTGACTAGCGACTCGTCTTTGCACGCGTAGTAAGACATATGACCACATGTTTTGTCTGTCCAACGTATTCTATTATGTTGATATTATAAACATAAAAACAAAACAACGAATTTCTTTATATAGAATTTATTTTCTTGCGCGTTAAGTTTGGTGATAACCCATAAGATACACATTTAAATTATATAGTATAAAATATTCTAATAATGCGCATGAAATGCTTAAGGTATTTAAAGTATATAAGTTGATAAGGATGAATACTGTACTCGTCTAAATAGCTTTCCAAATACCGCATTGTACGGTATCAATATTTTTAGAAGATAAAATAGGTATACTAAGCTTTCCTTATAAGTTAGATATCTGCTATCACTGACTTTTTTGTAGATCTAAAAAAGAGGAAAATCCTACCATGCATTGTTTCGTTATATGACAAAGGCATTAGGCAGCGTCATCGATGAAACCTCCCAGTAGGCTATACTTTTTCTATCAATTCCAACAATTATCGTTATATTCCAACCAATTTACACAACACCTCGATAAATTATTTCACCTTAACCTTCCTGGTGAATCACTCTATCTATTGGTGAAAACCGCATGAAAATCCGTGCAGTAGTTATTGAGTTTACCGCGAACAAACACGGCGAAGGGTTTGGTTTTAAAATATGTATAGATTTTGAAAGTATCACTACTAGTAAATATGTATATGTAGGTATATATTTATGAAACAGGTACCCTAAGATTGTTAAAACTAATTCTTCTTTGCACTTAAAGATAAGGATGGGTAAAAGCCATCGAGGGAACACTACGTCCCCTGGGATATTCCAGCTAGGATGGTGTGGTTTCGATTCCCGCAGGAGATTGGTAACGTTAAGAGGAAGGCCATGTGAGTGTCTTCTCTATCTGATAGAATTCTCGCCCCTGCAGTTTTGCTTTAGCTTATAAATATTTAGCTCTTTGTACATGACTATGCTTTTTAGAACATAATCTGTTCGTTAAATGTTCAGAATACTATGCGTTTGATTATAGAATATAAATTATAATAAGTATAATAAACCTAATTAGCGATAGTCGTTGAATTCTATTGAATGCATCAGAATACGAACGAATAATCAAAATACTACTTAAAAACATTCGGTTCAAACTACATCCTCTTTTAATAAAGTCACATGTTAAATTGATGCTAGGGGGGTCACTGTGGTGTAGTGGGTTAGCATTACAACCTTCTATATATATTTTAATCCTAGTAAGAAACATTCATCCAAGTTCTTGTGTATGTGTATCCAGAAGCAACTTAAAACAATACATATAAACGCCGGCAATTCAAAATCAATAATTGTTAGTACACGCCTCAATCTTGTCGATGATGATATGTCAATCAATCATCAGACATCATCCACTCCTCTCAATAGTAACGAAACTATAGAAAAACGAAAACATTTTCCACTAATTTCTGCATTAGCTATAACTATTCACTAATAGGAAGGTACTTAGGAAGCTATTGTTTATGAATGGACATTTTTTTATTGAGCTCGTGCAGCGCTTCATATGTTTTCATTAATAAATAAACTACTTGAATATATATTGAATATATATATATATATATATATATATATATATATATATATAATTATTGTTCGAAGTACCATTTTATCTGAAAACCAGACTAATGTTGATAATTTGAATTTACAAATTATTATATTTATATAATTCAGACTCAGTGGTAGAGTACTGAGCTGCCATGCCGGAAATCCTGGTTCAATTCCCGCTGCAGGTCATGATTTTTATTTAGTCTGTTTGCAGCGGGAGATGGATCATATAGGATCTAGGACTCTCCTGGGGCCCACCCAGCCTCTATAAAATATTATAAAAACAGGGTACCCAAAATAAGGGGAAAAAATCTGGCGGTCGAGCGTGACCTAGGACAAGTCACCTCCTTTCAGAACCGTTGTCCATGAAACAGTACAGTCTCTACCATGTACTGAACCCCAGACCCTTCATGGGTTGTAGTGGTACAGGTTTTTTTTGTTTTGTTTTTTATAATTCAGACTACAATCGAATTGAAAATTCAAACAAATAAAGTTTGAATTTTCACTTCTGTACACAGCGCTCATTACTGCGACTCCTTGCTAAATCATTTACAAAAATTACATGGTTAACCCTTGACTGGTAACATACGTCAGAGAGACGCTGAGGTTTACTAATTTTCCACTTTTGATACTTTAGCACCACTTGTCAATTGAAACCTTCCGTGTATGTTCACTATGAATATTGTAAAAACCGCGGGTGAAGTTTCATTGCAATCATATGTGTTTTATGGTTTCACTATGGTCATAATTACTTGAAATGCCAACATTTGTGCTCATCTTACAGACGTGTATTACCTGAAACGTTCTACGTATGACGTACGTAACTAACCAGTAATTACTATTTTTATGTTTGAATGTTTTAGTTCGTCATGTTATTCACCTCAAAAAAAAAGAAAAAAAAAAGTGCAACGTCGTTTCACAATCCCAGACCTTCCGGATGACCTAACAAAAAGAGCACGAGATATTCTTGGGAAACTGAGGAAACCGGAAATGCCTCTCAAGAAATTTCTACCAAGCTTCCAAAGAGTAAAACTTGTCCATATTGCCCTTATCGAAAGAGGAGGCAAACTGCTTACATAAAGTATGAAAATCCTTGTTGTCTAGAAAGGTCAAAAAAAGTGTGCAATGCTTATGCTCCTCAGGTAAAAATGTATTTTTATTTTATTTAATCTACTCCTCTTCTACCGCCAACGGTGTGAGGACCCCTCCTGTAGAGCCTAACCCATGACTGTCTCTCCTGTACCAATCTTCTTCTCCTTCCCCATTACAAACCTCTTCTGTCAAAGGCCTCCTGGATTGCGCCCTCCCAAGTCTTCCTCGGTCTTCCCTTCGGTCTCGTACCTTCCGTCTTTGTCTCATATACACTGTTTTCCGCCATTCTGGAAACATGGCCGAACCATCTCAGCTGATGCTCTTCGATGATATCCCGAGCTGGCCGAAGTCCTAAATTGGACCGTATTGTTTTGTTTCGCACTCGGTCTCTTCTGTTCATCCCTTCCATTCTTCTTATATATCCCATCTCCATGGCTTGGATTTGGCTCTTGTGCTTTTTAGTTAGAGTCCATGATTTACTTCAATAGGTGAGAATCGGAAAGAAAGTGTTTTTATAAAGTACTTTTTTTGACACTTCTTTTTTCCCGATGAATCCTTTTTTGAGGGAATTTAAACACCTGCTGGAAGCTTTTATTCGTATACATTTTACCTGTAAAAATAATTTTAAAAGGAATTTTTAATTGTAAGTATGTTAATTTTAATTTGAATCGTTTAATTTTAATTTTATGTATTTTATCTTGAGTAAATGATTTGTAAACAATCAAATAAAACATAATTACTTATTTAATTAACATATTCACAGATTAAATGAATATTTTATCTCTAAAATCAATTTTTGTTTTGTACACGTTTCACAGATGTTACTTGCAATGTGCATAAAATGTATGTTACCAGTCAAGGGTTAAAGTAAACAGAAATTAGACGCTAATTCGGTACTTTAACTAATAATAATATTTTATCTTTATGATTATTTATACTTTATTATATTATAGTGTTGTTATATTGTCCAACGCCACATAATATATTAGTGAGTAGCGTGAGACAGAGTGCAGATGTTGGGGCCATTAGCGTTGGCTTCCAGCCTCATGTTTGCCACGTCCTTCCTCCCTATCCCTCTCTATCCCTCCTTACCTCCCTCCCTCCCTATCCCTCTCTATCCCTCCTCGAGTAAGCTCATTACTCTCTGATACCGTTCAGACCTAATCCACTTCCATATCATTGACCTAGCCAATGCTGTAATCTAACCTATCGACTGATCGACCATTGGCGTTCCCGAATTCTGTTTACGGAGGACCAATTTAACTTTTCTATCGACGTTTTTATATTTATTTAATCTCACTAAAGCTGCTATGGCTAATCGAACTTTACAACAGTGGGAGGCCTGAATTCGGCCTTACGGTACAGTCTCTATCATGTTCTGAACTGAAGACCATTCATGGGCTGTAATAGTTCAGTTTTTTTTTTTTAATAGTTAACCTAACGTTTGAATATAGCATTCCTTTGTTATGTGTTGAGTATTATCTCTTTTTTTCTCCGGAGTATAATTTGTCCACTAATTTCTTCATATTGACTTTATATACATTAACTATGTCTCTTTTCAGTTTTTTTCTGATCAGTATCATGAATACAATCTTTCACAAACTTCTTGTTGTTTCCTTTCAGTTGCTACCTTTCAGCTTCCCGTTGGTAGGTCTTTTTTAGACTATATATGTATTATATTTTACCGTATTTCATCACATGCGTTAAGATTTATGCTACGTTGACTAGTAATATACTGTTACGGTCAGAGAGGGAAGAAGGACCGGCTGAGAGGATTATACGAACAATGGGATTAAGCGGAAGGGATTATAGAATGGCGTAGAGCCTTCTGGATCGGCCTAGATGGGGCTAGGTGGTCCTCGTCCTTCCGAGAATTGTCCCGCCCCGACCTACCTTGCCTATATAAAAAGGCCAGCTGTTCGGCCGGCGCCAGTCAGTAATAAGCAGTCCAGTAATAAGCAGTCGTTAACTAGTGGCAGTGTGTGTGAGTTAGTTAGTATTAGTATCAGTCTGTAATAAGTGCTTAGTGAGCAACAGTCACAATTAGTGGCCGTGTAATAAGTTTAATAAACTGTGTGGCACTTTGTCATATTTGGAGAGTCTTACGGTCGGTGGACTTTAGTTAGCGAACTGTAAGTGTTAATTTGTAATTGTAAACTATAGTGTAATATTATTGTATTTGTACAAATTTATATAAATAGTTTAGTTACTTAGTATTAGCAATATCTTATATTATTTGTATATTATCTTAGAAATTAGATAACATTTAGTAGAATATTGTTATTGTAAATTGATATTAGTTTAATAATTTAACTGTTTTAAATAATCTCATTGTATTCTTTCTAATTTGTTAATAAATATTAGATTATTGAATTAAGTAATAGTTTAGTCCATTTTACACCCAGTAGCCCGTAACAATACTGAGGCGTATGGATATCACATTTATCGCTATCTTTTCCTACTAATTTTCTTTCATTTAAAAAAAAAAATTACATTTTCTTAAAAAGTGTAGATAAGAAAATTTCATAGATTTAATTATATTCTTAATTAAACCTTAATTTATAGGCTTTTATCTAATCCATGTGAAATTTATCATCAGATTCCCCGTATCGAGGACACAAGGGCGGTGACGAATGTGGCGGAACTCGCGTTGAGCCGATGGAAACATCCGTCATGCTGGTCTATTGATGGTGGATTATGGATTGCCATTCAATGTCCCATGGTCCAAGATGGATGGTTATTCTCTCCGAATCCTTCTACAAAAATATTCCTACATGGGTTGGTGATAAAATTTTTGACGTAAAACTGCGACATTTACTTTTGTTTATTTGTTTATAATAAAAGGAGTAACACTATTTAACACAGCACTGGATAAAATCATTGGAAAGATGTGTAAAATAAATAACGCAGGGAAAAAATCTGGCGGTTGATCTAGGACAAGTCACCTCCCTACACAACCGTTGTCCATGAAGCAGTACTGTCTCTATCATGTACTAAACCCCACACCCTTCACGGTTTGTAGTGTTACAGGTTTCAGGGCTGTGAAAGAACAAAACATAATATCAACAGTAAAGTTTTATAGAAAGAAATTATTGGAATGGGAAGAATGGTAAAAATATTAAATTCATTCCTATCATGTCTGAAAAATTGCTTATATTTTTTTTTTGTACCAGACTGTTGATATTATTATTCTGTTTTATTTGACATGCTGCCCTGATGATGATCTAAAAATAAGGTCGAAACGTTGGCATAAATAAAATAAGTTAGTCTAGCCTCAGCTTCCATTAGGTAATTACATTTTTAATATTCATATCTTCTCCTCACCTCTTTCCTTCTCCATTCTGCACACCTTTTTCGCTCTTTGGCATCCATCATATGTTGTTATTTAAGATTTCATTATTATTTTACATCACTATTTCATGATTTTATATTCTATCTCCATTCTCAAACCATATTTTTACATATATTTCTATACGTTCCTTGTATATTTACATCATATTTTATATTTAATCCACTTCATTCTATTTTAATACATTTTAAAACTCCCCTTTCTTATATTTTCCTACTTTCCACGTTCATTTTACTTTTCTACCTGTTGTACTCTAGATTTATATCTTTACTTCCTAATGTTATTTTTCCTTTATTTACTCTTTGACATCATATTTGTTATATTTTCATTCATTTTACTTATGTAAATTCCCTAGGAGTCTATTATCATACATTTTATATTTTATCTATATTCTACTAGCTTTTCCATAATTTTACATCTCTTTCCGTTTACTTCCTTTTTTACCTTTGTAAATTTTTACATCACCACCTTTCTGTACATTTACACTGTAATATTTTTATTCATATATATCCCTCATTTTTTTGTTCTAGATTTCTATTACTCTTCATAATTTTTTTAATATTATCATTTACTTGGTACTGCAATTTATTTTTATAGTTTTGTCTGTTTTTCTTTCTTAGCCCTGAAGATGACCCACAAAGTGGGTCGAAACGTCGGCACAAAATAAAATAAGTACCCACTTATTTAGTGTTTAATTTGACTGCAACCCCAACTATTTCCTTCCTTACTAAAATAATTTTTATTTATTTTTGTAAAATTTACTCGCTTAATCGAGAATTTTCGCACAGAAAATTGTTGGGCGTCTTATCGAAACGAAGCTATTCACGAAGATTCAGCTTGGTACAAGTGCAAAAATGGACCATGGATCCTGGACTAATCTCTATAGAATCCAGCAAGGAGACTGACTCCTCTTAGGAACAGGGATCTACTACCAAGAGATGAGCCAGGCTAGGAGTGCCTTCAATGGGAGGTTTCTCCATACACGGTTCCACGTGATTCCCTAAGGGGAGATTTTCAAAATATGATCAAAAATACAAGATGTGCCAAATGGCATTTATATTATTCTTATAATATATTCTTCTTCTTCCTTTGCCTCGGGCAGCTCGGGACCTCGTTATTTCTACTTTTTTCTTCTTTGGGCTTTTATGTTTCGCCCAGTATTGTCGCATTCGTTCTCGATGTTTTTGTTTCCGTTCTTCAGTCCACTCCTTGCCTGTTTTGAGCTTGGGGTTTTCCTGGAAAATCCGGAATGCTTGAAGTTTTGTCCTAAGAGGATCACGTTCCTGAATATCCTCCCACGTAGTCCCCACTTCTTGCAGGTCCTTTCCTACTTCTGTGAACCGCGCTCCTTTGATTTTCTTTCCTAGAAAGTAGGCAAAGATTCGGTTAGTCAATCTCGCCGGTTTCATGTGACCATAAAATGTGACCCTTCTCTTCCGAATAACATCAGTTATTTTTTCAATTTGCATGTAGAGTTCGTGGTTGTGCCGTTTTCTGTATTGACTATTTTCCTTTACTGGTCCCAATATTTTCCTCAAAATTCTTCTTTCCCTAACTTCAAGGTTCTCCATCAGTCCTTTCCGGTTCATTTTAAGACATTACAGGATATAGGGCTTCCGGTCGAATAACTGTTTTAGAGTGTCTGAGCTTGGCATCGAGGGATATTGACTTATTGTTGTAGATACTCTTGGTCAGATTATACGCAGTCTCCATTTTTCTGATCCTTGATGCGAAGGCTTCCTCCTCTGAGATATTGGGCCCTATCGATTCGCCTAGATATTTGATCTTGTCAGCTCGCCTAGTTTAAAATATTTTTAATTTTTTATAATTGATAAGTTTGTTGTTTTAATTTTAAATATTTTTATTTTGCCACCAAACCATCAAATTCCTCTCGTATTCAATCCTTGCAATCCAAAATCCTTCGCAAAATCCTAAACGCGCCTTATTTTGTCACAAATAAAACCATCCATAATGACCTGAACGTTCCATATGTTACCGATTTAGCCCATTCCAGATACCTATCATTCCATAATAAACTCCAGGCCCATCCAAACCCACTAATTTCCATCCTTGGTTCCAATTCCATCCCGGACAATCCTCCTAGGCGTCTGAAGAGAAGATGGCCTCGAAACCTTCTATAATAGAAATGTAATTAGAGTGCTGCCAGTGAGTAGTGCCTCTACACGTCCTTTCATGTATTTATTTATTCATACAGCCTTTGTACTAGATGTATATTACAGTTGTTCAATTCAATAAAATAATTTTTTAAAAATCTTTTTAAAACATTTTTATCTTATTCAAAGAAAAAACAGTGAGGGATTCTAGGAAGGAAGACTCTACTGAGCCCATGCCCCCGTGTTCTCGCAAGTTTTGCGATGTATACACGAGAACGAATGTTCTTAGAACATTACTTTAATTTTACCAACTTCTTGACATACGTCATATTACTATTTATAATTTATTATAATTTATTAGTTAGTTGTTTTAATTTTAAATAAAAATTCAAAAATAATCTTTGTCTTCAAAATAAAAATATTTAAAATTAACACAACTAACTAATAAATTATAAATAGTTATATGACGTATGTCAACAATTTCCTAAAATTAAAGTAATGTTCAAAGAGCATTCGTTCTCTTGTATACATCGCAAAACTTGTAAGTACACGGGTACATGGG
This sequence comes from Troilus luridus, assembly GCA_964056705.1. Classification (NCBI taxonomy): domain Eukaryota; kingdom Metazoa; phylum Arthropoda; class Insecta; order Hemiptera; family Pentatomidae; genus Troilus; species Troilus luridus. The sequence goes on from OZ057413.1 coordinate 4,784,250, forward strand.
ATCAGATAAGAGAAATGATTTGTCCCCGGCTGGTATCAACTCCGGTAGCTTAGTCATATAGCTTAGTCACGGTAAGAAAGAGAACCCGGGTTCGAATCCCGGCCAGGGACATATCTTTTCTCTTCAAAATAAAAATATTTGTATTATTATTATTTTTTTTTTCAATTCTCCGATAGATATAAAACCTTGCTATGGTTTTTAGTTTCTCATCATCTCTCCAACCCTCTATTGAGCTTTGTATCAATGTATTGTGTTCACATTGTCTATCGTATTCAATGTGATGTATATGGTCATGTAATGATCTCATTATGTACATTATATCAAATATTACAAAACTCGTCAATAAATCTCGGGGATGTGTCAGGAGAACTAAATAGCGTAGCCATGTTTACCCTGCCATTTCTAAGTATTACTACATTGCTAAATCGATATATTGATAAGTCGATATTGACCTGGTCCTTTCCAGCAAATTAAGCAGTTGATTATACCAAAATATAGAGGCATATAAATATACGTAGATAATATAATCAATAACATATTATCCTGAAAATGATAGGGATAGTAGATTTATTGATTATATATTACTTGGAAACGACAGAATAAATATAATAATGATATGCCTGGCGGTCCACCTTATATCTCGCTTAACTTTATTGTATTCATTTAGGGATATGAACTTTATGATTCTGAGAATTCGTCTGCAATAACATGAAAAATAAAATTAAAAAACCTTATGCCGCTGCAACCCATGAAGGGTCTTGGGTTCAGTAACTGGTAGAGACTGTATTGTGTCCTAGATCACGCTCAACCTAGACTTTTCCCCCTTATTCTGGGTACCCACTTTATTGTGGCTGGATGAGACCCAGGAGGGTCCTAGATCCGGCTGCTAACCGATTAAGTAAATGACAGCGAGCGGGATTTGAACCCAGGACCTTCGGCTCGGCTACTCAGTCCTCCAATGAGCTCCTCCTTAATCTGATATCAACTTTTCAAAATCAAAATCAATATCATGAATGACTATAATGAATTCGGGCCGAAGTATGATGTAGTTCGTGTTCATAGACTGGCCAATCTTTCCCTAGTAATATTATTGAAATAATTATTTTTGACCTTTGGTTTGTCATACATTTGGCATTCTCAAATTATATGTTTAAATGAATGTTCTTCTTCGTATATTGAACAAGTATTGTCAGTGATTATGCGAAATCTGTGTAAATATGATTTGGTATGTACGTGTGAAGTTAAAACTAAAACTGTGTTTGTTTGTTACTTGTGGATTTTATTAATGTGTAGTTATTTATATTAAGTCTTGGGGTAAACCTATGTAAACTAGATAGATTTTTTTAATTTGCCCACCGTTTGTACCATCTCAAAATTGATTATTCCTTAATATTGAATTTATCAATTATATTGGTGTTTTGTGAAAATATGGAAATATATCATACGTATGTGTATATGTAATAATGTACAAAATTACTATTTTTATTATCCCGTTTGTGTCTATTTGTTTTATTTAAACCTATTAAGGCGGCTAATTTGTAGAAATCTTTAGAACAGAATGGTTTCGCTACTAAAAGGTTTCAAGGCTTAAGAGAATTGTATGGCTTAAGCGTTCACAAAGTAGTTTTAAAGACGAGAAAACTAAAATTTATATTTATATAATCGTGTTTTGAAATCGTTTTCAGTTATAAATGAGGCGAGTTAAAGCAATATATATATATTTTTTTTTCTTATATATTTTGCTACGATTCACAAAGTTACATGCTGTAACTTTAGTTACATGCTGCCAAATAGACCATTCTAGAATTAAAAACAATTGTTCAAATTGAAATGTATCTGTGCAGAATCATAATATACAAGAAAGAAAAAATTTATTAAAAAAAACTTTCAACATAGTCAAAACAAAATAAACTGTGCCAAAATGAATAGGGGTGCCACTAATTTTGTTGTATTTACTTTACCTAGCATTTTAATGTTAGTTTTATCATAAAAATAATTAATATTTGTTAGAAATTATACTAAATTATATACTGTAAACTATAAAAATTTTCATAATAATTTAAATGGTTGGTAAAGGATATATGTTCTTCATAATTAGAATTCTGAATTCTATTCATTTTCGCGCAGTATATATTGGCAGAATCATAGATTTGTCTTTTCTTTTTTTTTTGCTCCAGGTGCCTCCAAATAATATATATTTATATCTATATTAAGCCCTAATATTCAAATTAATGTATTATCAAGAATTTCATTCAATAGTCGTCTCTTTTCACATTTTTTTTTTCATTTTTCATCCATTAACTTTACACATACCACTTCAAAAAAAAAAAAAAGACTCAAAAATTGGCAATTTTTAGTTGTCTTTAGTAGCAACCGTGCTGGTTGAAGCTTTTTAATTCAGGAACGACATATCTGATATTAAATTTCCAACATTTTTTTCAATAAAGTCATATTTTGAGTTTTTTTATGTTTGAACTTTTACGGTAAATAAATAAACATAATAAACAAATAAATAAAAAACATTTACGGGAATAGTGACATAGTTGTAGTCATTCAGTTCAAACGGAAAAAGTTTCAAGGTTTTAACAATTTTTTAATGGTTAATAAAAGAATTTCAATAGAAATGATACTCTTCTGAAGTATACTATACTCTTTTCTTTAGTCTGTTTGCAGTCGGAGATGGCTCATATGGGATCTAGGACCCTCCTGGGGCTCACCCAGCCTCTATAAAATGTTATAAGAATAGGGTACCCAAAATAAGGGGGAAATCTGGCGGTTGAGCGTGACCTAGGACAAGTCACCTCCTTGCAGAACAGTTGTTCATGAAACAGTACAGTCTCTACCATGTACTGAACCCCAGACCCGTTTACAGGTTGTAGAGGTACAGGTTTAAGATCTCCACATCCATTATTTCAGGCATATCAAAGTAGATTGAAGTAGCTCATCGGATAAAAGTATTGAAATCATATATTTATCTATAATATACATTACCATTTTTAGGCAAAATCAAAAAATTAAATAAATAAAACCTGTACAACAACAACTTATGAAGAGTCTTGGGCTCAGTACACGGTAGAGACAGTACTGTTTCGTGGACAACGGTTGTACAGGGAGGTGAATTTTCCTAGATCACGCTTAACCGCATGATTTCCCCCCTGCTTTTGTTATCCATACGATAAAGGCTGGTTGAGCTTCATGGAGGACCTCCAGATCCCAAAGGATCCCTCCTCGGCTGTTAATAAAATCTGCCACAGCCGGATTTTAACCCGGGACCTTCGACATGGCAACTCAGCGCTCTACCACTGAGCCACTCGCTCACCCTATACAAAAGCAACAAATGTTAGAGAACTATATGATGCGTAAAAATGTAATACTAAAGATAAATGGAGAACTGAAAACTTTAGTATTAAATATTAACTTTTTTTTAAAAATATATTTATTGAAATTTACAACTGTATACAGAATACATCAAGTAAATATGAATAAATAAATTGACATGGACCCGTTGGTAGTACTCAAGTAGCAATTTCAACTTAGTAGATCATGAGGCAATCTTATAAATATTAAATTTAAATTAAAAAAAAAACCATTGAAACTGTTGATCAGAGAATTCAGAATAAGCTTAACACTGCTAATAGAAGTACTAAGAAATCGCCCTTAGATCATTAAAAAAAACTTCTTGTGTAACAGATTTCAAGGAACAGTTTTTGTATACTGAACCAAAATAATTTCGGTAATTCTAAGGCTCAAATAGGTCATAACTCCACTGCCAACTGAATTAGAGAATCTTTTTTACCATAAAACAGGATATGCGCGTTTGTGAAAAGTTCAATAATTTATTTCTGAAAAAAAAATTAAATCTCCTTTCGAACACTTCAAAAGAGTTCGTTAAATTTAGATTCCAAGAAACCAGGAACAACATATTCCAAGAAAATGAATTATTTCTTATTCATGGATAAAAGTAAGGAAAATGTGCAGGATGTTGCTTAGTAACATCAAAGGATTGCTAAGAAAATTAGCAAATTGAATTCAATATTAGCAATTCATTTTGAAAGAAAATGGTTGACCTTGATGAAAATTATGGAAGAAAATGGGCCGGGAAGAGCTCAATAAGTTTTTCTGAATATCAAGAATATTTATTCAGTAGCCAACGTTTCGACCCACTCTGTAGGTCTTCTTCAGGGGTAAATATACAAAATACAGACAATTTAAAATCACAAAATATTTAAAAATAGGTTAAGCATGGTAAAAACAAATGTTAAAATACAAAGGTAGGAAAAACATAACATACTATAGAATACAATAAGAAAAAACAGAAAGTGCTAAAAATTAAACAATAAGGTAATATAAATTCAAATGGGATAAATATTAAAGTGAACATACAATAGTATCAGTTATCTGAGTGGCGAACAATAAAGATGGGGCAGGGGAGAGCACATGAGAATTATATCGATATAGTAATAAATAAGAAAATGTTGATAAGATATGATGATGATAAGTAATAGAAGTGAGACATACATATTACTACCAATGGGGAAGATGATGTATACATAATGTTCATGGAATAGTATAAAGGATAGATGTAGTACAATATATAATAATTGCTAAGACATGGTGAGAAAGAGAAAATAATAGATATTAAATTAACACGTACAATCGCATAAAAAGTGCGATAAGTAAGTTACAATTGATCACTTCTATTACTTATCATCATAATTTCTTATCAACATTTTCTTATTTATTACTATATCGATATAATTCTCATGTTCTCTCCCCTGCCCCATCTTTATTGTTCACCACTCAGATAACTGATACTTTTGTATGTTTACTTTAATATTTATCCCATTTGAATTTATATTACCTTATTCTTTAATTTTTAGCACTTTCTGTTTTTTCTTATTGTATTCTATAGTATGTTTTTTTTTTTTTTTTTTTTTTCCACTACCTTTGTATTTTAACATTTGTTTTTACCATGCTTAACCTATTTTTAAATATTTTGTGATTTTAAATTGTCTGTATTTTGTATATTCAGCCCTGAAGAAGACCTACAGAGTGGGTCGAAACGTTGGCTACTGAATAAATATTCTTGATATTCAGAGAAACTTATTGACCTCTTCCCTATTCTTCCACAATATTAGCAATATTTGAACTTATAGAAGATAGTAATATTGTCGAATCAACAGTGTTAAGTTGGAGCGGGATTGTACAGTGTGTGGATCGATGAGGGTCCTGGGTCCAAATCCGGGGGTGGCAGCCACCGATAGACCCTCTGGAATCTACAACCCTCCTGGAGCTCACCCAGCCTCTATAAAGTGGGTACCCTAAGTTGGGGAAAAACCTGCCGAATTGTCCTAGAAACAGTATAGTCCCCTGCTATGTAATCACCTCAATACTCTTCATGGGTTATAGTAATACAGTCATTCTTTAAATGTTTCATTTATACCTATCTATAGGAAGGCTTTGTAATTTTACCTGTAATTAAAATTGGATACAAAAATACACGATCAGTTCATTTTCAATAACATGACATTTAATGTAGTACATTTTTTTTTCTATATTTTTATTAGGGTTTTTTTTAAACAATTTTCTAGCTACATCGAAAAAATCTACCACTATAAACCATAAAAAAATACGAACCTCTCATAACAAAATAAAGCTATATATAATTTACTCCTCAAGGTTTCGTAATTAATTAATAATGTGTAAATGAAGTAAAAGTAAGTATAATTAATTGGTTGTTAATAACTGTGTGATTATTTTCTTTATGAAGTGAGATCGGCGTCTACTCTTGCTACAGCTTCCTATAGCCCTGAAGATGACCCACAAAGTGGGTCGAAACGTCGGCACATAATTAAATAAGCTACCGCTTATTTAGTGTTTTCATTTGACTGCACCCCCAACTATTTTCTTCCTTATTTTCTATTTTAGTTTAACATCAAATTAAATTATAAATTATTAGGACATTTTCTAAAACCACCTGGTAACAAATATATAAATCTTTAAATTTTTTTTCGGTTAAATAAAGCATGAAGTTGTTGTAGAAACCAAATTAAAAAAAAAAAACTCAATGCTACAAGTGAGCAGTTAGTAGCTACATCACGGACAATCAGATATGAGCTTAAGAGAGAATATTATGCAAATTGAACAAGCTCTCGACCCCAAAATGTAAAAAAACAAAAACATCCATTCCCATTATGGAGATAAACAATTTTAAAGGTCATTCAAACTCGCTTAAATGGAATTTGTTCTCAAAGATTTTAATTACTTCAGGCTAATTGTTTTAAGATTTATGTGAGAGATGATCTTGAAAAAATTTGTGCGCCCCAAAGCCGTTGTAGTTATTCTTAATTAAAATGAGTTGTAACATATTTCACGGAATGTCTTAAATTTCAATACATTGTAGTAAAATCAAAACAATTAAGAAAAAATTGCAGTAAACTACAGATCTATTTATTTACAGGGGTTTGGGTTGATCATGATTGGTCTTGGGTTCAATAGATGGCAGGAACTGTACCATGACTCAAATACAACGGATTTTCAGGAATGTTTACTGTCCTAAATCACGCTCAACCACCAGGTTTTTTCTTTAATTAAGGGTACTCACCATGCGGAAACTGGGGCGAAGCCTCTAGATCCCATTAGGTCTATATATGACTGGGGCGAAGCCTCTAGATCCCATTAGGTCTATATATGACTGGGGCGAAGCCTCTAGATCCCATTAGGTCTATATATGACTGGGGCGAAGCCTCTAGATCCCATTAGGTCTATATATGACTGGGGCGAAGCCTCTAGATCCCATTAGGTCTATATATGACTGGGGCGAAGCCTCTAGATCCCATTAGGTCTATATATGACTGGGGCGAAGCCTCTAGATCCCATTAGGTCTATATATGACTGGGGCGAAGCCTCTAGATCCCATTAGGTCTATATATGACTGGGGCGAAGCCTCTAGATCCCATTAGGTCCATATATGACTGTTATTATTATTTTGGCTCTATGGTCTTTCAAGAACACCACACACCACAGCACCACATCCAACCACTTGTGCACTCCCAGCAGTTTCAGGTCCTCCTCGACAACATCTAGCCATCTCATCCGAGGACGCCTTCTGCTTCTTTTACCGTCCGGTTTCTCATTGAGCATTCTCCTCGCTGTCCTGTGGTTCCGCATTTTTTCCACATGTCCCATTCATCTATGTCTCGCTTTCTTTATCAGCGCCGCCATGAAGAATCTGAGGGTTTGTTGGTGTATAAATTCATGTATTGTTGGGATGTCTAGTTCATTGTGCATTGTGGTGATTTGAGTATATATTGGATAGTTTTTTATGATTCTTAGACATTTGTTTTGGAAGATCTGTATAATAAACCATTTGTATATGACTGTTAGCTGGTTAAATAATTTATTTTTCACACCTTTAATCGAAATCGGGATTTTCATGGCAGCAACTCAGGGCCCATCCCCCGAAAATAAAGGTTACATTGCTACATCTTGTGAATAAATACCTATCAGATTTCACGACAGTTATGTAGATGTGAACTTTACTTTTTTTAAAGTTTTATTTGAAAGAACACAACAGAACAGTAATTAGTCGGACATAGTGACAGACTACGACTTAGACTTGACTAACTTTTGTAATTTTGAGGGTTCTATATATACTAGCCTAAAGATAAACAATCCAATAATCACAAGAACGAAGTACAATATGATAAGGCTATAATTCTAAGATCCTAATCCTATATGTCTTACCATAACTCACGTAAAAATAAATTAACGAAAAAAAACATATGTACATTGTTCTTATTGTTGTTACTATTGTGATCAATGAAACATCAAATAATTCAACCCTCTTGTAGTGAGTTAATATAATAATAGTGGCATTTAATTATTAAAAATAAAATCTTTTTTTATTTTTTTAAAACTACAATCCGTGAACGGGTCTGGGATTCAGTACATGGTAGAGACTGTACTGTTTCATGGACAACGGTTCTGCAAGGAGGTGACTTGTCCTAGATCACGCCCAACCGCCAGATTTTCCCCCTTATTTTGGGTACCCTATTTTTATTATATTTTATAGAGGCTGGGTGCCCCAGGAGGCTCCTAGATCTCATATGATCCATCTCCGGCTGCAAACAGACTAAATAAACGTCTTGCCCGCAGTGGGATTTGAACCCAGTTTTATTAGTTTCAATTGCTAATTTATTAAACAACGTATGTCAATAAAATCCTAATCTTTAAAGTAAGGTTGAGAAAGAGAAAAAAAAAACATTTTCCAGTCGATTAAATTTTTTTTTATCCTTATTTTTATCTCTTGAGACGTTTCGACAATGTGTCATTTTCAATCTTATCACATTTGGTTTTCTGCATCGGTAACCAATCATTTACATAACTTTATCATAGTTGCAAGTCTAAAATATCTGTGGAAAAACAATAACATCTCCAAATTAAAATCATTTTAATTTTTATTTAAATAAAAATTAAAATAAGAAGCGAGGAGATGGTTGACTGGAGAGTAGACGTAAGGAAGAAAATAGTTGAGGGTGCAGTCAAATGAAAACACTAAATAAGTGGTTACTTATTTAATTATGTGCCGACGTTTCGACCCATTTTGTGGTTCATCTTCAGGGCTAAGAAAGAAAAACAGACAAAATAACAAAACTATAAAAATACATTGACAAAAATTACAGAGAAAATGTACAGAACGGTGGTGATGCCAAAAAGATTTTTTTTACAAAGATAAAAGAAGGAAGTAAACAGAAAGTTATTTTAAAAAAAATTATAAACTTCAGAGGTGAGAAGTAAAATTATGGAAAAGGTAGTAGAATATATATAAAAACTATAAAATGTAAGATAATAGACTCCTGGGGAGTTTACATAAATAAAATGAAAGAAGGTACAGCCAAAATGATATGAAATAGTAAATAAAGGAAAAATGCCAGTAGCAAGTCAAGATATAAATATAGAGTATAACAGTTTTTAAAAATGCATACATATAGTATGGAGTGGTATAAATATATGACATAAATATACAAGGAACGTATAGAAATATAAGTAACAATATGGTATGAGCATGGAAATAGAATAAAATATGATGAAAAAGTGATGTTAAATGCTAATGAAATCTCAAATAATAATAACATATGATATGAAAATAAAAGTGTACGTACCTATAGGAGCAGGAGGCTGGAGCAAGACTAGACGCGGTCTAACTGACAAAAAAATACGTTATGAAGGTGTTGCCAGCGATATCTGACGGCCAAAAATATGACTAATTTTTATTTATATATATTTTTTTAAATATTTTAATATATTATATATATAAATATTTGTATTATTAATTTGTATATTTATAAATATAATTTTAAATGCGGAAAAGCCTCTCATCCTTAGACACTCCAAGGAGAATCCTAGAACAGTAACAGATTTGTTTCCTGAACCGTAAGGAATCTCGGATATATTTTATCGCCTGTGAGTCTTCTCGCTTTGTGCAAGCTCGGCAATATCCGGTTATCTCTAGTGCTCTTTTATAGACAACTATTCGAGAGCCATTCACGCCATCTTTATTTCTTCTCGCTCTTCCACTTTTGAATTTTTACTTCCTTGTATGTAGGCAAGTATTGTGTTGCCCGAAAAAGCCGTTAATTGAGGCCCGTTTCTCCAAATAGTTTAGCAATATAATATAAATACACAATCTATCACAGTTTATTATAATTCATTTTTCATCTTAAAAATTCTTTAAATTAGTATATTTTTTGTATTATATATTATTATTTTTTTATTTTAAAGAAATTCTTATCTTTACTTTTTAAAATAAACAGTTTATGTCATTTTTGTTGTTTTTAATCAAAGAGTTCATGTTCATAGAACATCATAATTATTTCTAATATATCTCCATTCTCAAACTGATATTTTATATCTCTCATCTATAGTTTCTTTTATACTTACATCATATTTTATATTAATATAACTTCATTCCTATTGTATACTTTTATATAACATCTGATACTTATATTTTAAATTTTATATTTATATTTTACTTCTCTGCCTGTCATACATGAGATTTCTATTCTTTACTTTCTACAATATTCTTCTCTATTTATTCTTTAGTATAATATTTTTTTAATCAATTTTCTTTCATTTTACTTATACTTCATTATACTTTTACTTCATTAAAGGAATAATGAACTGCACTTTAAGATTTGTCCTTGGTACTCCGAGCAATCCCGGGTGTCACATGACTATGATGAGTTAAAGTGGCTCTTCCCTCCCATTCGTATACAATATTTCCTTAGTGTTTTTCTATACCATTAGCGTTCCTTCCTCGCCCGCTCCACCACTGTGTGGAACTCAATCCCTCCTTTCATCCGCCATTCATCTTCACTGGCCTCATTTAAATCCCTGCTTTTCCATCATCTCTTGGCATCCCAAAAAGACGCTCTCCAGGCAGGCCAATCTTCCGCTTGAATTAATGTGTATCGAATACTCGATCTCGTTACCTACGTGTTTGTTTATTTTTCCAACAACAAAGAAGATACAGACTTTGCAAATACTTTATCGCATGCTATGCCATTCATTTGCTTTATTTAGCAATTCTGTTCTTAACTATTACGTTAATGTTATTTATTATTACTTTTGTTAATATCAAACCTTTATATATATATATGTTTTATTTTTATTTTTATTTATTTATTTTTCTAGACAATTAGTTAAAATCCTGTAAAGTCTCTTACTTTTTAATCATTTATTTGTTTTTTTATTTTCTATTTCTATTATGTTTTGTCACTCATGATTACTTCATAATTTGTATCATTATGTGCCTCCTGGCCAGATGAATAAAATGTTTATTTTACTTGTTCTTTATTGTTATTCTAAAGGGACTTGGTCCCAGAATAAAGTTTGTTTTCTATTCTATTCTATTCTTATGTAACTCCCTAGGAGTCTATTTTCATACATTTTTTTCTACAATAAAATTCTATCTTTATTAAACAAAATTTTCCATACTTATATATCTCGCTCATTTTATTTATATATTTTTCATTTTATAATTTTTCGTTTAACTTGATTTCTCTCTTTGTATTTTGTTTGCATTATCACCTTTCTATACATCTATTATGTAATCATCTTTATCCATATATCCTTTCATAATATATCCTTCAATTTTTTTATATCTCTATATTATGTTATTTATTCTTACAGTCATTTCTGTTATTGTCTGTTTTTTTCTCATAGCCCTGAAAATGAGCCGCACATTAAGTCGAAACGTCGGCACACTTAAAATATAATAGGTTTCCAAATATTTGTTGTGTAATTTTTGACTGCACCCCCAACTATTTCCATCCTACATTACTTTATGTTATTGTTTTGCTATCAAATCTTTTTTTTTTAAATTAAAACACCATTTGCACTAACCGAACATAACTTACTTGCTTTGGGCAAGATTAAAAAGATTCTATTAAGCTCCTAAACCAAGCAACACTTTTAGTTAACTCAAAAGTGTGTTAAATATTTAATGTTTTTTCGCTACTCATTTTAATTCAGAAGTACCTCAAGGTTTGACTAGGAAGCTCCCTTCACAACGGATGAGTGGTACCTACTTTCTTCAAGAGTTTTATTCTCGGTCTCCCTCATTAGACTCACTGTTGAGAAGTGCGGTAGATGACTTCATCTTGTGCGTAAGTACCTTACGTAATGAATCACCAGGGTTATTCTGCTTCCAGCTTCAAGCAGTTGTAACATATTTGTATATAATACAATAATGCAATTATATAACACATTTACATTTCATTTAAACTTGTAATAATTATTACTGTATAATCTGAAAATTATATTTATATTAATATGTCTCTTGATGGAAAGGTGTGGCGTACCTCGGCAGATGCAAAAGGCGTTGGGGGATAACGAACAATGTTTAAATAATACGTTAAAATTTATTAAAACACCATTATATACCAGTCAATTTGACATATACATTTACAAGTTTATGTGTAGGTGTTTATATGGGTTTATGTATGTGTGTGTTTTTATATATATATATATATATATATATATATATATATATATATACACTCAACAGCAAAAAAAAAACCGGACACTTAGATTTGTTCTTATAATTTTGTTAAATACATATGTATATTAATCTTTTTAATTCATGGTAAGAATGAAATAGACCCCGGAGTGCATCGTGAATGGTAGACCTCTGGCCAAGGCATCAGCTCGGGCTGTGTCAACATTTGAAAGAACCATTATTCTGGACCAAAATAAAAAAAAAACATGTCTATTAATCACAGAAAAGGCTTGGTAATGCGCGAAAAACTACTTACAGTTTAGAATTGGTTAGGTTAGACAGGTAAATCAACTTCAAGACAAATAAATCAAATCTGAGTTTTATCTAATTGTTTACTAATCCTGAAAGGATTAGTTCAATGGACTTAGGCCCTACATTCTCTGTAATAACTAGAATACCCACAAAAACAAACACGTTGCTGAAAATTAGCTTTTAATACAAAAAATATGAAGTGTCCGGTTTTTTTTGCTGTTGAGTTATATTCTCGGTGTGTATAATGTTATATAGATAATATAAATTTTATATTATATCATAAATCTTATATAATTATGTATAACGTTTTATTTTAATATGAACAACTTCATATAAGTTACATTTCTATCATATGTTTAATACGTTAATATGGTTTTACTATGTGCCTATTATAGCATGGTATGTTATTATTTAAATAGTTAACAATATTTTTACTAAGTGTAATAAGGTAACTAGAATATATAAATGTAATTATGTAGGTAATGTAAATATGTATATTCTCTAGTGGTAATTATGTAGATACTGTAAATAATTATGTAAGATACTGTAAATAGTAGTGAAGGCAATAATAACCATTTGGAGTTGTTTGCCCTTAAAATAAAACAACTACAACAAATGTGTCTCTTACCTATAATACCATCTAATAATTCTTAGCCTTATAGCTTTGGGAAGTGGAGTAATACCGGTATCATGGCCTTAGATCAAACATATTTGTTTAATAAAACATTTTTTGTTTACAAGTCCTGGACGGATCTAGGATAAGCTGAATCTCTTATTTGGTACTTTACTTCAAAAAGTTAGTACCTGATTCGGTACTTTTCCGTGTGTGTTTGAGGTCATGTGTTATATTCTCTGAATTAATTCACAACAAACCACGTTCTCCTATGAAAATTTGGGACTTAGCTAGAACTAAAAAAAAATGCAGCCTCTTATTTTCATGAGAAAGCTGTATTGGCAATGAATGCAACATACGATGAGAATCATGAAATGTAAGGTCTCGTCAATCCCAACTATTTTTTCAGGCCACCGATTTTTTTTTCTTCTTGCGTCCGTTAATTCTTCTACACAAAATTCTCTTAATGTTGGATATGGATAGTCTGGGGGTGCAGTCAAAAAAACATAAATTAAGGCAAACTTATTTATTATAAGTGCCGACGTTTCGACCTACGTTGTAGGACATCTTCAGGGCTATGAAAAAAAATCAAACAGAACAAAAATCACTATAAAAACATTGCAATACCCAGAAAGAATATAATAACAAGAAAAAAAATCTTCTATTCATATACACCCTTAATATTATTGTTACGGTCCGAGAGAAAGGCCCGGAAGGATTAGGACGGCTGAAGGGATTATAAGATTAGAAAATCGAGAACCATCTCGCCCTGACGAGGCGGTCCTCGTTTTTCCAAGAAGTGCCCCACCTCGACCTACCTTGCCTATATAAAAAGGCCAGCTGTTTCGGCCGAGTTAGTATCAGTCAGTAATAAGCAGTAGTTAACTAGTGACAGTGCGTGTGAGTTACTGTGAGTTAGTATCAGTCTGTAATAAGTGCTAAGTGAGCAACAGTGACAGTTAGTGGCCGTGTAATAAGTGTAATAAACTGTGTGTCAGTTTGTCATATTTGGAGAGTCTTACGGTCGGTGGGCTTTAATTAGCGAACTGTTAGTGTTAATTTGTAATTGTAACCTATAGGTTAGGCTTTTGTCCAGCACAGGCGAGATACCTAGCTAGCATGCAGGGTAAATCGGAAGATCAAGTGGGCAATTCGGCCAACAGATGGTGTCTCAACCTTCTTTCCTAATCTAGATGGGTATGGCCGATCATGGTGGCGGTGACTAAATGATGATATACAGGTGATAAAATTTGAATATACAAAATTTTAAATGTTACGCTACTGAACACTATCTTTATTAAACAAAATTTTCCATATTTATGTATCTCGCTTATTTTATTTATATATTTTTCATTTATATATTTTATATATTTTTACTATAGTACAATATTATTGTATTTGTACAAATTTATATAAATAGTTTTGTTATTTAGTATTAGCAATATCTTAGATTGTTTGTATATTATCTTAGAAATTAGATAACAGTTAGTAGAATATTGTAATTGTAAATTGATATTAGTTTAATAATTTAATTGTTTTTAATAATCTCATTGTATTCATTTTAATTTGTTAATAAATATTATTATCTTGAATTAAGTAATAGTTTAGTCCATTTTACACCCAGTAACCCGTAACATTATATTCATCACTAATTTCATTACTTTTCAATTTCTTTGTTATTATATTCTTTCTGGGTATTGCAATGTTGTTTTATAGTTGATTTTGTTATGTTTGATTTTTTCTCATAGCCCTGAAGATGGCTTACAACGTAGGTCGAAACGTCGGCAGTTATAATAAATAATTTTGTCTTATTTAGTGTTTTTTTGACTGCACCCCCAGACTATCCATGTCTCACATTAGATCTTCCAGTTAACAATTTTTCTCTCAATCAAAAATTCTCTTAAGTAGTCGTTCCATTCTATAACTGTATTACGATTCATATCCAGTTGTTTTTTACACCATTTGACTGATATCACATGATATTTACGGCTGAAGCGGAGAGATCACCTCTGAAGAGGTAACCCTGATTCATTTTATTCGGAGGATAAACTCTTTATAGCGCTATTATGACCAATAATAAAATGGAGTACCGTTAGTTCTTCCTTACCGCCTACTAGATATAAGGTATTACAGGTATTAATAGATAGATAGGTATAAATAAATGCTCTTTTATTAATAAATTATTTACAGTGTTTTTCTTTTGAATTTTATTTACAACTTTAGCAACCGCAGCATGGTACTTTATACAGTCTGTCGGTAGTTTGATTGAACTAATAAATAATAACAAAACTAAAAATAAATTCTTTTGACATTAATAATAAAATTTTGAAATTGAAAATTTCCTGTATAGTGACCTGCTTTTCTTACAAAATCATATAAAACCTTTAACTATTACGACCCGTGAACAAGTCTGGGGTTCAGTACATGGTAGAGACTGCTGTTTCATGGACAACGCTTCTGCAAGGAGGTGACTTGTCCTAGGTCACGCTCAACAGCCAGGTCCCCCTCCTTATTTTGGGTACCCTCCTTTTATGATATTGTATAGAGGCTGGATGAGCTCCAGGAAGGTCCTAGATCCCATATGTTCGGGATTTGAACCAGGATTTCCTTAAAGGCAACTCAGTGTTCTACCACTGAGCCACTCCGCTCCCTACGTAATTATATAAAATTATTAAATTCTCCCCATTCAGAATATCTATTAGTTTTTGTTTTGAGATGAGCTCATGTTTTTAGTATTTTTCTATACGATTTTAAGACAGGACATACTGCCAGGAAGTGCAATCTCCCTTCCTCTGTTCTATATACCATTCAACAGTCGTATGTGATGTAGACCGAGTTTAAATTTTTTAATAAGGATGTGATTTGCAAAATTTATTACTTCTGTTTCATCACATGTAGGCAAGTAGATGTAAAGTCTTCTAGTTTCTGAATGAAAATAATTTTTAAACGACTTAGACATATTTAGATTAATTCCAACAGTGAGCAAATAAACAAATTTATTTTAATAATTTCCTCTTTCTTGATCTCTACCTTCAATTAATCGAAGAATGAGCTAAACGTTCTGACGTATTCTTTTGGTAATAAATTAAATAAATTTGTTTATTTTAAAAAACAAATTTAAACAAGCTTGTTTTTGGAATCTAACAATTTGGTGTCCTGGAGCGCCTTTCAATCCCCATGACTAAAAATTATGATTAAAAAAAAGTATGATTAAAAAAAATCAATTTCTGTAAATAACATTTCTGGCAATGAGGAGTGGGAACAGAACAGCTTTTTCCAGTTTTCGAATAAATTTGTTTTTTTTCAAAATAAACGTCTCTTTTTTAGAAGGATATTCATCTTTTATACATTGAAATATATTGTTTATGTAAGGTCCGAATTGAAGCTTCCCGGTAGAATATCCCATTTAAGGAAATTCACAAAAGAAAGAACCGTTACTGGATAGCGCCTAGTTGTCCTTCAGCAAGCCTAACGTTACACATTCCAGAGCACATTCGTTATTTTATAAACACCAGCTTCTACGGTACAACCTTGAACCTGGAACCGTTCCTGGATATCGTTATTTTTTCCCAAGGGATAACGTGCTGATACTACCGCAGATGCCCCAAACATCGTAGTCTTTTGAGCTGGATGACTATTACTATATCGGGATCTTCGTCTTATTGGACATGTCCACTACTCTGACAGGTTCAAAAATTTTACGCAGGACTTTTATTTCCCATACTTCAAGGATTTTGCAATCTTATGTCAGTGACCAGGTCTCACATCCATAAGTGTTTTTTGGTCTCACAATTCATTTGTATTTAGGATACTTTGCTCTTCTGGACACCCACTTACAGCAAAACAGTTTCTGTATACTGAGCAGACATTTAATTCTCGCTGCTATTCGTGCCCTAATAACCATTTAAACTCCATTCTCACACGTTATGCCTTAATAATAATAATGAAATCTTAAGGCGTTAATATCTCCAAAGCAAAACGTCTCCGGACTCCTACATAGGAGATTTTTCAATTTGCCTCTTAAACTCTGAAAAACCTTGAAATACTCTATATATAAATGGAAAGGGCTGACAAAACATCAATGATAACTAAATAAGCCCTGAAGTCAAGATGTACGATTCTTATCAATAGGTTATCAGTTAACGAATTTTTTTTACCTTTAACAGAGCAATTTTATTCTCTTTAATACTAATAGTTGATAATTTAGCCCTCACGTTAAGTTGTAAGTACACCACTGTATTGACTGCATGTATTTTGTCATGTAATATATTATTTACTCAGCGAAAACAACCTGTTAACTCGAGAAAAGAATAAATAAAAGTTTCAAAAGGTAAGAAGTGATCTAACTCCCGACGAGAGGAGAATTCCCGTTTAGATTTACTGAAGTAAGAGGCTTCATTCGTAAAAGTTTTATCCTAGTAGGCCTCAGCTCTTGCAGGGGATCCTCCTCTTACAAGCTCAAGTACCTATTTTATCTACCAATAAAATGTGTATATATAACTATATATTTTATATGTATATATAGAGTTGAGTTTCAAATAAAAAGGCTTTGCGAACCCGAAGGCTCGATGCCGATAACACCAATCTCAGTTTATTAACCTCCGTCCACGGATAACTAACCAAGTCCACCAGATCACTCTTAACGCAATCCTCCCACCTACGCCTCGGTCTACCCCTCAAACGCTCTGGCTAATCCGGCATAATCTGTCCAAAGAAGAAATAGGCACATAGCCCTTCTGCCACCCCACGAAGTAATGCTTGACGGCTGTTCCGTGGGATGGTAAAAGGAGAATTGGGAGGTGGTTTTTTAGTGAGTAGGAATCTCACACTGTTGTGTTATTACACTTCGTCTTATGAAAGATTTTTCCCCTACCCAGAAAAAAAAAAATAAATAAAAAAAAACCTTCAGACGCTTCCAAGCCGGTACAGCGGTCATTAACATTTTAGGAATTTGTTCGTTACTAAGCCTAGCAACTTTACATGCCTATCCTTATCTTCGCGATGCTATCACTTGATTAATATTAATTGGGTGCTTGCTTCACAATTCCGCGTTAGGTAATCTAAATTTTCCAGTGGTCGTCTTTTTTGGGGCCGAATATTCTGCTCAACGCCTTATTTTCGAATACCTTAAAACGTTGTTCATCCCTCAGCTTTAGCGGCCACGTATCGTCGAGACCGAATAATAAAAAGTATTCGCTTCCTTTAATAGTGCCTTTATTTCCTCTTGAATTTCGTTGTTTCTAGTAACCATGGCCAATAAGAACTTCTCCTAACGTTCAAATTTATTCTCTGTAAAATAAGAAAACCTGTTACCACTATGACACGTGAACGAGTATGGGGTTCAGTACATAGCAGAGATTGTACTGTTTCATGGACAACGGTTCTGCAGAGAGGTGAATGGTCCTAGATCACGCTCAACTACCAGGTACCCCCCCTTATTTTGGGTTTCCTATTTTGATAACATTTTATAGATACTGGGTGAGCCCCAGGAGGATCCTAGAACCTCTTCTCCGGCTACAAACAGACTAAATAAAAGTCTTGCCTGCAGCGGGATTTGAACCAGGATTTCCGTCATGGCTACTCAGTGATCTACCACTCAGCCACTCCGCTCCCTAGTAAAATAAGAATAGTTATTTATTTGGCAAGTGAGGAAAGCGCCACTTTATTACACCCGAGTGAATTTTACCACACGAGCCGAAGCCGAGTGTTGTAATTGAACGAAGGTGTTTTAAGCACTTTTCTCACTTGTTAAATATTACATTTTTTCTTCAACCATTTAAAAATTAAGAAATTAAAGGTGAAACTTTAGATTTGTTAAAACTACACTAGCGCTATCTCTTACAATTTTCTATTACTAACCATGCACATTATAACTCTAGGACTGTTCACTCATTGAAACATTTATTTATTGTTATTTAGAAAATAATATTCCGATAACACATACAAAAATAAAATAAACGTATATTATTATATCTTGATTTATATTTATATTTCTCTTCATATCTGAATTTAGATGTTTTTGGTAAAACTTGATTTATTGCCTGTTCATCCAGTTCTTTTATGAATGGAGGAGTAAATTCTATGAATTCATCACTATCTATTTCCATTTTTTTATTTTTTTTGTGTTCTGATCACTGTTTTAATGCTAGATCTCCAAATGTCTGACGTGTGAAGGTTCTAATACATTTAACGTTATATTACATATTTCTATAAAATCGCTTCAAAATAAATGAAATCCATCTTGAATTAAATATAAAATTATATATTTTAAAATTTTTGGAATATAAAATGATTAATATTATAATACCGGCATTTAACATTTAAAATAACAGAATGCTGATTGTCAAATTCGATCTTTTTGGCTGTTACTTTCCACACCAGTTTTAGTTTAGTAATGGATAGCATTACTCAGTGGTTGCAGGAAAATTAATTTTTATTATAACAATATTTTTCATTAACTGATTTCCTAATTCGAATTTTCGGTTACACCAATTTCAGTCAATGTTTAATGTTTTAAACAATGTTAAACGTTTTTATTTTATTAGAAATAAACTTAAAATGTTTATTTTCCTTAAAGTTCGGGAGAGAGGTAGCTGAGTTACTACATCACTGATTTGCTGTGTTCAAACCCAGCTGTCACTGTTAAATTATTGACGTTAAAAAATTATATTAATCTGTTAACATCCTAGGATGAACTCTGTGGGATCTATAGATAATTCTTGGGCTCATCCAGCCTCTGTGGGCCACATAACCTTGGGAAAACCCTTGCGGTTAAGCATGATCTTTGCTACATTACCTTCCTGCGCGACCGTTTTCTTAGGAACAGTCCAATCTTAATCACGTACTAAACCCAAGAAACTTCTCTTTTTTTTCACATATATCTTAAATATCTGTTAGTTTAGGTTGAAAATAAATAAAAACTGGGTTTGAGTGGGAATGAAGTTTGTTGTGAAAGGATAGAACCGGGTTCGGGTCAAATCAGCAACAAATGGGACATTAAGGTCGTTATGGATGATTTTATTCTTAACAAAATAAGGAGCGTAGAGGATTTTACGAAGGATTTTTTATTGTAGGGATTGGACACGAGAGGAATTCGATGGCTTAGTGGAGCCCCAAAGCTCTACTCCGTAAGTCCAAATAGGTCGTATGATGGTCATGTAGATGAGTCTTTTATAGTTAATTGGGAGGTTAGAGTGTTTGTCTAGTAAGTGTTGAAGTAGCCTGAAACGTCGAGCGGTTTCTTGTCTTTTCAGTCTCGTATGAGGATTCCAGGTTAATCGTTTGTCGAGATGCAACCCTAAGTATCGGATCTATTCTACAGGCACCAGTGGGATATTATTAAAGGATACTGAAGGGCAGGAAGTCATTGATTTACGACGTAAGATAAAAGTGATTTGATGGGATTTTTGAGAATTTATTTTAATTCTCCAGTTCTGACACCATTCTTCAAGATCAGTGATATGGGATTGGAGGCTTTGGGATACAATAACTGGACTGATGTTGACTGATAATACACATGTATATTATCAGCATACGTGGTAAGGATAGTGCTAGGATGAGTTGGGATGTCAGGATACTACCTTGAGGAATATTCTTTTTTAAATCGATAAAATAGAGCCAAAACTCAAAAAGAAACATTAACATTTAGTATAATGCAAATGGAAACACCACAATGCAAAGCCTTATGTTTAAAAATTTTGGAGTAAAACAAACAATTACCAGTCGACGTTTCGCCTATTCAGGGATTATCAAGACACAAAAAGAGTTAGACAAATCACATCTCGAAGAAGAAAGTGCAATACATCCCACATCAACAGCCCAAACAGGCTCATAACCTGAGACAGCACCTCCACACCAAGACGTTCAACATACAACTTTTTGTATCTTTATAATCCCTGAATAGGTGAAACGTCGACTGGTAAGTGTTTGTTTTTACTCGAGAATTTTGAAACATAAGGCTGTTCATTGTGGTTTTTCCCATTTGCAGTCTAACATATACCATTTTCTTTCGGCCCATTCCTACCATTAAGTGCCTAAAATAATGAATTACAAAAGTCGAATTTTACAATTATGTGATCTTTAAATGAGGTAAATATGAATGAAGTGGTTGATAAAGAAAAAAATGATAGAGCAGACTAATAGACTGAGTTAATAATAATTAAGTGAAAAGTAGTTGACTGGATAAATCTAATAATGAATTGAATTGGTCAGAGGGTGTAGTCAATAATTACACAAAATAAGATTTCAGAGTGCCAACGTTTCGGCCGAAGAAACCTAAAACTATAGTCTCCTCATTGTTTTAGATTATTATTGCAAATAATGGAAGCGAAATTTTACAATAATATGTAGTGATTGTGAATGTTGATAAATAAGGTCTATGGATCACTGTAGTCAAGCGAAATCCCGTGGAAATCAGCTCCCTGCAAAAGTTCTGAGTTTTCACTTCTGTTAGCAGTTCTCATGACTGCCTATATTAATTTTATTTTAAAATATCGAATTAAAATGATCGTTATGGAAATTATATTCCGCTTTACTCCACATTCTTACCTGTAAAATAAGAAACAATATTTAAAACTAATATTTTAAACCCTCCTAGGCGTCTGAAGAGAAGATGGCCTCGAGACCTTCTATAATAGAAATGTAATTAGAGTGCTGCCAATGGGTAGTGCCTCTACATGTCCTTTCATGTATTTATTCATTCATACAGCCCTTGTACTAGATGTATATATTACAGTTGTACAATTCAATAAAATAATAAAAAAAAATAAAAAATATTTTAAACACTAATTACAATACCTTTTTTTAAAAAACCTTTCATGCCCAAAGTGTAAAAATAAAATTTAAAAAATATCTCCTGTGACCTTTTCTGTTTAAAATGGCCTAATTAACCATAAAAAAATGTTTTTCTATTTTTTCGCCCTTCCATTTTTTTTTTTAAATAATCCAATTATCCGTCCAAACTGAGGTTAGAAAGACTAGCTTGCCTGTGTTGGGATGTGTGACATATTCTGGAACTGTTCATGTAGAATACTGGCTACACTGAGCATTAAAACGCTAACAGGCAAATTAGGCAAACGGCTGCATTAGGCATGAAAGGGTTAACCTTTAAAAAAAAAAAATCGCAATAACCTCCCCGATTTTTATCTCACAGCTGTTACCACAGTAAACGTATTAGTCACATTCAAATGAAATATTTTTGGTTTATATCTTTTAAACATATATACGTTTTTTGAGATTCTGGAACTTTATTCAACTTCCTTCAGGGCGGCTATGTATGCTGGTCCCATAATCATGCCCAAACAGTGAAAAATGAGCTTTTAGTAAATATTATTAAATAACACACGGTTATAAATATAAAATTTACATTTGTACGATGTTAATACACAAGTGGTACTTACAAATCGACGACGAACAGACAATAACACATCAATCAACCAAATACTTGCATGTATTGAACACATCTTTGTATGAACGTATGTATTATCTACTTATTTTGTATTTATCAATGTAATATATATATATATATATATATATATATATATATATATATATATATATAACTTAAGAGCTTCGGACCACGAAAGGTAAAAAAAGAGTAATTGGGAAAAGAAACAACTCACTAGAAGGCTGGTTAAACACTGACTTTATTTATCAAGTAATCCTCTATATATAGGATCTGGGAGTTGTTTACGTTATTTGTAGGATTAAGCTTCACTATTACCAGGCTATGGCACTTAACTCCCCCCCTCCAGTTTCCAGACACCTTTTGGAAACTAAGTGACCCGCCTGGCAAGTCGTAGAGCTCGCTCCTGTACAGCATTACAGCTCCCAGACAAAAAAAAACAACAAAAAAAAATAAAAATGTATACACAGTATAAAAGCAAAGAACAGAACACAACAGCCCAACAAACAAACAGGAGAAAAAAAAAAAAAAGCACAATCATTATCTTTGTTTACAAAAAAAAACTTCCTCGGTCTTACATTTTACTCCGTTTGCACAGGCGAAGGCACTCCAGATTGCTCTATATGAACCGTCCGCCGCCTCCTTGGGTCCCCTACGCTTTCTATCGTGACCACGTTATGCTCCCTTATGACGACGATGCGGAATGGCCCCTCATATCTCCGCGGTTCTTTACCCCTGTTGGATCCAATCCGCCGGTATACTACGGTCCCAATTTTTAACTCTCCCGCGCAGTCTCGTAGCCTTGTGTTTTCCCTCGTCACCCTGGTTCGTTTTTCCTTCAAAATTTTTCTCCGTACTTTCTCCCAGGACCCTCGAACCCGCACATGGTTCGCCACGATTTCGCGAGCTCGCGGATTGTCCCCTACGGTACCCTTGAAATCTCTACTGGGCCCCCGCACCCCAAAAAGCACTTCAAACGGAGAGAACCCCGTTATCGAATGAATTGAGTGGTTGTAGGCCGCAACCGCTTTTCGCATCGCTACATCAGGCGTCAGCCCCTGTTCAACGTGATACACTCTAAGGTGGTCACCGAGAGTCCCATGCAAACGCTCTACTCCTCCCCTACCCTTCGGGTGGCCAGGAGTGTTGAAATGCCACGTGACCTCCAACTTACGCATTTCTTCGCTCATAATTGTGTTGTCGAACTCCCTCCCTTTATCGGATGTTATACTGTCTGGTACTCCATAAAACATAAACCACGTTTGGAGGGCTGACAACGCTGACTCGGCTTCTTTAGTCTGTATCCGGTGAGCCATGGCGATTTTGCTAAAAATGTCGATGACCGTTAGCCACGTAAAACCCCTCCAGGTGAAGGTGTCTACTTGCAGATCTCGGAGTGGCCGATCGCCCGTTGGTGTTTCCTCTTGTACGGCTTGCGGTGGATGCCGGTCGTACTTCGTAGTCATGCAAACTTCGCACGCCCCTATAACTTCCTGGATGGTCCGTCGCATGCCCGACCAATAATACCGCCTCCTTAGCGCCTGTAGCGTCTCATTCACCCCTCGATGGTTGGTCTTACCCTGATGATACGCCTCTATTAGCTCCTTCTGCCGTTCGACGTCCCTAACGGTTTCTACCATTACCTTGCATCGAATAAAGACGCGGTCCGGAATTTGGTCCGTCTTCCATACCTGCTTAATTTTTTCCCATATGGTGGCATTCCCCACGTATAGATAGTATGTCTGACCTGGCTTCGACGCGTCCTTAAGGGCTTTACATACCAAATCCAATCTGACCCCCGGTTGTGACGAAATTACGTTTACCCGTGATCTCCCGTACCGTAGGTACTCTATCGACAGCATGCCCGCGGTCTTCGTCTTCCAGATTACTTGGCGCGGTTTGTTGTTGACAATCTCGTCAATTTCTTCTAATTCCTCAGGTCTCTCATCCGTAGAGCTATCCCTGGCGGAGGACCCCTCTTCCCTTGCTGCTTCTGTTGCCGCTTGTTCCCCTTCGCCCTCTGGCGACCAATCCTGGAGAAATCCGCGAATGTCTCTGGACGACCCCGCGACGTCTTCTTCTATGGCATTCACCATCAGCGCCCGTGATAGCCAATCTGCGACGACGTTCTCTTTGCCGGGCTTGTAGACTACGTCCATCGAGTACTGGTTCAGCCTTTCTTTCCAGCGCGCCACCCGTGCCGACGACTCCTTCAGTTGTCCTACCCATTGTAGCGGCCTGTGATCAGTCTGAACCCGAAACCTTCTTCCGAATAAGTATGGCCGGAAATGGTCAATTGCCCAGACGATGCCCAATAGTTCCCTCTCCAGCGCGCTATATCTTGATTCGGCATCCGATAACCTCCTACTAGCGTAAGCTATGGGCCGTTCCCCGCATTCACTGTCTTGTGACAACACTGCACCCAAGGCGTATTCGCTGGCATCCGTGGTCACCGTAAACTTTTTATTGAAGTCCGGAAAAGCTAACACCGGTTCCTCCTTGAGGTGCTCCATACATCGTCTTAGATTGTCCTCCATACTGGGTGTGACAATCACCCGCGCTCCCTTTTTCAACAAGTTGTTAATGGGCACCAAGTATCGTGCCATGTCCGGTACGAACCGCCGGTAATAATTCAGAGCTCCCAGCAGTCTCCTTATACCTTTCACATCACGAGGTATTGCCATCTTGGTGATCGCTTCCACTTTAGATTTGTCCGGCTTAACCCCGTCTCTTGACACGGTGTGGCCTAAAAAATTTATTTCGGCCATACCCAAGATAGACTTCTCCGGGGAAAACTTCAACCCAAATTCTCTGATCCTCGCGAATACTTGTCGTAGATGCTTTTCATGGTCTTCCTCCGACCTACTGAACACCAGGAGATCGTCCATGTAGACCTGGCAAATTCCTTCATCAATACCCCTAAGAAACTCGTCCATTAGCCGCTGAAACGTGAGGGGAGCGTTCTTCAGCCCGAACGGCATTCTGGTGAACTCATAGTGCCCTCGTTCAAACGTGAAAGCCGTTTTTACCTGATCCTTCGGATGCATGCGGATTTGGTGGTATCCGGCCTTCAAATCCAGTGTGCTAAACACCGTGGCTCCGCTAAGTCTGTCGATGATGTCGTCAAAGCGGGGAATCGGGTATGCCTCGTCTTTAGTATTTTCATTCAATTGACGAAAGTCGATAACCACCCTATATTTCTCCTGCCCCGACGTACTCTTTTTCTTGACCGCCCACAGGGGACTATTATATGGGGATGAACTATTAACTATGATCCCCTGCCGACTTAACTCTTCCAACTCCTCTCGGATGTGTTGCCTCAACGCTTGGGGGTAACGCTTCTCTTTCACGTAGGTAATTTTTTCTTGTTTTAGGGGTATTTCGTGTACCGTCTTACCCGTGACACCTAATACTTCCCCTTCCTTATAAAAAATGTCCCGAAACTCTTTCAGTAGTGTTTTCCTCCACTCTACCGCCTTATTTACGGCCCCCACTCGCGAGCCTCTAACAGCGCGGTGACATGCGAACGACCTGCCCCCTAACTTCACGTGCCATCTGCCGTGTATATTTCTTACTTCAACGCCTACTCTCTTTAATAGGTCAAACCCGATTATGGCCTGATACTCCCTTGGCATGCTCGCTACCACATGTACCCGCAAACTCGCCCCCGTTTTCCCCCACTCGCTCAGACCAATGTCCGTTTCGCCTACCACTTCACACGGCCCACCCAACGTAAGTAGCCTACAATCGCATTTTTTTAGTGCCTTCCCCTTATCGCATAAATTTTTTATCACTACTTCTGACACCAGGGTGCTCGAGCTCCCTGTATCCACAAGGCACTTCACACCGCGCTTTGTCTTGATAATAGGCAACCAATTTCTGAGCTTACCTGTTATGTTGTTAATGGTGCAAGCTCGGTCGCCACTCTGCGAGCACCCTCCTCATACCGATGTCTGCTTACGTCTCACCGTTAGTGCCTGGCGCTGTCCTCGGTCCTGAGCTGCTTTCCTTTGCCGGTCCCGCCCGCTACTCCAGCCGCCTTCGCCTCCGCTGCTCTCCAAATCCTCTTCTGTCTCTGAAGATCCGGATGCGGTAGTCGAGTCCCTGGAAACATCACCTCTCCTGGCCGCGTACCTTCTTTTGCGCACCTCCTGCGCGTTCACCTCCATCGGCTCACCTTGGTATGCCTCTTTCCTGCGGTAGATGTATGGGCATTGCCTGGATATGTGCCCTTCCATACCGCACTCGTAACATCTGGTGCGTGGACAATTTGCTACCAGATGTCCCGTCTTGCCACACTCATGGCACTTCCTCTCCTCTCTTCTCCCGTTCCTCCTATCCGTGAACTGCTTTCTTTCCTTCGGTAACCTTTCCTTTCTATTTACTTCTCCGTCTCTCCTTTTTCCTAGGTCCTGTCTTATTCTATAGCGCCCTACTTCATTCCTGCGATAAGATACTCTACTCCACCCGGAGTCGAACACCTCCTTTTCTTCCTCGTCGCGAGCACTTGCATCCACCATCTCTTGAGCACATTCGATAAACGCCTTGTCCCTGGGTAGCCCATCTTTCCTTCATGTGTCCCTAGCCAGCTGTACCTTTAGGACCGTGGTCATGAATAACATCCACGCTTCAACGGCGCTCGTTTCCATCACCTCTCGAAGCTTTTCGTTGATTTTGTTCAACCTCGCGAGAAGTCCTGCATCATACTGACCGTTTGTTTGATTAGGCTTCCTCGTTTCCCGGAACATTTGGAGCATGTCCTCTTCTGGGGCCCATCGCCCCCCTCCATACGCTTTTTTCAACCTCTCTTTAATTACCTGCCACGAGGTATCTTCATCAGCTTGGATCATGTTCAGGACGCTCCTCCTGACTCTACGTGCTAGGGCCACTCTTAATCTCTTAGCATCCGCTTCTTCTAACAGGTCTGACGCCAACTGGGACTGGATGCTGACCATGATTCCATCTCCACCTTTGATAAAGTGGTTAAGCTCGCCAACGTCACCATTGAACTTCTCCAGGTCGGAGATTTCCCTCCTAATATCCTGTGCATTAGCCTTTTTCAATTTCATTCTCTCTAACTCATTCGTTTCCTGAGCTATTCTATTCGCTTCTTGTGCGGCTATGTCTGCTCTTGCCATTGCTAGGGTAGTCGAAGGATATGGCGGGAAATCCGAATTCGCTTGTTCTGGCTGTGGAGGCTCTAGCGTCAATGTAGCAGGCCTAAGAATGCTCTGTCCTTGTTCATTCATAATGATGCAAGAATTTTTTTTCTACGTGTTCTTACAGAAGAGATAAATACAGAGAGAGAAAAAAAAAAAATGAAATAACAACCATACAAAAAAAAAATAATCTCACTATGACTTTCTATCAGGATCCCGGGTTTCGGCACCACTTAAGAGCTTCGGACCACGAAACGTAAAAAAAAAGAGTAATTGGGAAAAGAAACAACTCACTAGAAGGCTTGTTAAACACTGACTTTATTTATCAAGTAATCCTCTATATATAGGATCTGGGAGTTGTTTACATTATTTGTAGGATTAAGCTTCACTATTACCAGGCTATGGCACTTAACTTATATATATATATATATATATATATATATATATATATATATATAGTAAAAGGATAGCTGCAGGTGTCCTTCCTAGAATAATGGATCAGCTTGCAGGTGTCCTTAGAATCTAAGTAATCATTCCTATATATCCCCCCTCCTCTAATAGATGTGGATGATTATCATCATCTTTAGTTAGCGATTATTACTATGTCATTGTCATTATTCAATAAAGTTTCTTTTTAAAAAGTATAAATATATATATATATATATATATATATATATATATGTATATATATAAAGTTCAAAGCAATATAAAACTAAACTAAATATGTATTTAACCTTAAAAATATATTTCGCTCTAATTTAGGCAGATCATGATATCTGAAAGTACCCTTAAACTCCCACCTTCGATCTAAACCTGATTAGGATTGTTCTCTATGTGGAGTTGGCAGGTTTACTCGGCTCAGCCGTGGTTCGGGAGAAGAAGGGCTGTGGCTCTGCCATCGCTAGCAAACTTGTGCGGAGCAACTTGGAACCGGATAATGGTTTTGAAGTAATGTGGTTAGGGCGGGCAGTTAGGTCTGTAGGCCCGCCAGTGCTCGGTCTATCCTCGACGTTATTAATCTAGCGAATATTTTATTATGAATTTATTATAATACATTAGTGGAAAAATTCCAACTAAAAACCTTAAGTCTCTAAACTAAAACAGGAAATTAAAAATACCTGTCCAATATTTCGCCTAATCAGGCATCCTCAGGGCAGAAACAGAATAATAGCAAACCAAATGATGAATAATGCACCCAAAAAAACATACATCCCACCACCTCCAAGGCTCAAATGCAACTACCGAATCATAGGGAAGGTTACTAGATTCCCAGCTGGCTAAGGTTAGATAAAAACAGCTGATAAATACACCAGATTTTAAACATATTGAAACATCAATATACACTCACCAAACCCCAAAAAACACAACAGGAAAACAAAATAAAATAAATAATAGTAACAAACAACACAAGAACAGAAGACAAAAAACTATATGAAAAAATGAAAGTAAAAGTGCACGAAAAAAAGAGAATTTATAAAAAACCAGTGGACTTATGGTTATTCCACATCATATATATATTGAAAAAGGGAACGGTCAACAGAGACATCAAATAAATGTTAATACATTAGTGGAAAAATTCCAACTAAAAACCTTAGGTCTCTAAACTAAAACAGGAAATAAAAAATACCTGTCCATCATCTGGTGTATTTATCAGCTGTTTTTATCTAGCCTTAGCCAGCTGGGAATCTAGTAACCTTCCCTATGAATCAGTAGTTGCATTTGAGCCTTGGAGGTGGTGGGATGTGTGTTTTTTGGGTGCATTATCCATCTTTTGGTTTGCTATTTTTCTCTTTCTGCCCTGAGGATGCCAGAATAGGCCTAATATTGGACAGGTATTTTCAATTTCCTGTTTTAGTTTAGAGACATAAGGTTTTTAGTTGGAATTTTTCCATTAATGTATTAACATTTATTTGATCTCTCTGTTGACCGTTCCCTTTTTTCAATGAATTTATTATCATATACATTTTATTTTGTTTTCCTGTTGGGTTTTGGTGAATGTATACTGATGTTTCAAATCTGGTGTATTTATCAGCTGTTTTTATCTAACCTTAGCCAGCTGGGAATATTGCCTATCCATCTGTAATCAGGATAGGGATGATAAACGAGTACTTTACATAGTACAGTACTGTACATAGTCTCCGGATCTCCATTTAACGTCTCATCTGAAGGACGGCACAGCTAAGCATATTTGAACCCCTCTAAAAAATTCAAGGACCACCTTCCGAGCTACGAGCCCGCGAACTTAAGCTTATTAGGTTGTTTTGTCAACCACTAGACCACAGTTGACCTTATTATTGTATGTGGAAGTACAATATCCAAACACAAACCTTATCTTTGCCGCCCAGTGTCACACTAAACTATAAACAAAACAAAAGAAAGAACCGCGCATTGCAAGTGTCAAGTGGCGACAATTATCAAGGTCACGCGCACCGACATGATCGATTAAAAAAGTTAAGATCCGTATCCGTATCTGCGGATCTTGACACCAAATATTCGGATTCGTATCTGCGTATATATTTTGTCAACGATCCGGCATCATTAATAATAACAGAATTTTACTGAACATTTGACTCGTAAAGATGATTTAAGTTTTTTTACGATTGTACTCTATTATGTACATAGTCCAATAGCTACCTTGAAGGTCCACATTTCCTCTCCCAACAACGGCGGTAGGCCAGCTGTTTGTCATTCAATGGTACAATGCCCGCGTAGGAAACTCGAGGTAGGAGTTAGATGAATAATTCACAAGGCTCTAAGGCCGGTCTTCCAAGAGCCTATCGTAGAACAGTTTGTGAGGTTAGTCGATCGTGTGCCCTCCAGCTCGTCAGATTTTCATACAAATTGTCAAGAATAAATTTTAACTAGCTTTCAGAATTCTCGCTTTCTGAATTGCTCTCATAAAGTTCTCTCATTAAAATCTGGCTGTCGAAGATTATTTATTTAATCTGCTACCAGTCTAAGATAAACTCATAGGTATCTCTAGGCACCCCTGGGGCTCACCCAGTCTCTATTTAAGTACCTTTAATTGTGGGAAAAACCTGGCGCTTCAACCAACTCGGAAAAATCACCTCCATGAACTATCGTCCTAGAAACAAATGATTTACTGAAACCAAGGTCCTAGAAAAAATACCATGTACTAAAACCAAAACTCGTTGTAGTACTTTTTTTAACCCTAAAAACAATTTTTTTTAAAATAATTTTTTAATCATTGCTTAAATTTTTAAATATTTTTATTTTGAAGAGAAAAGATTTGGCCCCGGCCGCGATTCGAACCCGGCTAGAGCGTTGCCACGGAGAAGCAGATGACCCGGATTCGAATCTTGGCCAGGACAAATCTTTTCTCTTCAAAATAAAAATATTTAAAAATAATCACTATCAAAAAGAACAATAAATGAAAATTTATTATTCTTATTTAATTTTGCATGGATCTTGATTTTTATATTCTGTACAATTGGAGTAATCAAACTTTTTGAATTGTAATTCAAATTTAACTTATTAAATATAATTTATTATATTTGCATGCTAAATTTTCTATTTTAAAAGTGAAAACTTCTTTAGGCGCATTGAGCGACTTTCAGTTGCGGAAAAACTTCCCGTCTCCGACATTCTCGTGACGTGTTGCGTGAAACTGGTGACTCGTAACGAAATATTTAAACGTTATATAATTGAATCGATCATTTTAGAAACACCTCATATCCAAAAATGTAAACTTTCGGGAAATCAAAAGAAACTCAGCTGGTCCATACTCAGGTTTTTCACTAAGCAGCCACTCCTGTTGGTCCTGAAGATGACCTGGAAAGTAGTTCGAAACGTCGGCACAAATAAAAATATTTCCAGTTATTTGTGTGTGTATTTTGACTGCACCCCCCAACAATTTCCATCTTCCATTTGTAATTGATTGGGATCTCAGAGAATCAGTCTTATAAGTAGCCTGAAACGGATTTTTCAAAATTAAATTTAAAAAAATAAATAGTATGGTTTTAATGTTTCTTATGTTAGAAATACACCTCTGTTCTATTTATCAAGCCTAATTGAATTATTTTTGAAGTCCACTGAAATTTAGGAAAAATATAAAACAAAACACTTTAAGAATGAAATTATAAGATTAGATAAGCGTCATTCATCGTATCACATTCCATGGGGTACTTGAAATGTGTATTTTAATTTTTATAAATCTTATTTTGTATTCGCTTTTATCTTATCTCTGTCTATTTAAATTTTTTATTGAAATCTAGCTGCTAATCATTAAATGTCTTTCTTATAATTCTTTTTTTGAAAAGGTACTTAAATATGTCAATATTGTCAGTGAGTTCAGCTGCGATTCAAATAACGGATCTTCGTAATTTTGATTTTCAAGTAGTTTGTAAGAATCACCCCACACTGCATTAGTAATAAAAATGTCATTCTTAATAATAATAAATGATTATTACAGAACGTCACTAGTAATAATACGTCACTGTTATAATTGGAATGCGCCAAGAAGTGAAAATTACCTCTCCTAGAATTACAAATAATTAGGTATCGAAAAAAGTTTATAATCGTATGTGTTAAGGCCAGATGAAGTAGTAACCTTATAAAGTATTATTAATTTTAATCATAAAAAAAAATTAAATCATTTTTTCTTAAAAGAAAGAACATTATCTTTTCTTATTTTTCACATTTTATTTAATATAATAATTTAAACGTTTAATTTCATAATTGTTTAGAATAATTTAAAAGGTAATTTTATTTGTTTAGTTATAAGTGTAATATTTGTAGTAAGTGTGAAAACATATGTTATAAAAGTGAAGAGAGAAAAACAAAAGAGAGTCGATCGGCTTTTGTTCGCTCCGGCTAGACCGAGCAAGACAGTGTCGCCACGAGCCCTTAGCCGTGCACATCGTATGCTCTATAGGAGCCCAAAGTTGTTTTTGTGAATTTGAAGAAGATACTAATTTGCTGCCCACCTGCAGGTGTAATTAGTTTAAACTTAGTCATCGATTCGACCAATTCGAATTGACCCAGTCGATCATCTCAACCTCTATTGTTTCACCATCTTGGCTCGCCCTGCCGACGAAAATCCTCTGTTGTCTCAACATCCAGCTCGCCCTGCCGAGAATCTACCATCTACTGAAAACTACTTCGACAGACAGATAAGAGTTTTCATTATTATATCATTGCAATCAGAAAACCGCATAAACATTCATTATTTTGTAATAGATTTTATTTGTAATTTAATAGAGTTAAATTTACTATCGTAAGATTAAATAATATTTCTTTTCTTTTTGTCGTTAATTAGTTGTTTATAATTTAGTTAATATTAGTAACTTCATTTTCTAATTATAAAAACGTTTAAATTGTTCTTTTAATTTAATTAATTGGTTTTTTTCATTCTCAATAATATTAGTTATTTAATTTATGAAAATTGATTGATGTTATTAGTTTAATAAAAGGTTACAATCAAAATGACATGCGATCTGGTATAATTGAATCAGAAATTTATTTTCCTTATCCATTTCGGAGCTCTCATCGAAAGGTCCAATAACTATTTCGAGGTTGCTCAAACAGTATGCTTATCTGTGGTCTAGCGGTTAGCTTAGCAACCTACTAAGCCTAAGATCGCGGGTTCGGAGCCCGTTAGGTGGCCTTAGGATTTTTTAAAGGGAGTAAAAAATCCGTGGGTATGCCGTCCGTTGGAAGGGACGAGCCTTTACGATGTCAGGTACTCGTTAAAAATCCCTATCCTAATTAAACCTGGATAGGCAAAATTTAGAGCTCCTCTGAGAAGTTTTCACATCAAAAACTTAATCTGTTACAAATAAGAAAGGGGATGATTAGAAGAGCAAAGTTGTTTGTTTTATAAACATTGTGTTTGATCATAACGAAAAGAAATTTTTTGTTTTACATAACATCAGTAATTAGAACCCGGGTATGAATATAAAATTAATCATCAGGACAATATCGTGGTAGCCAACTGATCGGTGATTGAGTTTCTATGAAAGAATTAAAAAAAAAATCGGAAAGAAACGGAAATAAATGAATTGTTCCCGAATTGTAAAATCTAGATATCATATCCCGCAAACCAACAGATAATTAAATATTCATATCGTTTACTTAGTTTTAAAACTGCTTTGATTATTTTGTGAGAGTAGAGTGCTGAGCTGTCACACAGTGGAACGAACCAACGCATTTGTTGGACATTGGACCAATTCTCTAATAACTAAATTTGTCCTTTATTTTGATCTTAGATTATACTTTATACTTCTTCTCAACAAAATCCATAGATAAATTTATTGTGAAATCAAGTCTTATATAAAAAATTCTGAATTGAAATATAAATTTTTCAAAAAACTCATATTTTTAAAGCAATCCACTGTTTGAGGTAATGCATTAAATTAATCGTGCACCTACTGGAAAAAAACTCATCCATAATAAGATATTTTAGGCAAATAAAACTTGGGATTATTTCAAACTTCTGGGATTTTTCGGTGAAAATTGGGTGATAAAATTAAATAATCAATTGCGAAAATCGCTCAAAATCGCCCAAAAAAGTACCTTCACAGTAAATAACTAGAATGTTTGAAGTTTTTTTCCATTAGTCGGATTTTGCTACTAGGTGCTATTTTCCGAGAAAATGATTTTTTCTTTTTATTTTATGGGCCTTGAGAATTAATTTAAAATAATTTCTGTTGATATTGGCGTCTACTTTTCGCAAGTTTTCTTTTTTTTTACCAGTTTTTGTTTACATTCATTTATCCGAACAACCCTCATCTAACATAATAGTATTAACAATGAAACTTAGTTTGAGTGTGGTATTTGAACGACATATGTGTAATGGTGCACATAGGTGCAATAGTCCCTACAACAAATCAAGTTTTTAATTTTTGATTTATTTAATTTTTATTTCGTTATTTAAATAAAACAATTTTATATAGGCACTTACATTTATTATAATTTTGATGTATCAATTATACCTAGTATATTAACTAACAAAAGTAATTATCAATTATTTTATTAATTTTGTTTAATAGTTAAATGATTTGGT
Source organism: Troilus luridus (assembly GCA_964056705.1). Taxonomy (NCBI): domain Eukaryota; kingdom Metazoa; phylum Arthropoda; class Insecta; order Hemiptera; family Pentatomidae; genus Troilus; species Troilus luridus. Next base: position 4,818,762 of record OZ057413.1, read on the forward strand.
TTGTTACTATTTCCTTTGTGTAACTTTATTTAATACCTATGCGTCTGTCTTTCCATATAATACTGTATTGTACCTATTCTCGTAGTATGTTGGTACAATAAATGTTACAATGTTTGATACTAAATAATCTAACATCGAAATATCAAATCTAGAATTTTTACACGTTTATCCTAAAAGGTTTGATCCTGTTTATCATATAATTAAATAGTTCCTTCAAATAGCTTTTAAACCGTAGCAATAGCCTTATTCTAGGAGAACCAGAAGCGGAGATATTAATGAATGTCCAGACGCTTCTAACGCTCGTTCCACTGTGTGTCGTGCCGAAGGTCCTGGGTTCAAATCCCGCTCGGTGGCAGACTTGCATTGAATCTATTAATGGCCGATGATCCTCCTGGGACTGATCCAGCCTCTATAACGCGGGTATCTAAAATAAGATCAAAAATCATACTGAGCGTTCTATGACTAATCACCTTCTGCATAACCGTAAAAGAAACAGCGCAATCACTACCATGTACTGAACTCATGGCTTGATTTGTAGTGGCGCATAAGTTACAATGATTTGTTTTAAGTTAACGAGTTGAGAGAAAACCTCGACAGTAAAAAGGAATTCGTTTCTAAATGGGAAGAAGTCGGAGAAATATATGAGCCTGTTCTTGTTACTTGCTTAGTTTTATACTTCGGAGCAAAAGTAAGAATAACCAACAATGATGGGGAATTACTAAATACTGTTAAATACAGTAAATTTATTACATTTATTTATTATTTATTATTTATTACATTTATTAAATGTATTATGTGGAAACCGTCATTCGATCTTGCAATCGATTATCAGCTGAATCCTTAGCTATGGATGGCTAAAGTACATAAGGAGGAGTAATCGGTTTAGTTACCCCACCTGAAGTCAATTTTTTATTATTTGTATATGTAAAAAGAAAAAAAAAACTATACCAGTACAACCCGTGAAAGGGTCTGGAGTTCAGTACATGGTAGAGACTGTTCTGTTTCATAGACACCGGTTCTGCAAGGAGGTGGTCTGTCCTAGATCACGCTCTACCGCAAGAGTTTCCCCATTATTTTGGGTCCCCACTTTTAGAGGCTGGGTGAGCCTCTGAAGGGTCCTAGATCCCATATGGCTACATAAAAGTCTTGCCTGCAGCGGGATTTGAACCAGGATTTTCAGCATGGCAACTCAGTGCTCTACCGCTGAGCCACTCCCCTCCCCTGTAACGAGGAAGTTCCATCAATACTCCCGTGTTGTCAGCAATGTAAACTTCATTGACCTCCTTTTAATGTAAACCTCCCTCTTCTTATATATGTTTATACACCACTTCTAAGATAAAGATAAAGATAGAGAGAATAGATTAAAGAGTAGAGAGAGCTGGTGTGGTTAGACTATAGTGTGTAAGGAGAGTAGTCACTAAGCTTTTAATCCCAATCCTTAGTTAATAAGTCAACTGAGTTTGTTCATATCGCTCCTTCAAAAGTATAATGTCATAGCTCAAAAAAACTAATTTTTCAAAAGAGGAATTTTGAACTTTCACGTGAATTAAAAAAATAAAAATTTGCGTGTCGGTAAAGCCAAGTATTTCTGCTGTAATTATGTTATTGAAATTCTTTTAAAGGTGGGAAAATTTTTTATTTTAAATGATGTCATTATTTTCTAATAAAATTTCAGGTTCAAACATCACACAACTCAAAGTATGGCCATACTAAAAAAAAAAAAGTAAATGGAATATCAGAAATGTCGTTCCTGAATTAAAAACCTTCGACCAATAGAATTGCTACTGAAGCCTTCTTCTTCCTTCTGCCTTTCAGGATGGAGATCCCTCAGTCCATGCCTGCCTCGCATCCCTCGGTCCCTGGCCAGGGCCTTCAAGGCATTCGGCCAGTGTCTTCTTGGAGATGTGATCCGTCCATATCTGCCACGGGGACGTCTTCTAGTTGGCCTAGCTACTGAAGGCATAACTCAAAAATGTAAAATTTTAGTTATGCATTTGTTCTTTTGAACGAGCTACAAAAGAAAATCACTTCTAAAACTAATCTGACAATAAATATAATATAATTTATTTTATATTTATTATTATTATGATGGTAATCATTCTTAAATATTTTTATTTTGAAGAGAAAAGATTTGTCCATGCCGGGATTCATATCCGAGTCGCCAGCGTCACTAGCGCGGTGCTCTAACCAACAGCGCTAAGCTGGCTCGTAACACAGCCAGACAAATCCGTTCTCTTCACCGATCCTATAACCTCATGTTGCAATTTCTGCGATGTATACATCATTGAACATTACTTTAATTGGGATCTAGTTGACTTACGTCAATTTTGTTTTGTAATTTATTTTATATTTATTATTCTTATGATGGTGATGATTTTTAAATATCTTTATTTTGAAGAGAATAATAATAGCTCAGTTGGTTAGAGCACCGCGCTAGTGACGTAGGTGACCCGGGTTCGAATCCCGGCCTTGATAAATCTTTTCTCTTCAAAATAAAAATATTTATAAATATAATATCTTTCTTACAAGTCGTCTATCGTTTGTTAACTGTATATGTTCGTATATATTATGCGTATGACAATATATTATATCCATCATAGAGGTTTTGTTATTATTCTCACTAAAAATCGATAATTAAGATAGATTAAAATTCCGTATCAGACATATGTTTGAGGAATGCTACTCCTATAAAAAAATTCTTAATCAGCTCAAAATACCCCTCGATGTTAGAGAAGCACTTAGACACAACAAAACTGAAATCGACAAAGTGGTGAAATTCATCACAAACTGTAAATTAATAACCAATATTTGATCCTCCATTTGTTGTTTTTTCCGATTGCTTTATTTTTTTCTTTATTATAGTTGGATTATTTATTATTATGTATGTGTATATGACTATTTTATTTATTTATTTTTTTTTTTTTAAAGATAAATAATTATAAAAATAAAAAATCTACAGGCGTTGATGACCCTAGGGTTTTACGCCTCTAAGCAACAACAAACAAACAACAAAATTCCGTATTTTTAATTTTTAAAAATGAAAATTATTTTAATGACTATCGATTACTCATTTCTTTATCAAAAAGTTTATAACGATTTTTTGAATCATGTTAACAAGAATTAAATTATTCAATCGTACCGATTTTTTGACACTCGATATTAAATTGATTGTTACCTAAATGGCTATAAATTATATAATGAAATTAAATTTTTTTCGAAAGTATGAATTTTTTTTAGTTCAAACGTTTTCTTTTAGCCAAGTGATTGAGCGTTATATAGGACAAATTACCTCCGCAACCCTTGTCCTAGAAACAATACAGTTCTACTAAGTACTGAACCCAAGACTCTCCACAGGTTGTAGTGGTATACGTTATTTTATATAATTTAAATAACTGCTTAGAAACCTAGAATAAGCAGCATGAAAAATTACTTGGATTCTGAGTGTCATAATTTAAAAAGAAAAAACGAATATTGATAGGATTACATTCTTTATGAGGGAATTAAATAATCTGAAAAAATTTTCTTTTATTACATTATTGGGAACTGAAATAAAATGTCATGTACTTTTTTTTTCTAAATACGACGTTCATCAGTTTTTTTCTTACCTGTCAGATGAATAAACATACATCTTTCAAAGCATGGATTTGCTTTTTAAATGTCAGAATGCTGTCAACTGTTACTTCCCGAATCCCTGTTACCATTCACTAACTTGCTACATTACTAATTGAGATATATTTTTGTTGAGAGTTGAGAGTGTTCTCTAAGGCCTATTGTACTGCCGATAGCATTTTGATGTTCTGTTCAGAAAGGTTTTGGTCAATAGGATGCTATTTTTATTTAGCATAGCTATATCTTATATTCGTTTTTATTAATTAATTATGTAATCCTCCGCGGCGTCTGAAAAGAAGATGGCTTCGTGACCTTCTAAGTCGAGTTTGTTAGTTCAGTACTGGCACTGGGCATCCTGTATCATTCCTGCCATTTACTTGTATTGTTATAATCCAGTTGTAAATTTAAATTATTAAATAATTAAGAAAATCATTATTAATTATTTTGTTAGCTTTTATTATTTTTGTTTCCTATATTCATTTCTTTTCCATACATGTTTTGATAAGTTGTTATTTGTGCATTTAACCTCACTTTAGATCAATTACAAAAGACTTAATTATGTGACTGTTATAAGACCTATATGGACTTACGGAATTGAACTCTGGGGCTCCACCAAACCATCAAATTCCTCTCGTATTCAATCCTTGCAATCCAAAATCCTTCGCAAAATCCTAAACGCTCCTTATTTTGTCACAAATAAAACCATCCATAATGACCTTAACGTTCCATATGTTACCGATTTAGCCCATTCCAGATACCTATCATTCCATAATAAACTCCAGGCCCATCCAAACCCACTAGTTTCCATCCTTGGATCCAATTCCATCCCGGACAATCCTCCTAGGCGTCTGAAGAGAAGATGGCCTCGGGACCTTCTATGATAGAAATGTTATTAGAGTGCTGCCAATGGGTAGTGCCTCTACATGTCCTTTCATGTATTTATTTATTCATACAGCCCTTGTACTAGATGTACATATTACTGTTGTACAATTCAATAAAATAATTTTTTTTAAACAAAAAAAAATTACTACTTATCACACTGCCACTACTTTACTACCTTATTACAGCCTTATTACTCACTTACTACAGACTGATACTAATTTACTACAGACTTACTACTGACTGACTCGGCCGAAACAGATTGTACAGTTGTACAATTCATTAAATAATAAAAAAAAAACGTCACTTTATGCTGCTAGGGCTAATCGGACGATGCTACATTGGGAGCTCTCAATTTTTCAAATCCAGGTATGATTAGGATACGGTTCTTTAACGAGTACCTGGCGATGTAGAGGCTCGGGATCCGTATTTTACGTCCCTTCCGAAGGACGGCGTAACTAAGGATTTTTTACTTACTTAATAAATCCTAAGGCCGCATACTGGGCTGTGAATCCACGATCTTGGGCTTCTTGATAGGTATTATATGATTCTTCTCAGCTTTTCTCATCTATACGATATTTCAGAGGAAGAAAATGGTCCGGGTGGGGGGCAGAAAAATTATCTTAGTAAGAAGAACTGTTTATTTTTAAAGTCAACGTTTCGACCCACATTGCAGGTCTTCTTCAGGGCTAAATATACAATATACATATAAATTAAAATAATATATGGTATAACAGTATATGTAGTATGTTAAAAAGAATTATGATATACGTAGTGAAGATTAACAGTATCGAATACATGGATTATCAAATAAGAGATGATGTAATATGAAGTAATAAAAATGAATAGATAATAATTTGACGTAAAGGCATTATTTAAGATAAGTTACAGAGGGAATTAAATTATATAATTAAAACAGGGCTACTATTACTAAAAACAACTAACAAATTTAAAAATTAGAACAAGATTAGGAATTATTATATATACACATATATATAATATATTTATATATTAACCTATATATAGATATTGACGGTCACCTGTGGTCTAGTGGTTAGCGTAACAAACTGCTAAGCCCAATATCGCGGGTTCGTAGCCCGGCAGGTGGCCCTAGGATTTTTTTAAGGGAGTAAAAAATCCTTAGTTACGCCGTCCTTCGTAAGGGACGTTAAACGGGGGCCCCGAGCCTGTACGATGTCAACTACTCGTTAAAAATCCCTATCCTAATAAACCTGGATAGGCAAAATTTAGAGCTCCCACTGTAGCATCGTCCGATTAGCCATAGCAGCATAAAGTGACGTTAAATAAACTACAACTAGATATAATATTTAGATTATACTAGGAACCTATTTTAAAAATCTAATTATTTTATAGTTTAAATAATTAAATAATATAAAAACATGTTACTTCTCGATGTAAGAAACTTAATAATTAATGCAAAATTGAAAACCATCCATTAGTTTATAGGTATAAATATAACTTGGGATGTTATAATTTTTTTAAATAAAAAAAAATTTAATAATTTTTACATTTTCTTCAATTTATTTGGGCTGAAGTTACAAAGTAAAATCATCTTATTTGGACTGAACCCTGTCGAACAGATACGTTACCTAGGACTCCATCTGGATAAACGTCTCACTTGGAATCCTCATACAAGACTGAAAAGACAAGAAACTGCTCGACGTTTTCGCCTACTTCAACACTTACTGGACAAACGCTCTAAGCTACCAATTAATTACAAAAGACTTATTTACATGACAGTCATCAGACCTATTTGGGCATACGGAGTTGAGCTTTGGGGCTCTACTAAACCATCCAATTCATCTCGTATCCAATCCTTGCAATCCAAAATCCTTCGTAAAATCCTCAATGCTCCTTATTATGTCACAAACAAACTCATCCATCATGATCTTAATATCCCATATGTTACTGATTTGGCCCAAACTAGATACCTATCCTTCCATAACAAGCTCCATACGCACTTGAATCCGCTAGTCTCTCAGCTTGCTTCCCATACTATTCCTGATAACCCTCCGAGGCGCCTGAAAAGAAGATGGCCTCGAGATCATCTACTATAGAACTTTATTGGAGTGCTATCGATGGGTAGTTTCTCCACAAGTGTTTTCATGTCATATTCTACATTTTTGCACATTTACTTGATATAATACCATTATAGTTGTAAATATCATTGAATTAAATAAAAAAAAAAATCTTATTTGGTTATTCCCCTTCCTAGTCTATTGGGGAGTTATTAAGTTCTATTTAAACAGCTGAATTACTGAAAATGGCCTATTAAAAAGAAATAATTATTTTTTGATGTTGAAAATTAGTTGACTGGAAGTCAACTTGGGGGTGCAGTAAGTGAGGACTTATTTATTAATTGTGCCTACGTTTCGACCTACTTTGTAGGCCATCTTCAGGGCAAATAGAAGGAGAGGCGGCTATATGAGCCGTAGAACTATAGGTGGTTAACTGTCATTTAAAATATAGGTTGGAAATAGTTGGGGGTGCAGTCAATATAAACAACAACAAAAAAATAGGTCATCTTCAGGGTAAATCGAAGGAGTCGCGGCTAGGTGAATCTTGTAACAAGCTTCACCTAGCCGCGACTCCTTCGATTTGCCCTGAAGATGAGCTACAAAGTAGGTCGAAACGTCGGCGCCGTCAATAAATAACTCTCACTTATTAGTTGTTTACATTGACTGCACCCCCAACTATTTCCATCCTACATTTGATCTTCCAGTCAAAGATTTTCTCACTGTCATTTAAAATGCGTTGGAAAGCAAGACGGAAACGCTAGTAGCGATCTCCAACGCCCAAAAATGTAACTGAAGAAGGAGAATATAAGATAAATTAGGTAAAGTGAATAAATAGGTGATATAATTGCGCGTAAATAATGTAGAAAAATATTAAAGTTATGAAAATAGAGACAGAAAAGAGTATGTATGACAAACATAATAGGATATGATAGAGAGATAATAATAATAAATTTAAGTCAATGTGTCATTAAAAATGGAGAGAGAATAATTAAAGTGGAAGGAAACTGAATATGTTTATATTTTATAAATACATCAGGATAATTTAGGGTGCAGTAACAAAGTAAATTAATTTAATTTTGAATGAATTTTGGTCCGGGTAGAGCTCAATAAATTTATCTGAATATCTAGAAATATTTATTCAGTAGCCAACGTTTCGACCTTCTTTGTAGGTCATCTTCAGGGCTGTCGCGCAGGGCCTGAGCCCAAACGAGTCTTATGGAAGCTACACTAACACTGAAGTATAAATTAAATTATTTTAGGGTTATTTGAATAATTGAATTTTTCGGAGTTGGTTGAGGATAGGTTTTGTGAGTCGTGCATAAGATTGAGGATTCTAAATTGATGTGGATGGTTTCAGAGGATCCGTTTTTCGGCACTAGTAATAGATAAGTGTTACTTATTATGACTGCAACCCCCAACTGGTTACATCCTTAATTATTTTTTGAGATTAATAATTATTAGTTGACTGAATAAATATGGATAAAACAATAGTCCCAAAATAATTCCTTAAATATTGAACACTCGTTTGCTAGTCTTCTTCGAAGGTTAATAGTCAAGATATGACCATCTTTGAAACTGAAATAATTAGAATACGAATATTACGTAGAAAAAGAAAACTACTGGAATAAACAAGATTCAAAAGCAAAAACAGTTTTAAATATAAAATAAAAGTTTTTTTTTTTTAATTTGAACTAAAACAATAGGACCTTAATAGCAATAATAATGAAAAAAGGTAAGTAAAATATTAGAAATACTTAAAAGAATGAGAACAATAAAATAAATATTTGTTAAAATAAAATATGATTGCAATAGAACAATGAAACTTGGAATTATCAATAATAAAAATATAGAACGGGGACTAAGCCTGAAATTCTCGGTTATGCCGTCCTTTGGATGGTACGTTAAATGGGGGTCCGGAGCCTGTACGATGTCAGGTACTAGTTAAAAATTCCTATCCTAATTTTACCTGGATAGGCAAAATTTAGAGCTTCCACTGTAGCATTGTCCGATTAGCCATAGCAGCATAAAGTGACGTTAAATAAACAAACAAATTATAGTACACAACAAACCATGTGTCCTCTTATTTGCTTTAGTTTCACTAAATATATATATATATATATATATATATATATATATATATATATATATATATATATATATTGTTACGGGCTACTGGGTGTAAAATGGACTAAACTATTACTTAATTCAAGAATCTAATATTTATTAACAAATTAGAAAGAATATAATGAGATTATTTAAAACAGTTAAATTATTAAACTAATATCAATTTACAATAATAATATTCTACTAAATGTTATCTAATTTCTAAGATAATATACAAATAATATAAGATATTGTTTATACTAACTAAACTATTTATATAAATTTGTACAAATACAATAATATTATACTATAGTTTACAATTACAACTTAACACTTACAGTTCGCTAACTAAAGTCCACCGACCGTAAGACTCTCCAAATATGACAAACTGCCACACAGTTTATTACACTTATTACACGGCCACTAATTGTCACTGTTGCTCACTAAGCACTTATTACAGACTGATACTAATACTAACTAACTCACACACACTGCCACTAGTTAACGACTGCTACTCACTGGCTTATTACTGACTCGGCTTATTACAGACTGCCGGCCAGAACAGCTGTCCTTTTTATATAGGCAAGGTAGGTCAGGGTGGGGGATTTCTCGGAACAAGACCGAGAACCGCCTAGCCCGATCCAGATGGCTCTACGCCATTCTATAATCCCTTCCGCTTAATCCCATTGTTTGCCTAATCCTTTCAGCCGGTGCTCCTTCCCGCTCTGACCGTAACAATATATATATGTTCTATTATTTATTTTTCAGTCATATGTTTTTTGTAGGTTGTTATGGCTTTACCTGTTACACATTATAAGGTTTGATCTGTTCTATATTCTTATTTTTTTATTTCCAAGCATTATTGCATTTATTAGTCGTATATGGCTGATGAAGCACACCAATGGTAAACACTTATAGGAAATTCAATATCTACTGCTTTGATGTTCCATCATGAACCGATATTGCTCCGGCCAAATATATCCCATCCTTCATCCTCAGCCTTGATTATTTTCTTTTCCTTCGATGTGCATTAAAAATTAAAGAAAAAATATTTATTGTACTTTTGGAATATTTATATTTACTTTTAGACTAAAAGCATTTAAAATGCGATTTCCTCTAACAAATATAGATAGCCATTTAAATCTTTAGTAGAAGATTTTTTTTTAAATTATATGATACAAACCAAATTACAACTTATCAAAGTGAGATAATCCATTTTAAAATTATTTTTTTTATTATTTATTTATTGATATTTACAACTACATTACAGTAATATAACAAGTAAATTGGCTGAGTGATACATAATGGCATGATATAATGACAAGTAGAGAAACTACCCACTGGTAGTACTCAAATCGCATGTTCAACTAAGAAGGTCACGTGGCCATCTTCTTCTCAGACGCCTCGGAGGATTATCGGGAATTGAAGCTAGGTTTGAAACTAGAGGATTGTAGGGATTGGATACGAGAGGAATTCGATGGTTTAGTGGAGCCCCAAAGCTCTACTCCGTTGGTCCAAATAGGTCGTATGACGGTCATGTAGATGAGTCTTTTGTAATTAATTGGGAGCTTAGAGCGTTTGTCTAGTATGAGGATTCCAGGTTAATCGTTTGTCGAGATGCAACCCTAAGTATCGGATCTGTTCTACAGCCACCAGTGGGATATTATTAAAGGATACTGAAGAACAGGAAGTCATTGGTTCACGACGTAAGGTAAAAGTTATTTGATGCGACTTTTGAGAGTTAATTTTAATTCTCCAGTTTTGACACCATTCTTCTTGATTAGTGATATGGGATTCGAGGCTTTGGGATGCAATAACCGGATTGGTGTTGACTGATAATACACTTGTATCATCAGCATACGTGGTAAGGATAGTATTAGGATGAGTTGGGATGTCAGCTGTATAAACTGTATAAAGAATTGGGGCAAGGATACTACCTTGAGTAAATTTAAAAAAATTAAAATATGTTCCCGTTTTAATCATTTTCTGAACCACTCAATAATTTTGTAGTCTATATATTATCTCTCTATTATATAAACACATTTTTTGGGAAGTAATATTTTATAGGCATCGCCTAGCAAAGGATGTAGTAACTACTTTTTGTTTATAATTTATTTTTATTTTTATTATATGTTTTTCTCCTCAGCATTGCTGGTTGATATGTCTTAACCGGACCATGGTCAAGGTTAAGCTTAATCGTTTTATTTATCGATATTTAGAAATTTCCGTACAATACTAGCAGTTCCTAATAACACTGCTTTTTGTAGTATTTCAACTTCCTTGTTCAATTAAAGGATTTTCAAGGATCTTATTGTTTCCTCTGGGATAAGTCCATTCGTAGACACTACAATTGGCAGTACTTCAACCCTCACCAGTCCATAAAGATGCTTCAACTCTTCGCTAAGCTCCTGATAGTTCCGAATTTTTTCTCCTATTGTTTTTTGCACGTTATCGTCGGAAGGAATTCCTATCTCAATAATCTGTGCTTTCTTTGCTGCCTTGTCAATAAAGATATTTATATTTATTCCTTTGATTAAATCATCACCATCAAAAGAACAACAAATAAATTATAAATATACAACTTACGTAAGTCAACACGATCCTAATTAAAGTAATGTTCAATGAACATTGTTTCCCTGTGTATACATCGCAAAAATGGTGAGAACGAGGGGGATATAGGATCGGTGAAGAGATTGGACTTGTAAAATAGGCTCATACCTAAGACCGCACCTCCACCCCAAGACGTTCAACCCAAAACTGCATTTTTGGGTACTTGTTGAATAAGTTTTGGGTTGAACGTCTTGGGGTGGAGGTTCGGTCTCAGGTTATTTGCCTATTTGGGCGATTATTCGTTGGGATGTATTGCACTTCTTCTTTGAGATGTGATTGATCTTACTCTTGTTTGTGTCTTGATAATGCCTGAATAGGCGAAACGTCGACTGGTAATTGTTTTTTTTTACTCCAGATTTAAAACATGAGGCTTTGCTTGTGGTTTTTTTCCATCTGCATTCTAATTCCTTTATTTTACTTTAAGCAAGATAATCAATATCTAATAAAGAGTAACTAAGTGGGTAAACACTTTTTAATGGGCTCACTAGAGGGATAAAAAAATAGTGCTAAACTGAAATTCAATTTCTAGAATATTTTTGGGGTACTTTTTAACGTTTTAGTTGACAACATAGAGTGTTAGAATTAAATTAACAGTTGTATGATTCTTTAAAGGGGGGTTGTTCCGCCGTTAGGTTTTATTATTATAAAGATAATTATCTATCATTGGTTAGATACAAATTAAAGTGCCTGTGCCTCTTCTTATAAAGGTTTTAAAGTTTTCCCGAGATATAAGTATCGTAGAATAAGTATCAAAGTTGAGCGGCTGCATGTGAACAGAATCATGAAAACTTTACTTAACGACAAACATTATCTCAGAAACTGTTTGATGGACATGACTATTAAAAGTTATATTGGATCTAATCATATACTCCATAAATTTGTTTAGTATGAATAACCATATTGGCGATAAAAGTGACTTATGTACTTACTTTATATTTCTTTGTACCAATACAGCTCAAGAAGGGTCTTTAGTTCATTACATGGTAGAGACAGTACTGTTTCTAGGTTGGACGGTTGTTCAGGAAGGCTCAAAGGCCACGTTTTCCTCCTAATTAATGGATTATAATTAATAGAAGCTGAGTGAGTGCGAGATAGATCTGCAGATCCCAAAGGTTGAGGTTGAGTTGAGGGCAATCTGATATGAGGTTGTTATCAGATTATATAATTTATCCGCCACAGGTGGATTGGAACCTGGGATCCTTAGCGTAGCAACTCAGTTCTCTGCTACTCAACTGCCAGCTCCTAATTTTTAAATAAATAGATACAGGTTCTTACTTTATAGGCGTTCCAACATGTGTTGCCTCAACTGATCAGAGCAGACCTCCATGCTTCCCGATCCATCCAATCCTCTTCCTGGAGAACACAACCTGCTATCTCCTCCTGGACTCGGGGGGTTCACCCTCCTCTCCTCTTAGGTGGAAACCAATCAAGGACTCAATTCGGACAACATTCGAACGCCATTTTCTTCACATGACCGTACCATTTTAGGGAGTGTGCCCCGAACCTTTCATTTGTAGATATATCCACATCTATCCATCTATCGAAATTCTTCTTTTATCCGGTTGCCCTAGAGACACATCCTCCAGAAATCGATCTCAGCCGCTTGCATATTTGAATACTGACGAAGGTACATAGTCCATGTTTCTAAAGAATAGGTGTAGATATAAATCATAATGTTATTTTTAATTTATTTTTATTAATTTTTCATTTTATTGTAATTTTTTTCTCGGTTTTTTACATCCTTTGGCCATAAGCCGAAACCCATAACATTTTTTCGCCAATACTCTCGGTTTCCAAATCTCCCTTAGCCTAGCCTCTTTCTGCCATCACCTCTTCAACTCCTTATGGTAATTATTTTTAAATATTTTTGTTTTGAAGAGAAAAGATTTGCCCCGGCCGGGATTCGAACCCTCTGCTTCTGGGTCGTCTGCTTCTCCGCAGCAGTGCTCTAGACCACTGAGCTACCAGGGGTCGTATCCCAGTCAAACAAATCCGAAGCTCAGTGGCTAAGAACACTGATACGGAGAAGCAGACGACCTGAGTTTGAATTCTGGCCAGGACCAACCTTTCTTATGATTACTATTATATGATAAACATAATAATATAGTAATTGTAAATGACATTTCATAAGAATCGTTAAGGGACAAAGGAGTCATAAGAAGAGTATACAAAATTAAGTAACCTCATTTCGATTTTTCACATAGAAACTTGCTTTGCTTTGTAATTGACTAACTAAGGTAAATTAATTTGATGAATCTCATAATCATACGAAGCTAATAAATCAGATTCTTTTTTTTTTTTTTTAATTTATTTAATACAACTGTATTAAAAAATACATCCAGTAAATAGGCTATGTGATACATAATTAATGACATGAGCTAATGGCAAGTAGGGAAACTACCCACTGGTAGTACTCAAATCACTAGTTCAACTAAGAAGGTCACGTGACCATCTTCTTTTCAGAAGCCTCGGAGGATTATCGGGAATCGAAGAGGAAGCTAGGTTTGAAACTAGAAAAGATAGATACCGGGTTCGGGCCAATTGGATGCTCGGAATCCAAACTGGTGATCTGGTATTATGTGATTTGGATCAAGGATGGGGTACACAATCGTTTGAGGATGAGTTTTTCTAGGATTTTACCCATGCAAGGTAGAAGAGAGATAGGACGGTAAGAGGAAGGGTATTCTGGGTTTTTTTTAGGTTTGGGTATCATTTTTACAATGGATAATTTCCAGGGGTCAGGAAAATATTTGGAGCGGAGTACAGCATTATATATATAGGTAAGGAATATTATGGCTTTTCTAGGAAGGTGGTTTAAGATATGAATTGTGATGATGTCGTGCTTTGCGGGAAGGTAGTCTGTGAATAATGTTGGATATTTCTGTAGGATGGAATGCTTTGGGTGGAAGGGACATTTGGAGGGGAACATCTAACGCTTCTTTTATACATTCAATGTGAGTTGGGTTAATGATTTCAGGATGTGGATGAAAGATTTTGGAATGGTATTGACCAAATAACTGTGATTTTAAATCGGATTCTTGAATTAAAAATGGAGAAGCAATCTAAAAAAGTTGCTGAACTAGATAGAAGTGGAGAGATAGTGGATAGAGATGGTTTGAAGTGACGGCTTTAAATGCGCTTGCATAATATTGCTCAAATATGTAGAATAGAATTCTAGATTCCCTAAAAACATAAGTTAGTGAAACGGATTTCAATAGAATATGAAAAAAACAGGCCAATATGAATCAGAGGGATTATCATCCCTATTCAGTTGAAACAGGGCAGAAGCAATAAATACATTGGCTGGGCTTTGGCATCGTTCCATTCTGTTTCCGGGGCAGGTTTCCCGACATCGTCCTGCAACTGGAAGTACGAGTATTAGCTCAGGAAGACCAGGAACCAAAAGGAAACCAGGATTGTTTGTGGATTGATATATTACCTGTAAAGGTAATATATTAACTAATAGCATGGCTTTTATTAACGATAAAAATGTTGTATTAATTGTTGTTACTAACTGTAGCTTGTTACCAACTGTAGCCTGTTAACAACTGTAGCCGGTTAACAACTGTAGTCCGTTAACAACTGGTAATTAATCAAAATACGGCTACCCACTTGTTATTGTTTTGGCGAATTGATTTTTTTTTAATTTTAAGTTTGTTTTATAGAGGAGTGGCTCAGTGGTAGAGTACTGAGTTACCATGCCGGAAATCCTGGTTCAATTCCCGCTGCAGGCCATGATTTTTATTTAGTCTGTTTGCAGCCGGAGAAGAATAATAATGACCGTGGAAGCCTACGTGAACAAATATTATTTAATCTTACGATAGTAAATTGGACTCTATTAAATTACAAATAAATCTATTACAAAATAATGAATGTTTATGCGGTTTTCTGATTGCAATGATATAATAATGAAAACTCTTATTTGTCTGTCGAAGTAGTTTTCAGTAGATGGTAGATTCTCGGCAGGGCGAGCTGGATGTTGTGACGACAGAGGATTTTCGTCGGCAGGGCGAGCGAAGACGTTGAGATGATCGACTGGGTCAATTCGAATTGGTCGAATCTATGACGAAGTTTAAACTAATTACACCTGCAGGTGGGCAGCAAATTAGTATCTTCTTCAAATTCACACAAAACACAACTTTGGGCTCCTCTAGAGCATACGATGTGCACCGCTAAGGGCTCGTGGCGGCACTGTCTGGCTCGGTCTCGCCGGAGCTAACAAAAGCCGATCGACTCTCTTTTGTTTTTCTCTCTTCACTTTTATAACATATTTTTTCAAACTTTTTACAAATATTACACTTATATCTTAACAAAATAAAATTACCTTTTAAATTAAATTATCCTAAACAATTACGAAATAAACGTTTAAATTATTATATTAAAATACAAATGTGAAAAAAATAAGAAATGATATAGTTCTTTCTTTTAAGAAAAAATGATTTAATTTTTATGATTAAAACTAATAATACTTTATAAGGTTACTACTTCATCTGGCCTTAACACCAGGTACTCTTTAAAAATCCGCATCTTAATTAAACATGAATAGGGAAAATTGAGGACTTCTGCTATAGCATCGCCTGAATAGCCATAGCAGCATAAAGTGTCGTTAAATAAACAAATAAATATATTTACTAAATATTTTATTTCAATTAATTAAAGATGATAATTAAAAATCTCAGTGACTTATTATCTATTTCACAATAAAGATTGGATTACAAACCAAGCGATCAATCTTTCGACTTCTCCGTAATGATCCCGAAGGAAGACGGTTAACGCCGTAATGAGTCTCTTGCGGCAGTTCTAATTAACGGGGAAAGCCTTAAGGGGATCAAAATCGTTTTCCCCATTAATATCTCGAATTTTCCAAGACAAAGTATAGTATTATATAGGTCCGGAGTTAGCTAAATGTGTCCTGGCAGCTGCTAATCAGCCTAGATAAGGATTGATTAAAAAAATACCTTAGATGAGTGAAAGAGAATTGAGTTTAAGACATTGCTTTGCTGAAGGTCCCTGGTACAAATCAGGCCGATACAGAAATTATTAATTCGGTTAACAGTCATGGACAGACCCTATGGGGTCTGAACTGGTGATGTGCCGGATCTTTAACGAAGTATATCCGCGGATACGGATATTTCGTGTCAAGATCCGCGGATACGGATACGGATCTTATATTTTTTACTCAATCGATGTCCGTGCGCGTGATCTTGATAGTTGTCGCCACTTGACGCATTGTGTGACAGACAGGACAGTAGGATAGGACCATGTTTCGAGTTTTTGACTTCCACTTGGCGGCGTAGACGTTTGTGTTTGGTAGAGAGTTATAAAATTCTCAACAAAGAAGTTTTTCTTTAAACTTTGAAAGGATTGGCTGAGTCAAATGTTAAATGTCAATAGTTTTTCACTGCTACATAATAACCTTTATTCGGGGTTATTTTAAATTTACTGAAAACCACTTAGGTACGTGTTAGTAACACTATAAACAGCCACTGTGTTCTGGAAAAATATCGAAAACGAAAATTGCTTTTCGAAGAAAGCTGAAGAAAGTTGAGGAAACCGACTACTTCAACACATACTAGACAAACGCTCAAAACTTCAGATCAATTACAAAAGACTTATTTATGTTACTGTTATAAGACCTATATGGACTTACGGGGCTCCACCAAACCATCGAATTCCTCTCGTATTCAATCCTTGCAATCCAAAATCCTTCGCAAAATCCAAAACGCTCCTTATTTTGTCACAAATAAAACCATCCATGATGACCTTAACGTTCCATATGTTACCGATTTAGCCCATTCCAGATACCTATCATTCCATAATAAATTTCAGGCCCATACAAACCCACTAGTTTCTATCCTTGCATCCAATTCCATCCCGGACAATCCTCCTAGGCGTCTGAAGAGAAAATGGCCTCGGGACCTTATATTCTTATATTATAGAAATGTTATTTGAGTGCTGCCAGTGGGTAGTGCCTCTACATGTCCTTTCATGTATTTATTTATTCCACAGTTGTACAATTCAACAAAATAATTTAAAAAAAAACTAAGATCAGCTGATCGGTCATTTAAACGGAGGACTGATTTTTTTTTTATTTCGACGTTTGCCAGAACAAAAGTTTTTGTTTAAGGGGTCACTAACACGAACCTAAGGGTTTTGCAGTGAATATAAAATACTCATATATAAAATTTTATCCATGTACTGAAAATTATTAAGGTCCGCCAAAAAAAGTGACAGATATGGATCTTCATTTTTCCTCGGGTATCCGCGGATACGGATACGGATATCCGACATATCAGTAATCTGAACACTCTCTTGAGGCTCATCCAGCCTCCAAAAAGTGGGTACTACTCTTAATTGGGAGGATACGCTTGAGTGTGATCTTAGACAAATCACGCCGCTTAACAACCGTTGTCCTCTATTTAATATTTAGATATTTCATAACGATAAACATCATGATTATTTTGTATCTATTTATTTAAAAAAAGGAGCTAACAGCCAGTTGTAGAACGCAGCGTTGCTATGTTGAAGGTTCAAGGATCTAATCCAGCTGTGTAGATATTATTTAATCTTTTTTGCTATGAGAAGACCTTCTTGAGGGTCACCAGTGTTATACAGAGAAGTTAAACGAAACAAACAAAATTAAAATGATTCTATCATAAAAAAAGAACGTGGGGTTCTTGAGGTTACTCGTTTTAAATATTTTATTGACTAAAAAATTAAGTCAATATGAAAACATCATAAAAAGCACTCCACGCTTGTTTTATGATAAACTTTTTATCAAAATGAAAAATTAATTTTTTTCTTCATCACCTTAATATTACTTTAATATTATTAATTGAAATTATAAATTAAATTTTGTTTCCTACGTAAGCGTTGTTTTTTAAACTAATATTCGTTAAATGTAAACATTTTTAAATTTGTTTGTTTTGAAGAGAAAAGATTTGCTCTCGAGATTCGAACCCAGGTCGTCTGCGTCTCCGCTGCAGTGCTCTAAACCACTCAGCTACCAGGGGTCGTGTCCAAGTCAGACAAATCCGTTCTCTTCACCGATCCTATATCCCCCGTGTTCTCGCAATTTTTGCGATGTATACACGGGGAAGAATGTTCATTGAACATTACTTTAATTAGGATCTTGTTGACCTACGTCAATATATTATTTATTATTTATTTTTATTAATTGTTATTTTGATCGCCTTCAACGGAGACGCAGACGACCCGGGTTCTAATCCTGGCCAGGGCAAATCTTTTCTCTTCAAAATAAAAATATTTAAATATAATTACAATTAATTTTAAAATGTTTCACTTCTTTAAAAGAGCTATTCATTTTTTTAAAGTTTAATTGCAATTGGAGCAGTTAAATTTTAGTGTTTTAAATATATTCCTAGGAGATCCATGACACTGGTCTGCCTACATTCAACCATAATGACTTTTTACTCTCTATATACAATCGTCTGCCTTCTGATTAAGAAGTTAAAAAAATAATAATAACTATGAAAATATATTCATTTCCAAAAAAAAACATATATATGAAATAAATTATTTAATTGTTTTTGTTTTGAAGAAAAAAAATTTGCCCTGTCCAGGATTCGTATGATTATCCGTAGCAGACTGAACTACCAGAGGTCGTGCACCGGGTTTCCAGGAAATTTTGGAATCCAGGCCAGGACAAATCTTTTCTCTTCAAAATAAAAATATTTAAAAATATAAATTAATAAAAACTTATAATTAACTATCAAATCAGTTCAATAAAAGACCGAAGGGTGTAATTTTAAAACTTTTCAAGCTAAATCTTATTTAACTTGGAAGAATTAGATACACTCGTATTTTTTCAAATCCCTACAAGAAGGGATATATACATTAATGGTGATGTTACCAAAAATATTTAATTACAAGAATTTTTTTTTTTCATATTGGCCTGCTAAAGACCACGTCGTTTCAACTGTCTTTTTTCTTTTTGGCATTAGCTCCCTCATTCGTCTCCGGCCCTGCTCCCTTGTTTCTTTCGTTTATCTCTTTCCCGTCTTCAGCTTTGGCTTTTCTTGAAAACCCATACGGGTATCAAGTTTCATCCTGCTTTACAAGACATCTTTGCAGGTAATCCACCTCCCTGAACAAGGCAGGTTTGGTCTTCTTTTCCTTTAAGTATGTAAAAATACACTTCGCCAGTCTTGTTTCATTCTTAAGTGTTGGCTATAGAATGATATTGTACTTTTTCACATAACATCCGATATTTTTGGAACATGAGTGCACAGCTCACTGTTATGCCTTCGTCTGTATATTCACCTTGGTTTTTAATTTGGCCAAGAATTTTCCTTAGGATCTTTCTTTCTTTGATCTCCAATTTTTCTATCAGGCCATTCTTGTTCATAATCAGGCATTCTGCGGCATACAAGACTTCCGGTCGTACAACAGTGCAATAAAATGCTTCCTTCTCACCAGCATTGGGTTCTATCCACTCACCAAGATATTTAAACTTTCCTGCCCTTTTGATTTTTCCCTAGTTCACTCTTAGCTCCTCTGGTGCAGACTTAATAAATGATAAATAGTGTTTTTATTAATGAGATCTGGAGACCTGACTGTAACTGATTAATTTGTTCTCTGGGAATCAGAGAAAACTGCAAGATCATCCACAAAAGCGAGATTCAATTGTTTTTATTCTATTCTTATTCAATTTTGGACACCATCGCCCGTTCCATTGCGCCACTCACGAATAACTTTTTGAAGTACACAGTTGAAGAGCAAGTATGAGAGAGCACATCTCCCATCTTAATTTCAAAAGGGTCCAAAACCATTCCTCTGAACTTGACTCTAGATGTTGTTGCGATAGAAACGATCTATTAATAGAGTAATTGAGGCCTTCTCAGTCTATGAAGTTCACCACAAATTTATTGTTATCTGACTTCAGATACGTGAAGATCGACTTCAGACTCAAAATCTGCTCGGCACAAGAGCGCTTTTTTCTAAATTCCTGGTATTCACCCAATTGAGAATCTAGTCGTTGCTCTGCCATTGTCTGTAGAGCTTTTTATAGATTTTTTTTTTTTTAAATTATTTTATTGAATTGTACAACTGTAATATATACATCTAGTACAAAGGCTGTATGAATAAATAAATGCATGAAAGGACGTGTAGAGGCACTACGCATTGGCAGCACTCTAATTACATTTCTATTATAGAAGGTCTCGAGGCCATCTTCTCTTCAGACGCCTAGGAGGATTGTCCGGGATGGAATTGGACCCAAGGATGGAAACTAGTGGGTTTGGATGGGCCTGGAGTTTATTATGGAATGATAGGTATCTGGAATGGACTAAATCGGTAACATATGGAACGTTCAGGTCATTATGGATGGTTTTATTTGTGACAAAATAAGGAGCGTTTAGAATTTTGCGAAGGATTTTGGATTGGAAGGATTGAATACGAGAGGAATTTGATGGTTTGGTGGAGCCCCATAGTTCAATTCCGTAAGTCCATATAGGTCTTATAACAGTAACATAAATAAGTCTTTTGTAATTGATTTGAAGCTTTGAGCGTTTGTCTAGTATGTGTTGAAGTAGTCGGAAGCGTCGAGCTGTTTCTTGTCTTTTCAGTCTTGTGTGAGGGTTCCAAGTTAGACGTTTGTCTAAGTTGAGTTTATAGAATTTAAAATTTAAATTATTAAATTAAAATGAATTATTAAATTTAAAATTCCTGTCAATAGGAGGGATATACCGTGGTAGTTATTGACTTCCATTTTGTCACTTTTCTGGTGCAGGGGAGTCAGTATAGAATAAGTGGAGAAGTTTAACAGTTTCCCAAATCAAATAAGAAGTTTATTAGAATTTTAATTGAATTGTGAATATTGGATATATTTTTCTAAAGGTTTTTCTTATATTTATTTAAAAAAAAAAAAGAATATTCAGTATTCAGTATTAGTTAATTCTTCATAGGATATTTTTATTTTTTTAAACATATGTATTTGATGAACTACTTCATTTCACCGATGAATATTTTTTTGTAGTGTATTAATATATCTCGATTCGACGAGTATTTCCATGTGTTAAGGAAACTCGGAATTTTATTTACTTTTGGTATCAGCACTTGTGTGTAAGCTCTTATTGTTGGAAATAGCGTTCGAGATAATGTGTCTGTTGTAGATATCGTCAATATTCTTTAAGTATCAAAATACTATTACTAAATTACAAACATTGTGATCTATAGCTGTTATTATTTGGAGAGGATTGGAAAGATGTGCTGTTGTTTTAAAGCATGTATTTCTCTTCACTAAATCTATTATTTATTTTTTTTAAATTAAGCTATTAAAGTTGTTGTTCGTTCATTCAACGTCATTTTATGCTGCTATGGCTAATCGGACGATCCATGTTTAATTAGGAGAGGGATTTTTAACGAGTACCTGACATCGTACAGGCTCGAGACCCCCGTTTAACGTCCCTTCTGAAGGACGTAAGGATTTTTTACTCCCTTTAAAAAAATCCTAGGGCTACCTGCTGGGATACGAACCATCGATCTTGGGTTTAGTAGTTTGTTTCGCTAACCACTAGATCACAGGTCGCCCCTAATGTCTATCCTTAATTAATTAATTAGTTTCCTTAATCCATGTGTTTACCTTTTTCAGTTTTTTTAAGACAATTAACTATGCTTTGGGTTCCATAGAAATCTAAAGATCAATATTTATAAAACCATTATATTTCCAACTCTTATTTATGGATGTATAATTAAGTAAGTAATTGTGTTGTAGTAATAAGTGTAATTTTTTTTTATTCTCTTTATTTCCAGATCGGCTATTCCTAGCCTTACATGGTTTTGTTTATAATTTTGTTTTTTAATTTATTTATTGAAATTTACAACTGTATACAAAATACATCAAGTAAATATAATGAGTGAATACATTGACATGAAAAGACAAGTAGAGAAACTACGCAGTGGTAGTACTCGAATAAGAAATTCAACTTAGAAGGTCACGAGGCCATCTTCTTTTCAGACGCCTCGAAGGATTATCAGGAATTGAAGAGGTTGCGAGGTTTGAAACTAGTGGGTTTGAGTGGAAATGAAGTTTGTCATGAAAAGATTGATATCGGATTAGGGCCAAATCAGCAATAAACGGGACGTTAAGGTCATTATGGATTACTTTGTTCGTAACAAAGTAAGGAGCATTAAGGATTATCCGAAGGATTTTGGATTGTAAGGATTGAATACGAGAGGAATTCGATGGCTTAATGGAGCCCCAAAGCTCTATTCCGTAAGTCCAGATGGATCTAATGATTGTCATGTATATGAGTCTCTTGTAGTTAATTGGGAGCTTAGAACGTTTATCTAGTAAATGTTGAAGTAGCCTGAAACGTCGAGCGGTTTCTTGTCTTTTCAGTCTAGTATGAGGATTCCAAGTTAACCTTTTTTTAAGGTGTAGTCCTAAGTACCGGACCTGTTCTACAGGACTTAGAGGGATGTTATTAAACGATACCGGGGGAGCAGGAAGTCGCAGGTTTACGACGGAGCTTCTTTTTTTTTTCTTTTTTTTTTTTAATAATGAATTTTAAACTTTAACACATAGTGAAAGTGTGGGTTTCGTCTCATGCAAGAGACACCCCTAACTGTACATTATCAGATTATTTACAGAGAAGATGTAAATATATAATAGTGTTTTTTCATATAAAAGAATGATAGTAGTTTAAATATAAAATATGTAAATAAGTAAACAAAATATAAAATTAATGTAATAATAAACAGAACTATAGCACTATAAAACGGAAAACTAAATGAAAACAGGATTATATTACATTTTGTTAAAACGATTGGAGAGAAACGTTATCTATTGAAATCACATCAGAATATCTTTCAAGAGTCTCGGTTTTAGTCTTGGGGATGAAATAGGTTGGCCTATGTTGATTGCTACAGCTCCTTGGACTGCTGCTAATCCGGTCTTAAATCTGCTGTAACGTTTTTTAATAAATTCATCAATCGACTCCAGGTTTAACTCTCGGTGAAGTTGACTGTTTCGTACAAACCAAGGCGCGTTTACTGTGATCCGTAGGATTTTGTTTTGGAAAGTTTGCAATTTTTTTCTCTTTGTTCTAGACACTGCACCCCACACTTTACAACCGTACATTAGTAGAGGTCTAAGTATGGTTTTATAATTTAATAAGCCTGTTTCTGGTTTTAATCTGGATTTTCTGTTAATTATCGGCTAAAGTAGAGCTCAAATATTCTTGAACAAGTTAGTAGAATTTAGTAATTGATCTATCAATATGAATTAAGGAGCGGAGTGGCTCAGTGGTAGAGTACTGAGTTACCATGCCGGAAATCCTGGTTCAATTCCCGCTGCAGCCCATGATTTTTATTTAGTCTGTTTGCAGCGGGAGATGGATCATATAGGATCTAGGACCCTCCTGGGGCCCACCCAGCCTCTATAAAATATTATAAAAATAGGGTACCCAAAATAAGGGGGGAAAATCTGGCGGTCGAGCGTGACCTAGGACAAGTCACCTCCTTGCAGAACCGTTGTCCATGAAACAGTACAGTCTCTACCATGTACTGAACCCCAGACCCTTAATGGGTTGTAGTGGTACAGGTTTTTTTTTTTTTTTTTAAGTAGAGCTAGTCTTGCGTAGGCCTGTGTTAATTTAGTGTTGATATGCTAATAAGTGTAATTATGTAAGTAATTCAAATGGAAACATTTAGATTCGCGAACAAGAAAAAGTGGGCTTTTGTAGGTTTTTACTATTTATTTATTTTTAACTATTTTTTTTAAACTAGTATTTTAATATTTAAATAATTTTAATGTAGATTTATCGATAGAAATACATTCGTAGTAGAGGCATCTAGACATCTGTAGAAAGCGAATAGAGGCTGATAGAACCAATTTGTCTTCGCGGTTGGGATTGCTGCAGCCGTGCCATCACAATGACCAGATTGCGATGGGATTTCTAACATAAAGGCCCAGCTTGTAGATTGCTTCACAGTAACTTCCCCTATCAACTTGCTGGGGATTAATATTAAAATCAGATCCATTATTAGTCCCATCTCATCGCCAGATATTAGGGACTAGATTATCGGAAAGGTCAATAATATCAACTATTTAAAAAATATTATTTATTCAAATTTACAATTATATATCTGGTGAATAAGTGGTTAAGTAAAATTGTCCAGAGAGAGTTAACTGCTTTCAGATAACCGGAATCGTATCATTCTTGTAATTTTTGGCTAAAAATGGAGTTCTGATATAAACAATAACTCATTTTAAAGCCAATATCTTACTAAGCCCCTTATTCACTACGAAAATAACTCGATTCCGCTCACTTAAGTACAAGAAACTCATTTTGGAGAAAATTAGACTTAACCACTTATTCGCCCAAGCTGTAGATATATAATAATAATATATATGTGCTCTAAAATGGAGAGGATGTAACGTACGAAAAATAAATAAAAAAAGGGTTAAATACAACCTGAAAAGCAATTGATACGCTTAACTCGGTCCTTTGCAGCAATAATATAACGACAGATAAGAAGAAGCTCATATATATATATGTTCATAATTGAAAATAAACTGCTGTATGTTATGCTATGATTGTTAGACATTTTTATTGTTTTGTGTGAGGATCCTGTAGATTATATTCCCAGGGTTAATAGTGATCCAGGATAAACTACCTCCTCTTTAACCGTTGTCCTAGAACATTCTTTACATTGTTCCCAAGATCCTCCATGTAGTGCTACAGATTTCTTTTATACCACGTCGCATTTATAAATATTTTTAAAATATAACGTAAGATTGATTATTAAAATATACAATAATTTTGTGAGAAATTTATAAATCCGCCCTTTAGAAACGAAGATTGTTTCCAGTAAAGGCGTACGAACGTATAATTAATTTCTCTTTTATGCATCCAACACATTTGCAACACAGATACTTGGAAATGTTTGTGAATACACGTGGCTTCTGCTTCTACAGCCTATTTTAAAATGTTTCAACCTCCTGTAAAAATATATCATTATCGAATCTTTCTGTTTTTGATAAATGTTTTTAAATAATTATGGACAATTCTATAAATTTACTATAAAAAAATTCCAGCTCCTTAGATATATTTAAAAATTGTTTCAGATAAATAAAAATATTAGAGTGAAAAATGGTGGACATGGAGATCCTAATGAAGGATAAACTTGGTGAGGGGATGGAGTCAATGATAAGACTAAATAAGGAAAACTTGTAGTTTACTAGTGCCAACGTTTCGGCCTAGGGTGCAGTCACTAGTAAAAAATACATTTTTCTTATTTGGTGTTATTATTGACTGCACCCCCTGACCAATTTTATCTTTAAAAAAACAATTATGTACCTATCATCTCTATGGATTTTTTAAAATTAATTGAAATAAAATTACTTTTATAACCCATATTTTTTAAGCTCCAGGCCCATCTAAACCCACTAGTTTCCATCCTTGCATCCAATTCCATCCCGGACAATCCTCCTAGGCGTCTGAAGAGAAGATGGCCTCGGGACCTTCTATAATAGAAATGTAATTAGAGTGCTGCCAATGGGTAGTGCCTCTACATGTCCTTTCATGCATTTATTTATTCATACAGCATTTGTACTAGATGTATATATTACAGTTGTAAAATTCAATAAAATAATTTAAAAAACAAACAAAAAAAAACCCATTTTTTTAAAGATATTTGATGAAATTTACAACAGTATAACAGAATACATCAAGTAAATTTAATGAATGTATGGAAAGATATATAAATGGCATGAAAAGTAGATAAACTACCCAGTGGTGGTACTCAAATAAAAAGTTTAACTTAGAAGATCACGATGCCATCTTCTTTTCAGACGCCTCGGAGGATTATCGGGTATTGAAGAAGGTTTGAAACTAGTGGGTTTGATTGGAAATGAAGTTTGTCATGAAAAGATATCGGATTCGGGCCAAATTAGCAACAAACGGGACATTAAGGTCATTATGGATTACTTTATTCCTTACAATGTATGGAGCATTGAGGATTTTACGAAGGATTTCGGATTGTAAGGATTGAATACAAGAGGAATCCGATGGTTTAGTGGAGCCCCAAAGGTCTATTCCGTAAGTCCAGATGGATCTAATGGTTGTTATGTATATGAATATTTTGTAATTTATTGGAAGCTTAGAGCGTTTGTCCAGTAAATGTTGAAGTACCCTGAAACGGCGAGCTGTTTCTTGTCGTTTCAGTCTAGTGTGAGGATTCCAAGTTAATCTTTTCTCAAGGTGTAGTACTAACTACCGGGCCTTTGTAACCCATTTTGTTAAGGCCAGATGAAGTAGTAACCTTATAAAGTATTATTAGTTTTAATCATAAAAAATTAAATCATTTTTTCGTAAAAGAAAGAACATTATCTTTACTTATTTTTCACATTTTTATTTAATGTAATAATTTAAACGTTTTTTCGTATTTGTTTAGAATAATTTAATTTAAAAGGCAATTTTATTTGGTTTAGATATAAGTGTAATATTTGTAAAAAGTTTGAAAACATATGTTATAAAAGTGAAGAGAGAAAACAAAAGAAAGTCGATCGGCTTTTGTTCGCTCCGGCGAGACCGAGCCAGACAGTCTTGGCACGAGCCCTTAGCCGTGTACATCGTATGCTCTATAGGAGCCCAAAGTTGTTTTTGTGAATTTGACGAAGATAATAATTTGCTGCCCACTGCAGGTGTAATTAGTTTAAACTTCGTCATAGATTCGACCAATTCCAATTGACCCAGTCGATCATCTCAACGTCTTCGCTCGCCCTGCCGACGAAAATCCTCGTGTCTCAACATCCAGCTCGCCCTCCCGAGAATCTACTATCTACTGGAGACTACTTCGACTGACAGATAAGAGTTTTCATTATTATATCATTGCAATCAGAAAACCGCATAAACATTCATTATTTTGTAATAGATTTTATTTGTAATTTAATAGAGTTAAATTTATTATCGTAAGATTAAATAATATTTGTTTTCTTTTTGTTATTAATTAGTTGTTGATAATTTAGTTAATTTTAGTAACTTCATTTTCTCATTATAAAATCGTTAAAATTGTTTTTTAATTCAATCAATTGTTATTTTTTAATTCTCAAAAGTATTAGTTATTTAATTTATGAAAATTGATTCATGTTATTAGTTTAATAAAAGGTTACAATCAAAATGACATGCGATCTGGTATAATTGAATCAGAAACTTATTTTCCTTATCCATTTCGGAGCTCTCATCGAAAGGTCCAATAACTATTTCGAGGTTGCTCAAACACCATTTAAAGTTGAAAATTTTATTTTATTATTTATTTATTAATAGTTTCGAATTGTCGACGAATTAAGTCGTTAAGAATTATTAATGACCAATCAATGTGTTGATTCTGCTTCTCTCAATATAACTAACTCACTTTGGATAAAATTTGACTTGACCACTTATCCACCATATGTATATGTATGTATGCAACCGGTGAAGCAATACCTTACCCCTCTTATAGTAATTATATACAGATAGATGAGACAGTCTCAGTACGAGCAAGTCGGTCCGCTAGCGTCAAGATAGTGTCTCTAATGAGCAATCGAGCTCCATGAAACAGCCCAAATGGATTAATGCCCTAAATGAAAGACCTAATTTAAACTATCCCACGATTGCTATTTTGTAAGAATTTCCGGATCTATGAAAACTGGTTAGAATTTTCTTGAGAATTTTCCCTCTGTGTGTTGTTGCTATAGATTTTTCACTTTAATTTAAGTTGCTGACTGTTTTCACTTCATTACTTAAAATAAAGCTCAAAAGTATATTAAACTTGCTTATTTATTGATTTCCCTAAATTGGAATATAACGGGAAATCTTATCATTACACACTTAGACTGCATTTAGACTCCATTTTACTACGATTATCGAATAAAGTCTCCTTTTTCGATTTATCTTTGCTTTCTGGCGCGGAAAAGTGAGTTGCTTTGGAAGCAATATTTTTGAAGGCAGCTGCCTCATTCACTCCAGGTCAAAAGGGACGAAACGACTTGAAAGCTTTTATTGAAGATGGAGTATTAAAAGTTTTTTTTTTTAAATTTATTTATGGATATTTACAACTGTATAAAAAAAATACATCAAGTAAATGGAATAAGCAATACATAATGACAAGTAGAGAAACTACCCACTGGTAGTACTCAAATCAAAAGTTCAACTAAGAAGTCACGGGGCCATCTTCTTTTCAGACGCCTCGGAGGATTATCGGGAATTGAAGAGGAAGCTGTGTTGTATTAAAAGTAAGACCCGTTTCACCACCCATTTTTTGAAATTATATATTTATTGCAACTGACTTAAGCACATATTATAAATTCTTTCTTTCTTTTTTATTCATACATCTCTTCTACCTTGCGGTGTAGAGATTTTGCACAAGGAGCGCCACCTGTCTCTGTCAAGGGCTACCCTCCTGACTGTCTCCCATCCAATCACTTTTTCTTTAATCATATTTTGGAGGTTATTCTTCCTGGTCACTCTCGGCATTCCCCTGCCGAGGGTATCTTTCTTGTTGGTGTAACCTTCATAGATAGCTCTCTTTGCTGTCCGGCAGTTCAATTTTTAGTGCAGTCCTTATTGTATTGTTTTGTATCCGGTCATATTATAAATTAATAATAAAACATTCTTTTTCAGGATAAGAAACAAACAATATTTAAAAGATTGCTCCTTCAAAAGAATAATTTCAGAACTCAAAAAGCTTCTTTTTTTTCAATTGAGGTATTTGAAAAAAAAAACTTATGTAATTGTAAAGCAAAGCATTCCTATTGCAATGATATTGAAATTAAATGGAAATGAATCAATTAATTATAAAAATATTATTATTCTTATTTAATGCATTTTTTTTTTTTTAGGTATGTCTATACGTGATTGGCGTAGAAGTTTGGTATGTACATCAATTTTCGATTTATTATTGCCTTTGAACCCGGAAGTAATTTTATTTCCGATGGGAAAATCACTTCTTGAGATTGGTTATATTAAAATATTAAGAGTATTTTATTTACTTAGGTCTGATAAAGAAACATTTAATAGCTAAGGTACAAACAGGAAAGAATTGTAATATTTATTCTACTTAATTCTAACATTTTAGTTATGAAAACACGGCTGTGTATGTAGATTAGTAAAACCAGATTAAATCTACGCAATCGCATGTTAGATTTACTTATAGACCTCAAATATGCCCATGAGTCTACCTTCACATAACACAAAGTTCACAGATACTATATTGATCAAAATCATAGTCCGAAATTTCAACTTTACATAAATTGTTTATAACAAAGCCAATAACATTAAAAACCTCTACCAAATATCAAAGTTGTAATTTTATTCATTTAAAAAAATAAAATACCAATTGAATATATAAGAGAGAAACATTTGCCGTTGATCTAGCTTTATTCAATTAAATACACATAGTATAGAAAATGAATTACTACGAGAAAAATGGGGTTAGTTAACATAAAAATCTACTAAGACCAAGATCGCGGGTTCGTAGCCCGGCAGGTGGCCCTAGGATTTTTTAAATGAGTAAAAAATCCGGGTCTTTTTCGTTTAATGCACAATTCGGTTATTAAAAAAAGTAACTGTTATTAAAAAATAACACGTGATTAATATAAAGTAACTATAATTGTTAACACAAATGACATGGTTTATTCTAATTTCCAAAATGAAGCGATATCTTCCAATATAACCTCAAAAAGGTCTTTCCCCATATTCCTTTGTCTCCACATAAATTCACAGAGATATGAATCCAACATTGTTCTTCTAGTTCCAGCTTCTATTTTATTTCTTCTTTTGGCCGCGGCCCATAACGATTCTATCGACTGTGTGTGCGCTCCAGTTGAAGGATCAACGAAATTTTCAGAATGGTTGACTGTATAATGCTTAAAATCATACCCTTCTATTCTTTCTATAGTGGAATAAGCTTTCCACAAATCTAATATTATTATAACACTTCCTGGAAGAATACATTCTTTAATGCACGCTATTAAAGTATCTTTGTTCCTGTTGGGCACTGAATATATGAAAGATTTTTTCGTCTCCCTGCAAATACCACCAAAAACCCATTGGTTGGGATATATTCGTACGACATTATGTTTCCTTCTTGTAAAACAAGACTCGTCAATTTCGACGGTCATACCATATCCTCCTATTTTGATAGGATTTTTAAGTAGTGAATCAGCACAAACCTCCCTCAAATAATTTTTCCAATTTGTTACTGTTTCTGCAGACATACTCAATTCGTCTTTACAAAATAACGTTGTTGTATATTTCTTGGTCCATGAGTAAATAAAAAGAATTGCATTATTCAGAGGATATTTTGAACCGTTGAACCACGTGCCTTCGCTGAGTCCTACTTCCAAAAGACAACTTGCATTGTGACACCGCCATCTGTACCGGTCATCTCTCTTGCGCAACTTCATAGAATGTCCATTCCGGCATAGTTTTTCTTTATGGATGAGGCCTTTTTCTTGTAAGAATGCGATGGTTCGGTCCAAATCTTTAAAATCTTCGTATAACCTTAACATAGCCATTATTAGATTTTAAACGAAACTAAGAAATGTAATCATATGTTTTACTGATATGGAGGTTGTAACTATATCACGTGTTACTTTTTAATAACAGTTACTTTTTTTAATAACCGAATTGTGCATTAAACGAAAAAGACCCAAAAATCCTTCGGTAGGGACGTTAAGCCTGTACGGTGTCAGGTACTCGTTAAAAATCCCTATCCTAATTAAACTTGTATAGGCGAAATTTAGAGCTCCCACTGTAGCATCGTCCGATAGCAGCATAAAGTGACGTTAAATAAACACCTTTGTTTTAGTCAATAAATTAGCAAAACTGGCGAATTTAAATTATTAGAAAAATCATGTATAAGAGAACAAAGCCATCAACTTAATATTTAGCAAGATGAAAGCAGGATTTTATCTCACCGAAGATATTCACAAGAAACATTGGTCCATTAATACTAAACCTATGGACTACTTCAAGAGAAATTCGCCTATAATCACTGTATCCAGTAAAATGTTTAATCCTGAACAAGAATAGTTGACGCGTGACTTATTAATCATTGAGGGAAAATCTTAAGGAAAGTTAAAGAAGGAGACTCTTTAACATGGAAATAAACTCTCAAACAAATATAAAAAATTACACACGGACAGGGTTCGAATCCCGCCCAGTACAAATCTTTTCTCTTCAAAATAAAAATATTTAAATAATCCCAATGAAAAAAAAAAAAAATATAGAATTGACATAAGTCAACCAGATTCCAATTAAAGCAATGCTCAATGACCATTCTTCCCCATATGTACATCGCGAAAATTGCGAGTACTGGGGATGTGGGATCGGGCTATTTATTCTTTAACACCTGGAAATACGCTTCAAATCAAGACAATAATTTCACAAATACAGTGACTCACCATGAAATTGATAAACCATTTAGAATGAAGGAAAAACACTTTTTATTCAAAGTCATGAGCAATGTCGACAAAAGTGAAAACTCGAAAGTATGGAATAACTCTGTTATTTTTTGCAATTCTAACTTAATTATAGTCTTAATTATGTAATTTTAATTATTAATATTAGTCTAGTTTGGACATGTATTAACGCTTTGAACAATAATTATTTACATTTTCAAGTAGTTTATTAATCAAAACATATAACGAGCTGCACAACCATAACACAAAATATCAATAACTGAACTAAAGTAATAATCATAAATTATATTTTATTTGATGGTGATTATTTAAATATTTTTATTTTGAAGAGAAAAGATTTGTACAGGCCGAGATTCGAACCCGGGTCGCCCTTATCTCTAACGTGTTGCTCTAATCAACTGAGCTAACCTGGCTCGTAACACGGCCTGACAAATCCTTTCTCTTTACCGATCCTATCTCGTAATTTTGGCGATGTATACATATATACGATATATGTGTATATATATATATATATATATATATATATATATATATATATATATATATATATATATATATTTTTTTTTTTTATACATATAATACATACATCTCGAAAATTCCGAGAACTGGGTATATAGGATCGGTGAAGAGAATGGATTAGTCTGGCCAGGTTACGAGCCCTGGTAGCTTAGTGGGAAGAGTGCTGCGAGGGTTCGAATCCCGGCCAGGACCATATCTTTTCTCCTTAAAATTAAAATATTTAAATAATCGCAATAAAATAAAAAATATATAAATATTACAGCTATAATAAGAAAACGAAAAATTCGATTCTAAAGACACCTACAAAATTGATTTGTTTAATTTTTATTTACTAGAAATAGTGTAATGTTCAAAAAATGAATTTCGTTGGTTAAGAGGTGCAGTAAATAATTTCACAAAATAAGCAAAACTTATTTTAATGTGCTAAGGTTTCGGCCTAAGTTGTAGACCACCTTAAGGGCTAGGAAAGAAACAGAAAATAACGATATAAATAATTGCAGTACCAAGGAAGAATAACAGAATTGATAAGAATGTAAAGAAGTACAGAGAGTAAGAAAAATAATGAAATAATCAGTGAGAAAAATTAAAGAGTAAGATACATTATGTAATAACTGGTGAGACTTAATAAGAATGGAAAACGTAGTTAAAGTACAGCTAATAATATAAAAGTTGAATAACAGAAACTTATAGTTTTTATATGTCAATCGATGCATGGTGTAATATTCTTTTGTTTCAACAAAACACCAACTATTGTCATTTATCTGTGCTTGTAGCATCTTTTTTTATTCGCATTTTTCAATTGTAAAACATAATTCTCAATGATCCTTACCTTGTTAAGAACAAAGTAATCCATAATGAATCCGATATCTTTTCATGACAAACTTTATTCCCACTCAAACCCATTAGTTTCAAACCTAGTAACCTCTTCAATTCCAGATAATTCTTCGAGGCGTCCGAAAAGAAGATGGCCTCGTGACCTTCTAAATTGAACTTTTTATTTGAGTACTACCACTGGGTAGTTTCTCGAATTTCCTTTATCTCGGGACATTTATTTTTCATTATATTTACTTGTTGTATTCATTTTATAGTTGTAAATTTCAATATATAATTAAAAAATATAATATTTATAATTAGATTTACAAAGCTTGTTTTTGGTGTCGCATGTTATGTTATATGGTTTCTCACTTAACCTACTTATTAATATTGTACTTGATTTCCGAGCTAAGAAGAAAATTCACGAACAGAACGACCCAGATCCAAGTTAAGCACCTCCACTTGTGAAGAAAAATTCCCTTGAGGCACATTCCAAGAGAACCCTCTGCTCCAGAAAATTATTTTTCCTCCAGGAATAATCTAGAAAATATCTCGCCCGGAAATATTTCTTTTTTTCATATTTCTTTTAGAATGGGGTGTAAAACTATGATTATACACGCTCTTATTGAATACAGAGTTACATGGATCAGACTTTTTGCTTTAAAAATCTTATTGTTTTAATTCATTTTGATTTTAAAAATGGTCTGTACAGGATGGTTCAGTGTTTTTTCTTTACATATATACCCTTCATATACACCAGGAGGTTGGTTACATAGCTCTTACGTGTTAAATATATAAATGACATTTAATTTGAAATAGATGCTATATGATGAAATGATGTATTACAAGAATTTTGGTCATTATTCCGTAGGCTGTCGCTTTGAGTTGTGTCACAACAAGTTTTTAGTGTAATATTT
The DNA here is from genome assembly GCA_964056705.1 of Troilus luridus. NCBI lineage: Eukaryota > Metazoa > Arthropoda > Insecta > Hemiptera > Pentatomidae > Troilus > Troilus luridus. Next base: position 4,852,679 of record OZ057413.1, read on the forward strand.
TTCAAGAATACAAGTTATCATGATCTTTAGTATTGAAAATCTAAGTTGCCAATTAAGGGCTAGTAACAATCAAATTTTATTACTGTACATTTTTATGACTAATTTAGACTAAACCCAACGGGGAGTTCAAAGTAGAGGAAGAGCAATATGGCTTCTATAATTTCTGCTTATTACGGATATTATTTTCCTAATAGTGGAATCCCGATATTTCGTATCCCGATTATTCGTATTTCCGGTTAATTCGTACAAATTTACCGGTCCCTAGAGAAAATCCCGATAAATGGTATAAAATCATTGCATTTCAGACCCCTCGATAATTCGTATTATTTTTATGCTCGAGGTCACTTATGACGTCATATAATTCGTATTTTTCAGCTTTAAAATCTCGTTACTTAGTACTGTTTTCGAAGGGGCGGGGGGCAGTGAAGCAGATATGCCAGGGAGCAGAATGAGAATAAATGCTTTCAACGAAATCACTCAATTTGTATTGTTTTTATACACAAGTATGTTTGTATTGAGTAGAGGCACAGTAGATCCTATTGTTTTTTAAGGGAGAACGAGTGAGATATACAAGTTTTCTAAGAAATCTCATAAGTAATTCGTACTGTTTTCACTCAAAGGAAATTAGGGAAGTAGAGATGGGAAGTTCTAGGAATTTTATTAAGCTTTTCTTACAATCACACTTTTATTTACAATTCAGTCTCGTTTTTGATACCGTTGTGACACGTAATCATGTCTTCAAAATACGTTAGCCTCTCTATTGAAGAGAAACAACAAATCATAAACGCCGTGACCAGTGGCTGTAAGCTAATTGGTTCCACGATCACATCAGTCCTGAAGAACAAGGACAAAATCACTTCCCAGACTTGTAGAGAACTTAAAAAAGTGGTTTGTACAAGCAAGGAATTCAAATGTACCAGTTGGAGGTAAGATTTGAAGGGAAAAGCCCGAGTTTTCACAGAAAAATGGGAATTGAAGACTCTCGTGCAAGTGATGGATGGTTCGATAGATTCAAAAAATTGCATTAATACGTTTTTTTATTTTGTACTCCCGATAATTGGTATTCCCGATAATTCGTACCAAATCATCAGTCCCTTGACCGTACGAATTATCGGGATTCTACTGTAAAACAATTTTTAAAATTTATTTTATTTTTAAACAATTTATTTGAGCTATCTCTGAAGTACACCCATATCATAGCCACCTTCCAAATATTGGCTGTTGCTCTGGTTTTAGTGTATATAATTGTTTAGATTGGTAGTTAAATAAAAGGCATTATAATTTATAGATTATAATGAATGATGACAAATAAATATAATGTTATTTACCAATGTAGGATGGAAATAGTTAGGGGTGCAGTCAAAAATTACACAACAAATAAGTGGAAACCTATTATATTTTATGTGTGCTGACGTTTCGACCTACTGTGTAGGTCATCTTCAGGGCTATGAGAAAAAACAGAAAAAACAAAAATGACTGTGAAGTACATAACAGTACCAAGAATATAATATAATAAAATAAAATTATAATAATAATATAGAGAACATTTTTTTCTATATATCTCTTTTCTTCCGTTCTTCAAGAAACAGACCCCATTTATTGGGATGGAGTGGTACGTGAAATTAATTTAAAAATTACATCGTATTTAAAAATTAATTTAATTTTAAAATGGCCGCCAGCAAAACTTCAGATAAACTCGGTTTGGAAGAATCCTTTAAGAGACTAGTAGACATTTCCGTATTAAATTTTCAAGCGAAGTATCTCATACCAGACGTCCTCTTACAGACTTCATTGTCGGATAAATTTGAGGCTCGGTTTCATCTTAAGATGCCAGCCTAACGTCTTTCAAAGTCTTTTCCCGATTTGAATTCAACGGAGCGAAAATCTCAAACGTTTCCTCTAAGTTCCTGGATTTAAATTTTAATGAAGTTGAGAAGAATCAAGAATCAGTTTGTATAACTTTTATGAGATGGAATAATGACTTCTAGTGTTAAGTGTTAATTAACTATAACCTTATAAAAAGATTATTAGTTATAATAATAAAAACTTTTTTTTTTTATTTATTTATTGAAATTTACAACTGTATACAAAATACATCTAGTAAATATAATGAGTGAATACATTGACATGAGAAGACAAGTAGAGAAACTACCCAGTGGTAGTACTCAAATTAAAAAGTTCAGTTTAGAAGGTCACGAGGCCATCTTCTTTTCAGACGCTTCGGAGGATTATCGGGAATCGAAGAGGAAGCTAGGTTTGAAACTAGAGGGTTTGAGTGGGAATGGAGTTTGTTATGAAAGGATATATACCGGGTTCGGGCCAAATCAGAAACAAATGGGACATTAAGGTCGTTATGGATGACTTTATTCTTAACTATTTTGTTGAGCCACTGAGCCACTCCGCTCCCACCTGCAGGTGTAATTAGTTTAAACTTCGTCATCGATTCGAATTGACCCAGCCGATCATCTCAACCTCTATTGTCTCAACATCATCGCTCGCCCTGCCGAGAATCTATTATCTACTGAATCTACTTCGACAGACAGATAAAACTTTTTTTTTTATACCATTTCAACTTCAAAACCAGATAAGCATTTATTATTTTGTAATAGATTTTTTTTAAACATTTTATTTATTTGTAATTTAATAGAGTTAAATTTATCATCGTAAGACTAAATAATAATTGTTTTCCTTTTGTTATTAATAAGGTTTTTATAATTTAGTTAATATTAGTAACTTCATTTTCTCATTATAGAATCGTAAAAATTGTTCTTTTAATTTAATTAATTCGTTTTTCATTCTCAAAATTATTAGTTATTTAATTTATGAAAATTGATTTATGTTATCAGTTTAATAAAAGGTTACATTCAAAATGACATGCGATCTGGTATAATTGAATCAGAAATTTATTTTTTCCTTATCCATTTCGGAGCTCTCATCGGAAGGTCTTACTATTTCGAGGTTGCTCAAACATCTAGAAGCAGGAACCTATTTCCTGGCCAGTTTTAGCAAAGAAAAGTTTTAATAGAAAAGGATTAATTTTATTTATATCTAAAATAGCGTGGTGGCTCCGTGGTATCCTAGTACAATGGCAGCACATAGAATGCTATGAGATCTGAAGACCCTTCTCGGGCTCACCCAGCCTCCGTAAAGTGGGTACCCTTAAAATGGAGAAAACTTTGTTGTTGAGCGAGATCTCGGACAAACCACCACTCTGCATAAACCGCTGTTCAAAAAACATTTCAGTCTTACCATCTAGTGTACACGGTTAAAATACAAATACGAGGTATAAATAATATATCTATACGCTGATTATTATTTTATTTAAATATTTTTATTTTGAAGAGAAAAGATTTGTCCTAGCCGGGATTCGAACCCGGGTCTTCCGCATCTCTAGTGGGGCTCTCTCCCAACTGAGCTAACAGGGGTCGTAACCAGGGCCGACAAATCTCTTCACCGATTCTATATCCCCAGTTCTCGGAATTTTTTATATCGCCCCGAATAAAAAATTATAAGTATATTATGTTATATTATTTTATAACATTCGTCCCCGTATATACATTGCCAAAATTACGAGAACTCTAGATATAAGCTCGGTGAAGAGAAAGGATTTATCTGGCCTGGTCACGACCTCTGGTAGCTCAGTTGGGAGAGAGGCGGAAGACCCGGATTCGAATCCCGGTGAGGACAATAAAAATATTTAAATAATCACCATCAAATAAAAATAAATAAAATATAATTTATAAATATAAAAATTTGACGTGCGTCAACGAGATCCTTATTAAGATTTAAAAAAAAGTAATGTTCAATGAACATTCGTCACTGTATATACATCGAAAAAATTGCGAGAACTGGGGATATAGTATCGGTGAAGAGAAAGGATTTGTTTGCACGTTTTACGAGCCAGGTTAGCTCATTTGGTTAGAGCACCACCCTAGAGACATGGGCGACCCGGGTTCGAATCCCGGCCTGGACAAATCTTTTCTCTTCAAAATAAAAATATTTAAATAATCACCATCAAAAAAAATATATATATATATAATTTATAAATATAAAAATTTGACGTACGTCAACGAGATCCTTATTAAGATAAAAAAAAAGTAACGTTCAATGAACATTCGTCCCTGTATATACATCGACATAATTGCGAGAACTGGGGATATAGTATCGGTGAAGAGAAAGGATTTGTCTGGCCGTTTTACGAGCCAGGTTAGCTCAGTTGGTTAGAGCACCACCCTAGAGACATGTGCGACCCGAGTTCGAATCCCGGCCTGGACAAATCTTTTCTCTTCAAGATAAAAATATTTAAATAATCACCATCAAATAAAATATAATTTATGATTATTATTTTAGTTAAGTTATTGACATTTTGTGTTATGCTTGTGCAGCCCGTTATATGTTTTATTAATAAACTACTTGAAAATGTATATAAATATTGTTCCGAGTGTTGATACATTTCAAAACTAGATTAATGTTAATAATTTTAATTAAATAATCATTGCTATAATTAAGTTAGAAATGCAAAAAAGAACAGAGTTATTCCATAGTTTCGAGTTTTCACTTTTGTCGACATTGCTCATGACTTTGAATAAAAAGTATTTTTTTCTTCGTTCTACATGGTTTATCAATTTCATGATGAGTCACTGTATTTGTGCAACTACTTGAATTCGCCGACAAATAATTTTGTTAGTTATTATTGTCTTGATTTGAAGCGAATTTCCAGGTGTTAAAGAATAGAAATTTTATTTACTGTTCATGTTGCTACTTATGTGTAAGTTATTTTTATCTGAGATAAGGTTTCTGTTGTAGATAACGTCAATCATTCTTAAATTATCCAAAATACTCTTACTAAACTTCGTTTTTTCCCAACTACATTCAAGAAATTACTCACTTTTAGTGAAAATACACTACTTTGAACCTAAGATTAAAGCTGGAACTGAACGATTGATTAGAGAAACCACACGAGTTGTAATTAAACAAGGCTGCCTAGTCAACATCAGCCGAGTTCAATAGCAATCAAGTTGGACTTCACTGCGTCCTTCCTTCGGCACAAAGCTGGTAGAGCAGAAATCAATAGTAAAGTTGTTTTTTTAATGTTTCTTAACATAAGTTTCGTAAGGATTATTTAATGTTAAACATCTGTCTTCTCAAGTTGAAATAGATGAGTAAGTATGAAGAATTTCAACATTTTCAATATTTGAGTGAAAATAGTTGACTGTATAATTCTAATGATGGATTGGATAGGCCAGTGGGTGCATTCAAAGATAACAGCAAATAAGCAGAACTTATTTGTTATTTGTGCCGAAATTTCGGCCTAGGTAGGTAGGTCATCTTCAGGGCTAGAAATCAGAAAATGACTCTATAAATCATTGCAGTACCAAGGAAGAATTACAGAATTTATAGTAATGTAAAGAAATACAGAGAGTTTGTTTTGTTGTTTTTTTAGTTAATTTATTGATATTTCCAACTGTATTAAAATAATACATCAAGTAAATGGGCTAAGCGATACATAATGACATGTGAAAATGACATGTAGAGAAACTACCCACTGGTAGTACTCAAATCACAAGTTCAACTAAGAAGTTACGGGGCCATCTTTTCAGACGCCTCGGAGGATTATCGGGAATTGAAGAGGTTGTTAGGATTGAAACTAGTAGGTTTGAGTGGGAATAAAGTTTGAGGATTCGATGGCTTAGTGGAGCACCAAAGAAAGCTCTACTCAGTAAGTCCAGATGGGTCTAATGATTTTCATGTATATGATTCTTTTGTAATTAATTAATCTTTTGTCTAGTAAGTGTTGAAGTAGCCTGAAACGGCGCTGCTGTAATTTGAAAAGTACTGGACAATGTCAACTAAAATTTCAATCTCCCATTCACATACATTAAATAAACAGTAATGTTTTTATTTATCTAATGTACTTATGTTTAACATGCATCCTTACAAATTGTATTTTTTGTTTACGTACTGTCTGACCTACTACCTATACCTACGGTATTTTTATTTGTTGCTTGTTTTTCTTCTTTTTTTGGAGTTTACTCCTAAATAAACGAGTTTCATATTTCGCCCATGGTATGAAAAATGACGACTAAAATCGAATTTTATCTAAATGTGGGGCGTTACGTTTCTTTCTCGATAATGTTGTTTTACATGAAAGACAGATACGAAATGTTAAAGTCCGGGACTAATCGGGAAGAGATGCGTGTGGTATCTATGGTAACAGTAAAATGTAATTGTACAATTGAAAAATACTTACAGCGAAACCAGTTTTAGTATGAAATCATTTATCGTTGGTTCTTTCAAAAATAAACACACAGTGTGGATATTTGTTTATTCACTTAAAGTCATTAAGTAAAATTTTAATAGTGAAAAGTAAATTTAATTTTAACTAAGTAAAGATGAAAGATTACACTTAGTACAATTCTTGAAAAATTAACTTAATTTAGACTTTATTTCTGGCAGATTATTCGGGACGACTAGATTTGGTACAATGTTTTCACGATTCATAACCCATGTAACTTCTGACGTACACGCATTGTACTTAAGTTACCACAAACCTATTGTCACAGTATCTAATAATGATGATATTACTAGTCACAGAATAAATACTGTTCAAAGTCATGTTAAATGTTTAAGGTACAAACGAATCTTCCCAAGAATGATTTATATAAAATAATTATTATGAGAAATAGTTGATGATATATATTTTATTGGAATGATGTAATTATTATAAATAAATATTTATATATGCGTTGATTATTTTTTAAGATGCTTTCATTTACTCTCTTTTTACATAATCTATACAATACCAGTTCTTAAGAAGTAAACTCCAGTCGTGGGTCGGAGCTGACACACATTTTTAAAAAAATACAAACTAGCTTATATATTTTTAAAATACCTTGGAGAGTTTTGGGCCCTGTACTTGGTAGAAACTCTTACAGTTTGTAGGCCAGTGTTTATGCATGGAAAAGATTTGTCCGAGATCACGCTCGATCGCGACGTTTTAGACCCTTCTAGGTCCCACAAGGCTCACTGTGGCTGTTAATAGATTAAATAATTTATGCGCCACATCCGGATTCGAACCTAGGAACTTAATCACAACAACCCAGCGTTCTACACATTCTACTCCGTTTTCAAATACATATTAAGCAGATGGAATATACTTGATAAACAGTAAACAGCCCGAAGTTCGACCCGGGAGGGACAGTATTTCCTTGAGGCCTAAGACCCCAAAAGCCCTTTCCTTCAGGCCCGCAATCCTTTAAAACCTTCCTTAAGCCTTCTTACTTTTATCTTCACCTGTATCATTCTTCATTGTCCCCTTCCTATATATAATGACTACAACCCGTGAACGGGTCTGGGGTTCAGTACATGGTAGAGACTGTACTGCTTCAAACACAACGGTTCTGCTAGGAGGTGACTTGTCCTGGGTCACGCTCAACCGCCAGATTTCCCCCCTTATTTTGGGTACCCCATTTTTATAACATTTTATAGAGGCTGGGTGAGCCCCAGGAGGGTCCTAGATCCCATATAATCCATCTCCTCCTGCAAACAGATTAAATAAAAGTCTTGCCTGCTTATAATAAGTAATACTCAAAGTACTCGATCAACAAAGTAATAATTTCGAAATAATTCATAAAATTATTATGATAAGAAAGATAACAGCAATTGCTAAGAAGCATTTTTTTATAAATATAAACTTTATTTACCTTAAGCGTTACTGATAATTTGAAACATAATTAATCCATTACTAGCAATATAAGAGTTATAATTGAGTAAAAGTAGGAATGTGCGTTTTTATGTAAAAATAAATTAATGTGTTGCTTCAGGAACTTTCTACTCAATTACTTTATTCACTCAATGTTAGTTCATTTTTCTTTTCATAAATAATTTCATCTGTAGTTCAAACAAGTTTTTAGTGATGTAATATTTTATCGGGTTTGCCTAGCAACGGATCCATGAACTACTTTTTCTCTAGTCTTTTGTCGTACTCGATCAATTAAATTATAAATATTTTTAATATTTAGCAAATCACAAAGCCACTATTCCTGACTTCTGTAAGTCGTTACTTATGATGTATTCCTGCTTTTGATTTCAAACAGAAAATATAGAATGCTTCTGTTTAAAAAATAAAGCAAGCCAAATTTTATTACAATATTTTGATTTTAGGACTCTCATTTCACAGTAACTGTATTAAAATAATGGTATGGTTTTTATTTTTAAAAATATTTATAAATTATTATTAAATTATACAAATATATATTTATTATAAGACTAAAATAAATTTAAAAAGTCATTATTTTATTCATTGCATAATATTCAATATCTCAAAACCCAGGATCCATGGTCTATTTTTGCACTTACTATCAAGCTGAATATTCGTGGATAGCTTCTTTTCGATGAGACGTCCAACAATTACCTGTGCGAAAATTCTCGATTGTGGTAGCTAACAGAGGTAGCAAGGATAAAATATATCGATTTGATGATTCTCAAAAATTTATTACTAACTGGGTTTTTTTGTTAAATCTCAAAATAATTATCTAAATTATTTGAAAAAATATTTGTCCTAAAAAAGGTTTGGTTTGATCAAAGAGTCCCCTCCTTGCAATATGTATCGATAAAGAAGACAAAAAAGAAGATGTAAAAAAAAATCAGCTGGTTATTAATCATTTTTGATGACTTCGTTATCGATACACGTTGGAAGGAGGGGAATCGTTGATTAAACCATACATTTTGTGGGACAAATATTTTTTCAAATAATTTAGATAATTATCTTGAGATTTTACAAAAAAAAAACCCAGTTAGTAATAATTTTTTGAGGATCATCAAATCGACATATTTTATCCTTGTTACCTCTGTTAGCTACCACAATCGAGAATTTTCGCACAGGAAATTGTTGGGCGTCTCATCGAAACGAAGCTATTCACGAAGATTCAGCTTGATACTAATCAAGTCCAAAAATGGACCATGGCTCCTGGACTATTATTGAGTACTCATATTTAAATCAACTCACTTGAGTGGTACAAAAAAATGGACTAAACCTAAAATCAATTTCTCGAATATCGAGGTACTTCTAATAAAATGTTAAGTACATACCGTGGTATAATTAAATGAGCAGTTATATATATATATACAAAATATACAGCTATGCTCACTGTGTAATTTGAATGAAATTGAAAACAGTTTTCACTTCCTGGCAGTGTGTCCCGTCTTAAAATTGTATAGAAAAAAATTCTTAAAACATGAGCTGATATCAAAACAAAAATTAATAGATATTCTGAATGGAGAGAATTTTAAAGGTGTATATAATTTTGTAAGTAATCCAGGTCGTTATAGAAAATTTTTAATTTCAGAATTTAATTATTAATGTCAAAAAGAAATTTGATTTATTTATTAGTTTTGTTGTTGTTTAGTAGTTTAATCGAACTCCCGGCAGACGGTATAAAGTACCATGCTGTGGTTGCTAATGTGGAAAATAAAATTAAAAAGAACAGCTGTAAGTAATTTAACAATAAAGAGCATTTTATATCATATATCATCATTTTTTTTCCATCTTTGTATATTTTCCAATTGTCGTGATTAGAAATTTATTATGAATTAATAAAATAGTATTGATTAAAAAAAAAAATGTTCCTTTGCTTACCTTAATAAAATACTTGTCATGTCATCATTTACAATTATTTCTATATATCTTCATGGTTATAGCTCTTTATAACCAATACAAGACTATTCTTAATACTATCTTTTATAAGATTTTATAATGATAGTATAAAAAAAAATAATGGAAGAGTAATTTAAAAAAAAAATTATTTTATTTATATATATTTTTTTTCTAAAATTAAACAGCCACAGTACAATAATATCAAATATTGAACAGAAATATTTTCAAATATTATTGTTAAATTTATAATATTATAAATTTATAATGTAATACTTCTATCTTATATAAGTGTCGTAACAGAAGCTGCGTCACTAAGTGCTTTCTCGATGATCGGCACTGCGCCTTGGAAGAAAGCCCAGGAGAAGGCATCGTGTGTATACCTCAGGAAGAATACGAAGTCCAAGATGTAATTGATGATTGCCTCGTAGCCGGAATCCGAGCCCAGGTGAACTGTGACGTACCCACTCAGATCTCCGATCGTAGCCGTCGTGGAACGAGACCTCACTGAGTTCGTATATATGTGGATGTTCACCGGCGTGGTGACTTCGTTGATCGTGGCCACCGCCTTACCGGAGAGTTCCAATCCGAAGATGTTGACGGTGAACGTATCATAGCTCACTTTCAAAGTTCCAAGGTAGAGGTAGCCCTGCACATGCGCAGTTCCGGACACCTCTTGGACACCGGACACGGTAGTTACTCTCTTCACTTCTGTAGGGCTCTCCAGGACTCCGTTCTTCGTCTGTACACGGATTTTGAAGGGTATCCCGTAGATGCTGTCGAAGCCCCAGTCGACATCGGGTATCGCCGTGGATTTGCTGAGAGCCTTGAAGGCGGATTTCGCTACATTGTCGAAGAACTCCTCTACTTGTCCTTCCGGAAGCCCTTCGGTTACTCCGACAGGACCTGGGAAGCTGAGGGCCGTCGATACTAACCCGAAGAGGAACAGCACTGAGAACATGGTGCACTGAAATAAGTGAAACCAGCGAATTGGAACAAACACTTATATCGATTGCCCTTATCATCTCTCGACGGGATCGTGATAAAGTGTTATCTTTCAGAGTTTATTATAACTTGAAAAATATTTCAAAGCAAAAATATATTCTCAACACCTTTTGATGATTATAATATACCTACCTATATTAGATTATAATATAATATTGATGATTACATGCGAATTACATACGAAGGAAATTGTTGGGCGTCTCATCGAAACGAAGCTATTCACGAAGATTCAGCTTGATACTAATCGAGTGCAAAAATGGACGATGGATCCTGGACTATAACTTAATTTTCGTTTTAGTATCACAGAGTTCAATTATTTAGTATAATAATTTAAATTATTTTATATGTAAACGATCCTAAATGAACCCTGTTTGATCTCATACAAACCTCGGGCTCACTCAGCCCGTATAAAGTTGGTACCCTTAAAGTTGGTTGATCTTGGAGGTTAGAAACATTTTCTTAAACCAAGACCTAAGACTTTTCTTGTGTCGTAGAGGAACAGGTTTTTGTTTTTTATTATTGCATATTAGGCATATAAGAATCTGTCTCTATTTGACGTTCTACTATATTAAATTAATATATAAATTATGAGTGCACTGTAATGATTATAAATAATTATTTAGTATATAGTTTTTATTCCACCATAATTAAAAATCTATGCTTAATAAGGGGTTGATCATTGGCAGCATAAGTCCAAATTTGGTATTTTTAAGGTAAGCCTTGAGTAACAATTTTGTATGGTTGTAGGTTTTTAATTCAGACATTCCTCATACTCTGTTTCTGATATATTTTTTAATAAAGGCACATTTTGAGTTGCTGTTGAATTAATAAAAGAATTTCAATACTATCATTACAATAGAAATGCTTTACCAATACCCAAATTATAATTTTCTTAACTCAAATGGAGCTTTTAAATAGTTCCATTGAAAAATTATTTTTTTTTAGTTATGTCGTTATTCTTTTGAAGGAGCAATCATTTTATTTTTTGTTTCTCATCCTGAAAAATAATTTTTATAATTAATTTATAATATGTGCTTAACTCAGCTGTAATAAATAATTTCAAAAAATGGGTTGTGAAACGGGTCATACTTTTGATGGCTCATCTTCAATAAAAGCTTTCGAGTCGTTTCGTCCCTTTTAACCAGGAGTGAATGAGGCAGACTGCCTTCAAAGATATTGCCTCTTGAGCAATAATGCAAGTGAGCAAGAAAGTGCAAGTCACTTTTCCACGCCAGAAAGCAAAGAGAAATCGAAAAAGGAGACTTTATTCGATAATCGTAGTAAGATGGAGTCTAAATGCAAGTCTAAGTTTGTAATGATACGATTTTCCGTTATATTCCAGTTTAGGGAAATAATTAAATAAGCAAGTTCAATATACTTTTGAGCTTTATTTTAAGTAACGAAGTAAAAACAGTAAACAACTTAAATTAAAGTGAAGAATCTATAGCAACAACACACAGAGGAGAAATTCTCAAGAAAATTCTAACCAGTTTTCATAAATCCGGAAATTCTTCCTAAAAATTCTTACAAAATAGCAATCGTGGGATAGTCTAAATTAGGTCTTTCATTTAGGACATTAATCTGGGGGGGGGGGGGCTGTTCAATTAGGGCTGTTTCATGGACCTCGATTGGTCATAGGAGTCACCATCTTGACGATAGCGGACCGACTTGCTCGTACTGAGACTGTCTCATCTATCATCATATAATTACACATCTATATCATATATGTATGGTATACTTCCACCGTTGGTTACTTTTACACATACATATTGTTACGGGCTACTGGGTGTAAAATGAATTTAACTAATACTAAATTCAAGGTACTAAAATTTATTAACAATTTAAAAAGAATGGAATGAAATTATGTAAAACAATTAAATTATTAAACTAATATAAATTTACGATAACAATATTCTACAGATTATAACCTAGGCCTAACGGTTATCTAATTAGTAAAATAATATAAGATTTGTACGAATACAATAAAACTAAACTAGAGTTTGTAACTAAAAATTAACACTTACAGTCCACTAATTAAAGTCCACTGACCGTAAGACTCTCCAAATATGACTAACTGACACACAGTTTATTACACTTACTTATCACTTATCACTGACTCATTTATCACTGACTAGTTCACACTGACATTAACTGTCACTGTCACTGAAGTCGACAACTTTACTAGTAACTTACTATTGACTGACTCTATGCTGAAATAGCTGGCATTTTATATATTCAAGGTTGGTCGGGGTGGGGGACACCTAGAACATTCCACGCAATCCGCGATCTATCTACGCCGTTCTTTAATCTCTCCAGCTCGTTTAATCCTTTCAGGTATTTCTCTCTCTCTCTCTCTCTGGTCGTAACAATATGCATAATGTGGATAAGTGGTCAAGTCGAATTTTATCCAAAGCGAGTTAGTTATATTGGGAGAAGCAGAATCAACACTTTATTGTTCATTAATGTTTCTTAATGACTAAATTCCTCGACAATTCGAAACTATTAATAAATAATAAAGTCATCTTTTGAGTTACTGTTGAATTAATAAAAGAATTTCAATACCGTCATTAAAGTAGAAATTCTTTGCTTCATTAATTTTCAATGGAACTTTCAAAAAGCTGTATTGAATTTTTTTTTTTTAGTTATGACGTTGTTCTTTTGAAGGATCGATATATTCGTCATATTGAAAGATATTCAGGGAATCAGATTCGAAATACTGTTATACTTTGAATTGATATGTACAGAAAAAAATTATCAGTAATTCACACTTATCTGATAAAGATTCCTAGAGCACGGGCATTGATAAGATTAATGTTCCGGTTAATATGCCTGAAGTGACTGTTGCTCTCCCAGTACTCTAAAGCATGTCGCCCATCCTCTGTCTCCTGTTCTTCGTCGCTTCCTCTTCGGCGGTAAAGCTCGCTCCGCAGCAACTCGAGCACTTCTTCGACGCGGTGCTCGAGGAGGGTCGCCATCTGGTTACCGTCAACACTAAGCTCCCGGATCATGTAGCGAAAATCGGCTCGTACGTGTCCGTCAGCTGGGAAGGGGTCACCACCCGTGGTCCGACAACTCTAGAACGTTCTGGATCTTCCACCGGATTCGAGGCAGTGGATCAGGCCCACGCTGAAGGAATGGCCAGACTCGGAACGCTCAACTTCAACGTCGAGAAACTGACCTTCAACTTCTTCGGCCATTCTTATTCGACGGAACTCCATTTTTCGATTCTAAGCGCCGAAGCTCCCGTCACGATCGACATCTTCAGGAACAACCTAGCGACTTGTCAGGTCTCGGTGAACGTTCTTCCGCCAATTGGGAACTTTGTGGTTCACTTCAAAAGTCTTGGGGCTCCTAGTTTTGTCTCCGCGCTGTTAGACTACGGTATCTCATATCTTCTCAAACTTTCTCACGTGAATACTTCTTTTCTAAACCGTTTCGTACCAGATATTACTAGCCGTATCAACAGGGATCTTACCATTGCTGCGAGAAGAATAGCATGTTGAGTTTGTTATTGAATATGTATTACTGGCAGAAAAGTGAAAAAATTATACGTACATATCTAACATACTGCGATATTTTTAAGTGCAATTAAGTGAGTGTATATTAAAAAAAATGTTAATATTATTAAACTTTTTAAATTAAATTTAAAATAAATTAAATTAATATTTTTACAATACTCTACTTTTTTTTGTATCCCAAAATAATTACACTGAATTTTATCTATATAAATAATTAAATATATAAATGCACCACTTTACATACAATATATAACCTTATTTTTTAATATCTTAGCTCATTTAAAAAAATTAAATTGAACAAACGTTCATATATTTGGTTTTTGTAGTTTTCACACCTATTTTAATTCAAAAAGCTATTTAAATGTGTTCATTTAGATCGCTCCTTCCAAAGAACAATGACATAAATCTAAAAAACTTATTTTTCAATGAAGGTATTTGAAAGTTCCATGTGAGCTAACAAATTAAAATTTGGGTATCTGTAAAGCAAAGCATTACTACTGCAGTAATGGTATTGAAATTCTTTTATTTACCATCTGAAAATTTTTAAAAGTTTGAAACTTTTTCATCGTTATTCCATAAAACTTCAAGTCCAATCAAGACTTAACTAAACAAGCAAAAAATAATGGAAATGGAATGTCAGATATGCCGTTCCGGAATTAAAGACTTTGAACCAATACAATTGCTACTGAAAGCTTAACTCAAAAATGCCTAATTTTGAGTTATGTCGTTGTTCTTTTTAAGCCATGTGTAACATACTGCGATATTTTAACGTGCAATAAAACGATTGTTGAATATTAGTAAATAATAAAAAAATGTAAATATTGCGCATTCAGCAAATTTGATACTAGTGTTTTTCACCTTGATTTTCTACTTGAACTTCTTTATGATGATGCAGTAAAAATATAAATATCAGTTGGTGAGTAGGTCTCTTGGCCAATTTCTTTTTAATCTTTTCCTATCCAGTCCAGGTAACAGGGAGTAGGAAAGCGGAAGAACGAGTGGGTTTGGGTGATATTGTGTCGATGAGTGGAATGTCATGTATTTGTTATGAATATATGATTTTATAGTGGGAATGTTGATGTCGTTGTGTATGGTGTGGTTCGAAATATACCATGGTGCATTAACAATTTTTCTGAGAATTTTGGACTGTGTTGTTTGAATCTTGTGTATGTGGACTTTTTTTTTGCTGAACCCCAAAGTTCTGCTCCATATGTCCAAATAGGTTTCAGTATACTGTTATAGATAAGTCGTTTGTTTCGTAAGTCAAGTGAAGATCTGTAGTCCAGCAGATGTGATAGTTGTTTGTACCGTCTAGTCAATTCTTGTCTCTTTAATTTTGTATGTATGTTCCATGTAAGTCTTTTGTCCAAGTATAGTCCGAGATAACGTACATAATTTTTGGAAGGTACTTTTTGACTGCTGGACACGAAGCTTTGCGTAGAGAGAAGGTTACATGGCTCGATTTCGAGGCGTTTATTCTTATTTGCCATTTATAGAACCACTTTTCTAAATCAAATAAATGATTTTGAAGAGCTATAGATGCTAAGTTTGGGTCTCTGTGAGAAGAAATAATAGCTGTATCGTCAGCGAAGGTATAAATGTTGGTGCAAGGATGCTCCGGGATATCAGAGGTGTAAACAGTATAGATGATGGGGCTTAAAACACTGCCTTGCGGTACACCCCTGCATTGAGGGAAGATGGAGGAATGTACCATGCTCAATAGAGGTATTTGAAAATTCCATGTCTTGTCAAAATTATACCAGATGAATAAACAAATAAAAATTTGGATATTGGTAAAGCAAATCATTCTTATTGTACTGATGGTATTGAAATTCTTATATTAACGATAAAAGATAATTTTTAAAAGCTTGAAATTTGTTCGCTTTTAGTTTATCTCATTATTCTCGTAAAACTTCAAGTTCTGACATGATGAAATTCAAAATATGACTTAATTTTTTTAAAAATTATGGAAATGTATTATCAGATAAGTCGTTCCTGAATAAAAAACCTTCAGCCAATACAATTGTTAATGAAGGCTTGACTCAAAAATGCCTTATTTTCAGTTATGTCGTTCTTTTTAAGCGATATTTGACATAGTGCGATATTTTAACGTGCTATAAAATGTAAATATTTAATCCTAAATTATGAATTTATCTATGTACTGGCGTTTTTAATTATAATTTTTACACTACTGTTTTTACTTTTTTTCTATTTAAAAAAATTGTACTGAATTATATCAATATAAATGCACCAATTTAGTTTGTACAACCTTTTTGTTTTATATCTTAGGCATTTTATGATAAA
The DNA here is from genome assembly GCA_964056705.1 of Troilus luridus. Lineage (NCBI taxonomy): Eukaryota > Metazoa > Arthropoda > Insecta > Hemiptera > Pentatomidae > Troilus > Troilus luridus. The sequence goes on from OZ057413.1 coordinate 4,869,158, forward strand.
AACATATAATTGACCAATTTTTTTAAACCCGAATAATTACAATTAAAAACAATGGTGTTCAATTTCAAAAAGTCCCATCAAATTACCTTTACCCTTCGCCGAAAACCCATGACTTCCTGTCCTACTGTATCCTTTAATAGTACTCTACTTATCCCTGTTGATAGATCCGCTACCTAGGACTCAACTTAGACAAACGTCTTACTTGGAACCCTCACACAAGACTGAAAAGACAAGAAACAGCCAGACGCTTCCGACTACTTTAACACATACTAGACAAACGCTCAAAGCTTCAGATCAATTACAAAAGACTTATTTATGTTACTGTGATAAGACCTAAATGGACTTACGGAATCGAACTATGGGGCTCCACCAAACCATAAAATTCCTCTCGTATTCAATCCTTGCAATCCAAGATCCTTCGCAAAATCCTAAACGCTCCTTATTTTGTCACAAATAAAACCATCCATAATGACCTGAACGTTCCATATGTTACCGATTTAGTCCATTCCAGATACCTATCATTCCATAATAAACCCCCTTGGCCCATCCAAACCCGCTAGTTTCCATCCTTGGTTCCAATTCCATCCCGGACAATCCTCCTAGGCATCTGAAGAGAAGATGGCCTCGGGACCTTCTATAATAGAAATGTAAGTGAGTGCTGCCAATGGGTAGTGCCTCTACATGTCCTTTCATGTATTTATTTATTCATACAGCCCTTGTTCTAGATGTATATATTACAGTTGTACAATTCAATAAAATAATTTAAAAAAACAAAAAAAACAATGGTGATTTTATTGATAATTATTTTATTATAAAGATATTAAGCTTTGAATGATCAAAATTAAAAATGTTAGATTGGCATCTATCACTCTATCTATTGGCTAATTAACCGCGATCTTCGGGACATGGCTTTTTCTTTTCTTCGGAATTAAAAACTGGACAATTGTCTGAACTTTCTCGAACTTACGGTTTTGAGCTTAAATTTAGTAATTCAGTCCTGCAGGAAAATCGAACGTTTCGACCTAAGGTCCGTAATATCATTAAGATAAGTTGTAGTAAAATTTCTTTTATATTATTTTTCTCTCTTTTTTTATCGCCCCACTCAGGCCATGGCCGTCCATACTTTCCTCAATTCCTTCTATTCATCTTGTTCATGGTCTTACTATTATTTTCCTACTTTAAGCACTCCAATTGAAAATTAAATTGGGCAATCTTTTTTCCCCCTTTCTTGTGCGATGAATATACCGTTCCAATCTTTTTTTCTCTATATTTTAAGGACCTTTTGTTGAGTTATATATGAGTTATACATCTCTTCGGCATTAGTTCTTTCTTTCTAGCCTTGATACCCTGGCAGGTCTTCTCCAATAGTCCGTATTAGTAGGGAATAGTTTTTTTCCTAGAATAATATAATTTAATATAAAAAACGAAAAAGATGTAATAAAAAATAAAATAATAAAAGATGTTTTATGACCCATTTATATGGTCGATGTAAGTTGATGTTCCATTTAAATCGATTCCCGATTCTAACTGCTCATTCATAAAGTTTTCTTAATGTGTTTCCATAAAGTTTTCCCGTACGGATCCATTTTATTACCTTTTATTCATCCTCTCAAAATTCCTTCTCTTCCATCATTCATATCATATTCAGTTTAGCTGATAAACAAAATTGGACTATAATACATCGATCTTAATTTGTTTGTAATTTTTTATAATACTAAGAAGAGTTTTAATTAAAAAAAAAAAAACCTGTACCACTACAACCCATGAAGTGTCTGGGGTTCAGTACATGGTAGAGACTGTACTGTTTCATGGACAACGGTTCTGCGAGGAGGTGACTTGTCCTAGGTTTTCCCCCCTTATTTTGGGTACCCTATTTTTATAATATTTTTATAGAGGCTGGGTGTGTCCCAGGAGGGTCCTAGATCCTATATGATACATCTCCCGCTGCAAACAGACTAAATAAAAATCATGGCTGCAGCGGGATTTGAACCAGGATTTCCGGCATGGTTATCTACATGCAAATAGTCGTATGTTCTAATCACAAGTTGCAAACTTGGCATAAACTACTTTAATAAAAGAGAAAAAAAAGAAGACTCCTTTATTAAAAAACCAGAAGCCCTTTGAAGGCGCATGAGCCGCCTCTCGTGTTAATGCAAGTGTTAGGACTTTGTAATAAGCCACTGCTAAACATTCTTGAAGATGGATCCAATACTACCAACCATTACATCAATCTAAATGTAAGTTAATTAAACAAAATGAACTTTGTATTAAAAAAAATTAGAAAATTGGTATTACACAATATGATGTGACGTATTGGTTACCGTTTTATATACATTGCAGGTAAGATATACCATATTATGGTTAGGGTATACATTGAGCAGGTAGCTTAAATGTCCCTTAGGATCGGTATCTTTATCCTTATGACACAGAACAGCGGCAGTCGTCGGCAGGAAGCAGACAACTCAAAATGTAGATACATATTGATCTATATTCGAGGGCGGGTCAATAAGTCTGTGACATTTTGAATTTCTCGGCTCTTACTTAAAATGGCAACACTGCTCCTGTCAACAGGCAACTGTCACATGGCTCAGTGGTTTCAATTTTGAATGATCACTTGGGTATAGGAAAGCTTTCCGCAAGATGGGTCCCGCGTTTGCTCACCATAAGCGCAACCGTGTGACGATTTTGCAGGAATGTTTGGCGCTATTCAACCGCAATATGGACGAGTTTTTGGGCCGTTTCGTAACCGTGGATCCACCACAACACACCGGAGACCAAACAGCAGTCAAAACAGTGGGTTTCTCAGGGTGAATCGGCGCCAAAGAAGGCAAAGGTGGGTTCGTCAGCCAATAAAGTCCTGATGTCATATCTCTATCCGGTCCTAGACATATCTTTTCTTTTCAAATAAAAAAATTAATAAATAACCACGTTTGGTTCTACAACAACTGACTTTTTGTTCACTTAATGTATGTGTTGGGACCTAGTTTTTGATAAAACTGGGAAAAAACACTCTAACGTTAAAGAAAAGTCAAAAATCAAACCCGGGAAAAGGCCGGAAGTATATCAAAATTACTAATTTATACATCTCTTATGAAAAAAAATGTTCACAAAATTTATCATTCGAAAAAAAAATTATTAAAATAACATTTAAAGGCATCACTAGATTTAATGTTGTTATTTTCTGATTCTATAATATCCATTTTAAAAATCACCAATATTCACTTGATAACACACATAAAACCAATATTAAACACACAGATATTTCATTCATTCAATTGGTAAACGCACGTGCGACTTGTAATACCTTCATAATACAACTAATACCCAATACTAAGAACCAGTCCAGTGATTAGTTTATGTGTTGAATCTGGTATTGCTCCTCTCGCTTTGAGAAGACACCAACTCGCCTGTGGATACATTGGAAGGCTAAAAAATAGTAATAACAACCCAGCATGGAAACCCATTTTCAAACCGAAGAATAGACGATTTCAAGAAAACCGTAGACTACCTGCTCCATTAGGTATTAGGGCTGGTAAATATATAGAAAAAATCAGCTGCTTGGAACCAACAACTAATGAACTTAATTACCCACCTTGGACTACAAAATTACCTGCAATAGATTTAACGCTTAAAAAATTCACTAAAAATACCACTACAGGACTCATGTATTTAGCAGAATATAAAAAAATTAAGGGAAAATATAGTAATAGAAAACAATTTTATACAGATGGTTCTAAATTAAATAATAATGTTGGTTGTTCATTTGTATCAGACTCCAGGATCGGCAAGTATAAACTTCCCTCCCTGGCCAGCAACTTCACTGCCGAAAGTTATGCGATTTGCGCGGCACTCTATTATATTATGCAATGCGAAGAAGAAAACTTCGTAATATACACGGACTCCCTATCTGCTCTTATGGCACTTAAAAACATTTATAGTAAAGACCATCTTATAAGGAAAGCACAAGTTTATGCATCAATGTTAAAAGATATGAATAAGAACATATCTTTGGTTTGGATTCCATCACACGTGGGGATTGAAGGCAATGAAGCAGCAGACCGGGCTGCCAAGGAAGCAGCATTGTCATCGATTGATATTACAAATATCTACACCTCATCAGATATATGCCACTTTTTAAAATATGGAGTAAAACAAGATTGGATTCAGCTTTGGGAAAACACCGAGGAACGAAATAAGCTTAAAGCTGTAAAAAAGGAATTAAAAATATGGAAAAGTTCCAACCGCAGTAACAGAAGGGAAGAGGTAGTTGTAACAAGACTTAGAATAGGCCACACCCGACTTACCCATGGTTACCTTATAACAAAGGACAGTCCACCGAAGTGCACAACATGTAATAACGCACAACTAACAATTAGACACATACTGGAGGACTGCCCCCTCTGGGATAGTTATTTTCAGGAAGCTCAATTACAAAGATTCCTCCCAACTATACTAGGCGATAATAATAAAAATATAGACACAGCCATCAAGTTTCTAAAAAAATATAACCTTTTTGACAAAATTTAAAAAATGACAAAGGACAAAGGAAAAGAAAAAAAAAAAGAAAAAGAAAAAAAAAAAAAAAAAAAAGAAATAATAGAAATAATATAGATTGAACGACGGACACTGAAGACCCTTGATGTTGAGTGTCCATAAGCAGTTCTACCTACCTACCTACAACTAATACGGCGGTAGGTACAGCTGTTTCCCAGAAAAAAATTCGACCTTATGTTCTATAAACATTTGGCTTAACGTAATAGAGGTAGGTTCCCGGAATTTGTTTTAAAAAAATTTCCTTTTTTGATCGACTTTTGGTGTCAAATAGCCCTGTGTACAGCCCCTGATTAGCCATAGCAGCATAAAGTAAGAGTAAAAAAATAACCATCCATAAAGACATTAATTTTAAACTAGTCGAAAAACGAGTTGTCTGCTATTGGAGTAAACTCATTTAACAGTAATTTAGGCTATAGAGTTAGTCGTGACCTCGATTGAGTTAGCAGTTATCGAGATGGGACTAGAATAGCCCAAAAAGGTGAATATTTGCGTTGAGTTATGTTGTCTATAAAGCTGTGGTGGGTATTGCTTCCGCTTTGATATACATCCCTGTCAGGGGACTTGAAGGATCGCCCAGTAAATTTCGACCAACTAGTTGTGTTTCTGATGGCCTCAACTTATCATTTTATTTCTTTATGAAGCCCACTATTCCATAAAATGGATGTGTTATGTGGCTATATAGAAACACTGAGTAATCTGTAAAAATTTGGTTTTTTATTCAATTTTAAATTGTTGACAGTTTTGAGTTTAATATGTCAGGAGAATCGTCAACAGAAATGATTAACTCACGACTTTGAATTTGTAGAATTTTAATCTCTAAATCAATTATAGTCTTAATTATTAAAATTAAAATTTTTTTAATTTAAATTATTAACTAATTTTAAAAGGATGTAAACTGGACTGAATTTATCTAATATTTCCTTCTCACGATAAAAACTTTTCTCCAGTCATTCATGTTTTAAATTTTTAATATAACACATTAGATAAATCATTAATTTTTAAGATTAAGCAAAAGGACCATGGAGGATAATTGACCTCCAAGTAAAACTTTTAAACAGTAAAAATGACAATAAATAATAAAAAGATATTTGTGACTTATAACTTTTTCAAGTTGATGATAAAGAAGAAATGATGCAGAAAGTTGTTTGTATGGTTGATTGAAAATTACATGTAATTGTCGAAACGTTATTTATTAAAAATTTAAAACATAAAAGACTGAGAAAGGTTTTTATTGTAAAAAGGAAATATTTGATTATTAACTAAGTCTGTTATTCACATACAGTGATACTCCGTACAATAATTATATATAATTTCAAGTAGATGATTTATTAATAGAGTAGTGTTAAGCCTTCTTCAGGGCAGATGGAAGAAGAGAGATATTCCTAACTAATTATATTCTTTACATATGGTTCTTCTCTCTCCTTCGATTAAATAAGTCAATTTCATTATTTCGTCTGTTTTTCTTTAAACAGAATTGTTTCAATAGCTGTATTGTAATCACTTTGTGTGCTAATCTCATAATTGTATCAAATGCTATGTTTAATACATTTAAAATAATTTATAAATATTAATGAACAATACCTTTATACTTTCTTACCTGTACCGCTACAAACCATGAAGGTTCTTGGGCTCATTACATGATAGAGACTGTACTGTTTCTCCCCTATTTTGTAAACCAACTTTATAGAGGCTGGGTGAGCCCCAGGAGGGTCCTAGATACTTTAGGGTTCATCTTCGGGCACTAAAATATTAAAAAAAAGTCTTCCAGAAGCAGGATTTAAACCCATAATCTTCAGCACGGTAACTGAACGCTCCACCACGGACCCACCCGCCTCTCCTACACAATGGTTATTATCGATCAGCCCCTTCATTTCATGTTCTCAATTATTGAATATAATTACTCCACTAATTTTTTAGTTTAATGTCCTAACTTTTTTTCAAATTGGATTCTTTACCAGAGGTTGGTTGTGTGTTTTACAATTTACTAATCAGTCAAACTTAATAATACAACTGTCAATAATGTAATAATGAATGGATAGCAAATGAGAATTATATGCAGACTTCATTCATTAAAACAAGTATAATTTATGGATATCATTTTGAATACAATTAATTTCTACAATGAGAAGTGACTGTTAATGATTCAGATTGCTAGTGTTGCTATAAAATACATACATGATTAAATTAAATCGTATCTTTATGTAAAAATTATTTTGTACCTACATTTTACTCGAAATAGAATCTATCTCCATCTGATAAGGTCTTGTTTAAAATATACTTTATTTTCTCTTTATTAAAAAAAAAACTGTGCCACTACAACCCGTGAACGGGTCTCGTAATCACTTTGTGTGTTAATCTCATAACTGCATCAATGCAATTAAAGATTAACACACAAATTTTAATACAAATATTATAATTTTAATATACATTTATTTTAATATATTAATTTTAGTATACAAATATTTTTATTTTAATACAATTAAAATAATTTATAAATATTAATGAACAATACCTTTATACGTTCTTACCTGTACCGCTACAACCCGTGAACGGGTCTGGGGTTCAGTACTTGGTAGAGACGGTACTGTTTCATGGACAACGGTTCTGCGAGGAGGTGTCTTGTCCTAGGTCACGCTCAACCGCCAGATTTACCCCTTATTTTCGGTACCCTATTTTTATAATATTTTATAGAAGCTGGGTGAACCCCTAGAGGGTCCTAGATCCTATATGATCCGTCTCCGGCTGCAAACCGATTAAATAAAATTGCCTGCAGCGGGATTTGAACCCAAGACCTTCGCCATGGCAACTTGGTGCCACTCCGGTCCCTCGTTGCCAAGTAATGCCAATAAAAACTTCTTTATATACAAGAAAGACTAACATAACTGTTTACTTTCTAATTACTGATCCAATTATAGCATCCCATACTCTCGAATCCCATATCACTGACCTTGAAAAATGGTGTCAAAACTAGAGGATTAAAATCAATTCCCACAAATCCCGTCAAATTACTTTTACCCTCTGTCGTAAACCAACGACTTCCTGCCCTCCTGTATCGTTTAATAACTCCCCACTGAATCCTGTAGAATAATTCCGGTGCTTAGGACTACATCTTGACAAAAGATTAACTTGGAATCTTCATTCTAGACTGAAACGACAAGAAACCGCTCGACGTTTCAGGCTACTTCAACACTTACTAGACAAACGCTCTAAGCTCCCAATTCATTACAAAAGACTCATATACATGAAAATCATTAGACCCATCTGGACTTACGGAAGCTTTGGGGGTCCACTAAGCCTTCGAATTCCTCTCGTATTCAATCCTTACAACCCAAAATCCTTCGTAAAATCCTTAATGTCGCATTTGATGTTGATCTGTCCCGAATCCGATATCAATCTTTTCATGACAAACTTCATTTCCACTCAAACCCACTAGTTTCAAACCTAGCTTCCTCTTCAATTCCTGATAATCCTCCGAGGCGTCTGAAAAGAAGATGGCCTCGTGATCTACTAAGTTGAACTTGCTATTTGAGTATTACCACTGGGTAGTTTCTCTACTTGTCATTTCATGTCATTGTATACATTATTCATTCTATCTACTGGATGTATTAATATAATACAGTTGTAAATTACATTGAATAAATTATAATTAAAAAAATGTATTAAAGTACTGACTGATACTGCAAGTTATACTGGTATTTTGTATTACTCATTTCCCTTGGCAGACGATTCCTCCTTGTCTTTTTGCAGATTTAAACGAAGAGGAAACCCCGAAAGAAGTGCATCATAAATAAATACGATGAGTGGAGTGGTTTTTGAAAATCTTTCTTAAAAAATCTTCTTTCTGGAGATGCGGTATTTGGATAATGCTCTTGGGATTAGAGATTCTCTCCCATCTCGAGGATTCATTTGTATTATTTTCTATTTTTATTTCGTCCAGCTTGTTTTAAAAAAAATTAAAATCTGAGCTCTGTTATCACAGAATCGTATGTATGTATTTTTTATTATGAAAAAAAAAAGAAAATCTTTACCTCTTCAACACATGAAGGGTCTAGGGTCAAGCTCATGGTAGAGAATTTACCATTTTAAGGACAACGGTTTTACAGGGAGTCTGAGATTATGCATGACCGCCTGTTTTCTCCCCAAAATTAAGGGTACCCTTTTTATATTTATAAGCTGGGTGAGCCCCTATAGGGTTCTCAGACCCCACAGTGTCCAACCACAGCTGTTACACAGATTAAATAAATTATCTGTCTTAGTGTGTAGATTGCTGAGTTAGAATGCTTAACTGTCTGGATTCAAATCCGGCTGTTATTAGAAATGGAATGTGGAATTGGGAGTCCCTACTAGGGTTAACCACCTTCTTTAAACTGGGTATACTCTTAATTTTTTTTTTTAAATATATTTATTGAAATTTACAATGTATAGAGAATGCATCAAGTAAATGAATGAATACAGTGGCATGAAAAGACAAGTAGAGAAACAAGGCCATCTTCTTTTCAGACGCCTCGGAGGATTATCAGGAATTGAAGAGACTGCGAGGTTTGGAACTAGTGGGTTTGAGTGGAAATGAAGTTTGTCATGAAAAGATTGATATCGAATTCGGGCCGAATCAGCAACAAACGGGACGTTAAGGTCATTATGGATTACTTTGTTCGTAACAAAGTAAGGAGCATTGAGGATTTTCCGAAGGATTTTGGATTGTAGAGATTGAATACGAGAGGAATTCGATGGCTTAGTGGAGCCCCAAAGCTCTACTCCGTAAGTCCAAATAGGTCGTATGATGGTCATGTAGATGAGTCTTTTGTAATTAATTGGGAGCTTAGAGCGTTTGTCTAGTAAGTGTTGAAGTAGCCTGAAACGTAGAGCGGTTTCTTGTCTTTTCAGTCTAGTATGAGGATTCCAAGTTAAGCGTTTGTCGAGGTGCAACCCTAAGTATCGGAAGAAACTTAAAAAAAAATAAATATTATGTATTGTATCTACCACAGCCGGATTTGAACCCAGGACCTTCAACATAACCACTCCGCACTCTACACACCATTAGCTACCTCGCCCTCAAATACACACACACATATATATATATATATTGTTACAACAATTTTTTTAATTGTTTTTTCAGAAACCTGTTCTCAATAAAAAAAAAAAAAAAAAAAATATATATGTATATATATATATGTATAAATATATATATATATGTATATACATTAAATTTTTTTTTTGCCTCTACTAACCTTTTGGGCATTTTCGTATTGTTTTTTTTCTAACATGTTCCAAAAAACCATATAACGCCAAGGACCGTGGAAAGGACGGAAACTCTTTCCACTCTGGATCTAACGAGATTTCGCAGGATATGGGGCGACCTGGACACCCTCCCTACGTAACTTCGTTCCAATAGTTTTTTTTTTGTTTTTTTTTTTGCCTCTTCCATCAACGCTGGAAAAACGATTTAGATAAATTTCAGCTTATAGGTGCTATATCTACGGTGGTTTTTCAAGTCTTTTTATTGTTAAAATGGGCTAATTATATAGAAACCGATGAAACTTTAACTTTGTAATAAACAAAATGATTACTAAAATGGAGTGTAAAATACTAGAGAAACTGAACCAAATAAAAAAGTTCAAATAAATGTTTTATTTCTCTTTCTCACTCTCTCTCTCTCTCTCTCTCTCTCTCTCTCTATATATATATATATATATATATATATATATATATATATATATATATATATATATATATATATATTTATATATATATTATTCCATTCTCACCAGTGATCAACATTTTTTTATATTTCTAAATTAATTAATCTTTATTACTTCCAATGACTACTTGGTTTCGCTTGTCTAGGGTGTTTACGGGTCTAAATGGCAGATTCTAATTATCTATATTCACTGATAAGAACTGGAATTTTTTTTTTATTATTTATTTATTGATATTTACAACTATATTACAGTAATATAATAAGTAAATTGGCTGAGTGATACATAATGACATGATAATGACAAGTAGAGAAACTACCCACTCGTAGTACTCAAATCGCATGTTCAACTAAGAAGGTCACGTGGCCATCTTCTTTTCAGACGCCTCGGAGGATTATCGGGAATTGAAGAGGAAGCTAGGTTTGAAACTAGAGGGTTTGAGTGGAAATGAAGTTTGTTATGAAAGGATAGATACCGGGATCGGGCCAGATCAGCAACAAATGGGACATTAAGGTCGTTATGGATGACTGTATTCTTAACAAAATAAGGAGCGTTGAGGATTTTACGAAGGATTTTGGATTAAATTATTTAAGTTAAATTGAAAATCTTACCTTGAGTGGATTAATTACTTTATTAACTATTAATAAACCTTTTACCATTTATTTGAATTCAAACATGGATCAACACCAGGAATCAATAGATAAGGCAATACATTTATTATTATGTATTTGTTAATACATTTTGTTAATACTGATATATTATTAACCCCAATTGAAAGCAATTAATAAACAAATTGTTTTTAATTTAAAAACAATATAATGAACAGACTAATCTCAATAGAATAATAATATAATAAACACGTTAATTTTCAATAGAAAAACAATTTCTTACTATCAAATCTCCTTATAATCAAGATATAACACACTAACATATTTATATAGCGCTTTTGAATTTATTTAATTTAATTTTAATGAGCTCTAAAGATTATATTTGTCAACGTTATTCTGCAGAATGTTGAAATCTAGTACTTGCTTTTAATAGAAGAGGTGATCCTTTCGCTGTGAAGATTGCTCTGTGGGTAGAAAGATGTGTTCCTGTATGAAGGCTTGAGATGAGAGAGATGGTCATTCTTGTTCGAAGGTCTGAGATCTAGTGCCTTGTTTTTTATCTGGAAGGGATAGGTGATAATGACGACTTCTAGTGGCTTTTACCTGAACTCTCCAATGTTGTCAGGGTTCATCATTGAATTCTCCTGATTCTCCAGGAACAATTATATCCTCCCGCCTTTGTTTCCAGGTTTATTATATTAATTGAGGAATGACTCAATACTCTTCTTAGATAAATGATTCGTTCATTAGACGATAGTCGGGTAATGTATCAATATATATTTATATTTATTAAAAATTAAACGCCATAAAATCGAGCCATGTGTTCCTACGGAGAGTTTTTTGTCCAGCAACGAATATGTACCTCACCTTTGACTGAAACATACAACAATATTATAAAAACAAGAAGTAACAACACCTTTTACAGGTTTACGGCTTCCTTGAATTTCAGTGTACAATTCTTTTTTTATATAATGAATGCATCATGCCATTTGGTTGATGGAATTTTAATTTATTACATAAAAAATAAACATTTTTGCGGTCCTAAATGCCATTAAATTAATTGGGGGCAAACCTCATTCATTTATGTATATATAACAGCCCCCTCTAACCTTACACAATTTTATTTATGCATATCAAAATCATTTTATTCATAATTATATTTATTAGTAAAGGGAACCGAATAATATTATAACATTTAAAAATAATTATGGTTCTGATTTTGATGATGCAATGATTTTCCATTTTGTTTTAAAGGTTATAAATTTTAAAGGTAGGAGATACGTTAATGTTTTTTTAGAAACTTTGAATAAACCAAAGTGTTCCATACCCCATGAAAAGTTTTAGTGAATTTCAGAACGATAATCTTCTAAAAAAGTACAAAGTTTAATAATTATGTCCCAAAATTTTACCTAATTTATAATCCTTTATTATGTTTTGTACACATATGTTATTCTTAAGAGACGTGGTCCCCAGATAAAATTATTTTTCTATTCTATTCTGTTCTAATATCCCAAAAAAATTCACTAACACCAACACCACAACATTAAGAATAACACTGGTGTCAATCTTCATCATTTTAAATGGATGAATTTAATCTTGTTATTATATAAAATCTTTATAGGCTATAATTACTTATAATATATAAATATTTTTATTTTTAAGAGACAAGATTTGTCCTGGCCGGGATTCGAACCCGGGTCTTCCGCATCTCTAGTGCGGCACTCTCCCAACTGAGCTACCAGGGGTAGTATCCAGGCCTGAGAAATCCTTTCTCTTCACCGATCCTATATCCCTAGTTCTCGCAATTTTCCGATTTGTCTGGTCTGGTTACCCCTGGTAGCTCAGTTGGGAGAGTGCCGCACTAGAGATTCGGAAGAACCGGATTCGAATCACGGCCATGACAAATATTTTCTCTTCAAAATAAAAATATTTAAATAATCACCATTAAATAAAAATAAATAAAATATAATTTATTTATAATATAAATCGATCGATGATGAGTCAAATAATCTATTTTTTTCCGTTGCACGTTAGAGAAAACGTTAAAACTGAAGTTCAATATCACTTTTAATTGTGAAGCCGCATCCTTATCAGTGATAGCTCTGTAAATACGAATTAATTGGTTTTTGAAGTATTTATTTGATAGCCTTGGTATCTTTTGTTTTAAAATTCATTTGAAAAATTAATTTTTATTCTATTTCTTACCTGAAGTTTCCGTTCAATTAGTGAAACTAACTGTCTTGATATTTTTGGATATAGTGTTGTATAATATTGTGTATTAATTTTAATTGTTTTATATTAATTATTATACATAAAGATTTTTTTTTTATTTTGTGTAATATTATCCAACTTTCTTTAATAAAAACAACAGAGAAATGTGAATTTATAATCATATCTTGAATGATAAGAGAGATTAAAGCAATTGTAAGACTTTTGTTTTGATGAATATTCAGTCATGATTGTCGCTTCGGTGCTGTTCTTTTTCTTCCTCGTAGGATGCGGCGCAACCGATCCGAACGTAGCTATGGACGAAGCCCTGGCAATCGTCGCCCAGAACGTCGGCCATAAAACGGACGTGCAAGACATCGTGATCGAGAGGAAAGATGTCGGATGGTTGTACTTTCCGGTAGCTCTGAAGCTGACGACCAACACTCTGGAAGATGCAACTTCCATCACCCGAATCGGCGACGCTAACCTCGGCTATGAGAACGGCCAGGAACGACTCGAGGTACAACTGTCGCTGAACACATTGAGGATCAACTACGGCCACTTCGATCTTAAGTTGCCGCTATTACATGCCTCAGGATCTGCGGATCTCGAACTAAGGAACAATTCCATCGGACTGACCGTGTACTTCGAAGCAGACTGCGACAAGTCGAAAGTGTACATCTGGCCGCCCCATGGTAAGGGGTATGCTACCATAAGATCCAGCTGGTGGTTCTCCAAACCGGCACAGTGGGCCTTCGACTTCTTCGATCGCTACATTTCGGGAGACGTTATGAACAGCGATCTTCTTCTGGAGCCTTTGAACAACGCACTCGCAGCCCCGCTTACAGGTGCCATCAGAAAGACATTCTGCCCAAAGGCTAAAAAGGATTAGACTAAACTCGACTGTATTCAATGAGATTATTTTCTTTAATTTTTTATATGTTTTAAGTAAATTTTATTATTAATAACATTGTTTAACCCGTTTGTAATAAATACATACTATTCATTAAAAAGCATACTTGTGAATAATTCTTTTTTTTTCAACATATTGACCACGTTACAACTTTATCTTCCTTTCTTCTTCTCGAGTTTTCTCTGTCTCCAGTATTCTTTCATGTGTTCACTGGCACGTTTCTTTTTGTAATGAAGTAAAAATCAAATTTGTAACCAAGAGAAAGATATTTACAATAATTTCCACGTGCAATTTTTGGAGACGTTGCAGAATCTTGTACCGGAAGGAACGACTTTAGTAAAATAATTCACTCTGGATTGAATTAAATTCGTCGAATGGGTCCGCTAGGGCGCAGCAGCGTACAGGTGTATATTGAATATGTTTAAGCTAGCATGAAATAACCTTTATAATGGCTGGAGTTTTTCCAAAAAGTCAGTGTTTAAAGGCTGGTACTACTGAGAAGTGTCATGATCTGACCGGAAGTTAGAATGATTCTGAAGGTTGTAATCTTTCTATTTAATGTAGTCTGACTAGATTCTAGTTGTAACTAGTTATAATTTCAATTGATGATAAAAAAAAAAAACCTGTACCACTACAACCCATCAAGGGTCTAGGGTTCAGTACATGGTAGAGACTGTACTGTTTCATGGACAACTGTTCTGCAAGGAGATGACTTTTCCTAGGTCTCGCTCGACCGCCAGATTTGTCCCCCTTATTTTGGGTACCCTATTTTTATAATATTTTATAGAGGCTGGGTGGGCCCCAGGAGGGTCCTAGATCCTATATGATGATAAAGCCAATCAATTATGACAATTAAATTATTTTTTTTTGTATGTGACTTCTTAATCATTAAACAGATGGGATTGTGAATCTTTAAATAATTTTTATTTATTTTTTATATCTTTTTTTAAAATAGAGTTGTCTTTTGTTTTTCATTCGAGGATGTATTGGGTTTGTTTCTTCGCCAAGTTTCCCACACGTATCTTGTTTTCCAAACAGCCATTTCCAGGTGTCCACGAGGCCGAAGATTTTAATCCTCTGTCCAGCTTCGTACGTCCCTCTCTGGAACTTCGTCCTGGAAACTTTCCGAATTTTTCACTCTGCTTCCCAATTGACTTCCTTTTAACTCTGTAAAGTTCAACTTTTCCAAACTTTCTTGACTTCTTTAGTCCACGTGGCCTTTTTTTTTTTTTTTTTTTTTGTTTTCTTTTTTAATTTATTTATATAAGGTATTCTTACCACGTATGCGGATGACACATGTCTATTATCTGTCAACACTGATCCAGTTATAGCATCCCGTACTCTTCAATCCCACATCACTGACCTTGAAAATTGGTGTCAAAATTGGAGGATTAAAATAAATTCTCACAAATCTCATCAAATCACCTTTACCCTCCGTCGTAAACCTGCGACTTCCTGTCCTCCTGTATCGTTTAATAACATCCCTCTAAGTCCTGTAGAACAGATCCGGTACTTAGGACTACACCTTGACAAACGCTTAACTTGGAATCTCATACTAGACTGAAACGACAAGAAACAGCTCGCCGTTTCAGGCTACTTCAACATTTACTAGACAAACGTTCTAAGCTTCCAATTAACTACAAGAGACTCATTTACATGACAATCATTAGACCCATCTGGACTTATGGAATGGAGCTTTGGGGCTCCACTAAGCCATCGAATTCCTCTCGTATTCAATCCTTACAATCCAAAATCCTTCGGAAAATCCTTAATGCTCCTTACTTTGTTACGAACAAAGTAATCCATAATGACCTTAACGTCCCGTTTATTGCTGATTTGGCCCGAATCCGATATCAATCTTTTCATGACAAACTTCATTTCCACTCAAACCCACTAGTTTCAAACCTCGCAACCTCTTCAATTCCTGATAGTCCTTCGAGGCGTCTGAAAAGAAGATGGCCTCGTGACCTTCTAAACTGAACTTTTTAATTTGAGTACTACCACTGGGTAGTTTCTCTACTTGTCTTCTCATGTCAATGTATTCACTCATTATATTTACTAGATGTATTTTGTATACAGTTGTAAATTTCAATAAATAAATTAAAAAAAAAAATGTATATAAGGTCAAATATTTGCTTTATAAATCTAAATTTCTTCATTCTGTGCAGATCCGCGAGGAATGTGGCATTATGGAATTATGAATAATCATAACGGCTCTTGGCTATAGAGGCAGCAGGGGGGAAAATGGGTCTTCAAGTCAACCAAGCAAAGACCAGATACATGGTTTCTAACCCTCTAAGGCCACCACCACCTACTCTTAGGTTGGAAGGATACACATTTGAAAGCGTTAATAGTTTTGTGTATCTAGGTTCCCTAGTGTGTGCAGACAATATGTCAGAAGGTTCAGAGACGAATAACGACAGTAAACAGGTGCTG
Organism: Troilus luridus; assembly: GCA_964056705.1. Taxonomy (NCBI): domain Eukaryota; kingdom Metazoa; phylum Arthropoda; class Insecta; order Hemiptera; family Pentatomidae; genus Troilus; species Troilus luridus. The sequence continues at coordinate 4,885,573 of OZ057413.1, forward strand.
TTTTGGCCTAGTCAAAATACTAAGAAGTTATTTGCTGGCAATAAAGTTTAAGATCGCTCTATACAAATCTTTAATTAGACCTGTACTGGCATACGCTTCAGAGACATGGCCCTTATCGCGTACAGATGAGCTTGCAGGTTTTTGAGCGAAAAATTCTTAGAAGAATGTTTGGACCTGTAAGGGATGGCGCCCAGAACAGGAAGAGACATAATGCAGAGTTGTAACAGATTTACTGGGAGCCAGATGTGGTACAATTAAAAAGGATCTCAAGGCTACGATGGACGGGGACACAGCTATCAAGAGGCTGCTCTTTGGGTATGTGGATGGGACGGCCACGACTGAGATGGGCAGATGAGGTCGAAGCCGACGCAAAGAAGTTCCTCAACACCAGAGCTTGGCAGACCCACGCGCAAGACAGAGATGAGTGGAGGCGTCGTCTTGATGCGGCGAAGACCCGTACCGGGTTGTAGTGCCAGTGATGATGATGATGATGATGACTATTCATAAGTTCATATTTTTTTCACTTTATTTTTGGCTTCTATCTGACAGTGATTGTGTTTTGTTGTTATACTAGGTATTTTTGGCGACATTTTGAGCTTTTCTGTTGAATCGGTATTACTTCATTTTTCTAATGAATTCTTTGTATTGTTCGCTTGACCAAATTTTTGTTTGTCCGTGAGTAGCCTAAATAGAGGGATTTTACAAAAGAATCATAATATCTTCAATATATAAATTATTTTTAAATTTTTATATGTATCCTTAACATTTTTTCTTTTATATTAATTTAATACTTTTCGGACAAATGTTGTATTATCAAGCATATATTTTATAAATCTTTTTATTTTTATTTTGGGAAGTTGTCATATAGTAAACTCTGGGATAACGGTGGTTATTATCCCTTTTTATTTATTGGATATCTTCTATGTCCTATATTTATAATCTGGTATCCTTTAACCTTTATATATATTCCTTTGTCATGAGTTATCACATATTCCAAAACAAAAATTTATTCTTCAAACTTATGATTAATACTGACAGTGTAGGCAGAAATATTATGAAATAAATTTAGAAATATTATCGTTATTTTATAAATTATGAATGAAGACTATTAATAGTAATTCCGAAAAAAATAGAGAACTCTAGTGTATAAGAAAAACCCATATAGGGTCTTAGGTTTACTACATGTTGGAGACTGTACTGTTTCTAGGACAACGGTTGTGCAGGGAGGCAATTTGAGCTCGTACTCAAACGCAGAGTCATTTATTGCTAAAAAATCTTATGAGCAGAGTTTTTTTTTTTTTTTTTGTATATTATTATTCTCATTAATTTTTTCAAAATAAAAATATTCAAAAATTAAAACAATCAATAAAAAATTATAAATAATATAATGACGTAAGTCAACCAGATCCAATACTTAAAGTAATGTTCGATACAACGTGTATACATCGCGAGAACAGGGGAATACAGGATTTGCCTGTCTGAGAGGCGACCCCTTGTAGCTCAATTGGTTAGAGTACTACCACGGAGAGGCGGACGACCCTGGTTCGAATCCCGGCCAGGGCAAGTCTTTTCTCTTCATAACAAATATATTTAATAATTTACCAGGCATTTTTGGTTATTTTATTCCGTTTCCATTTAATTTTAAATCTCCCATTTGAAGTACGGCTTCTTAAATAAATTTTTTAAATTATAATTCCCACCTCCCTCTCCGCCCCTCCAAGGGTACCCACTTTTGTGGATGCTGTGTGAGCCCCAGGGGAGTCTACAGATCCCACACGGTCCAATCACTTCTGTTAGCATATTAAATTATTTATCTGCCACAGCCGGATTTGAACCTAATAGCATTACCACAGCAACTCAGCATCTCAACATAGTTACCTCATTCCATCTATGAAATTAATTCTATTATATTATACAGTGCCTCTGGGACTTTAAGAGCTGATAGCCCGGAGCGATGGAGCTCTAATATAAAGAGAGTCGGCTAATTGAGCTCTGACCTCATATTTCTTGTGTTTACTTCTCAGCACTCTCGTTAACTGGGGTCCAATTTCATGCTGCAATGGTTCGGGGGCTCGCGAGATATTTTAGATTGGAAACTTGTTTTCGGTTAATTCAAATCTGTACTGGCCTGATTTAATTGCAATTTTAGGTTTGTGGTCGGTTTTCTAATTAAAATGATTGTTGTCTAAGGCTCTCTTAACTTTTATGACCCCATCTCGAACGTAGGCGTATCTATGATAATAATAAAGTCTTTATTCTGGGCCAAGTCCCTTTAGAATAACAATACAGGTTTCTATACAGTGTATTATTATGTCTTAGAGTATAATGGGATTACATTTAAAAAAGGGAACGGTCAACAGAGACATCAAATAAATGTTAATACATTAGTGGAAAAATTCCAACTAAAAACCTTAAGTCTCTAAACTAAAACAGGAAATTAAAAATACCTGTCCTCTAAATACCTGTGGGACAGATATTTTTAATTTCCTGTTTTAGTTTAGAGACTTAAGGTTTTTAGTTGGAATTTTTCCACTAATGTATTAGGGATTACATTTAATTAATTAATACAATTAAATTAACAAATGAGAAAGAACCAATGAGAAAAAAATTGCGAATTACCTCCAGTGATACCATTTACAAAAAATAAGTAATAATAAAGAGTACAAGAAATAAAAAATATCATAGAAATAAGATTACAAGAATTATATAGACAGAAACAATAGATAATTAAATATGTTTGGAAATTACAATGTCAAGTAGCAACAAACAAAGCAGATAATGAAACAAAAATATGAACAAAATTAACTTATATTATTTGTTTTTAAAAATATCTAACTGGATGAGTAAAGCGTCAAGGATTTAAATAACGGTATAAATATAGTTATAAATAAATAAAAACACATCATTCATTTATCAGTGAGACAAATTTAATCTGAAAGCTGAGTATGTTCCGATTTTTTGGGAATTGTAAGTATATAAAGTTGAAAGATTATTGGAACGACGAATGGAAGAATGTATAGAGTTGCAAAGGGAAGAGGATCGGATAAGGAAAGCTCTATCAAAAGCTGCTGTTCGGTGTGATACTGTAAATGGATCTGAGGGGCGTGAACGGTTGTTACGAGAGTGGACCGAGTTTTTTAATTTAAGGCGATGGGAGATGTATGATGGTCGGCGGGATTGGATAACTTGGTAAAGAAAGGAAGCTAGCAAGTACTAACGGCTATAGGAAGGGTAAATAGGTCATTCTGAAGAAATAATTTCTGGTACAACGTTATCAAATGTTTTGGTAAAAATGTATCGCTGAATATTTTATTAAGGGAAAAAACCTCTACCATTACAAATATGACTAAGGATCTAGTTCAGTACATGGTAGATATTGTACTTTTTATTGGACAACGCTTGTGCAGGCCCTAGATCACGCCCAGCCCACTGGTTACACAATTAAGTGTACTCACTTTACAGAGGTTGAGTAAACCTTTTCAGGACATGTGGATTGCGCACGATCGATCAATGTCTGTTAACAGAATAACAAATACATCTGGTATAGCCTAATTTATTCCGAGAATATTAAGCCTAACAACTTAGCATTCAACACACTGAGCTAATTTTATAAGGTGAAATATAAAAACAACCAAATCAGTCTTTTGTTATTTGCATTAATTATATTTTTGTCTTAAAGTTCACCGTCATCTTCGAAATCAATCCATTAACCTCTATTAGGAAATGGTTCACTGAGTTTAATTTTAGCAATGTTGGAATTGGTCGATGGATAAAGTCAAGGAATTTTATACAATCAAGAAAAAATATTTTATTTTGTAGCGACGTTTCGGCCTAACCTAGGCTATTCTTAGCTCAGAGAGATGTAGTCTTCCTTTCAGATCCTTCTGCTCTGATGATGGGCTTCTGGCTGTCCCTATTAAATAATCATCAATGTCTCTAATCATCAATGCATAGCTAGGAATAATTAAGGGCACAACTTTATTAAGACAGTAGGGTTGCTTCAATTCCTCACAGAAGAGTCAATCTCCTCTTCGATCACTCTATAATAATAAGGTTAAAATATTTGTTTATTCTGGGACAAGTCCCTTTAGAATAACAATACAGGTATTAATATATAAGCTAATATGTTTTAGATTATAATAACAAACGTTATGTTATCATTATTATTCTACGGCGCTACAACTCGTGACGAGTCCTGACCTGCTCTACCAGCTTCTTCCGGACGTCTCTCTTCACACCGACCGACCACCTCAACCTCGGTCATTCCCTTCCTCTCGTGCCCTAGAGAGGTTCTGTTAAAGCCTTTTTAGGAATACCACTGTCCTCCATTTTAGCCACGTGACCAGCCCATCACGGACTTTTAATTTTTAAAGAGTAAACATCTGTTTCTTTATACGTTGAGTAAACTTCGTTTTTTGTTCTCCTTCGGCAATTTCCATCTTGATAAACTCCACGGAAGATACTTCAGAGGATCTTTCTTTCGAAGACTAGGAACTCATGCTCAATCAGCCTGGTCATTGTCCATGTGTCCGATCCATACAACAAAACTGGGCGAACTGATTTTGTACAGATAAAGCTTGGTCTGCCGTGATAGAAGGCGTGAGGAGAATTCCTTGCGTAGACCAAAGTAGCAGCTGTTGGCCATCGATATTCTTTTCTTTACCTCGACCTCAGGTGAATTATTCTGTCACTATTGAACCCAAATAGGTGAATTGGGCAACTTTCTCAAAGTTAAAGGAGCTAATAATGATGGTCTAGCTCGGTCGGGGCACTTCCCCTGTGACCATCAACTTCACTCATTCACCTCTAGGCCAAGTGTTCTGGTGCCCTCCAGTAGGTCTAGGAAAACTTCTTTAACGGAATCCTAAGGTGTCTACATCATCTGCATATGCCAAGAGCTGGAACATCCGAAAGAAAACTCTTTGGTTTATAGACCAGCATCCCTGACTGCCTTCGTAAGCGCCAAATTAAACAGGAGACCCGCTAACGCATCTCATTGACGTAGTTCTTTTCTTGAGGGAAACTCTTCTGTTCTTTGCCCTCCAATCTGCTTCACCAGTCTCATTAATTTATTCTAGTTTTATTAAACTATTAATTACTTTATGTACCTTTTTCTTTTTGGGAAATCCTATTGAATATAACATATATTGAATATGTGATTATAAGCCGAATGGAGTAAATAGTTGTTTCTATATCTGAGAGGATAAAAGGAAGAGGCTGTTGTAAAAACATTTTTAATTGCTAATTTTCCTCAAGGTAGTTTATACAGCTGACATCCCAACTCATCCTAATACTATCCTTACCACGTATTCTGATGATACATGTGTATTATCAGTCAACACCAATCCAGTTATTGCATTCCAAAAACTGGAGAATTAAAATAAATTCTCAACATTTCGCATCAAATCACTTTTACCTTACGTCGTAAACCAATGACTTCCTGCCCTTCAGTATCCTTTAATAATATCCCACTGGTGCCTGTAGAACAGATCCGATACTTAGGGTTGCAACCTGGAATCCTCATACTAGACGGAAAAGACAAGTAACCGCTCGACGTTTCAGGCTTCTTCAACACTTACTAGACAAACGCTCTAAGCTCCCAATCAACTACAAAAGACTCATCTACATGACCATCATACGACCTATTTGGACTTACGGAGTAGAGCTTTGGGGCTCCACTATGCCATCGAATTCCTCTCGTATCCAATCCCTACAACCCAAAATCCTCCGTAAAATCCTCAATGCTCCCTACGTTGTACGTTCTTACTTTGTAAACCTAGCAACCTCTTCGATTCCCGATAATCCTCCGAGGCGTCTGAAAAGAAGATGACCACGTGACCAGTGATTTAAGTACTACCAGTGGGTAGTTTCTCAACTTGCCATTAACTCATGTCATTTTGTATCACATAGCCTATTTACTTGATGTATTTTTTAATACAGTTGTAAATATCAATAAATAAATTTTTTTTTTAAATTGCTAATTTTGTGATACTTCGTCGAATTATTTAGGCCTGATAATTATACCTATTATTTTCCGCTTGCGTCATAAACCCTGTTATTACATGATGGATGGATTATGTCGCTACTTTACATTAACACTGATCAGTAACGTTTTAGCTAAATACACTCAACAGCAAAAAAAACCGGACACTTAGATTTGTTCTTATAATTTTTTAAATACATATGTATATTAATCTTTTTAATTCATGGTAAGAATGAAATAAACCTCGGAGTGCATCGTGAATGGTAGACTTCGCTACCCCAAGCTCCGGCCTTCTCTGGCCAAGGCATCAGCTCGGGCTGTGTCAACATTTGAAAGAACCATTATTCTGGACCAAAATAAAAAAAAACATGTCTATTAATCACAGAAAAGGCTTGGTAAATACATTAAAGATGTTTAAATGTGCTAAAAACTACTTACAGTTTAGAATAGGTCCGACAGGTAAATCAACTTCAACACAAATAAATCAAATCTGAGTTTTATCTAATTGTTCACTAATCCTGAAGAGATTAGTTCAATGGACTTAGGCCCTACATTCTCTGTAATAACTAGAATACCCGAAAAAACAAACACATTGTTGAGAATTAGCTTTTAATACAAAAAATATGAAGTGTCCGGTTTTTTTTTATGTTGAGTGTATAAAAACGTTATAGCGTTTGGTTGTCTGTATCAACTAACTTGGTTCTATCAAGAAGAAACGCCTTCGTTTCTCGGAACAGTTTTTCCTTTCTGATCAATACAATTGAGACCGATTGATTAATGCTTGTTGACATCGGGCCTCTGCAGAACCTACCATTCACTCCCTCGTCAATTCTTCAATATCTAATTATTATTATCGTTATTGTGCAAACAATAGCAGTAGTATTCAGAAATATTATTTATTACTAAGGTACTTATTCCGCAAATTGCTAGTTTGGTTTGGAATTAGTTAAAGCCCCATAAATCGAAGTTGTGTTACGTCAATTCTACGTGATTTTATCTTTATCAGTGGTGTTTCCCACAATTTCTTCTGAATAAATAAACAAAAAGCAATAACAATAGGATATTTAACTTATCCAATATGTACTTATTAACATTACATATTTTGGTACTAGAATTTGACATAATTAACAGTTCTTTCATATATCAGGTCAGTCCAAAAGTTCGTGCGCATTAGTAGCATATATGGGATCGATAAGATTCCCAACGTGTCGAAACATGTCATCGCTTGACTGGTGTATTCGTCAGTTTGTCACCAAATTTCGTAAATATCAGACGCATATTAGTACCGTTAAAAAATGAATATCGATAACACATATAAACGTGCTGTTTTTTTTTTCATTATAAACGCTGCCAAAAAACTAATGAACTGAATAGGGAGCTTTTGACGCATCCTGCATACTTACCGGATATTGCCCCAAGTGATTTTCAGTTATTTCGTGGCTTACAAAATGAACTCAGAAGTTTTTTTGGTTGAAAACCTGAATCTTTTTACCCCAATGAAATAAAAGAGGTACCAGAAAGATGGCGATGCATTGTAGACAGCGATTAAAATGTTAAATTGTGTTTTATTTACACCGTTTAAAAATTTCGCAAAAATGCGCACGAACTTCTGGACTGACCTGATATAATGAAGATTTTCATATTTCAGAAATCATGCCAGTTCAAATTACTCATCTTGAATTACTCATTACGATATTCTCAAAAATCCTATAACTATCTTTTATTCAGGTATATTTTCAAGTCAATTTTTTTAATTGAAAGCTTCTTTAGCCACTTTAAACGACTTTCGGTAGGGGGATAAGTTAAGATTTCGCGTCATCTACATTCTCGACATACTTGTGTTACGTGAAGTGCTACGCGAGATTGGCCACGTGTAGCGGCCTAAGTTATACAATTTGATTTAATCGACTTTAGTTTAAAGGTTTAAAGTTTTTCAATTCATACTATTTAAATAACTTAAATCATTAGGTTAATTGATGTTGAACGTAATGAAGATAATAATTCTAAAGCTGGAAGTAGAGTTCATCCTATGTAAATATAGTATATAGTATATGTAAATAGCATAACTACATACTAATAATTATTTAAATTAAATTATTTATATTTTGTGTTGAGCCTATGCAGCATATCATATATTTTGATTAACATATAATCTTTTTGAAAATGTATACAATTATTATTTGGTGTGTCAATATATGTGAAAACCAGTCGTAGTTAATAATTTAAATTTACATATTTCCAAATTCAGTAATTCAAAAAAAAGTAATCCGTTATTACAAAGTTATGAGTTTACACCGTTATTACATGAGTTTTATATTTTAAAAGTTAAAAAATCTAGAAATGTCGTAATCTGACGTCACTTGACGGGACTTTAACTACCCCAACCACTAAGATGGCAACCTGCGGAACAAGTACCCACGTTGTCTGTAAATAACTATTTAATAATGAGCATGTCGTCGTCGTTCTCCTGAAACCAGCACAGCAACCTTGGGCTTCAACATGAAAGGTTTTATTTTGAGGTTTGCTTTTCGATTTATTTTTTGTATCGATTAAGTTATGTTAAACAGGTGGGGGTTGGCGGGAAGGTCAGCCGTTCACCATTGCTAGCTCAGAAAGAATAAATATCTATCCAACTAAATGTATCCTTGGATTTTTATATATCTATAAATTTCAAAGTTTCTTTTATAATTTTTATTTTACCTTTAATATCTGAGTATTAAATTTTAACTTGACCATATCTTTAAATTCTGATGTGTATCCTACAAACCATATCGGGCTTTATCAGATAAATAAATATGAGTTTAGAAAAATTAGTAGGCAAAATGAAATATAACGTCAGAGGGTGATATATACCAGGAGAAAATATTTACCAAAGAGAGAACAGCTTTGAGATGGAACAGACTTACCTAAGAACTCTATATACACTCAGTTTAATTAATATAAATTTTGGTTTAAATTAAATATTTGTTTTATGGCAAAAATAGCAATCTGAATTGTTCAAGATCATGTTCGAATTTATTGTTACGGGCTACTGGGTGTAAAATGAACTAAACTAATACTAAATTCAAGTTACTAATATTTATTAACAAATTAAAAAGACTACAAGGAAATTATTTAAAACAATTAAATTATTAAACTAATATCAATTTACAATAACAATATTCAACAGATTATAACCTAGGCCTAACTGTTATATAATTACTAAAATAAAATAAGATATTGCTAATACTAAATAACTAAACTATTTATATATAAATTTGTACAAATACAATAATATTACACTATAGTTTACAATTACAAATTAACACTTACAGTTCGCTAATTAAAGTCCACCGACCGTAAGACTCTCCCAATATGACAAACTGAAACACAGTATATTACACTAACTTATCACTGACTAGTTCACACTGCCACTGGCTGACACTAACTGTCACTGTCACTCACACGGACTCTCACCGTTCACTGTCACAGAAGTCAACAAGTTTACTACTAACTTGTCTGACTCTAGGCTGAAACAGCTGGCCTTTTATATAGGTAAGGTTGGTCGGGTTGGGGGACACCTAGAACATTCCACGCAATCCGCGATCTATCTACGCCGTTCTTTAATCTCTTCCGCTCGTTTAATCCTTTCAGCCGATCTTGCTCTCTCTCACTGACCGTAACAGTATAAATTAATTATATTCATACTTCGCCTTTTCAGGCTACTACAACATTTACTAGACAAACGCTCTAAGCTCCCAATTGATTACAAAAGACTCATTTACATGACAATCATTAGACCTATTTGGACTTACGGAATAGAACTAACTTATGGGATCCACTAAACCATCGAATTCCTCTCGTATTCAATCCTTACAACCCAAAATCCTCCGTAAAATCCTCAATGCTCCCTACCTTGTACGTTCTTACTTTGTAAACCTAGCAACCTCTTCAATTCCTGATAATCCTCCGAGGCGTCTGAAGAGAAGATGGCCTCGTGAAGTTGAACTTATTATTTGAGGACCGCCACTGGGTAGTTTCTCTACTTGTCTTTCATGCTAATATTTACCAATCATATTTACTTGTTGTATTGTTTTAATACAGTTGTAAATTTCATTAAAATAATTATTTAAAAAAAAAAGGAAATTCTAAATAAGGAATTATATATTATTTTAATGATTTAGCTGTATGCTTCATCCTGATCCTCCAAATATATTTATTAGTACATCATAGGTATACAAATAAAAAACCAGTACCGCTACAACCCGTGAACGGTTCCAAGATTCAGTTCATGGTAGAGACTGTCCTGTTTCATGGACAACGGTTCTGCAAGGAGTCGACTTGTCCTAGGTCATGCTCAACCGCTAGATTTTTCCCCCTTATTTTGGGTACCCTATTTTTATAATATTTTATACAGGCTGGGTGGGCCCCAGGAGGGTACTAGATCCTGTATGATCCATCTCCAGCTGCAAACAGACTAAATAAAAATCATGGCCAACAGCGGGTTTTGAACCAGGATTGCCGCCCTGGCAACTCAGTGCTCTACCACTGAGCCACTCCGCACCTTCCATTATAGGTATAACCAGACATAATGTGGTTATAAAACCAAGTGGTTAAGGTTATCTTAGATTTAGGAACAATATTATTAGTTTTGTTTATGACTGTGAAAAAAGCACAAGCCAGAACGCTTCTTATCAGTATGATTAAGCGACTTCTGAACTCCTAACTGTTGTAGGGCGAGTCATGCATTTAAATTCACTTAAGCTATTTCAGTGTGGAAATAGATATTACATATATATTATTAAGATGGCGGCTCGAAGCATAACCAAAATATAGTTTTAGTGTGCAATGTATTGCTGAATCTTGAAAACTGAAAAAAAAAACGTACGAGTATATGGATATAATGTTGATTGATTAAAATACTGAATTTACTGGGTCTCGAAATAAAACTAAACTGAGTTTCTCTCTGTAAAAAAAAAGTAAATTTATTTTTATTAATTGATATTTTGATTAATTGAAACTTATAATGTTGTATCTTGTGACAGTATAACTAATTTTTTTTTATATGTCTATACAATTTATTTTTCGAGGGTCCCGTAGTAAGAATTTTATTCGAACAGGGGGGGGGGCATGATAGGTTTTTATTTGGACAGGGAGATGTGGTACAAAAAAGTTGGGGTTCACTGGTCTAGTAAGTGTTGAAGTGGCCTTAAGTGGTGAGCGATGTCTTATTTCAGTCTGAAGTATCGAACTTCGTTGAATAAGTGGTTAAGTCGAATTTGTTTCAGAGTGAGTTAAATCTTTGAGGGAAGCGGAATAGTTTACTTATTGTAGTTTTGGGCTTGAAATTAAGTTAGACTTACTCAGATACTTATGCACTATGAGAATAAAACAAAACCGCTTCCCTAAATAAAATAAACTCATTTCGGGCAATATTGGAGCTAACCACTTATTCACCGGGGCTGTATAGATATGTTTATCTCATGACTCCTGATGGTAATATATGGGTTCTTGTCTCTCAGGATTCTAAGAGCCTATTTGAAGATGCAAGCTTCAAGACTATCTTGACCTTTTAGCCATATTTCAACTGTTGATGATATGGATCGATAAAGGAGGCACTTGATAGAACTAAATTATAAATTAGGTGATCGATGGGCGAGAGCAACCGGTCCTTCATGAATAATCAAGAGCTGGATCGACTCGCCTTGGATATGACAGCTAGTGGCCAAACCATACGTGTCTATCTAGATCTCTTTTAAATATGTCTCAACCCTAATCTTTGAGGCGATCTGTTCTACAATGGTTAGCATAACTGCCTACTAACCCCATAATTGCGGGGTCGTAGTCCGGCAGGTGGCACTTCGATTTTTTAAAGGTTGTAAAAATCCTATGGCTATGCCATCCTTCGTTCTCGAGCCTGTAGGTACTCAAACCTTTATCTTCAATCATTTCTTTGTCTGTCTTCAGAAGTTGACCAGGGTTCCAGCATACCTTTCTTAAATCGACACTTCATTGCTCCAATCACCTTCATGGAGACGACTCCCAAATCCGTGGGAATTTAATTGCAGAGTTTACCGCAGGAATCAAGAATACCTTGGTCAGAAGAGGTTAATAACATTCCAAGAGTTCCTAACCCGTCTTGAGATAGGTATTATCTTTGCCCAGAATAGCGGAGTGGCTCATTGGTAGACCATTGAGATGCCATGTTGCAATATTCCGCTGCTGGCAAGACTATTTTGTCTGTTAGCGGCCGGATGCGGATCACATGGGATCTAGGACCGTCTTGACTGACACCCAGCCTCTATTGGGTACCCAAAATAACATCTGTGTGTTCTAGGACAAATCACCTCACTTCGCAAACGTCTTCCTCTCAGATTGTGGCGGTACTGTTTTTTTTTAATCATATTTGCCTAATTCCTTTCTTGGAATATTTCTATAATTCTTTCATCGTTTCCGTCATCTCCTTCCCGAATTCACTTGGACAACCCCCCACTTTTACAATTTCGACAATGGCAGTGTGGTGATAATCAATGGACTCTCGGGAAGACTGTGGAGAATCGTAAATAGTTTTGTGAGATTTGTAACGGACACTGCGGATGCTCCTCGGTTTCCCACAACTATTCCGAGTTAAAATTACTCTTCACATTCTTCTTCATAGAATTCCAAGGAACTTAACAGAATGATTAACTCACAACGCTATTCCTTAGCCTTGGAAAAAGCAATTTGGTAAATACGAAACAATCCTAATGGGTCTATTTATAATCGACTCACACATTCTCATAATACCTAGAAACATGTTAGCGATTGCAGAAACTGTGGAAAAGTTTCTAATGGGAGCGTCAGAAATGGTACGATGTGGTAAGTACTCATCGTGGCATTATTTCCCTCTTAAGATAAAATAGTCCTCAAGGTAGTATCCTTGGCCCAATCCTTTATACAGTTTATACAGCTGACATCCCAACTCATCCTAATACTATCCTTACCACGTATGCTGATGATACATGTGTATTATCAGTCAACACCAATCCAATTATTGCATCCCAAAGCCTCCAATCCCATATCACTGATCTTGAAGAATGGTGTCAGAACTGGAGAATTAAAATAAACTCTCAAAAATCGCATCAAATCACTTTTACCTTACGTCGTAAACCAATGACTTCCTGCTCTTCAGTATCATTTAATAATATCCCACTGGTGCCTGTAGAACAGATCCGATACTTAGGGTTGCATCTCGACAAACGATTAACCTGGAATCCTCATACTAGACTGAAAAGGCAAGAAACCGCTCGACGTTTCAGGCTACTTCAACACTTACTAGACAAACGCTCTAAGCTCCCAATTTATTACAAAAGACTCATCTACATGACCATCATACGACCTATTTGGACCTACGGAGTAGAGCTTTGGGGCTCCACTAAGCCATCGAATTCCTCTCGTATCTAATCCCTACAATCCAAAATCCTTCGTAAAATCCTTAATGCTCCTTATTTTGTTAAGAATAAAATCATCCATAACGACCTTAATGTCCCATTTGTTGCTGATTTGGCCCGAAACCGCTATCTATCCTTTCATAACAAACTTCATTTCCACTCAAACCCTCTGGTTTTAAACCTAGCTTCCACTTCAATTCCCGATAATCCTCCGAGGCGTCTGAAAAGAAGATGGCCCCGTGACTTCTTAGTTGAACTTGTGATTTGAGTACTACCAGTGGGTAGTTTCTCTACTTGTCATTTTCACATGTCATTTTGTATCGCTTAGCCCATTTACTAGATTTATTTTTTTTTATGCAGTTGTAAATATCAATAAATAAATTAAAAAAAAAAAGATAAAATAGTCGCTTTCTTCGTCTACAGAAGGGATTATGTTATTTGTCCGACAGCTGGACGTAAAATGGTCATCAGAAAAATAACCCATTGCTCAGTCTTAATATTATATGATTATTGCACAAGATATACGGTGTAAGTTTTTTAATGTTCGATATGTTTGACCCTCTTGGCAGCGTTCTACTCTCCTTTTATGATAGAACTGTTCAACAATTATGTGTTTATTTGACACCATTTTATGCCGCAATGGCTAATCGGACGATGCTACAGTGGAAGCTCTAAATTTTGCCTATCCAGGTATAGTGAGGATAAAAATCGGAAAGGCTCGGGACCCCCATTTAAAGTCCTTTACGAAGGATTTTTACTCCCTTTAAAAAATTCTAGAGCCCCCTGATGGGCCCACGAACCCCCGATTTAGAGCTCTTATGCTAGAGTTCTTATGCTAACCACATGACTACAGGTTGCCCCACAACTATATGCTATATACAGCTAAAAAAAAAGAGATGCAAACAATGTTTTGCTGTGTATATGGGCTTTGGATGTTTTTAAAGAAACGCAAAAAATACTTAGTTATGTCGTCTTTCGGAGGGGGCGTTAAATGTCTGAGGATTTTCTAAGCATTAGGTGTCAGTTACTTGTTAAAGATCTCTATCCTAATTCTACCTGGAAAGGGTATATTATGAGGCAATATATAATACACTGTAGCATCAGATTAGCCAATAGAATGTAGCATAAAGTGACGTTAAATATACAAATTAATTAATAATTAATACATTTTTTTTATTATTTACGCTTATTATGGACACAGCTATTCGTAATAAGTAGCTATAAAGGTCCAACAGCTGTGAGGTTGAGAGGCTGGAGTGAGGTCAAGTTATCGATCATTTATTTTGTACCATTTATAGATTGAGCGAGGCTAGGTCACCATCTCACCTCTGCTTCCTCATCGTCGGCTACTTTCGTCAGGAATTGGTTTCGATCTCTTGTCTTATCTAATCACTGCCGAACGGCGGACCAGTAATGGGAATTGTGAAAAGGATGCCTAACAAGGCAGTCATCAAAAATAATGGTATCAGTTCCGCATGTTGTTGCTTCGAGCTCTGTCGCAATATGCTTTAACTTTTCATTCATTTCCTTTTTAATCGAGTTTTAGCGACAACCTGCGGAACTGATACCAAAATATATGGTCCTTGTAACGGTGACATCAGTCATGTTCATTTGTTCGTTTCACTTTATACTAATATGGCTAATCGGACGATGTCATAGTCCTAATTTTCGCATATCCACTTATAAAGAGGACAGCGATTTATAGCGAGTACCTGACACTGAAGAGAATCGCGATTGGCAGTTTACGTTCCCAGCAAAGGACTGCGGAACTAAGGATTTTTTACCACTTTTAATATATCTTATAATTCATTTTCTTTATAAGCTTTTTTCTTTAATTAAAAGCAAAAACTAACACAGCTCTATAAACACACTGTAAAAAAGAGTCACATACTTTCAATTTCAATAATCCAAAAATTTTATATAAAGAAAATATTACTGTAAAGCGTAAATATATGGAGGCTCTTTTTATAAACGATAATTTAAAAAATGTGGTTAATGATAGAAAGGATGTTGGAGATATAAGTAAATTATACTCCTCCATAATTTTAAAATTAAAAAATAAATAGAGCATTTGAATTTAAGCACTTAAAAATAGGTCAGATGAAGTAAAATAACCTAACCTAAAACTTACAAATAGATTAGACGATTAATATAATTAGGAAATTTTTTCTAATTAATACTTAGATAATTGTTTCATGTTTTTGAATTAATTTAATAATTTAACTGTTTTAAATAAAAATTTTTAAATAAATACCATAATTGTTCTATAATAGTTTGTTTTTAGTTTTTGTTTCGGAGTACATTTGTTAATATATTTATATTTATAAAAGAATTTAATTTGATCTAGTATTACAGAGATCAAAGTTTGGTTTAGTGTAATGCATATTTGTACATTTGACCATGGAAGAAGGTTGACTTCCAGGACTTTATTGTAAAATTGATTTTAAATCCTTTTTGACCTCAAGGTATCTATACTTATTGTTATTGATTATTTTTGACAAATTTTTATGGTTGTAAATTAGTGTACTTTTATAAATTTTTGCAGTGATATGTTTACTTATGAATTTTAAATGATGTTACGAAGAACAAGAATTGAAAATGACAAATGAATTTGTCGAAACGTATTTTTTAATCCTTCGTTAATGTTTTAACAAGATTTATCTGACTGGAATAAAGGTTTTTTGTTCATTAGTGAATTATATATATCTTATAATTATAATTCGGCTGTGAACGGCCGATCTTGGGCATAGAAAACACCTTTCTGGTATGTTAAAAAATACTCCATTACGCTGGAATGAGGTTAAAAAAGTTCAGACTATTTAAAATTATATATATATATATATATATATATAATTATATATATATATATATGAATTACTCTACTTTTAGGTTCATATAAATGTAATTTAGAAAAAATTAATCAAGGGCCTTGTACACAGGAGTATTTAAGATATTCGTGCAAAATATTAATTCACTAAAATGCTTTTCCATTTATATGTTCAATTTTCAAGCATAATCTTAAAAAATGTTTAATTCTTGTTGGTCCAAAACAAGTTAGGATAACCGTTCTTCTGTTTTTTTTTTTGTAATTCCATTAATATTCGTTACAAACTAGAAAAATCGCATTTAAACACCTTCTGACTTATTGTGTGGAAATGAAACTAGTACAGGTATTACATTTTAGTTATAGTTTAAATAAAATAGTAATTAATTATTATTACAAGATACAGGAAAATATTTCAATAGATGAATATCGGTCCATATGTATTCCTTGTAACACATGACATAGGCGTGTATTTACATGATAATAATATAACAAAGCGTAATATTTGTTGAGTTAATAAATAAAGATGAGTATGCGGTGAGTTACGACGAAGGGTGTAACGATAACTCCCACAAAATCTACCGCGCAGAAGAGTTTCATCAAGTTTCAAGCAGTTTTTTCAACTGGAAAAAGCTTCTTTACACGTGGAACAACAATATGAAATCAGCCTGAAAACGTTCCTTTATGTGAAGAGTTGAAATCGGAACCAAAATAGAAGCCTGAAAAAGGAACGGGAAAATTGGAATCGTTTTTTCACATAAGGTTTGATATTCTATGAGCATCTCGATATTAAAAGTGTTTAGTAATGTATTATTGCATCGGTGTTGCTATGGCAACATATAAAGGAACTACTTTTTCGTTAGTCTTCTGTCGTGCTCGATCAATTAAATTATAATTATTATTTTTAATTGGCTAATCATAAAGGTATTGTTCCTGACTCATTTAAGCCGTTACAAAAAATATAACACTGTTTTTTTTTAAACTTAATTGGAAAAAATGGAACCCATCAATTAAAAAATCGAAATATGTTAGAGCGTATTCCAATATTTTTAATGTAGTGATGTTCCTTTATTACAGATAATGAAGAATATTTCTAGCAGGGAAACAAGATTTCATATAAACTATAAATTATTTTTATCTGTAAAACAAATCTAAAATAAAAATAAAAAAAAATTATTTTATTTAATGTAAAATATTCAATATCTCAAAACTATACTTAGTAGGTAGATATTTTAAAAGACTCACTAGCAGTGGTACAGAATAAATATTAAGTTGAACTTAAGATTTCTTGACGAAGATGAGGGAAGCTCTACTGAAATGTCAGTTGCCTACTGTGGGACAATTAAATTTACAGTATTATAATTTGTGAAATAGGAGTGGTCCTCCGTTAGGCTGCCAGGTAATATTTATTATTAACTAGCTTTTGCCCACGGCTTTGCTCTGCTACATAAAGTTTCGTGACAGATCATATTAAATAAATTATTTTATTTTATTTTAACTATAAGTTACTCGTACATCCGAAATTTCATATATCTAACTTCAAAACTGGCGGATTCCATACAATCTTTGAACCCCTATTATATTAAGGGGGAAACCCTTGGGGGTGGAGTTGTCCGAATTCCTTTCTTAGTGCTCATTTAAGCTATACAAAGAACCTATCTGCGAATTTCAAGATGATAAGTTAAGTGGTTTCTGCTGTGCGTTGATCGCTGGGTGTGTTAGTCAATCAGGTTACAGTTTTATATAAACTTCGCCTGTGTGGTGTATTGATAAAAAGTAGCCTATGTCCTTCCCCAGGCTTGAGATTATCCATATCAAATTTCATCACAGACGGATCAGCACAGCCGTGAAACATACTTTGACACTGATTAACAAACGGGAAGGACAGAAGTTTACTGTTTTTCGTGTCAGTAAAGAATTAGTAAGTAATGTTATTGAATTTATTGAAAAGAATTACTTAGTATAACGGTTTCATTTGTACGGCAGCAGCGAGAAGTGAACATTTTTTTTTCCTGAACCTCCATTATTTTATTAAATTGCAATTACAACATATATAACAATATAATATCTACATGCATAATGTACAGCCTTCTACTACCCGGACCTATGAGAAGTAAACTATGTTACTTGATTTGTTTTGTTCAGCGAAAATATGTGGATTTTGCGAGTAAGAAACAGGTGAGCAAGCATAAAACTCTGCCCCCCTTTTTCACCACCTTAGGGGTAGAATTTCGGAAAATCCTTTCTGATCGGATGCCTACGTCATAGTGAGAACACACCATCCAAGTTTCAGGTCTCTACGATCCACGGTTTAGGCTGTGCGTTGATCCGTCAGGCAGCCAGTCGTTCAGGACAAAGCCTTTTATATGTATAGATAACTTGATAATATTGTAACATCATAAAAGCAAGTTTTATTGATTAATTGATTGAGTTGTATTTACAGACTGGTCAATTTACAAGCTAAGTTTTGTAAATTTTATATTAATAAACCAATAATTTTAAGTTATTATGCTTGGTATGTAAGAGGGGTAGAGGGTAGAGGCATAATCTCAGACTCCTTGTAAAACCGTTGTCCTTAAAATGGTACAGTCTCTACCATGTACTGAATCCAAGACCCTTCATGGGTTGTAGAGGTACAGGAAAACAATATCCCTTAGTAAACGATTGTACTCAAAAACTTATCGCTGTTGCTGTTTTATGTAATTATTTTCATCAATTTCGAATACCGCCGCTTAGATACGGACAGCAGAAATAATTATTAATAATTTTACAGTATCGGAGTGATCAGGTGACCCCAATATTTAGGAGGTGTTTAGAATAGCATTTGGGAGAGGAGTGGCTCAGTGGTAGAGTACTGAGTTACCATGCCGGAAATCCTGGTTCAATTCCCGCTGCAGGCCATGATTTTTATTTAGTCTGTTTGCAGCGGGAGATGGATCATATAGGATCTAGGACCCTCCTGGGGCCCACCCAGCCTCTATAAAATATTATAAAAATAGGGCACCAAAATAAGGGGGGGGATCTGGCGGTCGAGCGTGACCTAGGACAAGTCACCTCCTTGCAGAACCGTTGTCCATGAAACAGTACAGTCCCTACCATGTACTGAACCCCAGAACCGTCATGGATTGTAGTGGTACAGGTTTTTTTTTTTTTTTAGTATAGCATTTAGGAATAAATTTATAATACACAGACCCACCAGATTTACTTGCTACATTTTGCTCCTTCGGTTAAAAAAATATATAATTAGAATAATGATGCTAAGATCGAATGTACTTACAGTATCAATTTTGTTTCATAATTTTATAAAGATATATTCGTAATGTGAAATTGGATTGATTTAATTAATTAACTAACTTCCTGGATATTACTTTATCCATCAATTATAATAAATTCACGGTTGCCTGATATAAAAATCAGTCAAGTCCAGATCTGCTGCTTATTTTATCACACTCCAATGCGTCCTATCAGAACGCAATCGGGCGTGACGTAAACGTTTATTTTCCTCCCAATGACTTCTTGCCTTGTCCCCAAAACCCTCTACCAATATATCCGCCTTGCCATGACTAAAATATTTATTTGAATCACAATAGAGCTTTTATTCCCGCCGGCAATCTGATGCAAATTCTTATTCAGAACTTATACGTTGTTACTTCTTGTCCCCTTTTCATGAAATATGCAAGGAACTGCTTTAGAAAAGGAATCTTTTGTATTATTTCGGCTTGTTATATTTTTTATTCACTATACGGCTACTCAATATAAAGATGATTTAGCGTAAACTCATAATCCATGGCTTAAACACTTACTACATAAGCTATAACGTATGTTATACCATGCTAAATCACTTAGTAACATTCGCCAACATGCGAGAAGTTCAACGACAGCTTAACAATAGTCCATATCTTCGAAGGCTGTCTGTACCTTTTACAAAAATGGGACTACCTGCCAATGTATCCATGGTTTTCCATGAGAAAAAGTACGGTAATAAGGTCATCGCATTTATAATAATTATTACATAGATAATACACTTAACAGCAAAAAAAACCGGAGACTTAGATTTGTTCTTATAATTTCATTAAATACATATGTATATTAACCTTTTTAATTCATGGTAAGAATGAAATAAACCCCGAAGTGCATCGTGAATGGTAGACTTCGCTACCCCAAGCACCGGCCTTCTCTGGCCAAGGCCTTAGCTCGGGCTCTGTCAACATTTGAAAGAACCATTATTCTGGACCAAAATAAAAAAAAACATGTCTATTAATCACAGAAAAGGCTTGGTAAATACATTAAAGATGTTTAAATGTGCTAAAAACTACTTACAGTTTAGAATAGGTCCGACAGGTAAATCAACTTCAAGACAAATAAATCAAATCTGAGTTTTATCTAATTGTTTACTAATCCTGAAGGGATTAATTCAATGGACTTAGACCCTACATTCTCTGTAATAACTAGAATACCCACAAAAACAAACACATTGTTGAGAATTAGCTTTTAATACAAAAAATATGAAGTGTCCGGTTTTTTTGCTGTTGAGTGTATATACACTTTTAAAAAAAAGTTAACTAAAGTGTTGATGACCAATCTGTTTTACACCTCAAATTTGGAGCAACCAACGAACTATGCTAAATATTTTAAAACATTCACAAAACAATAATTGGTTTTATTATTGATTTATTTAATTATTTTTGTTTTGCTTATTTTTAATCATTTATTGATTTTTCTTTTAAAATTAGAAGATGGCCTGGTGGCCTTTTAAGTTGAATTTGTTTTACGAGTACTACTGGCATTTCTCTACTTGCCTAAATCTCATGCCATTAAATATCTTTCATTCTATTTACTCGATGTATTTATATTATAAAAAATACATGTAGCACAACAATCCTTGAAAGGTCATGGGGTTCAGTACATGGTAGAGACTATACTGTTTCTTGGACAACAGTAGTGCAGGATCTAGCTAAGGATCGAAGTATTGGCTCCAAATCTGAATATAAGATGAAGTTGAATATGGAGGAGCCTTCATTGTTCCAGTCAGGTCTGCTGAATTACATATATTGTACACAGTTAGACCGCTTCTAGTCTAGTCTCAGCTTCCACTAGCCCTGGAGAAGACCCACAAAGTGGGTCGAAACGTCGGCACACAATAAATAAGTACCCACTTAATTAGTGTTTTATTTGACTGCACCCCCAACTATTTCCTACCTTACATATATTGTAGTTCGAAGAATATCCGAAGTTTTCCGGCAATTTCCCAACTATTGGGTAGTCCAGGAGGTTCCTAGATCCTATATGATCCATCTCCGGCTGCAAACAGACAAAATAAAAGTACTGTCCGCAGCGGGATTTGAACCAGGATTTCCTGCCTGGCAACTCAGTGCTCTACCACTGAGCCACTCCACACCCTAAATAAATAATGAATCATGTATAAATATCTCTGCATAATAAAAGGCTATTTTCATTTCAGTTCATTTCATTCTTATTTAATCTTTTCCAGATATCCTGTATACTTTCTTTAGATTAAGCTTAGTTGCTTTTGGGTTATTGTTGGTGATGGTATGTTTCCTCTAGTTGGTATTTTTCTGCATTTTTAGGTTGCAATGTGATGTTTATTTGTTTATTATATATACATTGTTATTCTGTTTCTTTCCTGAAAATGCCTGAATAGGCAAACTATTGACATATATTTGTTTCCTATTAGAGTTTTTGTTTTGGATTTTGTTTGGAATTTTTTGAGCGGTTTCTACTCTATTGTGATTTTGTTTATTTTTTTAAAATAAATAGTGCAGCTTAACATAAATTGGGAATGTAAATTTAATAACAGAAAAAAATGATAATCCAAGAGTTGAGCTTATTAGGTTAGGCGGTTACTAGACGAGGATATTCTGTTAGGACCTTATGAATATGCCAACCGGCTCCTCTCAGCTTCTCGGACTTACAGTTATGCAACGTATTTCCATATTTCAGGGAAAGGGGACAAGATTAAATTTTCTTTTGAACGAAAGACCACTCATTTTTTTTCCTTTATAAATTAAAAAAAATCCACTATAACTTTCATAAAATGTTTCTCTGATGATGTAATCATAAACTGACTGTGAAATGTGACGTTACTTTATGGTGCTTCTGTGGAAAAACATAAAACACATAAAATTTGAATGTTGTAATAACAGAAGAAACATTCGTGAACACTAAAATAATGCAGGATTTTATGGGTTTTTTTTTAAATATCCCTCCGAATAGTTAACTTTTTATGTTTGTTGAACTTTTGACTTTTATAAATGTAAAAACTTTTTAATAGGGAGCGGAGTGGCTCAGTGGTAGAGCACTGAGTTGCCAAGCCGGAAATCCTGGTTCAAATCCCGCTGCAGCCCAAGACTTTTATTCTATTCACTTTAATCAACTTATCAACTTTTATTCAAGAATCTTATTCATAACTTTATTTAGTCTGTTTTTGCAGGCGGAGATGGATCATAGATCCAAGACCCTCCTGGGGCTCATCCAGCCTCTATAAAATATTATAAAAATAGGGTACCCAAAATAAGGGGGTAAAATCTGGCGGTTGAGCGTAATCTAGGACACCTCATTGCAGAACCGTTGTCCATGAAACAGTACAGTCCCTACAAGGTACTGATTCCCAGACACGTTCACGGGTTGTAGTAGAAAAAGGTTTTAACACTCATTAATCCACTTTAAAACAAAAGTATTTGTTTATTTCTATAACATTTTGCTACATGGAAATAGTTCAGCTTTTACTAAGGTGTCCAAGTGTGGCACGAAGTTGTTTTACGAGTCAAACTCGCCTAAACTGCCAGAAATATCCACGAATTCTTTGGCGAAGGCAGTACAACTGAGTGCACTGTTCAACGGTGGCTCCAAAGATTTCGAGAGAGAGAGAGAGAGTGAGAGAGGGAGGGAGAGGGGGGGAGCGAGGGAAGGAGAGTGTGAGAGAGAGAGAGAGAGGTGCGGGAGGGAGGGAGGGAAAGAGAGATAAAGAAAGAGAGAGTGAGGGGGGAGGAGGATGGAGGGAGAGAGAGAGAGAAAGAGGGAGAGAGAGTGGGGGGCGGGGAGGGAGAGTGTGAGAGAGGGAGGGAGGGAGGGAGGGAGAGAGAGTGAGAGAGAGAGAGAGGGGGAGTGAGAGAGAGAGTGAGAGAGAGTGAGGGAGTGAGGCTTGAGCCTTGAAGGGAAAGAAGGCCGTGGAAGAAGTTCAGCAATTTATAAGAAAATAGGGTAACAACTGTTCGAGAACTGGTAGGGAAACTTGAAGGGAGCAAATCAACCTTCGATGCCCACCTCAAGGACATTAGCCAGGACAGTCGCCAGGTGTAATGAGTGTTTAAATTTATAAAAATCAAAGATATTGCTTCTTCTTAAATATTCTTAAATATATTTTGAATAGTCTAATTAATTTTCGGGATGCCAGTGTATCATTTAGGATGATTACTCAAATTATTATTCCTATGCCTTGTCATTAATTATTTATTCATACAGCCCTTGTACTAGATGTATATATTACAGTTGTACAATTCAATAAAATAATTTAGAAAAAAAAAATCTTTAATTGGGTTCTTTTCCAGAACTCTATTCTTGTGTTTACCAATTTATTCAGTATTTAAACCAAAAGAGTTATAATAAGTATCTTTTATTTATTCAATTTAAAATAAGATTAATGGTTTAATATATACATTTTGAGAAGTACAGTTAATGATTCAGATATAAATATGTATATAAAGGATTGCCATAAATACATAACAGTAAATAAATTACACTTGTTTGTAAAACAGGGATAGATAAGGCTTGGGCTGGCAGCCTCTTCCTCGTTCTGCGCCCTGCCGCGTTGGCCGGCTTCCTCGCTCCTTTCTCTTCGGGATCTGTTCAGTGAGTCCCCTTTCCTGTGTAGTCTTCGACCCCCCTCTTTTCTTATCTCTTCAACCACCTTGACCATATGAGCATGACCCTTCTACCTGCTCAACCTACTTCTTTTCAACCTAAACATTGCTCTTTGTGTAGAAAAACATGTTTATTTTTATAATACCCCCGGTATGATACATAGTAGTATCCAGACAACCCAATACAAAAACAGTAAAATTACAAAAGGGTAGAGAATATTCCGTTCAATGAATACGGTTTTGCAGAAAAGTCTGAGATCACCACAACCGCCAAATTTCCCCCCAATTAATCATACTAGGAGTTTCTCTAACACAAAATAAACCAACAAGTTCAAATTAACTTTGATTATTTTGTGTGAGGCTGGATGAAGTCTATGCTTTATTCTGAATATTCTGGCACGCTAGAAGAGCTGAGAAATCGGATCGTGGAAGGCGCAGTAACTATCAAGCACAATCATGATGCCATACGAAGAGCAAGAGAAGCATGGCATCGTCGTGCTGAATGTTGCATTCCACAAAACGGAGGTTCCTTTGAACAGTTACTCTAAATATTGTAATAATAATACATAAATAGTAATAATAAATAATAAATCTTTAACCTTTGATATCTGTTTAATAAATGAGTTTGAGATATATGTTAATATGAACTTTTTTGATTATTTTGTGTACGAGAGAACATATACCTAAAATAGTGCCGTGCATTTCCGAAACACCGTGTATAGTGACTGGAGCAGCCTCAAGAGGATCTGCAGATCCCACAGATTCCATATATGGCTATTAACAGGTTAAATAGGATTTGATTTGTTAAGATGGAAATAAATCACTCTTTTTTTTTTATTATTTATTTATTGATATTTACAACTATATTACAGTAATATAACAAGTAAATTGGCTGAGTGATACTTAGTGACGTGATATAATGACAAGTAGAGAAACTACCCACTTGTAGTACTCAAATCGCATGTTCAACTAAGAAGGTCGCGTGGCCATCTTCTTCTCAGACGCCTCGGAGGATTATCGGGAATTGAAGAGGAAGCTTGGTTTGAAACTAGAGGGTTTGAGTGGGAATGAAGTTTGTTATGAAAGGATAGATACCGGGTTCGGGGCAAATCAGCAACAAATGGGACATTAAGGTCGTTATGGATGAATATATTCTTAACAAAATAAGGAGCGTTGATTCGATGGCTTAGTGGAGCCCCAAAGCTCTACTCCGTAAGTCCAAATAGGTCGTATATCACTCTTTTAAAGATAACTTTGCGAAACAAGGGCTGCTGTATTTTAAATCTTATTTCCATTCTGTAAACTCTTTGAAGTCTAATCACAATAACCCCGAGTTTGAAAGCCCTCTTCAACCACCCACCATCTGCTTTAAACAGAGCCCTCCTGGAACTTAATAGCTCAATGGAACTTTATAATACGTTACGCAAGAAGAAGAAGGACAGCTTTAGAATAAATCCATTTATATAACCTCCGGGAGTTGTAGGAGAATATCGGGGAAAAGTTTAGCTATAAAGTCGAGTTCTTCAAACCCGGATCCAAACTCTTCCGGACAAGTAAAACTCTCTATTAGTCTTCGTCTGATTGCCCAATCGTACTTAGGCGTGCTTCTGAATTTTGATTGCGAGAGGAATATTTCTATAGAATGTCGTATCTATGATATCGGTGCTGTTTCAAGTGTCCTTGATACGGAAGTTTTACCACAACCTCTGAAGATTGTCTTCGACTTCTTTCTTATTATTTATAGGGTTCTTCTTACCTGAATAGGACGTACAGAGTGAACCTAAAAGACCTTGTGAACTCTACCAGGAGTGTTTTAGAGAAGTTTTGAACTTTTATTCATTTGTGTTTTTAATTTCATTTAAAAAAATTATTTGAGTGATTTACCGTTCTCTCCTGCTTTACAGTGTCATAGCAGGTTTTAATTCCATGTTTTTTTTTCGCCTGTGTGTATATTCTGCCAAACTTAAAGAACCTAGTTTCCATTTCGGCTTTGGTACACATAAAGTCCCAGCTGCTTCTCCTAAGATATATTGTTACTTATTCTAAGGAGTGTGTTACAAATCAGGAACGTAACATCTCCATTTTCAATTATTTTTTTTTTAATATAGTTATATTTTGATTTGTATCACTTTTGAACTTGAAGTGCTATGGTAATAATCACTGTTACAACCTTCTATAACATTTCTAATGGTTAATAAAAGAATACACCATTCAATACCATCAATAAAATAGGAATGCTTTGCTTTACCAATACCCAGTTTTTTTTAACTCACATGGAACTTTGAAATTAGGTTGAATCTAATGAAAAATTAGGGTTTTTTTTAGATACGACATTTCATACAAGACTGAAAAGACTAGAAACCGCTCGACGTTTCAGGCCACTTCAACATTTACTAGACAAACGCTCTAAGGTCCCAATTAATTACAAAAAACCCATCTACATGACCATAATACGACCTATTTGGACTTATGGAGTAGAGCTTTGGGGCTCCACCAAGCCATCGAATTCCTCTCGTATCCAATCTCTACAATCCAAAATCCTTCGTAAAATCCTCAATGCTCCTTATTTTGTTAAGAATAAAGTCATCCATAACGACCTTAATATCCCATTTGTTGCTGATTTGGCCCGAACCCGGTATCTATCCATTCATAATAAATTCCATTCCAGCTCAAACCCTGTAGTTTCAAACCTAGCAACATCTTCAATTCCTGATAATCCTCCGAGGCGTCTGAAAAGAAGATGGCCACGTGACCTTCTTAGTTGAACTTGTAATTCGAGTACTACCAGTGGGTAGTTTCTCTATTTGTCATTATGTATCACATAGCCCATTTACTTGTTGTATTGTTGTAATACTGTTGTAAATATCAATAAATAAATAAAATAAAATAAAAATATATATAGGACATTATTCTTTTGAAGAAGCGGTGTCTATATAATCCTTGTACCCAGGCATTCCAAACACAGATCGAAGTAGAAGCTGCCTTGAAGACTGCTCGAGACAACTCAATCAGTCGCAATGAGTTTATAATTAAATCTTTAAGGGGGCGCCTTCGTCGAATCATTGTCTTGATCAAGTTAGGCTTTAAACTGCATTAATACGAGACCTAAACCTTTCCCTCGGTTTCAGACAACTCCATTTTGTATTCATTGATGAAATCGTTTTGAAAACGAAATGTCCAACAGATCAATTTCGCAATGCATTTTAAGATTTATTTGAAGGAGTCGAGTGGCTCAGTGGTAGAGCCCTGAGTTGCCTAAGATCCTGGGCTCAAATCAATTCTCGGCATTTGACTCCTTTATAAGACCTGAAGAAGACCTGCGACGTGGGTCAAAACGTTGGCTCTCCTGACTCAAGAGAATTTTTTCTAACCTCCCCCCAGACAATTTTCTTCCTCTTATAATATTTTTTAATCTCGAAAAAAAATCTTTAAAAAAATCATTTTTTTTCTTTGTTCAATTATCGAATTGGCCACATCATGGACAAATCCCTTTTGAATAATTTAATCTAGGACCTCCTGGACCTCACCCGGCCTCTTTAAAGGTGTTACCAAATATCGGGGAAAAAATCGAGGACAAATCTTATCCCTGCACAACCGTTGTTCTCAACAGTCTCTATCACGTACTGAACCCAATAACTGTCTAGTTGTAGTGGTACAGGTAAAGAGGACGCTTAGTTTTATAGAAAATATTTAAAATTAAAGCAAGTGATGCTGCAGATGATTTGTTTTTGAGCGAATATCGCACTAAATTATGTGACGTGGCACAGGAAGAGAGGAAGTGTGATTATTCTGTATGATATTCTAGTAAGTTTAAAATCGTCATCCTCCAAACCATATTCTTCATTTTTAAGCGAGCTCTGACAATCTACTATTTCCTTGTGTAAATTTTTGTCTGATCATACAATATCCATATCATAATCTAGCTATTTGCATGTAGAAATGGGATGATAGATCATCCTAGATCATACATTAATCATGAATGGGATCATATACCATGAACAAATGCCATTCTTTTCAAATGATTTGCTCCTTTGCTTCTCAGCATAATCTTTTGAACCTTTCGTATCTTTCAGTTGGGATTACATTATAAAGTCTAAGTTGTATGTGCGGAGGTGCACAGTACGAAGCTTTAAAAACGTTATAGCTTAGTTAAAAGTCCTTAGTTATGCCGTCCTACGGAAGCAACGTAAAATGGTGGTTTAGGCTTTAAGCAGTGCAAAGCCTCATGTGTCAGGTGCTCGTTAAAGATCCGTGAACGGGTCTGGGGTTCAGTACGTGGTAGAGACTGTACTGTTTCATGGACAACGGTTCTGCAAAGAGGTGACTTGTCCTAGGTCACGCGCAACCGCCAGATTTCCCCCCTTCTTTTTGGGTACCCTACTTTTATAACATTTTATAGAGGAGGGTCGTAGATCCTATATGATCCATCTCCCGCCGCAAACAGATTAAATAAAAGTCTTGCCTGCAGCGGGAATTAAACCAGGATTTCCGTCATGGCAACTCAGTGCTCTACCACTGAGCCACTCCGCTCCCAATATTGGTTCGATAATAGATCATCGAAGATAGGCATTTCAAACTGTAAATATTATAACTCCGTTGATATATTTTTTGTTAAAATAATCGAATATTACTGTTTTATGAAATATGTTACCTATTGCAAAGTAAAGAATCCTATTATCTAGATTTATATTTTTTTAGGAAAGAATTCCTTTCACATTCCATTAAAAACTGAATGAATTAATTAACTGAATGAATAAGTTAAATTTACAAATACTAAGAGTGCTGAAGATTTCAGGTTCGAATCTGGTTGTGACATACAAATTATTTGATCTATTAATAGTTTTACATGATCCTCGTTGATCCACAGACCCTTCTGGGGTTCACCTAGCCTGTATAAAGTCGTGGATACCGTTGATTTGGAGAAAACCTGGCGGTTAAGCGTTATCTGTAATAAATCTCCTCCCTGCGGTACGGATGCTTCAATGTATTAAATCCAAAACCCTATATGGTTTTTTTTTTTCTAATGCTACTAATTTGGTGTAGTTATATATTACCATTATGTATTAGTACAGCGCAATGAATAAAATATTTTTAAATGGCTAGGATTGGTTTTTGTTTTTGTTGGTATTGTTTTATTTTTAAATATTTTTGTTTTGAAAATAAAAGATTTGCCCTGGCTGGGATTCGAACCCGGGTCGTCTGCGTCTCTAGTGCAGTGCTTTAAACCACTGAGCTACCAGGGGTCGTATCCAAGCCAGACAAATCCATTCTCTTCACCGATCCTATATTGGATCATAGGATTATTATTATTTATTTTTTTTTTTGAAGATTCAGAAGCTGATTGTTAAGAAATGCCTAATATGGTCTATTCATACAAACAATTATATGACATTTAACTATAGATTTTTTTTATGTGAATCAATTCTTGTGTTTTTAATTACTCATTCTATCAATATTTATCTCTGAATAGATTTTTTTTGTGCTAATGAATTTATGTCGTTAATCATATATATGCGCGTGTGTGTGTGTGTGTGTGTGTGTGTGTGTGTGTGTGTGTGTGTATGTGTGTAATGGTTGACCATGTTACATTAATCATACTAAATCAGTTCGAATTAATGTATTCATATTGTTAAATCTAATAGCTACTATCGATTTATTAACTTAATTAAGGGAATGACTGACTATGTTTGAATTAAAATAGTTTCACAATTTAGAATACATATATACTCATAAATAAATATTAATGTAATTATTCTAACCCGATGAACATGGACCGTCATCTAAAGATGTGTCTTTAAATATTTGCCTGAAAATGTCACGTCAAATCCCGTCTTTCAGAATTGGATTCAATATTACTCCCACCGCCTCTCGACCTATCTTTCCCAGAGTTGTCACTATATTTTGTCTAGAAAATGTCTTTTATTCAATAATTCCCATTGGTTTATTTCTCATTATTTCCATAAAAAGTGCGTTATTTTAAACATTTATAAATAAGAAATATTTAATTAAAGAAGCTTACAAAAAAAAAAATGAAAATGTGGACATTTTAAAGTAAAATTGATAATAAACGTTAAGAAATAAAAAACAAATGTGTGTGTCAGATCCGACGCACGACTGGAGTTTACTCCTTAAGAACTAGTATTGTGTAGATTATGTAAAAAGAGAGTGAATGAAAGCATCTTAAAAAATAATCAAAGCACATATAAATATTTGTTCATAATATTAGCATCATTCCAATGAAATACATATCATCAACTATTTCTCATAATAATAATTGTTAATATTTTTATATATACCATTCTTGGGAAAATTCGTTTGTTCTACCATGAACATTAAACATGATTTTGAACAGTATTTAGTCCGTGAATAGTATTATCATCATTATTGAATACTGTGACAATAGGTTTGTGGTAACTAAAATACAATACGAAGTTACATGGGTTATGAATCGTAAAAACATTGCATCAATAGTTGTACCATATCTAGTCGTACCGAGTAATCTGCCAGAAATAAAGTCTAAATATAGCCCTAAATTAAGTTCATTTTTCAACAATTGTACTAAGTGTAAACTGTATTTACTTAGTAAAAATTAAACTTACTTTTCACTATTAAAATTTTACTTAGTGGCGTTAAGTGAATAAACAAATATCTACTCTGTCTTTATCTTTGAAAGAACCAACGATAAAGGATTTCGTACTAAAACCGGTTTAGCTGTAAGTATTTTTCAATTTAACAATTTGACAACACAAATTGACGTAAGGTTGCATACACATACATAACCTCGAAGTGAGAGCTGCACAAAGGAACGTAACGTCTCTCAATATATTTATATTTTACTGTAAAGTTTATTGACTAAACCTCCTTCCTGACCATTTAACATTTGTAAATATATTCTCAGTAACAAAACATAAAAAACATCTAACCTCAAAGGTAACATTGAGGTTATATATTTATCATCTTAACTAGTTCAAACAAAACTGACCTTAATTTGAGGTTTTAAAAAATTATCGCATTTCAAAACTTGGAGAAGAAAGCAATAGAATAGACTGTTAGCATAGATACCACACGTATCACTTCCCGATTAGTACTGGAGTTTAACTATTAATTTTTATCTATTATGTAAAACAAAAAATAGTGTTACGGGCTACTGGGTGTCAAATGGACTAAACTATTACTTAATTCAAGAATCTAATATTTATTAACCAATTAAAAAGAATACAATGAGATTATTTAAAACAATAAAATTATTAAACTAATATCAATTTACAATAACAATATTCTACTAAATGTTATCTAATTTCTAAGATAATAAGATATTGCTAATACTAAATAACTAATCTATTTATATATAAATTTGTACAAATACAATAATATTACACTATAGTTTACAATTACAAATTAACACTTACAGTTCGCTAACTAAAGTCCACTGACCGTAAGACTCTCCAAATATGACAAACTGACACACAGTTTATTACACATATTACACGGCCACTAATTGTCACAGTTGCTCACTAAGCACTTATTACAGACTGATACTAACTAACTCACACACACTGTCACTAGTTAACGACTGCTTATTACTGACCCCCGCCGAAACAGCTGGCCTTTTATATAGGCAAGGTAGATTGGGGTGGGGACACCTAGAACATTCCAGGCAAATCCCGATGTGACTAGACTACGCTTTGATCCCTTCCGGATTATCTTAATCCCTTGAGCCGGCCCCTCTGTCCCTCTGATCGTAACAATACATTATTATCGAGAAAAGAACGTAACACGCCACATTTAGCTAAAATTCGATTTTACTCCTCATGAAAATTTCATACCGCGGGCTAAATATGAAAATCGTTTCTTAAGGAGTAAACTCCAAAATATTCATCTTTTCATGTTAAAAGTAAAGCTGCCAGGTACGACATTTTTGCTGATAATGATCTTTTTTAAAATTATTTATTGTTTCTATCTTAACTTTTAGTTAATAATTAAAACTCAACAATAATCATAACTTTAGAGTAATAATTAAAAGATATTAGGAAGAGGATAAATGAAAGATTTGTTAAAATCGTTTATGTCATTGTAGTTCGCCTTAGGCACGAAACTGGTTGTCCGTCAAACAAGAAGAAAGGAGATGATATAATTGGAATTAAGAAACGAGTAATTTAGTATTTGTAGTGGTTAGAGATTTCCAATAAAAAACGAATAAATAATCCAGTGCTACATATTTATAGGGGGTATAGGATCGGTGAAGAGAATGGCTTGGATACGACCCTGGTAGCTCAGTGGTTAGGAGTCGGACCCGGGTTCGAATCCTGGCCAGGACAAATCTTTTCTCTTCAAAATAAAAAATTATGTATTCAAAATTATGTATGGATCACGCCCTATCATACGAATGTTAAATTTTACTTGAGTAGGCACTTTGCGTTTTTGTAAAATATTATTATAGAAATCGAATTTTAGTTTAGCATTTATTTTGGACCTCAATAGTGAGCATGCTAAAATATCCTAGGGCTATTCAGAAATTTAAAAAAAACATTTTATTATATAGATATGAAAGAGAGACTAAAATACTACTTTTCAACATAATCACCATTCCAATTCAGGTACTTATCACAGCGGTGGGCAAGCTTTGGAATTCCTATGTCGTAGAATTCCACCGCCTGTGATCACAGTCACTTAGTATTGCGTACCTGGAGCTCCTTATCGTTGTCAAAACGCTGTGTTGCCTAGCCAGGTCTTCATTTTGGGGAACAAGTGAAAGTAACTTGGAGCAAGATCAGGACTGTTGAGGTATGAGGAAAAACTTCCCAGATGAACGAGTTCGGAAGTTCTTGCATACGGTTTACCGTTCTCGGCGCTTGTTTTGGACAGCTCTCCTAAGGTTTTGCAATGTTTGGCGGTTTATTGTTGCACCACGCTCGATAAAATCAATAAGAAGAACACCTTGCCGACAAAGTTTGCAGAAATTTCTTTGGTTTTTTAGGGGAACTTGGGGCACACATTGCATGGACTGTAATTTTGTCTCACAATTCACCAGATCGTCAGTCACAATGCTCGGACGTCCACTCTTCTCTTCATCACGAACATTTGTTCGGCCATTTTTAAACCGAATGCACCACTTCCTGACAAACACATTGTTCCCATACACTTCTCACAGTTCCCGATGAATTTCTATTGTTTCTAACGTTTTTGCCAACCAAAAACGAATCATAGACAGAACCTCACAACTGGGATTTCGGATTGCAGAACACATTTCAAATTTGAATATAAAAAAGGGGGGGTTAGCGCGGAGATGTTCTCGTTGTCACAGCTGGACGCTGACTGAGGTGCCGAGCACGACCACACCAATGTTTCGCAATTGGCGCGCGCCTGACGGTATTAGCTGGAAATGCCCCTTACTTTCTGAATAACCTTCGAAGTTCCCACGTAGTATTGTTTTGTGATAATAAGTATTTTGCATTAAATAAAATTATGATCTTATTTCACTACATTGTATTTATTGTAATATCAGTCTTAAAATCATAATATTGGAATAAAATAAATCTTGTTTCAAGTTCAATGCCAGGTTCAAATCAGTTTGGGACAGATATATTATAATATAAATGCCGGTATATGACCGTACATGATAATTGAGGGAGCGAGGTACCTCAGTGCATTGGGTTATGAGTTGCATTGCTAATGGTTCCAAGTTAATGGCAGATAAACTATTTGTTAACAGCCATGGGCTAACTCTGTGAGATCTGCAGAGCCTCCTGAGGCTCACACAGCCTCTTTAAATTTGGTACCATTATTGGGGAAAAACTTGGGTGTTAACCGTATTCATGGACAAATCTTTTCTCAGCACAGCTATTGTCTCGAAAACATAAAATATAAATATAAAATATAAAATTTTATATTTATATTTTACTTCTATACCGGTCATTCACGAGATTCCTATTCATTAGTTTCTACATATTTATCCTGTATTCATTCTCTCGCATAATATTTTGTATCAATTTTCTTTCATTTCACTAATATAACTCTCTAGGAGTCTATTATCACACATTTTATCTGTATTTTACTAGGTATTCTATACCTTTATACCTCACCTTTTTATATTTATACTTTTCATTTTGTATCTTTCTGTTTACCCTCTCATTTTTCTTTCTCTTAGTATTTCGTTTGCACTATCAACATTCTGTACATTTATTCTATAATTTTTTTATTCATATATCCTTCATAATTAATTCTAATATCCTTAATTACACTGTTCTACACCAAAATCCTCCCATCAACAAATATGTTGTTTTATTTAGTTTTGAAGTGTACTGAACACGAATCCGAAGTCAGAAAATCTCCATCAGGAACCATTTTTTGTCAAATTTGTGTTTTAGGTCGAAAAATGAGGTGTTTTTAGACATTATGAAAATTTTTTGATCAGTGAAAACTTCAACAAAAAATTAAAAAACCTATTTAATTTTGAAGCTTTTATAATGTATTACGAAATGAAAATATTGGAAGAAAATAAGTATTGGGATTCAGTAATAAAGGGACTGTTGCCTACTGGCGGGCTTCCCCAAGTACCTGCCCCTCTCTAGTCTCTACCATGTACAAAGACCATTCATGGGTTGCAATGCTACAGTTTAAAGTATTGTATATTGTAATTATTTATAAATAAAATCTTGGAGAATGAGAAAAAAAAATCGCACAAGCTCACTACAACTATTGTATTGTTACAGGATCATATTTAGCCTCCGACTCAATGTTAAATCGTGCCTATTTGAAGGCTACCGGGAAGTCGATAGTGCTTTAGCCTGATAGGATTATAAATGGAAATGTAGATACCCTGGCTTCTGTGATTATCCCCTCGGCCGCTCTTACCATCGCTTCTCGTCCGATGGCTCCCTTATTTCGTTTAGGTAACGCGATAAGAGATTCTAATCTAGCAGTTTTGTAAATCTTGAAGCAATCTTGCCCAACAGTTTCCTTCCTCTACTCTGGTATCTTACAAAGTACTAGTCCAGTATTCTGTATTCAGTATTGTACTTGTAGTTCTGTAATAACTATTAAAGTTCCTTAAATAACAACTCCTAGTTATATTTTAACTAAACTTTATGAAAAGGTTCAATCATAAATAAATTCTTTATGAATGATTATTTGCTGACTATATAAATCTGCAGAAGAAAATGGTCCGGATGGAGGTCAACTAAGTAATTCTTTTTTTTTTTTTGTTTAATTTATTTATTGATATTTACAACTGTATAATAAAAATACATCTAGTAAATGTGCTAAGCGATACATAATGACATGTGAAAATGACAAGTAGAGAAACTACCCACTGGTAGTACTCAAATCATAAGTTCAACTAAGAAGTCACGGGGCCATCTTCTTTTCAGACGCCTCGGAGGATTATCGGGAATTGAAGAGGAAGCTAGGTTTAAAACCAGAGGGTTTGAGTGGAAATGAAGGTTGTTATGAAAGGATAAATAGCGGGTTCGGGCCAAATCAGCAACAAATGGGACATTAAGGTCGTTATGGATGATTTTATTCTGTCAAAATTTTCCCTAATGAATTTTGACTTTTGCTAAGGCAAGATGATATTTTGTCTTATATTTTATGTATTTATATAATGTGTATTAACATAATACTGAATGAGAAAAAAAATAGTTTATATTTTTTTTAAGTGTATGAACAAATCCTTATTCTTACATTAAGAAAAAAATATATACATATATTTAAAGTAATTCCTTATTACATTGTTTTGTTTGTTTATTTAACGTCAATTTTGCTGCTATGGCTAATCGGACGTTACTACAGTGAGAGCTCTAAATTTTGTCTATCCAGGTTTATAGTCATTTGAGAAACACCTCATGTCCATTTTTGGTCGATTTTTTTTTTTTAAATTTATTTATTGATATTTACAACTGTAAATGTAAACAAAAAAAAATACAACAAGTAAATGGGCTAAGCGATACATAATGGCATGTGAAAATGACAAGTAGAGGAACTACCCACTGGTAGTACTCATATCACAAGCTCAACTAAGAAGTCACGGGGCCATCTTCTTTTCAGACGCCTCGGAGGATTATCGGGTATTGAAGAGGAAGCTAGGTTTGAAACTAGAGGGTTTGAGTGGAAATGAAGTTTTTTTATGAAAGGATAGATAGCGGGTTCGGGCCAAATCAGCAACAATAAACAAATTAAGGTCGTTATGGATGATTTTATTCTTAACAAAATAAGGAGCATTAAGGATTTTACGAAGGATTTTGGATTGTAGGGATTGGATACGAGAGGAATTCGATGGCTTAGTGGAGCCCCAAAGCTCTACTCCGTAGGTCCAAATAGGTCGTATGATGGTCATGTAGATGAGTCTTTTGTAATAAATTGGGAGCTTAGAGCGTTTGTCTAGTAAGTGTTGAAGTAGCCTCGAAGAAACGTCGAGCGGTTTCTTGTCGATTTAGTCTCGTATGAGGATTCCAGGTTAAGCGTTTTTCAAGGTGTAGTCCTTAGTACCGGATCTGATGTATATATAAGTTGATTTTTATGTATTGTCTTTAAATACTTATTCTTCGAAATTACGGTATGAATAATTTGGTTAATATTATCATAAATAAGAAAATGTACATCATTAAATTTTCACTTATATTCTACCCTTGACTTACAGATATTTTCTATCCTATGTTTTTACTCAATATTCATTAAACTACTTTGTTATTAAAAACCTGAAAGCTGATACCGCTGAGTCTATAATTATGTTTTCCCGATTCCAGCTTGAAAATATTCTCTGAAAGAAGCCCTCTCCCTTTTCATTACATCAGCAGCTTATTAAAAAGCTTTTAGAAGTGAAAATTGCTTTTAGAAAATTATTAAAAATAATCCTCTGATAAATAAAACTAAGATAAAAGTACCGGTTGTGGTTTACATATACATATATATATATATATATATATATATATATATATATATATATATATATATATATATATATATATATGTCCTTACGATCAGAGGGACCGACTGAAGGGATTAAGATAAGCCGGAAGGAATTAAAGAATGTTTTAGAACCTTCTGGATCAACCTGGATGAAAGAGACAATTCTTGGATCTTCCGAAAAGTGCCCAACCCCGAACTACCTTGACTATATAAAAGGGCCGCGGAGTTAGTAGCAGTCAGTGACAGTGGATAGTGACAGTCCGTTTGAGTGACAGTGACAGTTAGTCTTAGCCAGTGGCAGTGTGATAAGTGATTAGTGAGTGTGATAAACTGTGTGTCAGTTTGTCATATTTGGAGAGTCTTACGGTCGGTGGACTTTAATTAGCGAACTGTAAGTGTTAATTTGTAGTTGTAAACTAGAGTGTAATATTATTGTATTTGTACAAATTTATATAAATAGTTATTTAGTATTAGCAAAATCTTATATTATTTGTATATTATTTTAGTAATTAGATAACAGTTAGGCCTAGGTAATAATCTGCTGAATATTGTTATTGTAAATTGATATTAGTTTAATAAGTTAATTGTTTTAAATAACTCCCTTGTAGTCTTTTTAATTGTTAATACATTTTAGTACCTTGAATTTAGTAATAGTTTAATTCATTTTACACCCAGTAGCCCGTAACAAAATATATACCTACATATATATATATATATATATATATATATATATATATATATATATATATATATATATATGTGTGTGTGTATAAAACATATATAATATAATATATAAAATTATATTGTATAATTATTAGTCGACCGTGTATATAAGGTAGAAAAAATGTTTCGGTGGTGGTAAAAAAAAATCACGTAGGAGGTCTTCTGGGCTTAGTGATCGGATACCTGTGACAAATTGCCAAGCCCTGAAGAAGAACTGCAACGAGGGTCGAAACGTCGGATTCTATTAAGTAGTTTAATTATTTCTTTTACCATTTCCCCCTCCGTATAAAAGCATAGTAATGCATAAGTAGATTAGATTAAGCGAGGTGATGTGTAAAAGGATTTATATGTCTTCTCTCATTCGATATCATTCATTTTTTGTTTTAATTCTTCTTCTTTGACTTCCTGTTATGCCATTGCTAGCGTCGAGGAGGCTCCGCCCAATGCAGCCATGCCTCGCGGTACCTACTCAGCCGCCTCATTTCCCGGAGGATCTTGCCTCTCTCCCCTCCAATGCGCTAGATATATTCCTGGCAGGAAACTCTGGGACGGCCTCTCGGCCTCTTCTCAATGGGTCTAGCTTCCATGGCGTTCGTTCGCCCTCTCTCCTCGTCCATCCGACAGACGTGGCCAAACCACTTATGCTGTCGGTTTTTAATGGAATCTGTTAGCGCGATCACTTTTAGCTCCTCTCTGATTATTTCATTCCTTCCTCATTCCTGGTCTTTCCAACGACTCTCCGTAAGAATTCCATCTCCGCCGCTTTCGCTCGGCTAGCTTGTTTGTCCAGCATAACCCAGCTTTCACGTCCATAAGTGAGGGTTGGGAGGTGAACTGATTTTTAAATATGCCTTTTGGTATCCTTGATTATCCCCAAGTAGGTGTACTCTTCCATAACTTCAAGTACCTCTCCATTACAAATCAGCTGGACGTCCTCTTGTTCCTCTCTTGATACTACTAGTACATTGCTTTTATTGCCATTCCTTTGCCTTTTTTTCTAATTCTTAAAGGTATAAATTCAGGTTTATACATAGAGTTTAAGGAAATCCAATTATTATGGATGAATTTTAATACATTTTTTTATTTGAGTTTCTAACATGAAGAAGTACTATATATAATTTTTTTTTTTAAGAGAAAAGACATGCCCCTGGCCGGGATTCGACCCGGGTCCTCTGTCTTACCGTGACAGGACTCTACCAACTAAGCTACCGGAGTTCATACCAGACGGGGACAAATCATTTCTCTTATCTGATACCATGTCCTCGTGTTCTCGCAAGTTTTGCGATGTATACACGAACATTGCAAAACTTGTGAGAACACGGGGACATGGGATCAGATAAGAGAAATGATTTGTCCCCGTCTGGTATCACCTCCGGTAGCTTAGTTGGTAGAGTCCTGTCACGGGAAGACAGAGGACCCGGGTTCGAATCCCGGCCGGACATATCTTTTCTCTTCAAAATATTTAAAATTAAAACAACTAACTAATAAATTATACAATAGATAAAGTATTTTTTCCAAGTTAATATTTATGATGTATAAATTTAAACTATTGTCTAATTTATAATGGAAACAATTAATCGATCATAAAATACGATATAGGATGAATAATACCAAGTACGGCGGGAAATCTATACAAAAAAGACAAGATAAAAGCTTTAATTTGTATCGTTTTTACCACAACCGCATCGAGCGTATATGTGTATATATAGTTCAATATATATAGTTCAAAAACCGTTTATATTATTGTGTTTCTAAATATAACAATTTATAATGTTAATGGGCGGGCCTAGTGATAACCAACTCAAAATGCAATAACCAGTGTCAACATTGCTTTCGATAATTTGAAATATTCACAAAAAAATATTGGTAAATTCACAAGAAATTGTAACATATAACGATTTTATTCCCACTGTTAGAGCAACCTCGAAATAGTTATTGGACCTTTCGATGAGAGCTCCGAAATGGATAAGGAAAATAAATGTCTGATTCAATTATACCAGATCGCATGTCATTTTGATTGTAACCTTTTATTAAACTAATAACATAAATCAATTTTCATAAATTAAATAACTAATATTTTTGATAATGAAAAACCAATTAATTAAATTAAAAGAACAATTTAAACGCTTTTATAATTAGAAAATGAAGTTACTAATGTTAACTAAATTATAAACAACTAATTAATGACAAAAGGAAAACAATTATTATTTAATCTTACGATAATAAATTTAACTATATTAAATTACAAATAAATAAAATGGCCAAATAAAATATATTACAAAATAATGAATGTATATCTGGTTTTGTAGTTGAAATGATATAAACAAAAAAAAACTAGTAGATTCCAGTAGTAGATTCTCGGCAGGGCGAGCTGGATGCTGAGACGACAGAGGATTTTCGTCGGCAGGACGAGCCAAGATGTTGAGACAATAGAGGTTGAGATGATCGACTGGGTCAATTCGAATCGATTACTAAGTTTAAACTAATTACACCTGCAGGTGGGCAGCAAATTAGCATCAAAATTCAATTTTGGGCTCCTATAGAGCATACGATATGCACGTCAAGAAGCTCGTGGACGTACACTGTCTGGCTTGGTCTCGTCGCACAGTGGAACGAGCGTTAGGAGCGTCTGGACATTCATTAATATCTCCACTTCTGGTTCTCCTAGAATAAGGCTATTGCTACGGTTTTAAACCTTTTTGAAGGAACTATTTAATTATATGATAAACAGGATCAAACCTTTTAGGGTAAAGGTGTAAAAATTCTAGATTTGATATTTCGATGTTAGATTATTTAGTATCAAACATTGTACAATTTATTGTACCAACATACTACGAGAATAGGTACAATACAGTATTCTATGGAAAGACAGATACACAGGTATTAAATAAAGTTACACAAAGGAAAAAGTAACAAACGAAATAATTTAATTATTAAACAAAATTAATAAAATAATTGATAATTACTTTTGTTAGTTAATATACTAGGTATAATTGATACATCAAAATTATAATAAATGTAAGTGCCTAAATAAAATTGTTTCATTTAAATAACGAAATAAAAATTAAATAAATCAAAAATTAAAAACTTGACGATTTGTTGTAGGACTATTGCACCTATGTGCACCATTACACATATGTCGTTCAAATACCACACGCAAACTGAGTTTCATTGTTAATACTATTATGATAGATGAGGGTTGTTCGGATAAATGAATGTAAACAAAAACTGGTAAAAAAAAGAAAACTTGCGAAAAGTAGACGCCAATATCAACAGAAATTATTTTAAATTAATTCTCA
Organism: Troilus luridus; assembly: GCA_964056705.1. Lineage (NCBI taxonomy): Eukaryota > Metazoa > Arthropoda > Insecta > Hemiptera > Pentatomidae > Troilus > Troilus luridus. Next base: position 4,926,597 of record OZ057413.1, read on the forward strand.
AGGCCCATAAAACAAAAAGAAAAAATCATTTTCTCGGAAAATAGCACCTAGTAGCAAAATCCGACTACTGGAAAAAAAACTTCAAACATTCTTGTTATTTACCGTGAAGGTAGTTTTTTGGGCGATTTTGAGCGATTTTCGCAATTGATTATTTAATTTTATCACCCAATTTTCACCGAAAAATCCCAGACATTTGAAATAATTCCAAGTTTTATTTGGCTAAAATATCTTATTATGGAAGTGTGTTTTTCCAGTAGTTGCACGATTAATTTAATGCATTACCTCAAACAGTGGATTGCTTTAAAAATATGAGTTTTTAGAAAAATTTATATTTCAATTCAGAATTTTTTATATAAGATTTGTTTTCACAATAAATTTATCTATGGATTTTGTTGAGAAGAAGTATAAAGTATAATTTAAAATCAAAATAGAGAACAAATTTAGTTATTAGAGAATTAGTCCAATGTCCAACAAATGCGTTGGATCGTTCCACTGTGCGCCGTGGCGAACAAAAGCCGCTCGACTCTCTTTTGTTTTTCTCTCTTCACTTTTATAACATATGTTTTCAAACTTTTTACAAATATTACACTTAATACTAAACAAATAAAATTACCTTTAAAGTTAAATTATTCTAAACAATTATGAAATTAAACGCTTAAATTATTATATTAAATAAAATGTGAAAAATAAGAAATGATATTGTTCTTTCTTTTAATAAAAAATGATTTAATTGTTTCTGATTAAAACTGTTAATACCTTATAAACTTATTACTTCATCTGGCCTTAACACCCACGTAGATACTTGGACGTAGATACTACAAAGCAATCTTGACATTGGTTATTGCATTGTGTTTTCTATTATTTACACACATACTTAGCATACTGAAGTTTTTTTGAGCTTTCTGCATGGGCTATTTTAAGCACATCTCGTTGCATATTAATCCCGCTTTCAACTGTAATGCAGGGCAGGTCACAGATGACAGGAGCCGCTGTACACAGCATGCTCTGTGCTAACAAACTACAACCTCTCCTATTGGATCCGCCTTTGATGCCCTGGCCTCTAAATATACATGTCTCTTTATTACACAGCATCGGGTCCCTCTGATCAAGCCGATATTACCATGTATGCTACCTAATTACCTTCTGTAGCTATTTTAACGGTTCAATTGTGTATTATTTCCGCCTTTGAAATTATTAATGATCTAATGAATTAATAAATTTAGGTTTCTTCAAGGCGAGAGCGACTGAGCGGGTATAGTCCTGAGTTGCTATTGCTATATTTTATGTCATTAAATATCTTATATATATTCTAATTGATTTTGGGATCGCAGAGTAATCATTTAAGATAATTACTCAAATTATTAGTTCGAACGTTAATGTTAATTGGATTCTTTTCCAGATTTTTTATTTGTCTGTTTACCAAGTTACTAATAGTTTAAACTATCAATATATTATTCATAAATATATAGTACATCTGGGTTAAGTAAGCACCAAAGGAATTGAAATAGATATATATATTTTTTTTTAATGAAAATAGTCGACCTTGATGAAATAGTGGATGAAAATGGTCCGGGAAGAGGTCAATAAGTTTCTCTGAATATCAAGAATATTTATTCAGTAGCCAACGTTTCGACCTAAGTTAGTAGGTCTTCTTCAGGGCTAAATATGCAAAATACAGACAATTGAAAATTACAATTACATTACTTTCTACATATTTCTTCTGTTTTCATTCATTACTTTCTACCTATTCCCTAGCATAATATATTGTATCTATTTTCTTTCATTTTTACTTATGTAACTCTCCAGGAGTCTATTATCATGCATTTTATATTTTATCTGTATTATACTAAGTTTTCCATACATTCATATCTCATTTTGTATATTTACACTTTTCATTTTATATCTTTCTGTTTACCTTCTCTTTACATTTCTTGGTACTGTAATATTTGTTTTATATTTTTGTATTGTTTATATTTTTTGTCTGTTTTCTTTCATAGCCCTGTAGATGACATACAAAGTAGGTCGAAATGTCGGCACTGTCAACAACAACTAGCCTTGGTCTGTTGGTTGTTTTAAGTTTGAGGCGTAAAACCGATTGGTCATCAACGCCTTGATTTAGTTAGGTTTAATATTTATTCGTTTTTTTAGTTATAATTTTTATAAAGCCGGAATAAAAAAATAAAATAAATAAAAAACTAATAATGCTAAAGAAAAAAATAATGAATAATTAAATTTACAATAAAAAAAATTTATATATAGAAAATAAATAGAGAAAGTAAAAGTAGGAGATGACTGTATCAGATACTCTTAATTAATCCTTCTTTTAATAGAAATTACCTCATTACAGTATTTATCTTCATTTCCGAAAACCATGGATACATTGGCAGTTGTCCTATTTTATGGATTGCTCTTTTGTAGAAGGTACAGTCTTCATAGACATGGACTATTGTTAAGCTCTCGTACCACTTCCACATATTGGCGGATGTTCTTTTGTAATTATGTGAGCGTGGGTTTAACAGCCTGGCTTCAAGAAGTTAAAGAAAGATTTGAAAATAAACATTATAAGAGAAGAAGATGGCAAAGGGAAAGATACTTTTAGGAAAAAAATGTTTGTAATGGAAGGATTCCAGGATAGGAAGGAAAATAAAAAAGGCTCAAAATGGTCCGAAGAGAAGAGAAAAATGCATATTGTGGTGTTGAAAGAGTTCTGGATAAAAAATCAGGAACAACGGGTGACTAAACATTAAAACGTTGCCCCCAGAAGACCCTGGTGGGGGGGGGGCAAAGAATAATATCCTCTAGCCAAGATTTAAAACGGACATAGATTTTTCTCCCCATTTTTGGATTACCTATTCTCTTTGACTATCTTAAACTTTTCAATACATTTAGTTTAAATTATAACAGTATCGACCTATAGACCTCTATAGGTTCATCCAGCCGCTATAAAGAGGTAACCTTAATAGGAGGAAAAACCTGAGGTTTAATTGTGATATCGGGGCAAATCATCCATGTACACAACCGTAGTAGTCTCTATCATGTACTTGGCCCAAGAAGAGTTGTAGTGGTACAGAGTTTTTTTAAGTGAAAACTTCTTTAGCCGCATCTTCTTGTGCGTCCCATCATATGTATTGATTAATAAATATACTACTTCAAACTGTATATAATTGTTTTTGAAATTTAAAAAAAGTTATAAAAAACACAGTTATTCCAAATTTTTACATTTTTATTTCTGCCGACAGCCTTCTTCAGTCTCTATTTAATTTTTTGTTTTCATCTTGAGAGCGTAATAAATCCTGAGTTAACTGGTGTTAATAATCCAGGAAACCCTTGAAGTTTCTTCAAGAGGTTTTAATACAATAAATTTATAAGAATTAATCTTTTTTTCTTTCCCATATTGCCTCGAACAATAAATAACGTTCAGACTCACCTACAGACCTAACCGCCATTTGTCTTCTTGTTGAGGGAGGACTTGGCCTCGTACTGTTCTCTGAACTCCTTTTCCATGTGGTTTAGTGTACAATTGTTTCCTTTAAACTATCGTATATAAACACCATGTGGTTTAAACCAAATAACACTTCTGTAGTTTTGGCATTTTTCTATGTAAGAATTATTCAATTGTTAGCTGTGATTCCTCTCTTAGACCTGGTGGATACATGGCAAGGGCTGGTTGCGAAACTACTTAAAGACATAAACCCCGAACATAAACAAATCAAAAATAAAACACTACGACAATAAAAAGCAAGATTACTATCTTCAGATCTCATCTTACTGTCAGATCACGACCCTTCTCGCCGGGAGTACCACTCTTCAAATTTCGAATTATTTTAATTAATCCGCCTAGCGACCCCTTCGACGAATTTCTTTCGATGGAGAGTGACTTTTTTAAGAATGCCGATCCCTTCAGGTACACGAGTCTGCTAAGTTTACAAAACTGAGAACTGAATGGGTTGCAACGCCTCGATCACTGACGATTTTTTTTCCTTTACTGTATAATGCTACCTGACCTAAGTACCATGCTCTTAATCACAGAATTACGTTAATATCATTACAGAATAATGTCGAAGTGCCATTTATTTTTTGTTTTTTTTGGTTTATTTGTTTGTTTATGGTCTTTACTATTTGTACAATCGGAATTGTTGACGAGAACCAGGCTCGGTAAACCCATTTTATTTCCCTTCTGGACGAGAAACTTAAGATTTTTAACTCCAGTTACAACATCCAAAGGCCACCTGCCGGGTTTAACCCGGGGGGAGTTAAACCGTGATCTTGGTCATGGTAGGTTTTCATGCTAACCACTATACTACAAGTTATCCTCCCGGTGTTACATTAAAACGATTCATCAAAATTAGCTAAGCTTTTATTGACACTAATCCGAATTCCAACAACTCGTAAGTTAAAGATCACAAGAGATTTTGAGCTCGATGTTGGTTCAGCGGCTTTGAGAGCAAGTGCCTTAAAACCCATAAATCGTAAGTTAAAGTAAACAAGCTATATGTGATGATTCAGGATTTCAACTGTTTTGGACAATAGTTGAATAAAACCAATAATGTTAAACCAGAGGTATTCTTGTTTTTAACTCACTTTGGTCTTTAAATATTTTATAAGAGTGAAATTAAAAGTTATATTAACGCCGCTTTTGTAATATTAAAATTGCTGAGGCTCCACTAAGCCATCGAATTCCTCTCGTATCCAATCCCTACAATCCAAAATCCTTCGTAAAATCCTTAATGCTCCTTATTTTGTTAAGAATAAAATCATCCATAACGACCTTAATGTCCCATTTGTTGCTGATTTGGCCCGAAACCGCTATCTATCCTTTCATAACAAACTTCATTCCCACTCAAACCCTCTAGTTTCAAACCTAGCTTCCTCTTCGATTCCCGATAATCCTCCGAGGCGTCTGAAAAGAAGATGGCCCCGTGACTTCTTAGTTGAACTTGTGATTTGAGTACTACCAGTGGGTAGTTTCTCTACTTGTCATTTTCACATGTCATTTTGTATCGCTTAGCCCATTTACTAGATGTATTTTTTTTTATACAGTTGTAAATATCAATAAATAAATTAAAAAAAAAAAAAAAAAAATTGCTGACTGGCATAATATTTAATCGAATTAATTTATTCTTATACTGAATTATCCACATCCTAATCATGATGTGGGTAATTCCACATCCTAATTATGATGTGGATAATTGTCCATCATAATCTGAAAAAATAATTTATCCATTTAAAAATTTTATTTTTATCCCGGCCAGGACAAATCTTTTCTCTTCAAAACAAAAATATTTTAAAAGAATAACCATTAAAATAACAATAAATAAAAATAAAAATTGTAAGTATAATATTGACCTAAGTCAACAAGATCCTAATTAAAGTAATGTTCAGTGAACATTCTTCCCCGTATATACATCGCAAAAATTGCGAGAACACGGTGATATAGGATCTGTGAAGAGAATGGATTTGTCTGGTAGCTCAGTGGTTAGAGCATTGCACTAGAGATGCAGACGACCCGGGTTCGAATCTCGGCCAGGACAAATCATTCTCTTCAAAACAAAAATATTTAAAAATAATCACCATCAAATAAAATATACTTTATGATTATTATTTTAGTTAAGTTATTTACATTATGTATTATGCTTGTGCAGCCCGTTATATGTTTTGATTAATAAACTACTTGAACATGTAGATAAATATTATTCCGAGTGTTAATACATGTCAAATCTAGATTAATGTTAATAATTTAAATTAAATAATTAAGTTAGAAATGCAAAAAGGAACAGAGTTATTCCATAGTTTAGAGTTTTCACTTTTGTCGACATTGCTCATGACTTTGAATAAAAAGTGTTTTTCCTTCATTCTAAATGGTTTATCAAATTCATGATGAGTCACTGTATTTGTGCAACTACTTGAATTCGCCGACAAATTATTTTCTTAGTTACTGTCTTGATTTGAAGCGTATTTCCAGGTGTAAAAGAACTGAAATTTTATTTACTGTCCCATATTACCACTTATGTGTAAGTTCTTTCTATTTAAGATAAGGTTTCTGTTGTAGATCACGTCAATCATTCTTAAGTTATCCAAAATACTCTTACTAAACTTCCTTTTTTTCCCAACTACATTCAATTACTCACTTTTGTGAAAATACACTACTTTTAACCTAAGATTAAAGCTGGAACTGAACGATTGATTAGAGAAACCACACGAGTTGTAATTAAACAAGACTGCCCAGTCAGCTTATACTTAATAAGAGTAATTTAATATGATTTTGAATAAAATTTATAGAAATTTAACTAAATATATCTAAATATATTTTGTCAGACTATGAGTTTTAGTTAATTTAAATCCGTGGATTTATTTCATTAACTAATAACTTTGAGGGAGTCCCCCTGTCCAACTCCCATTTTACAAATCATATAACTGTTCAATTATTATTTAAGGTACTTTTTAATAATTCGTTCACTTAATGAAAACCTATTTCCAGTCGGTTTTTTTTTTTGGCAAATAACTTTATTTTGCGGATACGTTTCGACTAATTTGTCATTTACAATCCATCAAGAACTTCCTTCATCTCAGAAGAGTTACAAGTCATCTTTTTTCTCTTTTTTTTTAAATTCATGTCATTAGCTAAAAACTTTTCTTGGAGGTCCATTGTCCTCCAAGAAAAGTTTTTAGCTAATGACATGAATTTAAAAAAAAAGAGAAAAAAGATGACTTGTAACTCTTCTGAGATGAAGGAAGTTCTTGATGGATTGTAAATGACAAATTAGTCGAAACGTATCCGCAAAATAAAGTTATTTGCCAAAAAAAAAAAAACCGACTGGAAATAGGTTTTCATTAAGTGAACGAATTATTAGATAATGCAATCCAGTTTACATCCTTTCAAAATTAAGGTACTTTTTGTAGTGGTACTTATGTCGTACTCCTCAAGTGAGTCTATTAAAATATGAGTAGTACCCACTAACGTTTTGCATCAAATAAATCACGGTTTTCATTATCAACTTCTTTTTTTACAGATATTTGTTTAACTAAATCGCTTGAGTGTTCCTATTTTAAAAGTATAGACCTTATTTTCGTAATTTTTAATCTACGTCACAGGTAGATAAATGTGTAAAAAAGAAAAAGTCTAATATAAAAATTCATTCAAGTAGGGAATCAAGGTTGAGGATGAAATATTGTATCATATATTTGGCCGCGGTGGTTTGGCCGGAGCAATATCGGTTCATGATGGAACATCAAAGCAGTGGATATTGAATTTCCTATAAGTGTTTACCATTGGTGTGCTTTATCAGCCATATATTCTGTTCTATTGTAATAGCCATTATATATATATAAGTTATAATTAGACTGAACACTTGAACTAAAATAAAAAAGATAAGGGACATAAAGACACTCGCGCTGGTAGTAAAAGACGGCCTTTATTTTCCTTTAGCTTCAGTATTTATATATATATTTGTTTACATATCGTAAAATCAACATAGACTTAATCCTAACATAACCACAAACAATAATCCTTCAAATATTGTCATAACTTATATATTTGTATAATTGGGTGTAAAACAAAAAAAGTGTTGTCTACCGCCATCTGTTTGCCAATCGTATAATTGACACCGCAATTTCAACGCAAATGAATCGAAAGTAGTAATCCGATGGTGCGAGGTCTTGACAATATGGTGGGTGAGGCAGGAGTTCGAACCAATGAAGTTTGAACTTTTCTTTGGTTCGACGGGAAGTTTGAGTACGAGGACCAGTCTACAGCACTTTTTCAGTGCCCCAATGGAGCATAGATGGCGACTAAGCGTATATGGAGCATAGATGAGGACACACCACACTCACTGGCAAGTTAACGAGTACTTGTGGATGGATTTGAATCAACAGCTTCCTGCAGAACCTCATAAATATCCATTAATAGTTGCCCGGAATCCGTGTTCCTTTCTAACGTGGTATCTCCGGTAATACATTTTTCAAACCAACGCCGCGCTGTTGAAAGGCGCCTTCTCCTGCACTTTTAGTTTCGTAAGTTAAAATTACTAGTATTTCGAAGGAGACTTTCATGTTTCTTCTTTGAACGAAATAACTAAACTTAGGGTTTATTTGAATATTTAGAATGGGATCAAAAAATCTTAAAGATGCTGTAAATGGGTTATTAAAATTAATTTGAAGTAAGTGATTAATAGGATTAAAATATTTACAGTCCTTTGAAATATTGAACTTAAAAAAACGGCCTCCTCAAGGTAGTATCCTTGACCCAATCCTTTATACAGTTTATACAGCTGACTTCCCAACTCATCCTAACACTATCCTTACCACGTATGCTGATGATACATGTGTATTATTATTGTATTCCAAAGCCTCCAATCCCATATCACTGATCTTGAAGAATGGTGTCAAAACTGGAGAATTAAAATAAATTCTCAAAAATACCATCAAATCACTTTTACCTTACGTCGTAAACCAATGACTTCCCTGCCCTTCAGTATCCTTTAATAATATCCCACCGGTGCCTGTAGAACAGATCCGATACTTAGGGTTGCATCTCGACAAACGATTAACATGGAATCCTCATACTAGACTGAAAAGACAAGAAACCGCTCGGCGTTTCAGGCTACTTCAACACTTACTAGACAAACGTTCTAACCTCCCAATTAACTACAAAAGACTCATCTACATGACTATCATAAGACCTATTTGGACCTACGGAGTAGAGCTTTGGGGCTCCACTAAGCCATCGAATTCCTCTCGTATCCAATCCCTACAATCCAAAATCCTTCGTAAAATCCTCAACGCTTCTTATTTTGTTAAGAATAAAGTCATCCATAGCGACCTTAATGTCCCATTTGTTGCAGATTTGGCCCGAACCCGGTATCTATCCTTTCATAACAAACTTCATTCCCACTCAAACCCTCTAGTTTCAAACCTAGCTTCCTCTTCGATTCCCGATAATCCTCAGAGGCGTCTGAAAAGAAGATGGCCACGTGACCTTCTTAGTTGAACTAGTGATTTGAGTACTACCAGTGGGTAGTTTCTCTACTTGCCATTAGCCCATGTCATTATGTATCACATAGCCTATTTATTGGATGTATTTTTTAATACAGTTGTAAATATCAATAAATAAATTTAAAAAGAAAAAAAAACGGTCATTTTTTATACACCGTAATACAGTGGAATCCCGATATTTCGTATCCCGATTATTCGTATTTCCGGCTAATTCGTACAAATTTGCCGGTCCCCAGAGAAAATCCCGATAAATGGTATAAAATCAATGCATTTCAGACCCCTCGGTAATTCGTATTATTTTTATGCTCAAGGTCACTTATAACGTCATATAATTCGTATTTTCAGCTTTAAAATCTCATTACTTAGTACTGTTTTCGAAAGAGAGGGAGAGAACAGTGAAGCAGATATGCCAGGGAGCAGAATGAGAATAAATGCTTTCTAGGAAATCACTCAATTTGTATTGTTTTTATACACAAGTATGTTTGTACTGTTTAGAGGCACAGTAGATCCTATAGGTTTTTACGGCAGAGCGAGTAAGAGAGACAAGTTTTCTAGGAAATCTCATAAGTAATTCGTACTGTTTTCACTCAAAGGAAATGAGGGGAGTAGAGAGGGGAAGTTCTAGGAATTTTATTAAGCTTTTCTTAAAATCACACTTTTATTTACAATTCAGTCTCGTTTTTATCACCGTTGTGACACGTAATCATGCCTCCAAAATACGTTAGCTTATCTATTAAAGAGAAATAACAAATCTTAAACGCCGTGACCATTGGCTGTAAGCTAATTTACGTATCCACGCATTTCATCGTCCCTGGTTCCACGATCACATCAATCCTGAAGAACAAGGACAAAATCACTTCCCAGACTTTTAGAGAACTTAAAAACGTGGTTCGTACAAGCAAGGAATTCAAATGTACCAGTTGGAGGTAATATTTGAAGGGAAAAAGCCCGAGTTTTCGCAGAAAAATGGGAATTGAAGACTTACGTGCAAGTGATGGATGGTTCGATAGAATAAAAAAATTGCATTAATACGTTTTTTAATTTTTTTTATTTTGTACTCCCGATAATTGGTATTCCCGATAATTCGTACCAAATCTTCAGTCCCTTGACCATACGAATTATCGGGATTCTACTGTATATGGATTTTCTTGAGATCAAGCTGCTCTTCATTTCTTTAATTATTTAAAAAATGAACACTTATGTGCAGCTTTAATTTTTCTGTTAATTTCAAGGGATAAATTATTAGATGAGTTTATAGGCGGTGCGAAATATGTTCCAAAAACCCTTTGGAATAAAGTTAAGCCTAGCTAAATGTGATAGTGGTAAGATTAACTCTAAAACGAACGGCTCCACACAATAGAAATTATCTCTTCAGGGAGGTGAGGTAACGGTACATAACCTTATTACCTAAAATTTAATTTACACTAACAATGGTTATTAAATTCATTGTTCAATTGTAAAATTAAAGTCTCTTTTATATAATAACATCCATGTTCAGTTTATTTTTCACCTGTTATACTCTAGATTTATATCTTGACTTTCTAATGTTATTTTTTTTCCTTTATTTACTCTTTGATATCATTTTCGTTATAGCTTATTTCATTTTACTTATGTAAACTCCCTAGGAGTCTATTATCTTACATTTTATATTTTTTGTATATATTCTACTACCTTTTCCATAATTTTACTTTTCACCTCTGATGTTTATACTTTTTCTTTTTTTTTAAACTTTCTGTTTACTTCCTTCTTTTATCTTTGTAATTTTTTTTTGCATCACCACCTTTCTGTACATTTTCTCTGTAATATTTTTATTCATATATATCCCTCACTTTTTGTTCTAAATTTCTATCTCTCTACATATATATTTTTTCTATTTTATCATATACTTAGTACTGCAATGTACCTTTATAGTTCTGTTATTTTGTCTGTTTTTCTTTCTTAACCCTGAAGATGACCCACTTTGTGGTCATAATTAAATAAGTACCCACTTATTTAGTGTTTTTATTTGACTGCACCCCAACTATTCTTTTATAAAAGCTAGTATTACTCCCACCAATGACAAATTCCCATTTAATTGGGGTTGAATGTGGAATTTTGAATATTTATTCCTCTAAAGCACTAAGTAACTAACGTGAATAATCTTCTCCCGAAGTTAGATGAGCGGATGGTAAGGCCCCTGTTAAATATTCAACACTTATAATGATGTTCATGAAGCTACCTTCTTAGAATATATGCAGTCCGTAATTGCAACTTATTTTGATAAGCATGTTTAACATATCAGTTAATGATGTAATGAATTATAATAACCTGTGGTGTAGTAGTCAGTATCCCTAAGGGACATTTAACGCTATCTGCTGAAAGCCCCCTACTTATTTACTTAGGTACTTCTAATGTTGCATATAGTGTCACATATAGCGGCTGGTACCCTTGATTGGGGAAAAATGTAACGCTCGAGCGTGATCTGGGGCAAATCACCTCGCTGCACAATCTTTATCTTTGAAGCAATACAGTCTCCACCACGTACTGAACCCTAGCCCCTCATGGATTTTAGTGGTACAAGTTTTTTTTTAAGGTATAATTAGGATAAAGATCTTTAAAGAGTAGCTGATACCGCACAGGCCGGGTTCGGCATTTTACGTATCCTCCGAAGTTTTTGTGGATGTATATAATCTCTACTGTCGTCTGCAGAAGCGTTGTCGGTATTTCATCTAGATCCCATCGATCACCTGGCGCTCAGTGGCAATAAGATCTGGATAGGGATTGTTATAGGAAATATACCGTTGCTCTACTAAATCAACAGTAGATGAAAGAAATTAAGTGAAGGTTTTCTCGCTGCGAAAACTATTGGCGACATCCGGTCTAGTAGTTAGCACAAAAACCTACAATGCCCAAGATCGCGGGCTAGGGTTTTTGAAGGGTAGTAAAAGATCCGTGGTTATGCCGTCCTTCGGGGGAAACCTGAAATGGAGAGCCAGTGGGATATCGGGTATTCGTTAAAGATTCCTATCTAATTATACTGTGACAGGCAACAACGAAAACATCTCCATCTCCATCTTGTCAAAATCTATTTTCACACAATATTCACTACAACCCATGAAGGGTCTGGGGTTCAGTACATGGTAGAGACTGTACTGTTTCATGGACAACGGTTCTTTAAGGAGTTGTCTTGTCCTAGGTCACGCTCAACCGCCAGATCCCCCCTTTATTTTGGGTACCATATTTTTATAATATTTTATAGAGGCTGGGCGGGCCCCAGGAGGGCCCTAAATCCTATATGATCCATCTCCAGCTGCAAACAGACTAAATAAAAATCATGGCCTGCAGCGGGAATTGAACCAGTATTTCCGGCATGGCAGCACAGTACTCTACCACTGAGCCACTCCGCTCCCCTTATTTTGTTCTAAAGAAGAAGGATATTCTAATGGATTTTCTAACGAAGATGGATATAAATAGGATAAGTTTTATCCTATTTATTATAAATAGAAAAAAAACAATACAGAATCGATTTAATAAGCCACACACTATTCGCTCAAACGAGACGAGTGATAAGTAGACTAGTGATCAGCACAGCAACCTACAACACATGAACATGGGTTCGCAGCCCGGCAGGTATTCTTAGGAATGGCCAGCCTGTGTGATATTAGTACTAGTTAAAGATCCTTATCATAGTTATATCTGGATCGTCAACATTTCCAACTCCTGTAGTATCTTGTGACTAGCAATAGTAACCAAAAGTAACGTTGAATAAATCAACTACGAGACTGAAACCGCTCGACGTTTAAGGCTACTTCAACACTTACTAGACAAACGCTCTATGCTCCCAATTAACTACAAAAGACTCATAAACATGACTTTTATAAGACCAATTTGGACTTACGGAGTAGAGCTTTGTGGCTCCACTAAGCCATTCAATTCCTCTCATTCAAAATCCTTCCTTAACCTCAATGCTCCTTTCTATGTTAAGATCAATGTCATCCATAATGAACTTAATGTCCCTTTAGTTACTGATTCGGGCCGAACCTTATACCAATCCTTCCAGGATAAACTTTATTCCCACTCAAATCCACTAGTTTCAAACCTAGCAACCTCTACAATTCCCGATTATCCTCCGAACCGTCTGAATACTAGATGATTGCCACAGGACCTGTTAAGTTGAATTTGTTATTCGAGTCCTGCCAGTGGGTAGTTTCTCTACTTGCCTATATCTCATGCTATTAAATATCTTTCATTATCTTTAAATGAAAGATAATGAATACGTATGAATTGACGTATTGTTACAATACATTATTAACAAACAAACAACGAATAATAAGACGTTAATTTCGGTGAAAATAAATGACTATGTATTTTGGTTACTCTAGCCCCGGGCTATCAATATGTTGGAATTTTTAATCATATTTTCTCTTGCGGTCATAGTGATATATTCTTCTTTGATCATGTATTTGTTAGTGTAGTAAATTGGATCTCTCAACCTTTTTTTTTTCTTTGTTTTCCCTCCTATTCCAGTTGTTTCCAAGAAATAATACAACTGGTATTTACTGAATTGATACGCCTTTATAAATTCACTTTCTAGTCAGTTATTATTATAACCTCAAAGGATATTATAGCAACCATATTTGCTGAAGTGATTTTTCTTTATAAATCTATTTAATATGTATACGTTTAAACATTTATTTATTTATACGTAAAGTTTAAGTTTTAACAAATCTTTAGTTTATGCTGATAATATGTTATTTTATTGTAGTTCTTTATCTGAAACTATATTTATTGAAATGTCATAGTAATAACTCAGATTTTAGTAGTTCCCTAAATCAGTTTGTTGATGTTAAATAAAATAATAAAAGCTCATCTCAGTTACCAATTTTCTATCAGAAAAATAAATATTAATAATTTCCTATATGTTTTAGAAACTTATATAATTATATATTGTTACGGGCTACTAGGTGTAAAATGAACTAAACTACTACTAAATTCAAGTTACTAATATTTATTAACAAATTAAAAAGATTACAAGGAAATTATTTAAAATAATTAAATTATTAAACTAATATCAATTTAGAATAACAATATCCTACATATTATAACCTAGGCCTAACTGTTATCTAATTACTAAAATAATATACAAATAATATAAGAGATTGCTAATACTAAATAACTAAACTATTTATATAAATTTGTACAAATACAATAATATTACACTATAGTTTACTACTACAAATTAACACTCACAGTTCGCAAATTAAAGTCCACCGACAGTAAAACTCTCCAAATATGACAAACTGACACACAGTTTATTACACTTATCACACTTCCACTAGCTGTCACTGCCACTGTTACTCACTTAGCACTTATCACAGACCGACTTATTGCTCCCCCGGCCGAAACAGCTGGCCTTTTTATATAGGCAAGGTAGGTCGAGAACCGTCTCGCCAGGGCGAGATTTCCTTCATTTTATAAGTTAGTTCAATTCATAACGTCTATACCTAACGTCTACAACCCTGCGATGGGTCCTGGCCTCCTCTACGAGCCTCCGCCGTTCGGCTCGGTTTTGGGCTGCTGCAATTCCAATTTCGGACTCCAAGCAAATCTCGTGGGTCATGTACCTCTCCATCCAACCACCAGAGCTTGGGCCGTCCGACTCTTCTTGGTCGATAAATTTCCTCTTCCATGACTCTTTTAGGCATTTGATCGGGACTCAGCCGTGCAACATGCCCTGTCCACCCATGGCGTCCCAGCTCATAGAGTTCCTTATTTCTTCTTCTTCTCCAGCCTTCCTCGTCCCTTACTGGTCCATAGATTCTAGAGAAAGACCAGGAGGTTATTTCTATCCTGTGTGGGTAATGTCCATGTCTGCGATGTTAGGACAGGTCTGATCAGAGTTATATATAAATGGACCTTTGTTTTCCTGCTGATGAGGTTGCTTCGGAGCTGTTTCAACAGACCAAAATAGGATCGGTTAGCCGCTGTGATCCTTCGCTTTATTTCAATGGAAACATTATTTGCTGCTGTGACCTGAGATCCAAGGTAACTAGACTCCTCCAGTACACCGACATTCGCACACAGTACACTATATACACACAGCACACTACACCCCCCCCCAAACTACAGACAAAGGTTACATACACTAAATACCCTAGGGTCACCTCCCCTAGGAAGCCGCCCCAGATGAGGGAGAAGGTCAGGAGGCATAGAGGTGGCAGCCCCCCCACCAGACTAGGAGGGCGGGGCTGATAACCCTCACCTCTGAAAAATCTACATCGTGAGACCTCATAACGTCTAAATATTGAAAATTTTAGGGTTCTCATCAATAGAATAAAAGTATTGTTTAATTATATTATTTAATATTACATTTTTATTATTTATGGAATGATTTAAAACTTTATAATAAAAACTATTTTAACTTCTAGAAGTGGTTTTGTGGTTAGTTAGCTGGCTTTATTCTATCAAAAGGAAATGGATTTCTTATTGGAAATTTCATTATTTTCATTTCCAAAATTGGTGTTTACCCAAATAATCTTTGTTTGTTTAGTTAACGTAACTTCATCCAACTATGGATAATCGGACGATGTAACAATGGCTCTTAAATTTTGCCTATTGATGTATAATTGGAACAGGGAATCTTTATTGAGTATCTTTAAGTACGGTGAAGGCTCTGGACAGCATTTTACGTTTTTTCTGAAGGACGCCACCAACAAGATTTTTTAATTCTCTAGATTGTTATACTAACAACTAGCCATTCGATGGCCCAACTCGAAAAGTTGTTGTTTGTCTGGTAACTCTTGGTGCAGATATTACGTTGATGTAATCCATTTATTTTAAATTTTTCCAATTTTAGATAGTTTCGTAATATTTTTTTTATTAAATGGCTAATAAGATATTTTTTTTTTAAATCTGTATCAATACGATCTATGAAGGGTCTGGGGTTCAGTACGTGGTAGGGACTGTACTGTTTCTTGGAAAACAGTTACACAGGGTGGTGATGTATCTATCAGATTTTAACCTTTTTAGATTTAACAATTAAAGACCTCAAAGTAGTATCCTTGGCCCAATCTTTTATACAGCTGACATCCCAACTCATCCTAATACTATCCTTACCACGTATGCTGATGATACATGTGTATTATCAGTCAATAAAATAGTACCCACAGTCAACTATTTCTTTCTCACATAAAATAAATTCTCAAAAATCCCATCAAATCACTTTTACCTTTCGTCGTAAATCAATGACTTCCTGCCCTACAGTATCCTTTAATAATATCCCACTTGTGCCTGTAGAACAGATCCGATACTTAGGGTTGCATCTCGACAAACGATTAACCTGGAATCCTCATACAAGAAACTGATCGACGTTTCAGGCTACTTCAACACTTACTAGAGAAACGCTCTAAGCTCCCAATTAATAACAAAATACTCATCTCCATGACTATTATAAGACCAATTTGGACTTACGGAGTATAGCTTTGTGGCTCCACTAAGCCACTCAATTCCTCTCATTCAAAATCCTTCCTTAACCTCAATGTTCCTTTCTATGTTAAGATCAATGTCATCCATAATGACCTTAATGTCCCTTTAGTTACTGATTCGGCCCGAACCTTATACCAATCCTTCCAGGATAAACTTATTCCCACTCAAATCCACTAGTTTCAAACCTAGCAACCTCCACAATTATCCCGATTATCCTCCGAGCCATCATACATGGACTTACGGAATAGAGCTTTGGGGCTCCACTAAGCCATCGAATTCTTCTCGTATCCAATCCCTACAATCCAAAATCCTTCGTAAAATCCTCAAACCTCCTTATTTGGTTAAGAATAAAGTCATCCATAACGACCTTAATGTCCCATTTGTTGCTAATTTGGCCCGAACCCGCTATCTATCCTTTCATAACAAACTTCATTCCCACTCAAACCCTCTTGTTTCAAACCTAGCCTCCTCTTCAATTCCCGATAATCCTCCGAGGCGTCTGAAAAGAAGATGGCCACGTGACCTTCTTAGTTGAACATGCGATTTGAGTACTACCAGTGGGTAGTTTCTCTACTTGTCATTATATCATGCCATTATGTATCACTCAGCCAATTTACTTGTTATATTACTGTAATATAGTTGTAAATATCAATAAATAAATAATAAAAAATTAAAGAAATTTAGTACGAAACGTCAGATTCCTATTTATCATAAGCTTATTTAAGCTTTATTTTATACAAATACGTAAGAATATCAGTGTTTCCTATTTTACTTATAAATAATCAATGTTATTGTTTTAAATTATAATGTGTGTTGAATATTTGTCCCTAAACACCATAGAGTTGTCAACTTGCGACATCGCCTAAATAGTTTGAGAGATATTGGAAATAGCGAAGGGCATAGTTGTTTGGCCGTTATTAACTTCCTGATTCCTCTTAGAATATTAATTTTGCTGAGAAATTTATAAATAATAAATTATTTTTCTTCTAAAATAATAGATCTTTTCTTTTTATTTATGAATATTCTATTTTTTTTTTAAATACTTTAATAGCAGTATTATTACATAAATTTTAAAAACACGACTAGTTTAAAAAAAAATTAGCTGTTAAAAAAAACCCATTCATGTTGTTCTGTTGATCGGACGATGCTTGAGTGGGAATCCTTAATTTTGGTTACCCAGGTATATTTTTGATAGGGATCTTTAACGAGAACATGGTATAGTACTAGCCTGAGACCGCCATATTACATCCCCTCTGAAAGAAGACATACTACGAATTTTTACACTGTTTTAAAAATACCCCATTAAAGATATTCGATTCAGTATATGGAGGAGACTGTACTATTTTTAAGAAAACAATTGTGTTGGCAGATTATTTGTCCGAGATCAGGTTTTTTTGTTTTTGTTAAGTTTTCCTCTAATTTAGGCTACCCAATTTATCGTAGTCCTTAGATTCCATAGGGTCATCCATGGCTTAAGTAATTTATCTGTCAAGGCCGGATTCGAACACTGAGCTGCCTTGCTCCATTTGATATATATATATATTAAACATTAAAAATTTTGGCCGTTATAAAACTTTCAGTGTACTGCTTATATAAGGTAACAAAAATAATATATAAGTCACGCGCAACCACCAGGTTTATTCCCCAATAAAGAGAAAAAACCTGTACCACTATAACGCGTAAACTGGTCTGGGGTTCAGTACCTGGTAGAGACTGTACTGTTCTATAGACAACGGTCCTGCAAGGAGGTGATTAGTCCTAGGTCACTCTCAACCGCCAGATTTCCCCCCTTATTTTTATAATATTTTATAGAGGCTGGATGAGCCCCTGGAGGGTCCAAGATCCTATATGATCGTTCATATCCTATAGCAACGTTTATATCCTATGATATAAACGTTGCTAAAAGAAAGTTTAAAAAAGTTAACAACTTTATTAAGAATAATAAGCCTTAGCGAACCCGAAGGCTCGAGCCGACACCACCAATCTCTTCTTACCAACTTCTATCCATGGATCACTTCCCCAACACAAATCCGGCATGACACTGTGCATGCAATCCTCCCACCTTCGTCTCCAATTAAGAGAAGGTTTAGAATAAAGCCGGGTGAGCCCCAGGAGGGTCTCGGAACTTAACGAATCCACCCCCAGCAAGTTAACAGATTAAACAATTTATCTGCCAGATTCGGGACGGCAACTCAGTTCTCTACCTCTGAGCCTTAATTCCTCATTTCACGGTTTTGAAGAAGAAAAGAAAAGAAAGATAACACTTCTAAATAAAGTCGACAGTTGCGAACGCTGAATGTTTCTAATTAAAATGTACATCAAGCATTTATCCGCAGTTTAATACATCCAGTATCTGGTCCTAACGATAAAATTATCCAAGGATAACAAAATAAATTTTAGCAATACATGATCCCTAGCCTGAGTAGAGTCAGGTACTCGTTAAAGTTATCCTAATTAAACCTGGATAGGCAAAATATAGGACTCCCACAGTAGCATCGTCCGATTAGCCATATCAACATAAAGTGACATTAAATACATAAACCAATTAACAGGTGTAGGGTGTTTCTAGTATAACGGTTGTGTAGGGAAGTAATTTGTCTAATAATTCATTCACTCAATGAAACCTATTTCCTATGGAAACCTATGGAAACCTATTTCCAGTCAATTTTGCCATATAACTTTATTATGTGGATACGTTTCGACTATATGTCATTTTCAATCCATCAAGAACTTCTTTAACATCTAAGAAGAGTTATAAGTCAACTTTTCTCTGTAAATTATTACATACAATCATAACAATATTCATTTCTTAAAAACAAATATACATTTCCTAAAATCGTCCATAAATAGAAGTAAGTATAGATACCTTTTTTTTTTTTATTCAATGTCATTAGCTAAAATTATTTTCTTGGAGGTCCGTTGTCCTCCATGGTCCTTTGGTTAATAGTTTAAACTTTGGTCTCTATTTATACTATATTTTATTTATATTTACATTCTAAAATTTTTTCTCATTTAAGTCTACCATAATTAAATTACAAATTAAAAAATTTATTAAGTTTATTATTTTATTTTTGATATATTTTTATATGTTCTTAATTTAAATAAGTCAGATAGGACTGAAATTGGGATATCTAGGTAACTGTTGGGAGGTTATAGTGTGTTAGGTTATCTCTCTGTGTTTTTAAACTAGAACATCCCATTTGTTATTTTTTCTTTAACTTCAAAATAACTGATGCATATCATTTACTAATTTCTCCTCCCTCTTTCCTATCATTCACCACATTATCTATATTATCGCTGATATATAATGCTTCAAGGAATCGTCTTTTAATTACATTTTTTTTTCTGTGTAATATCCTTGGCTTATCGAAATTAAAGGTGTGTAATTCATTTTTACAGTGTGTTGATAGTGCGGTATTACTTTTTGAATTAGGTTTTAAATTATTTTTATGGTGATAAAATCTATTTTTTAAGTGTGTACTAGTGTGACCTACATATTCTTTATCATAATTATCCCAACTAAGGTTATATATGACATTTATATATATACATATTGTAATTTGTCTGAGATCACGCTTTATCGCTAAGTTTTACCAAGGGTACCCACTTTTTTAGCTTGGGTAAGCCCCGGTATGAGAGTCAGCCCCACAGGGTCCATTTGTGGCTTTAATGATTTAATGAAAATTAAATAATTAATCTATCACAGCTGGATTTAGACCCGAAACTTCCGAAGTATAGCATCTCAACTTCGAAATAAAAATACATTTCCTCCCCATCCTTATAAATAAATAAAAGGCTTAGCGAACCCGAAGGCTCGATGCCGATACCACCAATCTATGCAATCCTCCCACCTACGCCTCGGTCTACCTCTCAGACGTTTCCTAGTCGGTACAGCCACTATTAACGTCTTGGGACAAATCTCTATATTTCAACCTACGCCATGAATCCCCTGATGCGGTCCCCACCCGGAGACTCGAACGGGGGACTATTTACCTCCGGATAAGGAGCGTTTTACCTCAGAAGGATCCATGACTGTTAGTGGTATTGTGTAAACTAAAAAATAATGTGAGTAGGGCGCTCTAACCTACGTCACATCCCTCCATCAAGCCGAGGGGGGGGAGGGGGCGTTGTCATAGTTGGCCAGCGAGTCCAACGGACTTACCCGGGAGGAACTTCCAGGGAATCTCCACCGACTATACCCACATCCGCCACCCTTGGGACACTCCCCTACGCGGTAATGAGATCCTCGCGAGGTCGCCATCTTTAAATAGTTTATTTTATAAATAAATTAAAACGCTATTTTAGGATCTTGTCTGATATTGGGCAATTTGACCCTCTAATGCTTAGCCCGCATTAACCAACGGAACCTCAGGAATTTCCATCTCAAATTCCTCGGTCTTGTCACAGTAGTCTTAGGGATAGTGAAGTATTTCGGGAATTTATTTTTTTTTTTTATTAGAAAATTCTTTCAATATTTAATTAATTATTAAATATTCCATGTTTATGAACAATTTTATGGCGTGAAGACAAGTCAGGGGAGCGCGAGATCAGTTAAAAATAAAAAAATCTACCTTAATTTTAGTTATTTGTATCTTACCAGGACTTCTTTACATTGAACATATAAAGTTGTTTTATAATGACATAAAATTAAATGTTGTGTTTCAATGTAATGCATGTTCTTTGGTAGGCCCATACAATTTATTGTGCAAGGGGGGCATGGATGGTTTTCATATGAACAGGGGGATGTATTACAAATAAGGTTTGGAACCCCTGGCATTAAGGATATAATGTTTTTATACGAATTAAATATGCATATAATTATGCTAAACCATTTATTATAATCTGCTTTTATAATTAAACTTAATAATGCAATATTTACTTTGGCTATAATTGAAACCCGAAGGGAAATAAAAAGCATAAAAAATACCTCTTTGTTTTTCCATGCATTGGCTCGTTTCAACCTAAATTTGAATATTTAATTGTGAATTGAGTTGTAGGTGGCTTTGATACTATTTGGTTTGAATATGAGTACATCCTATTTGGGGAGCGGAGTGGCTCAGTGGTAGAGCACTGTGCTGCCATGCCGGAAATCCTGGTTCAAAAGTGGGCAAGGCTTTTATTAAGTCTTTTTCCAGCCGGAGATGTACCAAATTGGATCTAGGACCCTCCTGGGGCTCATCCAGCCTCTATAAAATATTATAAAAATAGGATACCCCAAATAAGGGGGGGATTTGGTGGTTAAGCGTGATCTAGGACCTTTGCAGAACCTTTGTCCATTAAACAGTACAGTCTCTACCATGTACTGAACCAGACCGCTCACGGGTTGTAGTGGCACAGGTTTTTTTTTTATATATATGAATTCAAAAGTATCACTGATACTGTGATATTAACTAATAAATATAAAAAATTAAATGCAAGCTTACCTTAAAAGAATGAAAGAAGTCGCACAAGTACTGAGGTATGGTCCGTGGGACCGGTCGTTGTTTGTATTTTGTCAACAAACTTTAGAACCAACCTTCCACTTTTACGTTCAAGAAGCTCCAGCAAGATAGGAAGGTACTGGAATCATACGGGGATTTCCCATGATCGATAGGCTGGAAAATTTCAGGAAATAGGTACCAAAAGGTCCCAAGAACCACAATGAAGTACTGGATGGTTAAGATAATGACTCAACTTATTACTTATTTCAATCGTCCTAACTTCATTCTGAATTGGATTCTATTCCAGAGGTCGGTTGTGTGTTTACCGATTTACTAATCAGTCAACTTCATACCACAATTAAACCATCAATGTAGTGTTCATAAATAATGAGGTTTATAAAAAAACCAAAAAAAAAACAAAACCGTTTTATCAAATTCCAGAGTTCAAAAGACTGTAAATGTTTTAATGCTATTTATTATTTACCAACACTTAATAATCCCTTAAGAGCATTCTCTAAGGTTGTTTATTAACACTGGACTTCTTCAAAAAAAGCCTCAGTTTTTTATTTCAAAGAAGAAACATGAGTGTCCTACGAAATTCTCGTAATTTTAAGACATTACTGGAAAAAAAAATTCACAGCCGCTGAAGCAACTCGTGAAATTATTAAATATGAAGAGGAAGGTGTCCTTGACCAGCGCACTGCGTGGTGTTGGTTTGAAAAATTTAGCAGTGGAGATATGACGTTGAAAAGGAAGAAGGGCTCCGGGCGACCTTTAATGGATATTGATGAGGTTCTGAAGGAAGCTGTTGAGTCAAATCCGTCCACAAATACTCACGAAAGATATTGTTAGTCACCATATTCTCTCCATGGGAAAGGTGAAACGGTAATTTTTTTTATACGCCCCATTATATGGTGTGTCTACGTTAAGTAAGTACTTAAATAATTATAATGAATATCTTATTTGGACTATTATTTTAATATATATATATATATATATTGACATGAGGAATAATGATTCAGACCTAATAGAGCATTGCCATAAAATATATTAAATTAAAACTTATCTTTGTATTTTGAACACAAAATATATACAAAGATATGATGCCCCTGGCCGGTATTTAAACTCGGGTCCTCTGTCTTACCGTGACAGGACTCTACCAGCTAAGCTACCGGAGTAGCTTTAGTAACTAAAACAACTAACTAATAAAGTATAAATAGAAATTTGACGTATGTCAACAAGTTCCTAAAATTAAAGTAGTAATGTTCAAAAAACATTCGTTCTCTTGTATACATCACAAAACTTGCGAGAACACGGGGACATGGGATCAGACAAGAGAAAGGATTTGTCCCTGGGTGGTATCAACACCGGTAGCTTAGTTGGTAGAGTCCTGTCACGGGAAGACAGAGGACCCAGGTTCGAATCCCGGCCGGGGGCATATCTTTTCTCTTCTTTTTTTTTAAAATTATTTTATTGAATTGTACAACTGTAATATATACATCTAGTACAAGGGCTGTATGAATAAATAAATGCATGAAAGGACGTGTAGAGGCACTACCCATTGGCAGCACTCTAATTACATTTCTATTATAGAAGGTCTCGAGGCCATCTTCTCTTCAGACGCCTAGGAGGATTGTCCGGGATGGAATTGGAACCAAGGATGGAAACTAGTGGGTTTGGATGGGCCTGGAGTTTATTATGGAATGATAGGTATCTGGAATGGGCTAAATCGGTAACATATGGAACGTTCAGGTCATTATGGATGGTTTTATTTGTGACAAAATAAGGAGCGTTTAGGATTTTGCGAAGGATTTTGGATTGCAAGGATTGAATACGAGAGGGATTTGATGGTTTGGTGGAGCCCCATAGTTCAATTCCGTAAGCCCCTATAGGTCTTATAACAGTAACATAAATAAGTCTTTTGTAATTGATTTGAAGCTTTGAGCGTTTGTCTAGTATGTGTTGAAGTAGTCGGAAGCGTCTAGCTGTTTCTTGTCTTTTCAGTCTTGTGTGAGGGTTCCAAGTTAGACGTTTGTCTAAGTTGAGTCCTAGGTAGCGGATCTGTTCAACAGGGATAAGTGGAGCACTATTAAAGGATACAGTAGGACATCTTTTCTCTTCAAAATAAATATATTTAAAATTAAAACAACTAACTAATAAATTATAAAAAATTAAAACTAATCTTGTATATAAGGGGTTACCTTTGCAGGTAATATTTCACCACAACCATTTCTGGTTTTCCTCCTGGTTCCTGAACTGAGCAAATACTCTTATACCAGTTCCAGAACCATGTTCGGAAACCTGCCCCGGATACAGATTGGAACGATGCCAAACCCCGGCCAATTTATTTATTACTTCAGCTCTGTTTCAGTTGAATAGGGATGATCATCTCTCTGATTTATATTGGTCTGTTTTTTTCATATTCAATCCGAATCCGAAGAAATAACAAGGGCATCTAAAAATCCTATTTAAAGCGTAATTTAAAAAAGTTATTTAGAGGTATTCTGTAGTTCAAATTATATTATATTTTTCAATCTATTGCTGTAAGAAAAAAATATTCAAGTCTTTATGCCATCATTTTTTCAGTGGTATAGCGTTAAGTTGCCGTAGCGAAGGGACCTGGTAGTAATCCGGGTGAAGCAGATAATTTATTGTTTCAGTTAACAGCCGGGGATGGATTGAGGTCTTTAGACCCTTCTGGGCTCATCCAGTCTCTACGAAGATGTATTCTTAATTTACGGGGAAATTCTAGCGATTTAGGGTTATCTAAGATAAACTTTGCTGCAATACCACAGAACAGTACAGTCTCTACTAAATACTGCACCCAAGAATCTTCATGGGTCGTAGTGATACAAGGTTTTATCTCAGCATTTTAAATTGTACTTCAATTTAATGCCACTTTTTTGCGATTACCTGTTACCTGTACCACTACAACCCGTGAAAGGTCAGGGATTCAGTGTTTCATGGGCAACGATTCTGCAAGGAGGTGACTTGTCAGAGATCACGCTCAACCGCCAGATTTTCCCCCTTATTTTTATAATATTTTATAGAGGCTGGGTGAGCCCCAGGAGGGTCCTAGATCCTATATGATCCATCTCCCGGTGCAAACAGACTAAATAAAAGTCGTGCTCGTTGCGGGATTTGAACCAGTGCATTGATGGCAACTCAGTGCTCTACTGAGCCACTCCGCTATTTCGCGATTATCTGATAAATAATATAATATTATATGTTTGAAATTTTATCCGTTTTTAAATACAAAACAATTCAAGGGAGAAATAATTACGCTTTTGTCTCCGTTACGGCCCATCCTGATTCACAGAGTTAAAAAAAAATTTTTTATGCTAGAAAAATGTATCTATTTTCGCTCTAAATTTATAAGAACCTATCAAAAATGTATCTCACGATTGTATCACATTAATCAAAGATAGGTCCAATGTAGGTAGGTTCTTGGTGGCCATGACATAGTACATTGAACGACGGATCCTTAGGAACTTCAGGGCTGTTTGGGTTCGATTCCCATCTGCGTCAGTCAATATTTATTTCGCTAATTTCTCTAATGTTCATTTATAAAGGCAAAATTAAGGCTGCTTCGCTAAGTGTGTTGATAAAACACCAAAAGCTCTGGTCAGTTTAGGGCCTTATTTTCTTCACCAGGGTTTGTAAAAACAACCATTAAAGTGGGTTTACATCGGAAATAAACAGGAGAGTAGCTCTTTCATGCCACGCTTAAGGCCCCAACTTGCACTCTATAAGCAGCCAGCTCTTATTACAGTTCGTTATTAATTTTATTGTGCATTATATTTTATTATAGTTATAATAATTATTTAATAAGGAGCGGGCTAGATCTGTATGAAGAGTCCGGCTGAAATCTGGCTGTTGCTGATAAATGATTTAATCAATTAACAGGCATGGATAGATCTAGGTGTGGGATCTACAGACCCTCCTGGGACTTACCCAGCCTGTATATAGTAGGTACCCTTAATTCAGGGTAAAAATGTTGAACGTGATCTCAAACAAATCACCTCCCAGTACAAACGTCCCAGAAACAGTCTCTACCATGTACTGAGCTGGAGATCATTGGTCGTTGTGCAGATTTTTTTTGTTTTGTAATACATTAATATATGCCCTTAATATTGTATATTCTTATCATTAAAGAGATAGTTAAGAAACAAAATTTTTTTACAGTTTTGTATAGTATTAATTTGTCTTATAGAAATGTTTTGAAACCCAAAGAAAGTCCATTTGTATGTAATGTATAAACAAAGATTCATTACACAGGGCTGCAAAAAAAATTTTAAAAAAATTGTTTTGATTTAGTTAACTAATCTTTATGTAGTTGTTTGGGCTTATTTCAACAATTACATTGGTTTTTTCATATCACGTAAGGCTTGCGTACAAAATAAAGTAGAAGTTTTTCGAAAAAGTACAAAAACGGAAAAGTTTGGATTTATTTTTATTATTTTAAAATTAAGTAAAAGCAAAAAAAACAACAACTATACCTAGCTAAAATGAGCATAAAATTCATGTACATGTGTTGTAAAGTTGTTATAAGTCTTTGTAAAAACATTTTTTTTTTTATCTAAGCTTCTTTTGGTACTTTTTCGGCTGTGTTCTTGTGTATTTTCCCTTTTTAACATCCAACAGTAGTCTGCCATCATGTTGACATTCCATCGGCCTTGGTATCTGCGCTCTATTTCTTTTATATCTTGATGGAAACGTTCTCCGTAGTCCAAATGTGAGTGAAGGAAATCCACTTTGACACTCATGTTGAAGCCCAACATTTTGTTTTGTAACAATTCACTAACCAACGTTTTGTAGTTTGGGTCAACAAATCAAGAAAGCCTGTTATAACAAGCTTAAATCAATTCCAGGCGTTTTTGTCTTCCATTTCCATTTTAGTGACAAAGTTTTCATCTTTTAAAAGTTTTCTGATGTCAGGCCCAACAAAGACTCCCTCTTTCAGCTTAGCATCGGATATACCAGGAAACTGTTCACAAAGATACTTGAAACACCCTACTTCTTTGGGTAATGCTTTCACAAACTGTTTCATTAGCCCCAATTTGATATGAAGTGGTGGAAGTAAGATCTTTTTAGGATCCACTAAACTTTTTCTTTCAACTTTTTAACTCCAGGAATAAGAACCATTCTGATTGGCCACGTCTGCTTGATATAGTGTTGTTTCCTGTCACGGCTATACCATTCACATTGGAAACATGGAAACTTTGTGTAACCATTTTGTTGGCCTTATAACATGAAAATAGTTTTCAAATCCCCACAAATGGTCCATTTATGGTCAGATTAGCCGAGCTTACTAAGAACAAACTCTTGATTTTCGTAGCATTGTTTCAAATGGACTTCGTGTCCAACAGGCACAGAAGCATATCGGTTACCATTGTGAAGAAGTACAGCTTTGAAACTCCTTTTTGATGAATCAAACAAGAAATTTTCAGGTGGGATTTGTGACTTATCTAGGAGTGATGAAATTTTTTCCGTAATTAGCACAAAAAATAATGTTAAACCCACTAGTTAAGTATGCTACAATTTTTTCATCTGAGACCTGTGTATTAATGGTATTTTTTTTCAATTGATGTCTAAACTAGATCCACTGATCTATACAACACTACGACGGATATCCTATGATCCAATTTAATATACTACACTAACAAATATATGGTCAAAGAATAAGATGATTATGCATGTTACTTAGGCGACCTGCACCCTTAGGCATAGAAGGCAATTATACTATTGCCACTGCTCTACAGGTGTCTCTAAGTTGGCTGAAGGTTGAAACAATTATGTAAATATTTAATACTTGTAATATTTATACTGGGAATAAATTATAAACTTTAATCACTTATAAAATTTAACTGAAAAGTTATTTCTTAAATTAAGTTAAATTTATTCCTTTCTCCTGAAGCTTCCTGGCAATCCTTAAATGTAGCTTCAGTCCGGGATAGAAATATCCTTTCCAAAAGCCCTTTCTGCAATTTCTTTTACAAAGGATTTTTCAGGATTATTGGATGAATTCCTCCTTTTCACCCAATATCAATTTATTACTCTACCAGAAACATGATAGCTTGAAATACTAGGAAAAGGCTGGAAACTGTTGGATCTGATATATAATTTAGTTTCGGCTTTGAGCTTTGTGAATCCTACCAGGCCTGGGGAATTCGATTATGTTTATTAAACAAGAAATTTCTTTTTAGATGCAAAAGTTTATTAAAAAAAAAAAGAGTCGGTTCTCTTAATTGGATGGTACAAAGCGAAATTGAGCACTAAAGGTTTAGAAAGTAATTAAAATATTATAATTGGTTTATAATAATTATTTTATATTTTAATTTGCAGATAATATTTTGCTATAGCTAATCAATCAGACGATGCTTCGATGGGAGCAATAATTTTTGCTGATCCAGGTATGATCACCAAATTTAAATTTTGCCTATAAGCGATTGGGATAGCTCAGTAGTAGACCGCAGGATTCCCGTACCGAAGTTCCCGGGTTCAAATCCGGTTGTGGCTGATAATTTATCTAATCTGTTAACAGCCCTCCGGCCCTGTCTTAGATTCTTCTAAGGCTCACCGAACGTTTATAAAGCTGGAACCCTTAATTGGGAAAAAATACGGCGTTTGAACTTGATCTGGGACAAATCACCACGCAACACAACCGTAGTCCTTGAAACAGTACAGTCTCTACCACGTACTGAACCCAAAGCCCTCCATGAATTGTAATGGTACAAGTTTTCCCATTTTACATACCCTCCAAAGTATTTTGTATGTATATAATTCCTATTCCGTCTGCAGCAACGTTGTCTATATTTCATATGTTTTGTTACACTCGATTGGTTCCATCATCTGTCTTCCATCAGCAATAAGACCGATTTGGAAAGAGATTGTCACAAGAAATATCTCGTTCCTCAATTCAATCAAAAGTAAGGGAAAGAAATAATGTGTTGACGGTTTTCTCGCTAGAAAATATCGAAAATAGTTTGTTTTTTTTTATTTATTTATTTATTATTTGATTTTCATTTGCACCTTCGCCATTGCGCATCCAGGAAATTTAATCCAAGTGTTTTTCTCTTTGCTTTTCCACATGATCATCGAGTTTTGAAATAAATATATCAATAGTTGAGTAGGTCTCTTGCCCAATGTCTTTTTAATCTTTTCTTATAAAGTCCAGGTAACAGGGAGTAGGAAAGTGGAAGAACGAGTGGGTTTGGGTGATATTGTGCCGACGAGTGGAATGTCATGTATTTGTTATGAATATATGATTTTATAGTGGGAATGTTCATGTCGTTGTGTATGGTGTGATTCGAAATATACCATGGTGCTTTAACAATTTTTCTGATAATTTTGGACTGTGCTGTTTGTATCTTGTGTATGTGGACTTTTTTTGCTGAACCCCAAAGTTCTGCTCCATATGTCCAAATAGGTTTTAGTATACTGTTATAGATAAGTCGTTTGTTCCGTAAGTCAAGTGAAGATCTGTAGTCCAGTAGATGTGATAGTTGTTTGTAGCGTCTTGTCAGTTCTTGTCTTTTTAATTTTGTATGTACGTTCCATGTAAGTCTTTTGTCCAAGTATAGTCCGAGATAACGTACATAATTTTTGGAAGGTACTTCGTCGTTGTGAATTTTGACTCCTGGACACGAAGCTTTGCGTAGAGAGAAGGTTACATGGCTCGATTTTGAGGCGTTTATTCTTATTTGCCATTTATAGAACCACTTTTCTAAATCAAATAAATGACTTTGAGGAGCTATAGATGCTAGGTTTGGGTCTCTGTGAGAAGAAATAATGGCTATTGTATATTGGTGCAAGGATGCTCCGGGATATCAGAGGTGTAAACAGAATAGAGAACGGGGCTTAAAACACTGCCTTTCGGTTCACCCCTGTATTGAGGAAAGAAGGAGGAAATCGAAGAGTCAACGGAAGTGGAAGTCAATCGAAACTAGTTATTTGCTTCGATATTTTCTAGCGTATGTGTGTATGTTTTTTTATATTTCAAATTTTTAACAAACTTTTTTTTTTGCAACGAACAAACTTTTATTTAACTACCTCTTTTATATGTTTTTATTTGTTAATCAAATTAGTGTAAGAGTTTCTCAAATTATGTTTAACGAGTAACTCAGATCCTTAAAATGTTGTACAAATATTTATATTTACCTAATTAACTCCACCCACTCACAAATTAATGTCAGGAATTCGTTAATTATCTTAAAATAGCAAGCGGAACCCTTGCTAAGAATCAAAATTCTTCCTTGCAGGAAATATTGTCTTTTACAAGATCTGTTTTATGTAAAAATAAGTATTTTTCTAATTTTTTCAAGATATTAATAACGCAGTTCAAAAAGACAAATTTAGATTTCGATACCACTCCTGGCCTAATTAAACTTTACAAAAAAAATTCATGACTCACTTACTTGACATCCAAACTTACTGGTACTGTCATTACTGACAAGACACATTACCACAGAATCCGACAAGGAGACAGAAACGTTTCTGGAGATTCAGGGATCTACTTCAGAGAGATGAACCACGCTTGGAGTGCCTTCAATGGGACGTTTTTCCATCCACTATTCTACGTGAACGCCTTACAGGAGGTTTGCAAAAGAAGAGGACAGATATATAGTATGTGCCCAATAACATTTGTATTATTTCTTAAATAAATATTTATTATTATTATTAAAGAACTTTTTAACCACTTGGTCACCCAATTAGAATTATGTCTAGGTTGAACCATCATTGCCACTATAGCGTCTCAGTACTGAAGCTCTTCTGTTTCTATTGACTAGGTACGTCCATTGGTCTTCTGGTTCCATGCATGGACTTAAACCACTGGAATCATCTGTAAATACTATTCGGCAAAATATTCCTTATATCAGAGCATATATAACCGCTGTTCTCATAGTTTCAGTCCTACATGCTTTCAATAAAAGAGTTGGGCACACTGCCAGCTGGAACAGAGTTTCATTAACATGAGCCTTTTAAATGTCGTGTCATCTTCCTATAAACCTGCATGCATAGGGTGGGTCTATTTTTTTAACAATCCTCCAATTTCTTTAATTTAGCAGGTTCTTCCCAATGGTTTTGTGTCAACATGTAAGCTCGGAATAGTTATATAATTTTACAATATAAAGTAGACTGTAAGATAGCTCAGAACGTAGAGTACTGAGTTGCTGTGCTGAAGGTTCAAATCCAGCATTTGCAGCAAATTATTTCTTCTGATAAGAGCCATAGATCATCTTTGGCTGTTAACAGATTAAATAATTAGGGTGTGGGATTGGCAGGCCCTCCTGGGTGTAGCCAGTTGAAACTCTTAATTGTGGAAATGATTCGCTTTAGTAGTGAGAGTGATCTCGGACAAATAACCTTCTTGCACCTCTGGAGGAAAAAGAAAACAATCTCTAACGTACTTGATGATAGAGCATTCATGGATAGTTCTTTTTTTGCATGTTTTTTTTTTTTTTTTTTTAGCACTCTATGTTATACAGTTTGACTAAATTACAATGGCTAAAAAATGCAATAACGCTACAAAAAGAAAGATATCAGAAGCGATCGAAATAGTGAAGCACACCGAAAATTTCAATTGAGAAGATGGATGTAAATTAAGGTAAATTTTAAATTCAGAACATAACATAGGCAAAGAAGAAACATAAAAACCTGAAAGATAAGATGCACCAATAATAACACGGGGCCCATACAATCAGATCACTGGACGAATAGGCTCCGTCCCACGACCCAAACAGGTAAAAATACGGAAGGCTAGAAGAACATCTTCGGTCTCAGATTAAGCCCTAAGTTAGCTAGTAGCATGTCTAGTCAAATGTTGATTACGAATTTGACGACATGGTCGAAACCCGAAAAAACTTTTGATCTATAGATTTGTATAAACAATTAATAATAATGAATTCTTTATTTATTCTGTGACAAGTCCCTTTAGAATAACAATTCAGGTTTCTATACAGGGTATTATTATGTCTTAGAGTATATTAATACAGGGTATGATTATATCTTATTAAATGAGAAAGAATTAATGAGAAAAAAAAAGTTACGAATTACCTTCAGTGATAACATTTAAAAAATAAAAAATAAAACAGAGTACAAGAAATAAAAAATAACAGAAATAAGTTTACAATAATTATTTATAGAGAAAAATAGGACAGTTTTGATGCATCGAAAAAATGGACCAAAATAAAACTATGGAAAACCATGAAGGATTTTTGGAAAAAGGAAAAACGTACACCAAATACTGAGGAAAAGGAGAAGAAGCTTCCTCAATGAACAACTTACAGAAATGGAAATAAACTTCAGGAAGAACAACACCACCCTCTTTTACAAAAGCTGCAAGCAGAAAACCCGTGAAACTCTTGTAGAACGGAGACCTCCTGTCTCCCTAGTGTGGAAAAGCTTCTGAGAGTAAAAAGAAAAATCCTCAGGAAAATCTACGGGCCCAAATAGACACCCGAAGGATACAGGCTAAAGTCCAACAAAAAAATATACAGTAACAACAAAAGCCTGGAGACCGAAATCAGGGTAAGAAGACTTAAATTCTATGGACATATGATAAGGATGAGCCCAGAAAGGTTAAACCGGGAAATCTTCCGGCGATTCCACCAGCGCAAGAACACGGCGGGGTTTCTCAAGAAGATCAGGGTCGACATGGATTCAGCAGGACTGAAGGACTCAGACTGTCCGGATAGAGAAACCTATAGAAAGTCACTGAATAATATAAAGGTCTTCGTGGACAAAGAACGCCCAAAAAGGGGTTGTACCTTGGTCGGAGGAAAGGAAGCGCAGACACGCGGAGGTCATGAGGGAAGTATAGAGAGAGAGGAAGTTGTGGAGGAAAACCTAAAACTTGATATTCGCGAGGGCTTTAAGGACTTTTCAAGCTCAAAAAAAAAAGAAAGAGAAACAATAGATAATTAACATATGTATGAAAATTACAATGTCAAGTAGAGACAAAAATATAAACAATATCAACTAATGTAACTTGTTTTTAAAAATATCGAAATGGATGAGTGAAGCTTCAATAATTAAGGTGCTACGGTGCTCATTAAACCGAAATTAAAATGCAAATAACAGTTTGTTATCTGTGTGTATATATATACATACATACATAAGCACTACTTTCCTTTATTGTAAATTCAGTTCCGAAATAATCACACCATTATAGTGCACCATTACAGACATGCGGTAAGCCCGTGCCGCCCTTAACATTTCACTTTGACGTACGATCACTCAACTGTTGATACAGAGCTCCAGGCTGCTCTGCTATTGTGGCTATGCGGTGTAGTATATTACTGTTAGACTGAACGGAATTCCTTCTAGTGTCGTAATATTCTTTGAATATTAGTATTGTATATATTTAAATAATATTATAAAATATTGCTCATTCAAGAGCAGAAAGGCATAACATACAAATTTACAATTTTTAACTTAGACCTTTAGTAGCATCTTATTGGTTCAGTGTGTTTAATTCAGGAACGACATAGCTTTTCCAACATTCCATTTCCAAAATTTTTTTTAACAAAGCTATATTTTGAGTTTAATCCTGTTCGAATTTTAGGTTTTATGAGGATAATGGTTTTGTTTTTATTAATTGAAATTTACAACTGATTATAACAATGGA
This sequence comes from Troilus luridus, assembly GCA_964056705.1. NCBI lineage: Eukaryota > Metazoa > Arthropoda > Insecta > Hemiptera > Pentatomidae > Troilus > Troilus luridus. The sequence goes on from OZ057413.1 coordinate 4,960,101, forward strand.
ACAAGCAAATGGCAGGAATGGCCCATAAAGGCATGGATAAAGGCAAGTAGAGATACTACTCAAATTAAAAATTGAACTTAGAAGTTCACGAGGCCATCTTCTTTTCAGACGCCTCGGAGGATAATCGGGAATTGAAGAAGTAGCTTGGTTTGAAATTAGAGGGTTTGAGTGGGAATAAAGTTTGTCATGAAGGTTCGGGCCAAATCATCCGGGAAATTGATGTAATTGTGGATTACTTTATTCGTAACAAAGTAAGGATCATTAAGGATTTTACGAAGGATATTAGATTGGATACGAGAATAATTCGATGGCTTAGTGGAGTCCCAAGCTCTACTCCGTTAGTAAAAATTGGTCTTATAATAGTCATGTATAAGAGTCTTTTGTAATTAATTGGGAGCTTACAGCGTTTGTCTAGTAACAAGTTTTTCTTTCTAAAAAGGTTTGGTTTGCTTTACCTATAAACAAATTTTAATTTTTTAACTCACATGTAGCTTTCAAATACCTCTATTGAAAAATTAGTTGTTTTTTTAAAGTTATGACGTTGTTCTTTTGAAGGTGCGATATCACCACCTTCAAAGGATTTTCCAAGGGAACCAAAAAGGTAAAAGAGAACCCGAAGACGTATTTCCTGACTAAAACAAACTTTTAGAGTAGACATGACTCCCATCAATAGATTTATTCTGAGCAGCCATCGACAAAGGGAGATGGATGGGTTTCATCACCAACGCTAACAGATTGCAAAGCACTTAAAGAAGATTAAAATATTCTATCATAATGATCTCAACGTTATCGATTACAAGATATTTTAAGCAATTGAGTTCTGTATCATCGGCATTCCGAAAGATAAATATGAATTTAAAATTCAAATGCCGAAGATCGGCAAGAAATATAAAGAAGGGATTTTTTTTAAATGTTTTTTTTCGGAATTAGTTTTGGAGAGAATTAATTACAAAAGACTAATTTACATGACAGTCATCAGACCTATTTGGGCATACGGAGTTGAGCTTTGGGACTCTACTAAGCCATCCAATTCATCTCGTATCCAATCCTTAGAATCCAAAATCCTTCGTAAAATCGTCAGTGCTCCTTATTATGTCACAAACAAACTCATCCATCATCATCTTAATATACCATATGCTACTGATTTGGCCCAAACTAGATACCAATCCTTCCACGACAAGCTCCATACACACTCGAATCCGCTAGTCTCTCAGCTTGCTTCCCATACTATTCCTGATAACCCTCCGAGGCGTCTGAAAAGAAGATGGCCTCGAGATCATCTACTATAGAACTTTATTGGAGTGCTATCGATGGGTAGTTTCTCCACAAGTGTTTTCATGTCATATTCTACATTTCTGCACATTTACTTGATATAATACCATTATAGTTGTAAATATCATTGAATTAAATAAAAAAAAAAAAGTTTTGGAGAGGGAAAGAAGAGATAAAATGTACATTGTATCAGTTACATGTATATAGTAGGTGTTACGTTATAAATAAGGAGTTACGTAGAATATTCGGTCCAAAAAAGGATGAGACCACTGGATATAGGAGATTACATAACGCGGAATTACGAAGCTTGCATCCGGTAAATAGTATTCAAGTGATAGCGTCGCGAAGGTAAAGATGGGCTTGTAAAGTTGCTGGAGTAAGTAACGAACGAATTCCCAAGATGTTAATAGGCCCTGTACCGACTGGGAAGCGTCTGAAGGGTAGACCAAGGCGTAGGTGGGAGGATTGCGTTAGGAATGATCTAGCGGATTTGGTTTTGGGGGGTGATCCGTGGACAGAGATTTATAAGCAGAGATTGTTAGTAACGCTATCGAACCTTCGGGTTCGCTAAGCCTTATTATTATTATAATCCTATACAGTAATCTATTATAATCTTCTTACCATGGTTGTAACACAACTGTAAACTGAAATCACTCTCGTTGTCTGAAACATGGTCTCGTTTAGAGAAAGCAAAATGTGCCATTAGCCAACTCAGAAAGGTGCTATGCAAGTTTTTTTTTTTTTTTTAAATTATTTTATTGAATTGTACAACTGTAATATATACATCTAGTACAAGGGCTGTATGAATAAATAAATACATGAAAGGACGTGTAGAGGCACTACCCATTGGCAGCACTCTAATTACATTTCTATTATAGAAGGTCTCGAGGCCATCTTCTCTTCAGACGCCTAGGAGGATTGTCCGGGATGGAATTGGAACCAAGGATGGAAACTAGTGGGTTTGGATGGGCCTGGAGTTTATTATGGAATGATAGGTATCTGGAATGGGCTAAATCGGTAACATATGGAACGTTCAGGTCATTATGGATGGTTTTCTTTGTGACAAAATAAGGAGCGTTTAGGATTTTTCGAAGGATTTTGGATTGCAAGGACTTTCCAACTTAAATTTAGATATTAGAGATACTACGTGTCCTCTGTGTTATCATACGGATCATAGGCATGGACACTAAAGGATTCTTTAAGTAAACGCCTACAAGCATTCGAGATGTGCTGTTATCCGCGTTAGATCACTTTTCTTGGGTACACCATGTCAGCAACGAAACCATAATATTTGTCCTGGCCGGGATTCGAACCCAGGTCTTCCGCATCACTAGTGCGAAGCTACCAGGGGTCGTAACAAAGCTAAAAAAAATGTTTAAATAATGACCATCAAATAATAAGGAATACAAATAATTTATATATATAATAATTAATGTACATCAATTAGATCCTAAGTTAAAAAAAAAAAGTAATGTTCAATGAATATTCGTCACCATATATACATCGCAAAAATTGCGAGAATGGGAGTAAAGGATCGGTGAAGGTGTAACCTGGCTGGGTTACGATCTCTGGTAGTTTAGATGCAAAAATGCCCCACTTGTGATGCGGAATACGCGGGTTCGAATCCCGGCCCGAAAATATCTTTTCTCTTCAAAATAATATAATATTTAAATAACAACCATCAAATAACAATAAATTAAAATAATTTATTATTCTTATAATTTATTTTAATGATGCACTAATTTTGTGTTATCTTTGACTGGGCCTCCTGACCAATTCAATTTTGGATAAAGGTTTATTCGAGTTCAGTCTCAGTCGACAGGATTTTCCACAATTTAGGGTACTCACTTTAATGAGACAGGGTGAGATCCAGGAGTGTCCGTCAGTGTTTCATAACAGATTAAATAATTTATCAACCACATATGGATTTTAAACCAATACATAAAGCATATCAACTCAGCACTCTGCACACTGAGCTAAAAAAAAAATCCGAATAAAAAACAAAATATAGATTTTAGTCTTATTAGGTTTAATAAAATGACATGTAGGTAACAAAATACATTTTTCCATATCACGATAAGGCTATATATAAACAAAAGTTTAAACAAACATAAAATTGCGAAAGATTGTGAGTTCACAGTCTTATAGATGCTATTACTAAAATAGAGAGAGTCAAAAATTCTTAATAATCCCGTCTTTTGGATATGGATCAATAAAATGGATGTCCCGAACCACTCCAATGTCAAGTACTCGTTAAAGATCCCTACCGTAATTACTGTACGGTACCTAATACCCGGATAGGCAATATTTAGACCCTGCACCGTTGTATCATGTGATTAATCATATCAGGATTAGCAATAGATATTAACTACCGATAGAAATAATTAGTAGAATGGAAATAGTTGGGGGTGCAGTCAATGTAAACAAATAATAAGTGAGAGTTATTTATTGACAGTGCCCACGTTTCGAACTCCTTTGTAGCTCATCTTCATGGATATGATAGGGAAAAAAACAGACAAAACAAAATTAACTATTAACAAAAAATTACAGTACTGAGAATATAATAATATATAGATAAATAGAAAAGTAGAATAAAATAGTGAAGGATATTTGATTAAAAAAATATTACAGAATAAATGTACAGAAGGGTTATAATGCAAGCAAAATACAAAGAGAAAGAAAAAAGAGAAGGTAAACAGAAGTAAACGACACCTGTAAACGGGTCTGGGGTTCAATACATGGTAGAGACTGGACTGCTTCATGGACAACTGTTCTGCAAGGAGGTGACTTGTCCTAGGTCACGCTCATTCGCCAGTCCCCCCCCCTTATTTTAGATACCCTATTTTTACAACATTTTTTAGAGGCTGGGTGAGCCCCAGGAGGGTCCTAGATCCCACATGATCCATCTCCGGCTGCAAACAGACTAATTAATAGTCTTGTTACGGTCAGAAAGAGAAATACAGGCTGGAGAGTTTAAGATGGATTAGAACGGCCTGGAGGAGGGGAGACTATTCCGGGAACGTTCTAGCAGCCGCCTGGAACATTCGACGGGTCTTTATATGCCGCCCGCTTCAGCCATGCGAGACAGTTAGTATCAGTCAGTGTCAGTGTGATGAACTAGTCAGTGATAAGTGAGTGTAATAAACTGTTTCTGTTTATTACTGTGTGTCAGTTTGTCATATTTGGAGGATCTTTCGGTCGGTGGACTTTAATTACAGGACTGTAAGTGTTAATTTTTAGTTATAAACTATAGTGTAATTTAATAGGATGTAATTGTTGGGGGTGCAGTCAAGAAAACACAGCAAAAATAGGTGAAAAACCAGCATTTTGCTGTGTTTTCTTGACTGCACCCCCAACTAATTACATCCTATTATAGTACCTACAGTCAACTTCTTTCTTACTTATAGTGCAATTTAATTGTATTTGTACAAATTTATGTAAATAGTTAAGTTATTTAGTATTAGCAATATCTTATATTATTTTAGTAAGTAGATAACAGTTAGGCCTAGTTTATAGAATATTGTTATTGTAAATTTATATTAGTTTAATAATTTAATTGTTTTAAGCAATTAGTTTAATTCATTTTACACCCAGTAGCCCGTAACATCTTAAAAGCTCTTTCTTACTTTAGGAGTTTGTCCAAATTTAATGCAGGGGAACTATTTGGCACAGTTAGTTACTAAGATGCATAAAAATTTTTATTTGTTTACAACATTTTTTCTGGAGATGGTGTTAAGATTATTGCCAAGACAATATTACTGGTTGAGGAATCTGAGGTAATGTACACGATGAACATCGATGGACTTCTTCCTTGCGTCCGTCAGTAAAATACAATGGGGCATTATAATCGCCTCTCGATTTAATTATATCGAGGCTTGAATTATCCTCCTAAATTCTCCAGTAGTATTATCCTTTTTCGGACTGAATATTCTACGCAATACCTTATTTTCGAATATTCTAAAGCGTTATTCATCGTCCAGCGTTAACGGACATGTTTTAAATTTGTTTAAAAAAGAGAAAATTAAAGGATGATCTCATTGTTATCATTATATTTTTTTAATTAGAAAAACAATCTGTTTATTATTATGACTTGTCATACTCATTTTTATGAAATAATTATATATTTTGTAATGCTCCCAACAGAGGGCTTTAGGAACGTCGAAATTGTAGGTTGCAGGTATTGTCTGATGAAATTGTGATTGCAATTTCTACTTTGAAATTGCCTTGTTATGCATTTGATAACTCATTTTGTCAGATTTGTATGTAACATGTTAATCAGTTAGAAACAAACACCACCAGACTCAACTACTGGAATTTGTGGTGAGGCTGAAGAGTCGTTGAAATTTAATAATTTTTGCCTGGCCATCTCATTTTCAGTTGAAAATTGTATTTTTTGTAAATAGTCATTCACCAGTACAGGACTAAGCTATGTGAGGATACCAAGTGGTAAAGGTTCCGGGTTCAAATCCAGTTGTAGTAGATGGGTTATATACTCTATTAGCTGCTGCCTGTGGGATCTCCAGACTTTCCTGGCGCTATCCCAGTCTTTATAAACTGGTACCCTTCATGCAGGATAAAACCTCGTTATTGATTCTGTTGACACATTGTTTGATTATGTTTTTCCATCACCTTTGGTGCCTTCGCGATCAATGATCCTTGATGATTCCGGTCCATTAAAACAACCGCCATCTTAAGAGTATTACAAAATAGAAACTCCTATACATATTTATAGAACGGGTTATATTATACGGTAGAATCCCGATAATTCGTACGGTCGAGGGACTGATGATTTGGTACGAATTATCGGGAATACCAATTATCGGGAGTACAAAATAAAAAAACGTATTAATGCAATTTTTTGAATCTATCGAACCATCCATCACTTGCACGAGAGTCTTCAATTCCCATTTTTCTGTGAAAACTCGGGCTTTTTCCCTTCAAATCTTACCTCCAACTGGTACATTTGAATTCCTTGCTTGTACAAACCACTTTTTTAAGTTCTCTACAAGTCTGGGAAGTGATTTTGTCCTTGTTCTTCAGGATTGATGTGGTCGTGGAACCAGGGATGATGAAATGCTTGGATACGTCAATTAGCTTACAGCCACTGGTCACGGCGTTTATGATTTGTTGTTTCTCTTCAATAGAGAGGCTAACGTATTTTGGAGGCATGATTACGTGTCACAACGGTATCAAAAACGAGACTGAATTGTAAATAAAAGTGTGATTGTAAGAAAAGCTTAATAAAATTCCTAGAACTTCCCCTCTCTACTTGACTAATTTCCTTTGAGTGAAAACAGTACGAATTACTTATGAGATTTCTTAAAAAACTTGTCTCTCTCACTCGCTCTCCCCTAAAAAACAATAGGATCTACTGTGCCTCTACACAATACAAACATAATTGTGTATAAAAACAATACAAATTGAGTGATTTCGTTGAAAGCATTTATTCTCATTCTGCTCCCTGGCATATCTGCTTCACTGCCCCCCCCCCTTAGAAAACAGTACTAAGTAACGAGATTTTAAAGCTGAAAAATACGAATTATATTACGTTATAAGTGACCTCGAGCATAAAAATAATACGAATTACCGAGGGGTCTGAAATGCATTGATTTTATACCATTTATCGGGATTTTTTCTAGGGACCGGCAAATTTGTACGAATTCGCCGGAAATACTAATAATCGGGATACGAAATATCGGGATTCCACTGTATTACATTATAGAAAAAAAGTGAAAAGTATAAATTCACTATAATTTGTCAGGAAAATTGAAAAAGGACAATTCCGACAGTTGAATATGATCCGAAACATGCAAATAATAAAATGAAATGTTCTTCAGTCCGACATAATTAAAATAATTGCTAATAAATAATAAATTGAATGTTCGCTCGTAAATAAAAACATAAGAAACTTGAGAACACGCACTCGGTAGGTAACACCCAGGTTGCCCACAGTGTAGCCACGCACTAAAGAAATCGATTAATAATTTATTGTGGCAACACTGACGACATCTCCAGGTGGTAGCCGCACGACAGTGAAGTTTAACTTTGTCGATATTGTTGTCGCACTGCCAACTGAAATCTAGGACAGAAAAATCCTTTTATTCCAAAAAATATATACATTAGTTGATACATATTGAACTAGAATAAAATTTAAAAATAAAATACTTAACATACTATACTTAGTACTTTCCCAGTTTCCCAGAAGTTCTCAAACGGAGTTCTTGTAATAATGGAATTAACAGACAAATGAAACGTCCTTAAGTCGAATTGTGGAAGGACTTCTCTGAAGATCTTAGACTAGAGGTTCTTTGAACCCAAGATCTGGTGAATAAATGTAAATTTTGCTTTGAAGTAGCTTCATTAAATGCTCTTTTATCATTATCATATATATTATCATTTTATACCATATGAGTTAATGAGAGTTCTGTCTAATTGTCACGTTTCTTACAAACTTGATTCAGTCCTGTTTCTCTTCACTGAGCCACTCCCTTCAAAGGAGCAGAGTGGTTCAGTGGTAGAGCACTGAGTTGCCATGCCGGAAATCCTGGTGCAAATCCCGCTCCAGGTCATGACTTTTATTTAGTCATGGATCATATAGGATCTAGGACCCTCCTGGGGCCCACCCAGCTTCTATAAAATATTTTAAAAATAGGGTATCCAAAATAAGGGGGGGTCTGGAAGTTGAGCGAGACCTAGGACAAGTCACTTCCTTGCAGAACCGTTTTATGATAGAGTACAGTCTCTACCATGTACTGAACCCCAGACCCATTCAGTTGTAGTGGTACAGGTTTTTTTTTTTGGATTCCCTCCATCCTCAAGATCCCCTTCCTAAAAATCTATATCCACAGATTCGTCTTCCTTTATATTATATAAAGTGCTTGTGATTTAGCCGGTCTTCAGGGACTGTTATCCGCCATTATTTATAACCTCAACACTGATAATTCTGATACTGATAACACTTATCTTCTTATTAATATTAATGGAAACTGAAATATACAAAATGTAACAATAGAATGCTAATTCTAGAGCCCTCTAGCCATATTCTTTTTTATATATAGACAATTTCGCTACACTTACAAACGAAGAAAACTTCTCCATTCCTACCCTTGTCAAAATCCAGTTATTTCTTTCAAACACGATTCTTTATTGCATATTTTTCTGAACCATTTTTAGGATAATTTTTCCCGGATATTTGAATGTTTTCCATTTTCTACTCTTCAAATATACGCTGTTACAATTTTTTCGACCCCGTATACTTTTTTTATTATTTTAAGGTTAAAAATTTTTCTGAAATCTCAAACAAGACAATCAAGAAAGTGCCACTCACTTCCGTTTTGCTATCTTAAACAAGTATAGTTTATAGCAACTTTTGGATCCATAATTAGCTTAAAGGCCGGGAGTATGCACGGACCTAAAAATCTAAAAAATATATAACTAACATTGTCTCATAGGACCTGTTTTTAAACTTTTTTTCTTTTAGCACTTGCTTAAAAGTGCTCTGGAACTTTTCTACAGAACTTTTTTTTTCTGAATTAGTTATTTAAGTTTCCCCTATTCCTTCCTCTTTTTATACATATTCTTTTTTATTGTACTTTCCGCTCTGCTTCTTTTTTTTAATTTCGTCTCTTAAAACTACCTTCCTTATTATAAAATTATTATTATTATTAAAAGTATTATAAAATAACTAATGTTAAGAGGTCCAGAATAAAACTGAATAAGTAAATTAAAATAAACAAAAAACAGTTTTGTGTTGTTTTTTTGTTTTATATTAAAGTGTCACACAAGACTGAAAATACAAGAAACAGCTAGACGCTTCCGACTACTTCAGCACATACTAGACAAACGCTCAAAGCTTCAGATCAATTACAAAAGACTTATTTATGTTACTGTTATAAGACATATATGGACTTACGGAATTGAACTATGGGGCTCCACCAAACCATCAAATTCATCTCGTATTCAATCCTAGCAAGTCCAAAATCCTTCGCAAAATCCTAAACGCTCCTTATTTTGTCACAAATAAAACCACCCATAAAGACCTTAACGTTCCATATGTTACCGATTTAGCCCATTCCAGATACTATCATTCCATAATAAACTCCAGCCCCATCATAACCCACTAGTTTCCATCCTTGCATCCAATTCCATCCCGGACAATCCTCCTAGGCGTCTGAAGAGAAGATGGGCTCGGGACCTTCTATTATAGAAATGTTATTAGAGTGCTGCCAGTGGGTAGTGCCTCTACATGTCCTTTCATGTATCTAGTTAGTCATATAGGCCTTGTACTAGATGTATATATTACAGTTGTACAATTCAATAAAATAATTTTAAAAAATAAATATATTAACGTGTTTTTTTTGGCATTTAACGTCACTTGAAGCTACTATGGCTAATCGGACGAAACTGGAGCGGAAGTCATAAATCTTCATATCCAGGTATAATTATGATATTTATCTTTAACGAGTACCTGATATCTCACAGGCAAGGGATCGTAATTTACTACTATAAGATAAGTTTTTAGACTTAGCCGAGATGTGTGTAATGTAGTGAATTTGGCCGAGCTCCAACCCGAGAGAGGAGATAGCTCTCCCAGACACAAAGCAAGCCTTCAACCTGACAAATTAACGTCCTAGCCAATTCCTCTGCGTCTCTAAGGTCTTCCTTAATTAGCGACTGTTTCTCAGTTGGGAATTAACCAGCTACTACTCGCTGAATTAAATTGAATTGTTCTGTAAATTCTAAAAAAAAAACTTAACAAACTTTATTTCGTTTAAAATAACTGCTGATACGGCTAATCAGGCGATGGTACAGTGGATACCAAAATTTTGTATATCCAGGTGTAATTAGGATAGGAAATGTTTAAGAATACCTGAAATGTCATCTGTTATGACGGTTCTGGGATTCCTTTTTCAAGAATTCTTGGAGAAAAAAAAACTCTTAAAAAGGTTAATTCCCCCTAGCGTAAACATATTCATTACATTCCTGTACGCTATTGCGCTCTAGCGGACTCATACTACTAATTATTTCTATCTTAGAGAAAAAATCGTTGACTGGAAAATCTAATTAGGATGGAAATAGTTGGGGTTGCAGTCAATGTAAGCAACTAATAAGTGAGAGTTATTTATTGATAGTGCCGACGTTTCGACCTACTTTGTAGCTCATCTTCAGGGATATGAGAGAAAACAGAAAAAAAAACAAAAAAAAACATTACAGTACCAAGAAATGTAAAGAGAAAGATAAAATAAGGTAAACAGAAAGTTATAAAATGAAAAGTGTAAATATAAAAAATGAGATATAAATGTATGGAAAACTTAGTATAATACAGATAAAATATAAAACGCATGATAATAGACTCCTGGAGAGTTACATAAGTAAAAATGAAAGAAAATTGATATAATATATTATGCCAGGGGATAAATAAAGAAGAAATATGTAGAAAGTAATGAAAGGAATCTCGTGAATGACAAGTAGAGAAGTAAAAATAAATATAAAATTGAAAATATAAGTAAGAGATGTAATAGCAATGTGTTAAGGCCAGATGAAGTAGTAACCTTAGAAAGTATTATTAGTTTTAATCATAAAAAATTAAATCATTTTTTCTTAAAAGAAAGAACATTATATTTTCTTATTTTTCACATTTTTATTTAATATAATAATTTAAACGTTTAAGTCGTAATTGTTTAGAATAATTTAATTTAAAAGGTAATTTATTTTGTTTAGATATAAGTGTAATATTTGTAGTCAGTGTGAAAACATATGTTATAAAAGTGAAGAGAGAAAAACAAAAGAGAGTCGAGCGGCTTTTGTTCGCTCCGGCTAGACCGAGCCAGTGAGTGTTGCCACGAGCCTCTTGACGTGCACATCGTATGCTCTCTAGGAGCCCAAAATTGTTTTGTGTGAATTTGACTTGAAGAAGACACTAATTTGCTGCCCACCTGCAGTTGTAATTAGTTTAAACTAAGTCAACGATTCCAATTGACCCAGTCGATCATCTCAACCTCTATTGTCTCAACATCCCGCTCGCCCTGCCGAGAATCTACTATCTACTGGAATCTACTTTCACACGCAGATAAGAGTTTTATTATATCATTTCAACTAGAAAACCACAAACATTTATTATTTTGTAATAGATTTTATTTATTTGTAATTTAATAGAGATAAATTTATTATCGTAAGATTAAATAATAATTGTTTTCCTTTTATTATGAATTAGCTGTTTACAATTTAGGTAATATTAGTAACTTCATTTTCTCATTATAAAAACCTTTGAATTGTTCTTTTAATTTAATTAATTGTTTTTTTTCATTCTCAAAAGTATTAGTTATTTAATTTATGAAAATTGATTAATATTATTAGTTTAATAAAAGGTTACAATCAAAATGACATGCGATCTGATATAATTGAATCAGAACTTTATTTTCCTTATCCATTTCGGAGCTCTCATCGAAAGGTCCAATAACTATTTCGAGGTTGCTCAAACACAATGTATATATTTAGAATGAAGTTATATGAATACAAAATATAATGTAAATATAGAAATAACTTTTATATCTTTTTATCAAATTATTTCTTTTCTAATATTATAGATCTCTAAAATATTTTATATCGTTATTTCTGTACGTTATTTCTATATTTACATGATATTTTTTATTAATATTACTTCATTCTAAATATATACATTGATATTACATCCCATTCTTATATTTTCAATATTATATTTTATATTTATTTTTACTTCTCTGCCTGTCATTCACGAGATTCCTTTCATTACTCTCTACATATTCTTCTGTTTTCATTCATTACTCCCTACCTATTCCTGGCATAATATATTGTATCAATTTTCTTTCATTTTTACATATGTAACTCTCAAGGAGTCTATTATCATGCATTTTATATTTTATCTGTATTATACTAAGTTTTCCATACTTATATCTCATTTTATATATTTACACTTTCCATTTTATATCTTTCTGTTTACCTCCTCTTTGTCTTTCTCAGTACATTTCTTGGTACTGTAATGTTTTTTTATAGTTTATTTTTTTGTCGGTTTTCTCTCATAGCCCTGAAGATAAGCTACAAAGTAGGTCGAAACGTGGGCACTATCAATAAATAAGTCTCACTTATTATTTGTTTACATTGACTGCACCGCCAACTATTTCCATTCTACTAATTATTTCTATCGGGAGTTAATATCTATTGCTAATCCTGATATGATTAATCACATGATACTACAGTGGTAGGTCTAAGTATTCTCTATCCGGGTACTATTCAGTAATTTCGGTAGGGATCTTTAACGAGTACTTGACATTGGAGTGGTTCAGGACATCCCTTTTAATGATCCATATCCAAAAGACGGCATTATTAAGAATTTTTAACTATTTTTGTAATACCATCTATAAGACTGTGAACTCACAATCTTGCGTAACTTTATGTTCATTTAAACTATTGTTTATATATAGCCTTATCGTGATATGGAGAAATGTATTTTGTTACCTACATGTCATTTTATTAAACCTAATAAGACTAAAATCTATATTTTGTTTTTTATTGGGATTTTTTTAGCTCAGTGTGCAGAGTGCTGAGTTGATATGATGTATGTGGTTTAAAATCCATATGTGGTTGATAAATTATTTAATCTGTTATGAAACACTGACGGACACTCCTGGATCTCACCCAGCCTCATTAAAGTGGGTACCCTAAATTGTGGGAAAAACCTGTCGGCTGAGACTGAACTCGAATAAACCTTTATCCAACATTGAATTGGTCAGGAGGCCCAGTCAAAGATAACACAAAATAAGTCCATCATTAAAAGAAATTATAATAATAATACATTATTTTTATTTGATGGTTGTTATTTAAATATTATTTTATTTTGAAGAGAAAAGATTTTTCCGGCCCGGGATTCGAACCCGGGTATTCCGCATCACAAGTGCTGCACTTTTACAACTAAACTATCAGGGGTTGTAACCAAGCTAAAAAAATGAAATAAAAAAATGTTTAAATAATGACCATCAAATAATAATTTATAAAAATAGTGATTGGCGTACATCAATGAGATCCTAATTTTTAAAAAAGTAATATTCAATGAATATTCGTCGCCATATATACATCGTAAAAATTGCGAGAATGGGGATATTGGATCGGTGAAGAGAATGGATTTGTCTCAATATCCCCATTCTCACAATTTTTGCGATGTATATATGGCGACAAATATTCATTGAACATTACTTTTTTTTTTAATTAGGATCTCATTGATGTACGTAAATTATTATATTTATATTTTATTTTAGCTTGGTTACGAACCCTGGTAGCTTAATTCGAAAAGTGCCGCACTAGTGATGCGGAAGACCTGGGTTCGAATCCCGCCCGGGACAAATCTTTTCTCTTCATAATCAAAAAAAAAATTTATATAATAATAATAGTAAAGAGGTGTTAGAAAAAAGATAAGGAGAATGCGCGATATCATAAAAAAAAAATGGTAGAGCTAAAACAAAGGGATATTAAAAATTAAAAAGAGGTGAGATATATAACTGATATATGATATCAAAGATAAAAAACAAACGTAAAAAAAATCAGAGAAATAAAATATAATGAAAAAATTGCCATATTTTTTAATAGTCAGCCAACTAAATTTAAATTTACGTGAGATTTTCACAGCCGATGCTTATAGTTATTTTCCCTCAGAGAGAAAACTCACAGGTGTGAAGGTTACAACCCTGAAGCAGGTGTAAACATTGCCTCCTTGTTTGGAGCGATTGAAACTAAACTCCGAGAGACGGGGTAGAATATTTACACATGTTGTGACGATGTCAGATACAAAATTTTCTAGTTTGCTCGTACCATCGGATCTTGTAAAATCTTACCGAAACTCTATTTATTTTACAATAATTATTTTAATTATTCATTGCACTTCTATAAAAGACTTATTTATCAGACGTTAAAAATATCTTAAATGTTAAATCCTCTGGGCTATTGAGGCAATGGTTTGCTCTTCTGTTTGGGCGCCATAAATATAAAATATAAAACTCACTCTTTGTTAAACATCCTATATGTATATATGTCTACGATGTAAGTATTACAAAGTTTTAAATATTATAATATGTTTGAATTATTGACGATATTCACAATCTAAATTGTCAATGATTGCCTTATCATATAACTCGCCAATATCCGTCAACAAGTCAATTACTAAATGGCATATGTTCGATGACACTAATAGCTATTTCTGAAAAAGAATATATTGATAACTTAATTGGTGACATCATTGAGGAAAAAATAATGATAATTTTTGGAACTTAAAAATATTATAAATCCCATATGTTACTGATTTGGCCCAAACTAGATACCTATCCTTCCATAACAAGCTCCATACGCACTTGAATCCGCTAGTCTCTCAGCTTGCTTCCCATACTATTCCTGATAACCCTCCGAGGCGTCTGAAAAGAAGATGGCCTCGAGATCATCTACTATAGAACTTTATTGGAATGCTATCGATGGGTAGTTTCTCCACAAGTGTTTTCATGTCATATTCTACATTTTTGCACATTTACTTGATATAATACCATTATAGTTGTAAATATCATTGAATTAAATAAAAAAATTATATTTAAACTGCTCGCTCTTTCAGGCTAGTTCATCAGTAACTAAACAAACTATAATTAAGTTCTCAATTAATTACAAAAGATTCATATATATGACTATAGTTACAGCAATTCTTAGTTACGGAGTAGAGCTTTGCAGCTCCACTAAGCCATTGAATTCTTCTCGTATGCAATCCTTACTATTCAAAATCCTTCTTAAAATCCTCTCTAATTATCTTAACGTTATATTTGTTACTGAGTTGGTCCGATATCAATCCTTTCATGACAAATTATCTTCCCACTCAAACCCATTAGTTTCCAACCTAGCTATCCCTTCAATTCCCGATAATCCTCCGAGGCGTCTGATAAGAAGATGGCCTCGTGACCTTAGTATAATTCAAGTCCCAGTAGGTTCTCTAATATGGCGTTATATATCATAGATGTTATTTTCTAGTTGTGTTATTATAAGACATAGTCCAGGATCCATGGTCCATTTTTTCAATTGATTAGTATCAAGCTGAATCTTCGTGAATAGCTTCGTTTCGATGAGACGCCCAACAATTTCCTGTGCGAGAATTCTCGATTGTGGTAGCTAAAAGAGGTAGCAAGGATAAAATATGTCGATTTGATGATTCTCAAAAATGTATTACTAACTGGGGTTTTTTTTTGTTAAATTTCAAGATAATTATCTAAATTATTTGAAAAAATATTTGTCCTACAAAATGTACGGTTTAATCAAAGAGTCCCTCCTTCCAATATGTATCGATAACGAGGTCAAAAAAGAAGAGGTAAAAAAAAACAGCTGGTTAATAATAATTGTTGATGACCTCGTTATCGATACACGTTGGAAGGAGGGGACTCTTTGATCAAACCATACATTGTGTAGGACAAATATTTTTTCTAATAATTTAGATAATTATCTTGAGATTTCGCAAAAAAACCCAGTTAGTAATGAATTTTTGAGAATCATCTAATCGACATATTTTATCCTTTCTACCTCTGTTAGCTGCCACAATCGAGAATTTTCGCACAGGAAATTGTAGGGCGCCTCATCGAAACGAAGCTATTCACGAAGATTCAGCTTGATACTAATCAAGTGAAAAAATGGACCATGGATCCTGGACTAACAGTTGTAAATTTAAATAAATAAGTTTAGAAAAAAAAAATTTGAATTGATTTTGAAACCGGAGTCATTATTTTAGTAATTCAGACATAATATTATAATCATTATAACTCATTGTTCTTGAACCTTTTGTCCCAAGTAAGATTAACTTATACATAATATTTATTTATTATGACTCTTCGATTTCCTCCTTCTTTCCTCAATACAGGGGTGTACCGCAAGGCAGTGTTTTAAGCCCCATTCTCTATTCTGTTTAAACCTCTGATATCCCGGAGCATCCTTGCACCAACATCTATACCTTCGCTGACGAGACAGCCATTATTTCTTCTCACAGAGACCCAAACCTAGCATCTATAGCTCTTCAAAATGATTTATTTGATTTAGAAACGTGGTTCGATAAATGGCAAATAAGAATAAACGCCTCAAAATCGAGCCATGTAACCTTCTCTCTACGCAAAGCTTCGAGCCCAGCAGTATGTACGTTATCTCGGACTATAGTTGGACAAAAGACTTACATGGAACGTACATACAAAATTAAAAAGACAAGAACTGACTAGACGGTACAAACAACTATCACATCTACTGGAATACAGATCTTCACTTGACTTACGGAACAAACGACTTATCTATAATAGTATACTAAAACCTATTTGGACATATGGAGCAGAAATTTGGGGTTCAGCAAAAAAAGTTCACATACACAAGATACAAACAACACAGTCCAAAATTCTTAGAAAAATTGTTAATGCACCATGGTATATTTCGAATCACTCCATACACAACGACATGAACATTCCCACTATAAAATCATATATTCATAACAAATACATGACATTCCACTCATCGACACAATATCACCCAAACTCATACTTCCGCTTTCCTACTCCCTGTTACCTGGACTTGATGGAAAAAGGTTAAAAAGACATTGGCCAAGAGACCTACTCACCTATTGATTTTTACCCCATCATCATATAGTTTTATGATCATAGAAGAGCAAAGTGAAAAAACATTAGGATCAAATTTGCTGAATGCGCAATTGCGCAGGTGCAAATAAAAATTAAATAATAAATAATAATTGAAAAAAGGGAACGCTCAACAGAGACATCAAATAAATGTTAATACATAAGTGGAAAAATTCCAACTAAAAACCTTAAGTCTCTAAACTAAAACAGGAAATTAAAAATACCTGTCCAATATTTCGCCTATTCAGGCATCCTCAGGGCAGAAAGAGAATAATAGCAACCAAAAGATGAATAATGCACCCAAAAAACACACAACTCACCACCTCCAAGGCTCAAATGCAACTACTGAATCATATGGAAGGTTACTAGATTCCCATCTGGCTAAGGTTAGATAAAAACAGCTGATAAATACACCAGATTTAAAACATCAATATACGTTCACCAAACCCCCCAAAAAAACCCAACAGGAAAACAAAATAAAACAAAACAACACAAAACAAAACAAAACAAACAAAACAACAACAATTTTGTTTTATTTTGTTTTCCTGTTGGGTTTTTTTGGGGGGTTTGGTGAATGTATATTGATGTTTTAAATCTGGTGTATTTATCAGCTGTTTTTATCTAACCTTAACCAGCTGGGAATCTAGTAACCTTCCCTATGATTCAGTAGCTGCATTTGAGCCTTGGAGGTGGTGTGATGTGTGTTTTTTTGGGTGCATTATTCATCTTTTGGTTTGCTATTATTCTCTTTCTGCCCTGAGGATGCCTGAATAGGCGAAATATTGGACAGGTATTTTTAATTTCCTGTTTTAGTTTAGAGACTTAAGGTTTTCAGTTGGAATTTTTCCACTTATGTATTAATAAATAATAATGATAATGCTAGTACTAACCTTCCGAATTTCGTATACTTGTACTTTCAAACCAGTTTCCAATTATTAATAGGAAACTTTGTCTATAATTATAGTTAATAATAATTATAAAACCGGTTTTGCGAGCGAGGAAGCCATTTTTCATAAAATATATAATAATGGGAGTAGAATCAGCCCATTTTATCTAAATAGAGATCTTACGATTTTCGAAGTCCAGGAAATTCCTACTCTCTATTCATGCAACAAGGTAAGCATGCGACTAGCCCATATAGTAAAAACATGTGTCATGCAATAGAGGTATAACTCTTAGCGTTTTTCTTTTTTCTTTTTTTTTAAAGTTTTTTAAAAATGGACTATTTAAATCCATTCATCGGTTCTTAGACTTCTAAAAGTATAACTTCATAGTTACTGTTCCGTCGTTTAGGACAACACAGAGATCGTAACCACTGACTGTGACCATCATCTGACTGTGGGTCACAATTCTCTCTGTCCATTCATTACCTGTGATTGTCTTACTGATGATGTACACTGGGAAAACTCCCTGTCGGATAACTTGTCGAAACTGCAGTCCTCCAGTACGATATCTAGTCGTTCCTTACCTGACTTTACTGATGTGACCCAGTTGTTCGCAATAAAAATCCTGAAGATTCTGTTAGTGAGTCGTTTGGAGTCCAAACTGGTCAGGAAAATTTATTTACTTCTAATCAATTTTAATGTTTATAGTTATTTATATCCTTGATTAATAATAAATATTTGGTACTTGTGTACATAATACACCCCCAAAGTAGGCCAATGCCCGAGCGGTTACATTTTATAACAGTTACATTTCTACCAGTTACCTTGGATAACCTTACATTTTGGACAGACATCATTGTTTACTACTGTGTTCGAGAGTTGTTGTGTTTCTTGCTCAGTTGTTGTTTGTTTGGTGTTTTAATGTCCATTTTTTGTTGTTTAGTGTTTTATAATTATACGACAATGCTTATTTGTGATTTGCCAAAAACCGAGGAAGATGCAATTTATTTTTGTCAGGAGAAAAACATTCTACAGAAAAATAGGAAATGTTTGCAACTCCCATAAAATGAAGCTATACCTTGGAAATCGTAAGTTTTG
This sequence comes from Troilus luridus, assembly GCA_964056705.1. NCBI lineage: Eukaryota > Metazoa > Arthropoda > Insecta > Hemiptera > Pentatomidae > Troilus > Troilus luridus. The sequence goes on from OZ057413.1 coordinate 4,979,020, forward strand.
GAGATAAAATCTTATTTATCAGAATTTATATGGCGACATCAGGTTGATGGAAATAGAGACTGTTTTCAATCCATGTTGAACTGTATAGCAACCCATTTTCCACCCAAATGCGATTGAATGTTATGTTTTTAAATAATTATTTCAATTTTAAATAGTTTATACATGTTGTATTATTTATTTATGTCATTACTATATTTGTTTATATCCTATACTTATTATTTATGATTATATATACTTATTATTTATTTATTATACTTTATACTAGTTTTAGATAATTATTTTAGATAATTTTAGATAATTTTAATTTTAAATCGTTTATCTATTGCAGTATTTATTTATCTCATTATTATATTTATTTACATTATATACTATATTATGTTATTATATGTTATATATTAAATTATATTGTTATTACTTCGATTTATTTATTTCCATTATTATTACATTCCATGTTTTATTTGAATCTAAGCTCGGCCGAGATCGCCTCCCTTCGGATATTTTGAAGAGAAAAGATTTGCCGGCGGCAAGGGGGCTGATCTCGGCCGAGCTTAGATTCAAATAAAAATATTTTAAAAGGTAATCTAAGGTAACTGGTACAAATGTAACTGTTATAAAATGTAACCGCTCGGGCATGTGCAGAACATTGGCCTACTTTGGGCGTGCTTTATGTACACAAGTACCTAAATATTTTATTATTTATATTTGATTTAATTTGTTTCAGGAGAATATTGTCACCTCAAGATATGGTATCGAAGGATCAACACGACCAACAAGTAAGATTTTAATCAAATAATCTAAATCCGATCCATCAAAACCCAATCCTGAGTCTTACAATAGTATCACAGCATTACAATAGTAAATATCCTTATCATAATCATAACTAACTATATATATGTGTAAGTTTGAATATTCACGCCAAACTTAACAGACGTGAAGATAACCTTTAGGAACACGTGTGAGTAAGGTTATAATAGATATCGCTTACTGAGAGACTCCATTTGTTAAATCTATTCTATGTGTTTAATTACGGAATATTGACTATTGTGTTGATTCAGGTTAGTAATTAAAAACAGTGGAAAACAAAGGCAAAATAAAAACTTTGTTAACAGATCAATATTCTGGAATAAACTCCACACAGTTTAAACAATATGTAAAGTCAAAAGGGATAATTTTAATTTTCACAGCCGTAGACTGTGCAATCTCAAATGGGCTGAATGAAAGAACAAATCAAATGTTGGTTAATAGAATACGGTGTAAAATATATGAAAACAAGGAACGTCAATGGATTATTATAGCAGAAGAGTGTGTTAAAGAATACAACACTACAATCCATAGTTCTACGGGTTTTACTCCCAAATATTTGCTAACAGGAATTGAAAACTCAATCTTACCAAAAGAATTGGAAATCAATAAAGAAGAGAACTTAGAAGAAAATAGATCAATAGCATTGAGAACTCAAAAAAAGTACATGAACAAAATAAGAAGTACTATGGCCAAAATGTAAAGGAAATCATTTATAAAGAAGGTGACTTGGTTTACATTCAATATAGTAATGATCTAAATAGAGGTAAATTGGAAGTGATTAGATCAGGTCCACACAGAATAAAAGAAAAACTATCTAACGTGATGTATATCATCGGCAGTGGTTTCAGAAAGAAAGAATCAAATTTATTTCACGTCAGCAAATTGGTTCCTTATCGAGATGACGGCAGTCCTCTTCCAAAAAGGGGGGATGTAAGTTTGAATATTGACGCCAAACTTAACAGCTGTGAAGATAACCTTTAGGAACAGGTGTGAGTAAGGTTATAATAGATATCGCTTACTGAGAGACTCCATTTGTTAAATTTATGTTATGTGTTTAATTACGGAATATTGACAATTGTGTTGACTCAGGTATGTAATTAAAGATACCTGGAGTTATTTAGTTATTTATAAGTTTGTAAATATGTTTTTTTTAATTACAGTTCTTCACTTGCATCCACAGAGTTTCTGTATATTATATACAATATTTAATGCAGCAATATTTCAGCGGTCCTATGATTTTTATATGGAGTAAAACGTCCTTGGTTATGCCGTCATTCGGCAAGTACGTAAAAAAAAAAAGATCCCTAATTATACCAGGATAGAAAAAATTTAGAGCTCCCACTGTAGCATAGTCCGATCAGCCATAGCAGCATAAAGTGACGTTAAATGAAACACAAAAATTAAATAAAATTAAAAATGTTCTTCAATTAAATAACGATGGGACTGACTCATTACAACAACGTTTTCTCACTTCTTTTGTTTTAAAATTTAAGATTTACCCAGAATTTAAAAATCTACTTCAGATGTCAATGAATAGATTATAAAATTATTTAAATGGTTTAAATAATCATAATCATACTTGTTTCATAAGGGCGACCTGTGGTCAAGTGGTTACCATAACAACCTACTAAGTGTAAGATCGCGGGTTCATAGCCCGGCAGGTGGCCTTAGGATTTTTTAAAGTGACCTTAAATAGGGTACCGATCTTGTACGATGTCAGGTACTCATTAAATATCCCTGTCCTAATAAAACGTGAATAGGCAAAATTTAGAGCTCTCATTGTAGCATCGTCCGATTACCCATAGCAGCATAAAGTGACGTTTAATGAACCAACAACTTGTTTGATAATATTTAGCTATTATGTAACTACATCACCTTCGTTAGGAGATTATGTACAATATTTTATCTATAATAATAAATTTTAAGAATATAGACATAGGTCCGGTATAAATAGATATTATGGATATTACCTATTAAACTCTTGAGGTGATTCTATTTATAACTTTATAACTCATTAATTCCGTAATATCTAAGTTATAAATGAGCTAAAATTTTGGAGCGACACTTGAGTCTCCTAAGATGTTATTGATTTTAATAAATCTAATATTAGATGTTGAAATCAAGAATTAATGTTAATATTCCCTATATTAATATTTAGTTAACGGCCCAGTTCCAGAGATCTTCCCTGAAATAGCGTCCATTAAAAGCGTGAATAATTAAATATGTCACATAAATAATCTCCTCGCTCGAATATCCTTTTCCGTTCCTCTCTCGGGAAAAATCATTTGGAATTTAAGTCTCATCTGAACGGGGTTGAGTTTATTCCTCTTGAGATATTTTGTTATTTCTCAATCAACAGTAATTATATTATTAGTAAGTATATTACTTTTAATATATTTAAAGAATAAATGGAATAAAGTATAATTCTTAAATATATAATTTATTCAATTTCGGACTAGCGAGTGGTGAACATTCATCGGTCCACTTTTTTTTTATTACTATTTTCTCTGAAATTCTGTGATAGAATAATGATTTTTTTTATCATTTTAAGTTTGTTTAGTTGGACAAAAAAATTATTTTATAGCTCATTAGTTAAATGCCTTGCCCTTATTTCACTATATTGTATTCTAGCTTTGTCTTGATACATTCCACTTTTTCTTTTTAAATTCAGTACTCAAGGTAGTATCCTTGGCCCAATCCTTTATACAGTTTATACAGCTGACATCCCAACTCATCCTAATACTATCCTTACCACATATGCTGATGATACATGTGTATTATCAGTCAATACCACTCCAGTTATTGTATCCCAAAGCCTCCAATCCCATATCACTGATCTTGAAGAATGGTGCCAGAACTGGAGAATTAAAATAAATTCTCAAAAATCCCATCAAATCACTTTTACCTTACGTCGTAAACCAATTACTTCCTGTCCTTCAGTATCCTTTAATAATATCCCACTTGTGCCTGTAGAACAGATCCGATACTTAGGGTTGCATCTCGACAAACGATTAACCTGGAATCCTCATACAAGACTGAAAAGACAAGAAACCGCTCGACGTTTCAGGCTACTTCAACACTTACTAGACAAACGCTCTAAGCTCCCAATTAGTTACAAAAGACTCATCTACATGACCATCATACGACCTATTTGGACTTACGGAGTAGAGCTTTGGGGCTCCACTAAGCCATCGAATTCCTCTCGTATCCAATCCCTACAGTCCAAAATCCTTCGTAAAATCCTCAACGCTCCTTATTTTGTTAAGAATAAAGTCATCCATAACGACCTTAATGTCCCATTTGTTGCTGATTTGGCCCGAACCCGGTATCTATCCTTTCATAGCAAACTTCATTTCCACTCAAACCCTCTAGTTTCAAACCTAGCTTCCTCTTCAATCCCCGATAATCCTCCGAGGCGTCTGAGAAGAAGATGGCCACGTGACCTTCTTAGTTGAACATGCGATTTGAGTACTACCAGTGGGTAGTTTCTCTACTTGTCATTATATCATGCCATTATGTATCACTCAGCCAATTTACTTGTTATATTACTGTAATATAGTTGTAAATATCAATAAATAAATAATAAAAAAAAAAAAAATTCAGTACTATATTTTGTGTAACGGCTTAAAGAAGTCAGGAACAGTGGCTTTGTGTGATGTACGTGTCATTACTTGTCTGTGATTTAAAAAAAAAAAAAGATTATCTTGAACCTTACGATGACATCCGATTTAATAAAATTTATTATTTTAATAAAGCAATAAGCACCCACTAGTCTCTGCCTTAAATATTGCATTAAATAAAATAATGAAATGTTTTTTGTTTTATTTTTATATTTTTAAATATTTTATTAGAAAAGAAAAGATATGACCAGGACCGGGACTCGAACCCGGGTTTTCTACGTAACAGTCGTAGGGCCTAGCCACCTCGGCCATCCTGGTCAGACATGTCCTTTCTGTTCACTGATCCTATATCTCCGTGTTCTCGCAAATTGCGATGTATACACGAGGAAAATGTTCATTAAACATAACTTTTATTTTTGGATCTTGTTGACTTACGTCATCATATATTATTATAATTTCTTTATTTTATTTTATTGTTAGATGTTATAATTTTTTCAATATTTTATTTGAAAATAAAAGATATGACCAGGACCGGGACTCGAACCCGGTTTTCTACGGAACCGTCGTAGCGCCTAGCCACCTCGTTCGTTTCCCGGTCAGACATATCCTTTGTTTTAGGAGTGGATTGCGAATCCGAAAAGGTTGTTATGCTAACTCCTACACCACAGTTGACCCTCCGAAAAATGACTTAATTTAATTCCACTCCATTCTCTATATTGAAATAACAGTCATGGAATCGATATACCGGAACAAAATGCGTTTTTTTTTTAAACAATGCATTTCATTGATTTCTATTTAAATTAAACAATAGTGCTATATTTTGTGTTGTGGCTTAAAGATGAAAAGAACATTAGCTTTATGATTTGCTAATTTCAAATAATATTTATAATTCTACTGATCAAGCACGTCAAATGACTAAACAAAAAGTTGTTCCTGGATCCGTTGCTATGCAACTCCTATTAATATAATCTTTACATATTATCAAACAAAGTCCTCGGCCGCGTTTGTTCGCGGTAACCTCAATAACTACTTCACGGATTTTCATTCGGTTTTCACCAATAGATAGTGTGATTCACCAGGAAGGTTTAGGTATATTATTTGTTGGAATATAACGTTAATGGTTGGAAGTGTTGAATAAAGTATAGCCGTCTGGTAGCTTTCATCGAATACGCTGCCGAATCCTTTTGAGATATAAGAAAACAATGCATGGTGGGATATTCCTCTTTTATAAATCTACAAAAAAGTCCGTGATAGCAGATATCTATCTTTTAAGGATAGCTTACTATACCTACTTTTTCTTCTAAAAATTGATCAGGTACAATGCGGTATTTGGAAAGCTATTTAGATGAGTACAGTATTAATCCTTATCAACTTATGTACTTTAGTTACCTTAAGCTTTTAAAGCGCATTATTAGAATATTTTATACCATACAATTTATATGAGTATCTTATGGGTTATTGCAAAAACTTAACCTCGCATGAAAATAAATTTTTATTCATTTTCTTTATAAGATTTTACTTATATACTGGACTCAATCTTCTTGATTTATATAATATGATAGAGAAGAAAAAAACATATTCCAGTCAATAATTGTCTTTTAAACTTTACAATTGATTAAAAAACGTTTCGACATTTATTTGTCATTCTCAATTTCAGCAATATTCATTCCTCATACATCTTCATTAAAATCATAAGTCCACATAATTACTGATTTGGTCATGAATACAATATTACAATTACATTAATATTGTATTCATGACCATGGAAGAAAGACAATTTCCAGGATTTTATTATAAGTTTTAACTTTTTACTTTGAAAGAATGTTTTGACCTTAAGTAATGATTTGGACTTATGATTTTATTGAAGTTGTATGAGGAATGAATATTGCTGAAATTGAGAATGACAAACAAATGCCAAAACGTTTTTTAATCATTTGTAAAATTTAAAAAACAAATATTGACTGGAATATGTTTTTTTCTTCTCTATCCTATTAAACTTTTATTTTAAAATAAAGAAATATTTTGTTTTGTTTTTATGCTTATAATATCTACGTAATAAAATACATTACATTGATGGACAAAACATGTAGGCATAATATGTATTACTACCCGGGTCGCTAGTATAGAGGTAAGTGGAGCCTTCAGTCGGAGCAAGGCTATTATATATTAAACATATATTATTATATTAGGCTATTATATTAAACATGTATTATTATATAAGGCTATTATATTAAACGTTGTAATGCTATAAAAATATGTGCCAATTGGCATTTGTATACTTTCTGAAATAATAAATATTTTTATTATTATTAAACGCTATTAGTTCAAGCGTATAATAAATGAGGATTATAGAAGAAGTAAAGCAAAAGTTTAATTATAGGTAAAAATAAAGAGGTTTAGAAAAGGGAAAACAAAGTTTATTAATTCTTGCTACTTATTCGAGGAGGGGGGGGGAAGTTTTATAACTATATTTATTACATTTTATATTTACTTTATATTTTATGAGGTCAATCTTTTAATAAGGGTTCATTTCTAACTTTATTAATATTGATAATATGCAATCCTATTTTTAATGTATCTGTCTTTGGAAAGTTCATCCAGTAAACTACAAGTGATTGAGTCCAAAACTAAGTAGACGGCTACAAAAGAGGTTCCGAGGCCAGGTGAGACAGTGGAAGTATGAAAAGCATAAGTTTGAAAAGGTATATGAGTTCAAGTACTCAAGTACAGGCAAGACAACATCCCCGATGTGGAGATTAGGAAGAGGATTCCCTCAACTAATAGATGCTACTTTGGTCTAGCTAGACAGATTAGCTAGAGAATACTATCAGGAAAGACCAAACTTCACCTCTACAAAAGCTTAGTGCATCCCTTATTCCAGTATGGATCAGAATGTTGGACAGCATCCAAGGTACCCGAAGAGCCGAAAAAAGAGCTCGCGATGTAAAAGGGCCGAGATTGTTACAACAATGAAATTAAGGCGGCGAAGCTTTTCTGAGCATATTGCCAGAATGGGCGATGAGGATATGACTAGGATATTGTTGACCCAACCAATCCATTGGACAAAGAGGAAAGGAAGACCAAAGCTGAGGTGGTCGGATGGTGTTTCTACAGATCGTAGAAACATGCTGGGAGTGGGGAATTGGATCGCGTCACCACAGGAGGAGTCTAAGACCTGTCACCAGGTTGTAGCGCCGTGATAATAATAATAATAATTTTTAATCTATTCGTCAACCATTTTGGCAAATTCTTTGCCTATTGAGATTGACAAAATTATACTGGTTAAAAAATGTAAAAAAAAAAAAGAAGACTTACCAAGGTGCTTTTGAGACAAGTTTAGGTACTTCCGATTAAAAGGTTTTTAATCGTTTCCGCGAGTCTGTTTAGTGATGCCATAAATATGTACTGCACGTGTCCAAACTTGTTTTAGTAAGTAAGTGTACGTGTTTAATTTCTATCTTAAATCTTACCTGAATAGGGAAATAATAATTATGTTAATAAAGACTTTATTTATTCTGGGACAAGTCCCTTTAGAATAACATTACAGGAATAATGTATAACCAAAATGTCTTAGAGTACTGTAGATTACATTTAGTTAATTGATTACAATTAAATTTATAAATGAGGAATAAATAAAAAAATATTTGAAAAAAATTATCAATTACCTCCTAAAACAATATTTAAAGAAAACTATTTCCTATAAAGGAAAAGTAAAATAAAAGAAAATAGCAATAAGATAAATTGTTATCATTGGATTATAGAGAGAGAAACAATTGATAGTCATATATATATATATATATATATATATATATATACAATTTTTTGAAAAACAAGACAACAACAAAAGAAGGAATAAAATAATGAAAGAAGAAATATAAACAATACTAACTATGATAACTATTAAAGCTATTATAAATAAGTAAATATAAAGATATGTGCCTGGAAGTGTGAACAGCCAAATTAGCAGAGAAAGCAAATGTATATATATGCACACCTCAATTCATATATACGATTATGCAGATACACATATATATAAAATAAATCATTCATCCATCATTTAGAAAACCATAGTCTCAAAACTGAACGTACTATTTCCGATTTTTGGGGATTCTAAGGAAATTAGGTGATTTAAATGTTGAAAGGTTATTGGAATGACGAATATAAGAAGGTATTGAGAAGGCTTCAGAAATGAGATTCCTAAGGAAGATAGAGGGAAAAACAAGACGAGACCGAATTCGCAACTCGATCATTAGATCAAGACCCTGCGGAAAAAGAGATTGAAGAAAACAGTCTAAGATGGTTTGGACATGTTTTAAGAATGGAAAATAACAGGCTGGCCAAGATGACATACGAGGCTAAGGCTGAAGGAAGAAGGTCCAGAGGAAGACCCCGACGTACCTGGGAAGATGGTATTAAGGAAAGCTTCGCAAAGAGAAGTCTGGAATGGAATAGAAGGAGAGAAATGGTAGAAGATCGTACGGTGTGGTCCGGGCTACACAGAAAGAAACCTCCCACTGCAGAGCGGTAGAGAGCAACGACTATGATAATGATTATTGAGTTCCAAAGAGTCGAGGAATCGGATAAGGAAAGCTCTGACAAAAATATGTACTGCATTAAATTGTGATCGGTGTTTCATCTTAACGTCGTCATTCTCCTATCGAACGTTATTCCAACGTATAACGACTTCATTTAATACCTTCAGTCAAACAGTGAGATGGGCGAGTTGTTAAGATAAATGGGAGGGCATGTGATATTATATAATTCAAAAATATAAAGGTTATCTCTGATACTTGTTAACAGTATATTTTTAAAAAGAACTGTTTAAACTGAGTAGAATTATGTAAAGCATTGTGGGATTGATAGAGGTCGTTAACTTAATTCAACTCCGGAATTGAAGCGAATCTTTTTTAAAATCATTTATTCTATTAGGCCTCCCGTCCCAGTTCTATTGTTGTCGCTAAAAGTTTAAAATGTAAATCTCAAACAAGGTTCAACTTTTTCCAATTATCGTATCGTTATCATAATCCCTCGGGAACGAACTGTTTTACATTTGCTAAAAAACCGCTACTGCTTAATAATGGTTCTTCAGATAAATTTTATGTTTGTTCACTTTTATGGTACTATGGCTAATCCGACGATGCTACTGTAGGCGCTCTAAATTTGGTTTATCCGGGATTAATTAGGGTATGGATTTTTAACGAGTACCCAATATCGTACAACCTCGGGACCCCCTTAACATACCTTCCGAAGAATGCCATAACCAAGGATTTATTTACTCGCTTAAAAAATCCTAGGGCCGCCTCCGGGTAACGAACCCGCGATCTTGGGCTTAGTAGATTGTTATGCTTAGGTCGCTCCAGCTTACTTTCACCAACAAGGCCACATGTGGTCTAGTGGTAAGAGTAACAAACTACTAAGCCCAAGATCGCGGGTTCGTACCCCGGCAGTTACGCCGTCCTTTGGAAGGGACGTTAAAATCCCTATTCTAATTAAACCAGGGTAGGCAAAGTTTAGAGCTCCCGCTTTAGCATCGTCCGATTAGCCATAGCAGCATAAAGTGACGTTAAATGAACAAACAAACAATACTTTTAACGTCTTAATATTTAATTATTGACTACTGTTAAGGCCAGATGAAGTAGTAACCTTATAAAGTATTATTAGTTTTAATCATAAAAAATTAAAACTCCGTAAAAGAAAGAACAATATCTTTACTTATTTTTCACATTTTTATTTACTATAATAATTTAAACGTTTATTGCATAGTTGTTTAGAATAATTTAACTTTAAAGGTAATTTTATTTGTTTAGTATTAAGTGTAATATTTGTAATAAGTTTGAAAACATATGTTACAAAAGAAGAGAGAAAAACAAAAGCGGAGTCGATCGGCTTTTGTTCGCTCCGGCGAGACCGAGACCGAGCAGTGTTGGCACGAGCCTCTTGACGTGCACATCGCAAGCTATAGCCCAAAGTTGTTTTTGTGAATTCGAAGAAGATACTAATTTGCTGCCCACCTGCAGGTGTAATTAGTTTAAACTTAATCATCGATTCTACCAGTCGATCATCTCAACCTCCATTGTCTCAACATCTTTGCTCGCCCTGCCGAGAATCTACTGGAATCTACTTCAACAGACAGATAAGAGTTTTCATAATTATATCATTTCAACTAAAAAAACACATAAATATTTATTATTTTGTAATAGATTTATTTGAACATTTTATTTGTTTGTAAATTAATAGAGTTAAATTTACTATCGTAAGGTTAAATAGTAATTGTTTTATTTTTGTTTTAATTAGTTGTTGATAATTTAGTTAATATTAGTAACTTCATTTATTAATTATGAAAACGTTTAAATTGTTCTTTTAATTTAATTAATTGGTTTTTCATTTATCAAAAGTATTAATTGATTAAAGTGATTGATGTTATTAGTTTAATAAAAGGTTACAATCAAAATGACATGCGATCTGGTATAATTGAATCAGAAATTTATTTTCCTTATCCATTTCGGAGCTCTCATCGAAAGGTCCAATAATTATTTGGAGGTTGCTCAAACAAGTGCATTCTTTAAATTATTGACTTCATTAAATTGGATGTTAAGAAAGGAACATTAAGTAAAACAATCTGACAAGAGAATGTAATCATTATATAGATTTAATAAACCGTATATAGATATAATTTGTCATATATAGTTTGGTATGTTATATATGCTCAACATGTTGGTTGTGTGTTTACCAATTTACTAATCAGTCAACTTAATACCTTAATTAAACCATCACATCATATGATCATATCGTGGTCTTAAATATATAAAGTATCTGAATAAAGTAATCATCTAAATAATTACAATGGATATGCTTGATTAATAAAATTATCTGTTTTGAATACAACTTAATATATACACTAAGACATGGATAATAATAATTTAGATAAATAAAGAATTGCCAAGAAATATGTACATAAATTAAATTAACAGTTATCTGGTATAACATGGGTAAATGTGGGGTCTTCGCCAGGTATTGATGACGCGAGCCATCTTCTTTTTTTTTTTTTAAGTTTTCATGTGAATTTTTCTAAAAACAATCGCGTTAATTAAATGTTATGACAACTCAGTGCACAGATATTCAAATTAAGGATAATTTTCTCATTTTCAAAAATTCAGATCTTTGTTCATCCTTAGCCTGTGGTTGACACTCTGACCTGATATCATGAATTTCTGTACGTGTTCATGGGCCTGGGGTTCAGTACGTGATAAAGACTGTGCTCTTGGTCAGTGGTTCTATGAGGAGGTCCCATATTCCAAAGGATCCATCCGCGGCTGTGACAAATTAAATAAAATATAACAGCCGAATTCGAACCCCGAAGGTCCTGGCAACACAGCGCTTTACTATTGAGCTACTCCCCTCCCTATAAATATTTAAAGTATAAATTAAAGCCAAACATTATAAATTCTATACTTAACTTATTTCACAATACCATATTTTTATTTTCATATAATTATTCATTTTAATCTATTTGATTTTTAACATAAAATTTCTAAAACTTCTGAACTAAATTTAAAATATCCTTGCGTTTTAAAATGAATAATTATCCTTTGAAGGCGGATGGAGTGAAAAGTGTATATAAAATAACTTCATTAATTTAGAAAATTCCTGGGCAGATTTAATACAGCAATATAACCATCAAGGTAAAAATGAAATCACTTTCAACCTTTCTCGTAGAGGTGCTTTAGTCCAAGAGACCTGCAAAAAAATGGCCATTATCTCAGGAATAGTGGCAGTAATCTTTTTTAGCCTTTTCTTTTAGAAACTAATAATGCCAGACGAATGGTGATACATTCTATATTGATTTATTTGATTGATTGAACGTTTTTATTTGTAAAAATACAAAGAAATATACATACAGTAAAAAATTATTAAAACTTAACTAGAACACTAGACAATGGGATCACCCTGTCTGTCGAGGTCTGTGTTAACGATCTCATTTATTTTTCTTATCTCTAAAGCATTAATTAATAAATAAATATAAATATATATACATAGATACATAATTAAGAACATTTAAAAATTTAATATGTTATTTATTTATTAAATTGCGCATTCAGCAAATTTGATCCTAGTATTTTTCACTTTGCTTTTCTACATGATCTTCTATATGATGATGGAGTAAAAATATCAATAGGTGAGTAGGTCTCTCTATCAATTCCAGGTAACAGGGAGTAGGAAAGCGGAAGAACGAGTGGGTTTGGGTGATATTGTGTCGATGAGTGGAACGTCATGTATTTGTTATGAATATATGATTTTATAGTGGGAATGTTCATGTCGTTGTGTATGGTGTGATTCGAAATATACCATGGTGCATTAACAATTTTTCTGATAATTTTGGCCTGTGTTGTTTGTATCTTGTGTATGTGAACTTTTTTTGCTGAACCCCAAAGTTCTCCTCCATATGTCCAAATAGGTTTTAGTATACTATTATAGATAAGTCGTTTGTTTCGTAAGTCGAGTGAAGATCTGTAGTCCAGCAGATGTGATAGTTGTTTGTACCGTCCAGTCAGTTCTTGTCTCTTTAATTTTGCATGTACGTTCCATGTTAGTCTTTTGTCCAAGTATAGTTCGAGATAACGTACATAATTTTTGGAAGGGACTTCGTCGTTGTCAATTTTGACTGCTGGTCACGAAGCTTAAATTTAATATATGAATTCTATTATTCTACATTGTATATAAAAAACATAAAATAAATTAGACTTCCTTTAAAATCATTCATAACAAACATTTATTTTTGTAATTGCACTGGAAACGAAATTTTTTGGAAATTTGAAAAAGAAATATCTTTTTTATTTTTCTGTACACATTATAAAACAAAGTCCTCGGCCGCGTCTGTTCGCGGTAAACTCAATTACTGCTACACGGATTTTCATGCGGCTTTCACAAATAGATAGAGTGATTCACCAGGAATGTTAACGTATATAATTTGTCGAGGTTTTGGATAAATGGGTTGGAGTATAACTATAATTTTCGGCTGCCTAATGCCTTGGCCATATAATGAAACTATGTATGGTGGAATATTCATCTTTTTAAAGATCTACAAAAAAGTAGGTGATAGCATCTATCTATTTTGTAAGGAAAGCTTACGATACCCATTTAATTTAAATGAGTGTCTAATCGGTTATCGTAAAAACAAACGCGCATGAAAATAAATTCGTATATAAAGAACTATTTTGTTTTGTTTTTATGTTTATAATATCTACATAATAAAATACATTAGAAAGACAAAAACATATGGGCATAATAAGTCTTATTGCCCGTGCAAAGCTGGGGGGCGGGGTCGCTAGTATAATATAGACAAAAATAACTGTTGGCGGTTGACGAAAATATTACATATAAATAAATAAGAGGAATTCGACGTTCGTTAAATTAATTAATTAAAATTTTTATTTTAATTGCACTGCAATATAAATTTTTTGTAATCTGAAATAATCTACCCCTTAATTGTTGTTCATGATGTCGAAAAGAAGAGCGATCCTTACAAAAAGACCACTTTCGGAATATTATAACAAGGTATTTTACCCCCAATTTAAGGTACCCATTTTATAGAGGCTGGGTAAGACCTAGAATGGTCTGCTGATCCCACATGGTCCATTTATATGTGTAAGCAGATGTACTAATTTATCGGTCCAACCGTATTTGAACGAGGAACCTTCAGCACTGTAACTCAGTTAATGAACTGGGATGTCGAATTTGACAATCAGCACTCTGTTAAAATAACCGTTTAAAAAAATAATAAATAAAATAACATTTTAAAAAAATGGTAAATTGCAGTATTATAATATTATTCATTTTATATTCCTAAAATGTTTAAATAAATAATTTTAGAACTATTTTATGCTTAATTCATGATAGATTTTATTTATTTTGAAGCGATTTTATAGAAATATTTAATATAACCTTAAATGTATTAGAACCTTCACAAATCAGAAATTTGGAGATCTAGCATTAAAACAGTGATCAGACGTCGAACAAAATGAAAAAGGGAAATATATAGTGATGAATCCATAGAATTTACTCCTCCATTCATAAAGAACAGGATGAACAGGCAATAAATCAACTTTTACCAAAAATATCTAAAGTCAGATATGAAGAGAAATATAAAAATATAAATCAAGATATAATAATATACGTTTATTTTATTTTTGTATGTGTTATGAGAATAATATTTTGTAAATAATCAGAAATGAATGTTTCAATGAGTGAACTGTCAAGAGCTATAATTTGCATGGTTAGTAATAGAAAATTGTAAGAGATAGCGCTAGTGTAGTTTTAACAAATCTAAAGTTTCACCTTTAATTTCTTAATTTTTAAATGGTTGGAGGAAAAATGTAATATTTAACACCTGATAAAAGTGCTTATAACACCCTCGTTTAATTACCACACTCGGGTGTAATAAAGTGGCACTTTCCTCACTTGTCAAATAAATAACTGTTTTGTATTTTGTTAATTTGTTGATAGTTATAATTTAACTAGATTAGTTCCCTGTATAATATATGCAATAAATGACTTCGTATACATTAAAAAAGAATAAGACTTTTGAGCTAACATGGTAGCCGTCATAATCCTGGCTTTTGTGTTTCTAGCTCGATTCTTGTTTCTAGGACCATTCTTCAATGATTGGTACCAATTCTCGTGAATCATTTTCATTCGGCCAATATTTTCATTGCCTGATTGAAGCTTGTAATTGGTTCGGTGAAGGCTCAATCATCTTTACGACGTTTGTGCGTTAAAATAAAGTCTAAGTTCAGTTTTCTATAATATAAATATTATTACTATATCAACAATTTATAAACAGATTATATAGTATCATATAAACGTCTTAAAATCAGAATATTTGATTTTTCGGAATGATACATCTACTGGACTACTATGAAACTGGCCGGAAATCATAAGATTACTCTCTGTTCTTGGTGCTTTTTTGCATTTGAGGAGGTTAAATCCACATGAAAAAAAGACTATATGGGTTTTAGATGTTGTTGTAACGAAGGGTTCAGAAAATAAGTTATCTTATGCAGAGGATCAATGATAAAAAAGAAGTTGTAATTATTATATAATAACGCAAACTGCAATACCTGGGGTAAATAATGATGATGATACTCAGGTTTAATATCTGAAAAACTAAGCCATCAAATTCCTCTCGTATTCCTTCAATCCAAAATCCTTCGAAAAATCCTCAACGCTCCTTATTTTGTTACGAACAAAGTAATCCATAATGACCTTAACGTCCCGTTTATTGCTGATTTGGCCCGAATCCGATATCAATCTTTTCATGACAAACTTCATTTCCACCCAAACCCACTAGTTTCAAACCTCGCAACCTCTTCAATTCCTGATAATCCTCCGAGGCGTCTGAAAAGAAGATGGCCTCGTGACCTTCCAAGCTGAACTTTTTATTTGAGTACTACCACTGGGTAGTTTCTCTACTTGTCTTTTCATGTCAATTTATTCAATCATAATATTTACTCGATGTATTTTGTATACAGTTGTAAATTTCAATAAATATATTTAAAGAAAAAAAAAAAATCTGAAATCCGAAAACCCATGACTTCCTGTCCTACTTTATCCTTTAATAGTACTCCACTTATCCCTGTTGAACAGATTCGCTACCTAGGACTCAACTTAGACAAACGTCTTACTTGGAACCCTCACACAAGACTGAAAAGACAAGAAACAGCTAGACGCTTCCGACTACTTCAACACATACTAGACAAACGCTCAAAGCTTCAGATCAATTACAAAAGACTTATTTATGTGACTGTTATAAGACCTATATAGGCTTACGGAATTGAAGTATGGGGCTCCACCAAACCATCAAATTCCTTTTGTATTCAATCCTTGCAATCCAAAATCCTTCGCAAAATCCTAAACTCTCCTTATTTTGTCACAAATAAAACCATCCATAAAGACCTTAACGCTCCATATGTTACAGATTTAGCCCATTCCAGATACCTATCATTCCATAATAAACTCCAGCCCCATCCAAACCCACTAGTTTCCATCCTTGCATCCAATTCCATCCCGGACAATCCTCCTAGGCGCCTGAACAGAAGATGGCCTCGGGACGTTATATTATATAAATGTTATTAGAGTACTGCCAGTGGGTAGTCCCTCTACATGTCCTTTCGTGTATCTAGTTAGTCATATAGCCCTTGTACTAGATGTATATATTACAGTTCTACAATTCAATAAAATAATTTAAAAAATAAAAATCTGAAATAACGGATGTGAGTTCTCCTGGGACAGTTTATAACCACATTTTTGTATCTAACAACAATAACAAAAACATGGCTCTACAACCCTATGTGGGTCTTAGCCTCCTCAAGGAGTCTTCGCCAGGCGGCTCTATCTAATGCAGCTGCCCTCCAGTTACGGAAGTTTAAGATGCGTCTGGCACTCCATCTTCCCATCGGAGCCTTGGTCTTCCTCTTCCTCAGTCACGGTCCAACTTTCCTTCCAGCAGCCTCTTCGCGGGATCCTCCTCACTCATTCTTGCCACATGGCCGTCCCACCTTAATCTATTAATTTTTATCTAAGTAATGATGTCGGGCTCCCTAAATATCTCGTAAGCTTCTCGGTTGGTTCGCCTTGTCCATTGACCATTTACACAAATAGCTCCGAAAACTCTGCGGAGCAGCATTCTTTCGAAAACAGCCTGCTCTTTTTCCTTGGCCTAAGATAAACTAAGGTTTATCCAAGATTTAAGGTTTAAAATTAAAACACTTTTGTAACTAGGGATGAAAATTACCTACCTAGATTACATCGTGTTTTTTTTTTTGCACCACTACATACCGACTGTACTTTTATCCTAAACCACCCTCAACCGCCAGATGTTTCCCCCTTATTTTGGGTACTCATTTTATAGAAGCTAGGTGATCCCCAGGAGGGTCCTAGATTCCATAGGATTCATATCCGGCTGATCAAAAATGACTGGGATTTGAACCAGGATTTTCAGCATGGCAAATCAGTGCTCTACCAATGAACTACTCCCAGCAACATTACATAAATACGGTATTTATACTTTCTATATATGAAGCATATTAACTTTAAAAATATATAAAGGATTTCGTAATTCCTGACCTTAACGAAAGCGATTTAATTAAAGAAGGGGTTGCAAGCGAAGATCGTTAGCGCTGTGAGCAAGGAAAGCTCTGGTTCGTTAGGATTTCCTTTTTATTATTGATTTCAATGATCCCAGCTAAGGGGCCTAAACAATATGGCTACCCTATTCTGATATTTTGCCTTTTCGTAAACGAGAATAGGACATGGAATTTCATTATTGTTTCGGGGAACTCTACATACTAACCAGCGGAATTCCTGGTTTGTATAGTAAAAAATCATTCCTATACGAAATTCCAGTTGAATAAGAGAAATCGAGTAAACTCTCCTCATCTACTTCAGAAATTTAATAACATCAAATAATTCAGATATGATTTTTTTAATTTATTTATTTATAATATAATTTGCTACAATTCACAAAGTAATGTGCTGTACTAAACAGACCAGTCTCGAACTTAAAAAACTTGATAGAATCACTCAGGTACAATTACCTGGACAGGTATTTTCAATTTCCTGTTTTAGTTTAGAGACTTAAGGTTTTTAGTTGGAATTTTTCCACTAACGTATTAAAAAGAAATATGCCTAACTATTTCAGTATTTGATATACGATATATGATAAGAATTTGGTGAACAATATATATCTGTAACTGAATTTGTTGAGTACTGAGGTTTCGGGTTCAATTCCGCCTTAGTCTACACCTACATTGGATCCGGTGTGATACGATGAGACGTCGCTAGCAAACCAAATGACTGAAATATATCGAGAGTTATAACATTTGGTTCTTTAAATTTATAAAATTAAGATTATTTATTAATTATTTTTAATACATTTATATTGTACTATAATGTATAGTTAAATATGTATAATGTATACACCCCAGCATCGTATGCGATAGAATCACGTCGCACCGAATCGGATCCAATGTAGGTGTAGCCTTAGCAGATGAATCATTTAATCTGTTAACAGTCGGGCATGAAACCTTTGGGATCTGGAGGCCATGCTTGTGCTCACCTAAACATGGCACCCTTAATTAGGGAAAAACTTGGCGGTTGAGTGAAATCTCTGCCAACCCCCCCATATACCATTTAGTCAAGCATATCCAATTATATATAAACTACTGCTGTGCCACGTCCAGACACTCCGAGTTTACCGAATAGTAGAAATCGTAAAACGGTTCCAGTCGTTTCAGTCTTTTACGACTATTTTATTTGGGTCACTTGTCCAGATGAGCTCAAGTAACGAATCTCTCCTACAGTAGTAAACTAAATTGAGTCCGTTCGAAAGGGTAGTATCAACGTAGATCAGCCAAGAAGGCGAATGTTTTTAGCTTACAGTATTTATTGTCGATATTCAAAGTATCGAAAGCGAAAAATACTTCTTTTATGGTGAATGAAAAAAATGTTTCAAGGTTCATTCAAAATCAGTGTGTATCGTCAAAATTATTTCACCGAATCAATATATCTGGTATGCCTTATAAATTTCTTATTATTATTAAATTATTCAACTAACAAAATGGTCCGGGTGGGAAGCAAAAATTAGTCCTTGGATGTTCCTTCCATTGTTCACGATATCCGCATACGCTGCATAGGGTATGAAAGTAACATATTATATATATATATATATATATATATATATATATATATATATATATATATATATATTCTTTATTGAGATATTACAATCTGCCACATTTAGGCAATAAGTAATAGCGCTAAGTAGCTATACAATCATTCAATAAAAAAATAAAATAAAATAAACAAATTTAAAAAATAAAAAATAATAATAATAAAAATAAATAAATTATTAGAAAGTGGTAAGGTTAAACCCTCTCGTTGCAGAGAAAATTCCAATAAAAAGAGGAATATTTCAAGGTGATTCGCTAAGTCCTTTATGGTTCTGCCTTGCGATTAATCCTCTAAGCTCCATTTTGAATCAATCTGGAAAGGGTTATTCCTTGAATCAGGAAACAATGATCTCCCATTCTTTCTATATGGACGACTTAAAGCTTTTTGCAAAGAATGAGAGGGACATGAGAACTCTTCTTGAATTAGTAAGTTCATTCACAGAAGATATTGGGATGAAGCTAGGAACTGAAAAATGTGCAACCCTTAATATACACAGAGGAAAATACAAGGATTCAGCTAACATTGAACTCTCCAATAGTGACATCATTAAGCAACTTAAGGTTACAGGCTCCTACAAGTATCTTGGTATCTCACAGCTGCTTAAATTCAAAAAAGAGGTCAAAGAAACCTTTGAAGAAGAATTTAAGAATCGAGTCAGAAAACTACTAAAAACTAATTTATCAGCTGGAAATCTGGTAAAAGCTTTGAATACCTGGGCTGTTCCTTCGGTTACATATACGTTTGGAGTGATAAAATGGTGTGACACGGATTTGGAAAAAATGGACCGCTTCTTAAGAACTCAGATGGTTAAATCAAGACAGCGTCACCCAAACTCTTCAGTGCCAAGACTATATATGCCCAGAAAACTTGGAGGTAGGGGACTTATTAGCCTGTTGAAAGCCTGCCGTGAACAAGAAGCAAGTCTTAGAACCTATTTTATGAATAGTAGTTCATCGATGCTGTCGACCATTGCTGCCCTCGACTGCAACTACACAGCACTGAATTTGCTTCGACAAGATCCAGTAGCAATCCCAACTGAGGAGAGCCTTACAGAATCATGGAAGTGTAAACCACTCCATGGAAGGTTTTACAGTTCTTTATATGCTCAGGGCATCAATTTAGAAGCGTCAGTCCGCTGGTTGACCACAGGAAAAATGTTCCCCGAGACTGAAGGATTCCTGTTGGCAATACAGGAGCAGGTCATAGCAACAAATTCCTACAGAAAGCATATTCTGCACCAAGCAATCGAAGATAGATGTCGCCTATGCAACGCAACGTATGAATCGATTCAACATGTCACCTCTGGCTGCCAAGCATTGGCAGGTAAAGAATATCTAACTAGGCACAATAATGCTGCAAAGATCGTTCACCAGGCACTCGCTCAAAAATATAATTTAATAAGCAGCCATCACCCATTTTACAAATACCAGCCACAGGCAGTATTAGAAAAAAACGACATTAAACTATATTGGGATCAAACCATGATCACTGACCATAATATACCCCACAACAGACCAGACATACTACTCGTAGACAAAAAAATAAAAAAGGCCATCATCATCGAAGTTGGGGTTCCTGCTGATGATAACGTTTCTAAAACATTGAGCGAAAAAATTCGGAAGTACCAAGAGCTCTGCGAGGAATTAAGGCATCTCTACCGACTGGTGGATGTAAAAGTACTCCCGATCATTGTATCCAGCAATGGTTTAATTCCTCAGGAAACGATTGCATCAATGAAGACGTTGGAAATAATTAGGGGACTGGAAGAAGTACAGAAAGCGGTTATGCTGGGATCTGCCAGCATCGTTAGAAAATTTTTAAATATTCCCATTTAACTTTTAAATGAACCATACCCTTGACCTTGGTCCGGGTTGGTGTAATTATCCGGTACAAGCCGAGAAATACAAACAAGTAAATAATAAAAATAAATAAATTATTAGAAAGTGGTAAGGTTAAATTATATTGGGACCATACGATGATAACAGACCACCATATATCTCACAACGACCTGACATCGTGCTTATTGACAAGGCAGCAAAGAAAGCACAGATTATTAAGATAGGAGATCCTTCCGACGATAACGTGCACAAAACAATAGGAGAAAAAATTCGGAAATATCAGGAGCTTAGCGAAGAGTTGAAGCATCTTTATGGACTGGTGAGGGTTGAAGTACTGCCAATTGTAGTGTCTACGAATGGACTTATCCCAGAGGAAACAATAAGATCCTTGAAAATCCTTGAATTGATCGAGGAAGTTGAAATACTACAAAAAGCAGTGTTATTGGGAACTGCTAGTATTGTACGGAAATTTCTAAATATCGATAAATAAGACGATTAAGCTTGACCTTGACCATGGTCCAGTTAAGACATATCAACCAGCAATGCTGAGAAGAAAAACAGATAAAATAAACATATATACATGCTGAAAATAAATACTTGCGAAAATGATAATATAAATAAAATAATTTCTTACATTCATACCATAATTACAATATTTACAATTTGCCCCCGAACTAAGCTTCTTCCCCAGGAATGGGGGCAAAGCAGGAGTCCGAGAGGCTCCGACACCCTTTCCTAGCTGCGTCACTGGCTTAAACGCCAATGGGAGCTTGTTAAGGGCGCGTCACACCCACAGTTCGTGAGTGCAGAATCTGGCCAGTGCTAGTACTCCAAATAACATTATTACAACAGGTCTCGGGGCCATTAAAGTTTTAGACGACGGGGTGGATTAGACGGATGAGTGGAACTGGATAATGACTGAAGCAGGGGATTGGAATGGCAGGCAAGGATTTGATAAAAGTTGATGGGATGAGGTCGAGGACGAAAGGAATGTTGAGATCATTATGGAGGGTTTTATTGGAAACATAGTCTGTTTACAGCGGGAGATGGATCATATAGGATCTTGGACCCTCCTGGGGCCCACCCAGCCTCTATAAAATATTATAAAAATAGGGTACCCATAATAAGGGGGGAAAATCTGGCGGTTGAGCGTGACCTAGGACAAGTCACCTCCTTGCAGAACCGTTGTCCATGAAACAGCACAGTCTCTACCATGTACTGAACCCCAGACCCTTCATGGGTTGTAGTGGTACAGGTTTTTTTTTTTTTGTTTTTTTATTGGAAACATAGGAGCATTGACAATAGTTCTCAGGACTTTGGATTGAAAGGATTGGATACGTCTGATATTCGCGGTCCCCCACAGTTCCAGTCCAAATAGTTTAATGATGGTCTTGTATATTAGAAGTTTTTGTTATTGAAAGATGGGAGGTCCGACATTGTAATCTATATAGCCTGAATCGTCTGTTAAGTTCTTGTATTTTGAGTCTGGTATAAAGGTTCCATAGTAACTTGTAATTATACGTTTAAATAATTTTAAAATATGGCATGCTTCAAATGTTATTCGATATATGGTCGAATAAAAGGCTTGAAGATCCTTGTACAGTTTTTCTGACCTAATCAGAAGATCTCATCGAAAATTAGTTGTCAAACCAAGAAATAAATTTTAATTAATATTATTTTTAGCAAACATTGAACAAGAGGTTTCCATCAAACTCCTTCTCACGATATTTATTCAAACCCTCAGATACAGAGATGTTTACTGAATCCTCTGGAGGCGATCGCAGTGCAAATAGTTCGCTAGCCGTCCTGACCCTACACGATTACCGAGGATTTGCCACTTATGTATGTTTTTCAAAGACACACAAAAATAAAAATGAATACTTTTATAAATAAAAAAATATTGATACATTCCAAATTCCATTGGAGGAATCCAAAATGCAAAGTTTTACGGATCCGAAATACTCGGAAAAACCACCCAGTCAATTTTTCACCAATTCAGGTATCATCAGGACAGAGCTAACCTAAGCCACTGTAACCCGTGAGCGGGTCTGGAGTTCAGTACATAGTGGAGACTGTGCTGTTTCATGGACACTTGTTTGTTTGTTGTGACTCAGAGACGTAAAACCCTAGGGTCATCAACGCCTGTAGTTTTAATGTTTATAATTAATTATCTTGAAAAAAATATATATATACACACAAAAAAAATATCAAATTGTATATATAGTAGGGACTATGAATGATTAAATATTGGTTATTAGTTTGCTGTTTGTAATAAATTTCACAACTTTGTCGATTTCAGATTTTCTGTCTCTCAGTGCTTCTCTAACATCGGGTGGTATTTTGAGCTGATTTAGTAGTTTTTTATAGTAGTCGTATTCCTCCAATATGTGTCTGTCACTAAGATTTTTATTGCACCTAGGGCATATCGGAGGTGCATCCCTTGTAATGAGATGTCCCGTGATTATGTCCCCGATGTGGGTAAGCCAGGTGTGTCCTATTCTAAGGCGAGCAATAGCCACCTCTTCATGGCGTTTACTGAGATTAGATGTAGCCCAAGGAATTTCAATTTACTTGCTAAACTTTCATCCCACATTGATTGCCAACTTATATCTATACATTCTTTAAGGGGGCGTGTTCTTGGGCGGTTAGAATAGCTGTGCCTCTACCTGGGAGGGTTAGAACTGCTCGAGCAGCTTTGTCAGCCATCTCGTTCCCGACAATACCCATATGTCCCGGGGCCCAGATGAAGAATATTTTTTGCTCCAATATGATCAGAACCATGATTCAGGGTTCCCCTCTCCCTGGCTAAGGATACAAACAATATACTATCCCAGAGGAAGATAAAAACCCGTTGGGATAGGGCCAAGATAAGGCACACTGAGCTTTTTATAAAGGATCCTAATGTCAAACTTTCTGAGAAAATCAACATATGTCGAGAACAGACCTCTAAAGTATGGTCGAAGCCATCACAGGGCACTGTAAACTCAGGAAACATAGCCATCGGCTTGGCATTGAACAAGAACCTCGGTGCAGATTGTGCAGAGAGGAGGACGAATCCCCCTGGCACGCTCTCTTTGAATGTGATGCACTATGTCGAAAGAGGACATTTGGCTTTGGTCCTGGAGGACACGAGGAACTTCAAGAACTGAGATTTAAAGACTATTTAAAATTTCTCAGAAGTCTAGATCTAGGATAGTGATTTTTAGGAGTCGAGCACAATGGACCTCTTTAGCCCGAAGACCATGGTAGTGGAAGAGGCATACACAAATAATAATAATTAAGTAATGTTCAATGAACATTCTTCCCCTTGTATACATCGGAAAAATTGCGAGAACACGGGGATATAGGATCGGTGAAGCGAACGGATTTATTTGTCTCACTTGGATTCGACCCCTGGTAGCTCAGTGGCTTAGAGCACTGCTGCGGAGAAGCAGACGACCCAGGTTCGAATACCGACCAGGGCAAATATTTTTTCTTCAAAACAAACAATTATATACCTCCATTTCAAAATAGGATAAAACCAAGGATTTTTATCTGAAGCGGGTCCATGGATGCGAACCTTGGGCCATAGGTTGTTCTGCTAACATGAATTTCCGAATATCAATTCGAAGCTCATTAGATCAATTTGAATAAATTCGAATTAATCCCTAACTAAGTGCTTGATAATTGTAATATGAAGTTGACTCAAACAATTAAAATGTTTGGCGGAGTTGTTACAAATTACATCTTAATCTATTCTGGAATGTTCTCCAGTTAATGTCATTCTGGAGTCTCCCCTTGTTCTAATCCTTGCTGGACAAACTCCATCGTGGTGTAGAGTTAATTGAAACCATGAATAAAAAAAAGAGTACGCTAACTGAGTTCATTAGTGTATAATGTAATCGTCGGAGTTTCTCGAGTAACGGGATGACTAAACTTTGACCCTTTATTGGGTTGGTCCGCTCCACTTAAAAGCTTTGCTTCACATGCTGCAATACCCGTGTATCGCTAAGATTATTCATCAAAACGCAAGAGATATCTAAATCTTATTAAACAAATAGTAATAGTAAATAATTCCATAACTAGACAATAAACTCCGGAAAGCCATAAAATATGTAAAAAGCAATATTTTTATTAATTGTTATTTTGATGGGGGAGCGGAGTGGCTCAGTGGTTGAGCACTGAGTTGCCATGCCGGAAATCCTGGTTCAAATCCCGCTGCGGACAGTTACTTTTATTTAGTCTGTTTGCGGCCGGAGATGTATCAAATAGGATCTAGGACCCTCCTGGGGCTCACCCAGCCTCTATTAAAAAGATAAAAATAGGGTACCCATAATAAGGGGAAAAACCTGCGGTCGAGCGTGACCTAGGACAAGTCACCTCCTTGCAGAACCGTTGTCCATGAAATAGTACAGTCTCAACCATGTACTAAACCCCAGACTCGTTCACGGGTCGTAGTGGTACTGGTTTTTTTTTGTTTTTTTTTTATGGTGATTATTTATATATATATATTTGTTTTGAAGAGAAAATATTTTAAAATAATCATCATCAAAAGAACAATAAATAAAAAGTAAGATATTTGTAATTGTTCGAAAAGCCACTCTGCTTCGTGTGATCCCACTCTCAAAACCACTGGACTAGTTGTAAATGGAGAACCAGTATTTGAAACCTCTTCCATCAATCAAAGCCTGGACACCTCTGACAGGCATATCTCTTACAGAGCCAATGTCGCATTTAAAACCGATGTCGTTCTTCAAAACGTATTCAGTATTTATTTGTCATTCTAACCAACGAATTCCTAAAAAGTTAATAAACGTTTTCACATGATGAGAATTTTAAGTACTTAAGGTTAAGGAATTCCTAAAAAGTTCATGCGTGCTGAGACGGCTGGTAAAAGTCCAAGAGACTTACCGAGACGTCGATGGGAGGATTGCGTTTTTGGCGTCAAAGATTGGTGGTATTGGCGTCAAACCTTCGGGCTCACCTAGCTTTATCGTCTTATTATATATCAATTTTAATCCATTTAATATTTGGATTACTTTAGAATTGCGTACCATGGCTCCTGGCGAATATAATTGAAGTGATATGGTCGCGAAGGTTGAAATAGGCTAATATCAAAAGAATTCCTAAAAAGTTAATACGTTTTATATCGTTGAAAGACCGAGAGGTAGATGGGAGGATTGCCTAAGGGATTTAGTGGCGGTTTGGGGTAGGTAAAAGTATGTGGATGCATGTTTGTGGGCACCAATTGGTGATATCGGGATCGAACCTTCGGGTTAGCTAAGCCTAATCGTCCTTATGGAAGATAAAGAGAAACCTTTTTTTTAATTATAAGGCTAACATAGAATGTAACGTGGCCCGCACATCGGGTATTTATTATACTAGTTTAAAGGCATTTAAGGGGCGACCTGTGGTCTAGCGGTTAGCGTAACGAACTACTAAACCCAAGATCGCGGGTTCGTAGCCCGGCAGGTGGCCCTAGGATTTTTTAAAGGGAGTAAAAAAATCCTTAGTTACGCCGTCCTTCGGAAGGGACGTTAAACGGGGGTCCCGAGCCTGTACGATGTCAGGTACTCGTTAAAAATCCCTATCCTAATAAAACCTGGATAGGCAAAATTTAGAGCTCCCACTGTAGCATCGTCCGATTAGCCATAGCAGCATAAAGTGACGTTTAATGAACAAACAAAGGCATTTAATATTTAGTTCATTATATTAGCCTTCCAAATAGGCCAGCGGCAAGGTGTTTGAAGGTCGCAATAAATTGAAGAGAGATAGATTTTTGTTATGTTGTAAGGGCATGTCTGTGTAGTGTAAATCCTACAATGAAGTCATTGGCCATGAAGTTGTAGTAAATTTAATAAGCTTTAATTTAAAAACAGACCGAGGCCGAATTTTTTCCAAAAAGTACAAATTTTAAGTTTTTACCGACCGTGAGGAACACCGGCCAAAGGTGAAAGTCAATTGAAATAGAGTTGTAGTAAATTTAATTAGCTTTAATTTAAGCCCTGTAGGTGTTTTACTTCTCTTACTAATTAAAAATAATAAAAATCCGGGAAAGCGGGTGTTTTAAGAAAATGACCTTGTACGCGACGAATCGATCTACGAACAGTTTGTTTATTGTAAATTATAAATATTTACTTGTACAAAAAATAATGGTGGTACTATTAGGCACTACTATACGGGGGGGGCCACCCAATCCCCACGAGGTTTTTCGGGCACCAAAAGTTTTCCCATCCATTTTTTCGGTTGCAAGCTTAGATTTACACTACCCAGACATGCCCTTACAACATATACAAAAATTCAGCTCGCTTCGATTTTTCGATGCAGCCCTCGTACACCAGCAGCTGGTCTACATTTGGACTACTTGGAAAAATGTCCAAGAGGCGTAACTCAGAATCTATTAGACCTACACGCCTCGATCTGGGCTTAAATAAAAAATAATTAAATTTACTACAGCTTTATTTCTGATGACTTTCATCATAGTATCACTCCTTCGGCCGGTTTTCCTCACGAAAGTCTTCCAAAACTTAAAATTTGGGCTTTTTGGAAAAAATTACCAATTTTCAAAGCGGCACAATTCAGAATCTATTTGAGCTCCAGAGCCGTGTTGTATTCAAATTGTAGCAAATTTAATTTTAATTGTAGCACATTAAAATTTGTCTCTTATGTTTTTTTTATTTAAAAAACACACCGATGAGGAGATAAAGGCTAAAAACTGAATTAACTCCGAAAAGTTCGAGGTTTTTCGGCCACCAAAAGTTCTCCCATCCTTTTTTTTTTGGTTGTAAACTTGGATTTCAACTACTCAGACATGCCCTTACAACATTTCTTCAATTTATTTGTGACCTAAAGCCCTTTTTTGGTACCTTGCCGCTGGCCTAAACTTACAGAGTTGCAGATCATTCTGCTAGAAGAATTTCTAAAAAGTCTATTAGCTTTTATGCCGTTAAAAGTCCGATAGGAGGACCGAGACGTATGTGGGAATAAAAGTGGTCTTAAGAGTAATTTAAGGGATTTAATTTTGTGTAAGAGTGCGTAAACGCTTGTTTGTTACAGAGATTGGTGATAGGGGCTTCAAACCTTCGGGCACACCTAGCCTTATCGTCGTTATGAAAAGTAATAAATTCATGCGCTCTAAATAAAGAGGAAAGGTAAAGTTACGTAATGCGCACATCTGGTTTTTAATACTAATAAAGTCTTTATTTATTCTGTGACTTATACAGAATCTGTGACTATGTCAACTTTAGAATAACAATACAGGTTTCTATACAGGGTATAATTATGTCTTAGAGTATATTAATACAAGGTAATAATATACTGCTGGAAGCCTATAAGGCAGGAGGCCTGGAAATCAGTAAAACAAAAAGCGAGTATATGGCATTAAATAACAGTGAAAACAAAAAAAAGAGACTCTTATAACTCACTTCTTATAAGTACCGCCCTCAATCCCTCAGAAACCTGGTCCGTTTCAACTGACTCTGCAAGAAAACTGCCTTCAATGGAGATGGATTTTTGGAGGCGGAGTTGAAGGATATCCAGACTAAAACACGTTCCGAATAACAGAATTAGGGAAGCAGTAAGCAGACCACTTAACATCCTGTACTCAGTTGAAACGAAAAAACTGAGTTGGTTTTGTCATGTTATGAGGATGGCGGACGACCGATGGCCTAAAAGGGTACTGAAACACGTACCATCGGAAAGGGGAAGAGAGCTAGGCCAGAGAAGAGGTGGATGGAATGGATCCCTGAAGCAATGGCGGCAAGAGGACTTATTTGAATTAGGCTACGACATATGACACATTGTTGTATTAAAGTCGTTCACACATATATATTATTATGTCTAATTAAATGAGAAAGAATTAATGAGAAAAAAAGTTGCTAATTACCTCCAGAGATAACATTAAAAAAAAACAGAGTAAAAGAAATAAAAAATGACAGAAATAAGATTACAATAATTACATATAGAGAAACAATAGATAATTACATATGTATGCTAATTACTATGTCAAGTAGAAACAAAGGAAGCAGAAAATGAAACAAAAATATGAACAATATCAACTAATATAACTTGTTTTTAAAAATATCTGACTGGATGAGTGAACCGTCAGTGATATAAATATACTTATATCTATTAATATAAAAATATATCTTTCATTTATCAGTTGTAAAATTGTAATCTGAAAAATGAGTATGTTATTTCCGATTTTTTGGGAATTGTAAGGAAATTAGGTGATTGAATATACGGGATTTGAAGGTTGAAAGATTATTGGAACGAGAAGGTATAGAGTTCCAAAGGGACGAGGATCAGATAAGGAAAGCTCTATCAAAAGTTTTATTATAGCAATTAAAAGGCATTTATTATTTTATTAATTCCAATAATCACCCCCAGCCGGTCGTAACTCGTAAGTTGTTTCGTTATAGATTTTCTTCTCTTCCACTTCGCTCCGGAAATGTATCGAAAAACTTCAAACTTCTTCAGCTCTCAGAAGTTGAGCGATGCATCATACTCCATCACGCAACATGAAGGAGGTGCCCCGCTCCACGAAATTTCGAAATAGCTCGGCCTACTTCCTAAATAACTTTGTTTTTAAATCTTTGAATATTCATTTTATAATATAATATGACTTGTATGATCTGATTTTAATTCAAAAAGTAATAGTAATGCGGAAGAAAACGGTCCGAGATCGAAGAATTAATTCCTTAATATTTACTAGAAATTGAGGTTTCGGCCCACATTGCAGGTCTTCTTCAGGGCTGGATAGATAAGATACGAAGATATTTAAAAATTACATAATAGGGAATGAGAAAGTTATTATACAAGTAAAATAATACCTAAAAAATAAATGTTTATTAATTGTTCTTTTGATGGTGATTATTTTTAAATATTTTTATTTTGAAGAGGAAAGATTTGTCCTGGCCGGGATTCAAACACGGGTCGTCTGCATCTCTAGTGCAGTGCTCTATCCGCTGAGCTACCACGGGTCCTATCCAAGCCAGACAAATCCAGTCTCTTCACCGATCCTATATCCCCGTGTTCGCGCAATTTTTGCGATGTATACACGGGGAAGAATGTTTATTGAACATTACTTTAATTGGGATCTTTTTGGCTTACGTCAATTTTATATTTATAATTTATTTTTATTTATTTTCCTATTGATGGTGATTATTTTTAAATATTTTTATTTTGAGGAGAACACATTTGTCCTGGCCGGGATTCGAACCCTGGTCGTCTGGGTCTCAAGTGCAGTGCTCTAGTGATAAACTACTTATTAGAAACTGAGATTTCGGCCCACATTGGAGGTATTCTTCGGAACTGGATATACATGGAAATATTTAAAAGTTAAGTGATAGCAATGGAGAAAATTGATATATAATAAAAGTTAAAAAGAAAAAAAACTCCGCGAAGTACTGCACCACTGCAACCCGTGAAGGGTCTGGTGTTCAGTACATGGTAGATGTTCTGTTTCTTGGATAACGGTTATGCAGGAAGGTGATATGTCCTAGATCGCGGTCACAAGTAAGATTTTTCCCGCTTATTTTAGATACCCGTTCAATAGGCTGAGTGAGCCCTAGGAAGGTCTGTACGCTGTTAACAAAGTAAATAAAATTCTTACTGCGGGATTTGAACCCAGGACCTTCGGGATGACAACTAAGCGCTCTACCACGCACCCATTTTAAAAGTAAAATAATATGTGCCTTGTTTGCTCAGTGGTTAGAGCGCCGCGCTAGAGACGGGTTCGAATCCCGCCAAGACAAATCCTTTCTCTTCAAAATAAAAATATTTAAACAATTAATTCTTTGCCCTCCATCCAAACCAATCTCTTCTCCATATTAATACGGTCAACTAATATTATTGACAATCAATAATAATAACAATTGAAAAAATAGCAGTTTAAAGTTTTAAATTGTTTCTTGTGTTCATGTCTTCATTTGTAATCTTGGCTAATTCCAAGTCTTTCTTAATATTTTCTGATCCATTCCTCTCCCTTAATAGGGGATGCTACGTATTTTAATATTATTTTTTGTAATTCTGTGAAGCCTCATTATGTGGCCATAGAATTTAAGACGCCTTTTCCTCATGTTTATCTCTCTATGTTAGAATATTCTTCACTTTGGTTTTCTGCAATCTTTACCTTTCTTCGGTCCATCTTGGACCCAGAATTTTCCCAATTATTTTCCTTTCCTCTTTCTCTAGATTTTCCTCACTTGTTTTTTTGTCAAGTGTCAATTGTTTGTTTGTTTCTTGTTGCTTAGAGGCGTAAAACCCTAGGGTCATCAACGCCTGTAGATTTTTTATTTTTATAATTATTTATCTTTAAAAAAAAAATAATAATAAATAAAAAAAAATTAAAAAATAAAATAGTCATATACACATACATACTAATAAATAATCCAACTATAATAAGGCAAAAAATAAAGCAATCGGAAAAAACAACAAATGCATCTATAGCAGGGACAATGGAGGATCAAATATTGGTTATTAATTTACAGTTTGTAATGAATTTCACAACTTTGTCGATTTCAGTTTTGCTGTCTCTAAGTGCTTCTCTAACATCGGGGGGTATTTTGAGCTGATTTAGTATTTTTTTATAGGAGTAGCATTCCTCAAACATATGTCTGATGGAAAGATTTTTATTGCACCTAGAGCATATCGGAAATGCATCCCTTGTAATGAGATGTGCGTGGGTAAGCCGGGTGTGTCCTATTCTAAGGCGAGCAATAGCCACGATTAGATGTAGCCCAAGGCTTTACTTCCCTTTTTATATATTTCAATTTACTGGCTGGACTTTCATTCCACATTGCTTGCCATCTTTTGTCTATACATTCTTTAACGGGCCGAGCAAGTTCTTGGGCGGTTAGAATAGCTGTGCCTCTACCTGGGAGGTTTAGAGCTGCTCGAGCAGCTTTGTCAGCCATCTCGTTCCCGACAATACCCACATGTCCCGGGGCCCAGATGAAGAATAGTTTTTTGTTTATGTGATTTAGCATTATTAGACATTCGTGAATGCGTTGGACTATGGGGTTGAGCGAGTACATATTGTTCAATTCCTGGAGGGCGCTCATTGAATCGGAAATTATTACTATATTGTCTGTTTGTATATTTGTCATGGAGAAATGTAGAGCGGATGCTATGTCAAGTGCCAATGTTTCGATGGCATGTAACATTTTTGGTACAATTATCGTATTAACTATAATAATGATAATAATTAAACTTTTTTTTCTTGTTTAGTGAAACGTTGGGTTTCCAATAAATAGTTCTCCCTAATTAAAAGAATTTTTTTTACCTCCTTCCGCACCATTTTCTTCCTGATAACTTTACAGTTTCCAATTAGCGTATTTTCGTTTTTAATATTTTATTAGCTCTAATTTATAAAATTCATATAACATAATTTAATAAGAAATATTTATCTTGATTCTATTTTTATATTATCCTTAGATCTTGTGGAGTTCATTATTACCTTGCATTTCCTTTCCTTCATTATTTTAATCCTTAATTAAATTTTACGCGGATCCTGTTACACCCTCTTCTTGTTTAGAAAATATTAAATTAAGATCATGTTACTTGAATTGTTTTATGTTATTCATTAAATAATTATTATTTTACTGTATAAATATGAAGAAGAAAATCGTCCGGAGGAAGATAAAAATAATAATTCCTTTAAATTTTACCTTTAAGAGAAAATATTTATTAGTGATCGACATTTCAATCCACACTGCAGGTCTTCTTCAGGGATTAATAGACAAGTTTAAAAAGTATTTTAAACTTAAATAATGTTAATAAAAAAAAAATGTGTAAAAATGAAACCATGGAAGAAGACACAATAGCAGAAATAAAAATATAAGTATAAAATAAAAAGTAAAATTTAAATTGTTTAAATAAAACAGTGGGATATACGTTAATAATCATTGTTATCAAAAAAACTATATGTAAGTAAAAGTATGAAAATGCATGAAGATGGAAGTTTTGATGATAAATATCTTGTTTTTCTATTCAAGTACATTGTATAGAGCACTGAGTTGCTGTGCTAAGAGTGCAGGGTTCAAATCCAGCTATGGCAGATAAATTATTTAATCTGTTAAGAGCCATTTCGCAAAAACCTTTTTGTAAATGTCTAGCAATTAGGTTGCTGTCTAACTGATGAATTTGATTAGAATATGTCCATATATGATGTGTTACACTTTGTCTTTTGTGATGTATTTTTTTTTTCTGTGTTTGCCCTGATAATGCCTTAATTTGATAAACGTTGACTGGTAAGTTTTTTAGAGAATTATAACTTTGCTTTTTAGGAATTGTTCCTGTTGCATTCTAATGAAAAAAAAAAATGGTATCGTATAAATCTTAGATAGCTAGTAGAGTTGCTGAGCTAATCGTATCGGGTTCAAATCCTGTGGGATCTGCAGACCCTCATAGGGCTCACTCACCCTCATTACATGGTGAAAGATCAACGACAAATCACCTTCCTGCACAACCAAGAGACAGTACAGTCTCTACCATGTACTGAACCCCAGACCATTCTCGGGCTGTACCTAACCTAAATTCGAACTATAATATATTGTTACGGGCTACTGGGTGTAAAATGGACTAAACTATTACTTAATTCAAGAATCTAATATTTATTAACAAATTAACAAGAATACAATGAGATCATTTAAAACAGTTAAATTATTAAACTAATATCAATATACAATAATAATATTCTACTAAATGTTATCTAATTTCTAAGATAATATACAAATAATATAAGATATTGTTTATACTAAGTAACTAAACTATTTATATAAATTTGTACAAATACAATAATATTACACTATAGTTTACAATTACAAATTAACACTTACAGTTCGCTAACTAAAGTCCACCGACCGTAAGACTCTTCAAATATGACAAACTGCCACACAGTTTATTACACTTATTACACGGTCACTAATTGTCACTGTTGCTCACTAAGCACTTATTACAGACTGATACTAATACTAACTAACTCACACACACTGCCACTAGTTAACGACTGCTACTCACTGGCTTATTACAGACTCGTCTTATTACTACTGCCGCGGCCGAAAACGCTGTCCTTTTTATATAGGCAAGGTAGGTCGTGGTGGGGCATTACTCGGAACACGGACGAGGACCACCTAGACCGATCTAGAAGGCTCTACGCCATTCTATAATCCCTTCCGCTTAATCCCATTGTTTGCCTAATCCGCTCTAGGCAGATCAGAAGCCGGTCCTACTTCCCGCTCTGACCGTAACACTGCCCCCTCCTTAAAAGTGCTCTGCCCCAGAGCATAGTCCGGAGAAATCGGGCGGTCATGAGCTTCCCTCGATGGAGACGCATTTCCTTTCCAGGGGTTGAACGTGCACACCAATATGGCGACTCCAGAGTTGGCGAATATCTGTTCAAGCATGTTCCTGACAACCTTCCACTCCAGGCCGTCATATCCACAGCCCAACTTAGGGATCGCGAGCTTGGTGACACGCAGTCTCAGAAGCTTACTCCGCAGGTCGTCGAGGCTTCGCCGCAGTGCGTCATATGTGGGCTTCTGATCAGTAGCACACTTGGTAACTAAGTAGAACAGGTGTCGTCCTTCGTGCGTATGGTGGAGTGCTTTCCCGACGCGTGGTCCTTGGCGTTCCAGTTCCTCAGTTCCAGCAAACTTCTTCCTGAAGACAGTTGCAATCCCTCGGGAAGTCCTCAGATCTTCGGCTACACAATGGGCCAGAGAATAGTCCGCGGGTAACGAGAAGATATCTCTGTATACTGCCTGAGTTACTCCACGGGAACCTTGTACCTTAGGTTGTGCAACTGATACCTTACTGGCCTCCACGTTGTTGAGGTACCTGACTTGCTGGTCTTTTGTCGGGCCATGGTCTCCTTTGTATGGGGCCAGTCTATTAAAATGGACTACCCTGGGTTTTCCTTTTGGCTGTTTTCTGATCCTATAGATGACGTCGTTTATCCTATTGATGATCTCAAACGGGCCATCCCAGGAGTTCTGAAGTTTAGGTGAGTAGCCTCGCCTTCTTCGAGGATCATGTAGCCAGACCAAATCTCCAGGTTGGAATCCACCTTTCTCTGCCCTGATATCGTAACGCTCCTTCATTCTGTCACTGGCTCCCTGGATGTTTGCACGAACCTTTTCGTGGATATTATCCATCCGCTTCCGTAGATTCGTGACGTATTCCTCTCCGTTAACTTCCTCATTAGGCTTGAACCCGAATTTTAGATCACAAGGCAAACGAAGTTCTCGGCCGAACACCACATTTGCGGGGGTCTGCCCCGTTGCTTCATGGACTGAACTCCGGTAGGCTAACAAGAACAAGTGAAGATACTGGTCCCAGTCTCGCTGATGCTCGGAGACCACTTTAGACAAATATCGACCCATTGTCCTGTTCATGCGCTCCACCATGCCATCCGATTGAGGGTGAAGAGGTGTTGTCCTGGTCTTCCGTATCCCCAGTGCTTCGCACATTCCGGAGAAGACTGCAGACTCAAAGTTTCTTCCCTGGTCAGCATGGAGTTCCATGGGTACTCCAAACCGGCTGACGAGCTGCTTCACAAGTACGTCTGCAACCGTGACTGCCTCTTGATTCGGAAGGGCATACGCTTCCACCCACTTAGAAAAATAGTCCATGGCCACGAGAATATATCGGTTGCCTTCGTCCGTCACAGGGAAAGGGCCAGCGATGTCGATTGCTATCCTCTCGAACGGTGCTCCCACGTTGTACTTCTTCATAGGGGCCTTCTTTCTTCTTGTTGGTCCGTTAGAAGCCGCACAAGTCGAACAACGCCTGCACCAGTCCAACACATCGTCCTTAAGGTTTGCCCAGTAAAAGCGTTCACGAACTTTTTCCAATGTACGGTGAACTCCAAGATGGCCGCCAGTTACACCGTCATGTAGTTCCCTAAGCACTTCGGGCACTTTATTCCTTGGAACGATGAGCTGTAGCCTACGCTGATCTCCTTCCGAGTTCTCCAATGCCCGTTTCAGCAGCCCATTGTCCACTAGAATGGAGTCCCATTGGGCCCAGTACGTTTTTACATTCTTCGACATTGGAGCAACATCCTGCCAGGTAGGTCTTCCTTGCCCCGATACTTTCCATTGTTTTATCTGTTTTAAGTCCGGGTCCTCGTCCTGTCCCTTTGACACCTCTGCGTCTTGCCAACTGTCGATGACAACTGTAGTCCTCAACACCGCTGCCTGCTTCTCTTCTTGTCGAGAACAATGCTTGCAGCCTTCATCACAAGGTCTTCTTGACAGCGCATCCGCATTTCTGTGACTTGTCCCAGAACGATGAGCAGATTCAAAGTCATACTCTTGAAGGCGCTCGATCCACCTCGCCACTTGTCCCTCTGGTGACTTAAATCTCAGCAGCCACATTAGAGCCGCGTGGTCCGTTCTCAGGAGGAACATTCGTCCGTATAGGTATTTATGAAAATGCTCTATGGACTTTACTACTGCCAGAAGCTCCTTCCTCGTGACACAGTAGTTGCGTTCCGGAGCTGAGAGTGCTTTGCTGAAATATCCAATCACCCTCTCTTCTCCGTCTTGGACCTGAGAGAGGACGCTTCCAATAGCGATGTTGCTGGCATCTGTGTCAAGTATGAACTTGCCCTCGGGGCGTGGATAGCTCAGAATAGGAGCACTAATCAATTTGCTCTTCAGCTCCTCGAAGGATGCCTGACACTCGTGATCCCAATGGAAAGTCCTTTTCTCCTCGGTAAGTCTGGTAAGAGGTTTTGCGATGTTAGCGAATCCTTTCACGTACCTCCGGTAATAGGTGCAGAGCCCGAGAAAACTTCTCACCTGGTGCTTATCCCGAGGTACTGGCCAGTTGGTGATCGCTGCTATCTTCTCTGGGTCAACAGCAACTCCGTTGTCTGACACAATATGCCCCAGGTAGTTGACTTGCCTTCGGAAGAGATTACACTTCTTCGGGTTTAACTTTAGGTTTGCTGCACGCAGTCGTTCGAAGACCTTCTCCAGATTCTTCAGATGGTCAGCGAAGGACTTTCCCAGCACAATAATGTCGTCTAGGTATACCAGGCATACCTCCCAAGAGAGACCTCTTAACACGTTTTCCATCAGCCTCTCGAATGTGGCAGGAGCATTGCAAAGCCCGAATGGCATTACTGTAAACTGCCAGAGCCCAGTGCCAATTGAAAACGCCGTCTTCTCTTTATCTTCAGGTGCCAATCCAACCTGCCAATATCCACTGCGGAGATCCAAGGTAGAGAAGAGTTTACACCCCTCCAGGGTGTCCAGCGTATCGTCAATCCTGGGAAGCGGATAACTGTCTTTCTTAGTGACGTTGTTTAGAAGGCGGTAGTCCACGCAGAACCTCGTTGTGCCGTCTTTCTTCTTCACTAATACGACAGGAGACATCCAGGGGCTACTCGAAGGCTCAATGACACCATCAGCTGCCATCTCCTTAATAATCTCCTCGGCGTCCTCCCGTTTGGCCAACGGTAGCCTCCGAGGGACCTGTCGGATGGGCTTCGCATCCCCAGTGTCAATCTTGTGCTGGACTATATCCGTTCTGCCCCGTGGTCCTGGTCCGATCTCGAAGACGTCATGCCATCGGATAATCATATTCTTCACTTCCTCGCTCTGTTCGGGCGAAAGGTCGCGACATGATTCGTCCAAAAATCCTTTTAGTTCCTCTGGCAGTCCTCGGAGCTCGGTGGGACGACGTTGCAGCTGACGAACCACTGAGGTAGCGGTTGTACACTCCCCGACCGGTGTTCCTTTCTTCAGCGTTACCGGGAAGCTGTTCAGGTTCATTAGCCGGATTGGAGTCGTCCGTCCGGCCTTGATGAGAGACCTAGCAACCAGTACGCCGCGTCCGATCTCTTGTTCTTCGTGCGTTCCGGGTTCCAGTAGTACACATTGACCCTCTGGTAGATGTCCTTCGACCGTCCCATGCGTCACGATTTGGCTCTGTGCAGGTAAAGTGGTGTCTTCTAGTAAGAGCACTCGTGCGTAGAGATCCTTTCCCTGCCGAAGGATGACTTCCTCGTCTCCCATCGTCAGCACACCTTTTGACATGTCCAGCTTGATCCCGTATGCGATCATGAAGTCCATGCCCAATATGACATCTTCATCGATCTCTGCCACGAGAGCGCGGTGCTTCAGATGTTGACCCCCGATGATGAAGGTGGCAACTGTCTCCCCGTAGACCTTGGCTGGCTGTCCCGTGGCAGTCCGTAATGCCCAAGTTGTTGGTAAGATCTTCTCAGCTGGAAGTGTTTTCGAGTTCAAGATTGTCATGGTTGCGCCGGTATCTATTAGCAGACTTCGCAGCTGCCCGTTCACCATCCCATCAACGTAGAAACTGTTCGTTCTGCTTCCTATTGACGCAACTCTGATAGTCTTCCTGGGGCCTTTGACGTTACGGGTTGACAGTTGCCCCTTCCCATCAACCCTACTTAGTTTTCCTGTGGCTTTTCTTGCTTCTTCGATGGACACTTGCTTCTAGGGTGTCCAAGTTGGCCGCAGCTCCAACAGCGTATCTCCTTCTTACGGGTCCTGAGAGCCTCCAAAACTTTAGTTACTATGTCTTGGATGCTAGGGACCACATTAGGCTCCGCTTCTGCTGCTCTAACTCGCGCATGGCCCCGTACGGACTGTCTAACAGCCTCGAACTCCATGGCCTGGGATAATGCCTCTCCCATAGTTTTCGGGCGGGCGAGCTTCACTGCTTGCTGTGTCTCTGGATCCCGAAGTCCATCCAGGAATTTGTCGACAGCCAAGCTTTCGTAAACATCGTCGGTGACCGATGGATAGGCGTTCCTCACCAGCCGGGCAATATCCGCTTCAAATTCCTGCAAAGTCTCGTTGGTCTTCTGGACCCTGCTTCTCAGCTGTGAGCGATACAGCTGGTCCATGTGGCGGTGGCCGAAACGCATCTCCAGTCTTCTGATCAGCTCCCCGTAGTTGGACCGCTCCGACATGGGTATCCCCTGCAGAACTCCCAAGGCGTCTCCACGCAAGGCCAGGCACAACGCTGAAGCTTGGGTCTCCTGTGACCACCCGTGGATCGAAGCCGCTGTCTCGAAGAGAGTCATGTAGTCCTCCCACGGCGTCTTTCCGTCGAATACTGGAATGGTGTTGTGAGCTGGTGGCGTCCCATTATTGGCGGGCAGAATGGTTTTATGAAGACTGACCTCGGGGGAACGGTCGGTGTCGTTCATCGGTGGGTTGCTCATACGTCCCTCTAGAGCTTCTACTCTTTGCCTAAGTTTGCTTTCAACTGAATTCAATTTTTCTCCTAACCTAGATTCTACATCAGCTACTTTTATATTTACATCGGCTAACTTATTATCTACATTAGCTAACTTATTATCTACATTAGCTAGCTTATTATCTACATTTTCCATTAACTTAGTCTCTAATGTGCCTAACTTAGACTCTAATGTATCCATTAAATCATTTTTTACAGTACCTAGCTCATTTTTAACAGTGCTTAACTCATTACCTAGCTTATTTTCTACATTGCTTAACTCATTACCTAGCTCATTTTTAACATTGCTTAATTCATTTTTAAAAGTTGCAGACAACTTGCTCAAATCAGTTTCAAACAGAACGTCATCTGGATTTTCCCCTAACTCTACAAAAAATTGACGCAAGCGATGTTGCAGTACACTTTTATTTCCGGAAGAATCCAGATCACGTTCTTCTAATTCAGGTTTTAAATCCGCAACTTTTAAATCCATCAATTT
Organism: Troilus luridus; assembly: GCA_964056705.1. NCBI lineage: Eukaryota > Metazoa > Arthropoda > Insecta > Hemiptera > Pentatomidae > Troilus > Troilus luridus. Next base: position 5,018,709 of record OZ057413.1, read on the forward strand.
AAGACTTTGAGAAGCCATTTTTCAAACAGTAGCCCAATTATTACAAAATGCAAGACAAAATAACAATTACACAAGATCCCACTTCTGACACCAATTTGTTACGGGCTACTGGGTGTAAAATGGACTAAACTATTACTTAATTCAAGAATCTAATATTTATTAACAAATTAACAAGAATACAATGAGATCATTTAAAACAGTTAAATTATTAAACTAATATCAATATACAATAATAATATTCTACTAAATGTTATCTAATTTCTAAGATAATATACAAATAATATAAGATATTGTTTATACTAAGTAACTAAACTATTTATATAAATTTGTACAAATACAATAATATTACACTATAGTTTACAATTACAAATTAACACTTACAGTTCGCTAACTAAAGTCCACCGACCGTAAGACTCTTCAAATATGACAAACTGCCACACAGTTTATTACACTTATTACACGGTCACTAATTGTCACTGTTGCTCACTAAGCACTTATTACAGACTGATACTAATACTAACTAACTCACACACACTGCCACTAGTTAACGACTGCTACTCACTGGCTTATTACAGACTCGTCTTATTACTACTGCCGCGGCCGAAAACGCTGTCCTTTTTATATAGGCAAGGTAGGTCGTGGTGGGGCATTACTCGGAACACGGACGAGGACCACCTAGACCGATCTAGAAGGCTCTACGCCATTCTATAATCCCTTCCGCTTAATCCCATTGTTTGCCTAATCCGCTCTAGGCAGATCAGAAGCCGGTCCTACTTCCCGCTCTGACCGTAACAATATGTAATTCAGCTCAACTGAGTGAAATAATGCAGGCTCTCCCACATCCCACTTCATCTTGTATTCAGATTTGGAGCCAATACCCAGATCCCTTGCTAGATCCGGACAACCTCCGAAAGCTATATAAGCCTGCTTTAGTAAACCTTCTTCAATATGGCTCTCCGTTATTAGCTCCAAAGGTCCGGGGCGTCGAGAGAGAAACCAAATGATCCAAGGATAAATTTCTTCTAGCTCCTGTCAACTAAAGGACTCATATTTTAAACCAAATCTCGTTATTTGTTGCATTTCTATCATGTATATTGTATCATTATCAAATTTAATAAATTTAAAAAAAATAACTCTACTCCTACAACCCCTGAAGGGTGTGTGGTTCAGTACATGATAGAGACTGACTGTTTCTTGTGGTTTTCCAGGTAGATGATTTTATTTACCACACCTGCACAACAGCATTCATTCCAATTCACCCATGAAGAAGACCTGCAATGTGGGATTCTAATAAATAGTTTAACTATTTAAGGAATTATTTTTGGATCACCAACCAAACCATTATATTCTCCATATTTATACGGTCAACTATTAATTATTCAAGATGTTTTTCACTATGTCATTAGTTAATAATAGTTCAGGATCCATGGCCCATTTTTGCACTTGATTAGTATCAAGCTGTATTTTCGTGAATAGTTTCGATGAGACGCCCAACAATTTCCTCTGCGAAAATTCTCGATTGTGGTAGCTATCAGAGGTAGCAAGGATAAAATATGTCCATTTGATGATTCTCAAAAATTGATTACTAACTGGGTTTTTTTTTTGTTAAATCTCAAAATAATTATGTAAATTATTTGAAAAAATATTTGTCCTACAAAATGTATGGTTTGATCAAAGAGTCCGTCCCCTCCTTCCAATATGTATCGATTTCGAGGTCATCAAAAATGATAACTAACCAGCTGTTTTTTTTTTTTACTTCTTCTTTTTTCACTTCGTTATCGATACATGTTGGAAGGAGGGGACTCTTTGATCAAACCATACATTTTGTAGGACAAATATTTTTTGAAATAATTTAGATAATTATCTTGGGATTTAACAAAAAAAAAAACCAGTTAGTAATAATTTTTGAGAATCATCAAATCGACATATTTTATCTTTGCTACCTCTGTTAGCTACCACAATCGAGAATTTTCACGAAGATTCACCTTGATACTTGTTAAGGCGTAAAGTCGCTCGTTGGAACGGCGGACCTCTTTGGAGGGGGTGGGGGAATCTTTGCCCGCGCTAAAACGCGCCAAGCATTTTGCTATTCTAGCTCCTCACTTCAAACTGTCAAGTGTGTTACTTACTGGTCCAGTCCTTATGAACAAGTTATTGAGTGTGTCTATCGCCCGTTATTATCTGGAGGATTGAGGAGCACCTGTACGAGGCATCACAACAATAGAACAACCATCTCGCCTGAGATCATCGCCCACGGTGTCATATTTACCTGGCTATCAACCGGCATCATCGCCTTCACCACGAGGAGACGCCCTGCATCGCTACTGGAAGTTATTAGACCCTGTGAGTGTAAATAGTGAAGTGCAAGCAGAAAGAGAGTGAGAGAAAGAACTGGAGACTATTGTAAGCATAATCTTTCATATCATATCATATATAAAATTGTAAATATACACCTTTGCCTCAATTTCATTTCTTAATCATACAGTCCACTATCATTATAACACTACCAGAGTGTACATGGTCCACCAAGGGCCGGATATATAAAGATAATTAGGCAAAGGTGTGATATTGCGTAACATAGCGTCCCCACGCCAACAATAGCGTCCCCACGCTAACAGCCGCCATCTTGAAAACTGTGAAGTTGAGTCACATCACAACTAAACTGTTAATTTGGACACGCGCACTCATAGACAATTAATCACACCATCAGTAGGACACGTTGTAAACAATAAGTAACACATTAATTAAATCATTAATCATGGGAAAAAAGGGAGCAGAAAAAATCATGGGATCGCTAAAGGCAAAACTCAACGGACTTATAGAATCGATAGAGAAAATGGGAGCGAACCTAGAAGGGGACATTTTAATGGGAGAAAAGGCGAGAGAATGGGAGGTTAAAATCGAGATGGCCACCAATTGGTATAGTAGAGTGTTGAATATAAAATTAGAAGGGTTGGAGCTATTATCTGAATTCGAACACGCCACAGAAGCGCGAAGGGAGCTTAACAAATTAGTACAACAATTCGAACAGGTATATATTAAAATTAAAGGGCGCGTCAAGGCAATAGACAAACAGAAGGAGAGACCGGAACGAACCACATCGCTACCAATAATAAATTTGCCACAATTCGCCGGGGAACCCAGAAAATACAAGGTTTTTAAAATTTATTCAACTCTATAATGGAATCATCTAACTCGTCAGAGATTCTGAGAATCTATTATCTAAAGGGTTGCATAAAGGAACAAGCGCTGGCTTCAATAAGCCATTTAGGGGATTCGGTAACGGACTATCACAGGGCATGGGAAATATTAGATCTAAGGTATGAATCAAACAGACTAATAGCCACCGATTTACTTAATGAGTTGTTAACATTCACCCCACTGTCGTCTGATAGGCCTGAGGAGCTGGACAGGTTTTTGTCTTCTTTCGCCGAGGTCAGCACCTCCCTCCTACACCTCCCTATAGAGAACAAAACGGAGTTTTTGTTATTTCACATTGCGTCCAGGGTTCTAGACACTGAGACTAGGAAACAATTTGCCAGGAAGTTCCCAAAAGTAGAATTCCCCTCGATTAACAGTTTAATTGAATTTGTGCTGGAGCAGAGGAGAATAGCAATTGATGTAGCAAGTAATAAAATCACCATAGCAAGTAGGTCACCCTCCCCTGCCAGAAGGTCTCTTAGCCCAGACCGACGGCAAGCATCACCAAAGCATCACCCTATCAGACAGAGTTTTGTAGTTAGAGCGGAATGCATGCACTGTAGAGAAAGTGGTCATTCCATTTACCAATGTCGGTTGTTCAAGGAATTGTCACCAGTCGCCCGTCGTAGACAGGTCCATCGATTAGGGTTGTGTTTCAATTGCCTTGGGAAGGGACATGTAGCCATGAACTGCTCGTCCAGAGGGAAATGTCATGCCTGCAACATGGAACACCATACTTTGCTTCACTTACGGGTGGACAACCCAAATGAACGATCTGCACCGCCCAATGTTAATAGTTCTCCTCCACCGTTTAGAAGGTACAACCCCTCCGCTAGAAATACCAAAACCCTTCACAGGTATAGTGAAGTGTCTTCGGACCCGGACCAAGTAAAGGCTATGTTCCATCACCACCATTCCCCTGAACGGCCACCAAGGTCTATTCGAGGTGAACAACAGCATGCCACCCCTCCAGGTTCTCAATCAGAAAGCCACCATGAGTACCAGGTCAGCAGGGAGGCCGGTTCAAGGTCCCAGTCCCCATTATATCTCCATCGAGGTGAATCCTCATCGGCTAAGAGGCGGGAGGATTGACTAGTATCAAACATCGCCCATCACAACAAGTCTACCGCCCCTTTATGTCGCCCTGTATCCATTCTGAGTGCCAAGTCCGATGTCCAAGAAACATTGTTGCCCACTGCTACCATAGCACTGGCAAGTAATTACAATCGCCCAATTGAATTTAGAGCTCTGCTCGATAGCGGGAGCCATTTAAGTTTCATCACCGATAATGCCGCCACAGCTTTAGGCAAGCCCCTGTCACCTTCACCACTTAATATTCTTGGGTTAGGAGGAGCCACTCATATTCAATGCAGCGGGTTTATCACTACAATAATTAACACTCTGGACGGATCCACCCCATTAACAGTAAAACTATTCGTCATCAAAGAAATATCTTCTAGTCTACCATATGAGCGGTTACCAGTCGAGCACTGGCCTCATTTAAAAAATCTACAGTTAGCCGATCCCACATTTCACAAACCAAACACAGTAGATATTCTATTAGGAGTTGATATTCTGCCCAGTGTCATTCGCCCCGGATCAATTAAGTCAAAAAATAATGGCCCAGCAGCAATGAACACATGTTTTGGTTGGTGTCTATTAGGGTCTTTCAGTAAGCAGCGCCAAGTTCACAACCTGAGATTCAACCCTGAGGTTTCAGATAGCTCCGGATGCTCGTTTCCGCTTAAGGCAGCTGCCCCGGAAGGATCCCCTCAAGTCAGTTCATGCAAATTTCCGGTCTCTGTCACTCAATCTTTCCATTTAACTCCAGTCAATCAACTCGAACTCAAATTATTAAAATTCTGGGAACTAGAAGAAGTTAAAACCGCCTCCCTCTTAACTCCCGAGGAAAAGAAATGTGAGGAAATCTACAGTTCAAATGTATCTAGGGATAAATTAGGTAGATATATTGTTCCCCTCCCATTCAAATCATTAGAATTAGGGGACTCATATCAAAGATCACTTAATCAATACATGTCACTAGAAAGACGTTTAAATCGCCAACCTGAGTTAAAGGCCGCCTACACAGCATTCATGAAAGAATATCTTGAATTAGGTCATATGAGTAAGGTCCCCACTTCTGAGAATTCCATGTCTGTCCATTATTATCTGCCGCACCACCCCGTTCACAGGCCTGAGGATCCGCCATCAAAGATTAGAGTCGTATTCAATGCATCATCACAAACCACTTCCGGCCAGTCATTAAATGACATTTTATTCACAGGCTGTCGACTCCAGGTAGATTTGCTAGGGCTTATTCTGCGGGCTCGCACTCACACTTATGTGTTTTCAGCCGACATTAGGCAAATGTACAGGCAAATTTTAGTCACCCCTCAACACAGAGACTATCAGCGAATTTTGTGGAGGTTTTCCCCCGCCGAACCGGTCACGGCATATCAGTTGAACACAGTTACTTACGGGGTTTCCTCTGCCCCGTATCTCGCCCTTAGGACTTTGAAACAATTAGTTCTAGATGAAGGTCATTCCTATCCAGACGCCACCCAGATTGTCAGTCGAGATATTTATGTTGATGATGTTCTCACTGGAAGTGACACGCTACAATCAGCCATTCGCCTTAGAGAGGAGGTCATAAAATTCTTGGGATTAGGACAGTTTGAGCTCCGGAAGTGGGCCGCCAATCACCCTCAGTTGCTGGAAGGCCTCCCTACTGATCATTGCCGCCTAAATATATCAGAGCCTGCATTATCTTTTGACAAAGAAGCCACCATAAAAATATTAGGTCTACAATGGAACCCTGCACAAGACGCCTATTCTTATTCTGTTTCACCCGAAATTGTTCCCGCCACCAAACGTCAAATTCTTTCAAAATTAGCTCGAATATTTGACCCCCCAGGATGGTTAGCACCGGTAGTATTTCACTCGAAGCGATTAGTACAACAATTGTGGAGGCTAAAATTAGACTGGGATGAGTCAGCGCCGCCAGACATTTGTGACAGTTGGCTCAGATTCCAAAAGGAGCTTCCGGCACTCAGCCGTATCAACATTCCCCGCCTTTTATCGGACTTCTCTTCACCTCATTCAATTACTGAATTGATAGGATTTTCTGATGCTTCTGAATTAGGATATTCCGCTGTCGTGTACTCTCGGACCGTCTCGTCCTCTGGTTCGATCCATGTGTCGCTATTAACTGCTAAATCTCGAGTATCTCCTCTAAAAAATGTCAATTTGCCTCGTCTGGAATTGTGTGGAGCTCACTTATTGTCCAAATTAGTAGTTAATGTCCTAGATATGTTTCCCCAACCATTTTCATCGGTTGTCACTTTCTGTGATTCGCTGGTCGCTTTAGCTTGGATTCAAGGGGAACCGCACCGGTGGAAAACTTTCGTTGCAAATAGAGTCGCAGAAATTCAGGAAAATGTGGCTCCCAATTGCTGGAATTATGTTCACACCACCGATAACCCGGCAGATTGTGCCTCTAGAGGTATTAGGCCCAGCTCGTTACAAGATCACCCTTTGTGGTGGACCGGGCCCCCCTGGTTATCACTTCCTGCTGCACAATGGCCCAGACATTCCACTATATCGCCTTCGCATCTGATCAAGGAAGAAGAACGGGAGCCAGCCAAATTTGTCTTACATATAGCCACATCTCCCCTTGAGTTAGAATGCAAGTTTTCATCTCTAAGTCGTCTTCGCCGTGTAGTTGCCTGGTGTTTGCGTTTCGCCCATAATTGTCACCAGCCCGCTTCTCATATCGTCGGCCCATTGTCCACCACAGAACTGAAAACTGCCCTTGAGCGAATCGTTTTCCAAGTTCAGGTCGCCGCCCTCTCCATTGAAAGAAAGGAGGTTTGTAACCCGGAATCTAAGTATCGCCTCAAACATTCTCTCCAACTGTTTATTGATGATCAAGGGATCTTACGAGTAGGAGGTCGCCTTGTCGATTCAGCTTTGTCTTACTGTAGCCGTCATCCCATTTTGTTACCAAAAAATCATCCTTTCACTGACCTCATTGTTGATCACGCCCACATCGCCAACCTGCACTCAGGGCCTTCCGCCACCCATTCTTATATTCGCCAAAATTACTGGATTTTGGACGGAGCGAACGTTGTTCGCCGCCGCCTGTCAAAATGCAATAAATGCTTTTCAGTCAAACCTGTTCCAGTCATCCAACCAATGGGGTATCTTCCGCCCGAGCGCGTCACCGCTACCTACGCCTTCATGACCACTGGGGTCGATTATGCTGGCCCGTTTGATGTTTCATCCGCTCGAATTCGTGGGTGTCGAATTTCCAAGGCATATCTTTGTGTGTTCATCTGCTTCACCACTAAAGCTGTTCACCTGGAGCTCGTTTCTGATTTGTCCACGCCCACCTTTCTTGCTGCCCTTCGCCGTTTTAGTGCTCGCCGTGGTAAGCCCACCACTATTTTCAGCGATAATGGAACTAATTTTGTGGGAGCTAAACGCAAGTTGAACGAACTAGGCATGTTTCTCAGGAACCATGACCATAGACAAGCTGTTACTGCTTTCGCCTCTGAGTCAGACATAGAATGGAAATTCATTCCTCCTCAAGCCCCTCATTTCGGAGGTTTATGGGAAGCTGCCGTTAAGTCTGTCAAGCATCACCTTCGTCGAGTAATTGGACCTCATTTACTGTCTTATGAGGAGTTTTACACTTTGCTCACCCAAGTCGAGGCGGCCCTGAATTCTCGCCCTCTCTGTCCATTATCCCCTGACCCTTCGGATTTGGAAGTTCTAACTCCTGGCCACTTTCTAATTCATCGCCCATTAAATGCTGTGCCTGAACAAAACCTGTCTGACACCCCCATCAACAGAATTAAAAGGTGGGATCTAGTTCAACGAATCCATCGCGATCTGTGGAAACGATGGTCTTTAGAGTATCTGAATACATTACAACAACGATCGAAATGGGCTCACCCCGCCACTCCGTTGACTCCCGGTACTCTGGTCATCATACGGGAAGACAATCTACCTCCTGCTAAATGGGTTCTAGGCCGTATCACCCAGGTACACCACGGACGCGATAATGTAGCCCGAACCGCTACGGTCTCTACTTCTGTTGGATCATACCTTCGCCCTGTTGTTAAATTGTGCCCTCTTCCGAATCAATGATGGAGCGTAGACTCCATGGGGGGGAGGATGTTAAGGCGTAAAGTCGCTCGTTGGAACGGCGGACCTCTTTGGAGGGGGTGGGGGAATCTTTGCCCGCGCTAAAACGCGCCAAGCATTTTGCTATTCTAGCTCCTCACTTCAAACTGTCAAGTGTGTTACTTACTGGTCCAGTCCTTATGAACAAGTTATTGAGTGTGTCTATCGCCCGTTATTATCTGGAGGATTGAGGAGCACCTGTACGAGGCATCACAACAATAGAACAACCATCTCGCCTGAGATCATCGCCCACGGTGTCATATTTACCTGGCTATTAACCGGCATCATCGCCTTCACCACGAGGAGACGCCCTGCATCGCTACTGGAAGTTATTAGACCCTGTGAGTGTAAATAGTGAAGTGCAAGCAGAAAGAGAGTGAGAGAAAGAACTGGAGACTATTGTAAGCATAATCTTTCATATCATATCATATATAAAATTGTAAATATACACCTTTGCCTCAATTTCATTTCTTAATCATACAGTCCACTATCAATATAACACTACCAGAGTGTACATTTTTGGATCACCAACCAAACCATTATATTCTCCATATTTATACGGTCAACTATTAATTATTCAAGATGTTTTTCACTATGTCATTAGTTAATAATAGTTCAGGATCCATGGCCCATTTTTGCACTTGATTAGTATCAAGCTGTATTTTCGTGAATAGTTTCGATGAGACGCCCAACAATTTCCTCTGCGAAAATTCTCGATTGTGGTAGCTATCAGAGGTAGCAAGGATAAAATATGTCCATTTGATGATTCTCAAAAATTGATTACTAACTGGGTTTTTTTTTTGTTAAATCTCAAAATAATTATGTAAATTATTTGAAAAAATATTTGTCCTACAAAATGTATGGTTTGATCAAAGAGTCCGTCCCCTCCTTCCAATATGTATCGATTTCGAGGTCATCAAAAATGATAACTAACCAGCTGTTTTTTTTTTTTACTTCTTCTTTTTTCACTTCGTTATCGATACATGTTGGAAGGAGGGGACTCTTTGATCAAACCATACATTTTGTAGGACAAATATTTTTTGAAATAATTTAGATAATTATCTTGGGATTTAACAAAAAAAAAAACCAGTTAGTAATAATTTTTGAGAATCATCAAATCGACATATTTTATCTTTGCTACCTCTGTTAGCTACCACAATCGAGAATTTTCACGAAGATTCACCTTGATACTGTTACGGGCTACTGGGTGTAAAATGTACTGAACTATTACTAAATTCAAGATTCTAAAATTTATTAACAAATTCAAAAGATTACAAGGAAATTATTTTAAAAACAATTAACTTATTAAACTAATATCAATTTACAATAACAATATTCAACAGATTATAACCTAGGCCTAGCTGTTATCTAATTACTAAAATAATATACAAATACTATAAGATATTACTACAACTAAATAACTTAACTATTTACCTAAATTTGTACAAATACAAAAAAATTACACTATAGTTAATAACTGCAAATTTACACTTACAGTTCGCTAATTAAAGTCCACCGACCATAAGACTCTCCAAATATGACAAACTGACACACAGTTTATTACACTTATTACACGGCCACTAATTATCACTGTCACTGTTCCTCACACGGACTATCACAACAGTACTGTCACAGCATTACTCACTAACTACAGACTGATACTAACTCGGCCGAAACAGCTGGCCTTTTTATATAGGCAAGGTAGGTCGGGGTGGGGCACTTCTCGGAAGATCGAGAACCGTCCAGGCCGATCCAGAAAGTTCTACACGTTCTTTGATCCCTTCCGCTTAATCCCACAGCTCGTCTAATCCTCTCAGCCGGTTCTTCTTCCCTCTCTGACCGTAACAATACTAATATGTGAAAAAATGGACCATGGATCCTGGACTATAACGTATGATACCAATGGATACCAAAAATGAATTTAATAATTTGTGACATTTAAATTACTAAAATTATTTAAAATTTATAATATCAAAGTTTTGGGCAGACCAAGCCGCCAAGAAAGCAGCCTCATCACTAGCCAAAACAAATGTTTTTACCACATCAGACATTTCACAATATCTAAAACGCCAAGCACTCGTGAAGTGGACACAGCTGTGGGAGGCAACTGAGGAAACTAATAAATTAAAAAGTATTAAAGCAGAAATAAAACCATAGAAGAGTTCTTGACGCAGCAACAGAGAAGAAGTAGTCATCACAAGACTAAGAATCGGTCGTACGCGTCTGACTCACGTATATCTAATTGAGAGAGATGCACTACCAAAGTGCGAAAGTTGCAGAGTGCAATTAATTATCACCTACATCTTGGAGGACTGCTCCCTGTATAAAATCCTAACTTTTCTTTAATGTAGCTAATATAAACAAAAAATATTACTGGGAACAGACACACAGGCAGAGACGCCCAAGGAGTTTGTTTTATTATATGTATAGATAGATTGATACGAGATATTAGGGAGCATCTTTCATGAAACCTAAGTATAGCCCTGGTGGCTATACTTTTCCCAGCATTTCCGCCAATTATCGTTATATTCCAACCTATTTACACAAAACCTCGACAAATTATATACCTGAATCTTCCTGGTGAATCACTATCTATTGGTGAAAACCGCATGAAAATCTGTGCAGTAGTTTTTATGTTTATCGCGAACAAACGCGGCCGAGGACTTTGTTTTATAATATCTATAGATTTAAAAAAAAAAATTTAATTTTAAATTCACTAAATCTTCATAACTTGATCTTTGAAGATAAATCACTACTAGTACCTCATAGCATCTCACAATTATAATTTGATGATGATGTATTGTTATGATATATAATTAATTATACGGTATAATAAAAAGTAGATGGATCGCGTTGCTGTCAAGGGGAAGATGAAATATTGTGTAACTCACTTACTTTGTCTGTTTGTTGACCGCCAGCCGGGTTATCATGTTACTATGGTATCTCGTAAATATAATTAAACAAAAAGTATAATAAAAAATTAAATCTTGGTTATTCCAGTTTTTAAAAAAACCTGTACCACTACAACCCGTGAAAGGGTCTGGGGTTCGGTACATGGCAGAGACTGTACTGTTTCATAGACAACTGTTCTGGAAGGAGGTGACTTGTCCTAGGTTACTCTCAACCGCCAGATTTTCCCCCATTATTTTGGGTACCCTACTTTTATAATATTATATAGAGGCTATATTATCATAGGAGGTCCCTAGATCCATGCGAGCCATCCCCGGCTGCTAACAGACTAAATAAATGTAACTGCCCGCAATGGGATTTGAACCAGGATTTCCGGTATGGCAAATCAGTGCACTGCCACTGAGCCACTCCGCTCCCTAGTCTCTATCATGTATTGAACCTAAAACCTTTCATGGGTTGTAGTTGTATAGTTTGCACGTGCTCAGTGCAATAAGGAAATGTCGAGTATTATCGTTTTATTGAATTTAATTAACCGCTATTGCACAACTTGAAAATTCCTGATGGCTTGAGTCATTTTGTTTGTCTAATTTGATAACACTGCTTACTGTTTAAATTTTTATTTAAAAAGATATCAAATAACAAATTCCCATTGAAAACTTAATTTATCTCCTCATGATCAGGTTTGGCAATTAATTACTTAATTAATAAAAACCACCCACTTTTTCTTCCTAATCTAGCTATCAATGGTGCCTCGGTTGGAGCAGGTATTAACGAAAACACGATAAATCCAAGGAAAAAATTGATGAATTTTCAATAGAAAGATGAAAATGAGATTAATCACCTATCATCTGAAAAATGATTGATTCTCAATTTTCTTGAATGATGGAGGAATCTATCACTAGCAGTTCTCTTCATTTTTTTTCTCTAGCTTAATTACAACCTTTAGAAAAGATTTTTAATTAAAAATAAATAATTGCGAAAAATACAACATATAATTTAAATCATTAACTGATTTTGATGTAGATATTTTTTTTTCTTTATTTAATAACGAATTTCCACAAAAAAGAAATATTCAATCGATAGAAGTAGAAGTTATCTAGAATTATTTATAGGTATTGTGTAGTGTTCTCTCTAATAGAAGGATCGAATCTCAGGTGATCTGAAACACATATAATTAATAAAAAAATAAATTATAAATAATATAATGACATATGTCAACAAGATCCTAATTAAAGTAAAGTTCAATGAATATTCTTCCCCGTGTATAAATTACTCAATGCAACATTTACAAATAATAAAATTTCAGTTTCCTGGTTTTTCTGTAGCCCATGCCTTTCCATTTACCTTAATAACTCACCCATCCCAATTTAATGTATTCGCTATTAGGGAAAAACTCCAAATTAGATTTAAGACAGAAATTAAGCACGTACGCTTACTTACTAAAACTAGTTTGGACATATGCATTACAAATTTACGGCATCGCTAAACAGACTCAAAGAAAATGACTGCAAACTTTTCAGCCAAAAGTACTTCAGTAACAAAACTTTGCATATTGACTTAAAAATACCAACGGTTGACGAGCACATACGAACATACTACAAACGCTTTCAAGAAAAACTACACGGACATCCAAACTCATTAATGCAACAGATAGCCACGACTCTCATGCCTGACAACACTGGAAGGAGACTAAAAAGAACGTGGATGAGGGATCTATTTTTTTTAATTTTTTTTTTGTACCACTACAACCCATGAAGGGTCTGGGGTTCAGTACATGGTAGAGACAGTAGTGTTTCATGGACAACGGTTCTGCAAGGAGGTGACTTGTCCTAGGTCACGCTCAACCGCCAGATTTTCCCCCCTTATTTTGGGTACCCTATTTTTATAATATTTTATAGAGGCTGGGTGTGCCCCAGGAGGGTCCTAGATCTTATATGATCCATCTCCCGCTTCAAAGAGACTAAATAAAAATCATGGCCTGCAGCGGGATTTGAACCAGGATTTCCGGCATGGCAGCTCAGTACTCTACCACTGAGCCACTCCTCTCCCGAGGGATCTATTATCATAAGAATATTACATCAAGCCACGGGAGAGCTACTGCTGGCTACTGTCCTTCTTAGTGCCTTTCATGCCATTCTTTATAATTCAATCTACTGATTGTCAATTATTTGTATTTGGCAGGTTTATGATCATGTCTGTCGGAAGATATCGAAGAATATAGGCAGCAATGATCCAGACTTAAAAGCTTTAAATATTACTAAAATGATTAATTATTAAAATATATTTAATTTGCCACTTATATCTTAGTTTTCTCAAATTTTAATTTCAATTAATAAAATATTAGTTGACTATCGAAAATTTAATAATTGCATTTGAGAATTTAGTTAAGCCACCTAATGTTTGTTTGATAATTTATCAGTTATTCTCGAATACACCAAAAGAAGCGTAGTTCATTATTTTTTTCCTCTGTGGTTACTTTATATATCTCCCACTCCTCTTGTGGATTGACCAATGAGAACAGCCGACTGGAAAGGATTTCTTTCTCATTCTCACCCCTATGTAGCACAAAGAAGCCAAGAAATCCGATATTAAATTTCTCATAATTACACTTCATCGTTATCTCAGAAAAATTAATTGTAATTTGATAACTTCTTTATGATGCTGTTGTTATCGGAATTAATTTAAAAAGAAAATAACAGAGTCTGTTTTTAGTAATCCCTGAAAGGAAACTGTATACAGCTGTAGGAGGGCGTCACAGTTTATAATAACCATATTCTGCGTAGAATTCAATTTTTTATTTACGATATCATCTATAAATTTTATTAAGGTCTATTTAATTACATACATTAAAGTATGAATAAAAAGATTGTTCTTAGTGTTACCTTCCGACTGATATTAGACATTATGGACACCTGACAAAATTCGGATAGGAAATTTAGGGAAAGTTAAGGGTACCAAAAGGAGAGAAAAACGCAAAATCATCTTCAAAACAAACTACTTTATTAAACTATATACACATAACTACTGTCAATAATCATAATGACTAATAAAATTAATTTGATATATCTATACATATTATAAAACCAAGTCCTCCGCCGCGCCTGTCTGTCTGTTCGCGATTAACTCAAAAAACTACTGCTCGGATTTTCATGCTGTTTTAGATATAGTAATACATGAGGAAGGCTTTGGTATTTAATTTGTTAAGGAATTGTGTAAATTGGTTGGAATATAACGGTAATTGTTGGAAGTGTTGAAAACAAATGATAGCCCCCGAAGACGCTGCCTAATACCTTTGAGGTTTTACGAAACAATGCATGGTCGAATATTCCTATCTACAAAGAAGTCCGCGATATCATATGTCTATCTTTTAAGGATAGCTTACTATACTATTATATCTTCTAAAAAAATGGGTACGTACAATGCGGTACTTGCGAAGCTATTTAGACAGATACAGTATTTATCCTTATCAAATTATATACTTTAGTTACCTTAAGCATTTTATCCGCATTATTATATATAGATTGATTCATGAGGGAGGCTTTGGTATTTAATTTGTTAAGGTATTGTGTAAATTGGTTGGAATATAACGACAATTGTTGGAAGTGTTGAAAACAAATGATAATCGCCGAGGACGCTTCCCTTGAGGTATAACGAACAACGCATAGTGCGATATTCCTATCTACAAAAATGCCGACGATATCATATGTCTATCTTTTAAGGATAGCTTACCATACCTATTATAGCTTACAAAAATTGGGTACGTACAAGGTGGTATTTGAAAAGCTATTTAGACAGATACAGTATTAATCCTTACCAACTTAAATACTTCAGTTACCTTAAGCGTTCCATGCACATTATTAGAATATTATACCCCACATAATTTAAATGAGGGGTTATCGCAAAAAATGAACGCGCGTGAAAATAATTTTTTACAAATTTTATTTTTATGTTGCATAATAAAATACATTATAATACTTCATATAGTTATAGTCATATGTAAGGCATTATCTTACATTTATATCTAATCCACATATTCGACGCATCAAATTGATGCAATCCTAGGACAGGCATAACACGTAGGAATAACATATATATTCTACTACCCTTGCCGGGTCGCTAGTCATAGATGTTATATGCACCATAGCAAAAAGTATAGCATGATTCGCCATCAATGAAAAATAAAAAGAGAGAAAATCTTTTCAATTGTTATGTTTGATCGTTATCATTTACTGAAACTACATCTGGCTACACCCAGAATCTAGTCAGGCTACAATATAAAGGAAAATTCCTATCTTTAGAATTCATCTGGCTTCTGGTCAGGTCATGATACTTCTCTATAGTACTAACTAGTCTTCAACTCTGACTTAGGGGGGGAAACGAACGGTCTTAAAAAGGCTCAATCGAGCTAACATGTTTACCCCGGTGTCCGGGATGTGCTGCCCCCTTGCGGACAGAGTAATTTCATTCTTGGTCCTGGGAATAATTGAAAAATGTCTGATTACTGTCCGGCGCTTGTTAACTGAGTTGGGCATGGGAAATTATATGTAGGCACGTCTCGGCCACGGATGAGAGCCGTAGCAATATAATTTCTTCATCTAAATTATCATTTTATCTGTCAACACAAATCCAATTATTGCATCCCAAAGCCTCCAATCCCAAATCACTGATCTTGAAGAATGGTGTCAAAACTGGAGAATTAAAATAAATTCTCAAAAATCCCATCAAATCACTTTTACCTTACGTCGTAAACCAATGACTTCCTGCCCTTCAGTATCCTTTAATAATATCCCACTGGTGCCTGTAGAACAGATCCGATACTTAGGGTTGCACCTCGACAAACGATTATCCTGGAATCCTCATACGAGACTGAAAAGACAAGAAACCGCTCGACGTTTCAGGCTACTTCAACACTTACTAGACAAACGCTCTAAGCTCCCAATTCATTACAAAAGACTCATCTACATGACCATCATACGACCTATTTGGACTTACGGAGTAGAGCTTTGGGGGTCCACTAAGCCATCGAATTCCTCTCGTATCCAATCCCTACAATCCAAAATCCTTCGTAAAATCCTCAACGCTCCTTATTTTGTTAAAAATACCGTCATCCATAACGACCTTAATATCCCATTTATTTCTGATTTGGCCCGAACCCGGTATCTATCCTTTCATAACAAACTCCATTCCCAGTCAAACCCTCTAGTTTCAACCCTAGCTTCCTCTTCTATTCCCGATAATCCTCCGAGGCGTCTGAGAAGAAGATGGCCACGCGACCTTCTTAGTTGAACATGCGATTTGAGTACTACCAGTGGGTAGTTTCTCAACTTGCCATTACTCATGTCATTTTGTATCGCATAGCCTATTTACTGGATGTATTTTTTTTGAATACAGTTGTAAATATCAATAAATAAATTTTAAAAAAAATTATCATTTAATTTATCCTTTTTTTAAATTTAGTTCATTTCATTAGTAATTAAACTCCAGTTGCTAACAGAAACTTGAATTTCTCTAAAACGGGTTTTCCTTGTATTAGTACCTTTTAGTCAATCCCTTCGAAAGTTCATTTTATTTAAAAGCGGAAATTACTCGAAGGAAGTCATTTTAGCTTCCTTTAACTCTTTACACCATGTCCTTAATGGACGCTCCGTTTTTCTCCTTTTCTCAGAAGCCCAATTTCTTACTTTGTCTGCCCAGCGAACAGCACTCGTACATCGGACTGAATCTAAGGCTACACCTACATTGGATCCGATTCGGTGCGACGTAATTCTATCACATACGATGCTGGGGTGTATAAATTATACATATTTTATTATACATTATAGTAAAATATAAATGTATTAAAAATAATTAATAAATAATCTTAATTTTATAAATTTAAAGGGCCAAATGTTATAACTCTCGATATTTTTCAGTCATTTGGTTTGCTAGCGACGTTTCATCGTATCACACCGGACCCAATGTAGGTGTAGCCTGAGCTGGTTTCTCATTATTCTTTCGCCGACGGTTTTCTCAGTTCTATTTCTTTTTTTATTTAATTCGGCTCTTTTTAGTCTGGTCTTCTTTATAAATAATCCTCAAATAATCCATTTCTACTGCACTTATTTTGATTAAAAAATAAAATAGTTCTTCCATTCCATCCAAATAAATTTTTTTTTCTCTTTATATTTTTATCTACACCTGCCAAAACAGTGACAATCAGCAGATAGTCTGACACTAAAAAAAAACATGATTTAATGACTTGAAAGGCATGAAGAAGAACAGTAGCCAGCTGTACCTGTAGCTCCTTGGCTTGATTCAATTTCCTATGATAACAGATCCCTCATCCACGTTCTTTTCAATCTCCTCCTAGTGTTCTCAGGCATGAGAGTAGAGGCCATTCGTTCTATTAACGGGTTTGGATGTCCGTGTAGTTTTTCTTGAAAGCGTTTGTAGATAGTTCGTCAACCGTTGGTATTTTTAAGTCAGTATGCAGAGTTTTGTTATTGACGTACCATGGTGCTTTGGTGATAAGTCTAAGTATTTTTGATTGAAAAGTCTGCAGTCGTTTTCTGTGAGTCTGTTTAGCGATCCCGTAAATTGGTAATGCATATGTCTAAACTGGTTTTAGTAGGTAAGTGTACGTGTTTAGTTTCTGTCTTATATCTAATTTGGAGGCTTTCCTGAATAGTGAGTACATTAAATTGAGCTTATGGTTCAGTGATTGGCGTTTCATCTTAACGTGAGGACCCCATGTCATTCTCCTATCAAACGTTAGTCCAAGGTATCGTCCAAACGAATAAACAATAATTATGAAATTTAATTGCACTTTTACACGACCGGAGGTTCTGTATGATGCTGAATGCCCAACTATGAATAAGAAAGAACTGATTAAAGATCAAGGTAAATACAGCGGAGTGACTCAGTGGTAAAGCACTGAATTGGCATGCCGAAAATCCTGGTTAAAATCCCGCTGCAGGCAAGACTTTCATTTAGTCTGTTACCAGCCGGAGATGGATCATATCTATAAAATGTTATAAAAATATGGTACCCAAAATAAGGGTGATAATCTGGCGGGTGAGCTTGATCTAGGACAAATCATCTCCCTGCACAACCATGAAACAGTACAGTCTCTACCATGTACTGATCCCCATACCCCTTCACGGGTTGTAGTTGTAAAGGTTTTTATATTATAGTGGCTGGTTGAGTCTTAGATCTTGCAGGGTCCATCTATATGTTACACATCCGGATTTGAACACAGAATCTTGAGCACAGCAGCCTAGCGTACTACCAACCATGAATAAAACGGAAAATCTTGAAACTCTGGAATAGGATCTTGAACTGGATAAAATAAATATAATTCATCTTCCATGCCAGCTATCAAAAGGAAATTTATGAGCTGTCTATTGTGATAAATGTCATTCACCTCACTCTGCTCCATTTATAAAATGTCTGCCTGTTTTTAAAGTCTGAAAGCTATTTTTCAAATTATACAGAGAAGCCGAGGTAACAAATCAAGTGCGAAACGAATATTGAACTGTATTTGTTGCTATTACACATGAATGAATAAAGCCTTTTATTACAAAAAATTAACAGGATTTTACTGATATACTTTTGACTTCAGATGCTACTTACAATATTTACAATTTTATTCAATATTATGAACTTTTTATTCCTGTTAATTTATGTAGGCCTTCCCCTTAGGGAGTGATGGCCTAACTCCCTGGAGACCAAATCCTACTGGGAAGTTGAGTTCGCTGTTTCTCTCCACAGTTCCTTCCGTGCTTCTTTGTCTCTGGCTGTCCTAATCCAGTAGATTTCTACCTCTATGCAGCATGTTTCCAATTTCCTCAACACCATGATCATTTCATCAGCTTTATCAGAAATCAGAATAACGTTATCAACTTTAATGTTATTTAATTTAGATCCATTTATTATTAGACCCAAATTGTCGATGCCTGCCTTTTGAAATATCCTTTCCAGAACGCTTAACTGAAAGAAATTGTATTAGATTTTTTCTAAATTTGGTAAAATGTTTTTTTAATGATGAGGATTATTTCTGTTACTGTGTATAACAACAATTACTTATTTTGTCACAGTAATTTGAGTAAATCATAGCTCATCTTAAACATATTCATTATTATTTATATATAATATATAATTTCATTGGAGAATTCATGGACCCAAAGTAACACAAGAGGGGTATAGGCGAAAATCCAACTAAGAAATATACAAACATTTGGAAGATCTTGAAACAGTCATGAGGACCAGGAGACTAAAGTTCTACGGCCACATGGTCAGAATGAACAATAAGAGGGTGAACACAAAAATTGTCGGCAAAGTCTTAAGCTATAAGAGTATAGGTGGATATGTGAAACATATAAAAGAGGAGCTGGATAGGCTAAAAATCAAGGATAAGGACTGCTTGGATAGAGAGCTTTTTGGGAAAAAACTAAAAGAAGTTGGGGTTCTTGGAGGAAGGAAGGAGAGACGAGGGAGAAAATGGACTAAGGAAGAGCGAGAGGAACAGTCCAGGAAGATGAGAGAGTATTGGAGTAGAAGATTAACAAGTGATATTCGCGTGGTCTTCGCTGGCCGATTCGTGGGGGAAATAATTATGATTTTATTGTTTTGCTTGTTCATTTAACGTCAATTTATGCTGCTATGGCTAATCGGAAGATGCTACAGTGGGAGCTCTAAATTTTGCTTATCCAGGTTTAATGAGGATAGGGATTTTTAGCGAATACCTGACATCGTACAGGCTCGGGACCCCCGTTAAACGTCCCTTCCGAAGGACGGCGTAACTAAGGATTTTTTACTCCCTTAAAAAATCCTAGGGTCACCTGAAGGGCTACGAACCCGCGATCTTGGGTTTAGTAGTCTGTGATGCAAACCACTAGACCACAGGTTGCCCCTAATATTTTTTTTTTTTTTAATTATTTTATTGAATTGTACAACTGTTATATATACATCTAGTACAAGGGCTGTATAAAAAAATAAATACATGAAAGGACGTGTAGAGGCACTACCCATTGGCAGCACTCTAATGCCCCTAATATAATTTCATTTATAAATTTTTATTATAACACAACAGAGAAATCACAAATATGAAAACATTATTGTAATGCCCTATGAAAAATCCTTAAAGCCATAGGTCTGTATATTACCTTATTTTGCCTTAGTTGTTTGCTGAACGTTTTGTGATAAGTTTGCTGTCTCTATTTGAACTGTTGATGTAAGATGTGCTGCACTTTGTCTTTTTTTTTTTTTTTTTCTCTTCTGGTTTATGTCCTCATGATGCCTCGATTGGTGGAAGGTTGACTGGTTAGAATTTTCTAGTGTTTTAGAGATTTAAAGCTTTGTTTTTTTGGACATTTTCTTTGTAATTTATAACTTTTTGCTCATATTTCTATATATTTTACTTTTTTTGTTATGATGGTGACAATTTTTGAAATCTTGAAAAGATTTGTCCAGGCCGTGATTTGAACCCAGGTCGCCCGTGTCTCTAGTGCGGTGCTCTAGCCGTCTGAGCTAACCAGGCTCGTAAAACGGCCAGACAAATCCATTCTCTTCTCCGATCCTATATCCCCGTGTTCTCGGAATTTTCGCGATGTATACACGGGAAAGAATGTTCATTGAACATTACTTTAATTGGGATCTCGTTGACTTACGTTAATTTTATATTATAATTCATTTTATATTTACTACTAACAACCCACCCCAGATTTGCTCGGGTAATAAGGCATATTATGTTTACATAATTTGTCTGTGTAATGTACTTTTTTTCTTTCACGAAGTGGCTTCTAAGGACTACGCGAATAACATTGGTTAGGCTTCTTTGGGAGTCTTGATTTTCTTTCTTCCCATCTCAGCTAATGTACATTGTTATATAGAAATTATAAAAATAAAAACAAAAGAAAATATTTCTTTATATACGGATTTATTATCTTGCACGTTAGATAATTGGACGGGATTAGGCAAGCAGCGTCTTCGGTGAAACCCATCGATATTCCAGCCCATTTAACCAAACTTCGACAAATTATATACCTAAACCTTCCTGGTGAATCACTCTCTCTATTGGTGAAAACCGCATGAAAATCCGTGCAGTAGTTATTGAGTTTACCGCGAACTAACGCGGCCGAGGACTTGGTTTTATAATATGTATAGATTCTTATGCTGGTGATAATTTTTAAATATTTTTATTTTGAATTTCGAATCCCGGCCTGTACACATCGTTTCTCTTCAAAATAAAAATATTAATATATTTTATGTGTACTGTATTGTAATATCCCACCTTTGTGATTAGTCATCGTTAAAATTTATGCAAGAAATATTATTTAGAAACAAACAGGTTTTTAGACATTCGAGTAAATATTGACTTAAAATCGACACAACCTTCAATTATCTTTAAATTTACATAACCAGATTTGGCATGAACTCAAGATTTTTTTATTATTCATTGGTTTTAGTTACACCAAAGTGATTAGAATAATTAATTATGTGAATAAACAAATATTTTAAGTAATTGGTTAGGTCGATTTTTTTCCAAAATGTGTTTCATGTACTTGAGTAAGCGGAATCGAGCTATTTTCTTAGTAAATAAGGGGCTAAGTAAGCCATTGGCTTGAAAATGAGTTATTGCTTAAATTACAACTCCATTTAAAGCCAAAAACTACGAGAATGGTACGATTCCTTTTTCCTCAATACGATTAACCCTCACTGGACTAAATTTGACTTAACCACTTAATGAATCTAATCATTGTTTAAATATTCTCCATAACCCTTTCCCGAAACTCTCCCCCTCCTTATCACAATGCAGTAATGAGTGATCTAGGTCGTTGACCTTTATGTTGTAGAGGTTGAAGAAGTCATCGAGATGAAGAACAGCAGCAACCAGACTCCACCGCCTCCGCCGTTCCCGCCCTCCTACTACCCTCATGATGGTGAGTAATTAATTTATATATATATAATATTATGTTAAATATATGTAAAACACACATAAAACCCCTGTAGTATTCCTGTATGCCAAATAGCCTTGGTGAGGCTTGGTCCCAGGCACGGTTTGCTTAGAAGAAAGAAGTATAGGCCTTCGTGCGCCTGCCGTCCTCGAGCAGCCACAATCCTTGGATCTAGACCGATTTGTCACTGTCCTTTGTTCACAATAACGTTAAGTTGGGTAAAGCCCTCCAGGCTGTCTTGGTTCTTGCATGTCTACAAGAGAACTACATCGCCAGCCTCAAGTTTTATATGGTCTATAGCGCCAACAGAAAAGGAATAGTACATAATTATATACATATAATACCTTTATAATAAAAATACAAAACTATATTTTTAACCAATAGCAGTATATAATATTAAGTTATGTATAAAATACAGTTATTTTTATGTATTACGGTAAACTTGTCTTGCCACGTACTAAAAGCTTTTTAAAAAGATGCTCATAGTTTTATGTGACTATTAGTTTTAAAAAATCTAAAAATGGACCGAATCCCGTCAAAATGTAGTCAAAAATTGGCAGAATAATGAATATTACTTGTGGTTAATTTAATCATAATTGTTTTACTGAATCCTGCCAAGTCAGATAATCGTATGCTACGGAATAATAACTAAATAAGCAGGCCTTCAACCAGGTTCTGGAAAACCACTGGTTAAAGTCGTCTTACTCCTACGCCAACTCGTGGTTAGTTGCTTCCAGTAGGCTGACGGGTCTCCCATACCTGAGTTTTATTCGAATTCACAACCTTAGGATTTGGCCAGACGTTCACCCCCTAGACCACCGCCTCCTCACTATATGTTTTACATGCTAAACGATTTTTGTTTGCTATTATATGTGTTTAGAATTTTGACTAGCCATCTTCTTAAAAAATACCAATATATAAAAAATAAGTACATTGTTCAAATATCAAATAAGCGAAATACAGTCAAATTCGTTGCCAACTTTCTGGTCGCTTCATTATTTTATTAATGGCTAGTCACAAGCAATACGATTATCTGCAATTTTTAGGAATGTGAGGGGTCAGGGGACGCTGGTTTCCCGAAAATAGCTCCGTTTTACCACTGAAAATTATATCTACGAAAAATATTTATATTTTTAACCCATTCGTTTCGTGTTTCCTCTGGTTTCGATTATATCGCCGAGTTCTTTGCCGACGTTTCGCTGGCCATACTACCATACCTCAGGGCTTAATCAGAGACAGAAAATGTTCTTATATACTTCGGTATTTATAGCATTCCGGATCCGGGGACGGAGTCTATTCTTCTAGTGATCTGATTGACTGGGTTCCGATTTGTTGCTGGTTTATGATTGGTTTGTCAGAGACATCTCAAACAAAAAGAAACGACAAACCGAAGTCAGCCAGTCGAAGCCAATACAATCAGAGCTCTGGAAGAATAGGCTCCGCCACCGGGTCCTAAGTACCGAATATCATTTTCTAATATTTAATGTTTTCTGATCCAGATTTGAATACATTTATAACCCCTTTAAGAAATTGTATTGTATGGCATTTAAAACTTTGGAATAAACTGTGATTCTAATCCTCTCTTCTGAAGATATCACATCCATTATAATTTTATTTAAAACCCATCACTGATAAAATATCTAGACAGTCCAATATCTGTGCAATTGAAACTTTTGAAAAATAAATAATCTCGTTTGACACTCTCTTATCAAAGCGACAGAGAAATTTATAGCCGGTAATTTATCGTCTTTTATCTGGCTTCCTAAAACCGTGGTCAATCAAAAAATTTCCATATCACTCGTAAAGCCATCAGCGATAAATTCATACTCTGATTCGATTTCAGACTGAATGGGATTTCTATAGAGTCTATCGATTCGTCGATTATATTTACCATCGAAAATTCCACAGTATCGTTATAATGATTCGAATTCTATTATTATTGATATTTTATAATACGGGGGGGGTATCACCTGCTCACCTAACGGCGACCGACCCCCATTTTACAAATTATACGAGTACTTAATTTATTGTTCTTTTGATGGTGAATATTTATAAATATTTTTATTTTGAAGAGAAAAGATTTTTTCTGGCCGGAATTCGATCCCGGGTCGTCTGCGTCTCCGTAGCAGTCCTCTAAACCACTGAGCTAGCAGGGGTCGTATCCAAGTCAGACAAATACGTTATTTTCACCGATCCAAGGGGAAATCTTTTCTCTTCAAAACAAAAATATTTAAAAATAATCACCATCAAAATAATTAATAAAAAGAAATTATAAATAATATATTGACATAAGTAACAAGATCATAATTAAAAGTATTGTTCAATGAACATTCTTCCCCATGTATTCATCGTAAAAATTGCGAGAACACGGGGATATAGGATCGGTGAAGAGAACGGACTTGGATACGACCCCTGGTAGCTCAGTGGTTTAGAGCACTTCTACGGAGACGCAGACGACCCGGGTTCGAATCCCGGCTAGGGCTAATCTTTTCTCTTCAAAACAAAAATATACTTAATTTAATTTTACTACAGTTGGTTCTTTAATAACATTTCATGAAAGGTACTTGAAAGTTAGTACCCATTGGTTCTAATGTTCCATTAAATACGACTTAGACCTTCATTTATGCTTGGACAAAAAATATACAACCCCCTTACTTTGTAAAGAACAATTAAGCATCATTTTGGTCTTTAGAATAACTTTTATTAAATGTAGCTATTTTTTTTTTCATAACATGTGTTTTATTTCTAACCATTAATTGGAAATGCGGGGATTAAACGAAAAAGACCCGCAGGGTGAGTCCCAGGTGGTTCTCCAGATCCCACTGTTTGCAACCGGAGATGGATCATATTGGATCTAGGAACCTCCTGGGGCTCACCCAGCCTCTATAAAGTATTATAAAAATAGGGTACCCAAAATAAGAGGGAAAATCTGGCGGTTGAGCGTGACCTAGGACAAGTCACCTCCTTGCAGAACCGCTGTCCATGAAACAGTCCTGTCTCTAACATGTACTGAACCCCAGACCCGTTCAGGGGTAATAGTAGTACAGTTTTTTTTTTTTTACAAGTGTTTTAAGGTATGAGTACTGTGAGAAGATATGCACAGGTTTAAGGACTGTGATATTTAGAGAATGAATTTTGAATGCACGGTGGCTTTCTCATTCTAAAGTGGTGGCTTCGAGTGACTTGAGACTAATGAAACAATTCATTACACTTTTCAGGCTTATCTCACGCACTCAAGGCAGTGTCATTTATACTAGGCGTCTAAAATCAAAGTGGTGGAATATGATGGATGGAGCTAGAAGCTGACAGGTTTTTTAAGGGCATAGAGTCACGATATCTGAGGAGCTGTTGACGATTGAAATGGGTTTTCGGGAAAATGTGGTCATTACAGTTCACCTTTTTTATTTTTTTGGTATAATTACGCCAAGATTTTTTATCCGAGAGAGAGGTGGAAAGTTAAAAATTGTAGAATAGATAAGAAAAAATTGGGAAAATAATGGGGCAGTAAGAATAGATAACTGCCATCTCCATAATCTGCCTTATTTAAAAATAAGAATGTCTTTTTTTATTCTGGGGCAAGTCCCTTTAAAGTTTCGTGACAAATCATTTTAAATATATAATTTAATTTTTTGGTTTACTATAAGTTACTCGACATCCAAAATTTCAGATGACTAACTTCAAAACTGACGGATTCCATGCAATATTTGAACCCCTATTATATTAAGGGAGAAACCCTTGGGGGCGGAATTATCCAAATTCCTTTCTTAGTGTTTATTCAAGCTATACAAAGAAGCTATCTGCGAATTTCAAGATGCTAAGTTCAGTGGTTTCTGCTGTGCGTTGACCGCTGAGTGTGTTAGTCAATCAGGTTACAGTTCTACATAAAATGTAACATGAAAAATATTCGTTATTTTTTTATAATGCATGTACACTTATATATTTATTATGGTTCAATAGGAAAAATCCCGAAGCGCAAACCCTCAAGTCTCTAAAATACAGGAAATTATTATTTTATTTTTATTACCTTAGTTATTCTGTGAACGCCTTGGAGCAAAGTTGCTGCCTCTATTGGTTGGTTGTTCCAAATTTGAGGTGTAAAACCGATTGGTCATCAACGCCTTAGTAGTATAATCATTTTTAGTAACAATTTAAAAAAAAAAACTGCATCAAATATTCTTAATAAGTCCTTCTTTTGATAGAAACGTGATGACCTTATTAATGTACCTTTCTTCATTTCCCAATATCATGGAAGCATTGGCAGGGAGTCCTATTTTATCCATAGCTCTCGCTGCACTTCTCGCATGTTGGCGGGTGTTCTTTAGTAATTAGGTGAGAGTGGGTCCTTAAATGTCCTATTCTAAGTCGGGTAAGGACCACTCCTTCGGATGCTATGGCAGGAACTGCTTCATGGTTTGATATCAGTTAGTCCCATAAGGCCTGCCACTCTTGGAATGCGTGCTGCTCAATACTTTACCACGACCTGGAATAGCAAGAGGTTCTTTTGCTGCCCTATCAGCCAGTTCGTTGCCTATAATACCTACATGTGCTGGTGACCAGATAAAATTGATCGATGCTCCAACATCATATAGCTGTTTCGTAAGGTTTAATGTATATTCTATCCCAGGGTTGTCTGGGTACATGTTACTCATGGCTTTAATGCACTCAAAGAGTCTGATACTACTACCAAATTTTCAACAGTTGATTTAATGACTAGCTAGTATCAAATTAAAGCCGATAAATGAATTATATTGTTTCCATATTTTAAATAATTAATTCTCCTTATTATCTATGAACGTTGAAACGGTCAAGTAAATCTATAAGAACATATCCCAACTGTGAACTGATAAATTGTATCACCCTTTACTACTGAAAATTTTAATGCTTCAATCAACCAATATAAAAAAGTATATATATGTTACAAACCAAGTTAGGTAAAGGAGAAAAAATTTCATTCCCAAACATTTAAACAAAAATTCTATTCATGTAGGAAATTCTATCTTATGTATTTTTACAGTCTATTCTGTTTTTGTCTGTTTTCTCATAGCCCTGAAGATGACCTACACAGTAGGTCGAAACGTCGGCACATATATAATAAATAGGTTTCAACTTATTTGCAGTGTTTTTGACTGCACCTCCAACTATTTACATCCTATTAAAAATTCTATTCCTGTGTTACTATATTATTTTTGTCTATTTTATATGTATATCAGAACTCGTATTTTTTTATTGTGTTAGTTTTATAAGTTTTTTTTTTAATTCACGGTTTAAACAAATAATCAAGACTCCATTAAACAAGGAAAGGTTTAGGAGAAAGAACGGAACCATTACACTTTTATGAACTCTCTCCTTCTCTAGTCTGGGCTTTGTGCTCAGAATGAATTAGGCGTATTGGTTCCTAGGGAAAGGCTTAAATTTTCTTACTGTGAGATTTTTATTAATTGGATTATTCATAACAAAGCAAGGAGGATTAAGGATTTTGGATTGTAAGGATTGGATACGATAGGAATTCGATGGCTTAGTGGAACCCCAACGCTCTACTTCAAATAAGTCTTTTACTAGTCATGCATATAAGTCTTTTTTAATTAATTGGGAGCTTGGAGCGTTTGTCTAGTAAATATTGCAGTAGCCTGAAACGGCGTGCTGTTTCTTGTCTTTTTAGTCTAGTATGAGGATTCCAATTTAAACGCTTGTCAAGTTGTAGTCCTATGTATCTGATCTATTCGAAAGGAGTCAGTGGGATATTATTAAAAGATACTGGAAGACAGGAAGCCATTGGTTTCCTACGAAGGATTAAGGTTATTTGACAGGATTTGTGGGATTTTTATCCTCCAGTTTTGACACCATTCTTCAAGTTCAGTGATATGCATTCAATTTAAATTAAAAAACAATGCTAAGTTTTGTTAAAGTAGTTGCTTTTAATGCGCAGTTTAGAAAAATATTTATAAGTTAACACATTGAGCATGACAAAAGACGAAACAAAAAATAGTTCTTGGATCCGTTTCTAGGGAACTTCGATAAAATATTACATCATCAAACACGTTTTAATATAATTGGGGGAGATGAATATTTTAATTTTCAAAAGCGAACAGCTGCGACATCATATGATATTTTTTACCTTTAAAATTCAGAAACGATGAAAATAAATTTTACAGTCTTTTTTTTCTTTTCGAAAAATTAATTACTCGACAATGGTGTCCGTCAGAACACACGAGATCGTTTATAAAAACCCCCGTTCGATTAGTCACATTTCCGCTTGCTCGGTTTTGTTTCAAAGGAACGAGATTATTTTTCAGCTCTTCGTTAATAGAAGCTTAGCCGGACCTAATTCGTCCTGCTGTTGTTTGAATAAATGAAGAGCTTTTATGAAGACAAATGAAAACGACCAGGGAGCTGGCATTCAATCAAACAGCTCCAGGAAGATGTCCACGGAGAGAAAAGGATGGAAAAAAATCCTACAGACAGCTTAGTAATGAAGTACTCCTCCGTGTCATACAGAAAGGGTGAAGTCTTAAAGCCTTAAAGCTCTGGAATAACTGAATACTAAATAATTGAAACTTAAAGAATAGTTCTCGTATCCACAAGGACAGCGCTCAAACCATTAGGCCTGTTGTTCACACACGTTTTTTCGGCGTGAGCGTATCGACGGCGCAGTCTTCGTGACTGATTACATACGCTAATTTTGTTTTACGAGTAAAATGACATAAACCAAGAATTATTAATTACATTAGTTCATGTAAGACCCGTAATATGGGATAAGGCTATCGAATATTGTTTTCGAGTTTTTTTGTCACAGTCCCTTTGTTATTGCCTATTTAAAATGGACAGAATAACACTTATGGGGCAGCACTCATTAAAAGAAGAAGCTGTGAAATACATTGAGAAGTTTGGAATAATAATTTTGTGAAAATGTCAACAAATGGATTTCAACAAGGATATAATAAGAAGAGGAATATATATATATATAAATATATATGACTTGACGCTTTGTGTGACAGATAAGACAGTAGTTTAGGAACATGTTTCGAGTTTTCGACTTGCACTGGGCGGCAGAGATAACGTTTGTGTTTGGTTGTGAGTTATAAAATTTTCAACAAATAAGTTTTTCTTTAAACCTTGAAAGGATTTCCTGAGTCAAATGTTAAATGTCAATAGTTTTTCACTGCTACCTAATAACTTTTATTCTGGGTTATTTTAAATTTACTGAAAACCACTTAGGTACGTATTAGTAACACTATAAACGACAACGTTTGTTCTGGACAAACATCGAAAACGAAAAAAAAAAATTGCGTTTTTCCATACAAACTAAGATCAGCTGATCGGTCATTTGAATGGAGGACTGATTTTTTTGGTTTATTTCGACTTTGGCCAGAACAAAAGTTTGTGGGGTCACTAACACGTACCTAAGAGTTTTGCAGTGAATATAAAATACCTATTTATAAAATTTCATCGATGAATTGAAAATTAATAAGGTAAAAGATCCGCCAAAAAAGTCACGGATGCGGAAACGGATACGGATATCCGACACATCACAAATATATATATATATATTACGGAGTAGAGCTTCGGTGTCTCAATTAGTCATCGATTTCCTTACAATTGAATCCTCAATGCTCCTTACTTTGTTCCGAACAAAGTCATCCATAATAACCTTAATGTCCCATTTGTTACTGATTTGGCCCGAACTCGATATCAATCTTTTCATTCCTACTCAAACCCGAGGCGTCTGAAAAGAAGATGGCCAATTGACCTTTTAACTTGGATCTGTTATTCGAATACTACCATCGGGTAATTTCGCTACTTGTCTTAATATTATGATGTTATATACCATAGTTTATAAAACAAAAAAAAACCTGTACTGGTACAACCCATGAAGGGTCTGGGGTTCAATACATGGTAGAGACTGTACTGTTTCATGGACAACGGTTCTGCAAGGAGGTGACTTGTCCTAGGTCACGCTCGACCGCCAGAGTTTCCTCCCTTATTTTGGGTACCCTATTTTTATAATATTTTATAGAGGCTGGGTGGGTCCCAGGAGGGTCCTAGATCCTATATGATCCATCTCCCGCTGCAAACAGACTAAATAAAAATCATGGCCTGCAGCGGGAATTGAACCAGGATTTCCGGCATCGTAACTCAGTACTCTACCACTGAGCCACTCCTCTCCCTATAGTTTATAATTACTTGTATTATTATAACACAATGTTAAATTTGAAGTAAATAAATTAAAAATATATATATAAATAAATAGTAAAAAGGTATTATAATTTATTTTTATTAATTGTTATTATTTTTTTTAATATTTTTGTTTTGAAGAGATATTACTTTATGAATATCATCCATAATGACCTCAATACCCCTTGTGTGCCGAACCCGATACTAGTCCTTTCATCAAAAACTCTATTCCCAATCAAACCCACTACATAGTTTCAAACCTAGCATCCTCTTCAATTCCTGATAATCCTTCCAAGCGTCTGAAAAGAAGATGGCCTCGTGACCTACTTAGTTGAATTTTCTATCTCAGTACTACTTGTATTTTTCTATCCCTCTATTCATCACCCCTGCCATTTACTTGTATTGTTATCGTAAAGTTGTAAATTTTAATGAATAAATACATTTTTTAAAAATGGAATGCATCGATTTAATAAATAAAACAAGGTATATCTTATTCCAATATTTCGATTTTAGAAAACTCCAGTAATTGGTGTTTATGGTGATGAGTGCTTGAGAATGCATCATTATCAAAAATGGTTTAATTGTTTTCGGTTCCGAATTTCGCTGTTAACAATTAATATCACTATGGCCATATCCATAATTGTTGAATGAATGGATACCAAGGGAGGTAAAGCAATTAAATAATTAACCTTCAAGATGGCCAAGAAATTAATTATATTTGGACAAACTAATTTTACCAACAAATAATGCGATTCTATGTGATTAATAAAAGAGCCAGATCAATAAGAAAAGTTATGAACGTAGAATTTGGATTGTAATACAAAATTTGTCTATCCGTCGCCGCACGCTAAACTCTTTAAAACGCTATATGCAAAAAAATAATATACCAGTTTTAATTCGTATTGTTACGGTCAGAGAGGGAAGAAGGAACGGCTGAGAGGATTAGACGAGCTGTGGGATTAAGCGGTAGGGATCAAAGAGCGTGTAGAACTTTCGGGATCGGCCTGGACGGTTCTCGATCTTCTTCCGAGAAATGCCCCACCCCGACCTACCTTGCCGATATAAAAAGGCCAGCTGTTTCGGCCGAGTGAGTATGAGTATCAGTCAGTAATAAGCAGTAGTTAACTAGTGACAGTGCGTGTGAGCTACAGTGAGTTAGTGTCAGCCAGTGGCAGCGTGATAAGTAATTAGTGAGTGTAATAAACTGTGCGTCAGTTTGTCATATTTGGAGAGTCTTACGGTCGGTGGACTTTAATTAGCGAACTGTAAGTGTTAATTTGTAGTTATAAACTATAGTGTAATTTTATTGTATTTGTACAAATTTAGGTAAATAGTTAAGTTAATTAGTTGTAATATCTTGTAGTATTTGTATATTATTTTAGTAATTAGATAACAGCTAGATCTAGGTTATAATCTGTTGAATATTGTTATTGTAAATTGATATTAGTTTAATAATTTAATTGTTTTTAATAATTATCTTGTCATCTTTTTAATTTGTTGATAAATTTTAGTATCTTGAATTTAGTAATAGTTTAGTTCATTTTACACCCAGTAGCCCGTAACAGTATGTTATAGTAATTAATAGCATAAGGTAGCATGACGTAGTGAATATATTCGTGAATACTGAATAGCTGATGCTTCTAATGTAAATACAACCAAGGCCTTGAATACAGCTCTCATATCTATCTGGCCTAGCAGGTAGCAGGTGCGGGAGTAGAGACTGTAGTGGATACGCCAATCGTCGTCGATACTAAGTAGTGAATACAACCAGTCAGTATCCGCTACTAGAGAGACGTGTGGTGACCTTCGTAGGACCTCCCAGCCCAAGTATTCAACTGAGTATCTGTACCCGGTACATTTCGTCCGTATCGGATCCTTGCATCCACTACTTTTCAGTATCGGGTACAAATTATCCGATAGGTACAACCTTACCCATCCCTAGTCCGGACCTTTCCCCGTCCGCCTACCTTCTCTACAGAACTCTCTTAATGGTGTAAAGTTGCCTTTAAAAGTGGTTTGTGAAAATCTTCTGGTTCAGTTTTTCGTCCAGAAACATCAGGAGTTTATACTCTAAAACTATTTTGATTAATTATTGTTTTAAAGTCATCGACCTATACACAGGGGTAGCTCGGTGGTAGCTCACTGCGTTATCGTGCCGAAGGTTCCGGGTTCAAAGGCAGATGGGGCAGATAATTTATTTAATCTGTTAACAGCCACGGAGAGACCCTGTGAGATGTGTAGACCTGGGGTTCACCCATCCTCTCCCCGGTGTCCTATAAAACAGGACAGGGGCTCAACCACTTAGTCAAAACCCTCGTGGGTTATTGTGGTAGAGGGTTTTTTTTACAGATCAATACATTATTAATTAGTATTTGAAATAAATAAATTTGCTTTGAAAAAACACGAAAAAACAAAACAAATTACTTTCCCTGATATAATGAATGCTCTGTTGCCTTCATTAAGGTTGTTGACCTGACGAGGGGGACTTGGTCCACAATAAAATATCTTTTCGTCTAGAGCTTTTAGATTCTTCATCAATGAATGAGACAAAACCAGGGGAAGTTAATAAGCAAACACTTCTTTATAAATTATTTCTCTTTCTTCCTCTCTCTAATTGTTATTTATTTAACATCACTTTATCCTGAAAAGGCTAATCGGACAGTACTGTTACGGTCAGAGAGGGAAGAAGGACCGGCTGGGAGGATAAGACAAACAATGGGATTAAGCGGAAGGGATTATAGAATGGCGTAGATCCTTCTGGGTCGGTCTACGTGGTCCTCGTCCTTCCGAGAAGTGCCCCCACCCCAATCTCCCTTGCCTATATAAAAAGGACAGCTGTTCGGGCTGCGAATCAGTAATAAGAGTCAGTAATAAGATCAGTCAGTAATAAGCCAGTGTGTAGCAGTCGTTAACTAGTGGCAGTGTGTGTGAGTTAGTTAGTATTAGTATCAGTCTGTAATAAGTGCTTAGTGAGCAACAGTGACAATTAGTGGCCGTGTAATAAGTGTAATAAACTGTGTGGCAGTTTGTCATATTTGGAGAGTCTTACGGTCGGTGGACTTTAGTTAGCGAACTGTAAGTGTTAATTTGTAATTGTAAACTATAGTGTAATATTATTGTATTTGTACAAATTTATATAAATAGTTTAGTTACTTAGTATAAACAATATCTTATATTATTTGTATATTATCTTAGAAATTAGATAACATTTAGTAGAATATTATTATTGTAAATTGATATTAGTTTAATAATTTAACTGTTTTAAATAATCTCATTGTATTCTTTTTAATTTGTTAATAAATATTAGATTCTTGAATTAAGTAATAGTTGAGTCCATTTTACACCCGGTAGCCCGTAACAGTACATAGGGAGTCCTAAATTGTATCCAGGTTTAATTAGGATATGGATTTTTAACGAGTACCTGACACTTGGGAATCCCATGTAACGGCAATACCAAGGATTTTTTACTCTCTTCAAAAACAATTTCAAAACCACATGCTCGGCTGCGAAGCTGTGATCTTAGACATATAAGGTTGTTGTGCTAACCACTAGACCACAGGCGACCACCCTTATCTCTCTAGCAAAGAAAAAAAACTGTGTTCAGTATGTAGTAGAGATTTTCCCTGTCCGGGATTCGAACCCGGGTCGTCTGCTTCTCCTTAGCAGTGCTCTAACCTACTGGGCTAACAGGGGTCGCATCTAAGTCATGCAAATCCGTTCTCTTCACCGATCCTATATCCCCGTGTTCTCGTAATTTTGCGATGTATACACGGGGAAGAATGCACATTGAACATTACTTTAATCTTGTTGACTTACGTAAATATATTATTTATAATTTTTATTTTTTATGGTTTGTTATTATTTTTAAATATTTTTGTTTTGAAGATAAAAGATTAGCCCTGGCCGGGATTCGAACAAGGGTCGTCTGCTTCACCGTAGCAGTGCTCTAACCAACTGAGCTACCAGGGGTCGTATCCCAGTCAGACAAATCCGTTCTCTTCACCGATCCTATGTTAGTTTGTTTGTTCATTTTACCTCACTTTATGCTGCTATGGCTAATCGGATGATGCTACGGGAGCTTTAAATTTTTCCTATCCAGGTTTAATTAGGATAGGGATTTTTAACGAGTGCCTGACATCGTACAAGCTCAGGATCCCCGTTTAACGCTCCTTCCAAAGGACGGCGTAACTAAAGATTTTTTATGCTAACCACTAGACCACAGGTCGCCCCCTTCATCAAACGGGGATATCATTCCTGGAGGTCATCCCTGTAATTTTGCGATGTATACACGGGGAAGAATCTTCATTAAACATTACTTTAATTAGGATTTTGTTGTCTTACGTAAATATATTATTTATAATTTTTTATTAAATGTTATAATTTTTAAATATTTTTCTTTTGAAAAAAAAATCATCTTTTTTTTTGTGCCCTAACTTTTGTAGCATTAAGATCTGCTTCAATTATGAAAAATTACTATATATTCTGTGAAGTCATTTTTGTAATGTTATTTCTTCAATCGCAATAACATTTATTGATCCGATAGTCGAAACTTTCCTCTTAGCTCCATGCTCTGAATATTCCTTTTTAGTTTTCTACTGAATAGCCGTTGATAATAAACAATGTTCTTTAGAGACAGAAGACAAATGTGTTTTTTTATAGGGCAAAGTGATATTGAATATAACCTATTGTTATTATCATCCGATACTTTTTCTACGGTGAAACATTATATGCATATTACAGTTGCTATATCGAACCCCATATTTCTTTGGAAAAAAAAAACCTTCGGTCACGACTTATCTCACCAACAAAAAACATCGTTTTCGCATTATTTTCGTTTGCAGGTCGGTTTAAGCCAGTCTTAACTGTTTCAGGCATTGATTTAGGAATATATAGGAATTTTTACCGTTGGGTTTTATACATTTGAATGAAATAAATACAAAAAAAAAACCCACTAAAACCCGCGAAGGTTGTTGGGATCAGATCAGGATAGGGACTACACTGTTGCTAGGACAATGGTTGAGTACGGAAGTGATTTGTGAATATATAAAGAAGAAGAAAATAAAAGAAAATAGAAATAAGATAATAATAATTATAGAGAGAGAAACAATTGACAGTTATATACTATATATATATATATATATATATATATATATATATATATATATATATATATATATATAGTATATACAAATTTTTGGAAACCAAAGTAACAACAAAACAAGAAAGAAAAAATATAAATAATAATATTTATTTATTTTTTAATAGTTCCCATAGTTACATGATTACGATTAAAAAATAAATTAAAAATATAAAGATATGTGCCTGGAAGTTTGAACAGCCAAATTAGCAGAAAAAGAAAATTTATGTATATACACACCTCACTCACACGTGTATCGCAATTATACAGATACATACATAAATATCAAATCACCATTTATCCATTATTTAGAAAACCTTAATCTCAAAACTGAACACACTGTTACGGGCTACTGGGTGTAAAATTAATTAAACTACTCCTAAATTCAAGATACTAATATTTATTAACAAAGTAAAAAAATATTCTTCTTGTATTCTACTTCCGGGATGGACCGTGTCATGTTGGTGCTATGAGCCAACACGACACGGTCCATCCCGGCAGTAGAATATAAGAAAAATATTAACGACCGTGGAAGCCTACGTGAAGAAAGTAAAAATAATACAATGAAATTACTTAAAACAATTAACTTCTTAAACTAATATAAATTTACAATAACAATATTCTAAAGATTATAACCTAGGCCTAACTGCTATCTAATTACTAAAATAATATACAAATAATATAAGATATTGCTAATACTAAATAACTTAACTATTTACATAAATTTGTACAAATACAATAAAATTACACTATAGTTTGTAACTAAAATTTAACACTTACTTAATTAAAGTCCACCGACCGTAAGATCTTCCCAATATGACAAACTGACACACTGTAATAAACAGAAACAGTTTATTACACTCAATTATCACTTATCACTGACTGACTTATCACTGCTTCACTTATTACTGACTCAGTACTAATTGTCCCACAAGGCTGAAGCGGGCGGCATAAAAAGACCCGTCGAATGTTCTAGTCAGCAGCTAGAAAGTTCCCGGAACTGTCTCGCCTCGTCCAGGCCGTTCTAATCCGTCTTAATCTCTTTAGCCCGTCTTTCTCTCTCTGACCGTAATAATACTATTTCCGATTTTTTGGGAATTCCAGAGAAAATTAGGTGATTGAATTTACGGGATTTAAAGGTTGAAAGATTATTGGCGAATGGAAGAAGGTATAGAGTTGCAAAGAGGCGAGGATCGGATAAGGAAAGCTTTGTCAAAAGCTGCTGTGCGGTGGGATGCTGGATATAGCTCTGAGAGCCGAGAGCGGATGTTACGGGAGTGGACTGTGGTTTGGAATAAAAGACAGAAAATGTATGATGGTCGGCGGGATTGGATAACTTGGTAAAGAAAGGAACCTAGGAAGTACTTACGGCGATAGGAAGGGTAGAGTCACTTCAACTCTTCGTAATATCGCGTGGCCGGGGCATCTTTCGGGATCCCAAAGATAAAGCGAACGAAACAATTAAGCAACCGTTTAAATAGTTTTATATTTGAGTTTGAGAGTTTTAGGTATGTTTTATAGATGAAAGGGGGTAAAGTAACTCCCAGCAACTGAATAGAGTTGCTGTTCCAAAGGTCCCAGGTTCAATTCCGGCTGAGGCAGATATTTTATTTATTCTGTTAACAGCCGGGTATGAACCCCATGGGATATACAGGGTGGCCCAAAAAAGACTGAAGGATTAAAAATAGTTATATCTTTTTTGTGTTTAATAATTTTTTTTTTTGTCTTTTGCAGGTTATTTACTGGTTTTTGGAGATAAATCATGGCTACATATGATGTGCAGAAACGCGTCAAAATCATTGAATTTTTTTTTATTCTTCTGGAAGGTCAATTATTACAACTCAACGAAATTATCGTCGTCATTTTAATGTCCGAACAGCACCCAGTGACAACATGATTAGGAACTTAGTCTCCCGTTTTGAGGAACATGGAAGAGTGTCAGATCTTCCAGGAAGAGGAAGAGGTCGATCTGTGCGCAATGAAGCAGTTGTGGAGGCTGTACGGCAGAGTGTAAACGAAGATCCATCTGTCTCTACTCGTCGTCGTTCTGCTCAATTGGGAATCTCCAGAACATCCCTGCAAAGAATTTGAGATTCCCAATTGAGCAGAACGACGACGAGTAGAGACAGATGGATCTTCGTTTACACTCTGCCGTACAGCCTCCACAACTGCTTCATTGCGCACAGATCGACCTCTTCCTCTTCCTGGAAGATCTGACACTCTTCCATGTTCCTCAAAACGGGAGACTAAGTTCCTAATCATGTTGTCACTGGGTGCTGTTCGGACATTAAAATGACGACGATAATTTCGTTGAGTTGTAATAATTGACCTTCCAGAAGAATAAAAAAAAATTCAATGATTTTGACGCGTTTCTGCACATCATATGTAGCCATGATTTATCTCCAAAAACCAGTAAATAACCTGCAGAAGACAAAAAAAAAAATTATTAAACACAAAAAAGATATAACTATTTTTAATCCTTCAGTCTTTTTTGGGCCACCCTGTACAAACCCTTCTGGGGCTCACCCAGCCTCTTAAGGTGGGGAAAACCTAGCGGTAGAGCGTGATTTCTTAGGTGATTTAAACCTTTACACCCCCCCCTTTACAACAGTTGTATATATATATATATATATATATATTCTAAGAAAAATGATTTAATCTTATTTCACTTCATTTTCTCCTCTTCTCTTTTCTGTATCGAAATATTGGAATAAGTGAAGCTTGTTTTATTTTTTAAATTTTTAAATCGATGCATTCACAGCTCGCCGTTCAGGCTACTTTAAGCTCCCAATTAATTACAAAAGACTCATATACATGACAATCATTAGACCCATCTAGACTTACGGAGTAGAGCTGTGGGGCTCCACTAAGCCATCGAATTCCTCTCGTATTCAATGCTTACAATCCAAAATCCTTCGTAAAATCCTCAATGCTCCTTACTTTGTTACGAACAAAGTAATCCATAATGACTTTAATGTGGCATTTGTTGCTGACTTGGCCCGAATCCGATTTTAATCTTTTCATGACAAACTTCATTTCCACTCAAACCCACTAGTTTCAAACCTCGCAACCTCTTCAATTCCTAATAATCCTCCGAGGCGGCTGAAAAGAAGATGGCCTCGTGACCTTCTAAGTTGAACTTAGGCAATTCAAAAAAGGCATATATTTTTTTTTTAAATCGATGCATTCAATCTTTTACATTTAAATCCAAAAGCAGTGCCATATTATGTGTAGTGTCATAAATAAGTCAGGAATAGTAGCTTTGTGATATGCAAATTTGTAAAAAATATTTATAATTTAACTGATCTGGCACGATAAAAGACTAAGCTAAGAGCAGTTCTTCGATCCGTTGCTAGGCGACGCCCATAAAATTCCCATAAGTCCACGGCCCTTACAATACATTAGTTCATTATTAAATGAGCCCAGTAACTGTATTCTTCGATAATCCCTAAAGCTATTTAAGCCTCTGTTGTCTAAGCCCATCCTGTTATTGAATGAAAAGGCTTTTCCTGTCCTTTTGTTTATAACACTGAGGATGCGGTAAGTCGGATTAACTAATAGTAGATATTGGTATTAATAATGTTTTCTAATTAAAGTTTTATTATATGAAATAATACAAAGCAAGCCATAATAGGCTTGGTATCGAAGTCATACAACGGCATATATGTGTTTAAAGTTTTTTAAAATTTAGGGTATTGTCTTTTGAAAATACCTTGCACTTTTTATGCCCTAACATCGTAT
Organism: Troilus luridus; assembly: GCA_964056705.1. Taxonomy (NCBI): domain Eukaryota; kingdom Metazoa; phylum Arthropoda; class Insecta; order Hemiptera; family Pentatomidae; genus Troilus; species Troilus luridus. The sequence continues at coordinate 5,057,991 of OZ057413.1, forward strand.
TTTTTGTTTCAATAATTTTTATGCAAGTAAATATTAAAGCAGTGGTTACCAAACTTTTTTTACCTCGTCCTTGCTCGCCTTGTTCATATGAAAGCCCCCCACGCCCTCCTTACCCGAAATTTGTGTGGGAATATGAAAAAACAAAAAAATTAGTTTTACCATCACAAGATACAACATTGTAACTTCCAGTTTATGATAAATTAGTAATGGGTTAGAGAAGAGTAAGTGAGATTTTTTTTTTATTTCTCAACTCGTCTCCTCCCCCCCCCCCGACTTGTCTTTATTCCAGGTTCGGAACAACTGGAATTTTAAGTTTAGCATTTTTCCTTTTTTAAAGTAACTTTCGATTATCCGAACTTATAATTATCCAAACAATGCTCGACGACGTAAGTTCAAATAATTGACGCTCTATTGTGTTTGTATATTTTTAACGTTACTTTATGTTGCAATGGCTAATCGGGCGATGCTAAAGTTGGTGTCCTTAATTTAGCCTTTCCAGAGTTAATTAGAATAGGGATCTTCAGCGAGTATCTGACACTGGCACAGGTTTGGCACGGCTTTTTTAGATACCTCCCGAAAGATGGCGTAATCTAAGATTTTTTCACTCCCTTTTCAGAAATTCTAGGCATACCTGCCGGGGTACGAACTCGCAATCTTAGGCATAGTTGGTTGTTATTCTAACCACTACACAACGGGTGACCCCAATTTCAAGATATGTAAAATTATGTTAATGCATTTTTATCCTTAAAGCTTGTTACTCATATTTACTCATTTTTTGACTTAACAATAACTATTTTTTACAGCGGGGACCTTAAACTTTTATTTATTTTAATAAAATCCTTTTTTATTAGTAACTTCATATCAATTATTAATTACTAAACAAATTATTATTACTTATTAACAATCAATTACTTTATTGTCTCAGATTTACCCGTAAAGAGAATAAGACTCCTAAACCAAATTGGAGTTTCCCCCAGCAAACAAATAATTGTTTACGCCAATAAAACAACCCACAGAATTAATACTGAAGACAATTGCCCTCTATGCTTAAATGAATCATGTGACGATTTAAACCACATTCTTTTCGACTGTCCATTTTATACAGAATTTAGAAATAAATATATTAGTTCATACGATATAAAAGATATATCCAGGACCGGGACACATTAAATAAATGTTCAAAGAACATTCTTCTCCTCGTATACATCGCAAATTGAGGGGACATGGGATCAGCGAAAAGAAAGGATATGGCCATGACCGGGGTGCGAGCTTGATTGAGCCCTGGACTGCTCAATGGGTAGAGTTCCAGACTAGTGATCTGGACGACCCGGGATCGAGTCCCGGTGCTGGACATATCTTTTCTTTTCAGATAAAAATATTTAAAAATTAATAAAATCAATAACTAATAAAATAAAATAAATTATTTATATAGTACTGAATACTAAATACAACAATGATATTATTAATCTCTGTAACTTCCTCTATAAAGCTCTAAGTATTAGAATAGCTCTGACCCATTGACACATATATAATTGTTTACCCACAAAATAATACTTTTGAATTATATAAGTTTTATTTCATGAATTTCCCATATTTTGATGTAGTGTCGACTCATGGCCATATTTTTGATCTTACCTTACTTAACAATGTTTAGTATTATAATTATCTACTTTATTTTTCTGTATGTTTACTATTCTTTTATTTGTATGTACTATTATTTTTGTAAAACTTCTAACCATACTCTCTCTGTATTTTAGTATTGTAAAAATCAGAAATAAAAAAATATTATAATTTATTTTATTTTATTAGTTATTGATTTTATTAATTTTTAAATATTTTTATTTGAAAAGAAAAGATATTACCAAAACCGGGACTCGAACCCGGGTCACCCAGATCGCTAGTCTGGAACTCTACCAATTGAGCTATCCTGGGGCTCAATCAAGCTCGCTCCCCGGTTATGGCCATATCCTTTCTTTTCACTGATCCCATGTCCCCGCGTTCTCGCAATTCGCGATGTATACGAGGGGAAGAATATTCTTCCAAGAATGTAGAAATCAATAACTAATAAAATAAATTATAATAATATATAATGACGTAAGTCAACAAGATCCTATGATGTTCTTCCCCTCGTATACATCGCAAATTGCGAGAACGCGGGGACATGGGATCAGTGAAAAGAAAGGATATGGCCATGACCGGGGAGCGAGCTTGATGGAACCAGGATAGCTCAATTGGTAGAGTCCCGGTCCTGGACATATCTTTTATTTTCTAATAAAAATATTTAAAAATTAATAAAAAAATATTACTTTATAGTATCATAATTAGGAATAATTAAGTAAATATGTGGAACGATTTACCTATAACTGTTTTCTCGTATGTCATGCGTAAAGATGTTTACCATAATAAGTATTTATTTTATCATATTTCAAGTCATTATAAACATCCTTATTAACCTAGGGTAAGAAAATCTGAGAGACAAAAGAGACATTACATCTGATGATGCTTAACGTTCCATTCTCTTCTTATCTGATAATGTTATCTCTTCTCTTGTTATCATTAACTTTTTTATCAAACTAAGAGAGCGTCTTACTTTAATGTTATCTCTCTTATCAGGCTTACTGTTAGGGCCCTGGAGGGATTTCTTATGAGCCACTTAGTTCTTATTGCAAGTAGAGGGGCGCTTACAAATAGGCCACTCTAAGAGGAAATACAAGCAGATAGCTTAATATACATTTATAAGTAATTTAAATAGATAAAATAGATAAAACTTCTTATAATTTATTTAGGCATCCATCATCATCATCATCCTAAGCGCTGCAATCCATCACTATCCAACTAGGCTGGCTCCAGAATCTCCTTCTATTTCTCTCTATCTCGTGCGGCCCCCCACCAATTCCTTATGCTTAGAGTTCTGGCCGGGCCACTCACTAAATCTAACCATCTCAATTTCGGTCTTCCGACCTCCCCTTTACTGACTTGTTTGATTCTTAATATTTTTTTTAGAAATCCATTCTAATGTTTGTTTGTTCATTTAGTGCCACTTTATGCTGCCATGGCTAAACAGAAGAAACTACACTGGGAGTTTAATTTATACTACCCAGGTATAATTAGGATAGAGATCTTTAACGAGTACCTGACATCATACAGGCTCGGGACCCCATTTTACGTCCCTTCCGAAGGACGTAACCAAGGATTTTTTAATCCCTTTAAAAAATCCTTGGGCAATTTGCCGGGCTACGAATTTAAGAAGCCAGTATAACGTATTATACAATATGTCTCTTTATAGAGGCCAGAAATCTCACTTCTGTATGTATATTGATTAAAGAGAATAATGAACTGTTCTCTAAGATTTGTGCTTGGTACTCCGAAGCGATCGCGCGTCTCCCACCTCTATGATGAGTTAAAGTGGCTCTTCCCTCCCTTCCGAAGACAATATTTCCTCGGTTCATTCTTATACCAATCCATTCACTCTCAACACCCTTCATATATCTACAGTCTCCTCCAATTCAAATCATCAGTTCAAGACCATAAAACAAGATCCCGCCTTTCTCATCCCTATATACGTTCACACAGAACTAAAGCATTCGAACGTTCCTTTCTCGCGCGCTCCACCACAATGTGGAACTCAATCCCTCCTAATATCCGTCATACTCCCTCTCTATCATTATTCAAATCCTCGCTGTATCAACATCTATTAGCTTCCCAAAAGGATAGTCTCTAAGCAGGTTAGTCATTTGCTTAGAATACAATGTATATAATAACTCATTGTGTTATCTAGTTCTTTTAATTCTGCTCTTTGAAAAGCTGTAAATCATGTAAACAAATTATTGAATGCTAGCTCATGCACCTAACAAAAGCTATGGATTTATCTATTCTCTGTAATTGCTTAATATCCTGTCAAGATCTGTACTGTTTATTTACTTACTATTATTTTTTGTTTATATATTTCTTTTTAAATTGTTTTCTGTCACTTTTTACACGCTTTATGATTTGTAACATTTTGCCTTCTGGCCAGATAAATATTATGTTTTTGATTCCTGTTCACATCTGTTATTCTTAAGGGACATCTGTCCTAGAATAAAGTTACTTTTCTTTTCTATTCTATTCTATTCTATTCTATTCTATTCTATATTCTTCATTCATTATTTTTTCTAACAGGGGCGTATTTATTTCTGAGAATTTTTCAATTAAACATTAACAATTTTCGCTCATAGGGCTCCATCTTTCTCAGTTAAATATCAAGGAATTATATATATACTAGTGACCTGCTCCGGCATCGCACGGGAAGTAGCAGGAAATTAGCAGGAGTGACTTTAAAGAATCTGTTGGCGCAACTATGTCGTCTAGTTTAATCTTACCGTTGGAACAACATATACCGTTGGACTCATCATTCCATTTTAGAACTGAGCAGTATTGGCAAACAATAGAATGAGAGCCTGTAGATATCCCCGGAACGTTTCTATAAATCGTAATTCATTCCAGAATATTCTTATTGCACCATCTATTAGCATTTTGCGTTCCACTGCAATATTATTATAATATTATTCAATTGTTTTGAATAATATACCTTAAATTTCTTTGCCTTTCACGGGCTAACGATAAATTCGTTGCTTCGATTCAAACGAACTCTTTTGGCAGGCGACGTATTGCGTCCCATATTAGATCTTCACCGAGGCATGATTAAATTATCATCTGTTAATTAAAATTAATGTGTTCATTTTTCCAACATTTCCGCAAATTATCTTTATATTCCAACCCATTAACACAAAACCTCGACAAATTATATACCTATACCTTCCTCTATAAATTGGTGAAAACCGCATGAAAATCCGTCCAGTAGTTATTGAGTTTACCGCGAACAAATACGGCCGAGGACTTTGTTTTATAATATGTATAGATATATAATAATAGAAACTCAAGCGCGATCGGAAGATATGAGAGCTCGACAAACCCTCAAGCATATCAATTAGCAGAAAAAAATAAAATGGGATCCAGGACCCCTCAGTATTTAAAAATTGGATAAATGAATCTCCAATAAAGCATTACATTAAGAAAATTTAAACACTGATTTCAAAACTAGTGCAATTTTTATTAAGTTTGCGAACATAACAACTAAATACTTGAGTTAGTCTGGGATTTGAACGGATCTAGCTAAGAAGAACTATAGATGTTCATATGGCAGTTGGTCAGTGAACACCTCGGACATGGCTGGATTCTGATCGGTCTGTCTTTCTTTCTGCTTTGTCGGTATGTTTGGAAGCCATAATTCGTTTAATTTATATCCATTTTCTCTGTTTTCAATTTTCAGGGTGCTACACTATTTCAATATATTTTATCTGTGAATAATGTGTGCGCCAATGGGCATAGCCTGGAGGAATTTAAGTTTCATAAAAATGAAAATATTGTGAAGATCATTCGAAAATTGAGTCATAAGTTACTCAGATTACAGAAAATATATAGTCTGACAATTTAGAAAACAACCTGCGCAGAAGTCGACTCCGGTTAAACCGCGCATAGACAAGCTATGCATTTTTCTCGACTAACTAGCTCGCTTCATTCATATCTTGGTTAGTTTGCTCTTCTTGTTATATCTTTCACATATGAGGAAGTAAATAGTACCTAATTTATAAGTAAAGCTGGAGGTAAAAAAAATCTCTTAAATATGGATAACTGTTTGGAATTGGAAGGCCAACGTTCGACCCACATTGCAGTCCTTCTTCAGGGTTTGTGGTGGAGTCAAATGTCCAGGTTTAAGTGACTTAACTAACATTTGACTCCACCATAAGCACTAAAGAAGACCTGATATGTGGGTCGAAACGTTGGCTTTCCAATAAACAATTCTCCCTACTTAAAAGAATTTTTGGTTATATCATTCCTTTTTTTTGGATTTAATAATATGGTTTTGTGTTCGAACCGGCTACTCTTATACTTCATTGTAGACCTGTTATTATTATTATGTTTTATGCTCGGCTTTCTTTGGACTCTATTTTGGATTTGTAGTGTTATTTGCAATGGCGAAGACCCTCAGTCAGGTTGGGGAAATCATTTCTGCACAGAATACCTTTCCAGCCCGTCTCCGATTTAGCAAAAGGTCGTTTTCTAAATTGTTAGACAGTAACATTATGATTAGTTATTTAAATAGGTTTGGGATAAAAGGAGTCTGATTATTACAGTAAACAAAATTAGGTTAAGGTTTAACTTCAAATTTGGTGCTATGGTCTCTTGTCTGGGCCACATGACCAAAAGCAGATCTCGCTCACTTTTTATTAATTAATTATTTATATTGTATCTAAGTGAATTTTATTATGTAATTGTTGGACTTCTTCTGCGCAGGTACACTAATTGTTCGACTTCTTCTGCGCAGGTACACTGTTCGTGCGAGCGGAAGAAGTTCTTATTGTCCTCCTCGTACTGGTCCTATGGGTAGGAGCGATCATCCTCTTCTTCAACAGGTGGGGGAAGATCAGGATGCTAGAGCCCTACCAACCAAAGTTCCACCAAGAACACAGGCCATCTTGTCCTATGGCCGATCTTACATCAGTCAATCAAGTAATATCTATCAGTATAACTATAATATAGATATGTTACTAAGTTATTATATTATATTATTCTTAACCATTCCTTCATGTTTTGTATTCCTAGGTTGACAATTTTTAAATCATTTTGTAAATCGGAAGATCGACTTTCGACAATTCGACAAATATTTTTTCATAAATATCTATTGGTTTATTTTTTATTAAGATATTTTATTCTCCTGTTTTTATATTCTAAGATTAATCACTTTTGACCAGACCCTTTCCTGGAAAGCCCATATCGCAAGCTCCATTTTTTCATTCGAAGGCGCTTGAAGACAGATCGAAGGGTACTGAGGTTTGTCTTCGATGTCTTGAGGAGGTCTCGTGTGTCCCAGCTTTCATCCATCATTTTAACCATCATCTCTCAACATTCCATATACATCTATAGTCTTCAGTCCTGCCTACCAATCCCATTTTATCTCGAAAGATCTGGCAAGAAGTATGAAACTATCCCTCGAAAACAACCCGGGTAACATAGAGAAAATTGTTTCCACTTCCAAAAGAAGTGAACTTATACAACAAAATTTAACTACCAGAATACGTTTATTTTTTATTTATTTATTATTATTATTATTTTTTATTTTTTTAGTTTATTTTTTAATAGTTACTCAACTTTTATTATTATTACAATATTCTTTCTAAAACTGTTATAGTAACTTAATATTATATAACTACAACAATCATTATTTAAATATGTAGAAAAATGAGAAAGGAGGACAAAAAAAAGATTAAAAAAAAAAAGGAAAAAAAACAGGAAAAAAAGGAAGTAAAAATAAATAAATAAAAATAAAGTATATTAAAAAATGTGTACATATGTTTTAAATAATAATAGTGCTAATAATATTTGAATAGAGAAAGGGATAGATGTATTTTTACCTACAAAATAATTACGAAATAAGTTCAATATAATGAGTAAGCTAAAAGCTAGGGCGTAATAACCTCCGCTGTTGATCGCCCCATAACCTGATCCTATTCTATCTATAGTCTTCATATATATATATCTTACAATTAATATCCTCTATCCAATCCTAGGGTCTCTAAACCTCCCAGGTAGAGGCACAGCTATTCTAACCGCCCAAGAACTTGCTCGCCCCCTTAAAGAATGTATAGACAAAAGATGGGAAGCAATGTGGGATGAAAGTCCAGCCAGTAAATTGAAATATATAAAAAGGGAAGTAAAGCCCTGGGCTACATCTAATCGCAGTAAACGCCATGAAGAGGTGGCTATAGCTCGCCTTAGAATAGGACACACCAGGCTTACCCACGCACATCTCATTACAAGGGATCCACCACCGATATGCCTTAGGTGTAATCAAAATCTTTCCATCAGACATATGTTTGAGGAATGCTACTCCTATAAAAAAATACTAAATCAGCTCAAAATTCATTAGAAACTGTAAATTAATAACCAATATTTGATCCTCCATTGTCCCTGCTATAGATGCATTTGTTGTTTTTTCCGATTGCTTTATTTTTTTCCTTATTATAGTTGGATTATTTATTAGTATGTATGTGTATATGACTATTTTATTTATTTATTTTTTTTTTTTAAAGATAAATAATTATAATAATTTATTTTATTTTAGTTGTTATTAATTTTTAAATTTATTCATTTGAAAAGAAAAGATATGTCCAGGACCGGGACTCGAACCCGGGTCTTCCAGATCACTTGTCTGGGACTCTACCATTTGAGCTATCCTGGGCCCTAATGAAGTACGCTTCTCGGCCATGGTCATATCTTTTCTTTTTGATCCCAAGTCCCCGCGTTCTTGCAAGTTTTGCGAAGTATACGAGAGGAAGAATGTTCTTTGAACATTATTTTAATTTGGATCTAGTTGACTTACGTCATTATAATTATTATAATTTATTTTATTTTAGTTGTTATTAATTTTTAAATTTATTCATTTGAAAAGAAAAGATATGTCCAGGACCGGGACGCGAACCTAGGGTTTTACGCCTCTAAGCAACAACAAACAAACAAACAATCCTAGGGTGCAAAATCTCGCTTTTCCGACCTTCACACTCGTTCCTACAGAACCAAAATATTCAAGTGTTCCTTTCTCGCCAGCTCCATCTTGGATCTCTCTCCCACCTGGATATCCGTCATGCTTCTTCCTTATCAGCATTCAATTTCAAGCTTTTCCTACAACTCCTCCTAATCATATGCTCTCAATTCAATCAATTAGATCATATCCATCAGAATTAAATAGTGATGTTTATTGTATTCTCTTAAAATGTTACTATTTCTTATAAATTTCATTTGCGCATTTTTTTTTTTTTTTTTATGTTCCATTACAAGAGACAACTTTTAGTTTTTTATGAACTTTTTAAGTACTTACGTTAATATATGATTTTATTATGTTGCCTCTTGGCCAGATGTATAGTCTGTTCTAACTGTGATCATTTGTTATTCTGAAGAGACCTTGTCCCAGAATAAAATTATTTTCCTATCCAATTCTACATTGAGATACTCTCACGGATAGTCAATTGCATTAATTCTGTTATCTCGAATTTAGTTGATGTTTTTATAAATTGATAAGAACCATTTGTTGTCTATGAAACAAGTAAATTATAAATTATTAACTATAGCATTTATGATATATGTGAACATATAAACATCAATTATAATGCATTTATAACAATGCTATATAATAATCGAAGATAACAGGAAATAGACTAGACGATGATTTGCATAGAAATAGACAAGCATTTGTTGACTACAAGTCCGGCGAGGTTGAGAATCAACAATATTGACCGATAACGGGGTTTCTCATTTTCGAAAACTTACCCAACATTAACTGATAAGTCAAAGACTTTATTGTGAGGCTAAAAATTATTTCAAATTTTTAATATTATTTCGCGTTTTGTAGACCATTGTCCGCTTCATCGAAGGGATTCTGCGTCACACTAAAAGATAAAAATATTGGGTAAATCTCGACGCTTCTTTGTTTTATCGACTATTTTCTGTTATCAACACATGCATATTATAAAACAAACAAAGGCCTCTACCACGTCTGTCTGTCTGTTCGGTAAACTCAGTAACTTCTGTACGGATTTTCATGCGGTTTTCACCAATATATAGAGTGATTCACGGGAAAGGTTTTGGAATATAATTCAAAGGTGTAAAGTGATTGGAATATAACGATAATTGTTGGAAATGTAGCAAAAAGTATAGCCGCTTGGGAGGTTTCATCGATGATATTGCATAATCCCTTCGTCATATGACGAAACAATGCATGGCGGTATATTCTTTATATATCTTTTAAGGATAGCTTACTATACCTATGTTATCTTCTAAAAATTTTTTAACGTACAATGAGGTATTGGAAAGCTCAGAGTACAGTATCAATCCGTATCAACTTATATACTTTAATTACCTTAAGCATTACATGCGCATTATTAGAATATTTTATACCATATAATTTAAATGAGTATGTTATGAGTAATCGCAAAAACTTAATACGTATAAAAATAAATAAGTATATCAGGATATACTTTGTTTTGTTTTTATGTTTATAATATATATATATATACATATATATATATATATATATATATATATATATATATATATATATATATATATATATATATATATACAGTGAAATCCCGATATTTCGTATTTCCGGCTAATTCGTACAAATTTGCCGGTCCCCAGAGAAAATCTCGATAAATTGTATAAAATCAATGTATTTCAGACCCCTCGATAATTCGTATTATTTGTATGCTCAAGGTCACTTACAACGTCATGTAATTCGTATTTCCAGCTTTAAAATCTCGTTACTTAGTACTGTTTTCGAAAGGGGGGGGGGGGAGAGAACAGTGAAGCAGATATGCCAGGGAGCAGAATGAGAATAAATGCTTTCTAGGAAATCACTCAATTTGTATTTATTTTTATACACAAATATGTTTGTATTGTTTAGAGGCACAGTAGATCCTATCGTTTTTTACTGGAGAGCGAGTGAGGGAGACATGTTTTATAAGAAATCTCATACGTAATTCGTACTGTTTTCACTCAAAAGGAATTAGGGGAGCAGAGAGGGGAAGTTCTAGGAATTTCATAAAGCTTTTCTTGCAATCACGCTTTTATTCACAATTCAGTCTCGTTTTTGTTACCGTGTTGTGACACGTAATCATTCCTCCAAAATACGTTAGCCTCCATGAAGAGAAACAACAAATCATAAACGCCGTGACCAGTGGCTGTAAGCTAATTGACGTTTGCAAGTATTTCATCGTCCCTGGTTCCACGATCACATCAATCCTGAAGAACAAGGACAAAATCACTTCCCAGACTTCTAGATAACTTAAAAAAGTGGTTCGTACAAGCAAGGAATTCAAATGTACCAGTTGGAGGTAATATTTGAAGGGAAAAAGCCCGAGTTTTCACAGAAAAATGGGAATTGAAGACTTTCGTGCAAGCGATGGATGGTTCGATAGATTAAAAAAAATTGCATTAATACGTTTTTTTATTTCGTACTCCCGATAATTGGTATTCCCGATAATTCGTACCAAATCATCTGTCCCTTGACCATACGAATTATCGGGATTCTACTGCATATATATATATATATATATATATATATATATATATATATATATATATATATATATACATGAGAAGCGAGGAATGGTTGACTGGATGATCGATGTAAGGAAGAAAATAGTTGGGGGTGCAGTCAAATAAAACACTAAATAAGTGGATACTTATTTAATTAAGTGCCGACGTTTCGACCCACTTTGTGGGTCATCTTCAGGGCTAAGAAAGAAAAACAGACAACATACAATGAATACAATAAAAATACATGAGGACTAAGTATATGATAAATGAGAAAAACTATATATGTAGAGAGGTAGAATTTTAGAACAAAAGTGAGGGATATATATGAATACAAAAAATTACAGAGAAAATGTACAGAACGGTGGTGATGCCAAAAAAAAATTTTAACAAAGATAAAGACGGAAGTAAACAGAAATATATTTAAAAAAGAGAGAAAAGGTATAAACATCAGAGGTGGGAAGTAAAATTATGGAAAAGGTAGTAGAATATATATAAACTATAAAAGGTAAGATAATAGACTCCTAGGGAGTTTACATGAGTAAAATGAAAGAAGATATAACCAAAATGAAATTAAAGAGTAAATAAAGGAAAAATAACAGTAGAAAGTCAAGATATGAATATAGAGTATAACAGTTTTTAAAAATCCATATCTATAGTATGAAGTGGTATAAATATATGACATAAATATACAAGGAATGTATAGACATATAAGTAACAATATGGTATGAGCAAGGAAATAGAGTAAAATATGAAGAAATCGTGATGTTAAATGCTAATGAAATCTTATATAATAATAACATATGATGGATGCCAAAAACTAATATGAGAAAATATGGTGTGCAATATGGAGAGGGAAAGGGTGAGGAGAAGATATGAGAATTAAAATTGTAATTATTACCTATAGAACGCTGCAGTGCGAGTAGACGCGGTCTAACTGACCAGAAAGTACGTTATGGGGGTGTTGCCAGCGAAATCTGACGGCCAAAAATATGACTAATTTCAAATTTTGAGATATATTATAAAAATATATTAATAGTAATATTTTCTTGACTATTTTTCGAAATATTGACTATTTTATTATATTAAAATGTGTATCATGACTATTTTATAGAGAGCCGCGAAAATTAATGACTAAATTAATGGGACAAGGTAGGGTGATAAAACAGTAGGATTTGATGTCAAGAGGTCAAAATAAGTATTATAGGAAAGAGACTATAGTAGTAACAGAATGACAATGGGAAGGAATAACAAGGTAAACTAATTTAAGGTTTATTTAGTAAGTTGAAAATTTGTGAGTAGAAAGAGGATAAGTTGTTTGAATCGATCTTGAGGTTAACAGTGGAGGAATCTAAATTTATGTGGATGGTTTCAGAGAGTATGCGTTTATCATGGTTGGGAACAGAAGCTAGGATGGATGTATTATCAAAGTCAAAAATGTGGTTAAGGGATAAGGCGTGTTCGGAGAGTTTTGATGCGGTAAGGTTATGGGAGGAAATGGAGTATTTGTGTTGGTAGATACGGTCTTTAAGGAAGTTCTTAGTTTCGCCGATGTAGGAGGCGTTGCAATTAGGAGTAGAGCAGGGGATGCGGTAGACGACATGGGAGCGTTGTTTAAGGGGGATGGGATCTTTTACTTTGGTATAAATATTGGAGAGTTTGTTGTGGGATTTAAAGGCGATGCGTAAATTGGGGATAGATGAACGTAAGGATTTTTGAATGTTATGTGAGAGGGTGGGTATATATGGCATGGATCTGTATATAGGGGTAGAAGGCGGATGTGGAGATAGGGTGGTGGTGGGTGGGTTGTTATAGGCATGGATGAGTTTATTGATAACGTACGGAGGAAAATTGTTTTTTAAAAGGATTTCTTTGATTCGGTGGGTGTTAGTTTTATGGAAGCAGGGATCAGCGAGGGATAAGCCACGGTGGATGATATTTTTGGCGACGTTAATTTTTTGGTGGTGCGGATGTTGGGAGTAGTAATTGAGGAGTCTGCCAGAATAAGTGGGTTTTGTATACCAATCTGTGGATAAGGTGTGGTTTGGATTTTTAATGATACGGAGGTCAAGAAAGGGTAGTGAATTATTCGATTCTAGTTCAAAAGTGAAATGGAGGCGGGGATGGTATGAGTTGAAGGCTGATAATAGTTCTGGAATAATGTTTGGATTTAGGATAAGGAGGAGGTCGTCCACATATTTTTTAATAATAATGATCTCGTCAAGGAACTGGGGTAGAATGGAGTCAAGAAGGTCGTTTAGAACAATATTGGAGAGGTCAGGAGCGAGGGGATTTCCCATGGCAAGTCCAGAAATTTGGTTAAAGAACTGTCCATGGAAGGTAAGGTAGCCGGATTCACAACAGAGTTTTAAGGATTGGAGGTATGAGGACCTATTGAGAGAGGTATGGGGTTCTATGATGGACCAGTTTTTATCTATTATGAAGAGGGATTTATCTAAAGGTATATTGGTAAATAGGCTTTCTACATCAAAGGAGGTGAGAACGTAATGATCAGGTATGGTGAGGGATTTTAATAAATCACGTAGTTGAAATGAGTTTTGGATATCGTATGGGTTGTTACGGCTAAGGACTTGTAATGATGGAAGTAAGAATTTACTAAGTTTTGTTGCTGGGGAATTGATGTTGGATGTAATGGGACGGAGGGGGGTTGTTTTGTTTATGGATTTTGGGAAGGCCATAAAAACGAGGGGCTAAGGAATGGTAGGAAATGAGGTTTCTGTAAACTGGGTAAGTGATGAGTTTGGAATTTAAAAGGCTTTTTAGGTGGAGGTTGAATTGTTTTTGGAGAGAAGCGGTAGGATCTCGGGGTATAGGTTTATAGGTGGAAGTATCTGAAAGAAGGGAATGCATTTTGAGGTCGTAATCAGAAAGATTCATAATCACTGTAGAGTTGCCTTTATCTGCTTTGGTGACAATCAGGTCGTCGTGGGATTTGAGGAAAGAACGTGTGAGTGATAGGTCCTTGAAGAACTGTGGGGAGAAATTAGAAGGGGTGGAGTGGGGGTGTTGAAGGAAATTAGAAATGATATTGGCTAGGGAGACACGTGATAGATCTAGAGGAACAGGTGAACGGTGGAGGAGGGGGTCATTGTGAATATATTCTAAGTCGGTCAAAAGATCAGGAATAATTTTTTTGAAGGAAGAGGAGGGTGCAGCAAAGTTGGGTCCTAAGGATAGAATGTTGTTGACATGGGTGGGGATGTTGGTGGTAGAGATATTGTGTACCCAGGTTTTATCTCCTTTGGGGTAAATTTTGGAGGTAAGTGATTTTTGGTAAAGGGTATTGAATTTGGAGATGAGGTGGAGTTTTTTACGTGACCTTGTTGTGGAGAAAGTGGATTCTATTAGGGTGGATAGGTTATGCATGTGGTCCTGGGTAAGGTGACTGGTTAAAAATTGGGTGAGGGAAGATATACGTAGGTTCAAAGAATGGATATGTTGTATATTCTCCCTTATTTTTAGATTCAACAAAGATTTTTTAAATTTTAATGAAAAATTATGTAAAGTGGGGTATAGGGAATTTGATGTGGTGACATGATTCAGGGTGTTAGTTATAAAATTTGGAAAAAGGGAGTTTGATCGACATTTAAGGAGGAAAATGCGATGTTCTACGTGATGAGCTAAATGTTTGTGTAGGGAGCAAAGGTGGTTGATGTGGGATTTTAGGTTAGGAACTGAAGATTTAATTGAGGAGAAGGATAAGTTAAGAGGGGGAGTGTTAGAGATAAAAAGCGGAGAGGCAATTCCATCATAGTTGAAAACATTATGGCGGTTGGAAGTAATATCGTTAGAAGAGCGAGTAGGAGAGCGAAGTTGAGGAGAGAAGGTAGATGAAAGATGTAATCTTGAAGAAGAGTGATGTTGTGGTGAGGGCGACGAAGCATTATTCCAGAACTATTATCATCCTTCAACTCATACCATCCCCGCCTCCATTTCACTTTTGAACTAGAATCGAATAATTCACTACCCTTTCTTGACCTCCGTATCATTAAAAATCCAAACCACACCTTATCCACAGATTGGTATACAAAACCCACTTATTCTGGCAGACTCCTCAATTACTACTCCCAACATCCGCACCACCAAAAAATTAACGTCGCCAAAAATATCATCCACCGTGGCTTATCCCTCGCTGATCCCTGCTTCCATAAAACTAACACCCACCGAATCAAAGAAATCCTTTTAAAAAACAATTTTCCTCCGTACGTTATCAATAAACTCATCCATGCCTATAACAACCCACCCACCACCACCCTATCTCCACATCCGCCTTCTACCCCTATATACAGATCCATGCCATATATACCCACCCTCTCACATAACATTCAAAAATCCTTACGTTCATCTATCCCCAATTTACGCATCGCCTTTAAATCCCACAACAAACTCTCCAATATTTATACCAAAGTAAAAGATCCCATCCCCCTTAAACAACGCTCCCATGTCGTCTACCGCATCCCCTGCTCTACTCCTAATTGCAACGCCTCCTACATCGGCGAAACTAAGAACTTCCTTAAAGACCGTATCTACCAACACAAATACTCCATTTCCTCCCATAACCTTACCGCATCAAAACTCTCCGAACACGCCTTATCCCTTAACCACATTTTTGACTTTGATAATACATCCATCCTAGCTTCTGTTCCCAACCATGATAAACGCATACTCTCTGAAACCATCCACATAAATTTAGATTCCTCCACTGTTAACCTCAAGATCGATTCAAACAACTTATCCTCTTTCTACTCACAAATTTTCAACTTACTAAATAAACCTTAAATTAGTTTACCTTGTTATTCCTTCCCATTGTCATTCTGTTACTACTATAGTCTCTTTCCTATAATACTTATTTTGACCTCTTGACATCAAATCCTACTGTTTTATCACCCTACCTTGTCCCATTAATTTAGTCATTAATTTTCGCGGCTCTCTATAAAATAGTCATGATACACATTTTAATATAATAAAATAGTCAATATTTCGAAAAATAGTCAAGAAAATATTACTATTAATATATTTTTATAATATATCTCAAAATTTGAAATTAGTCATATTTTTGGCCGTCAGATTTCGCTGGCAACACCCCCATAACGTACTTTCTGGTCAGTTAGACCGCGTCTACTCGCACTGCAGCGTTCTATAGGTAATAATTACAATTTTAATTCTCATATCTTCTCCTCACCCTTTCCCTCTCCATATTGCACACCATATTTTCTCATATTAGTTTTTGGCATCCATCATATGTTATTATTATATAAGATTTCATTAGCATTTAACATCACGATTTCTTCATATTTTACTCTATTTCCTTGCTCATACCATATTGTTACTTATATGTCTATACATTCCTTGTATATTTATGTCATATATTTATACCACTTCATACTATAGATATGGATTTTTAAAAACTGTTATACTCTATATTCATATCTTGACTTTCTACTGTTATTTTTCCTTTATTTACTCTTTAATTTCATTTTGGTTATATCTTCTTTCATTTTACTCATGTAAACTCCCTAGGAGTCTATTATCTTACCTTTTATAGTTTATATATATTCTACTACCTTTTCCATAATTTTACTTCCCACCTCTGATGTTTATACCTTTTCTCTCTTTTTTAAATATATTTCTGTTTACTTCCGTCTTTATCTTTGTTAAAATTTTTTTTTGGCATCACCACCGTTCTGTACATTTTCTCTGTAATTTTTTGTATTCATATATATCCCTCACTTTTGTTCTAAAATTCTACCTCTCTACATATATAGTTTTTCTCATTTATCATATACTTAGTCCTCATGTATTTTTATTGTATTCATTGTATGTTGTCTGTTTTTCTTTCTTAGCCCTGAAGATGACCCACAAAGTGGGTCGAAACGTCGGCACTTAATTAAATAAGTATCCACTTATTTAGTGTTTTATTTGACTGCACCCCCAACTATTTTCTTCCTTATATATATATATATATATATATATATATATATATATATATATATATATATATATATATATATATATATATATAAAATACATTAGACAGACAAAACATGTAGGCATAATATGTCTTACCCGTGCAAAGCTGGGATGGGTCGCAAGTTACTAAATAAACCAAATATTAATAATAACTTATTTTAGATATCACCTTAAGGGATTCACGTGAATGGAGAAACCTGTCATTGAAGGCACTCCTAGCGTGGTTCATCTCACTGTAGTAGATCCCTGTTCCAAGGACGAGTCAGTCTCCTTGTCAAATTATGTTGTGTCTGTCAGTAATGTTTTACTATTTATAATTTGGGAGTCCAGCAAGTTAGTCATGGAATAGTTTGTAGTTTTTCTTAATTGTGTCAGTCACGTTCTTCATTTCTTTGTGAAATGATTTATTAATTATGTAGGAAGGATTTCGACTGAATGATTTAAATGGTCTATAATTCTCTAAGCCTAGTTTTGCTTGAGCTCCACACTTGCGTGGCATAAGTCCATATCGGTTTAAGTAGTATGTTGTATATAATAATTTATTTTTTAAATGCTAGTTTGTTTTATGGTGAATTAGTCGTGGTGAGAGTCGGTGATTTAACTTTTTCTTTAAACTAGTCACATATCATTTCCATATTATTCTACTGTACATTGTAACGCCCTTGTATTATTTCTGTTTAATGGTGTATTGTAATGTGTTAGTGGGGTGCAATCTGAACTTCTAAGTGTTAATATTGTTTGTTTCTATGATTTTTATGTTAATTCTTATAAGTCGTTTATCAAGCCGATTTTGTTACGAATTTAAATTTGTATGTGGATTCTGAGATCTCTAGCTTCCTGAATGGCCTTTCCTAGCCAGTTCCAGAAACTAGGAGGCATACTAATTTTTCTGTAAGTTACAATGATTATGGTTCTCAATACAATTAATGCTCAACCAATTTTCATAAAAACAAATAAGCTTAATCATACCATTTCAAGTTTTTTTATTTGAGAAAAGAAATACAGAAATAGTAATGTTTTGTGTATGGTTTTAGATCTGTATAGGAGCAGACTGGCTCAGTGATAGAGCGATGAGTTGTATTGCCGAAGGTTATGGGTTCTGAACCCCCTTGATAGACTTTAATCTGTTAGTGGTTGGTCTGGGATCCACAGACCATCCTGGGGCTCACCCAACATCTATAAAGTGGGTACGCAAACTAAATGGGAAAAATAAGGCGGTTGACCGTGAACTCCATGCACAGCCGTTGTCCAAGAAACTGTACAGTATCTACCCTGTATTGAACCCCAAACCATCCATGGATGGTTCCATTCATGGAATTGTAGTGATTTTTTATTAAGTTTTCCTAATAACCAATGACTTTTAAAGTCCTATGATTTCCATACCCTAATTTTTAAACCGTGATTCCTCATTGAGTGAACAAAACGTACGAATAAGTGTAACTAAAACGGAATGTTGTCATACTGAGAGAGGAATTAGGCAGTTGTTGATGAGGAGGGTGGTGTGGCATCGACCATGTGATTTAGTGACGCTGCTTCAGCCGACCACAGCCTTCAGCCCGCTCAACTCAGCCAATACTCAACATCAACTTCTTCAAATCTGTCTGTTTTAGTTTATAATATTGAAATTTCTTATGTTTGGACAAGACATATTGAAATAACTTGTTATTTTTTTTAAATTAATATATTCATTGAAATTTACAACTGTATTGTAACAATACAACAAGTAATACCCAAATAACAAATTCAACTTAGAAGATCATGAGGCCATCTTCTTTTCAGGCTTCTCGGAGGATATCAGGAATTGAAACTAGTAGGTTTGAGTGGGAATGAAGTTTGTCATGAAAGGACTGGTATCGAGTTCTGGAAAAATCAACAACCAGTTGGACATTGATGTCATTATGGATGACTTTGTTCGTAACAAAGAAAGGAGCATTGAGGATTCTGGATTGTAAGGATTGGATAAGGATTCGATAGGAACAATCTAATCCAATTTTCGAAAACAGAAACCAGATCAGTTACACACACAAACCCTTATAGTTGTAATTTGAGTATTTTATCGTGCGTTAGTATATACTCGTGGCTGTTGAGCTCAATTCACGAAATCTTTGTACAGATTCTTCATCAGGAAAAAAAACCTCTGCAGCTACAACACATAGTTTTTTTACCTGATCTTTAAACTGTCAATAACCATTTCGTTTAAAATGAGCACGAGGTGCT
Organism: Troilus luridus; assembly: GCA_964056705.1. NCBI lineage: Eukaryota > Metazoa > Arthropoda > Insecta > Hemiptera > Pentatomidae > Troilus > Troilus luridus. The sequence continues at coordinate 5,077,329 of OZ057413.1, forward strand.
CAAGATAGGCAACTATATTTTAAAATGTTGTATCGAGGTTAAAGCACTGAGTTGCCTCAGATTAACCCCTGAGAAAGATAGCAGTGTGGCCAGCGAAACGACGGAAAAGAACTTGAAGACACGGTCGAAACCAGAAGAAATACGTGATAAATAGATAAAAAATACTGCCCATGGCAATTTAAGGGAGTATTTAATATTTATATTTTTAGATCTCATTTTCTAATACTTAGTGTTTTCTGATCCAGATTTGAATACATTTATAAACCCTTTAAGAAATTGTATTTTATGGTATTTTAAACTTTGGAATAAAGTGTAATTCTAATCGTCTCGTCTGAATATATCACATCCATTATAATTTTATTTAAAAACCATCACTGATAATATCTAGAGAGTCCAATATCTGGGCAATTGAAACTTTTGAAAAAATAAATAATCTCGTTTGAAACTGTTATCAAAGCGACAGAGAAATTTATAGCCGGTAATTTATCGCCTTTTATCTCGCTTTCGAAAACCGTGGTCAATCAAAAAATTTCCATATCACTCGTAAAGCCATCAACGATAAATTCTTACTCTGATTCGATTTCAGACTGAATGGGATTTCTATCGAGTCTTAAATCGATTCGTCTATTATATTCGCCATCGAAAATACCACAGTATCGTTATGATGATTGTAATTCGATTATTATTGATATTTTATAATGCTACGGGGGTACAACGGCGGACCAACCCCCATTTTACAAATTATACTTAATTTAATTTTACTACAGTTGGTACTTTTATAAGGGAGCGGAGTGGCTCAGTGGTAGAGCACTGGCACTGAGTTGGCATGCCGGAAATCCTGGTTCAAATCCCGCTGCAGGCAAGACATTTATTTAGTCTCTTTGCAGCCGGAGATGGGTCGTATACGATCCAAGACCCTCCTGGGGCTCACCCAGCCTCTATTAAATATTATAAAAATAGGCTACCCAAAATAAGGTGAAAAATCTGGCGGTTGAGAGTGACCTAGGACAAGTCCTTGCACCGTTGTCCACGAAACAGTACAGTTTCTACCATGTATGAACCACAGACCCGTTCACGGGTTGTAGTGGTACAGGGTTTTTTTTTTCCAGGTCGTGGTTTAAAGCCAGATTAAAATATTCACCAGCTAGCCAGTTTATATTTTTTTAAATTTTATCATAGTTTGAATTTATCCATTTGGTTTTTTAATAATAAAAACCAGATGCTGTTAGTTATTTTAAATAAAGATAATACTCGAACAGAAAACATAAAGCAAAACAAAATTGTACCTGTACTAAACATGAAGGTACTAGGGTTCAGTACATGATAGAGACTATACTGTTTTATGTACATAGCTTATACAGAAAGATGATTGAGCCCAGGACCTTCATCATAGAAGCTGAGTACTCACACTGAGCTCTACTCCGCTCCACCAGGGATAAATAAAATCAAATTATTAGATTCAATGAAACAGGTTTAATTCGACTGTTTGCCTGTTAATTAATGTTTGTATGTTTTTCCCTCTATTTTTTTTAATCAAGGGTCCCGAACCTGTAACATGTCAAATTTTAGAGCTCCCGCTGTATCACCGTCCGATTAGCCATAGCAGCATAAAGTGACGTTAAATAAATCATAGCCAAAGTGACAATATCTAATTTCAAATTTCACAGAGTGAAATAGGCATTGAAAAGAAGACAATTAGGTACTTGTGTATTAACGCCACCGCTGTTATATTTTATTACAGTTATCTTGCATAACGTTTTTAAACCTATTTATTGTATCGCAGTGGATGCCCCTGGTTCATCAGAAATAGTCAACTGCATCGAGAACTACAAATAGAAACAACAGACGACCACATAAAAAAAAGATTCAGAAAATTTCACAGCCAACTACCAGCAGTTAAAGGAGCAATAAATTACAACGTAGGAAAGCAGACATCATCTCGAAGACTAAAGCCCAGGTTACTGGAGGACATCTTATTATAAGTTGTATGAGTATATATTTCTAGTGACATTACTACCTTAAATTTATTTTCCATCTATTTTATATTTGTAGATTTTTAGACATTTAACCAATAGTTATAACGATGTATTTAGTTAGGGGTGTCTATTGTACGAGATTATACCCCCCCCATAATCAATTGCTATCAAAAATAAAAAAATCAATATTATAACAACCATGTATAGGCCCACCAGGCCGATCTGGTAAAAAATAAAAATAAAATAAATAAATAAAAACCTATTTATTGGGGTTAAAATTTAAATTTTTTTTTAATAATCAACAATTAAAAATCAGAAGAGTTTATTTAAAAATGGAATATATCATGAACAATTAAAAAAATAGATAATACATGATAAAATCATGAACAATTAAAATCAAAATAATTAATTTAAAAATAAATTAGTCAATTGGATTTTGGAGGAAAATGGGCCGATATAATTAAATTACATTTCCAAAAGTTACGTTGGCCAAAATAAAGTTCCATTTAATGCGAATTGGTATATTTTCGTTGTTTTTTTTGTAAAATATTTCGCTCCTGAAAAAAATGCAATTGCATCTTCATCTGTTTTTGGCTCCCAAAATCCCAAATACTCATTTTCGTATGACTAAAAATAAGCAAACAACAACAAATCTAGAACAAATCAGCAAACAAACATGAAATCAGCAAACAACAACAAGAAGAAAACTAGAACTTTCTAGAACAAACCAGCTGTTAGAAATATAACTCTTATAAAATATAACAGGATTGCTCTTTACGCAGCTACTGGTGCGGTGGCGTTAATACACAAGTACCAAAAATTAATATCATGAATCATGAAGAGAATTGCTGCGCTGTGAACGGAATACTTTTCACTCGTGTCCCAGCTCTGTTGCTTGATTAAAAGTTCAAGGCACGACTAATAAATTATTGTAGTATTTCTTTTGCACCAGATTGTTTCAAGCATTGATCATTTATTAAAATAAGTAGAATTTATATTCTATAAGAAAATACAAATTTGACGCCTAGTCATATTTCAGTTAGATCCAAATGATGTTAAACTTTTGAAAAAAAATTTTATGATAGAAGGAGAAAATCGTTGACTGGGAGATCTAATGTAGTATGGAAATAGTTGGGGGTGCAGTCAATGTATAGGACTAATAAGTGAGACCTATTTATTGATAGTGCCCACGTTTCGACCTACTTTGTAGCTCATCTTCAGGGCAAATCGAAGGACTCGCGGCTAGGTGAAGCGTGTAACTCTTCACTTATGGTCATGAGTGATTTGCCCCTTCGATTTGCCCTGAAGATGACCTACATATTCGAAACGTCGGCACCATCAATTTTTATTATTTATTTATTTTTATTTTTTTTATTTATTTTTTTTTTTTTTTGTTGGCTAAAGACTTCCTTTGAAGTCCTATACAGCCCGTATTCATATACTTGACACTACCCTAGTTAATTTAACTTTTAAAAATCAATATCGCATTCGTTCAAGAACCGGCATAAGGACTCTAAAAGGCTTCTGTCCAAAATTTTGAATTTATTTTGAAAGACCATGTCATTTTGAATGTCGGGATATTTGATCCGTTTGTCGTTGTATTTTTTGCACTTGGCGACGACATGGATTGGGTCTTCGACAATTTTACATTCCGTACATTTCTCGTTCTTTTTTACTTTAATCATTGTAAGTCCGCGATTCGTGCGACCATGGTTAATTCTAAGCCTAGTGATTATCGCTATTTGCTTTCTGTTTAGCATGAAGGTAGTATTAGAGAACCATGGGCGCAGACTTACGGTCGGGTGGATGGCGTAGTGGTCCCTACCTTTCGTTCTCGATTCCCAGGCATACCTATCTTGCCATTCGCTAACTTGTTGTTGTTTAATCCACCTAACAACCTCCTGTAAAGGTAACTTAGCGTTCTTTGGCCCTTCTATCCCCTGTTTTGCAAGTTTGTCTGCCAATTCGTTTCCATACAGACCAACGTGCCCAGGTACCCACTGAACTGTGAATTTATTTGATGTACCATTGACCACGTGTATTATATCGTTTATTAGGTATGATGAAATGTGCTGTCGATGGATGTTTTTAAGAGTTTTGCATACCGAAGCGGAGTCTGTTAAGATGACTATTTTTATTTTTACCAGATCGGCCTGGTGGGCCTTTAAATGGTTGTTATAATATTGATTTTTTATTGTTGATAGCAATTGATTATGGGGGGGTATAGTCTCATACAATAGACACCCCTAAATAAATACATCGTTATAACTATTGGTTAACTGTCTAAAAATCTACAAATATAAAATAGCTGTAAAATAAATTTAAGTTAGTAATATCACTTTCTATATATACTTGTACAACTTATAATAAGATGTCCTGCAGTAACCTGGGCTTTAGTCTTCGAGAAGATGTCTGCTTTCCTACGTTGTAATTTATTGCTCCTTTAACTGCTGGTAGTTGGGTGTGAAATTTTCTGAATCTTTTTTTTATGTGGTCCTCTATTGTTTCTATTTGTGCGGTGCAGTTGACTATTTCTGATGAACCAGGGAGCATCCACTGCGATTCTTAGGACCTTGTTTTGAAAAGTTTGCAATATTTTTCTTTTCGTAAAGGATGCTGCGGCACTGTCAATAAATAAGTCTCATTTATTAGTTGTTTACATTGACTGCACCCCCAACTATTTCCATCCTACATAATAATTTTATTTAAAAAATCCTAATAATTAATTAGTTTTAGTACTCTTGACTATTGGGAGAGGAGTGGCTCAGTGGTTGAGTACTGAGTTGCCATGCCGGAAATCCTGGTTCAAATCCCGCTACGGGCAGTTACTTTTATTTAGTCTGTTTGCAGCCGGAGATGGATCATATTGGATCTAGGACCCTCCTGGGGCACACCCAGCCTCTATAAAATATTATAAAAATAGGGTACCCATAATAAGGGGAAAAACCTGGCGGTTGAGCGTGACCTAGGACAAGTCACCTCCTTGCAGAACCGTTGTCCATGAAACAGTACAGTCTCAACTATGTACTGAACCCCCAGACTCGTTCACGGGTCGTAGTGGTACAGGTTTTTTTTTTAACCACCGTTTCAGGCTTCTTTAACACTTGATAATCAACATACTGAGCTCCCAATTCATTCCAAAGACTCATATACTTGACTATTTTAAGATCTATTTGGACTTATAGGGTAGAGCTGTATCTAATCCTTACAATCCAAAATCCATCTTAAAATCCTCAATGCTCCTTACTTTGTTACGAATAAAATCACCTATAATGACCAATGGTATAGTTACTTATTTGGCCCGAACCCGATATCAATGAATCCTTTCATGATAAACTTTATTCCCTCTCAATCCCACCATTGCCAAACCTTCGATTCCCGATAATCCCCTTGGGCCTCTGAAAATACGATGGCCTCGTGAACGCATAAATTGAATTTGTTATAAGTACTACCAGTGGTTAGTTTCTCTACTTTTAGACTTGTAAATTTCAATAAATACAACGGTCACCTGTGGTTTAGTGGTTAGCGTAACAAACTGCTAAGCCCAAGATCGCGGGTTCGTAGCCCGGCAGGTGGCCCTAGGATTTTTTTTAAGGGAGTAAAAAATCCTTAGTTACGCCGTCCTTTGGAAGGGACGTTAAACGGGGGTCCCGAGCCTGTACGATGTCAGGTACTCGTTAAAAATCCCTAATTAAACCTGGATAGACAAAATTTAGAGCTCCCACTGTAGCATCGTCCGATTAGCCATAGCAGCATAAAGTGACGTTAAATGAACAACTACTACTCAATAAATACACGTAAACAAAAAAAAAGAAGCTTTTTAACAAAAAAATGTATTTTTTTTCACTCCCTTTTTACTATGACGTTTTTAATATTTTCTCTTCACATATTAAATTAAATTATTCAATTATTTTAGTTATCTAACACAGAACATATTGGGTTGTCATTCATGAAATGTCCGTTTTTTTAAATCTTAATGTTTATAGAGGATTAAAGCGTTGCCTGTTGATTCCTAGCAAAATATTTACTATCTATAATAAGCACTTGTTAATCCTCTATTTGCAAACTGTGTTTTTTCCCAAGTAGGCATGCAGATTTTAGTATAATTTTAACCGTGGTCATGGAAACACGCGATTTCCGAACGTTTTATTTTTGTGAGTACAAACTCGGTCATTCCGCTCCCCAGGGAGCAAGAAATATTAATCATGCGTTTGGTGAAGGAAGTGCTAATGAAAGAACCATTCGTCGTTCGTTTACAAAATTTTCCTCAGGATAAGACATTAGAAAATCTCAAACATCAATAGAGGACGAAGATCTTAAGAATGCTGTGGAAGCAGACCCTCATAAAACAGTCAGAGAATATGCATCAGAGTTAGGCACAAGTCGTATAAGTTTCCAGGCATTTAAAATTAATCGGAAAGGAAAAAATGCTCGATTTCTGGGTCCCACACGAGCTCCTTCATGATAACTCCCGATCTCATGTTTCAAAAGAGACAGTGAATAAATTAAAGGAGTTGGCCTATGAAGTCTTACCAAACCCCTAATATTCCCCTGATCTATCCCTCAGTGACTACCACTTTTTTCGGAGTTTGGACAACTTTTGTGAGGAAAGTTGTTTACCAATGATTTAGACATTAAAAATGCATTTTCTGAATTCCTTTCATAACGTGACTCAACGTTTTTTAAATCTAGGATAGAAAACATGGTAAGCCGTTGGCAGAAGTGTATCGAAAATGATGGTAAATACTTTTAATAAAAAATATGTTAGATTTGATCTCAAATTTTTATTTTCTTCCTGGTTCTAAAAACGGTAATTTCATGTGTGGCAACCCAATTGAATTAATACTCCTGAATTCTTATCCCACAGCTGAGATTTGTCAATAATTGTAAACAAATCCTTGTATATTTCTGACCGGCCTCTGTCAACAACCCACTGTTCTTCTAATGGATTTGACGTTACCAGCAGGTTTTTCAGTTATTTTCTCAGCGGCCTTCGACTACTGTTTCGGAATTCTGTCGCATTATTTGTCTTCGCAACCTTTGTTTCTTCTTCTTTCAGCTATTGTTTCATCTCAGCGACCTATTTTTGCGAGGGTATATTTAGGAGAAAATAGTTATATATCTAGGCTATCTGTGATCCCGCAATGGTTAAGTATCTGGCTGTAAGATCAATTAGCAAACCAAAAAGTAATATTAGATATTAAATAAAAAAGGTTAATAAATGATGAATAATGGATGTATCGATGCGTTCGAATAAAAACTTAATTATCCGTTAGCCCTAAAAAAAAATAGCAACGAAAACCGGTACTTGTGTATTAGATGCACCACCAGAAAAGGCGAATGCGCAACCAGTTACGTTTTATAACAGTTACATTTCTAACAGTTACCTTGGATAACCTTCTTAAATATTTTTATTGGGGTTAGAATTTGCATAACATAACATGCAATATAATAATAATGGAAATAAATAAATAGAACTAATAGTAATATAATTGAATATATAACAACATAATGAAATATATAATATAAATAAATATAATAATAATAATAGAAATAAATCATGGAATATATCATCAACAATTTAAAATAAAAACCATCCCTAACCACCAAACAAACAATAAATCAACAACAAACAAAAATTAGGATACAACATCTCTAGAACACAGGAAGAAACAAAGAAGAACGAATCTGTAAACAATGTAATTGTTACTGTTAGAAATGTGACTGCTTGCGCATGCGTACAACATTGGCCTATTCTGGTGATGCATCTAATACACAAGTACCCAAAAACCTCTACCACTACAACCAAAAAATAGTCTTGGGGTCATTACATGTTAGAGACTGCAATGTATCTAGGACAACTATTGTGCAGGAAGGTGATATGTTCTAGATAACGCTCATCCGCTAGATATTTCCTCCAATCAAGATTACCTTCTTTATCTATATAATTTAATAATGAAGAAAAAAACCTTTATCCAGTCAACAATTTTGTCTTTGTGTCTTTTAATATTTTGTTAATTTTTTAACAACAAATTGTTGACTGGATAAAGGTTTTTTTGTTCATTATTAAATTTATAGATCAAGAAGAGTAGTCCAGTATATAAGAAATATCTTATAAAGAAAATGGATTACCTTCTTTATAAATACTGAGTGAGGTCAAGAAGGTTCTGTATATCTAGGAGGATCCACTCGCTGTTGTTAAAATACCGAATAATTTATCTGCCACAGCTGGATTTGAACCATTTGGAATCTTCAGCTTAGCAATTAATAAGTTATTCCGCTACTATAATTTATCGATAATAACTATTTAACAAACAAGGAGATTGGAAGTTTAGAATTAAAAAAAAATTAAATTATCCGCTTGAATATAGTTATCTGTTCTATTGTTTTGCCCAAACCCTATAAAGTCTTGATCCAGTGCTGTGTATAGTTAGTTTCTCACTTGTCAATGCCTATTGATTTCTCGGCGATGAATGGTGTATAGATGAGAAGTATGTATAACAAAATATCGTCTGGTTTAATAATGACAATTATATTCTCGTCGACTCTTCAATTGTACAAAACTCTCCCTCTACCACAATAACGTCCAATTATAACTTCTCGAAATTAGGGAGTATGTAAAAAGCCGTTATAACAACGCCTGCCACAACTTTTAGTCCTTTTCGCAATTATTACAAAAGCCATAATACACACAAGTTGCTGTACCGTAATATACTGCAAACGATAATGGTGAGAAAATATAATGGAGCGTTGTTTTACTCAGTGAAAATATTATTAATTATGCAAAATGTGGATGAGGGTCAAAACTTAATTTTTCATACTAATGTGAAAGTGCTTTTATGTGTCTCCTGCCCCAGTGAATAAATGGTGAAGTCTAATTTCGTCCAAAAAGTGTCGTTCTTGTCGTGCAAAAACGCCTAAGTTTTTCTTTGGTTCGAAATCTAGTTATTTATTGTATTATAACTACATTTAAATCCAAAGAATTACACAACTCAGCTTATCTCAGTACAATAAACTCATTTTGGGCAAAATTAAACTCAACCACTTATACAAGGCGGGGCTATTAAATAACGAGACTGACGTTGCAATAAAATGTTTATTTTTGTTTTGTTTTTTAATTATTTTATTTAATTGTACAACTGTAATATATACATCTAGTACAAGGGCTGTATGAATAAATAAATACATGAAAGGACGTGTAGAGGCACTACCCATTGGCAGCACTCTAATTACATTTCTATTATAGAAGGTCCCGAGGCCATCTTCTCTTCAGACGGCTAGGAGGATTGTCAGGGATGGAATTGGATCCAAGGATGGAAACTAGTGGGTTTTGTTGTCCTGGAGTTTATTATGGAATGATAGGTATCTGGAATGGGCTAAATCGGTAACATATGGAACGTTCAGGCCATTATGGATGGTTTTATTTGTGACAAAATAAGGAGCGTTAGGATTTTGCGAAGGATTTTGGATTGCAAGGATTGAATACGAGAGGAATTCGATGGTTTGGTGGAGCCCCTTAAGTCCATATAGGTCTTATAACAGTAACATAAATAAGTCTTTTGTAATTGATCTGAAGCTTTGAGCGTTTGTCTAGTATGCTAAAAGAAAAAAACATTAAAAAGTTGTGTTTATTTTCATTGTTAACCTACTATCTATCGTATATAAGCACATTTCCCGGTTTGAGTTACAAAATAAATGGTCAGTTTAGTCATGTCAGCTACCTAACAACTGGAGATCTCACTCGAAAATATGCCCGAGACAAAGAGTATTCCCCGAGATCCTTACCAGTTAGACAAACAGAGACAACAAGTGGACAGAGGAGAGAACCTTGCTCACAGCTGGAAGATGAAGGAGATCTGATAGAGAAAAGGAACTGCACGAAAAGTGGGTACGAGTCGAGTAGTCAGTTGAGTTCGACAAATAAAATAAAATTATGAAGTTACATTTTTAAATTTTTATAGAGTACTTAATTAAATTTCAGTAATATCTTTCGAAAATTCTATATACAAATTTGACAACGTTGCAGCGCCAGCCCTCAATAGTTCATTTTAATCATAGATTCTATCATTAGGAAGGTTATTTATAAGGATAAGCAAACCTAAAGTTGGATGTGTTTACTTTCTCTGCGTTATTTTTGTGGAAAATGGAATGAATCTCCAGTCCAACATTACTAAAACATTAGTAGAGCAGACTAAAAGAATAATTACAAGAGACGAAGTGTATAAAGAGGAAGATACGACTGAAGTAGAACATAAGAGAGAGCAGCTAATGGAGGACTGCCGAGAGTGGAAAAGGCTGTAAAAAGGCTCTCATTGGTTAAATAGGCCGAACGCTGATGATGATGATGATGAAAAATAATAATTTTCAAAAAAATTCAGAAACTTTTAAGTAGTAAATTTAAAAAACGGCAATAAACAAAACCAAAGGCTTTTATTTATGAAAGTCTCAATGATTCAATTTTAAAATATTAAACCTTTATAATAAAATAAAATAAATTGTAATAATATAAAATTACGTAAAAAGAAAGGATATGGCCATGACCAGGGAGCGAGTTTGATTGAGCCCAGGATAGCTCAATTGGTAGAGTTCCAGACTAGTGATCTGGGTGACCCGGGTTCGAGTCCCGGTCCTGGACATATCTTTTATTTTCAAATAAAAATATCTATGGGGCTCCACCAAACCATCAAATTCCTCTCGTGTTCAATCCTTCCTTCTTCTTATGATTCTTAGGACCTTGTTTTGAAAAGTTTGTAATATTTTTCTTTTCGTAAAGGATGCTGCTCCCCATAATCCAAAGCCGTGCATCAGTAATGGCCTTAGGACTGTTTTGTAAATGAGAATTGTTATCTCTGGTTTTAATTTGGATTTTCTATTTACGATAGGATAGAGCATTGATAACCTTGCGTAGGTTTGGGATAATTTAATATTGGTATGGGTGTTCCAGGGTAGACGGCGGTCCAGGTGAACTCCAAGGTATCGTATAGCTTCCCTGGCAGGGTTCTTATTTTGTCACAAATAAAACCATCCATAAAGACCTTTACCTTCCATATGTTACCGATTTAGCCCATTCCAGATACCTATCATTCCATAATAAGCTCCAGGCCCATCCAAACCCACTAGTTTCCATCCTTGCATCCAATTCCATCCCGGACAATCCTCCTAGGCGTCTGAAGAGAAGATGGCCTCGGGGCCTTACATTATAGAAATGTTATTAGAGTGCTGCCAGTGGGTAATGCCTCTACAAGTCCTATCATGTATTTATTTATTCATATAGCCTTTGTACTAGATGTATATATTACAGTTGTACAATTCAATAAAATGATTATAAAAAAATTAAAATATTTTAAACCTTTATCGTAGGATCTATGATTATTCATTGTTTAGGGGCGACCTGTGGTCTAGTGATAAGCATAACAACTTACTAAGCCCAAGATCGCGGATTTGCAGGCCGTAGGATTATTAAAGGGAGTTATCCTTGGTTATGCCGTCCTTCGGAAAGGACGTTAAATGGGGGTCCCGTACCTGTAACATGTCAGGTACTTGTTAAGAATCCCTATCCTAATTTACCTGGATAGGCAAAATTTATAGCTCCCACTGTAGCATCATCCGATTAGCCATAGCAGCATAAATGTAGTTTCCCAAAGTAGTCCATGTGGACGGGGTCCACGTTGGCGTTACAAAAAAATGGGGGTTCACAGTCTACAAAAATTTATCTGCTTTCGATAGTGAACAACTAAAATGTTGGCTTGACTTCACCTATCAATGTAGCCCGATAATATATTAAGAAGCTCAGCGACTGTTACTTGTAAAAACTTGCGTATTCCATATTCAGTACAACGTGTATGCTAAGCGTCGTCGCCGTCCGCAACGCTTCTTCAGACGTGCAAAGGACGAAATACGACCTCTAGTGCTTGCAATCTTGCATGAACTTATTTAATTATTTACCAATATAAATACGAATGCCTGGATGGAATCACTTTTTTGACATCCACTCACAGCACAATCAATTTATTAATTGATCAATAAATTCTCACTTTTGTTTCGAAAACTATTAATTCGTGGTTGGAACTCAATTTAACAAAGCCGCAACGCAAATTTCCATAGTTAGATCTAATCTTCACATTTTCTGTCCAGTATTGGGAATATGGTAGAAATGTAGCTCCATGGGATCCACCGGCACCAGCTAAATTTTGAAAGTGGTGTATGAAAAAAAAAGTCTGGGAACCTCTGAAATAGGCATAGTGATAATATCTAATTTCAAATTTCACAGAGTGAAATAGGCATTGAAAGGAAGAAAATTAATACCATGAATCATGAAGAGAATTAATATTATCGCAGTGAAGGGAATACTTTTCACTCGTGCCAGCTCTGATGCTTGATTAAAAGTTCAAGGCACGACTAATAAATTATTGTAGTATTTCTTTTGCACTAGATTGTATAATAACAGAAGGTTAATTTCAAGCATTCATCACTTAATGAATTAAGTAAAATTTATTCCTCAAGGTAGTATCCTTGGCCCAATCTTTTATACAGTTTATACATCTGACATCTCAACTCATCCTAATACTATCCTTACCACGTATGCTGATGATTCATGTGTATTATCAGTCAACACAGACAGTTATTGCATCCCAAAGCCTCCAATCCTATATCACTGATCTTGAAGAATGGTGTCAAAACTGGATATTTAAAATAAATTCTCAAAAATCGCATCAAATCACTTTTACCTTACGTCGTAAACCAATGACTTCCTGCCCTTCAGTATCCTTTAATAATATCCCACTGGTGCCTGTAGAACAGATCCGATACTTAGGGTTGCACCTCGACAAACGATTAACCTGGAATCCTCATACTAGACTGAAAAGACAAGAATTTACTTCCAGCCATATTTCCTTACCATTGTTTCTATATTTAGAACTTTTTCCCAACAGTACATAGTCAGTCGTCCGAAACCCCAAGCACGGATATTTTACTATTAATATTAAAATGTAAGCCTTTTTCACACTTTAATGACGCACTCAAGCATAAGTAATGACATTTTATTTTCCGAAATACATATATAAAATTGTTATAAGTTGTCTATTGTTACCACGTTTAATGGCATTGACTACGCGCCCTTATCGAGAAGGATATAAGTTTCAAGATCATTGGCTGATAATGACCTTCCATTCTGAGTGGGACGTTTTCATTGGCTGCTACAGTTGACGCAGATACGGAAAGCATTGTCTCCACAGGAGAGGTCCGCACGTCATACCCGATTCAACCCTTCAGATCTTGTCCCCGGTTCAAGCTGTTCCTCTTTAAGATGGAATACAATGGCTATTCTTGACTTTAATCGTGCTGAAATATTACAATCATGGTAATAATTGATTTTTAAACAACTAGTATAAACTGGTGAAGGATATGATTAGAATAATTGAGACGTTGATATCAAAATGGTAAAAAGTAAAAAAAAAAATGTTTTCAGTTTTCTTTATAGAAAAGGTAGTAATTAGTCTTAGCAGTATAATAGAAAGAGCATTAAGTCAAAACTGGGAATGGTTTATTTTCTAAGAACTGAGGTAGTCACTATTTTCAGATTTTTTTAAAATATAATTTATTCATTGAAACTTACAACTGTATTATAACAATACAACAAGTAAATGGCAGAAATGGTACATATCGGCATGAATAAAGACAAGAAGATAAACTGGGTTGTGGTAGTACTCAAATAACAAATTTAACTTAGGTCACGAGGCCATCTTCTTTTCAGACGCCTTGAGGGATTATCAGGAATTGAAGAGGTTGCTAGGTTTGAAACTAGTGGGTTTGAGTGTAAATTAAATTTTTCATGAAAAGACTGATTTCGAATTCGGGCCAAATCAGTAAACTAATGGAACATTAAGATCTAATGGATTACTTTTTTCTTAAAAATAGGATTTTACGAAGGATTTTGGATTGTAAGGATTGGATAGGAGATGAATTCGATATCTTAGTGGCGCCCCAAACCTCTACTCAGTATTTTCTAACTGAACATTTCATTTTTAGTTGCCAAAAAAGTGGTTTGCTTCTCCTGTAAAATTACCTTTTCAGGACTTAATTTTATTTTTTTTAAATTCTATAAAAACGTCGAAACAGATTTTTATTAAAATTGACGTTTTTAAATGTCCAGACATTTTCTGAAAGATTCAAAATACCTTGATTAGTATGTTATTACGACTAAAAACTCTTAAATAAAATAACTTAATGCTACATTACGTTTCCTCGTAAAGGAGGTATACTAAAGTAGTGAACTTTGAATGCTTTTTCTACTTAACCTATGAAAGATATAAAAAAATGTTACATACATTTTTCCATGTTTTGTATTGTACATTTCAGAAAAATAAAAATGAATGGGGGTCAAGAGGAAACTACATTTTTTGAAGGTCAATATTGACCATTTAAAATGAAAAAACAAAAAACGTTTTGTTATTTCTTCAAACTAGGCCTGAATAACTACAACTTTTACCTGAATCGTTTTTCTGGATTTTGTTTCGTAAAAGTTAAAAACGTTTGATCCACTTGAAATGGGACACCCTGTATATGTATGTATGTGTATATATATTTTTTTTAATTAATCCCCTTAAATACTGAAGTCAGTGGAAAGAAACTGCAATAACCATTAATTTTAAAACGATTGAATAATGAATTGAAGGATACAATTCGTCTGGGGGTGTATTCATTAATGAAATGAGTTTTGTTTTTCCTTCTTAACCCTGAAGATGGCCTACACTGAGGCCAAAACGTCGGCACTTATAATAAATAAGTTAACCTCATTAGCATTTTATCAATGACTCCACCCCGAGATAAATTGTATCCTTCATTACGATCTTCCAGTCAAACTGTGAATTTTAGAAATCAGTTTTCTTCAATATTTCTGACATCTAATCTTAGATTTTTTAAAATAAATCTATACTCTTTCTTCCAACTGTTTCTCTAAATCTTTTTGGATACCCATTTCTTTTTGACAATAGAATTACCTCTTAGTTAGGTTTTTGTTTTTCAAACCACACTATTATTACGATTAATGATAAGATAAGATATCTAATCGCTAATCGTATGGATGGTATGAATTATATGGGAATATCTATAACCTACATAGCAAGGAGAAAGATCTGATTCAGAAATGTAGGCTTAATAACACAAACTCCTCCATTCTTAAAATGCAAAACTCCGGAATGCATTATTTATTTGGTAATTTGTAAGAATTAAAGATTTGAGGTAATTTGATTAAAGTCTTCTGTTTGTTGACTAGATTGTTGAGACCTTGAAGAAGATTTAGGATGAAAAGATAAATAAATATATATAAAACAATAATGCTTAGAACATTCCAATAATATCCATTTCCACAAAGAGGTACATAATCAATATCTTCTACCATAACAGAACTGGAATACATCAAATGACATACCAATCCTTGAACAACGACATAACTCAAAATTTGGCATTTTTTGAGTTAAGCCCTAGAAATAGTATTGGTTGAAGGTATGTATTTAATTCAGGAACGACATATCTGATATGCCATTTCCAACAGGTTTTATTTTAATATTCATATTTTGAGTTGTATCATCTTTGATGTTGAAGTTTTTTTTGGGTATTATGAAATAAGTTTTTTTGGGAGTTATAATAAAAAAGTTTTAAGCTTTTAACAATTTTCTTATGTTAATAAAATAGTTTCAATACCATCATTATTGGAATGATTTGCTTTACCAATTTTTTTAACCCTTATGGAACTTTTAAATACCTCTATTAATTTTTATTAGTTTTTTGAGTTATGATATTCTTTTGAAGGAGCTATATTTAAAGGTTATTATTAGTATATTCTGATCGAATAATTCTTGAATCTGTTGACTTGGTGTTTGAAACCTTGAAATACATTTACAATGATTAAGGATACAAATATAAACAAACATAAACAAAACGATGACGAATATGCAAATAATAGCCACTATCTCCAAAAGTTATATAATCTATATCTTCTAACATAACAGATAGGTTAGGAAGTATCTCAAATAGATCAAATGACATATCACTGCTTCAAAAGAACTTTTTCAATTCAGGAACGACATGTCTGATATTCAATTTACATGTTTGTTTTTTGTTTTTTTTTTACAGTCAGATCTTGAATTGTATCATGCTTGAACTTGAAGTTTTATGGGTATAATGAGTTCAAATCAAAAAAGCTTCAAGATTTTAAATTGTTTCTAACTAGCGCTCGCCCTAGTTTTGCACGGGTAGTAAGACATATTATGCCTACTTGTTTTGTCTGTCTAAGGTATTTTATTATGTAGATATTATAAACATAAAAACAAAACAAAATATTTCTTTATACACGAATTTATTTTTGATGCGCGTTAATTTTTTGCGATAATCCATAAGATACTTATTTAAATTATATGGTATAAAATATTCTAATAATGCCCATGAAATGCTTAAGGTAACTAATGTATATACGTTGATAAGGATTAACACTGTACTCGTCTAAATAGCTTTCCAAATACCGCATTGTACTTTATCAATTTTTTCAGAAGATACAATGGGTATAGTAAGCTATCCTTAAAATATATATATATGCTATCACTGAATTTTTTTTAGATCTATAAAAGAGGAATATTCCACCATGCATTGCTTCGTTATATGACAAAGGCATTAGGCATCGGCTTCCATGAAACCTCCCCGGGAGGCTACACTTTTTCCAACATTTCCGACAATTATCGTTATATTCTAACCCATTTACAAAACCTCGACAAACTATATACCTAAACCTGTCTGGGTAATCACTCTATCTGTTGCTGAAGACCGCATGAAAATCCGTGCAGTAGTTATTGAGTTTACCGCGAACAAACGCGGCCGAGGACTTTGTTTTATAATAGTTTATAAATATGATTATTGGAATATTTTGCTTTACCAATACCCAAAGTTTCTTTTTTTTAACTCTTATGGAACTTTCAAATACCTCTATTGATTTTTATTAGGTTTTTAAAGTTATGACGTTCTTTTGAAGGAGCGATATTTATAGGTCATTTATAGTATGTATTTTCTAATCGAATAATTCTCGAATCTGTTTGTCAAACTCTCAAGCTGTTATATTATTTAATTCATTTCGCTTTATGTTTACATGTGTTACATGATTAATTAGCAAGTCGTTTGACCTGACCGCGCCCATAGGTACGGTATTTGCTGAATGGGATCCAAAAGGATCAGTAGGCAATATTTTCTGTCTCTGTTGTTAGCAGTTAAAGCATTGTAAATTATTTAAGATTTTAATCTTCTTTTCTGTCTTAGATCTCTGCAATACGATTTTCATTAAAACCATAGCTCTGATTTAAAGCTGGATCGTGGCTAGGGTTTGAATTAAAATAAAAGTTAGATTTAGGATGAACAGTTAATATTCGGATCAGGGGTGTGATAAAAGCTGTGATAAAAATTATTATCTTTATGATTTAAGTTAGGAATGTCGTGATGATTGGGATTATAATTATCTTTCTTTATCTTTCTTTAGCGATTTATGATGTCATAAGCAGGGCACGATAGAGCCCCTGGCAGTTAGGTAGGTGTTCGCTGTCCATTTTTGATTATAATTTATTATTATTAATAAATAATAATTTAATAGAGAATGAAAAACCAATATTCCCGTCAATAATTGTTATTTAAACATCACAAATGATTAAAAAAAGTTTCAACATTTATTTGTCATTCTCAATTTCAGCAGTTCCTCATACAACTTCATTTTAATTTATAAGTCCAAATCATTACTTGTCAAACATCATTTCAAAGTTAAAAAGTAAAAACTTATATAAAATCCTGGAACTTGTCTATCTTCCATGGTCATGAATATTATTCATATGCATATACATATAGCTTACTTTACCTTAGGGAGCGGAGTGCCTCAGTGGTAGAGCACTGAGTTGCCATGCCGGAAGGCCTGGTTCAAATCCCGCTGCAGGCCATAACTTTTATTCAGTCTGTTTGCAGCGGGAGATGATCATATAGGATATAGGACTCTCCTGGGGCCCACCCAGCCTCTATAAAATATCATAAAAATAGGGTACCCAAAATAAGGTGGATAAATCTGGCGGTTGAGCGTGACCTAGGACAAGCCACCTCCTTGCAGAACCGTTATAAAATATATTAGACAGACAAAGGCAACACGGGAATATGGGATCAGTAAAGAGAATGGATTTGTCTGGCCGTGGTACGAGCCAGCCCAGCTCAGTTGGTAGAGCACCAGGGCGGATATTTGGGAGATCCGGGTTCGAATCCAGGTTTGCATAAATCTTCGCTCTTCAAAACAAAAATATTTAAAATGTATAACAATCTATCGATACTAATATTATAAATTCGAAAGTTACTCTGTCTGTCTGTTACGCTTTCACGCCTAAACTACTGAACCGATTTAAATGAAATTTGGTACAGAGATAGTCTAGAACCTGAGAAAGAACATAGGCTACTTTTTAATGCGAAAAAAACGTTGCAAGGGGTCGAAATAGGGGATGATTTAATTTTAAATAAATAATAAACATATGTTTATGCTTTTACACCATATGCGTGGGCCAACCTCTTTCAAAGATCATTAATCAAGAATTTTCAACATTTCAACAATAGGGTAATTAGAATATGATTATCATTGGTATACAACGGGCAACACCTATCTTTTAAATTTATTAGCCCAAATCCAGAAAGATAACGGAGTTGCTGTTGGAATGCGATAGTATTAGATCTCTCTTTGCAATTTTACATGCTAGGTACTGATAAGTAAAAATGTTGAATTGACTAATCTCTGTGGCAATCAATTTATTCCATGTCACTAAAGCCAGACAAACTCCATCATAATTTAAAATACATAATTCTGAAAACTTTCTGAAAAAGAGTATCCCTGAAATTAAATTGTATGTATTCTTCTCCCCCCCCCTCCCAGTAACCCCCTTGTAGAGACCGTTTATTAGGACATGCACACCATGCTTAAATAAGCACATTATACTTGATTGATATAGCGTATCGTATATATTAAACAAGATGGAAAAAATCGTCATAATGAATTGATTTACATTAAATAAATATTTCTAAGTATCGAAAGCATTTAATATTTTAAATATTACTGCTATAATGAAATCTTTATGGTATCATTAACTATGAAATATTTTTAATATTTCCAAGAATAAATGAGAAGAAAAAGAAATAATAAACAAATTTCTTACCCAATGGATACACGATGTTAAAATTTTAATATATAAATATAATTGTATATTTGTGTGTGTGTTAATTTTGGTGAATCAATCATTAATACTTTTAAAAGTAAAATTTCTTGCCACTAAATATTTTATACTTAATAAATAAATACATTCATGAAATAAACACCTTACATCCGCAAAACAGCTGTTGAGCGTATTCACTTCCCTGCAAAACCGTTACTGCATTGAACCATTCCTCATCTCTGGTACAGCTTTTCGTTTAACATCAAGTCACTAAATCATGGCTCTCACTAAAAATAAAATTGTTGGTAGAAAAGAACAAAATTATAATAATATAATAATAAAATGTAATATAATTAGAATAATACACTACTCATGATAAAATCTAGGAAATCTAGGTACATAGCTCAAATTATTTAAAATCCAAAGAATTTTTTTTTAAACTTACCATTGGTAATAAATTTCTAAATAATTAATAATAATAATAATATGTTAGTATCATTTTTACTTCTATATCTTCAATACGAGTGTTATATTTTTACCTTTAAAATTTTCTATGTATGAAAATTGAAAAATATTAATAAAAATAATATAAGTTATAATTAAAATATTTAATTACTTTAATGGTTTCATTGTGTTATGATGCTATAACATATTTAGTAGATTTGGAAAATACAGTAAATTCACCATTCTTAATTAATTTAAATATATATTCTATATTTATATATATTTTATGAATAAAGATACATACCAAAAGTAATTATTTCAGAGAAGACATATTTTATGATGATTTTATAAACCTGTGATGTAGACTTGAGAAAAGAACAAAACTGACTGAATATTAGAAAGGAAGTAGGCAATTTGTTTTGAACGGATAATAGAGAATACTCGATTCTGATTGGCTGTCACTTTGTACCATCTCTGTTTCAAAAACATCGCACATTAGTCAGCCGGATTTCGCGGATGGTGAAGGTGCTCCGTTAAATTACTTATTATAAAATTCCAAATTTGTGAAATAATTTTGGAATAGTGTGAGTGCTAAGTGATGAGTGTTATAATAATAGTGTGTGGTAATTATTTTATTCATTTTATAATTTATTTTATTAGTTTGGTTTAAATAAAATAGTGTTTCAGTGAAAATAATTCAATAGATTCATTAAAAGGGTTTAAACAGGTACTGAAATTAGCTTTTGTATTTGTAAAGAATATTATTAATATCACTATATATATATAAAGGTAATGGAGTGTATATATAAATATATATAGTGTATATATATTATGTTTCAGTTCTTGAGTTTCAGTCAGTTTATTTCAACTTCTTTAGGCGACGCACAGTGGAACGAATCAACGCATTTGTTGGACATTGGACCAATTCTCAAATAACTAAATTTCTCCTTTATTTTGATCTTAAATTATACTTTATACTTCTTCTCAACGAAATCCATAGATAAATTAATTGTGAAATTAAATCTTATATGAAAAATTCTGAATTGAAATATAAATTTTTTAAAAACTCATATTTTTAAAGCAATCCACTGTTTGAGGTAATGCATTAAATTAATCGTGCACCTACTGGAAAAAAACTCATCCATAATAAGATATTTTAGGCAAATAAAACTTGGAATTATTTCAAACGTCTGGGATTTTTCGGTGAAAATTGGGGGATAAAACTAAAATAATCAATTGCGAAAATCGCCCAAAAAACTACCTTCACAGTAAATAACTAGAATGTTTGAAGTTTTTTTTTTCCATTAGTCGGATTTTGCTACTAGGTGCTATTTTCCGAGAAAATGATTTTTTCTTTTTTTTTCTTTTCCGGGCCTTGAGAATTAATTTAAAATAATTTCTGTTGATATTGGCGTCTACTTTTCTTTTGTTTACCAATGTTTGTTTACATTCATTTATCCGAATCCTTATCTAACATAATAGTATTAACAATGAAACTTAGTTTGTGTGTGGTATTTGAACGACATATGTGTAATGGTGCACATAGGTGTATCAATTATACATAGTGTATTAACTAACAAAAGTCATTATCAATTATTATATTCATTTTGTTTAATAATTAAATTATTTGGTTTGTTACTTTTTCCTTTGTATAACTTTATTTAATACCTATGCATCTGTTTCCATAGAATACTGTATTGTAACCATTCTAGTAGTATATAGGTACAATGTTAGATAATAAATTATCGAAATATCAAATCTAGAATTTTTACACGTTTCCCCTAAAATGTTTGATCCTGTTTATCATATAATTAAATAGTCCATTCAAAAAGCTTTAAAACCGTACCAATAGCCTTATTCTAGGAGAACCAGAAGCGGAGATATTAATGAATGTCCAGCCCTCCCTAACGCTCGTTCCACTGTGCGACGCTTCGAGACTAGTTTAGTCTCATATTCATGCCCTAACAGCGAAAAAATGAGCTTTTAGTAAAAACATTAAATAGCACACTAAAATAAATATAAAATGACACGTGTAAGTTGTAATGGATAGGGTGTAATTACAAGTTCCAAAGAATTGATCAGTTTATGAGGTATGAGCAAAAAATTTTAAGGAGAATCTATGGAGCAGTATTTCATAATAACACGTGGAGGCAACTAATAACTGGACTATGCCGACATTATCAGGTTTATCAAGTTGAACAGGCTACGACACATCGCACGTATGGGAACTGATGAAGTACCTAAAAATTAGAAATTTTTTTTATAGAAGATATTTTTTTTTTTTTTTTGGCAGCACCACCGTTCTGTACATTTTCTCTGTTATTTTTTGTATTCATATATATCCCTCAATTTTGTTCTAAATTTCTACCTCTCTACATATATATTTTTTCTCATTTATCATATACTCAGTCCTCAATGTATTTTTATTGTATTCATTGTATGTTGTCTGTTTTTCTTTCTTAGCCCTGAAGATGACCCACAAAGTGGGTCGAAACGTCGGCACTTAATTAAATAAGTATCCACTTATTTAGTGTTTTAATTGACTTCACCCCCAACTATTTTCTTCCTTACCTAAAAATTACTTCAAGAAAAAGTGCATGGAACAAAAAGGGTTGGAAGACCGAGGCTCCGATGGGCGGATGGTGTGGCTGCGGAAGCTCGGACCATCTTATGCATCTGTTACTGGAGAGAAGCAGCTATGACCAGAGATGACTGGTGGTTGATGTTGCGGGAGGCCTTGTCCCCGCGTGGGATGTAGAGCCAGCTATATATGTGTAAGCTCTAGGACAGACGCTTAAAGATGTTTTCCCCATGTGCAGCTCTATGTGGCATGCTTACGTGTATCAAACCCGCAAAATCTCTATATTTTGGCAAAAGATGGGAAAATAATAAACTTTTTTATAAAATTGGGTACTTGTGTACATAATGCACGCCCAAAGTAGGCCAATGTTGTGCGCATGCCCAAGCGGATACATTTTATAACAGTTACATTTCTACCTGTTACCTTGGATAACCTTACATTTTTGACAGACATCATTGTTTGTTTACTACTGTGTTCGAGAGTTGTGTTTCTTGCTCATTTGTTGTTTGTTTGGTGTTTTAATGTACATTTTTTGTTGTTTGGTGTTTTATAATTATACGACACTGCTTATTTGGGTCGACTCTTCTTGAGAAGAACATTGCAGATGGGAGCACTATTTATTCCGACAGTTTGAAAGGCTATCAAACAAATGCAATAGAAAAACAAGGATTCCCACCATGCTAAAGTGAATCATAGGTATAACTTTATTGACCCAGAAACAGGAGTACATACTCAAACAGGTGATAGAATGTGGGGTAGTGCTAAATGGAGGAACAAAAGACATAGGAGGACAGCAAGACATCATTTGGATTCTTATTTATCAGAATTTATATGGCGACAACATCAGGTGGATGGAAAAAGAGACTGTTTTCAATCCATATTGAACTGTATATCAACCCATTTTCCACCCAAATGCGATTGAATGTTATGACATTTTTTATTTATTATATACTACATTATTTTATTATATGTTATATATTCAATTATATTATTATTACTTCGATTTATTTATTTCCATTATTATTACATTCCATGTTTTATTTTAAAAGGTTATCTAAGGTAACTAGTAGAAATGTAACTGTTATAAAATGTAACCGCTTGGCCATGCGCACAACATTGGCCTACTTTGGGCGTGCATTATGTACACAAGTACCTCAAATTGTACTTAAATAAGCTTTTTTCAGTAAAACAGTTATTTTAATTTATGTATTTTATTTGCAAAATAATTAGCCTAAAAAATTAAAAATGCATCCTATTCCACCCTGACGGGCACAGTTATTCATAAAATAAAATAAAAGTATATAATTATAATTCGGGGTGTTAAAATATGTGAAAACCTGGCTAGTGTTAATAATTTAAATATTTAAATTAGCTAATATTGATTTAGAAATTCAAAAAAGAACTCAGTTATTCCAAAGCTTTGAGTTTACACTTCTTTTGCCAGTCCTTATGAATTTGAATGCCTACTTAGATCTTTTATTTTTACGACTAGTACTAATTGGAGCCTAGACCTCTTAACACTGATGGAGCTGTAAATATCGGAACACTATCGACTAGACGAGAGCTAACCGAGGTCAGGGAATGATGGCTTCCCGACAGGATATTTTTACGCCAATGGAGAGGAATCGCCAGCCTCCTGCGGAATATCAAAGAGGCGGAAGAAATACCACGAGGTTCCCTTCCTCTTGTCGATTTGCATACCATCCGTATCAGGGTCCGGAACCAACTCTCCAATTTAGATTCCCGACAAGTCTCGGATGTTTCCAACGGCACCTGATCCAGGTCGGAAGGAACATCGATGTAAGGTAGGGCGTTCGAGGGTAGAGCCTTTAGTTGTAATCCACCTGTGACCAGATAAATTATTTAATATGTTAACGGCAACGGATGAACAGTATGGAATCTATAGACTCTCCGGAGGCACACCCGGCTTCTAGAAAATGGGCACCCTTAATTGGGAGATGGGGAGTCATCGCTATGCACAGCCGTTGCCCTAGCAACAGTATATAACAACCTACTATGCCCGAGATCGTGGGTTCGTAGCCCGGTAGGTGGCTCTATGGTTTTTAAAGAGTGTAAAATTCCCTGTTAATGCCATCCTTCGGAAGGTACGTTAAACAGGTGTCCTGGAGTCTGTACAATCTCAGGTACTCGTTCAAAAACCCTGTCCTAATTAAACCTGAGTATTCCTAACCAAAGTTTATGTGTCGATATTAGCAGTTTTTCGTTGTCATTAAATAATTTTCCAACACAATAAAAAGTTGTCGATCATATCTCTAAATTAATATGTTGTAAGTCTCATTAACCAGATGAATGCTCTTTAATTTGTGACGATAACATTTTTTGGGTAGAAATCCACTAGTTAAAATTTATTGATGGAAATTTAAAAATTTGCTAAAATTTCGAGTTTGTTTGGGCGCCATTTTTTCCCTGAAGGTCTGTTTTACTGGACTAGGTCGGTATGGTGTAAATACAAAAACTAGAGGTGGATCCACTTGTGGTGTATTGATTGTTAACTTAACAACCTACTATGCCAAAGTTAGCGGGATCGTAGCCCGGCAGGTGGCTCTTTGATTTTTAAAGGGAGTTAAATTCTTATGCCGGTTATGCCGTCCTTCGGAAGGGGCGTTAAACGGGTTTCTGGTGCCTGTACAATCTTAGGTACTCGGTAAAAATCCCTGTTTTAATTAAACCTGGATAGGCTAATTTTAGAGCTCCCATTGTAGCATCCCCCGATTAGCCATATCAGCTTAAAGCGAGGGTAAATAAATAAACAACCACACTAGAGATTTAATAAACTTCTAAACATATTTTATATAAAAATATATATGACTAAACAATCCCTTATAAATTATATAATATCAAAACAAAATACAACAGTTGGATTTTTGTGGCGTATACAGGTAGCTGTATCAGTTTTTGTGGGCGTAGTCAATTTGCATTGTTCGTTCCAGAGCGAGTAAGCTAGCTCTCTTTGTGGCGCCCAAACATTACGCGCTATTCAAAACGAGCAATTCCCCTTTGCCCTGATACTCGGTGGTCGATGGTAGCTGTTATCTCATCGCTCTGCAATCTGGCAATTCAACTTCTTCCCATCCATACCTAATGTCAATCTCTTGAATATATTTAGTTTATAACTAAGATTCAGCTGTCAGAAATATAATTGTATAGATTATGTAATCCTTATTAGTTAGGGTAAGATTAAATTTTATTATTTGAAAGGTTAAAAAGCGGCTGTTAATATAGAGTTACCAAAGGTCATGAAAATATGTTATGTTTCGTGAACCTGTTTCCAGAAAATAATTTGATTTTAATTGTATATATATATATATATATATATATATATATATATATATATATATAAACCAGTACCACTACACCCGTGAACTGGTCTGAGGTTCAGTACATGGTAGAGACTGTACTGTTTCATAGGCAACTGCAAGGGGGTGATTTTTATAATAATAGTGGGCACCCTATTTTTATAATATTTTATAGAGGCTGGGTGGGCCCCAGAAGGGTCCTAGATCCTATATGATCTATCTCCAGCTGCATAAAGACTAAATAAAAGTCTTGCCTGCAACGGGATTTGAACCAGGATTTACGGTATGGCAACTCAGTGCTCTACCACTGAGCCATTCCGCTATATATATGAAAAAACGCGAAAGAAAGGCACAATATCATCAAAAGAAGTAGGAAAAAATTGATAGATATTGATACCAAAATATATAGAGATCTAATAGAACCACTAACAATTTAACTATTCGAAGTTATTTGGATTAAACATAATTGGTTTTAAAATAATAATAATTTAAGGCTTAGCGAATCCAAAGGCTCTAAGCCGCCATCACCATTCTCTGCAAACAAATCTTAGACCACCATCAAAACTCAAACCCGCTAGATTACTATAAAAGCAATCGTTTTAGGAATTCGTTCTCTATTCAGCCTAACAACTGCAATACTGTCACAAGTGCTAGCAATGTAATGACCAACAGTTTTCAGACAGGAGTCACACGAACTAGAGAGATTATATGGTGCATATGCTAATATCTCACAATTAAAAATATATTGCGCAGCTATTTCCATAATAATTTCGGATTTCTGTTTATAATTACCCTAAATACTTAAACCTCCCGACTGTTCCATATTAGACTTAAACTCTCTCCTATAATAATACGACCAGAATCTCCGCCGTTTTTCGTTACTTACCATTAAGTTATCCAAATAACTGTAAGTCTTATCCGAATTTACTTCGAGCCTTATTTCAATACCAGCATTCATTAAATATATTATCAAACCTATATACATTGTTGCTTTAATTGTAATATTATTTTTCATTATTTCACACAATATTTCATTGTTTTAATTTTATTTTTGATTTAGTAAGGTTCGAATTACTAGCTCTACTAGTAAGAACGACGATATCAGTTGCTTCGGATCTTTTTTAGTGGCTGTTCTCAATTATTACAGTCGTTCGTTGTTGTTTGTTCATTTAACGTCACTTTATGCAGTTGTGGCTATTCGGACGATGCTACAGTGGGAGCTCTACATTTTGCCTACCCAGGTTTAATTAGGATAGGGATTTTTAACGAGTACCTGACATCGTACAGGCTCGAGACCCCCGTTTAACGTCCCTTCCGAAGGACGGCGTAACTAAGGATTTTTTTCTCCCTTGAAAAAATCCTAGGGTCACCTGCCGGGCTACGAACCCGCGATCTTGGGCTTAGTAGTTTGTTACGCTGACCACTAGATCACAGGTGACCGTAGTCGTTCGTTGTGAATGCTAGAAATATATTTTATCCTAGATCTCTATTTTCTACAAATAAAAATCTATTAGGCGGTGACTGGAAGAGATTGGTTCAACTCAATCATGCCTTCCCTCTAGTTTACTCTAATGTATTAAAGTAAGTTATTTTGGGGTATTACCCATACCACAAAATAAGCTATCACATCAGGAGAGTCTCAGTTGGTATTTCATGATCTTGGAAGTATTATTCTTAAATTGATTGATCTCATCTAGTAAATAATTTCTGAATTTTCTTGAATATAAATTGATTAGGTGTATAAATTATTTGGTGGGGAAAATGTTCTAGGTTTGGTACTACTTTTATTAAGTATTTCCTTTCTGTTTGAGAAGTTACTTTGATCTCCGCCCAGTCGCCGTATTCTCCTCCAAAACTCAGTATTTGTTTGAACTCCATTAATTCTTACCTTTTCCTGTTTAACATTCCAGATACCAAGAAAGATATTTATATATTATATTACATAGTAACGATATAAATATAATATTCATGTGGAAATGGTTGACTGGATAGTACGTAGAAGAATGTAAATTGGTCAGGAATTGCAGTCAATAAAGTACACAAAATTAGTTAGACTTATTTTATTTTTGCCTACGTTTTGCCCTAATTTTAGGCCTTTTTCAGGGTTCAGGGCTGAGCATAAAATATATTTAAAAAAATTACTTAAACCATGCAGTACCAAGGAAGATATAACATGCTATAAAAAAATAGAATAATATGAATGACAAGAAAGAAAAACAAAGATTAACAGATAAATTATGAAATAACTGATGAGAAATAATAAAAATGGGAAGAAATCTAGAAAATAATGAATATTTAAATAAAAAATTAAAAAGATAAGATGCTACAAACAGCTATCACATCTTCTGGACTACAGATCTTCACTTGATTTACGAAACAAACGACGTATCTATAACAGTATACTAAAACCTATTTGGACATATGGAGCAGAACTTTAGGGTTCAGCAAAACAAGTCCACATACACAATATACA
The DNA here is from genome assembly GCA_964056705.1 of Troilus luridus. NCBI lineage: Eukaryota > Metazoa > Arthropoda > Insecta > Hemiptera > Pentatomidae > Troilus > Troilus luridus. The sequence continues at coordinate 5,105,333 of OZ057413.1, forward strand.
AACAGTACAGTCCGAAATTCTCAGAAAAATTGTTAATGCATCATGGTATATTTCGAATGCACCATATACAACGACATGAACATCCTAATTAAAGTAATGTTCAATGAACATTCTTCCCCTTGTATACATCGCAAAATCCGAAAACACGGGGATATAGGATTGGTAAAGAGAATGGTTTTGTCTGCCCGTGTTACGAGGCAGGCTAGCTCGGTTGATTAGAGCACCAACCCGGAGACGTGGGCTACCAGGGTTCAAATACCTGCCTGGACAAATCTTTTCTCTTAAAAATAAAAATATTTGAATGATAATAGTTGTTTTTTGTTTTTAAAATTATTTTATTGAATTGTACAACTGTAATATATACATCTAGTACAAAGGCTGTATGAATAAATAAATGCATGAAAGGACGTGTAGAGGCACTACCCATTGGCAGCACTCTAATTACATTTCTATTATAGAAGGTCTCGAGGCCATCTTCTCTTCAGACGCCTAGGAGGATTGTCCGGGATGGAATTGGAACCAAGGATGGAAACTAGTGGGTTTGGATGGCCCTGGAGTTTATTATGGAATGATAGGTATCTGGAATCGGCTAAATCGGTAACATATGGAACGTTCAGGTCATTATGGATGGTTTTATTTGTGACAAAATAAGGAGCGTTTAGGATTTTGCGAAGGATTTTGGATTGCAAGGATTGAATACGAGAAGAATTTGATGGTTTGGTGGAGCCCCATAGGATAATAGTTGACCTTGATTTTTTATGTGGAAGAAATGTGGAATAGTCCGGGTGGATGTTAATAATTTTTTCTCAGATACGGAGAAATGTTCATTAAATAGCCAACGTTTCGACCCACATTGTAGGTTGTCTTCAAGGCTATATATGCAAAATACAGACAATTGGAAATTAGTAAATTGTTAAAAATTAATAAATATGGTAGATATTAAAATTAAAATACATAAGTATTTAGGTATCTGAGTGGTGGAAAATAAAATAAAAATGGAAGGCTGAGATATATATACAGAACATGGTCAATCATTGTAGAGTATTAATAACAAAGTGCCAAGAAAGGTAATCATAAAAGATAATAAACAATACACTGAGTAATAAAAGTTGAGGCATACGGTAATAAAAATGAAAATTATAATAAGAAATAGTGTTGATAAGGGAGCGGAGTGGCTCAGTGGTAGAGTACTAAGTTGCCATGCCGGAAATCCTGGTTCAAATCTCGCTGCAGTTCATGATTTTTATTTAGTCTGTTTGCAGCGGGAGATGGATCATATAGGATCTAGGACCCTCCTGGGGCCCTATAAATATTATAAAAATAGGGTACCCAAAATAAGGGGGGGAAATCTGGCAGTTGAGCGTGGCCTAGGACAAGTCACCTCCTTGTAGACCGTTGTCCATGAAAAGTACAGTCTCTACCATGTATTGAACCCCAGACCCTTCATGGGTTGTAGTGAGTGGTACAGGTACAGGTTGATAATTTATAAAAATGAGAAATACAGTTAACTAATAATGGGGACGATAATGCATACATTTTGTTAATGAAATATTACAAAGGATAGTTTTATCACATTATGTAATAAATAGTAAGACATAATGAGAACGTAGTTTTATTATGATTAACTATAATATTAATTAATTATTTTTTATGACACATATTTTTATAATTGTATTTGAGGAATGAGGGATAGAGAAGAAAATACTGATAATTGAATAGATCATACCAGAGACATGGAGAGTTCAACTGCATCTGACAACAATGAACTGAACTATTTAAAGGTTCTAAAAACCGTCATTACTGTTGCCAAGCCACCAATAATATCAATCATATTATGTTTCGGTATGTATATCATCTTCGGTTCATATTTATATTCTAAAGGAACCTAGTCCCAGAATAAAGTTACTTTTCTATTCTATCGTATTCCATGTTCCGCGATTTTCTCTCCAATATCGCTTCATCCTCTCTGATCTCCTTCCCTCCTCATCGGAGATTCGCCTTGGACCTTTTCCTTTTGTCTGGTGTTATGCTCTTGGCAGTTCCACCCCTGAGTTCCATATCTGTGACCTTTCATGTCCCTCCCTATATCAGTTCAGTTTAGCTAGTCCATTTCTAGAAAACTCAAATATTCTTTTCATTGGTATGCTTGGATTAATTCGTTGGTTATACCCGTTTTAACACTGCTTTTCCTCATTGGGTCTCATTTCATGTGTGGACTAATTTGTCGTTGCAGAATTCAGAGCATAAATCTTTCCCGGCTCTAATTAGGCATTTATTGGTGACGGATAGTGTTTCCGCTGCATCCGTTTTAACTGAGTTTTTATTTTAGACGAGTATTGGCAGTTGGAAGACTAATTTGAAAATATATATTAGAAAATAAGGAGTGGATGATTAAAATCCTTGAACTTTTGGAGTTTTTTGGTGGTCATCCATAATGTTGTGTCGATTGTTGTAAGATTTTCAGTCCAGGTAATTAAATTTTGAATTTTGAACTTCTTGATTTCGGCTTTTAGTTTGTTAGTTAATAGTTAGATAGTTAGATAGTTTTATCTGCTGGATATCGAGTTCTATGCCACTTCGATCTTGCTCTGCGTTTTTCTCTTAATAAGATTCGAATATGCTGTTACAAATCAGTCTGTTGATAGTTAACAATTGTATGATTTGTGATGTTATCATGTAAACTGCTTCTGATTGAAGTTGTAAGTTTTTCTATGGCTGTATCAATGTCTTGTTTTGTCTTAAGTGAAATTTTTAAGTCCAGTTTATCCTCCAAGTCATAACAAAAATCATCCCAGTTGACACGTCCTGTAATCAGTGTGGGAGGGGAAGGCTTGGGAGCGAAACTTGAGTGCAAGAAAAGGAGGACTGGACTATGATCTGATGACAGGTCGTCCAAGGATTCAATATTGGCATGTGCGGGGGAAATTTGGGATGTAACAAATATGTCAAGGATGTCGGGACGTTTTTTGAGGGATGTAGGCCAATAGGTAGGATTTTTTGGGGCAAGGATGTAGTAGCTCTTTGAGGATGTGAGGGAAGATAGAATATTTCCACGGGAGTTGGATGTTCGACAACCCCATCGTTGGTGTTTAGCATTGTAGTCTCCTCCAGCAATGAAGCGCGTTATCGGAATAAGGAATCAAAAAGGTTATGGGAGATGGAACTACCGGGATCGCAGTATACAGCCGAAAGAATGGAATGGACAGTCGTTATGTTTGCAGAGTTTGATTGGATAGGAATCAGCATAGTTGGAATGGAAGGAATCAGGGAATGGGATATATTTTTATGAATGAGGATACAAGATCCGGCATGCGAAATGTTATCTGGGTGGTCTGATCTGTAAGTGATGTAGAATTGTGAGCGATGTGTGAAATGTGTTTCAGCCAGTAAAGCAATATCAATTTGTTTGTCATGTAGAAATATGTCAAGTTCGTCACGGTGATTATTCAGTCCATTAGCATTCCACAATAGGACAGCTAAGGGTTTTATGCTCATTGTGGACGATTAAGTGGGAATTCGGTTAGGATTCTTGTCAATAGGATGATGAGTGATTTTATGGTTTCTTGAAGATCTTTCAAGAATGAGGTTAGGATTGATTTAATGTCGTTGGGGTTTTGCATTTGGATAGGATACAGATCTGGAGGTTGGGGTGGATAATTTACATAAATAGGGGGTTTGGTTGGGGGTTGAGCCTGAGGTGCTGGTTCTGTTTTCAACGTGTGTTGAACTAGGGTAGGGACAGGATTCGGATGTTGTGGTGGAAGATTGACTCTTAAGTTTTGAGGGTGGAGAAATATTTGCTGGCGTGGAGTTTGGACTTTAGGTTGGGAGTTTTTGGGCTTGTTATAGGAAGTCTGAGGTTTTTGTTGGGAGGTTTGAGGTCTCTGACGTTGAGGCTGGTGCTGGTTAGTTGTTCTGATTTCCTTTTCCGGAGGTTGAACTGTGGTGGTAGGTTGTTGTAAACTGTTCGGTACTTTTGGCAATTCCGGGAAGATAGTGGAATTGTTAACTTCTGGTGGCTGAGGAACGTTATTTTCTAGGCTTCTCTCTTGTATTTTGTGTGGTCTCTGTCTAGCTTGATGATGACAATAGGTCTTGGTGTGACCTAAGTTTTGGCACCTAGTACACTGCACTAGAGTGTTTTTCTGTCTGGGCTCCTCGAATTTTACTGTTTAGTAGACAAGTCCTAGTAACTTGAAATATTTCAACGTTATTTTTAGCCGGTTCTAGATCGACAAAAACCAACGGAAGGGGATATTTTTCAGTTGGGTGCAACACTGAAGAGATGTTTCTGATGGTGTGACCTATCTCTTCAAGATCTCTTTTGATAGCATCCTTAGGCGTGGTCGAGTGAAGCCCTCTTAAAACTACCCTATATGATTTCTCTTCTTTGAGCTGGTAGCAGTGAAAATCATAGTTGTTGCTATTGAGATGATTTATTAATTTTTTGTAGGATTCTTTATTAATGGTGTTGATTTTGATGTCGTTGACTCGAGAGTAGCATGTAAAATTTGGCTGCCCGATCAAATCCGCTACTTCTCTTCCGAAATTATAAAAATCAGTTATTTTGCTGATAAATATAGGAGGAGGTACCGGGTCACCGTGTTTTTGACTTTCTTGATTGTCCTTAGGAGCTTAAACTTTGGGACCAGAGTTGCTGCTGGTTGATGCTACAGGTTGTTTGACTGCAGTAGATTTACTGCGGGTTTTTGGTGGTTCAGATGTATTATTCTGAGTGGCTGCTGGTTTTAACATAGCCGCTTTGTTTTTGATTTTGTTAGGCGAGTTGCTCGCTGAGCCAGGGGCAGATTTTCTTTGTCGTTTCTGAAGCGATCGTCTTTTTAAATATTGAGAATCAGTCTCACTAATTTCGGAGAATGGACTGTCTTCCTTCGACAAATCACTTCCCGAATTGTCCACACTCATCATGGTATTATTAATTTATTAAATTTAAAAAAATAAAAATATAAATTATCAATTATAAACTTTGTTAACTGCAATTATCTTAATTATAATTAACATATTTTATTTTATTAAATTTTAAGGAAGAAAAAAAAAATTAGGTAACCGGGGTTCGATCGAAGACCGGAGAGGGTGAGCAACCAAGCTATCTATTGTATTAGTCCTGTCTATTACTATGGGATTAAGGCCACATTGCTGCCTTTAGCAGCCGGTCACTAAATTATGTTATGTCTATAGTTTTTATTATTATCACTCGCCTCACTTATGTTGTTAATAAAACAAAGTAATGTCTAGAAACTTAATTTTGGTAAAATTTGATGACATTATTTGAACTGATAATATGAAAATATTGTCTCAAGCACAGAACGATGATAAAGTTACACTTCACTTGCGGCCATGACACTTGGTACTCCTTTGGCTTTTGAAATTCGTTTTTGAAGCATCCAAGTCTTTATTGACACTCTCCTCCAAATTCTTTCAAGAATATATCTAGGCTGTTTTGTCCTTTGATGATGAGGTTTTGCTTCCTTTGGCTTTTTGTCCTTTGATGATGAGGTTTTGCTTCCTTTGGCTTTTTGTCCTTCGGTTTCTGCTCTTTTTCTTTACCGGCAACTCCTTCTTTTCTTCATTTCTTTCTTTCCTTTCTCTTAAGGCTTCTTGGGCCTGAAACTCTTCTAGAGTGAACAAATTATCTTTTATTAATAGTTTGTCGTATCTCAGGGTAGCCTTGTTTCCTTTCTCCCAGTGGGATTTCATAAATGTAAATATCGTCCTTGTTTTTAATCATTTTAAATTCATCACGTTTCATCAATTTTTATTTTATTTAATTTAATGATATTTACAACTATAATGGTATTATAACAAGTAAATGTGCAAAAATGTAGAATATGACATGAAAACACTTGTGGAGAAACTACCCATCGGTAGCATAAAGTTCTATAGTAGATGATCTCGAGGAAAGCAAGCTGGGAGACTAGCGGGTTCAAGTGCGTATGGAGCTTGTCATGGAAGGATAGGTATCTAGTTTGGGCCAAATCAGTAACATATGGGATATTAAGATCATGATGGATAAGTTTGTTTGTGACATAATAAGGAGCATTGAGGATTTTACGAAGGATTCTGGATTGTAAGGATTGGATACGAGATGAATTGGATGGTTTAGTAGAGCCCCAGAGCTCAACTCCGTATGTCCAAATAGGTCTGATAACTGTCATGTAAATGAGTCTTTTGTAATTAATTGGTAGCTTAGAGCGTTTGTCCAGTAAGTGTTGAAGTTGGCGAAAACGTCGAGCAATTTCTTGTCTTTTCAGTCTTGTATGAGGATTCCAAGTGAGACGTTTGTCCGGATGGAGTCCTAGGTAACGTATCTGTTCGACAGGGTTCAGTGGAATATTATTAAAGGATACTTCATCAATTTAGATTTGTTTTTCATAATATCTGTTTTCGAAATTCTCGAATTTAATTTCACTAATACGGGGCCATTTTTATTTTTAAAAGCCTTTTAAAATACCGAAAGGTAATAAAAGGCTTTTAGTTTATAGCAGAATTGCATCTATTTATTATATTTGTAATTTGTATATATTGTAAATAAATCTTGGAGGAATAAAAAAAAAATATATAAATATTTTAATAACGGCTCATCTTCTTGAAGCTTTTTAATTATAAATTAATTGACGAATTTCCTCTCATTAAGAAAATTAAAGGCCATTAGTCCAATTATAGGTTTACTGCGCTAAATAAATGTTTATAAACTTTAGCCCGCTTTGGAAAGCAAATAACCATTATGTTTTATTTTGTGTCGGAAACTTTTCCGAAGTACAGAAGCGAGTTTTATTTATAGCAGCGATTAGGTAAGTTTACGTCGTATTAAAAACTTCATTTTACAAAACTGCTGTAACTCGATGAGTTTAAAATAAAAAAATTGAGGCTAATTATGATGGAGTCGTTACTTGGATAACATTCGATGAAATATTGATTATGTTTTTAAATAAATCTCGATGGGCTATATTTTTTTCGTAAGAAGTATTATAACAATAATAGATATTCCTGTTTCAGGCCATGAATGAGTTATTCGGTCATTGTTCTAAATCAAAGATCATCCGGGGAATTTAGTGGTATAGTTTTTTTTTATTTTGTAATTTTCCATAACATATTATATTATAATAATAAACAAGCGACCCGCCCCGACAATTGCAGGGGTAATAAGACACATATAATGCCTATATGTTTTGTCTGTCTAATGTATTTTATTATGTAGATATTATAAACATAAAAACAAGACTATACTTCGCAAAAATGCGAGAACGCGGGGACTTGGGATCATTGAAAAGAAAAGATATGACCACGACCGAGAAGCGTGCTTGATTAGGGCCAGGATAGCTCAAACGGTAGAGTTCCAGACTAGCGATCTGGAAGACCCGGGTTCGAGTCACGGTCCTGGACACATCTTTTCTTTTCAAATAAAAATATATAAAACCAAACAAAATACTCATTCTAATTCTATGGTATTAAATATTCTAGTAATGTCCATGAAATGCTTAAGGTAATTAAAGTACATAAGTTGATAAGGATTAATACTGTACTCGTCTAAATAGCAATCCAAATACCGCATTGCATGTTATCAATATTTAGAAGATGAAATAGTTGTAGTAAATTGTGGTCAAAAGACAAATATATGCTATCTCTGATTTTTTTTTATGTCAAAGGGATCAGGCACTTTTTTCCATGAAACCTCCCTGTAGGTTACACTTTTTCCTAAACTTCAAACAATTATTTTTACATTCCAAACATTTTACACAAAACCTTGACGAATTATATAGCAAACTATTCTAGTGAATCGCTCTATCTATTTGTGAAGGCCGAATGAAAATTCATTCAGTAGTTATCGAGTTTACCGCGACCAGTCAGGCAGTCGCGGCCGAGGACTTTGTTTTATAATATGTATAGATAATTAGATAGATAAGATATATTAGGCACCGTCTTCGATGAAACCTCCCAGGCGGCTATTCTTTTTCTAACATTTCCGCAAAATATAGTTATATTCTAAACCATTTACAGAAAACATCGACAAATTATATACCTAAACCTCACTCCATCTATTTGTGAAAACCGCATTAAAATCCGTGCAGAAGTTATTGAGTTTACCGCGAACAGAAGCACCCGAGGACTTTGTTTTATAATGTCTATAGACATCATCAATAGCATAATAATCAGCAGAGTTGGGGATTATTCAAATAAACTGTTCATGAACAAGGTATGGTGGATAATTTGTTCAATCAATCAATACTGTGAGCAAACTCATCCCTAATTCCAATAAAATAAATTTTATCGAATGCACTTGGTGACAACGAAGCTACCATCACGTTGGTATTTCAGTTTTTGAAAGGTGAAATACTTTCTACATCGTCTAGTTTGAATGTCTGTTTGTGTTTTATTTATCTACAATATATACCAAAATGTTTAAAGCAAATCATGAATTGTCAGGAGTTGATGAAGTAATGATTTTACGCCTTGAATTGCCAAGAAACAAACGCACTAAAATATATTTTTCATTCGTTAAATTGTTATCTGTTATCCAATTTGAAAAGTCCAGTTTTTATTCGGTTTTTCGTTTCTACTTAACTTTTATTTTTTTTTACATGTCTTTGTTATAGATTTATTTTAACTCAATGATAATGGTATTTATTTAAATATTTCAAATGCATTCGACACTTGAGTTCAGTAAGGGATTATCAGAATAAAATAAATCGATTGTATTCATATCGTAGTCTACTCTTTATTTATAGTTAAAGTAGTTTTCAAAAATATAACTAATTTTAATTTAGACTCCTCGTGAATAGATTTATTTTAATTTGTCTATTTATTAGATTGCGATCCAATATTGGATTACAGGTGCTGTAGTCTACTAAAATGCATTCGATTTTAAGATCGATTAGTCTATAATTGATTTATTTAGTCCTTCGTTGGGTTGTTGGTGACGGTGGTTTTGTTGGTGGATGTGTCGAGAATCGATTTATTTCTCCTTAATGGAACTCAGTATCGATTTAATCTGAATTTAAATTGTATCACACCTTCGGCATAGCGAATCTGTGCTCTATATTCTGCACCAACTTTATAATATATTTTTAAACAAATATAATGACAATATATGTGTATGTATTTCCCTTCTAGGGGAAACTGTTTATTGGAAAGCACACGTTTCGACCCACATTGCAGTAGGTCTTCAGGTTTAACTGAGATAAACCTCAACCCTTGACCATATTATAAGACGAACTGCAATGTGGGTCGAATCGTTGGCTGTCCAATAAACAGTTCTCCCTAAAATATTTTTTTTTTTATCTCCACGCGGACAATTTTCTTCCTCATATATATATATATATATATATATATATATATAATTTATTTTTTTTGAAGTGAAAAGATTAAGTCCTGGCCGGGAATTGAACCCGGATCGCCCGCGTCTCTAGCGCGGTGCTCTAACCACTGAGCTACCAAGGCTCGAATCCAAGCTAGACCAATCTATTATCTTTACTGACCCTATTTACCCGTGATCTCGCAATTTATCGCGGCTTTACTACTTTAATCGGGATCTCGTCGACTTACGTCAATTTTATATCCATTATTGATTTTTTATTTATGGTTCTTTTTGATTGTTTAAATTTTTTATTTTGAAGAGAAAAGATTAAGTCTTGGCCGGGAATCGAAGCCCGCGTCTCTAGCGCGGTGCTCTAACCACTGAGCTACCAAGAATAGAATAGATTGATCTAGCTTGGATTCAAGCCTTGGTAGCTCAGTGGTTAGAGCACCGCGCTAGAGACGCGGGCGACCCGGGTTCGATTCCCAGCCAAGACTTAATCTTTTCTCTTCAAAATAAAAAAAATATTCAAAAATAACCATAAATAAAAAATAAATTATGAATATAAAATTGACCTATGTCAACGAGAACCCGATTAAAGTAATGTTCAACGAACATTCTTCCTGTGTGTACCTCGCAAAAAATTGCGAGATCACGAGTATATAGGATCAGTGAAGAGACATAATCTTTTCTCCTCAAAATAAAAAAAATAAAAAAATTTAAATAATCAAAAGGAACCATAAATATATCATATATATATATATATATATATATATATATATATATATATATATATATATATATATAAGGTATCTTCTTCTTTACGTTCCTCCGTATATCTTTCAGTGTGGAGGAGCCTCTGCTCAACTGTGCCAATCCCGTCGGTCTGATGGCCAAATGCGGGCTATAATTGACTACACATTTCGAACATGTGTAAAAAACAAAACAAAAGTCGTTTATTACAATATTCTTCTTAAGTTACAATGAGATATAAAGATAAACAATTAACCAGCTGTTCTGCATTGCCTCCACCTCCCCTATGCATATCTGTTTTTGTTATAACATGTTTTACAACTTCTAGGCGCTACTACCAAGGAACTCTCGCGAGACTGATGACGCTGAACTTGGTTCAACGACTAGGCAGTGCAGCGTTGAGAGCGAGGTACAGAAAACACTCACGTTCAGGTTCGACCCATGACCTCAGATCTGGGATGTCAAGAAAAAACGTAACTAATGATCCGTGTAGCGTGGTCGTCCATTCACTAATGCACTCACGCAATTGAATGACTCACGAAAATAACAAGTGATAATCACAAATCTGTGCTGTTTTTGTGCCAAAACTATCTGTTCAAGTGTAAAATAATTATGACGTTCTGTCTTCACTTAATTTTAAGATATCTCGATTGCACCGTCTGTGAAAACTCCATATTTACATTTTTTTTTTAAAGTAAATTTTGTTCACTTTTAATTATTATTTAATGATTTTCTTGATAAAAAATAAATTAATCAAAAAATATTGTGTTATGATCTTTATGAGAGAGGATCTTGGATTTATTTAACAAAAATGTATATATATTACAATATAAGTTAAAATGTATCGACGCATCGTTTATAACTAAGATACATTTAACAAAATTAGTTCAAATCACATGAAATGTCGCTTTGAAGAACTTTGGTGAAATAAGCGTGAACTGTATTACCAATTATTAATTTTAAGTAGAATGGTTTAGGAAAAAAAATAAAAGCCTTAAGTCTCTAAAATACGGTATAAAACTAATTAGTCAACGTTTCGCCAATCAGGACATACACCGAAAGTGCAGCACATCTCACATTAACACTCCTGACCGGCTCATCATATAGAACTAGTAATACACGAACAGGTGGGAAGGTTATAAATACAGCAAAAGAGGTTATAAAAAAAGCTGATCAGATGAACAGCATTTACTCTTTGGATTTTTGTTTTGTTGGAGATCCTGATGATGCCTGAATTGGCGAAACGTTTGCTGTTTTATTTTTTTCCAGTATTTCAGAGAATTTAAACTTGGCGTTTTGGCTCATTTTTTAATATAAATTTTGTTTTCGCCAAATTAAATATTTGCAAACGATGATATTAAGTATTTTGTATTAAATAAAATAATGGATTTTTTGGTTTGTTTTATAGTTTAAAAAGTTAAGAAAAATTATCTTAAACTTATTTCGCTTCATTTCGTGTACTGAAATAACAGTCCTAACTTCAAAATATTCGAATAAGATATAGCGAGTTTTATGGTATAAATCGAGGCGTTTCATGTTTTCCATTTAAATTCAAAAACATTGCAATATTTTGTGTAACGGCTTTAAAAAGCTAGGAACAGTCGCTTTTTGTTCTGCCAATTTAAAAAAATATGTATAATTTAACTGATCGAACATGACAAAAGACTAAACAGAAATTACCACTTCGATGCGTTGCTAGGCAACGCCGATAAAATATTACTTTTTATAACTTTTTTTTTATAAAATAGAGAGAGAGAAAAAACAGAATGTCAATTTAAAAAATATTTTAATGTTTTAATTTTCAATTAAATTAAGCTTTTCATAATAACTTTTTTCAAATTTAGATATGAATAATGTATTACACTCATATATTATCTTAATAGAGGACGCAATACAAGTTGTAAACATCTTTTGATGTTACGACATTGAAATACATCTAATAAAATCCGGAGTTTTGAACTAACTGTTTTAATTCAAACTAAAATCAGGACTAATCCCCGCATAACATGTAAGTACAATATTTTCTTCAGAAATAGAAATTATTATAGTCAAGCTTTGTAGATTTCGCTTTAATTGAAAAGACAAGATCTTTGAAATTTATAAGGCATTGAGCTCACAGTGGAACATCGTAGTATGCCTCAACACTTGTTCACTTTTTAATACAAGTTATTGCATTAGCTATAACATCATGTAATAATATTTTCTAGAATATAGTTTGTACTTTATATTCTGACAATATAGAAAATGACCTGCGCAGACGGATGTTCCGTCATTCCCACTCTACCTATAGTCAACGACATGGAATCAGGCGGGTGAGAAAAAAAGCTGTGATGCCGCTTGTAGCGAGAATGTGGGCGTGGTTTTACTCAAAACTGCCAATATTTGACAACAATGTGCTAGCATTGTTGCCTAGTTCTCCCGGCCTCAGTTATTCGGTTTCTACCCTTGGTACGCTAGTCTTCTGTTTTTTCATTGTTATTCCACCTCTGCGTTTCTCATAAGAACATCTTGTCTTCAGTCTTGTTAAACTGTTAATATGGATTCATCTTCTTCATCTTCAGCTGTAACACCGAAGAAAAAAGGCCGACTTGAGTTACTGCAAAAGAAAGATTTGAGTTCGCAAGGCAAGTCCATTATATGTAATATTTATAAATTTGTCAAAAAATGTACTAACCCAACGTTTTTGAATGCCATTGATTTTAATAAAAGTCAAAAAGTAGCGGCAGAAATTTCTGGCACGAGTTTAAGATCAGTGTGTGTCAAGAAGAAAAGCACAGTCCTCCTTCAGAAAAGAAATTCGAATCTCCACGTAAAAAATATAAAAGAGATAAGCCACAATCCATTTTGAATGATTTTGACAACGATGTAGTTCGGCGTTCTGTACTTGAATTTTCAAAATTATTAGAAGGTTTTAATCAATTAAACTGTATAATAATCTATTTAAAATATAATGTAGTATGTTTATTAAATCTGAATCTTTATTAAAAAATTACTTTTTTGATCCTTACATTTAAATCCTGACCAATAAATATAAATGAAATATAAAAGATTCCTGGGGTGTCAGAAAAAAGTCCGATTTGGCAACACCGCATTTTCTGTCAGCCGCCTGATTCCATGTCGTCGACTATAGCTCGCAACACTCTCCCATTTTTCTTGACCATGGCTATAATTATATTATAATAGGCTATAATATTATACACCTACAAATTATAAGGCTATAATTATACCTGAATGAATTCCCCGCCATACCTCCCCAACTCAGCCTAAGATTTCTCCAAAGGTCGTTTTCGAAATTGTCGAACAATTACTTATGCACTTAATAATAATTTAATGTAATGAATAGAATGCACAAGCATAGGCATAACGCTCATTAAACTATATATATATCGTTATTTTCAAATTTAAATAAATTAGTTTCATTACTTTTTTTCTTTAGTCATGTTTAATTATTTAGTTTGTAATTGGTTTTGATTGTAATGAACGAAAGAAAATATTGGAGTAATTGTACATAAAGCTTTATTTTTGTAATTAGAAGTTAGTAGATTATAGTTTATAGATAATACGAAGCATCACATTAATTCATATGTCGACAAAACACGACCGCCGTTGTCTTGGTAACGGTGGCGAGTCGCTTACAGTCATTTGTTGTATGGGACTCAGATCAGTGAAGATCACTCATTAAGAGTTCCTTTTAGTGTAGACTTGGTCTAGTCTAACATTACTCATTACGAGTACCTTTGGTAATTGCAATCACAGTGTTGAATTGAACTTCAGTCAATGTGAATCACTCTTTAAGAGTTCTTTTGTTGCCAATTATCCAACAATATTGCACGTACTGTTCGTGCTTTATGAGCTGGAATTCGTCCAGTCATCATCAACATCCTTCTACTCATTGGGAGTGTTTACGATCGCCGATCGTGTTGAGTACCTGACGTAACACTTCTAATCAGGTATCTCTAATTAATAATCATAAAAAGGCCTTGTTCAAGAGAAGACGTCGGAGAGAATTTTTTTTCTGTCACTTATGGACATTTAAGTCTATTATTGTTTTGTATTAAATTTAAATTAAGAGTTAATCTGTTTCTTCATTTTTTTTATCCGTTTTAATTCTAATTTTTAAAATCAGGCCTGTGTAGTAATTGTTCATTAGTAATAGTTTATTCTTGGTTCTATATATTTCATTAATCATATGTTGTTGTTTTTTTGGTTTTCTATCACATGTAAATCTCTCATTCATTAAATTTAATTTTGTTCATTTCAATATTTCTTATTTTAATCTTTTATTTTTTTATATAATAGCATATTAATCTTTTTTTTTTCTCATCCATAATTTCATTTATATGGTAAGTGCTCAAAATAACCGGCATTTATTGACAAGGGGTCGAAGATTTACACCTGTTGGTTTTATTTCATTTATGGTGTCGCTCTCCCCAACAATAGGCTTAGGGGGTTTCCACAACAGCAAAAGCAAGGAGGATATAATATAATTCTTATATATCAATAAGGAACAACTCGTTTGAAAATAACAAAAACAATTATATAAATGGAAATAATCGAATTCCTGAATTTGTGAATACACAAGTTCGTTCGGTTTTCAAGGATGAAATAAAAACTTTTCCTTACCAACAATAAATTGTATGCAATATTATGTTTTATACATCTTTCCATTTTTAGAAATCCCTCAAGGCAGTATCCTCGGCCCAATTCTCTACACAGTCTATACAGCTGACATCCCAACTCATCCTAATACTATCCTTACCACGTATGCGGATGAGACATGTCTACTATCTGTCAACACTGATCCAGTTATAGCATCCCGTACTCTTCAATCCCACATCACTGACCTTGAAAATTGGTGTCTAAATTGGAGGATTAAAATAAATTCTCACAAATCTCATCAAATCACCTTTACCCTCCGTCGTAAACCTGCGACTTCCTGCCCCCCTGTATCGTTTAATAACATCCCTCTAAGTCCTGTAGAACAGATCCGGTACTTAGGACTACACCATACAAACGCTTAACTTGGAATCCTCATACTAGACTGAAGCGACAAGAAACAGCTCGCCGTTTCAGGCTACTTCAGCATTTACTAGATAAACGTTCTAAGCTCCCAAATAACTACAAGAGACTCATTTACATGACAATCATTAGACCCATCTGGACCTACGGAGTAGAGCTTCGGGGCTCCACTAAGCCATCGAATTCCTCTCGTATTCAATCCTTACAATCCAAAACCCTTCGGAAAATCCTTAATGCTCCTTACTTTGTTACGAACAAAGTAATCCATAATGACCTTAACGTCCCGTTTATTGCTGATTTGGCCCGAATCCGATATCAATCTTTTCATGACAAACTTCATTTCCACTCAAACCCACTAGTTTCAAACCTTGCAACCTCTTCAATTCCTGATAATCCTTCGAGGCGTCTGAAAAGAAGATGGACTCGTGACCTTCTAAACTAAACTTTTTAATTTGAGTACTACCACTGGGTAGTTTCTCTACTTGTCTTCTCATGTCAATGTATTCACTCATTATATTTACTAGATGTTTTTTGTATACAGTTGTAAATTTCAATAAATAAATTAAAAAAAAAAAAAAAAGAAATCCCTAACATATTGAAAAAGTAATTGAAGGTCCTGGGTTCAAATCAAGATGTAGCGGATAAATTATTTATAATCTGTCAACAGCCCCTGATAGACCATGTAGGATCTGCAAACATTTTTGAGGTTTACCCAGGTTTTATAATGTGGGTACCCATAATAGATATAAGGATATATTTATTACCATTTACTGAACCCCGGACACTTCATGGGTTGTAATGGCTAAGGGTTTGTTTTATTATTTAAAAAAAAAACCTGTAGCACTACAACCCGTGAAGGGTCTGGGGTTCAGTACATGATAGAGACTGTGCTGTTTATGGACAACGGTTCTGCAAGGAGGTGACTTGTCCTAGGTTACGCGACCGCCAGATTTTCCCCCCCTTATTTTGGGTACCCTGTTTTTATAATATTTTATAGAGGCTGGGTGGGCCCCAGGAGGGTCCTAGATCTTATATGATCCATCTCCCGCTGCAAACAGACTAAATAAAAATCGGCCTGCAGCGGGAATTGAACCAGGATTTCCGGCATGGCAGCTCAGTACTCTACCACTGAGCCACTCCGCTCCCTCCTTTTATAATAAATATGTATTTTCTATCCTTTTATGATGGAAAATTCCGTTTATTATTAAATTGATATTTTTCGATAATTGAGATATTTGACCATTCTTCTTTTCTTTAAAGCTCTTTATCTTTTGATTGATGTCTTGATGAAAGAAAAAAAATGTTCTTTGTTGAGAGTTCCCGAGGATGAATACCTTTGTTGTGGGGCACATGAGAAATTGTATTGTTCTGCTGAATGATCCGATATCACGGCCCAGATCTATTTTCTTTTCTTTTTCGTAAAACTTTTTCTTTCTGAAATGTTTTAAGCTTAATGATTTATTTATTTTACGTTTATTTATGGCTGAAATAATAAGTTGTTTTTTTGTCCACGAGAAGGCCTTAAAGATCACGCGAATATCACAACTAATGCTTCCTCTTTTCCCATATGTCCCTCATGAGCTCCGCGTGCCTAAGTTTTCTCTCCTCAGACCACGCAAGACCCTTTTTGGGACGTTTTTTTCCCACAAGAACCTTTATTCCCTTGAGCGTCCTTCTGTATTCATCTCGGTCTGTTAGCCTCACTTGGTCCATATCATCCCTAAGTTGTTTGAAATTGTTGCATTTTTGTGACAGTGGATTCGGTGAAAAATATTATGGTTTAGCCTTTTAGGATTCACCCTCATCATGTGTCCATAGAACCTTAGCCTTCCCACCCTAAAATCAGTTTCTAAGTCTGTTATTTCCCTATATATTTCTTCATTCGACCTCAACCTGTATCCTTCAGGGGTTCTCCTAGGTCCGTAGATTCTTCTGAGAATTCTTCTTCCTATTTTCAGACGCCTCTCTAGGCTCGGAAGACAAGAGGTTTCTGTTCCATAAAGTATAACAGGCTTGATGACTGTGTTATAATGTCGTATCCTAGTTTTAATAGATAGGTTCTTCTTGTTGTAAAGCTTAATTATGTACTGGTGGCGAAGCTTAATTTCTCCAATTTGGCGACTTTCTCCTTAAAACCCTCTCCATCCGACCCATTGCTGCATATGATTTCCCTGAGGTATTTAAATTTCTGCGTCACTTTAATTATCCCGTATTTGGTTTCTTCTGAAAACCCGAGCCTGTTGTCATCAGTTCCGATTTCTCAAAAGATATTTGTAAGCCTGCTTTCCGAGAAAGTGTTTATTTAAGAGCTTATTAATTAATTAAGTTTTTTTTATTAATATACTCGTAAAAAAAAAAGCAAACATTATTTGGGATTGGTGGGAGCAAGATAGTTCTTATTTAACAGTCAGAAATGGACCCGTGGGATTTACAGAGCCTCCTGGGACTCAGTTTATTTAAAATGGGCATCCTTATTAGGGGTAAAAACCTGGCGGTTAAGCGTTATTTCTGACAAATTACCTCCCTGCACAATTGTTCTAAAAATATTACAGTATCTACCATGTTCTGAACCCAAGACCCTTCATGGGTTGAAGTCTAACAGTTTTTTTGTTTGTTTTTTACATGCGGTTGGTAGTGTTTTAAAAATAAATAAATACTTCTTTAATATTATAAAATATAATTTTAAAATCTCAAGGCCGCTCCGACCTGAACTGATTTAGAGTAAGTCTGTCCAGAGTTAATGAAACATTGAAAAATTATCAGAGTTTTGAATTTAAAATAAAAAACATGTAACACCACAACCCATGAAAGGTCTTGTGTTCAGTACTTGTTAGAGACTGTATTGTTTCTAGCACAACGGCTGTGCCGTGAGATGATGCTATAGATTTTTCTCTGATCAAGGATACCCTACACCTAGAAGCTAAGTTTGAAAAGGGTGTGCAGATCCCACAGGATACATCTGTGGATATTAACAGATTAAATAATTTATCTGCCGGTGCTTTATTTAAACCCAGGACCTTCGACATAGCAACTTAGCGCTCTAGAGACTGAATTACCCCGGCTCTCCGGAGCTTTGAACTTAGTTGTTTAAAAATTATAAGCATCATCCATATTCAATATTCAAAAACGCTTTTAACATCTGTGCTGTAGAGTTTATTACGTCAAGTTGCGAATATTTGAAAATGGGTACTTCATATCGGAGTAGGGATTTTATACCTCAAGATCGTAAATCTGCCTATAAACTATTTTATAGGTTCGTAAACAACAGTTTGAAAAAATTTCATATTAGAGAAGCAGACTTAAAGCGTTGAAAAGTAAAACAGCCGTAAAAAGATAATTTTAATGAAGCATTATAGAAATTGGCTCTTCAGCTGACAAATATCTTTTTTTTTTTTTTTTTTTTTAGAATGCTCTTGAACTTTTATGATGATATAAAAATCTAGTGAATAGATTGCATCGATGACAACAGACTGTGTTTTCAACGAGCCTTTCTCTCCTTTATAAAATTCGCTTAAATTAGTGTATTTAACTTTATTGCTTTTTATTATTATCATTATTAAATACATTTGATTTTATATTTGTTTTTGTTTAAATAATCTTTAAATAACAGAGATTTTTATACGAAAAAAACCCGCTAAACTAGAACTTAAAAAATACAACACTACAAAAAAACTACTATATATATATATATATATATATATATATATATATATAGGATTTTATCTCTGTTAAATATATGAAAGTTTCCGATTACATAAATTTAATTCGAGTCGTGCGGTATGAATTAACCAAAGCGCCGTGTAGGCTTAAATATAGGTCTGGTTTGTTTGTTCATTTAACGTCACTTTATGCTGCTATGGCTAATCGGACGATGCTACAGTGGGAACTCTAAATTTTGCCTATCCAGGTTTTATTAGGATAGGGATTTTTAACGAGTACCTGACATCGTACAGGATAGGGACCCCCGTTTAACGTCCCTTCCGAAGGACGGCGTAACTAAGGATTTTTTACTCCCTTTAAAAAATCCTAGGGCCACCTGCCGGGCTACGAACCCGCGATATATAGGTCTGGTTGTTTTAGGAAAATGTCACTACGCTCTCTATCAATACTTTCAAATCATTCGCTTTTATGTGATCAATATTTTTAGCGAGTGAAAAAGAAGGCTCGATACCGATATTAGCAATCTTACAAACTTCTTTCCACGAACTAAATAACGTAATCCTCCCACCTACGCCTCGGCCTACCCCTCTGACGTTTACCTATCTGCACAGCACTCATATGTTTTTTTGAGGAATTTAGCATTAATTACTAAGCGGAGCAAGTTTACAAGCCAATCTCAACCTTCACGATGCTACCACTTCAATTATATTAACCGGCTCTACGATTTCGCGTTGTGTAATCTTTTAAATTCACTAGTAGTCTTACCCTGTTTAGGACCGAACATGCTACGCAATACGTTATTTTCGAACCGTAAGACGTTGTTCATCCTTCAAAGTTAACGGCCACGTTTCACGTCCATAAAGAACAGTTAAGAGGATAATAGTTAATAATTTTGATTCTAGATTTCTATAATCCGGGTCTGCTGTACAAACTCCGTAAATTCTTACCTCCTACTTACTTCCTTATTATCAGTTCCTACCTCAGTAATAGAACATTTAAAGTAAACCATTGTTCCTACTCTTCCCTCTTCACCCAGTCTGCCGGTGTTCCTCAAGGTAGTATCCTGGGTCCCATCCTCTACACGATATATACAGCTGACATCTCAACCCATCCAAGCACTGTCCTCACTACGTACGCTGATGACACATGTGTGTTATCAGTAAATAAGGATCCATTTGTTGCTTCCAAATCTCTTCAATCCCATATCTCAAACCTTCAAGAATGGTGTCAAAATTGGAGAATTAAAATAAATCCTAACAAATCCCATCAAATTACCTTCACCCTTCATCGTAAACCTACGAATTCCTGTCCTACTGTATCCTTTAATAATATTCCACTGAACCCTGTCGAACAGATAAGTTACCTAGGGCTCCATCTGGATAAACGTCTCACTTGGAATCCTCATACAAGACTGATGAAACTGCTCGACGTTTTCACCTACTTCAACATTTACTGGACAAACGCTCTAAGCTCCCAATTAATTACAAAAGACTCATTTACATGACAGTTATCAGACCTATTTGGACATACGGAATTGAGCTTTGGGGCTCTACTAAACCATCCAATTCATCTCGTATTCAATCCAAAATCCTTCGTAAAATCCTCAATGCTCCTTATTATGTCATAGACAAACTCATCCATCATGATCTTAATATCCCATATGTTACTGATTTGGCCCAAACTAGATACCTATCCTTCCATTACAAGCTCCATACACACTTGAATCCGCTAGTCTCTCAACTTGCTTCCCATACTATTCCTGATAACCCTCTGAGGCCTCTGAAAAGAAGATGGCCTCGAGACCATCTACTACAGAACTTTATTGGAGTGCTACCGATGGATAGTTTCTCCACAAGTGTTTTTCATGTCATATTGTACATATTACCAGATTTACTTGTTTTGATAATATTATAGTTGTAAATATCAATAAATTAAATTTTAAAAAAAGATTTCCTGCCTTTAATTGCACTTTCCTTTAGAATATCGTCTTTTCTAATTATCATATACCTTAACTACTTTAACTTCTAGACATATTCTAACTTACTTAGTGTAACTTGTGGTTTAATGATTAGCATAACAACCTACTATACTCAAGATCGCGGGTTCGCAGCTCGGCAGGTGGCCTTAGGATCTTAGTGAAAAAGGTAGTAAAGAATCCATAATTATCCCGTTGTTAGAAGGGACTTATAATGGCGTCCCAAGTCTTGACAGTGTTGTGTACTCGTTAAAGATCACTATCCTGATTATATATGGATAGGCAAAATATATATTTAAAAAAAATGTATTGTCGTTTATTTAGCTAGCCAACAATTAAATAAAATTGATTTTTTACTGTGTTGGTTGAAAATATAGAATAGATATTTACTGTATAAAAAACGCAATCATGTCCCTTCAAAAGGGACTTAATATGGAGGTTCCGAGCCTCTACTGATGCCAGGTACTCGTTAAAGATCCTTATCTTAATTAAAGCTGGATAGGAAAAATTTAGGACTCTAGCATCGTCCGATTAGCAATAGCAGCACAAAGGTTATAAGAGTTCATAAATTAATACCCGGTTATTTTCTCATAAATTCCTTCTATCAAACAGTATTAGAAGGGTTGAGAAAAACTAATTAAATTTAAATGAAATATGAATAAAATAAATCATTAATTAAACCAATTATAATGGCTAGGAGTGTGCATAATTTATTATTACAGAAAGATAAACTTAATTAAACCATAATAAAGTAATGATTACAAAATTAAAACCCTTGCCATTTCATACACCACCATATCATTAACTCAAATTGAAAATTATAACTGAGAATTCGCCTTTATGTGAATTGCTCTGTGAAAGGTTGCCACATCAGTGAATGTGTATTGCTCGGGGCGTTGAATTAATTGGGTTTCTACTAACGGGAAGTCTCCGCTTTTTCGTAAAAAATATTTCAGTTATTTTTCTGGAAACGTTTTTTCAAAGGTTACTAAGTTATTATTGTCTATTATATTTGAGCAATATTGGATTTAATGAGGATCCGTAATTGGGCTTTAAACTTATACAAAGTCCTATAATAGTAATAAATAATTATAAAAATAGTAATCGTATAAAGTCCAAGACTATACTTAATTGTTTTTTTATCCATTTAACGTCACTTTATACTGACCACCGATCGCCCATCAAATACTTTATTTATTTATTGATATTTACAACTGTATTACAATAATACAACAAGTAAATAGGCTAAGTGATACATAATGACATGCGAAAATGACAAGTAGAGAAACTACCCACTGGTAGTACCATCTTCTTTAGGATTATCGGGAATTGAAGAGGAAGCTAGGTTTGAAACTAGAGGGTTTGAGTGGGAATGAAGTTTGCTATGAAAGGAAAGATACCGGGTTCGGGCCAAATAAGCAACAAATGGGACATTAAGGTCGTTATGGATGACGGTATTCTTAACAAAATAAGTAGCATTGAGGATTTTACGAAGGATTTTGGACTGTAGGGATTGGATACGAGAGGAATTCGATGGCTTAGTGGAGCCCCAAAGCTCTACTCCGTAGGTCCAAATAGGTCGTATGATGGTCATGTAGATGAGTCTTTTGTAGTTAATTGGGAGCTAAGAGCGTTTGTCTAGTAAGTGTTGAAGTAGCCTGAAACGTCGAGCGGTTTCTTGTCTTTTCAGTCTCGTATGAGGATTCCAGGTTAATCGTTTGTCAAGATGCAACCCTAAGTATCGGATCTGTTCTACAGGCACCAGTGGGATATTATTAAAGGATACTGAAGGGCAGGAAGTCATTAGTTTAAGAGTAAGGTTAAAGTGATTTGATGCGATTTTTAAGAATTTATTTTAATTCTCCAGTTTTGACACCATTCTTAAAGATCAGTGATAAGGGATTGGAGTCTTTGTAATACAATAATTGGATTGGTGTTGACTGATAATACACATGTATCATCAGCATACGTGGTAAGGATAGTATTAGAATGAGTTGGGATGTCAGCTGTATAAACTGTATTAAGGATTAGGGACTAATTAAAAGTTTTATTTTCTTCGATATTGGATAATTTAGAAGGCAGTGTTTACTTATTTATGATTACGTTTTGAAATAACAGATGCTTGGAAGTTTATTAAATCTTTGGTGTAGTTGTTTGTTCACTTAACATCACTTTATGCTGCTATGGCTAAACGGACGATGCTGCAGTGGGAACTCTAAATTTTGCCTATCCAGGTTTTATTAGAATAGCGATTTTTAACGAGTACCTGACATCAGGCTCGGGACCCCCGTTTAACGTTCCTTCCAAAGGACGGCATAACCAAGGATTTTTTACTACCTTTAAAAAATCCTTCATAGGCCAGCGACCACGTACCAAAAAAAGGCAATAAATTGAAGAGAGCTGCATTTTTGATATGTTGTAAGGGCATGTCTGACTAGTGGAAATCCAAGTTTGCTACCGAAAAACGGAGCGGAAAACTTTTGGTGGCCGAAAAACCTTGAAATTTTCGGAGTTATTTCAGTTTTTGGCTTATATCTCCTAATCGGTGCGTTTTTCATAAACGCATTGCAAAACCATTTTTAATGTAGATTAAATTTGCTGTAATTTGAGTCCCGCTTACCTGGCCGCTAGCCTATATTTGGACTATTTGGAAAAAATGACCAAGGAGCGTAACTCAGAACCTATTAGACCTACAGGCCTCGGTCTGTAATTAAAGCTAATTACATTTATTACAGTAAGGAAGGAAATAGTTGCAGTTGCAGTCAAATTAAACACTAAATAAGTAGCCACTTATTTAGTGTTTAATTTGACTGCACCCCCAACTATTTCCTTCCTTACTCAGATCTTCCAGTAAACTATCTCCTCTCTAACATAAATTTATTGCAGCTTCATCCCCCATGGCTTTCATCGTAAGACCACTCCTTCGGTCGGTATTCCTCACGAAAGTCTGCCAAAACGTAAAATTTGGATTTTTTGAAAAAAAAATGACCAATCCTCAAAGGAGCGTAACTCAGAAACTATTAGAGCTACAAAGCTACGGGTGGGTCAAAAACGCACCGATTAGCAGATATAGGCCAACAACTGAAATATCTCCGAAAATTTCGAGGTTTTTCGGCCACCAAAAGTTTTCCCATTCGTTATTTCTGTAGCAAACTTGGATTTCCACTAGTCAGGCATGCCCTTACAACAAATCGAAAAATTCAGCTCTTTTCAATTTATTGCGACCTTCAAATACCTGGCCGCTGGCCTAACAGCCACCTGCCAGGTTACGAACCCACGACCTTGGGTTTAGTAGATTGTTAGGCTAACCACTAGACCACAGGTTGCTCCTCTATACTTAATTATGAATATAATGAGAATAGTGTAAAATGGTCGTGGGGTACAGTTAATGAATTACTCAAAATAAGAATGACTTAATGTCCAGGATCCATGGTCCATTTTTTTACTTGATTAGTATCAAGCTGAATCTTGGTGAATAGCTTCGTTTCGATGAGACGCCCAACAATTTACTGTGCGAAAATTCTCGATTGTGGTAGCTAACAGAGATAGCAAGGATAAAATATGTCGATTTGATGATTCTCAAAAATTGATTGCTAACTGGGTTGTTTTTTTTTTGTTAAATCTCAAGATAATTATCTAAATTATTTGAAAAAATATTTGTTCTCCCAACATGTATCGATAACGAGGCCATCAAAAATTATTACTAACCAGCTGATTTTTATTTTCATTTAAATTGGAAGGAGGGAACTCTTTGATGAAACCATACATTTTGTAGGACAAATATTTCTTCAAATAATTTAGATAATTATCTTGAGATTTAACAAAAAAAAAAGTAATACATTTTTTAGAATCATCAAATCGACATATTTTATCCTTGCTACCTCTGTTAGCTACCACAATCGAGAATTTTCGCACAGGAAATTGTTGGGCGTCTCATCGAAACGAAGCTATTCACGAAGATTCAGCTTGATACTAATCAAGTGAAAAAATGGACCAAGGATCCTGGATTATTATTTTATTGTGCCTAAGATTTAGAGCATCTTTAGCGTTGAGGGGAAAAAATATATACATTTCAATACCAGTAGCTCCATGAGAGTCTGCAGATCCCAGAGGATAGATACAAAGCCGTTAACAGATTAAATAATTTATCTGCCCCACCCCTAATTTAAGCCAGAATCTTCAGGTTAGGAACTCAGCATTCTGCACACTAAGCTAGCCTTCATTTATTGTAGCAAATATTTAAATTTTAACCTATATTTCTGCCTTAATCTTGGTAACTAGTCAAGTATTTTGTTTTTATCATGTTTTGATAACAAAAATTAAGGTATTGTTACAGATATTTATTCATAAACATAATTTAAAATTTTATTTTTTATTTTTCTATTGTACACTATTGCACTCTACAGGGGTTATATATTATAGCATTTTTCAATATAGCGCTTTATTATGTACTATAAAAAGTTTCATATCTCTTGTAGATATTGGAAATTTTGTTGGGCATTGGGAAAAATGTATTGAAGCTAAGAGAAGTTACTTTGAATAGAAGTTTTATCTTCGGAGTGAGTTTATCATTCAGTTGCAAACTTAGGAATCGGTATTTTATATGTTCGAATCCAATACAAGGTTCTATTCAAAGATACAAAAGACAAATAAAACTACAAAGAACTTGTTCAATTTATAATAGCAACTTTATGTGTACACTCAAGTAGACCTGTGTATATACTAGTAATTATGTGTATATAGTGGTTCTGTGTATATATAAAGTAGTTCTGTGTTTAGTCAAACAAAGACCTCGCCAAGCAATTTAGGAACATATAATTTATTTGGTGATAACTCAAGTTGGCTTGATCATTGCATAAATTTATTTCGCTTCAGTTATTTCTATTCGTATACAAGTAATATAATTTCAAACCTACAATCAAAACATCGGAAAGATTTTACAAGATTCGTGTTGACTTATAAAAGACCAATCCTCATTGGCTCATTTTTTATATTTAATTACTATTAGTTATCATTATACTGGACCTACACAAGGATTTTTTAAATACAGATAAAAATCTTGGTTATGCTGTCCTTCGGAGGGGGCGTAAAATAGTTATCACAAGCCGTTGCTGTTTCAGGGACTCGTTGAAGATCCCAATCCTAATTGAACGTAGGCAAATTTTAAACCTCCCGTTTTAGCATCGTCCGATTAATCATAGCAGGATAGAGTGACATTAAATTGACAAAAGTACATTAACGACTTATCAATTTGTTACTTTTCTAACCTTGTCAAAAATTCGTACAATCTCTTAATTTGAAATTCGGAAACAAAACCCTCAAGATTCATCGTTTTTCCTTATCTGAAGGAACAGTTTGAGAAAAATACTGTAATGATTTTAGAAACAGTAAAGTCTCTACTACGGACTGAATCAAAGACCCTTCATGCTTTGTAGTGGTAAAGGTTTTCTATCGTTCATTTACAGTCATCTATGGATTATAGATGAATGTAAATGAACTTTATCCCAATTATCGCTCCTTAACCTTACACGCTATAGATCGGAAACGATGTGTTGCTTTGTTTTTCATATAAATATTTATTTATGAAAAATAATTTTATATATATGCATTTTACTAATTTCTTTAAATTTCGCTGTGAACAATCTTTTTTATTCGTACTTGAATACCTTTAGTTTTAAAATATTCTGAATAAGGAAGCAGAGATAAGACGAGGAAATAGGAAGGATACCTTTATCTTCCCTGAAAGTCCTCATTCCTGGAAAAGGGAGAGAGGAAAGGAAACAATAGCCGACGAAAAGGATCCTGAAAACTCGCGGTTTTTCAGAAGCGTGATACGAACCAACCCCAGAAGGTCGTTTGTCAAGCTCAGTTCCCCCCCCCCCCCAATCCCCCCCCTTTCCATGCTCACCTCAGCAGTTTTTCACCCTCGTTGATGCCTGCCAAGAGGGCGCTGTTACTAATCTGGGAAATCTTATCAACCTATTCTCGAGTTTCTCGGAGGTTTTTGATGGCCAGGTTATTCTAATCTGTTTTATTTTTTGTTTTTTTATTCTTCGTTTCCTACATCATATTCCAAAGTTAACGGACATTATACTATAGAAGAATTATATGCTTAATTATATACTTAACAAATAATATGAAGACCAGGAATAAAATATACATAGTAATCATAGTTTTAGAAGTGAAGGGTAGACTTGTTAGTGCGCGTCAGCAACATGCTCGAGATTGGCGACACCTAGTTGGCGTATTTGTCTGTCTTGGATACGATCCCTGGTAGCTCAGTGGCTTAGAGCAGTGCTACTGAAAAGCAGACGACCCGGGTTCGAATCGCGGCCAGGGCGTCATTTCTCTTCGAAACAAAAATATTTTTAGAATAGAAAAACAAACTTTATTCTGGGACCAAGTCCCTTTAGAATAACAATAAAGAACAAGTAAAATAAACATAATATTCATCTGGCGAGGAGGCTACATGATGATACAAATCATGAAGTAATCATGAGTGACAAAACATAATAGAAATAGAAAAATAAATAAATAAAAATAAAACATATATATAAAGGTTTGATATTAACAAAATAATAATAAATAACATTAATATAATAGTTAATAATGGAATTGCTAAATAAAATAAATGAATGGCATAGCATGCGATAAAGTATTTACAAAGTCTGTATCTTCTTTGTTGTTGGAAAAATAAACAAACTCGTAGGTAACGAGATCGAGTATTCGATACAAATTAATTCAAGCGGAAGATTGGCCTGCATGGGGAGCATCTTTTTGGGATGCCAAGAGATGATGGAAAAGCGGGGATTTAAATGAAGCCAGTGAAGATGAATGGCGGATGAAAGGAGGGATTGAGTTCCACACAGTGGTGGAATATTTAATAATAGTTAAAAGATCGATGGTTGTAGATGGACCTATTAGGATCAGCCATAATGTGAAACAAATAATCTATTGATTCTGCAAGTATTTTTATAAAATATGCAATTCAATCTGTCCGTTGCTGTTAAATTATTCAATTTCCTATAGCCACGTTTTTGTTTTTTTGTTGTTGATTCATTTAACGTCACTTTATGCTGCTATGGCTAACCGGACGATGCTACAGTGGTAGCTCTAATTTTTGCCTATCCAGGTTTAATTAGGATAGGGATTTTTAATGAGTACCTGGCATCGTACTAGCTCGAGATCCCAATTTAACGTCCTTTCCGAATGACGCCATAACCAAGGATTATTTACTCCATTTAAAAAATCCTAGGGCCACCTGCCGGGCTACGAACCCTCTACCTTAGACTCAGTAGGTTATGGTAACCACTAGACCACAGGACGCTCCAGGAGAACAACAAGTGTCCAGGGAGGTGATTTGTCGGTGATCAATAAATAAAAAATACTGATCTATTAATAAATGAAGAAAATGCAGTCAAATATTTACCCTTCGCCGGAAGCGAATGTCCTCTAATAATAATATCCCACTAACTCCTGAAGAACAAATCCGATACTTAGGACAACACATTCACAAAAGATTAACTTGGAATCCTCATACTAGACTGAAAAGACAAGAAACTGGTCGCCGTTTCAGGCTAATTCACCCCTTACTATATAAACGCTCTAAGCTCTCAATTAATTACATAAGACTCATATACATGACAATCATTAGACCCATCTGGACTTAAGGAGTAGAGTTTTGGAGCTCCACTAAGCCATCGAATTCCTCTCGTATCCAATCCGTAAAATCTAAAATCCTCAATGCGCCTTATTTTGTTACGAATAAAGTCATCCATAATGGCCTTAAAGACGTATTTATTGCTGATTTGGCCCGAACCCGATATCAATCCTTTCATGATAAACTGTATTCCCACTCAAACCCACTAGTTTTAACCTAGCAACCTCTTCAATTCCTGATAATCTTCCGAGGCGTCTGAAAAGTAGATGGCCACGTGACCTTCTTAGTTGAACTAGTGATTTGAGTACTACCAGTGGGTAGTTTCTCAACTTGCCATTACTCATGTCATTTTGTATCACATAGCCTATTTACTGGATGTATTTATTTTTTTTATACAGTTGTAAATAGAAAAAAATAAATTAAAAAAAAAAAAATGTAAATTGTTAACACTAAACACCAAAGCTACCAACCTTTTACAGCTACACGCCGTAGATCAATAACCAATAATAACAATATTTACATTTTGGTTTAAATATAATGTAATACTATTATTTACATAATGGTTAAATGTAGCAACTGATAAAGTGCAATTTCACTCAAGTTGAAATGTTGATAATTAGTTTGTACTGTTGTCTATATAGTCAATGCTTGTATGATTTAGTCAACACTCAGCTGCTTAAAACAATTTTTAAAAGATTAAGTCAAAATATTTTTAATGTATAAATGCCAAAATACTCACTAGCCATTAATGTGCTTGTAAAATTATGAATATATCTACAGCCCCGGTGAATAAATGGTTAAGTCGGATTTTGTCCAGAGAGTTAACTGCTTTCAGATAACCGGAATCGTGTTATTCTCGTAGTTTTTTGCATGAAATGAAGTTGTAATATAAGCAATATCTCCTTTTCAAGCCAATGCCTTACTTAACCCCTTATTCACTACGAAAATAACTCGATTCCGCTCACTTAAGTACAAGAAACTCATTTTGCAGAAAATTAGACTTAACCACTTATTAACCGGAGCTGTAGATATGATGTATATGTATATATATTTTTTTACTTTTTATTCTTGAGGTTCAGTCGATTCTTTTAACTATTGGTGACGTTTCGAGGCTATATTTTTGTTCATAATCATGCCTTGAATGTAAAAAAAAATAAGCTTTTAGTGTATTATATTAAATAAAAAAATTACAATGACATAACTCTAAATTTGGCTTTTTGTGAGTTAAGCCTTGAGTTGCAATTGAAGGGTTTGCAGCAACAAAGAGTTAACTCCAGTTTTTATAATTTTTGGTAAAATAAAAAAAAATGTTCAAAAATAGAGAATGTACTTATATCACCTTTGACTTCGTCCAATTATGTATCTCCTACCACTACATGTTTTGGCCAAATTCCATTGAGAAATTCGCAATTCTAGAGTCAATTTTATTCTGGATTTAACTCCTTTTTGCCCCAAATAATTGAAAATTTCTTTCTTTGTAAAGTTAGGAAGGATTGAATAAGGTCATAATAATTCATTCACTCAATGAAAACCTATTTCCAGTCGTTTTTTGCATATAACTTTATTATGTATAATAAACATATTAAAAATAAAATAATAAACTTAATAATTTTACGTATAAATTTTTTATTTGTAATTTAATTATGATAGATTTAAATGAGAAAAATTTTAGTATGTAAATATAAATAAAATATAGTATAAATAGAGACCAAAGTTTAAACTATTAACAAAAGGACGATGGAGGACAATGGACCTCCAAGATAAATTTTAGCAAATGACAATGAATAATAAAAAAAGGTATCTATACTTCCTTCTATTTATGGACGATTTTAAGAAATGTATATTTGTTATATTGTTATGATTGTATGTAATTAATAATTTACAGAAAAAATATGACTTATAACTCTTCTTAGAAGTTAAAGAAGTTCTTGATGGATTGTAAATGACATATAGTCGAAACGTATCCACGTAATAAAGTTATATGGAAAAAGAAACGACTGGAAATAGGTTTTCATTGAGTGAATGAATTATTAGATAATGCAATCCAGTTTACATCCTTTCAAAATGATCGTCATTAGTTTTGCATTCTTATTTTTTGTTACTGTGTTCTTTTCTTGAAATATACCAATTTTCTTGAAACTAGTCCTTATTCAATGCTTCCTTACTTTAAAAAGAAAGAAATTTTCGATTATTTGGGCCAAAAAGGAGTTAACTCCAGAATAAAACTGACTCTAGAATTGGGAATTTGACGAATTTATCAATGGAATTTGCCCAAAAGATGTAGGGGTAGGAGACAGATAATCGGACGAAGTCAAAGGCAATTTAAATACATTCTCTATTTTTTGAACATTTTTTTTTAACAAAAATTACTCCTTGTTGAACCAAACGAAAGAATGATTTCCTCCCCCCCAACAAAAAAAACCGGTTGTTAACTTTGTTTGGCCTAAAAATAGAGTTAACTCTTTGTTGCTGCAAGCCCTCTAATTGTATTAGTTGAAGGATTTGAACTTGAAGTTTTATGAGAATAATAACATAAGTTAAAATTAAAAAAGTTTCAAGCTTTTGAAAATTTTCTAATGATTAATAAAATAATTTCAAAATTACAGTAGAAATTCTTTGCTTTACCAATACCCAAATGTTTATTTTTTAGTTCACATGTAACTTTCAAATGCCCCAATTGAAAAATTAAGTTTTGAGTTATGATATTGTTCTTTTTAACGAGCGAAATAGTAATTACAAATTATTGAAGTAATTATATTACAATTTATATATTTAAATCGTAATCATATCAATTTTATATTTAGATTATAATATTATTTAATCTAATAGGGTGTATAAAAAAAATTACTGTTTTTCAACCCAATATTTGTTTTGTTATTATTTTTTTTATATAAAATACAATTAATACTCGAAAGTATAGTCCATTGTTATCTACCGTCATTAGCCATCTGCTAGCCAATTGCTTGATCCTACGCTGATACCATTCCTGGGGATGGCTGCCAAAGAACTATTAATCCGCAATTTTAACTTCTGGAAAATTATCCAATTTTTCCCTTGAAGAAAATGAGCCATGGATCGAAACCATTAGTAATCCGATGTTGCGAGGTTTGGACTATGTGGTGGATTAAGAAAATCTCATCTCGGAAGGGCTTTTCAATAAATAGTCACAAATTTCTAACCTCTTTCCCGATTGCTGAGGAGTAAGATCGTACAGCACTATTTCAACTTCCCAATGGAGCGTAGATGGCGACTAACAATATCTTTCGATATACCACAAGTTCGCGAGTACTTGTGGGTGGATATGACTCAACATCTTCCTGCAAAACCTCATCTATATCCATTAATGGGCGCCCGGAACCTTCTTTCTTACCACCGTCGTATCTCCACAACTGAATTTTTCAAACCGACGCTAAGCAGAGCGCTAGTCAAGGACACTTCTCCTTCATATTTAATAATTTCACGAGCTGCTTCAGCTTCTGTGGAATTTGTTTTCCAGTAATGCCATAAAATTACGAGAATTTCGTTGAACACAGTCATGTTTCTTCTTTGAAATAAATAATTAAACTGAGGCTTTTTTTAAGAAGTCGAATGGGATTAAGGAAGCTTAGAGAATGCTCAATAGAGATTAGTAAGTATTAAGTAGGATTAAAATATTTGCAGTCCTCCGAAATCTTGAATTTGTAAAAACAGTCATTTTTTTTTACAGACCCTATAATTCACTATAAGCATATTTTTTCACTGTTAGGGCATGATACCTATATAGTTTCGATACGTCGCCAAAAGGAAGTTAAAATAATAGACTGAATTTCAAGAACCACAAGTAAAAATTATTAATAAACAGACAAGAAAAGTAGATACCGATATATGTATGTTACATAAACTGAACGATATGTATATTATGTTGCAGCACCGAACCTCCTTCTCCAAGTACAACGTCTCCTGCTTGGACACTCCCGTGTTCGGGGCGGTCGGTCCTTCTTACAGGAGCTTACTGAGGCCTCGGCAGAACTCGGTCTTCGTTGGAAGCACGATAACAGTCAAAGTCAACCCACCGAGGTAATATATCACTTATATTTATTACCGTAAATTAATGTTTACTAAAACAAGTATATTTAACTTAAATTAGCTATAGAAGGGGGTCTAAGATAACTCTACATGAGACCCTTAGGCCCGGAGCACATTGGACCCAACCCACGCACAGCATACGCCCATCCCACGCCTAGGTGGTTCTGTGAAGCATATAATTGAATGAGTTGCCGCACATTGGACCCACCCCACGGCTAGCCCAGTCTGTTGGGATCCACGCGTGGAAACGTTTGTCCTCTCCGCACAGATTTCGTGGGCGTGGGTACCATTGTGCTTTCCAACAGGAGTTCGAAAAGTTAATAGAAATCGTTCGGAGCCATTCCTTTCTATTTGACACTAGTCATGCCGACTATATGGGATCCAAAATGAAGGCTGAATAGAAAACTATATTTTTTATTTGAAAAGAAAAGATATGTCCAGGGCCGGGATTCGAACACGGGTCGCCCACGTCTCTAGCGTGGTACTCTGGTGACTTTCTTTTCAAATAAAAATATTTAAAAATTGTAACAATAAATAAAATATTTTTAAAAACACCATCAGGAACTTCCTGAAACAGGTTGAACTCTCCGTATGTTTTCATCCCAGCTAAATAAATATTTTTACTTCTCCTCCTCTTCACTAACGAATATAGTACAGTCACTTCTTCATGTTCTGTCTCGGATTCTAAATCCAGGAGTTCTGACGCTGACATCGCGAAACCTGGGTGACAACAACTGAGTTCAATATGCGATACTCGATCCTTAACTACGGCTCCGAAACTTGGACTACCACAAAGTCGGAAGATAGGAAGCTAAAAAATTTCGAAAGAAAAGTATCCCGACGCTTCTTCTGCCCCGTTAATATTTAGAGGAGAATGGCAACGGAGATCAAATGAAGAAATTTATGACCTGCTGAACGATATAGGTATCACTACAGTGATAAAATTAAATCGTCTTCGGTGGGCAGGTCATGTCGCTAGGATGCAAATAAGTGCAATGGTGTTGACCAGACAGTTGCTGAGACGTCGAGCACTACTTTTGGTGGGCGAAAAACCTCGAAATTTTCCATTAAAAAAAACAACATAGCAAATCATTTTGGAAGTAAATTAAATTTGCTACATTTTGAACCCCTCCGCAGCTTTGTGGGTCTAATAAATTCTGAGTACCCTCCTTTGAAAGTCCAAATTTTAAGTTTTGGCCGACTTTCGTGAGGAACACCGGCATAAGGAGTAATCCTACGATGAAAGTCAAGGGCTTTGGAGCTGTTGTAAATTTAATTAGCTTTAATTTAAGTACAGAACGAGGCCTATAGGTCTAATAGATTCTAACTTAAGCCACTTTGAAAAGTGGTCATTTTTTCCAAAGGGGGAACTCAGAATTTATTAGACCCACAAAGCTGCAGAGGTGTTCAATATATAGAAAATTTTATCTACTTTAAAAACGGTTTCCCATGTTTGTTTTTTTAAACGCGCCGATTATGAGATACAGGCCAAAAACTTAAGTAACTCCGAAACTTCGAGGGTCTTCGGCCACCAAAAGTTTTTCCGGTTGCAAACTTGGATTTACACTACTCAGACATGCCCTTACAACAAATCGAAAATGCAGCTCTCTTCAATTTTTGCGACCTTCAAACACTCTGGCCTAATATTCCGCCATTATATTTTCCTTTTTTTGGACGGCATTCCAAATTCCGGACAGCGAATAAACGATCTTGGTACAGTAGGTTGTTATTCATCGGGGCTGCAGATGCTCCATGGGAAAAGCAGTGTTGCTCAGTAAGTTTCTATACTGAAGGTTCCGGGTTCGAATCCGGCAGAGGCTGATAATTTATTCAATCTGCTAACAGCAACGGATGGACACTTTAGGATCTACCTCCTGGGCCTCAATAGGTCTCTATAAAGTGGGTACCCTAAACTGGAGAAATAAACCTGGTCGTAGTGCGTTTTCTCGTACATATCACCTCCCTGTAAAACTTTCGTTCTTGAAAAAGTACAGTTTCAACTGTGTACTGAACCCAGGACATCGGTTACAGCTTTATTTTTAATTTTATCTTAATGAATGACCTTCACTAATCTCAATTTGTAATGGGCCAAGCTGTTTGCCCCTAATTTAGAAGTTGAAAAATTTGAGAGGAAATAATTCCGGAAGCTTTAACGCCGTAGTAAATGACCCGGAAAGGACGGAGCGGCCGGGGTGACCTAGGGATAAATATCCACTCAGCTCTCCCCTCCCTTCCTTCTCCAGCCAATGAGATGGATCGGATTTCAAGGAGTAAAACCTGGGCCTTATATCCACGTCAAGGAGCTAAGCCATCTTAATAGCTCTATTAGTATTCATTGTCCTCTCCATTTAGTCACTTTATTCACGGTGTCTTTTTCCAAAGTGATAGAATGAATGAGCTTCTTTCAGTAAATACTAACATCAATTTATCAATTATATTATTTAGCGTAACAAACTACTAAACCCAAGATCGCGGGTTCGTAGCCCGGCAGGTGGCCCTAAGATTTTTTTTAAGGAAGTAAAAAATCCTTAGTTACGCCGTCCTTCGGAAGGGACGTTAAACGGGGGTCCCGAGCCTGTACAATGTCAGATACTCGTTAAAAATCCCTATTAATTAAACCTGGACAGGCAAAATTTAGAGCTCCCACTGCAGCATCGTCCGATTAGCCACAGCAGCATAAAGTGACGTTAAATAAACAACTACAACTCAATTATATTTTCAATTAATTAATTATCCATTAATAATAACTTTATTATCTGGTCGTTTCCAGGCCATTGTTCTAGGTTCCAACTCCCTCCATACAACTATCCCCACTCTCCCAACATTGATCCTAAACGACAACCCTATCAGTTTCAACTCCTCCATTAAAAACCTAAGCATTACAATGGACAAAAACCTCTCCTGGAAACCACATGTCGCCCAAATATCCCGACGATCAATTAGTTCCCTGAAATTATTCCATCGATCCCGGCATCTCCTTACACAATCTACCCGGAAGCTTCTTGTATCATCTCTTATCTTCCCCCACTTTGACTACTGTTGTGTGGTATACGGGGGCCTCTCGAAATTGCTGGAGGGTCGCTTAAAAAGAATAATGAACTGGGCTTTAAGATTTGTCCTTGGTACTGCGAGGCGTTCCAGGGTGTCACATCATTATGATGAGTTATAGTGGCTCTTCCCACCCATTCGTAGACATTATTTCCTTAGTGTTTTTCTATACCAATCCATTAACTCGCAACACCCTTCATATATCTATAGTCTCCTTCAATTCAAATCCTCTGTCCTGCACCATCAAACAAGATCCCGCCTTTCTGATCTCTATATACGTTCACACAGAACTAAAGCATTCGAACGTTCCTTCCTCGCCCGCTCCACCACTGTGTGGAACTCAATCCCTCCTTTCATCCGCCATTCATCTTCACTGGCCTCATTTAAATCCCTGCTATTCCATCATCTCTTGGCATCCCAAAAAGATGCTCTCCAGGCAGGCCAATCTTCCGCTTGAATTAATTTGTATCGAATACTCGATCTCGTTACCTACGTGTTAGTTTATTTTTCCAACAACAAAGAAGATACAGATTTTGTAAATACTTTATCGCATGGTATGCCATTCATTTGCTTTATTTAGCAATTCCGTTATTAACTATTATATTAATGTTATTTATTATTATTTTGTTAATATCAAACCTTTATATATATGTTTTATTTTTATTTATTTATTTTTCTATTTCTATTATGTTTTGTCACTCATGATTACTTCATGATTTGTATCATTATGTAGCCTCCTGGCCAGATGAATATTATGTTTATTTTACTTGTTCTTTATTGTTATTCTAAAGGGACCTGGTCCCAGAATAAAGTTTGTTTTCTATTCTAAAATGTCCGTTTTTAATTCTAAAATTCAAAGTGGAATTTTTGGGTTTCTGTTATTTACGTTAACAGATTGAAATCAGCACCTATTAGTCCTCTCTGTTATGATAAAATTTACTATCACTCGCTAACTAGGCAAAACTAAATTCAAGAGGAAACAAAGGAGAAATTAAAGGCAGGAAATGCTTATTGTTATTATACGGTCTCCACATTACTAAGCTCGCGTCTTTTGTCCCTAAATCAATACATATTATAAAAGAAAGTGTACATGTGCGTACCGCTAAAACTCAGAAATGAGTCCCGGTACGACCAAGGTAGCCCTCTATCTCCCGTCCGTGAAGAAGGTTCCCGTTTTAACCTGAAGTGCTTTTGAAGATATAAGGGCTGGAAGTTTCGCCCTCTAGAAATTTCTAGAACAGTCCAGAAAACTCGAGAGTATTTGAAAGGATTCCACAACATTCTGGAATTTCGGGAACATTGTGAACCATTCAAAGACTTTTTTGTATGAGTGGAGCTACCTATTGGTAGAGGTATATAAAGCATGATCCGTCGCGGGTTCGAACGTTCGGGAACATCCCCGAACAGTCCAGATCATTGTAGAACATTCGCCCTCAAACATGGAACCTCAAAGACTCCTGCTTTTCTCCGGATAACAAAATGAAAAATGTTGTTTATAAACAAGTATAGTAGTTAGAATATATTTTCAATAAAAAAATTGTAACTCATATATTTTAAGGTTTATTCTTTTATTCCAATTACCACTCCCTGAGCGAAGCCGGTTACGCCAGCTAGTCTAAAAAAAAATTAACATCCTTTCAACTCTTCTTTACACGGATGTGAAACGTGGCCAATATCTCTGAAGGATGTACAATGTCTTGAGGTATACGAAAATGAGATGTTGCGTAGAATATTCGGTCCAAAAAAAGAGTGAGTCCACTGGCGAATTTAGGAGATTACACGATGCGGAATTGCGAAGCATGCACCCGGTTAATATTATTCAAGTGATAATGTCACGAAGATTAAGATAGGCCTGTAAAAGTTCCTGGGATTAGTAACTATCGATTCCCTAATATGCTAATATTGCGTTAATAGTGATCTAGCGTATTTTGGTTTGGGTAGTGGTCCTTGGACAGAAGTTTGTAAGCAGAGATTGGTGGTATCGGCATCGAGCCTTCGGGTTCGCTAAACTAAAAATTTTCATTATTACTATCACTGCAATAGAACGAACATTGTTTAGTGTCCTATCCAATATGACCACAGAAACACGCGATTTTCGTGTTATTTTTGTGATTTTAGAAACTTGATTACTCGGCAGCTCAAGGTACAAGTAGCATTACCACCGCTATCAGGGAAGGGAGTTGTTACGAACGGACCTTTCGACGTTAATTTGAGAAATTTATAGCTGCTAACACATATTAATTCATAAATAATTCATTTCTTCTTTCTACCCAGTGGTGAAACCATCAGAACCACTTCGTACTGACACAATGCAACAAAAATTTATGAAAACGGACATTTGATATTGTTACGATCAGAGGGGCAGAGGGGCCGGCTGAAGGGATTAAGATAAGCCGGAAGGGATCAAAGGTAGACTAGACTCATCGGGATTTGCGTGGAATATTCTAGGTGTCCCCACCCCAATCTCCCATGCCTATATAAAAAGGACAGCTGTTTTGGTCGGACCAGTCAGTAATAAGCAGTCGTTAACTAGTGACAGTGTGTGTGAGTTAGTTAGTATTAGTATCAGTCTGTAATAAGTGCTTAGTGAGCAACAGTGACAATTAGTGGCCGTTTAATAAGTGTAATAAACTGTGTGTCAGTTTGCCATATTTGGAGAGTCTTACGGTCGGTGGACTTTAGTTAGCGAACTGTAAGTGTTAATTTGTAATTGTAAACTATAGTGTAATATTATTGTATTTGTACAAATTTATATATATAATAGTTTAGTTATTTAGTATTAGCAATATCTTATTATCTTAGAAATTAGATAGCATTTAGTAGAATATTGTTATTGTAAATTGATATTAGTTTAATAATTTAATTGTTTTAAATAATCTCATTGTATTCTATTTAATTGGTTAATAAATATTAGATTCTTGAATTAAGTAATAGTTTAGTTCATTCTACACCCAGTAGCCCGTAACAATATAAAACGAACCAATAATTATCTCAAGTAGTATACCAGATCTATCTGTTGTCGAGATTGACAGATGGCGATCATATTCTTATGCTTTTTGAATTATACTTCTTCTTTTTACTGATTGCTTCAGATCCAATCACAGATAAAGGGTAATTATTTTGTAAATAATGTGGATAGTTATTTTAGAATGTTTCCAATATTGAAACTTGTAAAAAACAACTTCCCATCACCTCCTTTGCAGGAAGACGAAGAGCGCAGTGGACCTGCAGTCGCTTGTAAGAAGAGAGCCGAGCCCGGGCCTGACGCGGAGCATGCAGCCGCTTACGGTGTCCTCGGAGCGGCGGCCATCCTGCGTGGCCCTCAACAGGGCTCGGAGGCCGTCCCACCTCTCGGACCTGCTGCCTCCGGGGGCCTTCACCGGCTCCAGGGAGCGGAGGCCAAGCTTCAACAGCGTCCTCGCTCAGGTCCGTATCTTGTCTCTTATCGAAAGTGAAGACGTATCGAACGTGTTAGATGGTTATTAAAGTCCTAATTCTTGCCAGGTATAATTCTTAAATCCATCCAATCCTTTCCCCAATTAATCTTAAATGATCATAATATTACTACAATGCAAATGGAAAAATCCACAAGCAGAGCCTTATGTTTCAAATCTGGTGTAAAAAACAAACAATTATCAGTCGACGTTTCGCCTATTCAGGCATTATCAAGACACAAAAAAGAGTAAGATCAATCACATCTCAAAACAGAAGTGCAATACATCCCAACGAATAATCGCTCAAATAGGCTCATAACCCGAGGCCGCACCTCCACCCCAAGACGTTCAACCCAAAACTGAAAAGCAGGTGAAATGCAAACAGCTGGGAAGGTTATAGAATCAGCTGATCCACAACATACATCAAGTAATGTTAACCCATACACTTTTCTACATATTACCAAAATTAGCAAGATTTAACTTTTAAAATATTCAATACTTCAGAATAAAATTGGTTTAAATTTCTACAATCTGTTTTAAAATTAACTGCAATGTCAATCCTATGTGCAATCTGCATCGCCTCGAACATTTTTCTTCTAGAGTTATCACTCTCCTTATAAATCACTCTAGCATTTCCAAAATCAAATTGATGCTTACAAGCTTTAGTATGCTGGGCCAATGCTGTGTTAGGTTCCTTGCCACCAATATTCTTACAATCATATTGATGCTGATACATTCTTCTGTGCAGCAATTGTGATGTTTCACCAATGTATATCTTAGGACATTGCAAACAGCTAATCTCATACACTACATCCGATTGTTGCTGTGTAAGTATCTTATCTTTCAATGGCGTATTAAATTTACTCATCTTGTTAGTAATTCTATTCGCAAGCCTAATATTGCTAACATCGTACTCTTTAAATACATCACTAACCCGTTCTGACAGGCCCTTAATATAAGTGCAGGCAAAAAAGACACCATTCACATTATCCATCCTAGCAGCACCACCCCCCGACGATGTAAGATCTCTATCATCAGACTTGGTTATTATTGTGAATTTTGTTATAGTTCAAATTCCAATATTTTTTAATATTGGAATCATACTATTACTTTTAAGTTCCTCTGTTAAAAACCTTGATATCACTTTCGACCAATCCCTTTCCTGGAAACCCCACTTTGCCCAAATGCCCCGACGATCAATAAGCTCCCTAAAGTTATTCCATCGTTCCAGGCAAATTCTAGCACTTCCTATCCCTATGCTCCTCATTACCATCTTTCCACACTTTGACTATGGCTGCGTGGCATATGGGGGCCTCTCGAACATACTAGGTAATAGATTGAGGGGAATTATGAACTGCTCACTACGGTCTTCGATGCACCGAGTTAGTCTCATGTGTCCCAACTCTATGATGAGTTAAAGTTGATCTTCCCGACTCTATTTCCTAGGTTCATTCTTACACCAAACCAACAACATCTATAGTCCCTTACAATTCAAATTGTCTATCCAATCCCAGAGTACGAGATATCCTGCCTCCTCACAGAATCAAAACATTTGAGGGTTCCTCTCTCACCTGTTCGATCACATTTGGGAACTCACTACCACCTGATATCCGCTATGCTACTTTCTTATCTAAGTTCAAACCTATGCTTTTCCAACCTCTCCTAAATTCCCAAACAGATGTTTTCTGAATCAATTATGATTAATAGCTCATATCCACCAGAAGTAACTAATGTCTCACTGTCAATTTTCTTCGTTCATAACAATATTTTTTGTTATATACTCTATGTGCATTTATTTATGTGGTTTTTTTTCAGCTTAATTATTGTTATTTGAGATTTTTATTTTGTTTTTTCTAGAACAGAAAATTTTCTTTTAGTTTATATTTATTTGCAATTACTAATGTAAATGCTGTATGATTCTTATACGGCAGCCTCTCGACAAGATATGTATACTATGATTTTTGTACACATCTGTTATTCTTAAGAGACCTGATTCCAGAATAAAATTATTTTTTTTATTCTAATCTAATTAGGATGTGGATCTTTAATAAGTGGCTGACACCAAAAAGACTCAGGACCCCCATTTCAGGTACCTTCTGAGGACCAACCATTTTTTTACTCCCATTAAAAATCCTAAAGCCACCTGCCAGGCTGTGAACCCATGACTGTTATTTGCACGCACAAAAAAGGTACATCTTAAATAACATAAAAGGAAATCTGCACATTATAAAAGAAAAACAGCACAAAATATCATTTAAATAATATATTTACATGAATATACCAATTAGATTAACTTTAGACACAATAAACAAGCTATGGTGAACAACACAATAAGTCCCACAAGGATCAACACAATACAGCCGAGCTCTAGCACAATTCTTTCACTTGCTTATTCTTCAAGCACAAATCCTGGTTCCGAATACTGACAAATTTAACCATTCTCCTGCCCTTTGTTCCCACCCAAGCTTCTCAGTCATCTTCCAATTGTTTTCCATTGCCAACTCAATCTCAAAGGTTGTTTTGCTAACCACTACACTACAGTTGAACGAACTCACATATCAAAGGGTTTCCCATTTCCCTCAATTATATTTTTTCAAAGAAAAATACTTAACTATCTCTTAATTTTAAATAGGCAATAACAAAAGGAATAAGACCAAAACACAAAATTGAATTTAATAAGCAATATAAATAGCATCCCCTACTCTTCAATCCCAAATCACTGACTTTGAAAATTGGTGTCAAAACTGGAGGAAAAACCAACGACTTACTGTCCTCCTGTATCGTTTAATAACATCCCATTTATTCCTGTAGAACAGTTGCGGTACTTAGGACTACACCTTGACAAACGCTTAACTTGGAATCCTCATACTAGACTGTAACAACAAGAAACAGCTCACCATTTCAGGCTACTTAAACATTTAATAGACAAACGCTCTAAGCTCCCAATTAATTACAAAAGACTCATATACATGACAATCATTAGACTCATATGGACTTACGGAGTAGAGCTTTGGGGCTCCACTAAACCAACGAATTCCTCTCTTCCTTACTTTGTTACGAGCAAAGTAATCCATAATGACCTTAATGTCCCGTTTGTTACTGATTTGGCCCGAATCCGATATCAATCTTTTCATGACAAAATTCATTTCC
Source organism: Troilus luridus (assembly GCA_964056705.1). Classification (NCBI taxonomy): domain Eukaryota; kingdom Metazoa; phylum Arthropoda; class Insecta; order Hemiptera; family Pentatomidae; genus Troilus; species Troilus luridus. The sequence goes on from OZ057413.1 coordinate 5,147,413, forward strand.
AATCAAACCCACTAGTTCCAAACCTTGCAACCTCTTCAATTCCTCATAATCCTCCGAGGAGTCTGAAAAGAAGATGGCCTCGTGGCCTTCTCCTTTGAGTACTCCCACTGGGTAGTTTCTATACTTTCCTTTGTCTCTGGACATGATTTATCTTTCATTATATTTATTTGATGTATTCTGTATACAGTTGCAAATTTCAATAAATACATTTAAAATAAAATAAGCAATACAAAAATTTAAATAAACAATCAACAAAATTAACAAGACGAAAACACTAAAAAACAATTTAATAATTCACACACAAATAATTCAAATGAGAGGAGTGCCAAGAAGAGGTTAGGTTGAGATAAGGAGGTAGGGTTCATGCAGACTGGCTAATACACGAGTACTTCATGTGGATCCAGTTTAATATTTATAATTCTAAGCCATTTTCATCAATCTGAATAACATTATACAATTGTCTTCATTTATTATCTTGTTTCAGGTGACAGCAGAACGACGCCCATCCTCGAGCATGCTGCGGATCAGCAATGTCTGACCTTCCGCAAGCCTCGACGAACGTAATTCTCTTGGCATCTTACCAGAGAATGCATAGAGAGACTATCTGGCACACTTCTTCTTTAACCTGCTCTCTCAAGCTTCTGTCATGTTCTCTCGATGGTAGTTATGGCAACCAACGGTAGTTATGGAAACCGTCTGTGAAGCCATTACAATGTACCAGGAGAATGTTCTTAACATTTAGGTTTAATATTGTCTTTAACTTTAACAAATTTCTTGCTACAATGTACAACTAAGCATGTTTTTCAGAAATTTTGTAATTAAACCTAAATAATATTAGTGGACTATTGTGCTCCACTATAATATGGATAATATTTGCTAACCTCGATAAATTGTACAAGTATCTCTGACAATACTTGTTCTTCGACAAGTCAAATATGAACTGATGATATTTACATACTAGTCAATTAAAAGGAAATGAATTATTTTATGAAAATAACACGCCCTGATGCTAGTTAATACAAATGTGCTATTTCAATAAAATTTATTTTAATTAATTATGTGATTTATGTTACATCTGTGCTATCTAATACTTCTGTAACCCTCCATTATAAGTCAAAAGCAATTATCTATTGATGTACAATTCTGTTATTAGATAATTGTAAAAAAAATATTCATCTTTTATGAGTATGTTGTAGTTAAAGCAACAGCGAAACCGCATCGACTGTTTTTTTTCTTTCATAATTATGAAATATTCTAAAATTCTGTAAAACATTATTTATTACATTAAATTCCACTGCTATATGCTAAATTGATACATTATAGAACTCATTTTAATAAGCTGCAACTCTCTGCTAAATGTGAATTGAGCCGATTAGTAAGTCCATGATGCTACTGTTAAAATGATTATATTTTCAAAAGAGATCTCTTAAACTGGATACAAATTCTTTCTTCCTCTTCTCAAATTTGGCCATCTATGAACCTTATTTCCTTTTTCCTCTTGCAATAATTCATCATCCTTTCACTCTGACCTTTCCTTCCCTCCTCTGTCCATATTCTGGAAGTTGTTTTGTTCTTTTTCATACCAACAGTTGTGCTAAAGTCCGTCATATCTTTTTAATATACCTTGGATCTACTGGTTGCCATTTTCGTTCTTTGATATGTTGTTCAAGATTTGAATTGTAAGTCTGCTATCACCCATCCTCAACTAATATAATTAGCTTATCATCAGTCATGAATCATAATTATGTGGGTACCTGTGTACTGTTCATTGGGTACAATGCATCTCCTTGTACGACCCTTGTCATGGACCATACTTCCTTAACAAGTAATGAACCCTAGACTCTTCATGGATTGTAAGTTGCAAATGAGTAATGTATTTGCAGTTAATAACTTGTTTTTTTCATCAACCGAGCATTGTTTATTTGTTTTAACAAGGTCAAAGTATACTTTGATACAGAAAACAGAAGTTTGTTTGTTGTTTTTTTAACCAAAGCATTACCATTTTTGTGTTTTAGATAGTGATGCGATTTAGTAGCAAGTCAGATAAGATACCCTCTGGACTGTTATTTAAAGTTTTAAATAATGCTTTCATATCACCAGCTATATTTCAATATGTATAACTTTTAATAACTAGAAGACAATACAGCTAATGTTTCACAACAAACTATTAATTAGTAACCACATATTCTATGAAGTATATAGAAGTCATATTTGATTGTTGAGTGAAAATACAATTTAGCAATTGCATTATTTGTATAGCTAAGGCATATAATAGTATCCTATGGCTTTAATAAACTTAAGATTTCTAGAAGGAGAGATTTTATATTTATAGACTTAATGAAAAGCGAAACGACCTCCAATTTCATTGTTTTTCAAAAACTTTAAAACACGTCATACTTAAGTGAAAAGGAGGGAAAATGTTAGACTTTTACTATACACTAGAGCATTGATTAAACTTCATTTATTTTATTTTTTAATAATTATTATATATTTTATGACATGAAATCTGAATATAATATAATTGGAATGTTAGACATGTTGATCCGTCAGTTGCCCAATGTTGAAATCTCCAAACATTAAAGATCAATTATATCGGACACTACTCTACAGTTGTGAAACCAGAATGGCTATATGCAAGTGAATGCTTAGTATTAAACTATAGATTAGATAAACTTGAATTACTTGAAATAAAAATAATGAGAAAAATTCTAGGCCCAGTGAAAACCACAGAAGATCTAATGATGAAATATACAGGAACGTAGAAAACATAACAGAAATGATAAGAAAAAAGATACTATTATTTTTTGGACATGTTTTCAGAATGGATCATTCGAAATTAACAAAAAGGATATTCAAGTACCTTGTCAACTTCAAGAAAAAGTCAGCAATTAGCTGGATTCGAGAGGTAAAGAAGGATTTGGAGGGAAACAATATAAGGGAAGACGACACTATGGACAGAGAGATTTTTAGAAAGAAGATCTTGAGGATGGAAGGATTCCAGGGAAGAGTGAGGGGGGAACCTGGGGTGAGATGGTCTGAAGACAGAAAGAAACACCATAGTGAAAGGATGAAGGAATATTGAAAAGATCGGAAGAGTAAACAGCCAAGTGGGAAGAATTGAAATTTATTTTTGAAAATTGGCACATGGTCCTCAGCTGGCCCCATTGGGGGGGGGGGAGAAGAAGAAGAAAGACCAATTATGAACAAAGAAATAAATTCAAAAGGTTTCAGTGGTTTCTTCTAGTTTCGACCGTCTAAATTTCACACCAACGTTTCACCAGACATGCTGCTGGCTTCCTCAAGGCTTGAATTAACAGTCTCAATTCAAACACTGAGGAAGCCAGCAACATGTCTGGTGTAACTAATGTTGGTGAGAAATTTAGATACACGGTCGAAATCAGAAGAAATCACTAAAACCTTTTGTATAAATAGTGGCGGTGGAACCTTAAAAGAGTATTTAATAAAATAAATTGTCCAAAGGTTTTGAAAAAAGATGTTTTTAAACATTATTGTTGCCTGGCCCGACGATCCTGGGTTGAAATCCCGCTGCTGGAAGATTTTTATTTAAGAGCAAGAAATCGATCCTATGGAATCTAGGGCCCTCCTGGGGCTCACTCATTCTCTATAAAGTGGGAACCCAAAATTGGGGGGAAAACCTGGGGGTTGAGGGTGATCTAGGACAAATCACTTCCCTGCACAACAGTTGTCCAAGAAATATTACAGTCTCTACCACGTACTGAACCCAAGGCCCTTCATGGGTTGTAGTCGTACAGGTTTTTTTTTCTGAGCGTGAATGTGAAGTTCTGGGCTCTTTATTTTATTTTTTGTTGTCTAAAATAGTCCGTACATGAAAATGGTCATTAAAGGCTAGGTGACGTTTGCAAGTCCGAAATGGATTTTTTTTTACCTTGTACAAATATTGCTGTTAAAGTCTTTGCATAAATCAGTATTTCGCATTGGCCAGTAAAGATCCTTGGAATACGTTTCTCTCCCGCATTAATGGAATGTATAGAAAAAACATCAGCATAAATATACATAATAATTTTTATTTATATATTTTTAAATTGATATTCTTAAATCATGCTTTAATATTCAATATAAGTAATCAATAGATTAAAATAAAGTGCTCAAATTCTGCTTATTTAGAATAATTGACGCTCTAGTGTATTTAATTTTATTTAAAAGTAGGATTTTAAAAAACAGGTTTATAACTTGAATATATCTACTGCCTCGGTGAATAAGTGGTTAAGTAGATATTTCCTCAAAACGAATTTCTTCTTGCTAAGTAAGACATTTGGCCCAAGGATTTTTTAAAGGGAGTAAAAAATTCTTAATTACGCCGTCCTTCGGAAGGGACGTTAAACGGGGGTCCCGAGCATGTACGTCAGTTACTCATTAAAAATCCCTATCCTAATTAAACCTGGATAGGCATAATTTAGAGCTCCCAATGTAGCATCGTCCGATTAGCCATAGCAGCAAAAAGTGACATTAAATGGACAAACAAGTAAGGGATTGGCTTGAAAAGGAGTTATTGTTCATATTAAAACGCCATTTTAACCCAAAAACTATGATATTGATACGTTTCCGGTTATCTGTAAGCAGTTAACTCTCTCTGGACAAAAGTCGACTTAACCACTTATTCACCGTGGCTGTAGATCTTTTTTTGTAGATCACATTAAAAACTTGATTTTCCAAATTTTATATTTTGTAATTAGGAGATTGTATGTATCTATACAAAGTATTTCTTTGTAATCTTAGCCAGATTTAATGTGTCTTGTAAATATGTATAATCTATGTAATATTCTAAATAAATAAATAATGAAATTTGTATTCAATGAAGGGTGTAATCTTATACACCATATTTGTAAATCTTTCTTAGATTTATATAGGACTGCAAAAATCTATCGCTCAAAGTTTTGCACTTTTAACTATTTGGCTCACTGAAAGAAACAAAAAAAAAATCTAAATACTCTTATAATAAAAAATTATTGTGCATTTAATGTTGTAAATTAAAAAAAAAATAGTTTTATAAATAATGACAAATAGTTTGTCAAAGAAATTTGGCATATTTCTTTAAGGGAGCACATAACATTGCACATTATATATTAAGAATATTTTTTTATATATTGTTTCTTAAAATTGGTTTATTTAAATTTGTTTGATATTTTGAAAAATTGGTTTGACGTAGTATTCTTTTAGCCTGGACTGTATATAAATGATCTAAACTTACAAAATTAATTGTATAAATTTATTACTTACATACTGTTTGCTTTTCAACTGAAAAAAAAAAATGAAGGCTTTATCGATGGAAACTGAAAGTATCGTCCTATTCAGTAGACTGATTGTAGATGTGTAGCAATATGTCGGATATTTCAGTAAGAATATATTCAATGTATGTAAAAAGAAAAAGAGTGCATTGTAAATTTAAACCAGTGCCAACTAAAGTAAATAAGTGTAATAAATGTAGGGTTACCGTTATAAAAAATATATATATCTTCTAATTGTATAATTAAATATGAAGATCTAACGAGTAATATAATGTAGTAATTTAGTATAATGACTTTTTAAATATGTAGGACCAATATTAACCATATATAAGAATATTTTGTTGATTTTTTTGTTGTAAATGTGATGTATTAATACATATTAATAAGCACAAAAACTAACTTTGTAATAATAAATTAAAAAGAAAAAAAATAAAGGAAGAAAATCTAATGTCAGTTTGGTAATTAATAATAAAAAAATTATTTCATGTTTTCCTTTTCTTTCATAAATGTATATAACAAAATTTAAAAAAATATGATTGTTAAATATTTTTTTAACATCCATTGAGAATCTTCCAGCAATTAGTAAAACTATTATATACCCAATATCCAATTTCTATAAAACATTTCTTAATGCCATTTTTATCCCTTCGGAAAGGACGTAAAATGGAAGTCCTAAGCCTGCGCGGTGTCAGGTATTCATTAAAGATTCCTGTCCTAATTATACCTGGACATGACTAAAAACAAACTATTCTAATGAGGATGAGACCAAATATCAAGAACTATGTTATTATATCTGCACCCGGTGAATAAATGGTTAAGACGAATTTTGTCCACAATCAGTTATTTTTACTTAAGGAAGCAGAATTGTGTCATTCTTGTAGCTTTGGGTTGAAATGGAGTTTGTTTTTTTTCCTCCCAAGGAGTTCTACTAATAGTGGTTAGGAAACCTCGGGATTAAGGAATAACCTATTGATTCAATAGCTTCCTTCCATAATGTCCTATCCCAGGTCCTCCTTGGTCTTCCTTGTCTTCTCAATCCCCCAACTTTCCGTTGGTGGTCCACTTTGGGTAGTCTTCCTTCAGGCATTCTTGTCAAATGCCCAAACCATTTCAGGCGTTTTTCACTATATCTTCCAGAATGTTTTTTTTTCAGCCTCCATCTTTTCTCTGATGGTCGCATTTCTTATTTTGTCCATTCTGGATATTCCTGCCCCTTGTCTCCAGTAGTCCATTTCTGTAGTTAGGAGTTTTTTCCTGAGGTTGCCCTTCAACGTCCAAGTTTCTGATCCGTATTGTCATGATACTTAGTAATATACTATTGTATATAATTTTTGTTTGTTTTAGGGATAATGTTTTTATTCCATGATAATGAGTTGAGCATTGATATGGTCTTTTTACCATCTGAAATTCTTTTTATTTCCATATCACATGCACCATCTATCTCAATTATGAGATACTAAAGATATTTAAAATGTCTAACTCTTTTTAGAACCCCTCTGGTTCAGTTCTAAATTCTCATTATCGGCTGCCGTGTTCCGTTTTCTCAGCATTAATAACTAGCAATAATATAAGCAATAACTCTATTTCAAGCCAAGGCCTGACTTAGCCGATAATCCACAACCAGAATGATACCATTCTGCTTCCTTCTAGTTCAATTAACTCATTCTAGACAAAATTTAACTAAACCACTAACTCACTGCGGCTGCAAATACGTACATTGATCTAACAAGTACAATCAGAATTGTTTTTAAAAAAAAAATGTGTAAAACTAATAATGGATAAAAAAACTATATTCCAGAAAAATACCCAACTTATAGCCATAACTTACCATACACGCCTTTTTGTGAGGCCTGGATTATTTGGATTCACAGGATTTAATAAAAATATACTTTATTCATTTATATTTACAACTGTATTATAACAATACAATTAAATTGCAAACTTAGAAGGTCACAAGGCCATCTTCTTTTCATAGTCGTTGGAGGATTATAAGGAATTTAAGAGGTTGCTAGGTTTGAGTGGGAATAAAGTTTCTCGTGAAAAGATTGATATCAGATTTGGGCTAAATTAGTAACATATGGGAGATTAAGGTCATTAAGGATTTTGAATGATTGTCATGTAGATGAGTCTTTTGTAATTGATTGGGAGGTTAGAACATTTCTCTAGTAAGTGTTGAAGTAGTCTAAAACGGCGAGCTGTTTCTTGTAATGTTAATCGAGTATGAGGATTCCAAGTTAACCGTTTGTCAAGGTGTAGGATGTATGTTAAAAAAACACATTTCAATCAAAAACTCAAATTAGAATTATTTCTTTCAATTACTTCCCTTTACGATTTAATTTATAATAGGCAAGTGAAAATAAAAATGCACCAATAAATCTGAGACTTTAAATAAAGTAATCAATCTCAACTCAACAAAATTTCATATTAAAATCAAGATACTTTTTATTCTATTTTATTAGTTATTGATTTTAATAATTTTTAAATATTTTTATTTGAAAAGAAAAGATATGTCCTGGACCGGGACTCGAACCCGGGTCGTCCAGATCACTAGTCTGGAACTCTACCAATTGAGCTATCCTGGCTCAATCAGGCTCGCTCCCTGGTCATGGCCATATCCTTTCTTTTCACTGATCCCATGTCCCTGCTTTCTCGCAATTTGCGATGTATATGAGGGGAAGAATGTTCTTTGAACATTTATTTAATTTGGTTCTTGTTGACTTACGTCATTATATATTATTGTAATTCATTTTATTTTATTAGTTATTGATTTTAATAATTGTTAAATATTTTTATTTAAAAAGAAAACTGGGCGACCCGGGTTCGAGTCCCGGTCCTGGACATACCTTTTCTTTTCAAATGGAAAATAGTTGGCTGGAAAATTCTCAAGAATCTGCCCTGAAGATGACCTAAATCTTGGGCTAAAACTTTTTAAACACATTAAATAAGTCGTTCTTATTTTATGTATTCATTGACTGCACCCCCTGACCCTCTTACGCTATTCTTAGAATCAAGATAACTATTTATACATACCTTTTAGATTTCCTTTTGACTTACTACAAATATATAAATCACCTCTCTGCACAACCGTTGTTCAAGAAACAGTACATTCTCTACCATGTACTGAACCTCCAGACCCTTTTAAGGGTTGTGGAGGTACAGGTTTTTATTACTACAAGTGTTAACGCTCATTAAACTAGTATCATTACCTTTCTTCCCCTCTATTTATCATTATTTTCAAATTTAAATAGAATAGTTTCATGTTCAATTCTTTAGTTATAGTTAGTTTTTGATTAATACTGAACGAGGGAAAACATTAAAATGATTGTACATAAAACCTTAATAATTATTAGAATTTAGTATTACAGTTTATAGATAAATCGAAGAACCACATTGATTCATACGTCGACAAAACACGACCGCCGATTGTTTTTGTGACGGCGGCGAGTCGCTTACAGACATTGTTGTATTGGACTTCACTCAGTGAAGATCACTCATTACGAGTTCCTTTGATAGTTACAATCACAGTGTTGAATTGAACTTCAGTCAATGTGAATTACTCTTTACGAGTTCTTTTGTAGCCAAATGTATAACAGTATCGTACGTACTGTTCGCTCTTTATAAGCTCTAGAATTCTTCCAGTCACCATCATCCTTCTACTTAATGGGAGTCTTGATGATCGCCGATCGCATTGAGTTTATCCCGCTGGCCGCTCCGACGTAGTGATTCTAATCAGGTATCTCTAGTTAATACTAATAATAAAGGCCTTGTTGAAGAGAAGACGTCGGAGAGAATTTTTTTGCTGTCACTTGTGGACATTTAAATTTATTATTGTTTTGTATTAAATTTAAATTAATAGTTAATTAATTTCTTCATTTTAAATTATATTTAGTAAATATCAGGCCTGTGTAGTAATTGTTCATTAGTAATAGTTTATTCTTTGTTCTATATATTTCATTAACCATGTTTTTTTTTTAATTTTATCTATCATATGTAATTCTCTCGTCCATTAAATTTAATATTTTGTTCATTTCAATATTTATTGTTTTAATCTCTTCATTTTTTTCTCATCCATAATTTCATTTACATCGTAAGTGCTCAAAATAACCAGCATTTATTGTCACGGGGTCGGAGATTTACACCTGTTGGTTTTATTTCCTTTATGGTGTCGCTCTCCCCAAGTATACACAATACTACAAACCAGACATATAAATCAACCTTCATATATATTACTCTTCCACTGCCTACTAAGTCTTCAAGGCTCAAGTCTCCCGCTTGAAATCTCTGAAACCATTGTTGAACAGTGCACTTATACTGCCTTCGCCCCAGACTTTGTTGATATTTCTGGCCATTTGAACTCGTAAAACAAAATTATACAAAAATCACATTTTGACATCTTAGTAAAGACAAAATTATTTCGAAGTAGCAAAATGTTGCAGAGGCAAACTAACATTTTTGTTTGAAAGAGGATTAATAAGTGTTTACATTTATAAAAGTCGAAAGTCCAACAAACATGAACAGTTAGCTGTTAGGAGGGGTATTATAAAGATAGCATTCATTATTTTATAAAGAAAGCATTCTTTTCCGGACAACCCAATATCTACAGCCCGTGTGAATAAGTGGTTGTTGGATTTTGTTCAGAGAGAGTTACCTGCTTTCAGATAACCGAAATCGCATCATCGTAGTTTTTGGCTTTAAATGGAATTGTATTATAAACAATAACTCCTTTTTAAGCCAATGCCTTACTACCTCATTATACATTTTTTTGTGCTTTACATATGACTCTATATTAATTTTATATCAGTTATCAACCTTAAAACGAATAATATGTTTTTTTGCCACATTCGGTACTTTGCTGCTTTATCGACGACTACTCTGGTGATGCTTGAATACGAGCACGTTCATGAATATTTGTTCACAATGATGCGTGACGGGTTTATGTTCTTGTTAATTGATTTGCCGATGTTTATAATATGATTTTGTTCGTATCATTAATGTATGTATATGGAGTCCCTTATTCACTACAAAAATAAATGATTCATCTTAATTAAGTACAAGAAACTCATTTTGGAGAAAATTAGACAACCACTTATTCACCGGGGCTTGTAGAGATATAGAATGCTTATTAAGCCTCTTCATGCAACCAGTGACTAACTCAAGAGAACCTCAGTGTCAGGAATTGGTTAAGTGCACGGGATCGCAATCTTTGGGGGAGGCCAGGACCCATCATCGAGTTATAGCACTGCAATAATAATCTTTCTATTATATATAAAGTTTAATGGGCGTAATATTTTATGTTACTTTTGTAAATCTGGATCAACCGTAACAAAGGCAACTCACTTCTCAATACCAGAATTATTTCTCATTTGGATTTTTTTATATATGTAAGTTTCCCTCTGCTTTTCCGTAGTAAATATTATAGTTAACAAGATTAAAAGATTAAACAAAACATAATTTGTAAATTAAAATATATTCCAAGAAGATGTATTATTTTCACTCTACTTGAGCATTAGAATTGAAATAACAAATTAAAATGCTGGGATAATGACTTGAAGAAAATTGTTTCTTATACTATCAATATATTGAAAATATAATACACTCTGAACTAATGAATATACGTAAATTACAGTTATAAAATTCGAGAAATGAGTTGTACAATCAAATAAACAGTTTTATAAACTGTTAGTAGTAATAATAAAATAAAAATACAGTAATTAAAAACAATTAATTCAAGAACAAAAATGAAAAACCAACCATGATCTCAAAATCAAATACCTTTTTCGTTTACATGTTAAATTTTATATACAAGGGAAAGTGTTGAGGGAAATGAATACAATAATGAGACTATAACTATTCACATTTAATTCAGTTATAATAATATCTATATATATAAAACCATTAACAATTAAAAAATAATTAAGACTCATCATTATCACGCTTTCTTGGGTGGAGCCCTGTAAATTCCAACCACGACTGCGTGGTCTCTTTCGTAAGGTTCTAATGTCAATTGTTCTTGAGGTTTGAGTTTTTCCGCTTGAAGTTTCTTCACTTCCCCAGCAAAAACTGATTCAGGCTGTGCTGTCGAATCTATACAATTTGCCTGAAAAGATAAGAATAAATTTAATAATTAATTGTGATATTAAAAAAAAAAAAGACTGGACAATGCTGGATATGTCTAAGTCTACATGGCTATTTTATTTTCATTTTTTAATGATCTAATATTTATTAGTTAATTGTTTGATATTGCACCTAATTTGATTGTTTTGCTAATTTTTTTTAATAATTTCAAAAATTAGATTAACTAGTTTTAATATTACAGTTTATCCTTAGCTAAACTAAGAATAAAAACCTTTTTTTTAATAAGCTTTTTCTTTCCAATATTTATCACCATAATATTTTTATTGATAATAAAATACACAATAAAAAAAAAACAACAAGATAATATAATCTTATAATAATTTCAAACCTTTTAACTCAGCACCATTTCGGAATTTACCTACAAGCGACTCACGTTTTATACTAACTATACACATTCTATAAAAACTAGAGCTTTCTATAAATAGAAAACTAATTATATTAAAATATAATATCTACTGTGCCTTTATTATATTTATGTATTAGAAAATTTTAATTTTAAATTTTATCTTGAAGACTTGAATCCGAGAAGGAGATAGAAACGTCTCAGGAGCAGGGATCTACTACAGTGAGATGAACCAACCCCATTAGGAGTGCCTTCAATGGGAGGTTTCTTCATACACACTTCCAGGTGAATCCCTTAGGGTTTCGAATGATAAAATATGTGCCAATGGCAATATTTCTTAAATAAATATTTTTCTTATAATTATTATATTTACGTTCTGCAGTAAAGGAAAGAAGGTGTGGTTACTATGGTATCCATAAGTTGGATAGGTTAGTATTTTGTTTATGAGTCTTCATTCAATTTAGCTGAATATAAACAATATATTTAAATCAAACTATAAACGAATGAATATAAAGAATAATCTTTATTCACTACTACACTGGTGTTCTGAAAATCCATGTGCTTTTAAATTGTTAAGACTTTTGTTTTGGTATAAATAAGAATAGGTATTAGCAGAAATGAAAAGCAAAATATGATTACATCAATATTACAATTAAAGTCATTTAAATTTTAGAAAAGTAACCATACAATACCGATGTTTCTTTGTATTTTTTTTTTGTGTGTGTATAGTAAGTAATTTAATAAATTTTCAACTCCCTTGAGACAGAACAACCGAGAGCAAAGGTTAAATATTTCAACAAAATTCTGAATACTTAAAATCAATTTGATTTACATATGTAATGTAATTGTTAAGTATTTAGTTCCCCCTCATGGGAAAATTTTAAACTAAATAAAAACAAAAATAAATAGACAAGTACCTTAATAGAGATTACAAAATGGCCACCATTCTTGAGGTAACTGTGGGCGTTGATGGCGACTATTCTCGCCTGGTCGGGCTGAGCCACGTCAGCAAATATACAATCGACCATTCCGATAAGCATCCTATACTTGTGGGGGTGCCTTGCGTCTTCTATTATCGGAATGATATTTGTCCTCTTCTTCGCTACTCCTAACAAATCTCTTCCAGACCTGTGCGAAAATTCTACAGCATAAACAAGCCCTTCCTGTAAAAATAAATTGAAATATATAAGGTTTTAATAAAGAAAAAAAACCTAAACTTCAGGCTAAATCATAATCTTTACTTCGAAATGTTGGTTTAAATGTTCATTTCTTAATGATACGATTGCCGAAAAATACACATTTCCCATAATTACACTCGTTTTTTCTTAAACTAAAACTAACGACTATTTTTATTTTCGGAAATATTATAAAAGGAACAAATGAAAAATTCACTTAACTCGAAGTTACAACCTGCTCAATTGTTACCGAATTGACTATTGGTAAAACATTTCCCTCAGTAATTATCAACTATGCACAGTTAATCATTGATAACATCTTGTCAAGCAAATGTATAAACTAAATAAATATCAATGTTCTTCCCATTTTTTTTTTTAAATAAAACAGTTTTAGCATCATACATTTTTTATTTATTTTTTTCATTTCAGCTCCCTGAAAACTATACTATAAAAGAAAAAAAATATTTTGAATAGTTCAAATTAAACTCTTGACAAAATTAACATATACGTATATTTATTATTAAATATAACATATATATATATATATATATATATATATATATATAAATAAATAAATTAATACTTACAGGCCCAACAATATCGGACACATGGGACACGGTGGTTCCAGAGGCAGCACCAAGATAAAGGACCTTTGAACCCGGAGGCATGTGGATCTGGTCAATACCGCCTAAAATAGCAGCAGCCAACTTAGATCTGAACGGATTCCACACTCTGTATTCAATTTTCTCTCCATCATTCTGAAATATAGTCAATTTTATCAATTAAAACAACTACAAAATAAAAAATAAATTAATATAGAATAATTGGAAGTTTATTGATTATTTCTTAACAAATTACTTGAACTAATCATAAATTTCTAACAAAGCATTAAGCAAGTAATAAATGCGAAGTCAGAGCATGGCAATTATTCATAATTCAATTTTTAGTTGCTATTATAATCTACATCCCTCTGACCTGACAGTGGCCTAAAAATTAGGCCGAAATGTTAACACAAATAAAATAATTTGTACTAATTTATAATGATTAAGAGGAGCGTGACCAAAAACAATCTCTGGCTATTGCCCTACGGAAAGGGGGAAAAGGGGACAACGCAAAAAAAGATGGTTGGAGGAGAGCATGGCAGCGAGGGGCTATAGAGGAGACTGAATGGACCGTGGCGAGAACTTGTAGAAACAAAAAACGACTAAGTTGTACAAAAATCGTTAAATAAAAAAGTAATTTGTCTAAAACTTTTTGACTGCACACTTAACAGTTAAGGGTGTATGAACAATATATTCTTAATTAACTCTGGCCTCTGAATATAATAATATTTTATCATTTATATGTTTTTATCAGAATAGATTGTTATTCATTTAAAATGAAATCCTTTTTTTCAATGGGGTTTCTATTAGCTCCATGACTAGTAAAGGAAAAGTTCATAAAATACCATTTTCTTCCTAATAATTATACTAACTAAGAAGTGAATTGAATCTTACTTCTACAGATATCCTTTTCTCTCCGTACACAGCATCGCCGGGTACCATGTTTAAGGTAACTAAAGCATCTTCTTTACCTCGAGCAATGAACACACCGGGATGACGATGTGGTTCAATAATAACTTTGGAACCACCTTTGAAACCTGTAATAGAAAATTTAAATGTGTATTATTACTAATCCACAACAGAATCTAGAATATATTTTATAACTGCATAGTTCGAATGATTATCAGCAATAAATAATGCTAAGTATCTCCCGTATTCTCAAATATTTTCCAACATCCCCTGCCTTCCCGCAAAAATGTTCTCCAAGCAGGTTAGTCATTTCCTTAAATGAACCAGTATTGAATAATTGATTTTGTCGTTTGTTCATTGTTTTTGAGTAGATTATACATTATGTAAAGAAATTATCGCACCCTAGCCCATGCATTAAACTGTTGTTATTAATTTATTTACTCTCTTTAGTTGTTTAGTATTTTGTCATGATTTGTACCAATTATATAATGTTTTTTATTTACTTTTTTGGCACTTTTATGATTTGTATTGTGTATCCTTCTGGCCAGATATATATTATTTTTATTTTTATATTCATGCTTGTTATTCTAAAGGGGCTTAGCCCCAGAATAAAGTTACTTTTCTATTATGTTCTATATTCTTTACTCCCTTCCAAATGTGATGTTCATAACCCATAATACAGAGTTTAGATATCCTCTGAATCGTTTCCTACGTATACATACGGTAGAGGTATAAAAAATATGATCGTAAGCACCTCCTCCACTGGGACGTCCGCCCCTTCCTCCGCCTCCTCCTCTTCCACCGCTGGGCCTTCCTCCTCGACCCCGCCCTCCTCCAAAACTATTCCTTTGGCCTCCTCCACCACCTCCTCGACCGCCTCCGCCCCTCCCACCTCCTCTTCCTCCAAATCCTCCTCGACCTCCACGTCCACCACCTCCTCCACGTCTATCGCCTCCAAAATCTGAAAAAAATAAAAAACCTTTAATTATTTTAAGGATAACATTTAAAGAAACAAAATAAAGAAAACATTAGTTGAAAAAAAAAACAATAAGCATATTCAATGTTCCCATGTTTACTCACAAGAAATCTTAGCCTACATTTTTTAGATTCTCCATATAGCAATTGATATATAATGTGTACATGAATTTATTAAAAAAAACTAGTGTAATCATAAATGTTATGAAAAGATTTGTAGATCACATAGTAAAATGAGGTAACTCACTTTTTATTGAATGTTCAAAAGAACAAAATTAACCTCAGAATCTTCCATTACTCTTCACAAGATCCAAGTAGGATCAATCAAAATATAGCTTTGTGGAGTTCTCTATAAAATATAGAAAGAAAAAAAACCCTGTTTCACTACAACCCGTGAACGGGCCTAGGGTTCAGTTTTTGATAGAGACTGTACTGTTTCTTGGTCAATGGTTGCATAGGGAAGTGATTTGTCCAAGAGCACGTTCAACCACCAAGTTTTTTCCCCACTTTGTAGAGGCTGGTAAGCCCCAGGAGGGTCCTAGATCCCATATGATCCATCTCCAGCTCATAACAGATTAAATAAAAGTCTTGCCTCTAGCAGAATTGGAACCCAGGGGCCTTTGGCATGGTAACTCAGCACTCTACCACTGAGCCACTCTGCTCATGTAACGTAGAACATTATGCAATTTTCCAATATGAAAAAATGATGTAAAATAAGACCAAAAAGTGGCTGTAAAATGTCAAAATTCCAGCAAAGCAGGAGAAAAACAAGGCCTGTAGGTTTTTGCGGGTCTACGATTAGGGAAGGTGTTGAAATAAAAAAGATATTATTTCAAAAGAGAATATTTTCAATTTCTGAATGAAAAAGAAGTTTATGCAATTTTTAGTATGTATCATTGGGCGTACAAAAAGTTTAAACCAATGTGGGACAATATGATGTGTATAATTGAAGAATCAGTCTTAAAGTTTTTAAAATCTTACAACCTATTATCATACATGTACCTTATAAATATATATCAAAATAGAATAAGGAAGGAAATAGTTGGGGGTGGAGTCAAATTAAACACTAAATAACTGGCTACTTATTTTATTTTGTGCCGACGTTTCGTCACAAAATTCATCTTCAGGGCTAAGAAAGAAAACAGACAAAACAACAAAACTGTAAAAATACACTGCAGTACCAAGAATATGATAATATAAAAATATATGTAGAGTAATAGAAAAATAGAACAAAAAAGTGAGTGATATATATGAATAAAAATATTAGAGTAAATGTACAGAAAGGTGGTGATGTAAAAATTACAAAAATAAAAGAAGGAAGTAAACAGAAAGTTCATATAAGGAAGAAAATAGTTGGGGTGCAGTCAAATGAAAACACTAAATAAGTGGTTGCTTATTTAGTGTTTTTATTTGACTGCACCCCCAACTATTTTCTTCCTTACGTCTACTCTCCAGTCAACCATCCCCTCGCTTCTCAGAAAGTTCATAGGTTACATAGGTTAATTTTACATCAGAGGTGAGATGTAAAATTATAGAAAGCTAGTAGAATATAGTTAAATTATAAAATGTATAATAATAGACTCCTTGGGAGTTTACATAAGTAAAATGAAAGAAAGTATAGCGAAAATTATATCAAAGAGTAAATACCGGAAAAAGAAAAGTGGAAAGTAAAGATAGAAATCTAGAGTATAACAGGTAGAAAAGTAATGAACATAGAAAGTAGAAAATATAAGTAAGGGAAGTTTTAAAGTGTATACAAATAGAATGAAGTGGTATAAATATAAAATATAATGTAAATATACAAGGAACGCATAGAAATATAAGTAAAAATCTGGTTTGAGAATGGAGATGGAATATGAAATTATGAAATAGTGATGTTAAATGATAATGAACTCTTAAATAATAACATATGATGGATGCCAAAGAGCTTATAGGAGAAAGAGGTGTGCAGAATGTAAACTTTCTGTTTACTACCTTCTTTTATTTTTGTAATTTTTACATCACCACCTTTCTGTACATTTACTCTGTAATATTTTTATTCATATATATCCCTCACTTTTTTGTTCTATTTTTCTATTACTCTACATATATTTTTATATTATCATATTCTTGGTACTGTAATGTATTTTTATAGTTTTGTCTGTTTTCTTTCTTAGCCCTGAAGATGACCCACAAAGTGGGTCGAAAGGTCGGCACAAAATAAAATAAGTCCCCACTTATTTAGTGTTTAATATGGCGGCACCCCCAACTATTTCCTTTCTTATTCAGATCTTACAGTCAACTATCTCCTCGCATACATCAAAATAGAATACTTCAACCTTGTTTAAACTAATAATTACATTTTTAAATATGTGTGAAAAAAAAAAATTCAATTCGAGGAAAAATAAATGGCCATTGTAGTTTTATGCCTTTAAACCTTAAAAAACAACCAAAGACAAAAGAGCTGGAGCCTAAGTGGGAGGTTAAATAATGGTTTCTGATAACTACACGAAAACTGTGGATAATAATTGGACAATGAAGATTCATGTTTTGACCATGTCATAGTTTGCCATTAAGAAACCAATGGTACTAATAAAATAAAAATCGAGTTACCTTTTTCCTCTTAGGTCTTTATTTGGAAATAACTCTAAAAGTGAGTCACATTCTCAATGTTGGCGAAAACTACTAACTCTTTAATTATAGTTATATTTAAAGCTATCACGGCTTCAATTTCCGATTATTTAAAATATTGCTATTTACTTTCAGTGCTCAGGCTTGTACATAATGCAGTTATGATATTAAGACCTAACTGAAACTAAAAAAAGCCATCGTGGGTTTGAATATTTCTTAAAGGACTGTAGCAAGCTGGGAAAGCTGTGTTTAAATTAAAGTAATAATATTTAAAATTATTGTAAGGGCCCGAATCATATGGTTAAGTACACAAAGGAAACTGGTTAGTTTGAGTTTTGTTTATATTTTGAATGAAAGAACGTCAACAACAATAATTATTTTTAACTTTATAAAACATAAGAAGTATTAATTTTAGCAAGTTGTATTCGTTGGAAGACCGATGTGAATATTGTTTTGGCCACCATCAAGGATGTTCGGAACAACTCCAGTAAACACTGATTTTTCAACAAAATGATAAAGTTAGACCAAGATGTTTTGAACAAAAACTAATTATAAGTTTTAAAAGATCATTTATAATAAATTACTAAGTACTACTAAATAAAAAAAAAATGTCATGAGAACCAAAACAATAGATAATATTTTGGCAGTATCAAATTCATAATAATCACTTTAAAAAATATTTCCCTGAAGCTTAAAAGTAATTAAAACATTATGAAAAAATTAAATTGAATTTCTGTTTAACTAAAATAACAATGGCCAGCAGAAGGCCATTGATAAATAAATAAATAATGTTTAGTACGTGTATGGAGAAAACCAATCAATAATAATTGACAGAATAAAAGCAGTGTTTTTAATAATAATCAGTGAAAAGTTTAAATGAATTTAATACTATGAAACATAACAATACAGCATTGTATGTAGTGTGTGTAATGTACCATGTTACCAGAAAATATCAATGATAGAAAAACACCAAATTTTTGACAGGTAAATAAAAAAATGTTATGTAAATTGCACTGTACTAACTCAAAATAATGAAAATTAAAATATACATACAAAGGTATAACTCCTAATGAGAACTCAACACACTTTCTTAGGCACATCTCAAACAAGCATGCATAGATTTAATCTATTGCACAAAATCATTATAGTATTTAAATAAAATATGATTATACCAAGTTAATAATACGCTTTTGTTACTAGAAATGAAATTAATTTAAGTTATTTTAAGGATTGTTGTTTACTTGGTGAGGTTTCCTTCCAATGAATATGAAAATTATTAGTATGAAAACAATAGAAACGCTATGTTATTACTTATAGAACTTCAAAATAATTATTTACACCATCTTATATAAACATATTGAATTAATAATAATATTTACCTGGCTTCCCCATGCTCGAAATGAACAACCCACGTGACAACACTAAGACTGAATACCGGGCTCCAAACAACACGCGTTCTGGCACATTGTGTTCCAACAGTGTTGTTAGACAAATTATCTTTTTAAAAAATATTTTTAAGAAATTCCATAATTGTATAATCAACACATAATTTGTAATTTTTATTTTATTTATTTATTTTTATTTTGTCTTCAATTACTAAAGACAAAATCTTACATTTTATTAAAATTAATATATACTAAAATCAAATAATTACTCATACATCCAATAAAAATAATAATTATTACATTAATAATCATCTATAATATGATTATCTTAATAAATAAATCCCCCACACGTAGAAATCGTGCGTACTCACATTTGAGAAAATTCTGCTGATAGTTGAGGGGGGGTTTCAAAAATCACGCAACAAAGTTTTTATAATTAATTTTATTTTAGTTGTTACTAATTTTTAAATACACAATATACTTTTCAAATGAACAAAGTTTTTATTTTTGCAGTCTTATAACAATAGTTTGAATTATTCTTTGAAGAAAAATACTTCCTAATTAAAATGCTTATACATTTCATACTTCATTCATTCCTAATATGTCTATCTTATATTACTATGGAATGAGTATTCTGTCAGAGTTTAATTTTTTTTTTAAATTTAATGTACCACTAGGACTTGTGTGTTGTGATTGAAAGTAAATCAGAGATACAAAGAGTTATAAAATATGGTCAGAAAAATTATATGAAATATAGTGGACTTATTTCTTATATTATTATATGGAAATCGATAATAACACAATGAGAGATATAGAGACAAATTGTAAGGATTACTAAAAATGCTATAAAACACTTCAAAACTAGTCAAAATAGATAAATATATAACGCATCTAACAGATGCTCCCAATCTGTTAGGATTAATAGCTCATTTTCATCATAAGTGATAGATGAATTACTTACTGTAAATATTCTTTATTTATAACAATATTATATTTTATAATTTTAAGTGTTTTATTATTATTTTTCTCTCATCTTAATTCTTGTTTATCATCATCATCATATTCTTTCCTCATGCACAGCCTATGGACTGTGAGGAGGAATTCTGTACAGCCATCTCCAGCTCTGCAGGTCTTCCACTAACTCTGCTCTACTGTTCTTAATTCTTGTTATTTTAGATTTTTTATTCTTTTTTTTTCTTTAACAGAACATACCTTTTTGTTTATATATTTTTTAATGTACTTGTGTAAATATTATATCATTCTTATAATTTAGCTCTTTGACCAGGTATATATTCATTAAATTTTGTACAAATCAGTTATTCTCAAGAGGGACCTGGCCCAGAATAAAATTATTTTTCAATTTTATTCTTTATATACAAATCTGCTAATCAAAATTTCTCATGACTACAATGCATCCTTTATTGTGTACAATGAAGTAAAAAAATTAGTAATAAAATAATAATTTCAATCCCTGATTTTAGCCTTTAAGTTTCAGAAATAAACTTTCTTTTAGGAGAATGATATTTATACTTTTCTCACAGTGATTTATTTTTATTTACACTTGTGTTGAGCAGCTATGTGCTGTGAATTAACCAACAATGTCATTTTGCACCTCTAGATCTTATTCTTGTACCAGCTTTGATGTCCTGCCAGTTTTTATTGAGTCACTCACTCAGAGCTTTCTTACTTTCCTCTAACAGAGGTCCCCCCAAACTTAAAACCCTTATAGTTTTACACCATTAGTTAAAATTTATCCCTGTTCACATGATTTTGTTCTCCAGAATACCAATTTCTTTAAGATCCTTATCACTATGAATAGAAGGGGACTAGTAGATCAAGTAGTCTAAAGAGAATGCAGGATATTAAGGAAGAATTTAGGCAACAGATGATTTAATCGGCATTTAAGTTAGAGATCATATGTGAAACTAAACAGAAAGATCGAACCAATAACATCAATTCAAATTCAAAAGAATTTGAGAAAGAAGTTTTCAATTCTAAAAGGTTCAGAATCATCGCACAAAGAAAATATGAAATCTCATTTATATACACTGTGTAGTTTCAATGGATTTTAATGTTAAGTTACTTAGCCAAAGTAGATGTTCTTTTTGGGACATTAGCCATAAATTCAGTCAAGCAAATTTTTGTTTCCACATAAGAAGTTATTTTGTTACATAGTATGGATGACAATTTCCAATACGACATATATTATTATATTAATACTACATATTATTAAAGAAAACACTTTAGACGATAGTCCACCATGATGACCTTAGAGGTAATCCCAACAAAACATAGTCAATGTGAAGAATGGAAAATATGGTTAACAAAGATTATTGTTACCAATGCTGTATTTAATTTTTATATCTGTGTTCCAAGGAAATAAACAAAACTATACAAAATACTTGAGTGGTATCTTCTGGTTTAGAGCGTGTCGCTAACTTTTTCCCCACAGATCCTGCTGACTTCTTCAGGGCAGAAAAGAGAAGTCAGCAGCATGTCTGGCGAAACGTTGGCGAAAAAGTTAGCGACACGGTCTAAACCAGAAGATACCACTGAAGTATAATGCATAAATAGTGACCGTGGAAACCTAAAAGAGTATTTAAACAAAACTATGTCATAATACAATACAATCAAAATAATGCTATAAGTAAACACTTACAGATACACTTGAAATTATTGAAATTTGCAAATTTTATTTCATATCATGCGAGACAACTTCCGGTATCTGATAAGCGGTCATCGCTTCGAGTTAAGTTACAAGTTTTAACAGTTTATTCGTTTCCATTTTAATATTTTCCAAAAATACAAGTTATGGTGAGCTTTAATATGGAAAAGATAATGTAATTATGTGTAATGAGTATATTTCGGTAATCACTTTATCAAGAAATAAAAGTTTTAACTAACGTTTCGAAATATAGTTGGTACATGTTCGTTGAAACGTTTATTTATAGATAAAATGATTACTGAAGTATAAAAATTTCCAATAATTAGATTTTATATTCCATACTAAAGCTCATGATAACTTGTACTTTTGAAAAATATTAAAAATGAAACGAATAAACAGTTGAAAATAGTTCTAACTCATGCCGAAGCGACAACTTGCAGAATAATTACCCAACTTCCTTATTCAGATCTGCAGGTCTTCTCTGAATGAATTATCTTAAAAAACGATGAACTTCGATGTCATACAAGAATTATCATACAAATTATCCAACTCTAAAAAAGAAGTAAAAAAAAAAAAAAAAAAAAAACAGAAGAAAAAAGGTTTTAATTAAACTAAAATATTGATAACAAAGTTTTATTTTTAAAAATACAAAATAAGTCAAACAACAGACTTTAACAAGTTGCCGGGAATGTCATAATTATTAAATTCGCCAGGAATTAACTTTTCAGAACTGATTTTTTATTTTCTTCTGTATAAAAAGCGCTCTCAAGTCTTTTTGTAATAAAAAGAATACAGTCTTTTAAGATTCCTGAAAATGAAAGATTTAACATAATTTTTTTATACTTTACACATAACCAAATAACTTAATTATTTATTCTAAATAATACAAATACAATATAGTAAAATGTATAAACAACATTGATTAGTGAGTTCTATTTTTGTTTAAATTCCTTCAGGAAGGCTTCCAGCTTTAAGATATCACATGTGTTAAGGCCAGATGTAGTAGTAACTTTATAAAATATTATTAGTTTTAATCATGAAAATTAAATCATTTTTTCGTAAAAGAAAGAACATTATCTTTACTTATTTTTCACATTTTTATTTAATATAATAATTTAAACGTTTATTTCGTAATTGTTTAGAATAATTTAATTTAAAAGGTAATTTTATTTTGTTTAGATATAAGTGTAATATTTGTAATAACTTTGAAAACATATGTTATAAAAGTGAAGAGAGAAAACAAAAGGGAGTCGACTGGCTTTTGTTCGCCCCGGCGAGACAGAGCAGACAGTGTTGACGCGAGCCCTTAGCCGTGCACATCGTAAGCTATAGCTCAAAGTTGTTTTTTGTGAATTGAAGAACAGTGTTGACGCGAGCCCTTAGCCGTGCATATCGTATGCTCTATATGAGCCCACAATTGAATTTTTATGCTAATTTGCTGCCCACCTGCAGGTGTAATTAGTTTAAACTAAGTCATCGATTCGACCAATTCGAATTGACCCAGTTGATCATCTCAACCTCTACTGTTTCACCATCTTCGCTCGCCCTGCCGACGAAAATCCTCTGTCGTCTCAACATCCAGCTCGCCCTGCCGAGAATCTACCATCTACAGGAAACTACTTCGACAGACAGATAAGAGTTTCATTATTATATAATTTCAATTAGAAAACCGCATAAACATTCATTATTTTGTAATAGATTTCATTTGAACATTTTATTTATTTGTAATTTAATAGAGTTAAATTTATTATCGTAAGATTAAATAATAATTGTTTTCTTTTTATTATGAATTAGTTGTTTATAATTTAGGTATATTAGTAACTTCATTTTCTCATTATAAAAACGTTTAAATTGTTCTTTAATTTAATTAATTGTTTTTTTTCATTCTCCAAAATATTAGTTATTCAATTTATGAAAATTGATTTATGTTATTAGTTTAATAAAAGGTTACAATCAAAATGACATGGGATCTGGTATAATTGAATCAGAAATTTATTTCCTTATCCATTTCGGAGCTCTCATCGAAAGGTCCAATAACTATTTCGAGGTTGCTCAAACAACATATAAGAATGGAATACTAACAATAATAAATTGCTAATATAAAAGATGAATGTTTTTCTCATAAATTCATTAATACACCTGGACCATTTTATGAACTTTATTTAGTTAAATTATACCAATGTATAATTTAGTTAAATATTTTTATTTTGAAGAGAAAAGGTATGTCCAGGGCCAGGGTTCGAACCCGGGACTCCCACATTTCCATCATGGTGCTCTACCACCTGAGCTATCCTGGTTAGTACCTCGGTCAGACCAATCCATTCTCTTCACTGATAGCATATCCCTGTGTTCTCGCAATTTCCGATGTATACAAGGGGAAGAATGTTTGTTGAATATTACTTAAGTTAGGATCTTGTTGACTTACGTCATTATATATTATTATAATTTATTTTATTTTATATTTATTATATTATATTAAATATTTATTATAATTTAACTTTTTTTTGTTGTAAAAAATAATAAATATATTTTTTTAATTGCCTAATACTCTCTAAAACTGCCCAGGCCAATATTTTGAGTCCATTCATGAAATATCTCTTCTGGTTTCGACCATCTGTCAAATTCTTTGCCAACATTTCACAAAGGGTTAGAATCAGTCTCAGATTAAGCCCTAAGGATGTCTGGTGTAACATTGGAAAAGAATTTGACGAAATCAGAAGAAATATTTGATGAATGTATATATCTTTTTTGAATTTTGAGTGGTCAGTAACTAAAGATAAAGAAATTTAAACCGTTTCTGATTTCTTTATGTTTTTCATGTTATATTTTGTGAATGAATGAGTAGAAAACCTTTCAGAAGTAAATATTTCTTTCCTATACGATTACAAAATATCATTATTATAAATTTATTTTAACTTTTATTTAATTATTTTTAATATTCATTTAGTTGAAGTTTACTGTTTTTAATTACACAACAGAAATTCACAGATATGTGTATGTCCTTAATCAAATTTCCTTAAAAAAAGTTTGTTCAAGACGAGAAGCTCTAAAGATTTGATTATTGCTTGCAGGAATATAACTTTAACTTCAGTCCTAATATCAATAGAGAAAGTAAATGCAGTTTATTTTGTTACAAACTTTTAAAGGGCAATCTGGTTATTGTCTTAACAATAGGACACTCCCATTAATGTTGATAAGAGAAACAAAAAAAAATATATTAATCTAAATAACTAACATTTTTAAATAAATGTAAAATCGTTCCTTCAAAAGAACAAGATAACTCAAAAATTGACATTTTTGAGTTAAGCCTTCAATAGCAATTGTAATTATTGGAGTTTTTTAATTCATGAACGACATATCTGATATCCCATTTACAACATTTTTTTTTAATAGTCATATTTTTAATTGTATAACGCTTTAACTTGAATAATGACATAAGTTCAAATAAAAAAAGTTTCAAGCTTATAAAAATTTTAGTGGTTAATAAAAGAATTTCAATATCATCATTATAACATGCTTAGCTTAACCAGTATCCATTAAATTTTTACTTTTTTAACTCACATGGAACTTCCAAATACCTTAATTGAAAATATTTTTTTTTAGTTATGACGTTCTTTAGAAGGAACGATATGACAAACCATTTATTAAGAAGAACCATATTACTTGTGGCTCTATTAACTATTAGTCCAGGATCAATGGCCCATTTTTGCACTTGATTAGAATCAAGCTGAATCTTTGTGAATAGCTTCGTTTCGACGAGATGCCCAACAATTTACTGTGCGAAAATTCTCGATTGTGTAGCTAAAAGAGGTAGCAAGGATAAAATATGTCGATTTGATGATTCTCAAAAATTTATTACCTTTTTTTTTGTTAAATCTCAAGATAACCACAAAATGTATGGTTTGATCAAAGAGTCCTCTCCTTCCAACGTGTATCGATAACGAGGTCATCAAAAATGATTAGTAACCAGCTGTTTTTTTTTTTACTT
Organism: Troilus luridus; assembly: GCA_964056705.1. Taxonomy (NCBI): domain Eukaryota; kingdom Metazoa; phylum Arthropoda; class Insecta; order Hemiptera; family Pentatomidae; genus Troilus; species Troilus luridus. The sequence continues at coordinate 5,173,467 of OZ057413.1, forward strand.
CTTCTCTTTTGACTTTGTTAGCGATACATATTGGAAGGAGGGGACTCTTTGATCAAACCGTACATTTTGTAGGACAAATATTTTTTCAAATAATTTAGATAATTATCTTGAGATTTAACAAAAAAAAAAAAAAAGAGTTAGTAATACATTTTTTAGAATCATCAAATCGACATATTTTATCCTTGCTACCTCTGTTAGCTACCACAATCGAGAATTTTCGCACAGGAAATTGTTGGGCGTCTCATCGAAACAAAGCTATTCACGAAGATTCAGCTTGATACTAATCAAGTGAAAAAATGGACCATGGATCCTGGACTATATATATTTTCTCTTAATATCAAACTATTACCCGCAGAAACGAAGACACCAGATAAAGTTGATGAAAGTCTAACAAAAAATTTCAACAATGGCTCATGAGACTGAGTAACAACAACCTTAAGAGCACTGATGTCATACTTGAAGAAAATTCCTGGTACTCCATGTGAACCTAAAAAATAGGAAAAGTTGAACACATTTTACATTTTTATCATAGCAATAAATTATGGCAAGAAGTAAAGTTTACTAAAATAAAAACTTTATTGTAAAAAATCGAACAAATAATAATAATAAAAAGAAAATCAGTAATTATTCCGTAGGTTGTCGCTTCGAGTTAAGCCACAAGTTTTAACTTTTCATTTGTTTCCCTTTTAATATTTTGAGAAATACATGTTATCATGAGTTTTTGTATGCATTACCCATAATAACATTATCTTTTCCATACTAAAGCTCACAATATCTTGTATTTTTAGAAAATATTAAAATTGAAATGAATAAACAGTTAAAACTTGTTGTAACTCAACTCAAAGCGACAACATGCAAAACAGTAGCCAGAAAATCTACTAAACATTCAATTATGGTGAAGCATAACAAACCTTTTTTAACCAAATGTAATTCAGTATAAACATCAATAATTAGTACTGAAAGATTTTAGCTTAATTTAATATAAAAAATGACCAAATCTTGAAAAATATTTCAAATAAGAATAATTTAAAAAAAAATTAATTATGACAATGGAGTAACCTCGTTACTCATAGTTTTATTGCCAATAAAATTACCTCTATCATGATTTATGATACGTAAATTATCTTTTACTGAATACTGATAAGTCTTGGCTTTCGATAAAAATGTTTCCACATCAGTCGGGACGATCTCAACGAAATACTGATAGAGGGCCATATCTTCAACAAAAAAACATAAATTAATTGCTAAAATAAAATAGAAATATAAGGATAATATTAAATATTAAGGCAAAGCCTACTAATATCTGCAATCTTCTCTTCGCCATCTAGAGGGTGTATAATGCCAACACCAGAGTCACCAAATGAAAGATGGTGTATTCTATGAGAAAAATTATATTCCGCTTGAGAAACAAATGCAGAAATATGAACATGTCCTTCTGGAAGATGAAGTGATTTTCCAGCTGTTATATGCAAATTCCCTGCTACTTTATTCAAAACTAATGAACCGTATACACGACAAGCATCTGGAGGATTGCTCTCAATTATCTCCCTGTAATATAAAAATGGAGTATTAATCATATAATTTATATGGAGTGATAATAATTGGAAAAATTATATAATTTTTACCTTTGTGGTACTTTTCTATGAGTAATACTATGGCCAGATTTCCACAAGAGATCATTAATAGCATGGAATTCCTCCCGAAGGTATGAATTAACTCGACGGATATCATCGAAATTGAGTTTTTGTTCTGGAGTCATTTCAAACCATGTATCCATCATATCTAATTTACCAAATTTCAGCATATTTTGATTGGTCGAATCTAAAATATCAGCTCCAATACCTTAAAATTCACAGTAGCTATTAGTCTGTATTAATAAATTATATTAATATCATTAAAAAAATAATTATTAGCAACTAACTCGAACAAGGCATAGCTACTGTAAGGTCCAAATTCAGTGTTAGTTTGGCATCGAAATCTTTATCAGGCATAAATTTGTAAGAAACGTGGCTTTCTAGGTAGTACCTCACTTCATGTACAATAATCCATAGTATAAGAATATAAGCTATGACAGTTACTGTGAACCAAAATAAACATACAAATTAGTAAGATCAAAATTCTTCGGATCAATTTAAAAATCCTAAAATATTATAACGTACCTGTACCGCCAATTCTCGATTTTTCTACAAAATCTTCTTTATTCACTTTAGGAAAGGAGTCCAATTTCTTAATTATTTCAACACCGAAATACGGCGATTTTTTTCTTTGCCTTAACATACTCATAATATTAAAATTTAACAAAGCAGAACTACAGAGTAAATTTACTTGTAAAATAAAAGAAAAATCATAAAAACAGATCTTTGTGAAAAATGTTTATTTTTTTGTAGGATAAATTCAATTCATTGTGTAAAATATAAACAAATTGACAAATGTGTCATGGACTAAACTCCCCTCTCTTTCTACTGTAACCAATTCACCACATTTCCATTATAGAAGGTTATAAATATGGCATAAATTGAAAAGAGCTAAAAATAGAAGAAGAATAATTAATTCTTTATTCATTCATGGGCACGTCTCTTTAGAGTGCAATTAAAGGGAAGGTTGTTAAAGCTTTATAGCCTTAAAATACGATTAAAAACGATATTAAGATGTTCAACAATATTAGTTGAAAAAAAATCTCTTATATAGGGAAAACTGTTTATTGGAAAGACGACATATCGAACCATATTGCAGATCTTCTTCAGGGCTAAATATATAATAGAATAGAATAGGATATAAAAATAATTTTATTCTGGGACCAGGTTCCTTTAGAATAACAGAGATGGACAAAATTAAATAAATATATATCTGGCCAAAGGCCTACGTCAAAATAAAACAATATTTACATAATATCCTGAAAGTAAACCAAACAGGTATGTTTTGGTAGAGAATCAGAAAAGGTGATACAAACTTAAAATAAAAAAACAGACAAATTTACAATAAAAAGAAATAAGCTTATGGAAAAATAAGTGAATAAATAATAGCATCTGATAATAAAAAAAACAAAAAAACAATGGCATTATTATGAATGAGGAATATTTACAGTAGTTCATCAATCGATCAATTTGAATATATCTATAAATTATTTATTGATTATAAAGCATCTGATTGGGAATTTAGAAGATGTAGGAAAAGTTTGTATTTAAATGAGGTTAAAGAAGACGCATGACGGATATCGAGAGGAAGAGAGTTCCAAAGAGAGATAGAACGAGCTAGAAAGGAACGGATATAAAGATCAGAAGGGCGAGATCTTGTGCCCTGGGATTGGATAGAGGATTTGAATTGTAGGAGACTATAGATATAAGATGGATGATGTGAGTTGATAGTTTGATATAAGAAAGAACCAAGGAAGTATAATCTACGGATAGAAGGGAAAAGCCATTTTACCTCAGTGTAACGGGGGGACGCATGAGCGTCGAAGACAAATCGAAGCGAACTGCTCATATTTCGCTTCAACCTCTCCTCGAGCCTGATCGAGAGGCCACCATATGCTACACAACCATAGTCAAAGTGAGGAAAGATAAAAGAAGTGATGAGGAGCTTACGGATAGGTACTCCTGGTAACAACAGAGGCCTTTAATAAAGAGCCACTGAAAGAGTTCAGCGCAGTTGTACAAGAAAGACCTAACCACTATAATGGTTTCGCGATCTGGGGGCACGCTAACCTCAAACCACTATAGTGATATCGCGCCGTTAATGGTTTAATTGTTCGCTATTCGAGCAGAGTATATTAATATTAATACATTTTAGTAACAAAAGTTATTTGACCTAAATGAAAATCAGAATCAGTTTGATTTCTTTATATGCATCGAGCGGGGATCGGTCATCAACGTGATTCTTGCAGTTCAACATTAAGTTTGCTTCGAGTAGAGTCATAACAAGTTTTTAACACTTCATTCGTTTTCCTTTTATATTTTCCAAAAATACAAATTATCGTGAGTTTTAGTATGGAAATGAGAATGCAATTATGGGAAATGTTTATACGTCGGTCTGGAAATGAACGTTCCAACAAACATATATCATCTATACTTGATATTGTTAGTTGAAACATTTTTTCTTGATGAAATGATTATAGAAATCTACTCATTACCCTTAATTACATTCTCTTTTCCATACTAAACCTAGCGATTACTTGTATTTTTGGAAAATATTAAAAATGAAACGAATAAAAGGTTAAAACTTGTTGTAACTCAACTCGAAGCGACAAGCGAAGGATAGTGAAGTTTGTTTGTTCATTTAACGTCACTTTATGCTGCTATGGCTAATCGGACGATGCTACAGTGGGAGCTCTAAATTTTGCCTACCCAGGTTTTATCAGGATAGTGATTTTTAACGAGTACCTGACATCGTAAAGGCTCGGGACCCCCGTTTAACGCCCCTTCCGAAGGACCGCGTTACTAAGGATTTTTTTCTCCCTTAAAAAAATCCTAGGGCCACCTGCCCGGCTAGATAGTGAAGTTAATGCTACAAAAAACGGAATGGCAAAAGACCAAAGAGTTATGAGTGTAACATATTTCCTTTACAGTATTCTTCTACCTACTTGTCTTTGTTTGTGTAAACTTAAAACATAGTAACAGTAATTTGAATACCTATGGAGTAATATTGAGAGCTGAATATTGAAAATCTATCATTATAAATGGATGTTTTAAAACCCGACCTTTTCATCATAGAAGGAATTAGATATAGAATAAATCCTGGAAATTACGGGTCATATAGTAGTGATAAATTGGAAGATCCAGGCTATGAAAATTGTATGAATACTATTCATATAGTTATATTTATTTAATTATCTTATTTCGATATTTCATTTCTGTTATCATTAGTTGAGAAATAAATTGATTAAATGGAACTATCAGAAAAAAATATGTTAAGGATTTTATAGTAGTCTGAACAATGGTAACAATGTTAAATGATTTTGGCCTGAAATTTTGATTCTTGCTTAAATATACTCTTGAAAAACATTCAATTTTGTACCCAATTTTTGAAAAATATACCAACACTTATACAAGTTTTAAGTAATATTTCTGATAAGCTTCTCAAAATATACTTTAAAATTTAATAATTTTGCTGATTTAATAAATATAAATGGAAATCTTCGTAATTGTTAGAAATGTTCGTAATAGATAGTTCAGTTAAACTAGCAGATTAATATCGAATTAAATCTGTATCCTAAAGCTTTCTGTATTAAGCTGATAAATTTTTATTTTGCTAGTATAAGTATACTAAATTAGTACTTTGAATAATCCTGGAATCTACCAATATAATATTTATTTTTATTTTTTAATAGTACAAAATACATTGTTTTCAATATTTCAATAAGTATGAAATGTTTGCAGATGAAGAATTGCCAGATATTGAAACATTATCAGATGGAGAAGAAGATATTGAACAAGCTGATGGTGGAAGATATAAAACTAGTTTTCATATTGCAATGTAACGTTATTTAGATAATTATATGTTATCATTTTGTATCAAAAACAATATTATTTCTTTTAATATTTTTAGGACATATTTTGCATACATAATTGGTTCAAAAGGAGCTACCAAAAAGCGATTAGAGACTGAAACTCATACTAAGATTTTTATTCCTAAGATTGGACAAAATGGCGATATAGGTAATTTTATTTAAAATGATTATTTCATTAATTCTATTTAGCATTAAAAGGTATCTGTTCCACAGGTTGTCGCTTCGAGTTGAGTTACAAGTTTTAACTCTTTATTTGTTTAATTTTTTATATTTTCCAAAAATACAAGTTATCATGAGTTTTAGTACGAAAAAGAGAATGTAATTATGGGTAATGATTAGATTTCGGTAATCATTTCATCAAGAAATAAAAGTTTCAAATAACAATATGAAGTATATATTTTATATGTTTGTTGAAACGATGAAATGATATACTGAAGTATACACATTTCCCATGATTACATTATCTTTTCCATACTAAAACTCATGATAGCTTATATTTTTGGAAAATATTAAAAGGGAAGGAATGAAAAGTTAAAACTCGTTGTGACTCTACTCAACAACCTGCGGAATAATTACCAGTTAAAATGTTATTAATTAACTGCTTTGATCGATTTAAAAACAATTGACTAATTAGATTTAATTTAGATAATGATATTTAAAAATGTTATTATATTGAAAATATCTCCAATCCATAGGTATTTTCTAAAAAAAAAAACATTTTAATAATTGTATAATTATAATTTTAATTTATAACTTGGCTTAATCAAAAAAATAAAAATAAATAATTACAGCATAGATTTAAACCATCAGCATCAGCATCTTGCTTAGCTGTGTAGGAGGGCTGCTCTAAATGGCCCATTACAGCCTAAGATCTAAGATTCATGTTAATTATGACTCAGTATTACAAGTTAAAAAAAAAGAAATTTTTGAAGAGAAAAGATTTGCCCCCAGCATCTTAAGATAAACAAAAGGACCATGGAGGACAATGGACCTCCAAGAAAAAATTTTAGTAAATGACAATTAATAATAAAAAAGATAAATGTTGACTTGTACATCTTTTCAAGATGATAAAGATTAAGTTCTTAGATGGATGGAAAATGACATGTAGTCGAAACGTTTCCATATAATAAAGGTGTATTGCACAGATCACTGGAAAAAGGTTTTCATTCAGTGAAGGGATTATAAGATGGAGTTTGTGCTTAAAACATTCTCCATAAATATCTCATGAGTGTGACATTGGATAAAGTTAGCACTGGTAATCAAGGAATTGCTGTATATAACAATTTTATTGGAAGTAGACTGAGTGACTGGTTCAGAAAACATTGGAAGACTTTTTTGATTTTAAAGAATAAAAATGCTAATTCTAGACCCCCCTAGCCAAGTTCCTTTTTCACATAATCTCTTCTTGGTAATATTTCGAACTTCTGGAAGTATTTCACTGCTTCTTTTTTTAAATACGGTTATTGATTTTTTATAAATTTTTTCTTATAAACTGGACTCATTTCTTTAGGAATTTATATTGGGAAAGAGAAAACCATTTTCCAGTCAATTATATTTTCTTGATCCTTATTGATCATTTGAGACGTTTCGACAACGTGTCGTTTTCAATCTATTACATTTAGTTGTCTGCATCAGTACCAATCATTTATATAACTTTATTATAGTTATAAGTCTAAAAGTTCTCCAAGTCACATTCATTTTAAAATTTATTTAAATAAAAACTCTAGGGGATCATTTATCCTCCATGGTCGAGATAATATTGCTTGTCTTTGTTTATTTATCTTGACAATCCTTTATAAGGATCAAGAAAATATAATTGACTGGAAAATAGTTTTCTCTTTCCCAATATAAAAACTAATAGGCAATAACAAAAGGAATAAGATTAATACACAAAATTAAATTTAATAAACAATACAGAAATTTATATAGACAATAAACAAAATTAACAAGACAAAGAAAAGAATTAAATAACGCACACACAAATAACTCAATTGAGACAGGTTTCATGCAGACCAGCTAATACACGAGTACTGAAATATTAAACCCTGTTTTAGTGATCACTGGAGCATCAAAAAAAGATGTAGCATCTGCGAGGAGGAGAATTCGTTTGATGGTTCTTTCCTCTAGAAAGCGACTTGCTTACACTCATTTCATTTCGATACCCATGACTGGATTGAGCATTCAAAGTGGATTTATGACTTTTAAAGTAATTTGCTTAAATTAGCATTTATTGATATTAGTTAACGAATAGTCTTTTCTTTATATTGATATTAGTATTATGTAATTTTCTTCAGTCAGATGTTCTGGAAAACTGTAAAGATCGAGGTATAAGTGAAAACATTTTTCAAAATCCGGAGAGATTGCATTTAACGATTAGTTTATTAGTGTTATCTGATAAAGTCGAAAGAAGTGAAGCAGCCGCAGCTTTGGAAGAATGTAAGGAGCTTGTTATAAGGCAAGTATTAAATATTCAAGTCATAATGCGATATCAGTTCTGCTGCTTGTTGCTTCTATTTAAGTTACAAGTTTGAACTTTTCATTTGGTTTTTTTTTAATATTATCAAAATTAAAAATAATTGTGTTTTAATTATAATTTTTTTTTTTAAATCCCATAATTTAAATAATTTTGGGAAAAACGTATTTGTATCGCAGTAATCATTTCATCAAGAAATAAACGTTTCAAAAAACACATATCATCTATACTTCAAAATTTTAGTTGAACCGTTTATTTCTTAATGAAATTATTACCGAAATATGCAAATTTCCCATAATTACACTCTTGTTTTCAGACTAAAACTCATGATTATTTTTATTTTTGAAAATATTAAAAAAGAAACTATTGAAAAGTTAAAACTTGTTGTGACTTAACTCGAAGCGACAATCTCCAGAACTGATACCCATATTTCTCAATATATATATTTGAAAAAAAAAAAAAAATTGTATCAAGAAACATTTGTACCTAACTCATTAATATCATTTCCTTTTTTGCAAACTTTAATTAAAGATTCATTTCATATTTTTCAATTAATTTTAAAATGTTTCTTAGGCCAGCACTTTCTGGAAAAAAATTAAGATTGGTGATGTGCGGCATTGATATCATGAATGATGAGTTTTCTGATGTCGATATTTTATATGGAAAAGTGATTTGTAAGAATGATGACATTGATCTTCAAGACTTTGTTGATAGTATTAATTCCTTTTTTTTAAAAAAAGGTATGAAATTTGTGTAATTTAATTTTTTGTCTATTAACGTTAAAAATTTTATATTAATTAATTTTTTATTTATTTAACTCCTGATCATTAATGAGAGTAGAATAAAGTAATCCTAATAAATATTGTACCTAAAAAATTTGGATTTATGATATTATACCAGTCCAAAATAATCAGACTTTCTCTGGAGCAGTCTATCATTTGGACCTCACTCCATTCAGAATCACATTCCCTTCAAAGATTTAATAGATTTGATTCGAGGTTGGGCTACTCATGGAAAGAAAAAATTACAAAGTAGGCTATTTAAAACTTCTTAAAATCAAACCCTAATTGAAAATTGGAATGGAGATTTGATGCTTACACCTACATTTTGAAGTTCTCGCTTTGGGTAATGACTGTAAAAAAAAAAAAAGGAAAATTATGAGAGGAAGCAGCCAAATAGATATTCAGAATAAACAACAAATCCTAAGATAATTAATGTTATAAGAATAAGAAGTGATAAAAGAAAGGAGAATGAATTTCTTGAAGAATTAAAAAAGAATTAAGAAGAAGAAAAAAAAATGAAATCTTTATTGAACCAACTAAAAAAATTATTTTTCTATAATATAAGCCTTCAATATATATGTATATATTCCTTTTAATTTTAAGAAGGTATACATACAAATAAATTTATGTTTATTTAAATAAAGCTAACTTAAATGCTATCAGCAAGAAATGGTGAACTGACTGCATCCTAAGAATTGTACTCAGTAGGATTTGGCCCACGTTCATTGGCACATTACAGAGCCTATTTAGTCCGAAAAACACATTTTTTTATGTAAAGTTAGTCCCTCTGTAACAATTATCTGTTTTATCAATTATTAAAATTCCCTGAAACAATAAACTAAATCGGCAAATTATCAATGATGTAGTGTTTTGAACTTTATACACCTTTTACTAAGTATTTTGGATATATTCATTTGAAAAATGTGATTGTGAAGAGAAAAAAAAAATGTATAAAATCATAATTATTGTCATAGTAAATATTTTTTTCTTAAGGAAAACTGACCACCCTTTCCCTATGATGGTGTACAGAGGAGCAGCAAACATCGTTTAAATTGGTTCCTGTTTTTTTAGGAGAGCCATCTTATTTAAGATAATTGACTTTACAGGCTGCTTTTATTTTATCTGCAATATCAGCGGATTATTTCCAATGTCGTTATCAGATTAGTCAAGTTTATCGTGGACAAACATATGTTAACAACTCTTTACTAATAGCTAAGAAACTAACTTATAAAATGTATTAATTTATGTTTAAAAAAAAAGCATAAAGTTGTGTTTTACAGGTTTGTCAGATAAAAAGGAGTCTGTTAAGCTTCATGTTACTCTGATGAATACAAAATTTGGAGTAGAAAGAGATATCGAAGAAGAAGAAACAAGATCTATAATGAGAGGGAATAAGAAAAAAATGAAATCAGAAACATTTGATGCTACAAATATATTTAAGGTGATAAAAATTTCTAAATTATTGGCTGATAAATATTCAAATTAAAATTATATAAAACTGTCCAGAAGAAGTGAATCTTAATTGTAATTTTTTTTCAGAACTATCAAGATTATTACTTTGGAGAAGAAAATATTACTTCTATTGAAATATCAACGATGCACGATTCTTCCCATGGCCAGGGCTACTATTTGGCATCTGCTGTTATAGACATATCTTAATTACTGTTATATTACGTTAATTTTATATTGTTAATAAAATAATGAACGGATTGATAACAAGAATATTACTTGAATTTATTTAATGATTAGACACCCAATTATCTTTACATTTGGATTAATAAAGAAACCTAATTAAGTGTTTTCCCCTTGTTCCTTATCTCACCATTATCATTATTTACCAGACAGTATAAACAAGAAGTTAGATAAATCTTCCCAAGCAATAGTTTGAAGCCAGTCAATTTTCTTTTGATAAGTATTATAGAATCTTGAATAGTTTAGCAAATCATTTGATAGAATTTAGTTCATAAGTTGAAGATTTGTTTCGAATTTAACCTTTTTAAAAGTATCATGAATATGGAAGAAGAAAATGTAAGAAATATTACCTATTATCGTTCTTACAATCATAGCTCATGGGATCAACTTCAAAGTGAGTATTTAGTCCAATCTTCTGTTTGATTTATTTTCTTAAAAAACTAAAACTCAATTTATATTCTAATAATTCCTTAGTTAACATAGTTCAATTTAAAACTCATACAAATAATTTAGTTCCATCATTTAATTTAAATTAATTATTCTTTACTTTGTTAGAGTACTTAATGTTTCCTGATATAGACACATTACGTGTATTAAGAAAGTATAATGAGTTTTTCTGAATTTAATTGACATCTTATGTATAAATGATTTATCTTCGACGTTATCTATATCATTATTAATACTTTTCATAATTATTTAAAGTGGAAAGAATACTTTGAGAGCTCCCCTCCATTGGAGATTCCAATGTCAAGTTTAGTTGCTCATCTTTCCCACTAGGTAGCGCCGCAGTCGCCTGTGTTTATTTCAGTTGTCTTTTTAAGTTCTTAGTCATTTGTTACCTTAGTTTGTCAGGACAAGTTTTTTTTTAATATTCGGATCAGACATTCATAAACTTTTTTTGGTTTAAAATTTGTTATGATAAACAATCTTTTAACCCCGTACAAGGTTGTATTTTAACCTTATCTGATCTCATTTTTATAGTGTGATATTTTTGTTTTTGACTTATTTGTTAAAGGTATTCTCTATTCTATATTTTACATACTTGATATTTAATACTACTTACACACAAGTCAGAATAAGTTTACTAAATTTACCTGTTTTTAAGGTGTTAAAAGAATGCAAGGAGCTCGTAGAGTTGTAACCTTTTGTGTACTAATTACTGTCTTACCAGTGATTTTATTATTGACACCTTTGTACTTGAAACACAATCGCTATGCCGATGTTACATACTCAGTCGCAGAATCTGATATTTTGGAGATGGTCAATGGAATTTCTTCAATTTTTTGCCAGGTAATCATTTTGTAAGCATGTGTTAAGATTCTTTTGTCAATGTTGTTTTGGTTTTGCTAATGGTTTCGGGTATCACTTCCATAGGTTGTCACTTCGAGCCAAGTTGCAAGTTTAAACTTTTTATTTGTTGCCAATGTAACATATAACTATTACTGACTGTATAGATTAAATAACAGACTTACACACATTGTTTAGGTTATATCATCATCTATACTAAGAAATGTTTGTCGGAACCTTCATTTCTTGATGAAATATACACATTTCCCATAATTACATTATTTTTTTCATATTATAACTCATGATTATTTTTATTTTCAAGAATATTGAATGCGGAATGAATGAAAAGCTAAAACTTGTAAATTGACTAGAAGTGACAATCTGCGGAAGGGATACCCAATTTTATTGCATAATTTAAGAAAGAAAGTTATTTAACCGATATTAACCTCTTGTGTAAATAGTGCTGGTGAAAATGGTTAAGGTAGTTTTCATATTTAATTGCAAAAATGCCCTATGTTGAAAGATTGTTCTAAGATAGTACTGGACATCATGAAAATATTGCCATATTTTTAATTATCTATTAGAAGTTATTTCAAAGTACTTAGTTGAAACTTTAACAATATCCTTATTGTTATGAGTGATACACCCTTCATCAATTTGTTTAATGTGAAATGGGGTTTCCTATTTTTGTATTCTCTTGAATAATTGTGTTTTAATTCTCTCCTACAAAATTAATAAAAGTAAAGTAATAAATTTATTATAATTATCAACAGTTTATTAAATCACACCTCACTAGTGGAAAATTTTGACAATTGTTTTTGTTTCATGGTTTATTGTTTACAATTTGTGTTGTTTATATGCTTATGTTCTTAAAACTTTATTGCAAAATGTGTAATTTCTTAAAAACAAATCTAATTTCCATGTTTTGCTGGGCAAGACCTTAGTAAACATAGTTAATTTTTTCTAAGCCTCTTATTTCAAATGTGTATGTTTCTTTTATAATGTTTGTTTAAAAAAAGAACCATTTTCCAGTTGATCAAAGTTTGGCATTTGGATTTTAATATGTCAAAATGTTGTGTATTAATAAAACACAGAATCAATAGACATGCCTTCTTGAACTAGTGAAAACATTGATTATTTTTTTTAATTAGCCTTAACCATTGTAATATAAACAATGGAATAATGGAAACAAAGTACTGCTGTTTATGTTAATAAAACACATTGTAAAATATCTGGTAATTGGTGTAAAATAAAACACAACTCTGTTTTAGCAAACAACTCACAACATTTACCAATATTCTTATTGCTAATTCTAAAAAATTAATATTTGGTATTTAATAGACTCTTGATGTTTTATGTTCTAAAATCTCCATTTCGAAACTCTTTAATCGAGTACTATATTCTACTTGTTATGAGAGATACATTCCTCAGTAATTCAAGTAGAGTGAAAATAATGCTAAGCAAGTTTTTTACTCTCTAAAATAACTCTGTTTTAATTTTTGTGTTTGTTTTTTTTTCAAGATTTTTCATTACAAGATATGTTGTAACATGATTCTATTTACCAACATAAAATTCCCTTGGTGCTTTCTAAGAAACATTTTAATGTTATTTTTTAACATGAAGGGAAATCTTTGTTAAAAGTTTGTTGTGTGTGCATTTCATTGTTTTCATTATGTAGGGACCATTTATTAAATCTATGTTCATACTCCTTAGCTTAAAGATGTATTACATGAACCATTACTAATATTTAACAATAATAATGCACAATAAATAATATTTTTAATATATTCAATTGTTAAATTTGAAAGAAAAAAAAGGAATAAAAAACCCAAAATAATTAAATAAATTAATCCTGTTAACAAGAAAAACAATCATAAAAGCTGAATTAAATTACAAATATTTTATAATTGATTTAAGGTAATGTTTTTAATATCTTTAAAGATTTTATGTAAGACGGAGGCAATAAGTTATATGTGTGTGTATGTATATATATATATATATATATATATATATATATATACATACATATATATATATATATATATATATATATATATATATATATACAGTCTTAGTCTACTAAGTAATGCAGAAGAGAAAACTTTGGTATCTGTTCCGCAGGTTGTCGTTTTGAGTTGATTTACAACAAGTTTTAACTTTAATTCGTTTCATTTTTAATATTTTCCAAAAATATAAGTTATCATGAGCTTCATTATGGAAAAGAACAAAGTTATGGGTAATGAGTACATTTCAATAACCATTTCATCAAGAAATAAAAGTTCCAACTAAAATTTTTAAGTATAGATAATATATGTTTGTTGAAACGATCATTTCTAGATGAAATGATTACCGAAGTATACACATTTTCTTTTCCATACGAAAGCTCATGATAACTTGTATTTTTGGAAGATATTACTAGTGAAACAAATAAAAAGTTAAAACTTATAAATCAACTCGAAGCGACAACCGGCGGGTAATTACCAAAATTTTAATTTGTAATGGTTAATATAAATCCTCTTTGAATCAAGAATTGAACATAAAATGGTATGGTGCTCAGAGATTTCCTATTAATCCTTAATATATTTTTTTTCAGGAACATTCTCTGAAGATGAATATACCATTTAATGCTTTTCAAGTGCAAGGAAAGCCTAAACTGGCTTCTTCGAAGAGGAAGCATATCCGTTTGAAAAAAAGCATGTCCCTTCCTGATGATACTCTTGAGTACTGGGGATTTTTTCTTCCGACAAATTCAACAGTCAAAGTATCAGTGTGTTCCAGGTAAGGTTATCACTTACTTATGGTTGCATTCTTCATTATGTTGTTTATTTATTTATATAATCTCTTCTTAACTTGACAGTGGGAATGTGAATGATTCTGACATTAATGGGAAAGTTAGTCAAATAAACTTGTTCATAATAAAGAGCTTTATAAAACTAAATAATCACAGATTATCTATATTACACAAAAACATGAAAACAAATTGAGCTGTTATTAACGAAAGTGGTATAAATCCATTTGGATCTAAAAAAATTGTTTAATCTTTTAAATGTCCTCAAGGTAGTATCCTTGGCCCAATCGTTTATACAGTATATACAACTGACATCCCAACTCATCCTAATACTATCCTTACCACGTATGCTGATGATTCATGTGCATTATCAGTCAACACCAATCCAGTTATTGTATCCTAAAGCCTCCAATCCCATGTCACTGATCTTGAAGAATGGTGTCAGAACTGGAGAATTGAAATAAATTCTCAAAAATCGCATCAAATCACTTTTACCTTATGTCGTAAACCAATGACTTCCTGCCTTTCACTATCCTTTTATAATATCCCACTTATGCCTGTTGAACAGATCCGATACTTAGGGTTGCATCTTGACAAACGATTAACCTGGAATCCTCATACGAGACTGAAAAGACAAGAAACCGCTCCACGTTTCAGGCTACTTCAACACTTACTAGACAAACCCTCTAAGCTCCCAATTAATTACAAAAGGTTCATATACATGAAAATCATTAGACCCATTTGTACTTACGGACTAGAGCTTTGGGGCTCCACTAAGCCATCGAATTACTCTCGTATCCAATCCCTACAATCCAAAATCCTTCGTAAAATCCTCAATGCTACTTACTTTGTTACGTAATATATTTAATACGTAATGTGTTAAATCTATAATGACTTTAATGTCCCATTTGTTGCTGATTTGGCCCGAACCCGCTATCTATCCTTTCATTACAAACTTCATTTCCACTCAAACCCTCTAGTTTCAAACCTAGCTTCCTCTTCAATTCCTAAATAAAACTTAGAAGTACCAAAGAAGAATAACAGTTTATGTAAACAGAAAGATAAGAATGAAAAGAGTAAAAGATAAATTATGAGATAACTGATTATCTTCTAGATTTCTTCCCATTCATAATATTTCTCTTTAGTTATTTCATAATGAGCAGAGTGGCTCAGTGGTAGAGCACTGAGTTGCCAAGCCGGAAATCCTGGTTCAAATCCCGCTGTGGGCAAGCCTTTTATTTAGTCTGATTGCAGCCGGAGATGGGTCATATAAGATTTAGGACCCTCCTGTGGTTCACCCAGCCTCTATAAAATATTATAAAAATAGGGTACCCGAAATAAGGGGAAAAATCTGGCGGTTGAGCACGACCTAGGACAAGTCACCTCCTTGCAGTACCGTTGTCCATGAAACAGTACAGTCTCTACCATGTACTGAACTCCAGACCCCTTCACAGGTAATAAAATTTAAAATGTGTAAAGGGTTTAATACATCACTCTTTGCTAAGTATCAAGAGGTAAAAACATTTGCTTGTTTGCCCATATTTTTAAAATAATTCAAATGGGAACCCTTAAATATCACAAATATGAAAAAATGGACTTGTTATACTTTCTAAAATAACAGCTCAATTCTAGTTCTAGTATAAACAGCATAATATTTCGCAGTCTTGTATTTAAAAATTAATTTTAATGCTAGAAAAAATTGACAAAAAAATGTATCATTAATCTAATTACTAATATTTCAGAAATTGTAAATTTTATAATTATTCAATCCTTTAAATGAAGTATAAAGAAATCGGAAAGCATTCTGAAGCTTCTGTTTGATTCCGTGTAATGAAAGATTCTTCTGTGAAGTGAATCATATCAACAGATTTTTTAAAATATAAAATGTTCAAATTTTATCACAAATCTAAAAAAAAAAAAATTTGTAAAGGTCATCTCTTCTTGAAAATATTTATAAAGAACCAAATAAGCAATTCAAACCAAATTGAGGAAAGTTAATAAAGGCTCACCAATTGCTTTAACCATCCTGTTTCGGGTTGTTTTAAACTAAATGAAAAAAAATTAATCACAACAATAATAAGATGTGTGGAATAAAGAAGTTTCAATGAGTCCTAAAGCATTTAAATTGGACAAACTGAATACAAGATAAATAACTTTAAATTTCATGCCTTTATTAATGTTGAACACCTCAGAACTGAAAACAAAAATATTGTTTTTTGTTTTAAATAATATTTTCCCACTAAATGTTTTTAAAGATTAATAAATTTATAGTTCCAATGGACTTGATGGAAAAAGCATGTTTATATAATTTCCCTATTTAAGATATAAAATGAGAGCAGAGTAACTCATTTGTAGATCATTGAGTTGCCGTGCCAAAGGCTGCGGGCTCAAACTGGGCTGTGGCAATAGATTAATTTAATCTGGTAATCTGAGGAACCCTTGATAGGGGGGAAAATTTGGCAATTGAGAGTGATCACCTTCCTTCACAACTGTTATCCTTGTAACAGTACAGTCTCTACCACATGCTGAACCCAAGACCCTTCATGGGTTGTAGTGGTAGATATTAAAAAAAAAACAGTTTTGGCAGGTTTTAATTTTTTATTCAGTACACATGGTCCATTAGAGCTAACTGAAAATAAAATTCGGGTAAACATCTCTATTATTTTAAAAATTGGGGCCTATAATATCGAAATAATTGTTATAATAGGATATTCATTAACTGTAAATAACCTTGTTAATGACTTTAATGCCAATGAATTCTCTAATAATACTTAAATGCTCATTTTCACTATAACAAGATATATTTGTTTTAGGTATGATGGTTCTCGAATCCTTGTTGTTAAAGGAGAAAAAAACTTGAGAAATTGTGGTTTGATGCAACCGACTCAACCTGTAGGTCATATGGCAGAAGGTCAAGGCACAGTCTATGTAAAATACAATCAGGCTGCTGTTGAGACAGAAGTTGAAGAAGGTAGTTACAATGTTGGAAAAGAGGTTATAGATGATGACCAAGACCTCGACCAAACCGGTGGATCTCTTCTAACGAGCGATGAATTAGTCGATAATAAAATAACACCTGAAAATACAAGGAGTAATATGTCTCTTGAGGATAATAATGATTTGTTAAAGCGGAAGAGACTTCTTGAAAAGGTTCTTCATGAAGGCATCGACCAGGATATGCAGATGAAAAACAGAACCAAGCGATATTCTCCAACTATTAGATTAGACGGAGGAATCGCACATGGCGGTAATGCCGTAAATTATTCGGACCCAGGTAATGATTCCTCAATTTCCAGTTTTGAAAGTAGTCTCCTAACTTGTTATAGCGGACAGATCCTTCTATCTCAAGGTTTCGATCCTCATGTTAACTGTACAGGAACTCATTACCTCGAAACCGGGCGACACTTGAGCACCGTTCACGATGTTGTTACTGACGGATATTATTATTATATTTTTTACAGCGATAACGACTATGTACAAAATGATATTTATACCATTTTTGATATATATAAACCTACATATCAGTACGGAAATTATTCGTTCGGTTGTATAAATAAAACAGAATGCGTATTCCCTATAAAATTTTGGTCTGATGAAGTTGTCGTCGTTGAAGTGCCGACAAGAGATGGCATAGAACATGAAACGGACGATTTGAGTATATTAATCTCTCGTTGTCACCCTCGTACTGCTGTTTACGCAATTTTTCCCGTTGCTATGATACTTATTATTCTTCTGTGCGCTTTTGTTTGATTTTATTAAACTGAACAGTGAAATCTGATTATACAAGATGTGAGTTTTCGGTTCAATTATGTTTCGAGATAATTATAATCAAAACTCCCATTCAATATTTTCTGTGTTATATGCGCATATAGTTGGTGATATAATGTCTTTCATATATTTTGATAAATTAATGCCTTACTGATAAGAAATGGAAAGTTTTCCAGAAATATTTAAATATGTAAACTAACGATTTTTCCATTGTTCTATTTTCTTACCATTTACCACCATGGTCTGCCATTTTAACCAATAATCATGATTTAAGCCTTACACATACTTCGAATACTATGGCATTATATCTTTGTAGATATATATGATATTAAATTGTAAGTTTTGAAAATGAACTGACTTATATATTCAAGGTTATAACTTTTGTAATACTTTTTTGAATATTAGTAATGTTTGAGTCAATATGATATAGCATATTGTAAAATTTAAACAATTATTAGAGAGAGAATCATCAATTTATTTTTGTAAGTTAGGTAAATGCAAAATTACCTAGTGTAGACAAAGCTATGAATAGACTTGCCCCCTGTGTGATATCTAAATTTTTTTGTTATCATCTTAATATAATTTATTTATTGCTTTTTATTAATAATTAAAATAATACGGCTGATTTGTCAATAGTGCAAACTAGTTTGTGTCTAAACATTATAATGTTGTTTTTTTTGGACTGTTAATTTATAAGCAGCTTAGATGTAATTCATATAGATTTAATGTGTTATTCTAGTCTTGGAATACCATTTCCCAAATATGTACAAAAATGAAACTACATCACTCCAGTTTTACTTTTTTTATTTTTGTTATAAATCAATATGTATTTTATAGCAATACCTGGTAATGCATTATATATATATAAAACATTACTAGAATGTGTATATTTTAAAATTATCTTACTATTCGAGTCTTAAATCATATACTTGTACAAACTTCATTCATTCCTCTATTTTTGATAACTTATTACTTAATATTTAGTGGTCCATTTCATTTATTGGAAAAAAATTATTATTATTTTTTTGTTTCTTGCCTATCAAGACTTATTTTTTTATTACCATGAAGTGTTGAGACTGAATTAGAACTTAAGTTACTGATTTAAATTTTAATATATATATATATATATATATATATATATATATTTATATATATATCATCATCATCAACATCAATTTTGCTAATTTCGCAACTAGCCACCACGATAAGCCTCAGTTTACATTCTGGTATTTCTTCAATTTTTGTTTGCTCCATATCGTCTTCATGAGCACACTGTGTTTAGCACGACGTTCCTCTGTCCATTTAGCACCAACTGCCCGTTTCTCATCTCAGAAAGTCCCAAAAGTCTCGATGGCTGCTCTAAAACGATTTCGGAGTTGTTTTGGGTTTTGAGTCAAAGATACTTAAGATACTCTTCGTCCACCGAGTCGATCATCTGTCGTATATGACGGTAGAAGCGAACTCTGCGTTTACGCATTGTGCTCGTGATCTTTCTATCTTAGATGCCATTTTTGTAGTTAGGGCCAAGTATGCTGTGTAAGATTTTTCTTTCTTTTCTCTCTAAATCTGCGAGCAAACATTTCTCAGACAGAATAAGGCATTAAAAAAAAATCAAAATAATAGTAATGAAATAAGGAGGTAACTAGGAACCGTATCTAGTTCTAAAATTGTTAGATCCTGAAATAAATAACACATGATCAATACTATCTAATACCTATAAGGTAATGAATTGAACATTTTTGCATTGATACTACTGGTAAAGCAAGACTAGAAAAAAAGTGAGTACTAATAAATAAATAATATGTTTGCTTTCTTGGATTGTTAGAAGAATTATTTATTCTATTGACATTTCACAAATATATAAACTTTTTGAATGCCGGAAAGTAACATAAATTCTTTCATATGCCCTCCTCAGTCTGTCAAATTTGGCTTTGTTCACTGGTACCAAAATTTTGGACCTCTTGTGACAGAAAGAAGATAAAGGTATCTTATTTTTTAAACTTTATTTATTTATTTTAAAAATTATTAAACCTTGTTTCTTTAATCCCTTTGTCATATTCTTAGCCATAATTTAGTGACCATTTTTATTATATTATTATGATTTATTGTTAGTGATGGAATATTTTGTATCGAATCCACTAGAAACCATTACACATATATAAAGTGTGTTATAAAAGGTCTTAAGAATTTTATATAAAAAAGAATGAATTCTTTATATTTGCATCTTTTTTTTTTAATACAGAATTAAAAAAGATTTATAAATAAAATAAAAATTTCTGTACCAGTTTTGATTCAGATTGTTTCTGTATAATGAATTACCAAGTCTTTGATTTAGTGGGCCTGGATAATTCTTTTAGTTCAAATTATAGTTCTTGGTAATATACTTTTAATTTCTGTGCCATTGGCATGTTATCATTTTAAATGGTTGAGTGATGTCTAATTGTTCAGTAATATATTGGCATTCCTATAATTTAATAATGTCTTCCTCAGTTTTAGGTAATGTAATTCAAATGGGGTATATGTAGGATTTTAATATCTTGTTGTCGTTGCAACCATATGACTGTTCGTTTCATACCTTTGGCTTATAAATTTTATTTATTATCAAATAAGCATTATTATTTTTATGTAAGGTTTATTGTTGTTCTGTCCCCTGGATTGTTAATAAATTTATTTAACTTGATGGGCTGTGATTATTTAACTCACCAAGTTGAAGTGCCTTATATGATATGATATATGATATTTTTCTTGAATAAATAATAATTTGTAGTGTGTACTAGATGTATAGATATTTTTAAGGTCCATCCAATTGTAGGGAGATTTATTCTATTGAAATTTTATAATATTTTGTGACAACATATATTATAGTTATTGTATTATGTTGATTAATTGTTATATCTAACCATCGATGTGCAAAGTTGGTTCTTTAGAAATACTTGCACTTATTCTACTTCAAAGTTTTATGAATATTGTTTTAAATATGTACTAACTTTATTGAACCAGTTCATTAATATTTACTGTTTAGTTGTTTTTATTTTAGAAAATAGTTTTAATTTGTTATAATCATAACAACACTTAAATATGTAAGGAAGAAAATAGTTGGGGGTGCAGTCAAATAAAACACTAAATAAGTGGGTACTTATTTAATTATGTGCCGACGTTTCGACCCACTTTGTGGGTCATCTTCAGGGCTAAGAAAGAAAAACAGACAAAATAACAAACTATAAAAATACATTGCAGTACCAAGTATATGATAAAATAGAAAAAATATATATGTAGAGAGGTAGAAATTTAGAACAAAATGTGAGGGATATATATGAATAAAAATATTACAGAGTGAATGTAGTACCACCTTTCTGTACATTTACTTTCTTAGCCCTGAAGATGACACATAATTAAATAAGTACCCATTTATTTAGTGTTTTATTTGACTGCACCCCCAACTATTTTCTTCCTTACTCTATCTTCCAGTCAACCATCCCCTCGCTTCTCATGAACACTTAAATATGTTTTATATTTTATTTTGATTATTTTAATTGTTGACTGAGTTTGTTTTTTTTAGCTCAGTGATATTTTTAATACTTGATTTATTATTGTTAAACTATAAATTACAAGTAAATTAATACAGGAATGAATTTTTAAATATTTTATATAATCATTATTATTATAAATTGATTTATTTTAAAATGAATATTTTTCAAATGTTTAAATTTAAGGTTTGTTAATATCATTTATATTTTTAACTAAAATATATATATATATTGCTATATTGGAATCACTAACAACTTGAGACTGAAAAATTGAGTGTTTAGGTTAGGATGAAATAAATTAAGTTACCTATTTATTAATGTTAACATTATGAATCGCTTTATGTATTTACCCGTTAACTATTGTTTTATCAGTAACAACAGTTTGTTTAAATTGAAGTTTATATATAAAAGTGAAATATATACTATGTAAAACCCTTGTCTAAAAGTTTTTAAATAAGTGTCAATTAAATAGTGTTTTTCCTTTTCTTCAGTTTTTGAATAATACAGACAATTATAAAATTTAGGCTATAACATGGATTTACATGTTTATGTTATTTTTTTAAATGTTGATGAACAAATTATTTCAACTTGTATACATTATTTTATTCCAGAAATATCAAGTGGTTATTATTTAAAAAAATGTTTGAATATATTATTATACACACACATGTTTTTTTAAATTATATTTTGTTACAAGTAATACAGTGTGTACAGCAAGGAAGTTCAGAAATATCATTTCCTGATTTACAATATTAATTTTCTTTAGATTTCCTCCCATACTATCTTTTGACATAATATATTTTATTTCAATTTAAACAGCAGTATTGGTCATTTTGAGCTTATAAATAAACCTGCAGTCCATAAGTGGTTAATTTGAGTAGTAATAATTACGGGAATGGAATCTTGTCATTATTGTTGTCTTTGGCTTGAAATGGAGTTACAATATAAACAATTACTCAATTTCAAGCCAAGGTCTGTCTTATACACTACGATAATGACACGATTCCGCTTTTCTAAGTACAGTTAACTCATTTTGGACAAAATTCGACTTAACCACTTTTGTTTATATTTTATTTGATGAAATAAATTTATTTATTTTTTATCTATCAAAAATAAAAATGAATGGCTGTCTTATTACCTTGTGAAGAGTAGTTCTGTGATTTAAAGTATCTTCGAATTAGTCCTTGTCCATTATATAATATAATAGTATCTCAACCTCGTCTAAAGGTATCTTGTATATAATTATTTATATAATAAATAAAACAGATTAGTTTAAAAATCTTTATTACTGAATACAACATTGACTAGTAAATATGTATATTTTTGTAATATACTACAAAATTAATTGTTATTTAAAATATGCTTAATTAATTTATTTATTATTTACCAATTATAGAAATCTGTCCAGAAGGAAATTGAAATAATGCATTTACTAAAAAGACGGTTATGGTTTATGAACTAAAGATGTATAAAAATTGTAAAGTTACCGAGTACCTGTAAAATGTGGTATCCGATTCAAAAATATGATTTAATGTTAATATAGTTATTAGTAATTAATAATAATTTTTCATTGAGGAGTGTTCTTAGATGATTGACTAGACTTTTAAATCAATTGTTAACGATTATTGTTAAACACTTCATTTTAAGTTAACAACAAAAAAATGTAATGATATGCTCAAATATTTATTTTAACAAATTTATGTTATGTTTTCATTAAGCTGTTATAATTATTGATGTCATGGCTCCTTATATTTGTTGTGTTTAATAAAAAACTTTTTGTTTATGACAATATTTCCTCGGTTCATCCTTATACCTATCCATCAATTCACAACACCTCTCATACATCTATGGTCCTCTACAATTCAAATCCTTTCTCCAATCCCAGGAAACCAGACCTCTTCCTTTCAAACTTTATATTCGTTGACATAGAAGCAAAACATTCGAGCGTTATTTTCTAGCCCACTCCTAATATGGCTGGGACTCATTCCCACCTAATATCTGTTATGCTTCTACCCTCTCATTCAAACCCCGTAGTGTAGGTCTGTTTGGAGGATAATTGTTGAAGAGGCCAAAGTATTTAATATAAATACCTTAAAGATATGATTAATTTTTAATTAAAAAAATACTAGAACTGGATTTATTGTGTTTTGCCATAGTTTAACAGGGTAGTGAGATCAGCCTTATTGAAAACAATTGGCTGTGTATTGTGAGGGATTATCTGAAACTTAATAGTGAAAAAGAGTTGCAACAGAATATTAGTAATAAGAAAGGAAAAAATCCTTAGTTATGCTGCTCTTCGGCAGATATAAAATGACAGTCCCAGTTATTTGCATTAGTTCCCTATCCTGATTACACCTGAATATCAAACTTTAACTTTAGGATCGTCCGATTGGCCATAAAGTGATTTTAAATAAATATACATCATATTATAAAGATTACCAATGACTATAATGAAGGAGTCATATAATAATCTTGTACGATTATATCGATGCCTTAGTTCACAAATGTGTTTAGCGCAAATTTTTCAAAAATGGGTTTTGTTATATAAATGATATTGTAAAGTTGTAATCAGGAAGTCATAGATCATATGTTAATATAAAATTAATAGAGAAGCTGTGAAGGTTACAAAAATATATTGTGTGCTTAAACTTGAACAGTATTTCTTGTGTTAAATTACTATCAAAGTTGACTCCTGAAAATCTTGTTTAACACTTAACACATTTGTGAACTAAGGCATCGATATAAACTATGTACAGAAATTATTTTTATTTCTTAATTGTTGTCATTAATATATTTTTTCTCTGAGATTGGTTAAAATCCTTAGTTATTTCATTTTTTTTTTCTTAATTTTTTCGGCCCAACAACCCGGTGTGTCAAAGCCTCTTCCAACAGCTTTCACCATCCCTTTTTGTCTTGTGCAACTACGATCCAATTCCGCACGCCTAGCACATTTCTGGAATCATTCGCTATTCCCTCTGCCCACAGCAGTTTCAGTCTTTTGGTTCTTATCGATCCATTAAGTTAATCCATCATCATCTTTATAAGAACGCTTTGTTCAGTCCTCCTAGCATACCAGCCCATTTAAGCCTCCCCCCTATATGGATGAATCCATAATGTCCGGTTCTCTTGCCAGAGCGTAGAGCTTCAAGTTACTCCTCGATTTCCAGTTCTGGCCTACTTTCACAGGGACATATTTTCGACTTAGAACTTCCCCCTCAAACACATGGAGGCTTTCCACATCCTACTTTGAGATGATCCGATCCGTAAAATAAAATACTGGGAGGATCGGAGTCTTATATAGTCTCAACTTTCTAATCCAAGTGAGATGGAAGCTTTTCAAGTGAGATGTCCTAATCCGAAGAAGCTTCCTTTCGAAAACATTACTCTTCTTATATCCCCAGTTATCTCGTTGATGTTATGAATAATAATAAGAATGAACTTTGTGATAGACAAATTCTTCGACCTTTTCCAAAACAATAAGTTTATATATTGATCCTTCTGAGTCTAACCACGAATTTGATCTTTTTTTCATTTATTATGTGTCATTATAATAAAGGAAAATCATCGAAGTCGTCTGAACCTTTATTTTTTAGTTCGATCGTGGATCTATTGGGTTGAAATCCTCCTTGATAGAAAGTCGATAGCTGCAAAAAGACTTTTTCATAATATTTTTTTTTAACATAACAATAAAAAACATTAGAAGGAGAACGTAGACATCTTTATGTCTACGGAGGCAATCCACACAACATACTTCTGTTTATTTCTAACAACATTTGTCTGTTTATTTGGAAACCCAAACAGTTGGCGTAGTGTGGCTCAGTTTCTTGCAGTGCAGTGCAACCTCTGTATGGGGGCAGCCTGTGGTCTAGTGGTTAGCGTAACAAACTAATATGTCCAAGATTGTGGGTTCGTAGCTCGGAAGGTGGCCCTAGGATTTTTAAAGGGAGTAAAAAATCTTTAGTTACGCCGTCCTTCGGAAGGGACGTTAAATGGAGGTCCCAAGCATGTACGATGTCAGATACTCGTTAAAAATCCCTATCCTAATTAACTTGGATAGGCAAAATTTATAGTTCCCAATGTAGCATCGTCCGATTAGCCATAGCAGCATAAAGTGACGTTAAATGAACAAAGAACCTCTGTATGACTGTTGCAATAGGATGTAGACAATGCTTTTCTTGTTTTTTAAAATATTTTTTTAGTTTACAAGGATGGCTTTCTTCCCATATGGCTTCCCATCTCTCTGAATTTCCATTTTAAGAGTTCTACTAAGTTCTGAAGGGGTTAAAACCGTGGTGCCTCGGCCAAGTGCCTGATCTGCGAGCTCGTTACCCTTAACGGCAATGTAAGCAGAGATCCATATAAAATCTTTATAATTTATTTTTATTAATTGTTATAATTTTTAAATATTTTATTTTGAAGAGAAAAGATTTGTCCAGGGCCGGGATTCGAACCCGGATCTCCCAAGTATCCGTCGTGGTACTCCAAACTGAGATAGCTTGGCTCGCACCACGGTCAGACAAATAAAATATTAAAAAATTATAATAATTAATAAAAAAATAATGACGTAAGATCCTAGTTAAAGTAATGTTCAATGAACATTCTTCCCCTTGTATACATCGCAAAACTCAGACTCTCATCGGTCAAATAGGAAGGCTCTAATCAGTTTTACGAAATATTCTCAAATTCTTATACGTAAAGCTTTAGTTTCGAATATAAAGTACATCCCAGGAAAAAAAATTAATATTTTATTAATAAGCATGGCCCAAAAAGTGTGTACTTGG
This sequence comes from Troilus luridus, assembly GCA_964056705.1. Lineage (NCBI taxonomy): Eukaryota > Metazoa > Arthropoda > Insecta > Hemiptera > Pentatomidae > Troilus > Troilus luridus. The sequence continues at coordinate 5,200,071 of OZ057413.1, forward strand.
TGGTAGATTGTGCATTCAGTTGTTTGAAAGTTCATTGAAGTATCATTAAAAAACAAAAAAAAAAAATCATATAGCTACCGATATAAAATCAACTACCGATTAAGAAGATGGTGGATCATCTGCGTTACGATCTAATAATTATTAAATAATTTATGCTCTGAGAGCTATTCGAAAAATGCCAACTAAAAAAATGTAAAAAAACTTATACTTGCTAAAACCTAAATTCTGTGAATCTGCTATCAACATTCTAAAGATTTTTTTTTTAATTTTACTAAATGCCGAAATGATTTAACTACAGAAAATCAATATTTATGCTTAAAATAATAGAATCATTAATTTTTAAAAGGGGTTTATTCGAAAGTAGAACTGGAATGATGATCGAATTGACTCCTCGTAGTAAAACCAAGAACAGAACTTACTAAGAATGTGAAATTCGAAGCTCTCTCTCTCTGAAATATAAAACTTGCCAGTGGGCTTATTATTAAGTTACAATAAAAGGAAAATATTTTATTCCATATCTTCCAGCAAAATAATATGAAGTAGAGTTATAGAAAGTAACACTGATTTATTAGATATGTCTCAATCGTTTCAAGTTAAAAATATTTTATAAATTAACATGATTTTGATATTATAAAATCCATCTGGTAAAGCTTTATATTAATCTACTTACGGAAAATATTTCCATTATTGGGCATATGAGACAATAGTAGAATTAAAATCTTTAAATCTGCGTAGTTTATAGATTATCGAAAGTTGTAAAAGTGTAATAATCATGTAATGAATATTTGAAAAATAAAATTGTAAGTAGAAATCATATTTAAAATGAATCATATTCCCGCCTTAGAGCATCATGATCTACAGAGAGAAAAGCTGTCATGTGAGTGAAATAGTAATTTGAGTAGAAATTTCCTTAGTTCATTCGGTTATTTCTATCTTATCGTCATGTGATTAAATTTTTATTGGTTTTTCTTTATTAAAATGCTCGTTTATAAATTAAAATATAATTTGCGCGCATGGCTACAAAAAGCACACTTCTTCCTGTCTTAGTCCTTTCCATAGCAAATACTTGAGTGGAACATGTCGGTAACGTCGTCTGACAAAAGGTGATTTTTATAACTTACCTTTTCGTTGTGTTTTTCGTTGTTGTGTTATTGTTATTAGAAGTTGTTTTTAGCCGTTTTAAGCCAGTGATAATTATTGAATGTTTATTTATCTCTATATTCTAGAGTTGAGTGAATGTTCAATGCTGTGCCAACATGGCGTGGTTTACAATTATTAAGCCTCTATTTGTTTGGGTTTTGTGTTTACAAGTGATATTAGTTGTTATTATTTTTCCAAGTTACAATTATTAGTTTGTTATAGAATCTTTTCTGTATAGAATTAATTTATTAGTAATGAGTTTTCTTGTACCATACAGGTTATATTTGTATCAGTCACATAGCCTTGAATTTTACACCACCTTTTAGCATATGAATGGTTTTTAAATATTTTGTTTTTTAATGTAGTAACGCATTAATTATACAGTATTTGTAAATATTGTTGGAGTTGATTGTTTATATTGTCTTAGTCTTTGTGTAATGTATTATTTCTGTATGGTCAAGAAAGCTTTTCACAATGTGCATTTTATTTGATATTCAAAGGTTGTTTAGCATTTATTAAATTGTATATTTATTTATGCATGCACTAATTAGATAAATTTTGTTAATTATTAAATGGGTTGTTAGGAATGAGGATTGGGTAGGAGAGTCTAAAAATGGGCCCAGTGATAAAGAGCACTCCTATGATGGTCCGCCAGGTATGGACCCTGAAGGAATCATCGAGTCCAATTGGGACGAGGTAAGTCTTACTAATTAAAACAAGTAATTTATATCTAAATTTATTTGTATTAATATTGTTATTGCTCTGCAGGTGGTTGACAATTTTGACGATATGAACCTCAAAGAAGAACTTCTTCGAGGTATTTATGCTTATGGTTTTGAAAAACCTTCTGCTATTCAGCAGAGGGCAATTATCCCTTGTGTTAGAGGACATGATGTTATCGCCCAAGCACAGTCAGGTTTGTAATATTATTATAATATTTTTTTGTTTAAATGTTCGTAATATACTATTTTCTTGTATAGTCTTTCTTTTCTGTATGGGTTAAATTTAATACTCATACTAAGTTCTTTGTTTTTGTAAGCATCATCCTGCCATAGTAGTTAAACAGCTAAAATGTATCGATATTTCTATTTATTTCAGGTACTGGCAAAACAGCTACATTTTCCATTTCTATATTGCAACAAATTGACACTAGTGCAAGAGAATGCCAAGCTTTGATTTTGGCCCCAACTCGTGAATTAGCCCAACAGGTATGGATTTTCTTTGTTTATATGTATGCCATTCATCCACATGACATATTTAGGTTATATATAATTCTTTAAGTTCTCTTAGCAATTATTGTAATTTTTTTATATTTTAATATTCTATCAGGTTGTTTTAATGGTTATAGTATATTTGATATGTGTTTTATTTTTTTAAACAGATTCAGAAAGTAGTTATAGCCCTGGGAGATTTCATGGGGGCCATGTGCCATGCATGCATTGGTGGTACTAATGTAAGAGAAGATATGCGCAAACTAGAAATGGGTGTTCATGTTTTGGTCGGAACTCCTGGACGAGTTTTGGATATGATTAGCCGCAGGGCTCTAAGTAATTTATAATTTCCTATTGTTTATTTTTTCTTTGTTCTGTACGTTGAACTTTAATTAATTAATTTCATTTTTTTCTTATCCATTAGAAACAAACACTATTAGAATTTTTGTGTTGGATGAAGCTGATGAGATGCTTTCTCGTGGTTTCAAAGACCAAATTCATGATGTATTTAAAAATTTGAATCATGAAGTACAGGTATGTTGAAAGAATTTTAAAATTTTTTTTTAGAATGGTTAATGGTTATTCATGTTCATGTTACATTGTGTCATTGTTACATTGTGTTGGATATCAACAATTATTTTTATGTTTTAGGTAATATTGCTTTCGGCGACTATGCCCTCTGATGTATTGGAAGTTAGTACATGCTTCATGAGGAATCCTATTCGTATCTTAGTTAAAAAAGAGGAACTTACCTTGGAAGGTACAAACAAGATCATACAGTAATTTAATTCTTCTTAACACCGATTACTTGACAAAGTTATATAACTGTTTTAAGAGATAAAACATTTGTCTTATTTTTTTTCTTGAGTAATGTTTTTGACAACTTGTATTACTTATGCTTATAACATATTCAAATTTTCCTTATTGTTTTACGATGCCGTGTTCTAATATTTTTATATAAACATGCTCATTTGTTTTTTTTGTTTAGGTATCAAACAGTTTTTCGTTTTTGTTGAGAGGGAAGAATGGAAATTAGATACTCTCTGTGATTTGTATGAAACTTTAAGTATTACCCAAGCTGTAATTTTCTGCAACACAAGGCGCAAGGTTGATTGGCTGACTGAGAGCATGCACAACAGAGACTTCACCGTTTCTGCTATGGTAAGATTTTTAGTGGTTATATTCCGCAATGCTTATTGAAACAAATATTTTTTAAACTACTTTTTCTCTTAATTATGAAGGTATGAATATTTAAGTTATAATTATGCTAAGTTTTGTTTGGTTTAGTACTAAATAATTATTTATTAGATATTTTGGTATCTGTTCCATAGATTGTTGCTTTGAGTTTCATAAAGTTTTAACTGTTAATCTGTTTCCCTTTCAATATTTCCAAAAATACAAGTTATCACGAGCTTTAGTATGGAAAAGGTAATGTAATTATGGGTAATGTGTAAACTTGGAAATGTTAGTTGAAACTTTTTTTTCTGGATGAAATAATTACCTCAATCTACTCATTACCCTATTACATTCCCTTTTGCATATTTAAGCTCACGATAATTTGTATTTTTGGAAAATATTAAAAATTAATCTTGTAACTCAAATCCAAGCGACACACTGTGCAATGATTACTGATATTTTTCTTTATATATTACTATTTAAATATTTCTGATTTAATAGTTTTTCACAGTTCATTTATTTGGTCAATAGCTTTTCTTAGAGTCAGTTGAAAAAGAAAAAGAATATATGGTAGATAATAGCATCTCATAATGGACATATATATATATATATATATTAAATAAATAATCAGACCTTAGTCATTATAATTATTTGTATCGCAAATGTTGATGATCTATTCCTCACCATTTAATCTGTTACCTCTTCGAACTAATTAACATTGTTTTCTTCATTTAACATTTACAACTTTACAAATTAAACCATAATTTATATATTGCTTTAATAACCTATACATATGTATCATATTATCACATACTAATTAGTTTTTACATGGGGTGAGTTAGGTAATCGCTTTATTTAATCACTACTTTTGCTACAAATCCATCAAAAATACATTTTATTTTTCACTCGTTCTGTATCTCTGAAACAATCTCTGAAAATCAATGAATCTTAAGTAATGAGGATCATAATGAAGTCTTTAATTGAAGGTTAAGTTTTTAGGATGGAAAAACAATTGATGGCTTACAATAAATTATTATTTACATTTAGCAAGCATAAGTTGATAAATTAGTTGAATTATTTTTTGTTGATTTCTGACTCAGACATAAATTGAATTTTAATTAAAAGAGAAGTATATTATAAATTTAATAATTTTATTTTTAAATTTAAATTGAATCGGTCATTTGAGAAACACCTCTTATCCAAAAAAGTAAACTTTCAGGAAATCAAAAAAACTCAGCTATAATTTAACATCATATATTTTTTGAATTTTTTACATGTTTCTACAGGGGTTTGGTAAGCTAATTCTACCTAACTAAAATTTTATTATTTTTATTTTTATATTTTAAAAAATTATAAACGTTGGAGATGTGTTGTTTCTCAAATGATTGACTAAATGATATGTTATCAGGTATGAAATAAAAGGTAAACCAATTCAAATTATTGATATAAATCAGTATTTTATTTTTCAATTAATGTATACACATTTTGCAAGCATGCGTATTGGATTTGTCTAGCCTTCACCAAAAATTTAATATGTTTAACTCAATTTTGGCCAAAAATGGACATGAGGTGCTTCTCAAATGACTGATTCAATTATTAAATCATATCTCTTCTAAACATTCTCTATAAAATTATATAGGATAAATAATTAAGAAAAAATTATTATTTTTTTTAATTGATTTATGAATGAATGTTCAAGTAGGTAAAGATAAGGATATATGTTAGCAATAAGGATGGACTATCATATTGGAGTATTTTATTAATTTGTATAATATTTAATCTAATATTAATTTCATTTAGAGGCTGTGGTAACGATTACTTTTAGTTATCTGCCTGGTCATTGTCTCTTTGTTTATTTAAGATTGTCATGTAATCTTGAGTGAAACATGATAGTTCTGTCTGTGTAATCAACCATAATAACGCTTAGATAAACTGTATCAAGTTTTAACACTATTGATTGTAAAGATTGCAATTAATACTTTCTCTTTCTTATCATCTTAAATCTGCCCTATTATGTTGTGATTTCTTGAGCAGCTGTGAGTTTTAGGATCAATAATTGTCTTTATTGATTAGCCCACTCACTTTCTATATTGGTCTATGTGCCTTTTAGACATTTTTTTTTCCTTTCTATTGAAGTTATATTTCTAAAAAAATTTATTCAGTATATATTTATCTAATCTTACAGGCAAATATTTAAATAACTTTGCTGATATTTAGTCGTGAAGAGTTTAGATTTTCAGTATTAACATAAACAAAACCACAAAAAATTAATATGGATAATTTTATGAATAAAATTACCATCATCTCTTCTTCCCTTGACATGATATTACATTGGCAGTCCCTGTTTTTTTTTTATAATTTACATCCTTTTTGCACACCATTGTGCAACTATTCTATTACCACAAGATCTACACCAGGGGTCGGCAACCTGTGACTCATAGGTCACCCACCGATGGACCCATTATATAATTTCATGTTATCCACTTCTTTCCAAAAATAAACTGTAGTATATATAAATAAAGTTTATTCTACTATATATCCAGTTATTTACTTTATAAAATATGTCTGATATTTTATTAAGTAATAAAAAAAAATATCTCTGGTCCAAAAGTGTCTTTAGTTCTCACGTTTTAGTTGATTTTGACCAGGAGGTAAAAAAAAAGTCGATACCGACCCCTGTTCTTGACCTCTGTACTAATGCCTGTCCATGAGAGCCATGGTCCTCTTGGGTATTCGGTGATTTAAATATTGTCATTCATTATGGTGACCCAGTCGATATTAGCATCTAATGTACAAGTCACATAGCTGACCATTTATAGTCTTATATATTTCTTTTAAAAGCTGTATATCGGTCTTAAATACTCATTAAAGATAGCTATCCTGATTATATTTCTTAAATTCAAGAACCCCAGTGTCTCATCCGATTAGCCATTGAAGCATTAAAAAAAAACCTGTACCATTACGACCCATGAAGGGTCTTGCGTTTAGTACGTGGTAGGGACTGTGCTGTTTTTTAAACAACAGTAGTGGAGGGGGGCTGATTTGTCCAAAATCGACTGCCAGATTTTTCCCTCTTGGGTACCCACTTGTTAGAGGCTGGGTGAGCCCCAGGAGGGTCCCAGATCTTAATGCGGTATACCGCTGAGCCACTCCTCTCTAAGCAGTATAAAGTAGTGTTGAATAAATAAACAATGAAATCAAAAGTTTTCTCTGTAAATATTTAGTGTGATCAGTTAATAGAATATACCTTAACAGTAATCATATATATTATATAAGATTTATTTTTATCTGAGTTTAAGGTCTTTTGATTGTTTGGCTATATTATAGTACATTTAATCAACTCGGCTAAATTATGATGAATGTCCTTTTTTTATTTGTAATTTGTGATTTATAAAAACGATGGGCATTGAGCATTACTTAGCTTGAGTGGTTTAAATATAACACAACACAGCCATAGCGAATCGTAAGGCAGTAAATTGTATCGTTTTAATTTATCCTTTTTTCCCTTAATATTTTTTAATGTGATTTTGTATTAATTAATTATGTGAATATATGGTTTAAATGATGCTAATAGTTGATGAATTTTAGCATGGGGATATGGAACAAAGAGAGCGAGATATTATTATGAGGCAGTTCCGTACTGGCTCAAGTAGAGTTCTTATCACTACTGACCTTTTGGCTAGAGGTATTGATGTACAGCAAGTTTCTCTTGTCATCAATTATGATCTTCCATCTAATAGAGAAAATTACATTCACAGGTATGAATTTATTTACCATCAAAGTATTAGTTATTATTTTTTATACATTTTAATTATTTTTTTATTCATTAAATAATTTATAATTTTTTTTTTTTTTTTTTTTTATTCATATATATCCCTCACTTTTGTTCTAAATTTCTACCTCTCTACATATATATTTTTTCTCATTTATCATATACTTAGTCCTCAATGTATTTTTATAGTTCTGTTATTTTGTCTGTTTTTCTTTCTTAGCCCTGAAGATGACCCACGAAGTGGGTCGAAACGTCGGCACATAATTAAATAAGCTACCACTTATTTAGTGTTTTCATTTGACTGCACCCCCAACTATTTTCTTCCTTATGTCTACTTTCCAGTCAACCATCCCCTCGCTTCTCATTAAATAATTTACTTTATTACGGTCAAATTACTTCTTACGACAATTGGCTTGAATGACTAAATCCAATCGATATAAAAAACTATTAATAATAATAGCTTAAGTTGTGTGTATGAATCGAGCTGTTATATTTGGAAGTGCTAAGTCCATTTGTATCTATAAAAATTGTTTTTTTCTTTTATATGGTTTGAATGATCATTATTTCATTATAAAATCGTTTAGGGTATTAGCATCACTCTTTGTTAACTGATAAAAACATTTGTCTGTTTGCACATATTTTTAAATTAATTCAAATGGAAACCTTAAGAAAGTGCTAATATGATAAAACAGACTTCTACCACTTTCAAATTTAACAGCTCAATTAATAACTTAAATAGTTCACAAAAACTTCAGTTTTGTTTTAATTTTTCCAAATTTTATATTAACTTAAGATGTTCGTCTTAAATAACTAGTTTAAAAGAACTATTATCCTAAGATCTAATAAAGACAAATAAATGCTTTAAATGTGTGATTCTGTATACAGTGGGATGTATTGTTCATTGAAAGGCCTCTACTAAAGAAAATTGCTTAATAATATGGGATCGTAAATGGAAACTAAAGTATCATTAAATTAAAGGAAAGTTTGAAGTAATCGGGAAAAAAATGATATTATAATTGTATTCTTATATTTTTTTTTATCGAAATTTATAACTGTATATAATAATAATCCATCTTGTAAGTAGATAATGGCAAATAGTGCCTGAATAAAAGAACAGGAAACAACTTCACATAAACCTACGAATTGATAGAGAAACATGATTGTGAAGAAACTTTGAACACAAATGACCACAGACTGATTAATCTCTTTGTAGACCTTGACCACTCCCTTTTCCTCACAAAAAAGTCTACAAAATTACATTAGTTGCCCAATAGAGAAATTAACAACAGCTAAATTATAACTATATGTACTGGAAGAATGTCAGGAATATTTTATGAGTTGTCGAAGTTTCTTGAAAGTGGAAATCAATTAGACCAAATGGTTAAGGTTTTTTAATTATTATTTTTATATATTTCTATGAACAGCATCAGTCAGTTTGGTGGCAAAGCTTAATTTTTATTTTAAAAAGTTTTTTTTTTTTAATTCATCTGTCCCTGAACCATAATTAGTTTTTATAATTCTGTCATGAAAGCAAAACTAACAACAGCTGGAACCTCTTGGCCAGGTGCTTTCATTCAGTGGTTGCCATGGATACATCCAGTGTTGACTGTATATTTTAGGAACAGTTACCATATAGTCTGTCTTCACAATGTTGTTTTGTTAATCGCATCTTCATTAAGTTCAATAAATTATTATTTTTTTTTTTTAAAGTGTGTTTCCTATTAGTTAATAGAAGGTTATGAAGTGTAAAAAGGTTAAATTTAACTTGGCTGTTTTGAGGCTTTAAGAAGTATCTTCATGCATTAAACAGGTTGCAAGGAACGACTGCATGCACTCTTTAAATAAAATTGTATTCTCTGTATATGTTTACTCATTGTTATTATTATTTTTTTCTCTCTTAAACAATATTCCTTTTTGATTTTAGGATTGGAAGAGGTGGCCGATTCGGTCGTAAAGGTGTAGCGATAAACTTTGTTACTGAAGAAGACAAGCGCTCTCTTAACGATATCGAACAGTTCTACAATACCCGTATCGAAGAAATGCCTATGAATGTTGCCGACCTCATTTAAATTGTTACTAATAAAAACAGTGTGAGTATCGGATCGTGACTACTATCCTATGATCGTGTGCGATTCTCCGATTCTTTAAAATTAGTAATATCGGTCTGCTTATGATGTGTTGTTGACCATTACGGTCTGCTCTATTCAGTGGCTGCTCTAAAATTATATGAAGTGACTTTTCCCCTGGGTTTAGGTTCTACACTTGTACTTCCCTTAAGTGTAGATACCTAGAAACATATACCAGCTATTGACTGGATCTTATTTAATAAGTGTTAAAAGCTATTATTTTTTCTTTAATTTTCGATCCTTATTGTATTTTACGTAGTTTATAAGCTATTAGATTGATTATTGTGTGAATGATTGCCTTGCTTAAAGGCATTCCCTGCTGTTGATTGAATTTAAATTAATCTTGATCGTCATTTTCATATGTAATGAAAAAAAATTGTTTGTTCCCACGTATAGTTAGAGTTTTTTTCATTATTAAGCAGTGGTTTTTTGTTGTATTATATCACAGTTTGTTACTATTATTGAATTATAAAATGTATCAAAGTAAAACATTTTTCTATATTAAGGTACACATATTTTTATTTTTGTGTAAAAACACTTATGTTGTTTTCCATTGCCTAGGTAAATGTATCATAGGTTTTTGGAAAGGGTATTTCAATCAAAAAACATCTAGACGAAAATGTTTTTGTAAAATCTTGCTTGTTCATACTGAGATTTTGTATCTTAGATTAAATAAAAAATAACAATTAAATTTGTAATTGTTATTGTATTATGAATTAAAACCTCTGTTTGTTTTTGTTTTTTAAATTTTACTATATTATTTCCTGTCTTTGATTATTTATATCAAGCGAGTAATTTTTTTATTTTGTATTTACAGGAAAATTAAATCAATCACAACACACTGAGGAGACATTTTTGGAAATAAAGACATAAATTTCCATTGTGAAGCTCAACAAACAGTGGTTTTACTTAAAATAAACCTTTCAACCTCCCCTCCAGTTACAATATTATTCGAAATGTGGATATTTTTATTTTTTAGAATTACACAGTTTAATTAATTTTCTACTTGGTTTATATGGAGCGAATACCGTGTACAGACATTTTTATTTATAAATAAATTTTTAATCTTAGAGTGATATTTTCTGTCCCATAGTTCTCTTATTTTAACGTTTTAAGGATATTAATTATTTAAAATTATATTTTTTTGACTTTTAGTGGGCCTATAGTGATTATTCAATGCGAAATAGTATTTCATAGAATTATCGTTATTTCTGATCATTGTGAAAAGAATCAAATTGCTTTCATAAGTAATGTTATGATGCTGGAATATCAAAATAAAGAATAGGAATATTTAATTTAATATCAATATTTATTTAACTCTTAATTAAGTTGACTTTATTTTTTGTTCATTTTTGAATATGACGCTCAAGTTTAAACTTAAAGTATATGATCACTAATGTAGATGCCATGGTTGTTTGATTAGGCAGATAAAGAAATACAAAGCATTTGGTATAATTTTTAAAATCAAACATTTTCATCAGTAAAACAACTGTGTTTGGTTAAAATTTCACTATTTAAGGCATTCTTGTGTTAAGTTTTATTCTAATACCAACTACCTGTGAGAGAACCGTACAATTTTTGAAGTAATGAACATGCTCTTTGTCGACATTAAATTAATTTGGTTACTTATTTTCAAAACCGTTTACTCATTCATTTGATTAAAAAACAAAATTTTACTATTATTAAAATTTAAATTGGTATCGCTGTAATAACTGGACCATAACGAATAGAATCGATCACATCTACTCCTCTATCAAGTAAACAGAATGATACTTCCCGATTTCACAGAATATTTTAATCAATGTTTGTTTTTTAAGCACTAAGAAGATGGAAAGAGTTTTGATTGAATTGGTTAAAACTTATTAAGTTGCGCTCTTATTAAAAATAAATATGATTGAAGACCAAATCAGAAATTCTTGCATATGATCAATATGGATACATATAAATAATGGTTCATCCCCCATCATAATGATAATGATAATATTTTATCATTATTTGCATGCTTATATTATAAAATATATGAATAACGGTGCATTAATTGAATTTGAAGTGTAGTAAAATATTTTATGGTTTCTTCCATTATTGTAGAAATGAAAAATGATCAGTTTTATATTATCTTGGTTTTTTAAATAATATTTTTACCTGAATTAGCTATGCTTAACAGTAAAACTGATTGGAAATTTATTCGAAATAAAATATCAACTTACTGATAATTCTAAATTTAAAAAAAATGTACTTAAAATAATTTGAGAGTATAAGGATTAATTAAAGTTTTATTGTTTTGGTTGATTGTTGACCATTTAAATTTGAAGAAGGAAATGGTTTTGGTGGAGGTCAACAAATAATTTTTTAAATAGTGAAACTATTTATTAGAAACTGATTTTGCAGATCTTCAGTACTGAATAAACAACAAAATATGTAAAAATGAAATATTTGGAATAAACATAAACACTGGTAATTCTAAATTTAAAAAAAAGGTACTTAAAACAATTGATAGTATAACAATTAATTAAAATTTTATTGTTTTTATTAATTGTTGACCATTTAAATATTGAGAAGGAAATGGTCCTGTTGGAAGTAAAAATAATAATTCTTTAAATAGTGAAACTATTCATTAGAAACCGATTTTGCAGATTTTCAAGGCTGAATAAACAAGATATAAAAAATATATCGAACCAAAATAATTTGAATAAACAACAAAATATTATGTAAAAATGAAATATTTGGAATAAACTAGATATGAAAAGAAATTAATTCTAAAAAGTGAAACTATTTTTTTATTGAAATTTACAACTGTATAATAGAATATATCCAGTAAATGTAATGAAAGATAAATAAAGGCAAGTGAAGAAACTACCCAACGGTAGTACTCAAATAGCAAGTTCAACTTAGTAGATCATGAGGCCGTCTTCTTTTCAGACGCCTCGGAGGGTTATCAGGAATTGAAGAGGTTGCTAGGTTTGAAACTAGTGGGTTTGAGTGGAAATGAAGTTTGTCATGAAAAGATTGTTATCGGATTCAATCCAAATCAGCTAAAACGGGTCATTAAGGTCATTATGGATTATTTTGTTGATTGGATACGAGAGGAATTTGATGGCTTAGTGGAGCCCCAAAGCTCAACTCCGTAAGTCCAAATAGGTCGGATGATGGTCATGTAGATGAGTCTTAAGTAATTAATTGAGAGCTTGGAACGTTTGTCTAGTAAGTGTTGAAGTAGCCTGAAACATCGAGCGGTTTCTTGTCTTTTCAGTCTTGTAAGAGGATGAAACTAATTTTATAGTTTAAAATGTTAAATTTCTATATATATTGAGCACTATTTCTCTTAAAAAATTTTTATAGATTGCATTAACTATTATCCATACACGCTACATAACTAAACTGAACTGGTTTCTCGTCAGCTCTACTATTGTTGGTTTATTTGATGTCACTTAATGCTGCTAAGACTAATCGGACGATACTACAGCTGGAGCTCTTAAGTTTTGCCTATCCAGATTTAATTAGGATAGGGGTTTTTAAGGAGTACCTGACTTCATACAGGCTCGTGACTCCCCGGTTTTATATCCGTTCCGAAGGATGACTTAATTGGGGAGTAAAAAATCCTAGGACCACCTGACTATATTTTGGGCATAGTAGGATGTTATGGTAACCACTACACCACAGATCTCCCCTCATCAGCTTTACTCTTTAGGTCATTGTTCTCAATACCGGTAAACAATTATGGCTTTTCACATTAATTATAGGAATTACTAAACCAATTCAAGAAATTTTTCTAAAGAATTTAATAATAAAATTCAAGTGATATATTTTTAAACTCCAATTAAAATTTTATTTTAATGATTACCTTACTTGTTTTTATAAGAAAAAAAAAAGTCTGTCTACAACCTATGAGGGGTCCTGAGTGCAGTACATGTTAGAGACTGTAACGTTTCTAGCATAATTGTAGGGTCCATCCGTGGCTGATAACAGATTAAATAATTTATCTTCCAGAACAGAATTTGAACCCAGAATCTTTAGCAACTCAGCACTCTACATACTCAGATATTCTGCTTCCTAGTTTTTATAAATGGCTTAAAATATAAAATATCCCAGAAACAGGTTCACAGATTCTAGAGAATATACAGAAGTATTTCTTGAGAATTAATAGAGCTGAAGATAGCAAATCAGATTGAAACACAAAAATATTTTAAGCTTACGCTTGTCTATTATATTAAGAAGATAGCTCTGAATGAAAATCCTGGCAGAGTATTAATACATACAACCTTTATTAAAAACTAATTTATGAAAATAAACTTTTATTATCATGAAGAAAACCAGTTTCCAATTATTAAATTAAGCATTCTGCATCAAAGAAAGAAAAAATAATATACAACCCTCCTCTTACTTCACAGATCAAAGGTTTAAATCATTTTTAGACTAACTATTGATCATGGACGATAGTTGATCCCTAAGAAGATAAATTTTATATATTAATAATGTTTTTAAAGAGGTATCTATACTTGGTTTACTAATTGTTGGGACATGTTTTTAGATATATATATATATATATATATATATATATATATATATATATATATATATATATATATATATATATACATATATACATTTTTTTATTTTAATTGTTATTTTTTACAGATAATTGTCTTATAACTTATTAAGTTATATATGATGTTCTCTGATCCAGGATACTTAATTTAATAATTAAGAATGACATAATTTGTCAAACGTTTTAAAACAATAAATTATTTTTGTGACTGGAAACTGGTTTTCTTCATGATAACAATTACAACAGATTGCAGTCCAGTATATTAAATACAAATTAAAAAGAAAATAAACTTTTTAAATCCATTCTTCGGATTTCGACTGGGTCGTAAAATTCTTCATTAACATTTTGCTAGGCATGCTGCTAGCTTAATCTGAGACTGATCTAAGCTATACATGTAATGAGGTTTAAATATAAACATAAGTTTTCATACATAGTGCTGTTTTTAAATAGAGAGAAAAACAGACAAAATAACAGAAGTCTGTTTTTCTCTCTTAGCCCTGAAGATGACCCACAAAGTGGGTCGAAACGTCGGCACATAATTAAATAAGTACCCACTTAATTAGTGTTTTTATTTGACTGCACCCCCAACTATTTTCTTCCTTACTCTATCTTCCTGTCAACCATCCCCTCGGTTCTTATATATAAATTAATTTATCATTTCAACTCCATGCTTGTAGCCTATTTTTTTTTTTAATGCTAAAATATAATATGATATTTAATGAAATATTCTTAATTTTAAAAAAAGGGGCAATAAATATGCAGTATGAATGAAAAGTTTAAATTATAAATAGATTAATTGATATACACATTTTCTCCGATTGGCTTACATTTATTTCTATTATTCTTGGAGAAAAATGGTTTAAGGAGGTGGAGAAATAAATGTTTTTTTTAAGTGAGGGATGAAGTTTTAAAAAATGGAAACAGGTCAGAAATTCTAGAATGAATTGGCACAAATGAAGTTTTAAATAAAGCAGTTCTGTGTGATGCGTTTTATAGATTTTAAGGACTAGGATCTAGTATTTAGAAAATGGATTAAGAGACAAGGGGTGAATACATTTAGAATGTAAGGTGTTTTTTTGGTTTGTAAAGATAGTAACTAGAAAGTACAGCTGCTAGAAAAACTAAAATCCACCTCATCTCGGCTTACCAAAGAGAGACATTTGAACCAATTCATTAGTCTTTCCAATCTTATCCAGGTTATAATGGATGGAGTTATAACCGAATGCGTCATCTATGGGGCAATGGCTAGCATAATAATCTTCCATGGCCAAGACTGCGGTTTCCCAGTCAGGCAGGTGGCCTTAAGATTTTTTAAAGGGAGTAAAACATGCCAGAAAAGCATTGGCTTTCCTTTATTTTTTCAAAATTTTAACCTAAAGAGTTGAAAATCAAAATTTGTTTTTATTTCTATTATTCAAATAAATAATAATAATACATAACTATTTTGAAAATGTGTATAAGGGAAAGCAATAGAGTGTTGAATCATTTTAACACAGAGTGGAACAGATTGGACATTCTAGGTTCTAATGGATGGACTGTGTCTAGTTTTATAGAATTTCACAAAATAAACACATTGACTTAGCACATTAATCTTAAAGTTTGATATTAATTATCATACAACTCCATAAAGAAAATAACAAAATAGTGTTTGCTATCAGTTGCTTTTCTTTTAGGAACTGCATTATTAATACATAGCCATATAAACCTCATACCTCGAAATAATAATAATAATTTAATATAACAAAAGGTATTGGCAAGATTCTTTTTCTTTTTTTTTTTTTTTTTTTTTTTTTCTTTAAATAATAAATCTGTTTAATTTATTATTTTAATAAATTAATTTTATTATATTCCATTAATTTTAATCAAAGGTACGAATTTTATAATATACTTCCTTCTCTTATCAGCTTTTCCATTCATAAAAATGAACTTAAAATGTTCGGCTTCCAATTTGGTATCTGGTTGGAACAACCATAAATAGTTTTAATCTGTTTCATATGAGTCAAAAAATTCCTCAATAGACTAGAAAAAAAATGTCTATAAATTTTTTAATGATCTCAGTAGATATGAGGCTGAAAGTAAATAAATTTCTAAGAGCTATTTTGTATTCCAACAATAATTTTAACACCATTCTAGATACTAGATATAAGAGCATGGCTAAGATGTGCAGGGTACAATGAAACTACAAAACTCTTGGAGGTCTTGATCAATATCTAAATAGGCAATCCTTGATTGATACTATTGTCAAACACCCATTATTAATAAATTTCAGCCCCCCAAAGCTGACATTATACCCATATTATATCCCAATACAACTAGAAACTAATCGGATTATATATTTATGATTTTTTTTTTTTTTTTTTTTATTTAATTCAATGATATTTACAACTATAATGGTATTATATCAAGTAAATGTGCAAAAATGTTGAATATGACATGAAAACACTTGTGGAGAAACTACCCATCGATAGCACTCCATATTTATGATTTAAAATTGAAAACAAATTGAGTCAAATTACTTGAAAGTGGCTATTGAGTAATTCTATTTCCTTATACTAGTATATAAATCACACAAGTCAAAATTTCTAACACTGGAAATTTTAATAATTCGATTATTTAAAAAATGAAACTAAACCAATATACATACATTATTTAGGCAAATCGACACTCTGGTCCTACCTACAATTTAGTACTTAGTGTCTAACGATAGAACTAAACATTTTTTTTTAGAAATTTAAGGATAATATTTCAACAGTAGCTTTCCACTGATTAAAACAAATTCATTCTTTGATAAAGCTATTAAGAAATTAAATCCAGTTATCAGTATGGATGGTAGTTTCTTAAAAGTTTATAATGCTTCTTCTATACAAGAATGGTAGTTATGAGATTATATATTAACAAAGACATTTAGTTAACTTTTTCTATAAGAAAATATTGCTTCGATCAATTGTTTTATTACAGTTATTCCTCAGGAAACTCAACTAAGTAACCCAATGTAGTGAAAAAAAATGGCTTTATTATGCTAAGTTTTTAAATTTGTCAAAACTATTACCAAATAAATGGTCAAAACATTTATAATTCCTAAAAGATAACATTTATAGCTTCAACACTTCAATTTCTGATAAGAATTCAAAATCAAACTAAGAGCGGAGGTGCTGCTACCTTCTTCGTAGGATCAAGTCGCCTCTTGTAAAGTAGTTCTTGTACAAACGATATATTCGACCTTAATTGTTCTAAGAAATTTAATAATTAACATAAAAATAGTTTTATAATTTTTTCTAAAGCATTTTCTATATGAGAGATACTTATTTTTTGAATGTCGAATTAATTTTTATCGACGTGCATGCTTGTTGGCCTATGGCTGATCTGACTCATTTCATCAGACATCCGGCTGCATTAGTGTACGGTCAGACTCGTTGAACGTTACTTTAGGGTACCGAAGTTTTTTAAGTGGTTAGTGCAAAATGAGCTGGCAGGATTATGTGGATAAGCAATTGTTAGCTTCCAGGTGTGTCACTAAGGCAGCTATTGCTGGCCACGATGGAAATATTTGGGCTAAATCAGACGGATTCGAGGTAAGGCTCTCACTCTCTTTAGTCATATTTCTCCCTTCCTACCGGCTTCTGTCCTTTCGTCCTCTCCATTCAACGCCTTTTATCAAGTTGCGGATTATTATTTGGAATCTGTTAACTTAATCCGTCTAAGCTTTAGCTGTGACTATTGGATTGCAAAATGGCGTAGTTGTATTGCTGTTCCAGAAAGCGTTTAATTATTACCTTATTCCCATCCAGCATTTTTATACTTTACAATATGGTTTGATTACAGTGGAGTAAAAGTTATCTTCCGATTTCCTTACTCAACATTTTTTTTTTGTAATATTTTAAGCCATGGACCTTGCCCAACCTAATGGTTAAATTCTTGTGTTTGCTTGCCCTGCTATTTACCCAAAATTGTTCCAATCTTTTGAATGTTTTAATTATGTTACAGAAGTTTGAAGACTAATATTCGTTTTTAAGAAATACTCATGAATATAGTATTTTAGGCATGATTTCGATTCTACATATTAACATCTAATTGGTGATTTTTTTTGTCAATTTCTTTAGGTATCTAAAGATGAACTTACAAAATTGGTTCAGGGATTCGATAAGCAAGATATTCTGACATCAGCTGGTGTAACGTTGGCTGGTAATCGTTATATTTATCTGTCAGGAACAGAAAAAGTCATCAGGGCAAAACTCGGAAAAGTTGGAGTTCACTGTATGAAGACCCAGCAAGGTTAGTTTCTGGAGTGTAATGCATGATTATTTAACACTTTCGGTGTTACTATGGTAGCCAGTTGTTCTTTAATGTTCGATTGTTCAGTGTTTCTTAAAGAATATTATATTATCTTTATCAGACAAAGTGTGAATTTATAAGTAAAGTCTTCATGGATTCGATTCTGTGATTTTGTAATCGTATCAACTAAGTAATTGTTCATGTTTTATCATCTCAAGTTTTTATTTCATGGAATTCATTTCTATAATGTGTTACAAGATTGCTATATGTTCTCAGTATTCGATATTTTTACGAATTCCAATGACTAACAGAGAAATAAGGGTTTGTAAAGATCTGGGGAGGGACATGTAGAGAATATGTTACTTAATCAGAGATGTTCATTTAGTTTTGTGTTGCTCTTTTGGCTATGCACAAGCTATTATAAAGTTCAAATAATTTTAGATATTCTCTAAAAAATCATAGATTTTAACTTCTCCATTTTTTATTATAAGTGAAGTAAATGAAATTATGTTTCTTATTTGGGAGGTATTTCGTAACAGTTTAAAAGCCTTACAGATTCTGATACTGTTTTCCCAGCCAATGTTAAATATTTTTCCTGGGTAGTGATTTCCCAGTAAGCAGATGCATGAAGATTTAAATTAGATCTTAAAATTTTGGTTCTTAACCCCTTTTTTGTGTGGATGAGGGAAAGTTCGAAGTATTTTAGTTCACAAAATGTATAAGTAGGCTTCAATCAAATATCAATTTTTTCTTTTTTTTTTTGCATTTCCTAATCCGTTATGAAATGATTGATATATTAGTTAATCATTAACATTGGATTAATCATTTAAAGAAATAATAATTATACAAAGTAATAGTTATGTCTTCTCACTTTTATGTTCATAATTATCGATATTATACTCAGTTTTTATTATACATTTTTCAGAGTTTATTTTTTTTTAAATTTTGAGTGTGGTCTATTACCAAAAATATATTTAAGATAAATGAATAATATCAAGTATATAAATTATGCCTTAAACTGTACTGAATTTATTTTTTATATTTTTATTAAAATTAATTTGATACCTTTAAACATTCTTCAACCATAAGTGTAATGGTTAATCCATAAATATTTTGATAGAACTATGTCAATTTTTTTTTAAATGTTCATTGTTTCTCTCCTTCGACCCTCATTAATCATGTATAGCTTCATTAAATTTCACTTAACCAACATTTACCTATGTACTTAAAAAAAAAGATTCCATTTTTTTAGTTATTTGTTCATGTTTGTTTGCTGATACCTTTCAGTTTTAGATACTTATAATTATTATTATTCGCGAGATAAGGTTTACTAAGGTCAAGCCTGTTACATAATCATTACAGATTCAGTTCTTAAACTTCTACCAATGCATATAATTTTTTTTGGTTGGGGGTGCGGTCAATAATGAAATATATATATAAATATACTTTGTATTGTGTGGCTACATTTCAGCATAATGTTTAGGAAATTAGGGCAGTCGAATTTTAATTACATTTTTAACCATTTATATTACCAATCCCTGGTTAACATTGTTAACCATAACATTTTCTAAATAGTTTTTCTATGATTTGATAATTTTTTTCTCATGTAGTTATTTTACCCATTTATTTAAATATTTATGGAATTTATTTATATGTTTAGTTTTTCTTAACTAAAAAAGAAATTAATGTTATTGATTAACGAGTAGATTAAGATGGAATTTAAAATGTTTGCAGATTAATGTTAACACGAAGTTTTATTATATTAAAATCCAGGAAGAATTAAGTTCTAAAGAAGTGAAATGAGTAGGAAAGTACGTGGCACGTTGCATGGCGGCATTCGTGCATGATGACGTCATCGCCGTGCTCGGACCCTCTCCACTCGCTCAAATATTTCTCCTTTTCGTATCAGTTCCACAACTTGTTGTTTCGAGTTTAGTCACAACTTTTAAATTTTCCTTCGTTTACTTTTTAATATTCTCGAAACTCGTCAGTTTTAGTATGAAATAAAGAGTGCACTTGTGGGAAATGGGTAATCATTTCACTAGCAATTGAACGTTTCGACTAACATTTCGAAATATAGATAGTATATCTTTATTGAAACGTTCATCTCTTGATAAAACGATTACCGAAATATACCACATTTCCCGTAATTACACTCTTTGGTTCATACTAAAACCCACGATAATTTTTATTTTCGAAAGTATTGAAAAGGAAACTGATATAAAGTTAAAACTCGTTGTGACTTTTAACTGAAAGGGACAACCTGTGGAACTGATACCTAATAAAATTAGAAATTCTTGAGTTACTAGATTACCAGAAACTAATGTTAACGATGGCTATATTTAAAATATTTTTTTTTTTTTTTAAATTTATTTATTGATATTTACAACTGTATAAAAAAAAATAAATCCAGTAAATAGGCTATGTGATACAAAATGACATGAGTAATGGCAAGTTGAGAAACTACCCACTGGTAGTACTCAAATCACTAGTTCAACTAAGGTCACGCGGCCATCTTCTTTTCAGACGCCTCGGGGGATTATCGGGAATCGAAGAGGGAGCTAGGTTTGAAACTAGAGGGTTTGAGTGGGAATGAAGTTTGTTATGAAAGGAAAGATACCGGGTTCGGGCCAAATCAGCAAAAAATGGGACATTAAGGTCATTATGGATGACGGTATTTTTAACAAAATAAGGAGCGTTGAGGATTTTACGAAGGATTTTGGACTGTAGGGATTGGATACGACAGGAATTCGATGGCTTAGTGGAGCCCCAAAGCTCTACTCCGTAAGTCCAAATAGGTGGTATGATGGTCATGTAGATGAGTCTTTTGTAGTTAATTGGGAGGTTAGAGCGTTTGTCTAGTAAGTGATGAAGTAGCCTGAAACGTCGAGCGGTTTCTTGTCTTTTCAGTCTAGTATGAGGATTCCAGGTTAATCGTTTGTCGAGGTGCAACCCTAAGTATCGGATCTGTTCTACAGGCACCAGTGGGATATTATTAAAGGATACTGAAAGGCAGGAAGTCATTGTTTTACGACGTAAGGTAAAAGTGATTTGTTGGAATTTATTTTAATTCTCTAGTTTTGACACCATTCTTCAAGATCAGTGATATGGGATTGGAGGCTTTGGGATACAATAACTGGATTGGTGTCTACTGATAATACACATGTATCATCAGCATACGTGGTAAGGATAGTGTTAGGATGAGTTGGGATGTCAGCTGTATAAACTGTATAAAGGATTGGGCCAAGGATACTTACTACCTTGAGGAATATTTAAAATAAATAATTATAACTGTCTAAATTGAAAATTTAAATTTGTGTGTATTAAACCGTTTACGTTTGTCAGCTACTATTTATTACACTTTACCATCAACTTACATTTACTAAACTCAAAATTACCATTATTTTT
Organism: Troilus luridus; assembly: GCA_964056705.1. Taxonomy (NCBI): domain Eukaryota; kingdom Metazoa; phylum Arthropoda; class Insecta; order Hemiptera; family Pentatomidae; genus Troilus; species Troilus luridus. The sequence goes on from OZ057413.1 coordinate 5,221,722, forward strand.
TCGTACATAAACCGGTCATAGAATTCTCATAAATCAGGATTGAATTCTTCCGACAGTATATTAATTTCTTTTTCTTCTTGTAAATCTGACGTTTTGCGGTTTTACCTTTCTAACAACGTTCTAACTTTTTAAAAGTTTTAAAAAGTTTGAGCCTTTACTTTCATTCTTCCCATTCATAATTTTATTTCAGCAGTCACACAACAAATGGCCGAAAATGCTTATCCGTTTTATTTAATAATAAGAAGAGCGCAATAAAGATCAAAGAAGTTTCGAAAATTGATGATGGGAAAAGTGTTGACCCGTTTACAACGCTTTCCTCACCTGATTAGTATCAGGAAAGTGAAATTAGGTTTGTTTAACTTGTTGATTAATTCTTCATTCGCCCCCTTATGTTTAGTTAACGTATCGTTTTGAGTATTAAATGGAGTTAAGAAGAGATGGATGGCGTGCCACTGAGGCTGAGCATTGCCATGCCACTCATGGCGGTGGCTTCTCTCTCCTCTACAGCGCTCACAAAATTAACTCGGCTCAGTTGCGCTCCCCTCCAGTTATCTTCTTATCTCCGTGTGCTCAGATGCGCTCTCGAATCGTTTAATTTACGGTTTCACTTTTGCTCTGTAATTTATATTTATTAATTTCTTTTTGCCAATTGGATTCAATCATTTTTTTCTTCCAAAAAATAGATTATCGGGGTTCATAATGAAGTGTAAAAAAAAAAAGTTTAATTTTATTATAATTTTTTTCTCTTTATATTTGTATCTATAGTCCAGGATCCATGGTCCATTTTTGGACTTGATCTTGAAGCTGAATCTTCGTGAATAGCTTCGTTTCGATGAGACGCCCAACAATTTCCTGTGCGAAAATTCTCGATTGTGGTAGCTACTAGAGGTAGCAAGGATAAAATATGTCGATTTGATTCTCAAAAAATTATTACTAACTGGGTTTTTTTTGTTGTTAAATCTCAAGATAATTATCTAAATTATTTGAAAAAATATTTGTCGTACAAAATGTATGGTTTGATCAAAGAGTCCCCTCCTTCCAATATGTATCGATAACGAAGTCAAAAAGGAATAAGTAAAAAAATATCAGCTGGTTAGTAATCATTTTTGAAGACCTTCAATATTATATATATAATAATATTAATTCAAATAATTATCTTAAGATTTAACAAAAAAAAAAAAACCCAGTTAGTAATAAATTTTTGGGGATCATCAAATCGACATATTTTATCCTTGCTACCTCTGTTAGCTACCACAATCGAGAATTTTCGCACAGGAAATTGTTGGGCGTCTCATCGAAACGAAGCTATTCACGAAGATTCAGCTTGATACTAATCTAGTGCAAAAATGGACCATGGATCCTGGACTACCACACCTGTCAAGTAAAAACAATTGACAATCAGCAGATTACGTATCAGAAAAATAAAACAAAATGAGATGAAGAAGAACAGTAGCCATCGGTAGCTCTCCCCTGGCTTGATATAATTTTCTATAATGATAGATCCCTCTTCCACTCTCCTAGTGTTCTCAGGTATCAGAGTTGTGGCCATTTGTTCTATTAATGGGTTTGGATGTCCGTGTTATTTTTCTTGAAAGCGTTTGTATTATGTTCGTCAACCGTTTGTATTTTTAATCAGTATGCAGAGTTTTGTTATTGACGTACCAAGATGCCTGTGTGACAAATTTAAGTACTTTTGATTAGAAAGGTTGTAGGTGTTTTCTGTGGGTCTGTTTAGCGATGCTATAAGTTTGTAGTGCATATGTCCAAACTGTTTTAGTAAGTAAGTGTACGTGTTTAATTGTTGTATTGTTTCTAATTTGGACTTTTTTTTCTGAATAGAGAATACATTAAGTTCAGTGATTGGCGTGTTTTCTGTGGAAGGAAAAGTTTTTATTTTATTAGTTTTACCTAACTTTGGGTTATTCCGGATCAATCATAAGTGAATGTTGTGTGAATTTGCCTTTCCCTCAGCCCAGTATTTCATCATCCTCTCCGATCTCCTACTTCCTATATTTCGTTTTCACACGAAGCCTCATCCTCTTGCCTCGGGGCATGCCTAATCCTCTTGGCAGATCCATCCCTAAGCACACCCTCCGTAAAAAGTCCTTTGGAAGGGGCGTTAAACGGAGGTCCCTAGCCTGTACGATGTCAGGTACTCGTTAAAGATCCCTATCCTAATTAAGTCTGGAAGCTCCCACTGTAGCCATTGCAGCAAAAAGTGATGTTAAATGAACAAATAACAGCAAAAACAACTTTAAGGAGTTTGTTTGTTGGTTTTCTTTGTTAAATTTTGGTTCAAGTCAAGGTGCATATAAAATTAAAGACCTTACAATTCTGAAAACGATGACACAATTTTAATTCTTTTACGGCAAATAGTTTTAGACGATTAAAATTTGTTAGACCATTTTTCAATTTTGGAAATCAATTTCAATTTTTTCAGTTAAAATTTTTCATTTTCTTGTTACATACAACTAAAATAAAAAGTTTTCAATAATTTAATTTTGAGAAGTTTGGAGTTGATTCTTATTTTTTTATTGTGCATTCTGATTTAGAACCACTCCGACGTTATTTTTCTAAGTCTTTCCGTTTTCTTTTTCTTCTTTTTTCTCCAATCGGGGGGGGGGGGGTTGGTATATTCCATACAGCCATATTTATCTTCTTTCCACTTGAAGTCAACCTTTATCTACAGCCCCGGTGAATAAGTGGTAAAATCTAATTTTCTCAAAAATGAGTTTCTTAGCAGTAAGGAGAATCGAGTTATTTTCTTATTGAATAAGACATTGGCTTGAAAAAGAGTTATTGCTTATATTACAACTCCATTTCAAGCCAAAAACTACGAGAATGGTACGATACCGGTTATCTATAAGCAGTTAACTCTCCCTGGACAGAAGTCCATTGCACAGTTCTCTTCTTGTGAACTGCCTCCTGAATAAGACACTGAAGAGAGAAAGGTGGAAGGTCTTGAGGACAGAAGTTGTTAGGAATTTAGGTCACCTTGTCTGGCGACCTTCAGTAAGGAGTACTGTGGTTTTATATCCAGTAGGACGTCGATTATCCGAACTGATGTCGTGTACGGCTCGGATAACCATAAAGTTCGAATAATCGAAATTAACTTTTTAAAAAAAGAGAGAATGCTTAATGGTCACCACGTTTGTATATAAAAAAACATTTTTAAATATTTTTATTTTGAAGAGAAAAGATTTGCCCCCGGTCGGGATTCGAACCCGGGTCGTCCGCCTCACCGTGGCAACGCTCTAGCCATGTTCGTATCCCGGCCGGGGGCAAATCTTTTCTCCTCGAAATAAAAATATTTAAAAATTAAAGCAATGATTAAAAAAATATCAAAAAAATTGTTTTTAGAACTGGGTAATTAGCCATAAAACAGTTTAGTAACAAATTATCGACCGCCTGTCTCTTGAAACAGTTTTAATCGAAATAATACTTCATATTGCTAAAAGCGTAGGAGTTATTGCTTATACTACAACTCCATTTCAAGCCAAAAACTTCGAGAATGATACGATTCCTGTTATCTGAAAGCTGTCAACTCTCTTTAGACAAAATCCGACTTAACCACTTATTCACCCGGGCTTTATATATATACCTCGAAACGTTATTTGAAACATTTATATCTCGATCAAATAATTACCGAAATTTACACACTACCCATTATTACGTTCTTTTTTCCATACTAAAGCTATACTTGGTATTTTTGGAGAACATTAAAAAATTAACCGAATAAACGGTTAGAACTTGTAATTCAACCCGAAGCGACAACTTGCAGAATATATATCTATATTTTAGACTGATTATATAAGAGTACTATATTTATTTAATTTTTATTGAATACATATGATGTGTTTTTTCCATCAAAAACTATTCATTATTAATTTAATTATTTGAATCTGTTGGTACACCGGTTTTGGTGCTGCTGACATTTTTTTTTTTAATTTGCTTATCTCATTTATGTAATCACCTCGAATCCATGAAGACCATAATCTTTTAAATGATTTAGTGCGTAAAACTGGCTGAGATATTAATTTACTATGCGCTACCTATAATATATCTTCAATTAGTATAAATATTTATGTTTTATTTATTTTATTTATATTTTTCAGCTGTGGTAGTATCGTTATACGAAGACCCCATTCAGCCCCAGCAAGCGGCATCCGTAGTGGAAAAGTTAGGCGATTACTTAGTGTCCTGTGGTTACTAAGGTGAGTTAGTTTGCATATCGTTTTTTATTAAAGAAAATATTATACCTCGTAAAAAACAAAACAAAAGAAAATTTGAATACTCGTATATCAGTTCTAGATATTTAACGCAGTGTTTCCCAACCTTTTTTGTACCGTGCACCCCCTGTTTTAAGTGAATTGTCTCCTACCCCCCCCCCCCCCCCTTGCACAAAACATTGTTCATACTTATGAAAAAAACAAATACAATAATCATTACATTGAAAACAAAACATTTAATTTTACCATCACAAGATATCTACAATAAATTAGTAGTGGTTAAGTCTAATTTTCTCCAAAATAAGTTTCTTGTATTTGAGTAAGTGGAATCGAGTTATTTTATTAGTGAATACGGGGCTATGTAAGGCATTGACTAGAAAAGGAGTTATTGCATAATTCATTCACTCAATGAAAACCCATTTCCAGTCTTTTTTTTTTTTTTTTTTTTTTTTTCATATAACTTTATTACGTGGATACGTTTCGACTATATGTCATTTACAATCCATCAAGAACTTCTTTAACTTCTAAGAAGAGTTATAAGTCATCTTTTTTCTGTAAATTATTAATTACATACAATCATAACAATATAACAAATATACATTTATTAAAATCGTCCATAAATAGAAGTAAGTATAGATACCATTTTTTTTATATTATTCATTATCATTTGCTAAAAATTTTTTCTTGGATGTCCATTGTCCTCCATGGTCCTTTTGTTAATATTTTAAACTTTGGTCTCTATTTATACTATATTTTATTTATATTTACATACTAAAATTTTTCTCATTTAAATCTATCATAATTAAATTACAAATCAAAACTTATACGTAAAATCTATTAAGTTTATTATTTTATTTTTAATATATTTTTATACGTTCTTAATTTAAAAAAGTCAGATAGGCCTGAAATTGGGATATCTAGGTAACTGTTGGGAGGTTATAGCGCTAGGTTATCTCTCTGTGTTTTTAAACTAGAACATCCCATTTGTTATTTTGTCTTTAACTTCAAAATAACTGTTTAAAAAAACGACTGGAAATAGCTTTTCATTGAGTGAATGAATTATTAGATAATGCAATCCAGTTTACATCCTTTCAAAAAAAAAAAAAAAGGAGTTATTGCTTATATTGCAACTCCATTTAAAGCCAAAAACTACGAGAATAAAGAAGTTAAATCTCTCTGGACAGAATCCGACTTAACTACTTATTCACCGAGGCCGTAGGTAGAACTCTATAAGTTTCAGTTAAAGCTAAAGAATTACTGGTAAGACACAAACAACTAAAATTAAGTGAGAATCTTTCATTTTCAAATGGTCTCGTGCCCCCCCCCCCCAGGTTGGGAACCACTGAATCCTACGTCAGATGTTTTTAAAACTGGTCATTAAAGTGTTACTCTATAAATTTTTTAATTGCTCCTCTGTTAATTCAGTGCAAGTATGTAATGTATGTAACATAGAAATAAGATACATACAATCCAAATGAATATATAAATATATATTCATTTAACGTTTTTCGACGTACAAAACACTCGTGGCGTTTTAGTGTGATAATTTGCTGTCTGTTCCAGAAATTTGAGTTCTGGTTTAACGATTAAAATGAATTACCATGACTCTATTATACCTGTGGGATTAACCTTTTGGCCCTGGTAGTAACATTTGAATACGATTGGTAGTGAATCGTGTGTTAAGCATAATTCGTCTCACTGTTTTATTAATAGGGACGATGGCGTTGTTACTTTTGACATCAGCTTTGTCGTACATCGTTTCTTTTGGTTAATTGATCAGTCATTGCATTTTCTGAAATATTTCGTTAATATGAATTATTTAGTTTCTTTTGGTAATTTTGACCGATGCGTGAGCCCACAGCAATTTTCAGTTACGAAGCAGAAGATACAATACCTTTATAAATATTCAAATTTCAAACTCCCGAGTCATGTATTTTCTACTACGTCGGCCAAATACTTTTTTGTGAACCTACTTTTATTTGTTCACGTATTTCTATATTGAACTTTTTTTCGTGATTTAGGATGAAATGGCCAGCGCAATAACTGAAGAGTTTATCCTTTGCTTGTGTGCTTTTTGAGTTTCGTAAGAGTAGGACGCAACAGTTTCGACCAAAAACATTTGCGATGTTTATCCATGTGCATTAGACGTTCGTAAATGCCAAATATGGTTTGCCGAGTTAAGATCTGATAATTTTTATCTCTCAAACTCCCATCGACCTGGAATACTAACGACATTAGGCGACGTGGATGCAAATCTAGGTCAAACAATCTTCAAACTTTCAAACACCCTTAACCTTTTTTTTTTTTTTTTTTTTTTTTTTTTGGGCCCCCTTCCTGCCATTGCTGGCATACGGGGTTCTCGGCAGTGACGGGTTGATGCGTTGGGTTTACGCACGCCCGCCACTGCCAATAAATAAACTTTTTTTTTTTTTTCCTTTATTTAAAATAAAATTCTACATTTATAATGGGGGGTACCATTTAATTTTTTTTGGATACATTAAAAATTTTTTTTTTTCATCTGTGGTGCTGCCCGGTGCACGGATGTGCACCTTACTGTTGGGGCAGCACCTTTACACCTCCTGGCCGGTCTCCATCCGTCCGGATGCCGCCCAGCCCTCCTGGTCCGCATCCGTCCGGTCATCAGCTCCATCTCTCTCATCCGGGGGTGGTTCCCCATCTGGCTCCTCATCTGGTGGCTCGCCGAGGGGCCGGATCCTGCTAATAGTGAAATGCGCAGGCCCGACCACTTCCTTCCACCCGTAAATAAACTCCTTGAAGAAGGGGTAATTCCCTTCCTCCATCAAACGGGGGAAGTCCTCCTCGGCGAGGGCGAAAATCCCGGTTTTCCGCGACAACCTGGCACGATGTCCTTCCATCGCGGTGCAGGAAACAATAACGTGCTCCGCTGTCTCAGGGACTCCACAGGCAGGGCACCGGGGGTCGATGAAACACCCTTAACCAACCTTGGTCGACCGACTACCAAGGAGCATTTACAGCAGATTAGAAAAATAAGCAGAGCTGGTGTTTGGGTCCCCGTAATCTGCCCGAAGCCAACTGATCCATCACACGGAACTTATTGGCTTCAACGGCACCATACTGAACCGTTTTTTGATGGTTTAGACAATCTAAAACGCAAAAGGCAGTGGCTCTCCAAATGAATCTCCACAGAGTAATGCAAAGCCTGGTTTACATCCCAAGAACCGTTTGGCGCAGCTTTCGTGGAATTGTTTACTTTAAAGTGCTGAAGCCTGGACAAACTGTTAATCCAGGCTTTGATTGTGAACTGAAAGAGTGTCATTCTGCAACGCCGCACTGTGCAAGGCAAACACTTGAAAAAATTAATGATAGAGGTGTAGGTAGTGGCTCATCCACTATACTCGCCCAACATCGCACCCTCGGATTTCAATTTCTTCCGATCCCTGCAACGTTTTCTTAGTGTAAAAAAAAATTGAAATCTGGATGATCCAAAATGCCATCTCGAGATATTTTATTACTCAAAAACCAATTGATTTTTATTGGTCCGGGATTGAAATTTTGCACAGTAGATGACAAAAGGTTGTTGATTAATAATAAAGACTTATTAAAAATGTATTCGTTTGAATTCAATGTAAGAAAGCGGAATTACTTTCCTTTATACATCAGGAATCACCATCACCAGGCTACTCCATGGTTTACTGTGCCTAGTTGACCCGGCCAATCCATCTGGAAGCAGTCAAAATATTATCCCATCCTAATCAGGTAGGAGGAGAGGAGAGGCTCAGTGGTAGAGTACTGAGTTACCATGCTGGAAATGCTGGTTCAATTCCCGCTGCAGGCCATGATTTTTATTTAGTCTGTTTGCAGCGGGAGATGGATCATATAGGATCTAGGACCCTCCTGGGGCCCACCCAGCCTCTATAAAATAGTATAAAAATAGGGTACCCAAAATAAGGGGTAAAATCTGGCGGTCGAGCGTGACCTAGGACAAGTCACCTCCTTGCAGAACCGTTGTCCATGAAACAGTACAGTCTCTACCATGTACTGAACCCCAGACCCTTCATGGGTTGTAGTGGCACAGGTAAAAAAAAAAATCAGGTAGGCGACTCGAACGCAGTTAGATACAAAAATGGAGGATGGAAATAGTTGGGGGTGCAGTCAAAAATCGACACAATAAATAAGTGGAAACTTATTATTTTTTATGTGTTCCAACGTTTCGACCTACTTTGTAAGTCATCTTCAGGGGCAATAGGAAAAAGTCACTTTTTTGCACCGAGTAGCCATTACGTCCAAAACGTTGGCACTCATAAAAAATGATAAGTTTCCACTTATTTATTGTGTCAATTTTTGACTGGCTATTTCCATCCTCCATTAGTACTTACAGTCAACGAATTTCTTCTCTAACTTAGATAGAAAAAGTTCGAGAGCAGAGCTAGGACATGGCGGCGCAGCGAAGGAAAACGAAAGTGGGCTATGTTACGAGAAGAGGGGTGGGGATGGGGGTGGGGGTGGTGCCAACGGTCTGCTCTTGAGAGCGTTCTAGTCTACTGTCTACTGGATTTTTAGGGCTAGTCTAGCCTTAGCATTAGCTCAGTAGTTCAGTACTCTCGGCGGTAAAGGTCAGTAGAGTATGATCTGCTGATTAATATATGAGGCTTAGTAATTAATATTAGGTGTCATTCCACAACGAGTCATTTCGTACCACGTCCCGGATTATCTACATTAGGCTTCAACATATGGATATATCTGGATTAGGCTTCAACATATGGATATATCTGGATTAGGCTTCAACATATGCATATATCGAAGTTGAAAAATTAATTCAAATAACGAGCGAATAGATAAATAATACGAATTATGTAACTATTAACTAATATTGTTATTTGATCAAGAGCCATTCTCCCGGAATATATTGAGCTCTGGCCTATTTGCCGCCTAATCTGCCCTAATACCATTAATTCATTAATGTATACTTAGAAAATTAAATCACGAGTATAGTGAGAAAATTAATGTATGCTGAGATATTGACTACAAATTAGCAACTTCAGATATCCAACGCTGAGTCTGGCACTTCGTAGATTCCTACCCCCTACGTACTTTCTCATTATCCAATCCTAAATCACTAAGAGGTCTTTAAAGTAAACCATATTAATGTCAACTCGTCCTTTTATTTCTCAATCCGCGGGTGTTCCTCAAGGTAGTATCCTCGGCCCAATCCTCTACACAGTTTATACAGCTGACATCCCAACTCATCCTAATACTATTCTTACCACGTATGCTGATAATAAATGTGTATTATCAGCCAACAATAGTCCAGTTATTGCATTCCAAACTCTTCAATGTCGTATCACTGCCTTTGAAAAATGGTGTCAACTAAGAATTAAAATCAAATCCCATCAAATGACCTTTAATTTATGCCAGAAACCAATGGCTTCCTGTCCTCCAGTATCTTTTAAGAATGTCCTACTGACTCCTGTAGAATGAATACAATACTTATGGCATCTTAACAAACGTTTTTTTTTTGTTTTTTTTTAAATTTATTTATTGATATTTACAACTGTATAAAAAAAATACATCAAGTAAATAGAATAAGCGATACATAATGACATGTGAAAATAACAAGTAGAGAAACTACCCACTGGTAGTACTCAAATCACAAGTTCAACTAAGAAGTCACGGGGCCATCTTCTTTTCAGACGCATCGGAGGTTATTATCGGAGTGTTGAAGTAGCCTGAAACGTCGAGCGGTTTCTTGTCTTTTCAGTCTCGTATGAGGTTTCCAGGTTAATCGTTTGTCGAGATGCAACCCTAAGTATCGGATCTGTTCTACAGGCACCAGTGGGATATTATTAAAGGATACTGAAGGGCAGGAAGTCATTGGTTTACGACGTAAGGTAAAAGTATTTGATGCGATTTTTGAGAGTTTATTTTAATTCTCCAGTTTTGACACCATTCTTCAAGATCAGTGATATGGGATTGGAGGCTTTGGGATGCAATAATTGGATTGGCGTTGACTGATAATACACATGTATCATCAGCATACGTGGTAAGGATAGTATTAGGATGAGTTGGGTCAGCTGTTACAAACGTTAATCTTAGAATATTCATAATAGACTGAAAAGAAAAAAACAGGCTCCTGAAACACTAGACAAACACTCCATGGTACCACTTAATTACAAAATGACTCAGATACATAGAGGGATAGACTGAGGTGTAGGTGGGAAGATTGCGTTAAGGAGTGATCTGGCGGATTTGAGTTTGGGTAGTACTCTATGGAGGGAAGGGGAAGTACACTGTGTATTGGTACTGTGATATCGGAGTCGAGCCTTCGGGTTCGCTAAGCCTTAATATTATTAATATTATAAGACCTATTTGGACCAAGTAGAGCTCTGTGGCTCCAATAATGGAATTACTCACGTGTCCAATCCTTACAACCCAAAATGCTTGGTCAAATCCTTAATCCTCCTTACTTTGTTACGTAATAAAGTCATACTAAGTAACCTCTATGTCCCATTTGATGCTGATTTGGCCAGAACTCGATATCAATCCTTTCATGGCACTAACCTTATTCCCACTCAAACCCACTGGTATCAAACCTAATTACTTCTTCAATTCCAGATAATCCTCCAAGGTGTCTGAAAATAATATTGCCTTGTGGCCTTTATTTGAATATATTCTGTGAACAGATTGTGGATTTTTCGGTCTAAGGTCCAAATAAAAAAAGTGTATATGAAACTACGTTGTTTTAATTCATCGTAGAAACATAACATCATAACAAAGCCAGAACATAACCCTATCACCAACTAAAAAAAATAAGTAATTAATTTAGAGGAAAAACTAAGATTATATAAAATACCGTTTCAAATTATCAAAGGAAAAATTTAAATTACTAATTTTGATTTACTTTTTTTTTTACGCAGTTATGGAGAAAGTATTGAATCGCGAAAATTTACCATTTCCAGATTTCAAATAAGCGCAAACATTGGTCATTTGATTACTATTGTAGTAATTTTGTTACTAATTTTTCGGCGAAGCTGCCGTTGACTATATCCGCACCAGTCGTGGCATCTTACACTGTATATAACAGGCGTTTTTCTTCCTGTATTTTAAACGGAAACTGTTTTATCCATGGAGGACCGGAAGAAAATTTTCTGGTTCCTGTTCGAAGTACGAGGGATACCCAGGAAGTAATGTTACACCGCGTGTTAAATTAGCAAAATGTACACATATAAATGAAATTTACAAGAAACGAGTAAAACATGTCATTATTTCTCTACATAATCGCCCTTGGGGTGAATACATGTTTGAAGCTTGGAGACATCTTTTGTATACCCTCGTCGTATACATTCCTCTTCACCTTCCGAAACTATAGGGAAGACGTCCACTCATTAATTTATTGAAAATATGGTAATCCGGTGGTGCCAGGTCCGGAGAATAGGGTGAGTGATTCACAACATCCCGTGACCACAACATGAGACGAGGAGGTCATGAGTGATCTGGACGGCATGAGGTCTGGTCTGGAGTTGTAATGAAGGATGGACACACCACGAGTCTGAGTTCCCCTTCTTTTGTCTTTATTTTGTTTTTAACCTTTCAGTGTCTGACAGCATGCTGATCCATTGATTGTAGTTCCTTCGGTTGGGGCACAAAATCAACCAACGGGATCCCATTCTGTGATGATCTTCCTCTCTGAAAACTGGACTTCGGTTGATGGCGAATAGGCATGGTGGCACTGTAGAGACTGTCTTTTTGATTCAGCAGTTAACTGTCACACCCACGTTTCGTTCCCAGGTCACTATTGATTCGAGGAAAGATTACCTATCCATTTCATAAACGCGCTATACCCCGGTTGGCCGTTGGCACTGCCACGCTGGCATGTGCCGCCGAGCCAACGAAATCGCTCGAGTGTCGGTCGACTACAAAGAAAGCCGCAGGGAGTGGGGACGTGCCAACCATTGGCTGCAATTGCAAGACGTTCCCCTGGAGGAATAGATCTTCTGAAGGATCTGTCTTCCTTCTTGATGATATGAGCTATCTTATTCAGAAGAACTTCAAAGTCACTACTCTTCATAAGAAAACAGTTTTTGAAACCTTATCCACATCTGTACTCGAGATTCATTTCGTCTACGCCATCCAATAATAAATCCTCAATTTAGTCACTTGTTCCATATTGTGCTCTACTTTGAAGGTTTGGATGCACCCAAAACTGCCGTTAGCGTATTTTTTCATAATTTTCAAAAATTATGAACGCAGCCGAAGCAACAATTATATCCTCCTCGGCAGAAATTGTGCGAATAAATGCCAACTCAGATTTGGACGTCAGGCCAGCAGTCGGCTTTGCCACTTTCTACAGGCTTTGCCAAACTGGCAATGCCGTCGGCCTACCGTGGCATAGCGTGGATGCGCCTTAACGTAGATGAAATTGCAGCAGTGTGTGCAGCCCCACACCTGCTGTATTTGGAGGACGAACTATTTGACGCGTTTCGCCGATACGACACTTCGTAACGGACTGTGGGGATCCGTAATTTATATTGATAGTTAGGGTATTGTCAATGTGTCAGTGGTGCCAACTATAAAGGAAAAATTCCCATGTCCTGCACGGCCTTTGTAAGCTATCTTTTTCGACTTCATCGGACGTCCCTCGTAATTTTACAATTGCTTAATGATTTAATATAATTTAGTTTATCTTATCTATAATTATAATTGTTATATAATTTTTAGCTTTTATTTATTTTTGTTGTTTCTTTTGCAGGAGGATCGAAAGCCAAGTCTGCATTTGGGGGGGAAACGACTTCGGGGGCTAGACATTCAAATACAGCGAACAGAGAAGCAAAGTGTATACATAAGAACTGCATTTTTTACTTAACACCTAGAATTTCGGGTCGTATTTAATAATGTTAGATTTATACAAAATAACATTTGTCAAGATTCGGCTTAGAAGGCAGGGTGTGCGGGAGCCAGCAGCTAGCTAGGGGCTGCCCTCTATCCGAAGCGCCGCTATCATTTCCTATTTTTTAGTTTAATAATAATAATATATAAATATATGTATATATAAAAGTATATATATATATATGTATATTTATATATGTATTCAGTTTTATTATATATTATCGGTAAGGCGCTGAAGACAAGAGGGCCACCTTGGCAGGCTGCCTCTCCTCCCGGTACTTCCTCGCTTGTATCCTGCACATCCCCCGCTCTGCTTTTTTGTTTTAATTTCTTTTATTATTATTTTTTTTTTTGTCTTTGTATTTTTTTCCTTCCTAAATATATATACATATATATATGTAATTAATTATTTACAAGCCTGTTATCAAATCGCATTTTTTTTATATAATACATTATTAATAAAAGTAAAACTCTAGTCCAATATTAAAGAAAAAAAAACCTTTTTATCATTGAATTTTTGTAATTGGGGGAAAAAGCCATTGTAGGCTGTGGATTTGGCTCTGGATAGGATACGTAAACAGGTGCAAAATAATAAAACCAAGTAAAAAAAAAAGTGAAAAAAATACATAAAACAAAATAAAAAACACAACTATTCTATGTATATGTATTCTTTATGTGATTCAAGAATTTTTATATAAAATTTAGAGTAATGGGATTCATGAACTTTTTCAATATCTCGAATATATTAAATATATATATAAATAAATATATTGATGCTCAGTTAAGTAGTATGATTTTATTTTTTTTTTGTACTTTAATTTCCTTTTTTTTTTAAATTAAAAATATAATTTATGAATTTGATTCGATAAATTTAATAAATATTCTTTATCGTTTTTTGAGATTTCCGATTTTTAAAAGCCAAATTTACACATTTGTCATCATCAAAATGTGTTTTTGAATGGGGTTCTGATGAAATTGGTTTTGCAACTTGCGTTCCTTTCTCGACCGTAGAGGTAACATTATTATGAAGTGCTGTGCTTGTCATGAATGTGTTGTGGGACTTGGCCGAAAGATGTCAGGTCTGTATGTGTGCCAATTAATGGAACATTCGCCCATTATATATATACATGATGTATAGATGCTACTATATGGACTATATTATATTTGTATCTCATACTTTATTACGTTTTTTATTTCTTTTTTTATTATAAATTTTTTTTTTTTTATAAATTTGTTTCGCATGAATACTGAATGTTTTAAAATATTGCATTTGTATTTTTGTCTTCATGAACCCCTTAAAAGAACATGAATAAAATTGAAGTTGCATTTATTTATATTTTTTTCCCTTCTTATACTCCCTTTATCATTACTTGGTTTGGTATCAGTTCCGCTGATTGTCGCTTCGAGCTTAGTCACAACTGTTCATTCGTTCTCTGTTTTAATAATCTGGAAAATAAAAATAATTTATCTCCAGCTGGTACAAAAACGCGTCTTTGGCTAAATTAATTAGGGCTAAAGTACGTCTTTTCTCCCTGTGCATTAGAAATTGAGTCAAAAATTTAACTTTATTCCCTAGGGAATAAAGTAAAAAGATGACAACCTAACTCGTCTAAATAATGTAGGTTTTGTATTGAAAAAGTTCAGGGTTAGGTTGGTACACCTGTCACACCGGCCATTTAAATCAGCTGTTGTTTCAAAACACCAAAACTGATAAACAGAAGTTCATTTGTGTTCAAGTTGTGTAAGTTATGGATCTACCACATATTGTACAAGAAGCAAATAATGTTATTTCAAATTTATTGCCAGCTAAATCAAAACAACAATTCAAAATTGTAATAATTGCACATTTAATTTCAGTTTTTGAATTTATTGTCAAAAATAACATAATATAAAATATTATAGCGTATAGTTTGCCTTTTTACATCCCATCTGGAGATAAAATCTTGTAGAGCCCTCGGGACTAAATTGATCATTATTCCCAGCAATAATTTACTCCCTCGGCTTGGCCTCGTGAGTAAAGATAATTATTCCCTCGCATTCGCTCGGGTACAAACTTACATCGGGGGAATAATGATCTTTAGTCCCTAGGTGAATAAATAACTATTTATCACTGACTGTATCTAGATTAAAGAACCTACTTACAGATACTGCCCTGGTGAATAAGTAAGTGGTCAGGTCGATTTTTCTCCTTATATATAGGGATGCGGAATCGTGTTATTTTCGTAGCGAATAAGGATTTAAGTCGATTTATTGACTTCAAATCTAGTTATTGATTGTATTACTACTTTATTTCAAACAAAAAACTACGCGAAAGACACCATTCCTCTTCTCTCAATTAAGTTAACTCTGGATAAAATTCGACTTATTCACCGGGATGCAGACATCATCGTCTATACTTGGAAACGTTCATTTCTTGAGGTATACGCATTTCCCATAATTATACTCTTTTTTCTACCCTAAAACTCACGAGTTTTTTATTTCCTCTTTTATTAAAAAGAAAATGAATGAAAATTTAAGTTAACCCATGACTTAACTCGAAGTGACAACCTGGGGAACCGATACCATTAGTATTTATTCTTATATATTACTTAGCCACCATTATTGAAAGTCTGAAGGTAGTGAGGCCAGTCCATCACAGTTTTGCCGTGCGTGCACTTGATGATCGATTGGTTGCCTGACTTACAAATGGTGAAGCACTGGGATAGAACACTAATTGTGTTGTAGGTTTTCATATGAGATACAAAAATATATGCAGTAGTTGCCCCTAGTTTAAGTTAATATGGATTATGGATTTTGTACCGAACAAATACTGCCATAAAAAGAAAAAAATTGTTCTATGAATGAACAATCAAACCATCTTTTTCTGCGGACGAGGAGACTTCGTAATGCGCAGTGCCATATAAATATATTGTTTTTGTTTATCACTTTGATGTTGCCGTATATCTAATGGAGTATAAAGAACAACTGAATATATATACATATGGTGAAAAGGTTATGTCCAGAATGAGTTGATGGTTCTGAGATGAGCGGAATTGTGTATTATTTTTGTCTTCGGCTTGAAATGGAGTTACAATCTTAGTAATAACCACATTAGTTCAAGACAGGGCCTGACTTAGCTCCACTTCCTTCTGTAAGTTAAACTCATTCAGGACAAAATTCTAAATGAGCTTTGAATTCTTCTTATGCCTGTGATAGTCTCGAGGAAAATTCGATATAACCACGTAACGGGTGATTTTTTGGCAGCTCAGCTGTTTTCATGTAACATGTTACTGTTAAAGATGTTCACTTTGGTCTATAATTTAACCATGAATCGACTTACAAACGAACAACGCTTGCAGATTATTGAATTTTATTATCAAAAGAAGCGAGTTCGGTGAACAGTTTATTTCAGGTTTGGGGCCCGTCAATTGTCCGCCTGGATCGTGCGATTTAACGCCTTTAGATTATTATTATTTTTTTTCAAGACAGTATCCTCGGCCCAATTCTCTATACAGTTTATACAGCTGACATCCCAACTCATCCTAATACTATCCTTACCACGTATGCGGATGACACATGTCTATTATCTGTCAACACTGATCCAGTTATTGCATCCCGTACTCTTCAATCCCACATCACTGACCTTGAAAATTGGTGTCAAAATTGGAGGATTAAAATAAATCCTCACAAATCTCATCAAATCACCTTTACCCTCCGTCGTAAACCTGCGACTTCCTGCCCCCCTATATCGTTTAACAACATCCCTATAAGTCCTGTAGAACAGATCCGGTACTAAGGACTACACCTTGACAAACGCTTAACTTGGAACCCTCATACTAGACTGAAACGACAAGAAACAGCTCGCCGTTTCAGGCTACTTCAGCATTTACTAGATAAACGTTCTAAGCTCCCAATTAACTACAAGAGACTCATTTACATGACAATCATTAGACCCATCTGGACTTACGGAATAGAGCTTTGGGGCTCCACTAAGCCATCGAATTCCTCTCGTATCCAATCCCTACAATCCAAAATCCTTCGTAAAATCCTCAACGCTCCTTATTTTGTTAAGGATAAAGTCATCCATAACGACCTTAATGTCCCATTTGTTGCTGATTTAGCCCGAACCCGGTATATATCCTTTCATAACAAACTTGATTCCCACTCAAACCCTCTAGTTTCAAACCTAGCTTCCTCTTCGATTCCTGGAAGCCAATATTGAAGAATTTATTCTTGAGATACCGGCCGATATGTTGGTGAAAGTATGTCAAAATTGGACCCAGGGTATGAACCATTTGAGGCGTAGCCGCGGTCAACATTTGCATGAAATCACCTTTAAACATTGAATTATATAGATCGTTCTATCGACTCAAATAAATATTTCATACATTTCTATAAATTTTATATGTGTTTTTTGAAAATCAAATCCGAAAGTTCTTAAAAAATCACCCATTATTTTTTTTTTTGTATACGCTACTGCATCCCCTCTGAACTAAAGAGTTATGTATCCTGTGGCACTCCTATATGGGAGGATCTGCTTGTGATTTTCAATCTGTACCATTAGAATCCATGAAGGATCTTGTATTTTAGGTGTTATTAGAATGTGTTAGAGGGTGCACTGTCGAGTGTATCACAGCTGATCCATCCTCCAAAATATTTGATGTCTTTGACAATATTTATTTTCTGTCCCCCCACTTAAAAATGATCCAGAAGTTTAAAAAAAAAATTATTTTGAAGCACTGATTT
Organism: Troilus luridus; assembly: GCA_964056705.1. Taxonomy (NCBI): domain Eukaryota; kingdom Metazoa; phylum Arthropoda; class Insecta; order Hemiptera; family Pentatomidae; genus Troilus; species Troilus luridus. The sequence goes on from OZ057413.1 coordinate 5,239,541, forward strand.
CCTTATAATTTATGACTTCTTCCTTATAATTCTTAAGGCCTCTACTAGGAGGGCTCATGTGCAAAAGCCCAGCAATTGACTTCAATGGTTTTTTTGTTTGTTCCTCGAAGGATTCCACTGAGTTTTTGAGATTTAGAGTTTGTTTTGTCTTGGCTGATTCATAGCATTAACGATATTTTCGCGATAAACGGTGTTTTTAGCGATAAATATGTTACAACGCGAAATAGCAGCGATTTTTCGACAAAACTCAACAATAGGCGAACTTTTCAGTATTGCGAGCTAGTACAAAATTTGGGGTTTTGAACCAAGCGCCTCGGCTGCCTTGGTAGTGCGCCCGAACGCCGAGAGTAGTTGTCAGGAGAGTTTTGTGAAACTGGCATCTCATATGCTGAACCGTCAAGACAACAGCACTAATATATTTCTTGAGCACGCAGGTAAAATGTTCAATCCTGTGATTGTAGGTCAGAATGTCCAGCGATCAGATGCTATTCTTTTAGCAAGTAAAAGTAGGCTTGTACCGACATTCAAATCTGTTGATTAAAGTAAATTCCTAGCAAGGTAACAATTATTTTCAAAGACAGCTTGCAGGGCAAGTGAGGGATGGAGTAACTGTAGACATAATTCAGATACTCTTAGCTGTAAAAACTGTTCAAAAAGAATTTGCTGAGGCAGCCCTGTGAATAGTGTTGACGCAGAAAGATTTTTTAGTCGCTATAATCTTGTATTGACAGATCGTAGAATGAACATGTCACACTCTACTGTAGAAACATGTGCCATGTTGATTTTCAATCAATAATACAATAAACATGTTTCAAGTGATTTTGCTAATTTAATTGATTTTACCCTCTTGCCGACTCCCATTCCTTGACGTTATCCTATTTAGCTATAAACTCGTTAGCTATAAAGTATTTAGGCCATGATGACTTTGGTAACTCATAACTCGAGATTTATGGAACACGTATACCTTTCCTAAAACCTGCTTGGTACTCTCGAAGTTAATTTTCATCATCATCATAATCATTCCTCTCTAACACTCATGCAGTGCGAGGTTTCCTTCTGCACAGCCGGAACCGCACCGAACGATCCACCACAATTTACCATTGGACATTTATCTTCGCAAAGCATTCTTTAACCACTTCATCCCAGGTATATCGGGGTCTTCCTATGGACATTCTTCCATAAACTTTGGGCTCGTATGTTAGCTTGGCCAGCCTGTTTGTTTACCATTCTTAGGGCATGTCCAAACCATCTACAACGGTTTTCGAAGTTAATATTATAGTTTGGATTTTGCTGTGTTTAGTTGTAGGCTATGATTAGTATTGTTAGTATATCATGATGAACGATTCTTTTCCAATCCCACGAAAGGATTACCTTCCTCCGCATTATACTACTACGCAACCGTTCATGAGGTTTCTCTGGCACATTATTGTACTCAACCTATTACAAGACTGTTGCTTGAGGAGGATGACAATTTTGAAGTAGGTTGGTGATACTTCACCTTCAGGGTTGTGGGTAACGAGAGTGTTATTTTCCTCCTGGTGAATGCTTATGCTCATTGGTAAGGATAGAAGGGCTACAAAATCAAAGGATTCATTATGATATGTGGAATGTTACACTGATTTTGAGGTAAAAGAGTTCCGATTGGAAATACTATATTGGTTTATGAGTGACCTGAACCGAAGTCTCATGCAATCAAAAGAAAAACCACCATGGAGAGATTGTGCTTAAGACTTCGAAGACATATATAACATGACAGTACGAGTGATTTCCTTAAACACCTCATCCGTTAAAGAGGATGCTCGTAAATATGATGTGACGAAGCAGAAATTGAGCGAACACAAAACCAATAAGTAGGTTATCAGGGAAGGTTCCAGATTGGAGTAGAATGGTTGGACGGGTTTGAAACGAAGATATTAAAGAAATCTTTAGGGCCCATGAAGAAGAATTCAAGATTGGAAGAGAATTGTATCAATTGTATCTCTTAGACCCTGGACTGAAATGAAGGACGGCCTAAGGTGCTGTGGACCAGAATGACTGAATAGGTTCTCGGACGGATACACCGTGCAATAATTTTTAGACCCGGAGAGGTTAAGCTGCTATCTCAACAATAAGGTAACGGACCACAGAACATCTAATTCCAATAATATAGGAAAAAAGTATCTGTTGTTCTTATTTCTCCCCTTTTCTATACTCTATATGTTATTCTATAATTCTTAGTACTGCAATGTTCTTATAGTTATTTTTCCGTTTTCCCTCTTAGCCCTGAAGACGGCCTACATTGCAGGCCGAAACGTCGGCACTTATAATAAATAAGTTAATCTTATTTAGAGTTATTAATGACTGCACCCTCAGACTAATCGTATCCTTCATTACGGTCTTCTAGATAAGTTATTACATCATCATACACTTTTTTGTATAATTGAGAGATCATCATACACTTTATTATTACTCATATTCTTAACACTAAGTTATTGTCAATTCTTTTTTGTTACTTACCTTTTTTTCAATGTTACAGGGTAACACAAAACTTTTTGCGGCTCTGATGAAGGCTGAAAAGTTTGTGAAAAGAAATAAAATAAAAAATACTAAAATATAGTTTTAGATGCTAAAATGATCCTAGGGCCAAGGATTGCTTCACAAACCCTGCCAATTCCTACCTCTTACATATTTTCTGTCATATTCCTAATACAGTCAGCACTGGGAGTATCCATGGCAACCAGCCCTGGCCAGAAGATTGCAGCAGTTGTTAGGCTCATACTCTAACTTAACCTTACTTAATGTTTATGGTTTTAAGTGTAACTGTTATTGATTCAATATAATGTTCAATCATATAAAGTGCTTTTTATTTCATAATATTTTCTCATTATTCAATCCAATCTCACTAACAGATCGTTCAAAGTAAATCACAATAATGTATTTTCATCCCACTTTTCTCAATCTGCTGGTGTTCCTCAAGGCAGTATCCTCGGCCCAATCTACACAGTTTATACAACTGACATCCCAACTCATCCTATGCGGATGACACTGGTTTAGCTTTGATGACGCTGATCCAGTTTTAGAAACGAATACTCTTCAATCCTATATCACTCGTTAAAAAATGGTGTCAGAACTGGAGGATTAAAATAAATTCTCAAAAATCCCGTCAAATCACTTTTAGCCTCCGTCGTAAACCAATGACTTCCTGTCCTCCCGTATCGTTCAATAACATTCCACTGATTCCTGTAGAACAGGTCCGGTACTTAGGACTACACCTTGACAAACGCTTAACTTGGAATCCTCATACTAGACTGAAACGACAAGAAACAACACGCCGTTTCAGGCTACTTCAACATTTACAAGACAAAGGTTCTAAGCTCCCAATTAACTACAAGAGACTCATATACATGACAATCATTAGACCCATCTGGACTTACGGAATAGAGCTTTGGGGCTCCACTGAACCATGGAATTCCTCTCGTATTGAATCCTTACAATCCAAAATCCCTGTAAAATGCTCAATGCTCCTTACTTTGTTACGTATAAAGTAATCCATAATGACCTTAATGTCCCATTTTCATGACAAACTTCATTCCCACTTGAACCCACTATTTTCAAACCTAGCAACCCCTTCAATTCCTGATAACCCTCCTAGGCGTCTGAAAAGAAGATGGCCTCGTGATCTTCTAAGCCATTTGAGTACTACCACTGGGTAGTTTCTCTACTTGCCTTTTCATACCAATGTATACATCCATTATATTTACTTATATTGTATTATATTATACAGTTGTAAATTTCATTAAATAACTAAAAAAATAAATAAATATTAAACAATTGAGGAGTTGATAAGGTGAGTGAAACAAATCAATGTTATTGTACGTTAGTAATATATTTCAATCAATACAAATATTATGTACTGTTCGATTAATACATAAAGATAGCCAATATAATTTTTTTTAAATATTATTTTTACAAAACATTAAGTGTACAAATGTCTAAAGCTGATTCGGGAGGAGGGTGCATGCATCGTGCACTAAACACAAATTCTCTTCAACTCAATCCGTTCACTAATTACAAATAGCGGGCAGTGATTTAGCGTTTTGTGCACTGGGCCCCTTGTCCTCTCTGTACAAATATAGTTTTTTTTTTTTAAATTTTTTCAGCTTCTTAAAAGGAAAGGAAGCCCAAAAGGAAGAAATTGCTTTGCTACATATCTGGGCATTGACTCATTTAATTTACTGAATATTGTACGCAAATGCTCAATTCTACTTGTAATTGTCTATATGAATATCCCTGAAGTTTCCAATGAGTAGATGTGATGTTCTTTTAAAACTTCACTTTTTAAAAGAAAAAAGTATATAAAACTGTATATATATGTTTATAAACTGTACCACGTTTCAATTCAATCAGGTACAGTGACCAGGCCGAACCTAGTGAGGCATGCGCATGTGATCTTCTGGCAATGAAGTTTACTCTGGCAATGAAATATTGGAATAAATCTTAAGAATGAATCATTTAGGGAACTTATAAGGGTTATAAAAAAAAAACTGTGCCACTGAAACTCATGAATGGGCACCAAGAACATCCTGCCAAGTACAAGGCAGATATATTAGAACGGTTGTCTAGGGATGTGATCTGCCCAAAATCACGCTGAAATGCTGGATTTGTTTCCCAATTAAGGTTAAGTATTGATACTACCATTTATCTAATATTGATTAGAAAGAAAAAGGATGGGAATAAATATTTTTCGTGTCAATATAATCACATATCAAGACTATCAGAGACAAGATTAGTAAAACAATTATTTAACTACTTTTGGAAAAAATAAAACCAAGAACAACTGACCAATGGAGGTCCAGGATGATTTAGAAGATTTGAATTTAACAATCCCACAAATTATAAACATTAAAGAGAAGAGGATTTTGAAGAGTAGTGATACGAGACTTAAATTAAAAACAATTGCACAGAAACAATATACCATTAGGGATGAAGAAAGGTCAGCAAGGTCTGAGAGAATGAAGAAGTTTTGGAAACAGAAGAGGAGGGAGCAAAGCTAATATTTTGAAGACTAATTTACATGGATTGATTCAAGAGTTCCAATGTTGGCGTAAACTATATATAAAAAAAACACAAAAAAACACGTTGAAGAACTAAAGAGGGAAGGATTTTCTTGTACAATCTGTACCACTACAAACCAGGAACGTTCTTGGGTTCAGTACATGGTAGAAACTGTACTATTTCTAGGACAACGGTAGGTGACTAGTCCGAGATTAAGCTCAACCAGAATTTTCCTCCACTTAAATGAGTATCTGTGGGTCCTACAGTGCCAATCCACGGCTGTTTACAGATTAAATAATTTATCTGCTGCAATGGGATTTGAACAACTCTACATTCATATTTTTTATTTTAAGGTGTGACTGATTACCCAAGGGATATAGATATCACGCATAAGAAAGCATCCCTCCCCATTAGGAATGAACAACGCGCTATTGTCTTCGACAGACAAAAGATCCGATGGGTCCTGCAGGACGGAGATAAGGCTAGTACAGTGGAAGCGATCAGTTGAATTAAGCCTAGACTATTCTGATTTTTGTCAATATTTTTTATCTATAAAGTTCAGTGATTTAATTAGAGAGTATGAAAAAAGTACGGAATTAAATCTCGCAGCACTGATATTTTTTAAAATTATGAACATTTTCACTAATCCTTGCCAGTTTAAAACTTCGTTTATGGTATTTGTAGAAAACGGACTAAACAGAAAGTATATATGAAGTATTCACAGAGCCAGAAATCGTCTAGATTTTAAAATTAGGCAAATTTCCACATGGGGCATCTGGAAAAAATGAAATACTTATAAAGAAAGATAATGGTTATAAAGCCACTCCATAGAACTCGAGATATAATTAAAACTTGAATTAGATCAAAGTCTTAATTATATGTTTCCATATAATTTATTATTCAAACGTGGAGGTGAATTAAAGATACGGCGAAATCATTCCTGGCTAAAATTCTAGTTTGGTCCTGAATCAAGTATCTAAAAATAATTGACCCTGTTTCAATGTAGAGATTAATACAATTAAAATTTTAAGAAAATAGAGAAGGATAATCATCCAGATTCTATGTATTAAGAAACGATTCATAATTGAATCGATAACAGCATAAAGACAACTAAACTTTTAACTTATGCAAGATACAGAACGGGCCAGTAATTTTTAAGTTGTCAACAGTAATTTTTATTTTATTGCGATTATTTAAATATTTTCATTTTGAAGAGAAAAGATGTGTCCTGGCCGGGATTCCGCTGTGTTACGAGCCCTGATAGCTTAATTGATAGAGTGCCACTCTAGATAGTAGGTTCGAATCCCGGCCAGGACAAATCTTTTCTCTTCTAAATAAAAGTAAGGATACTTAGCCTGCAAGATAGCACAGTCTTCGATATTTTGTTTACTATAGATAAAAAATTAAACGAGGACATATTTTTGTCTCTCTTGTAAAATTTAGAAAAGTGGGCTAGTCACTATTTTGCAGTTAACGATTCAATTCCGTTTTGCTACAATAACATTGAGTATAGTTGCAATGTATATTGTAATTTATAGGTATGTATATGTATATAGTTATATATCGTCGCTGTCAAAACAACACCGCCTATGTAAACTTTAGGCGATTTTACAGGAGAGAAAAAAAAAAACCGCGCTGAATGTAGACTTGTTTTTTACCTTAACACCTGCTTTCCTTAGTGTCTAATTCAACCTGTAGAATGCGTTACCGTTACTAACTCATTTTCATAAAAAGTTGTAGATAGACGGTATTGTTTTGACAATATAGTAGAATTGCAATGCCCAGATATGTTTTTTTAATTTACAATATAATTGAAAATTCCTTGATTTTCGGGTCGACGGGTACAGCATATCCTAGTGGTCCCACCTACAGAGTCTAGGACCAGACAAAATACAATTAACATACCAGTATTAGGCCCATTATCTTACCTGAGTATTTTCCTCAGTATTGTTATTGTTTTACATTTATCATATATATATTTATTATATATTTTCCATTACAAAAGAAGAGGGAACACATTAGTATTATTTTTATTTTATATATAATTTTTTTTCCTCAATTTCTATTCTACATGTAGAAAAAGCACGGGCCCACAATTTAAAGTTTAAACAAAAAAAATTTTTTTTTTATATATATATACCATCGCAATACATAACGCCCCTACTCTTTGTCAAACTACATGACTAGATTATATATTCACATCGTATGTTTGTGTATAAAAACAACAATACATATATTGTTTCATTTATTTTTTAATACTCCTTCATTGACCATTCTTAAGCTTTGCTCGACCATTCCATCCCAATTTTGTCTGGAAAAATAAAAAAAACACGATGAGTTTGTTCAACTACATCCAAAAAATCCCGCGAAGCAATTTCCTTTGATTTTTTTTTTTCTTTTAATGAAATTTTATGTACCTTAAATAGATTTAACAACAAGTACACGTCAAAATATACAGTTCAATAATGGTATTAAATACAACAAGTGGACATGAATGCTTATTTTTTTTTTTTACAGTTTATATATCGTTTTTGATTATTTTTTATTCCATTTTCTGTTTGTTTTGTTTCTTTATGTTCAATTTATATTAAATAACAATAGTAATGGAAACAATCGAAAGCGACATTTACTCGTTTTTATGTATAATATGTACATTAGCATTGGATGAACTAATGAACTGATGGTGATATATTATTAATACATAATGTAATATAATATTTAATATTCCTCAGGTGTTGCAGGAGAAGCAGATGGCCCAGCCAGAGGCCTGCCGCTATTGCTGCTCCAGCGAGTAGTGCCTGGACCTTTTCCAGAAGCTCCTGAAGAAGCCCTTCTTCTGCCGAGAGCCCTCACCGCCTTCGCCTACAACAGAATAGGTTCGCTGTTTATTTTTTAAATTGCCTATTCATTGAATTGCATTTCATAGAATTAAAATAAAAAACATCACAAAAGCAAATTTGGTTATATGATTATTAAAAAAAAAATTGTACTACTAAACCCTATGAGTATTGAGATCAGAATATGATAGAGGATGTACTGTGGTTGTGGATGTAGGTGATTTTCATAAAGGTTTCAAGGGCAGTGATAAATCTTTCTCGATCCATGGATTATGGTTGTTCGAGGTCAGCAGGCGCACGAGGACCTATATATCTTTTACCGAAGCAGACCGTTCCTGCATCAAACTTCCAGTCTTCTATGATATTCTTGTTCATCCACTTCATTGAAGTTGGGTGAGCCCCATGAGGGTCTGTCTGCCCGTAGTGTCGATCTATGGCTGTCGACGGATTAAAGAACTAACTGCTGCAACAGCCGAATTCCAATAGCCTTGCAATAGATAATCATATTTAAGCAACGTAAAGCGTAGTTAGCTTATGGATGGATGGCCGCCTGAAATACCACGAAGCTAGAGATTCGCCATATGATTATCTCTCCACCCATCGGTATGTAAAGCCCATGAGCCTACTGGAGACAACTTACAAGTTCGCAGGAGACATACCATTACCGCCGTCTACGGTTTTTTGGAACCAGGATATCATAGATGCCTGGAAGTTTGATTCAGGAACGGTCTGCTTCGGTAAAAGATATATAGGTCCTCGTGCGCCTGCTGACCTCAAACAGCCATAAATCGAGAACGATTTCTCACTGCCCTTGAACCCGAATCTACGTTGGTTATGGAGCTATGTGGAGCCTGCCGCAGCATCATAGAAACCATGGTTTTCTTACCTGAAGTTGAGTGACCCTTTCCAAGCTCTCTATTTACTCGCAAGTAATATATGTCTGTAATAAGCCTACACTACGCGGATAAATATATGTAGAAGAGGTTTATAGTGCCAAGTTTTATATATATATATGTGTGGGTGTGTGTGTGTGTGTGTGTATATGTATATACAATGGAATGATTTTTCTAAAGATTATTATTGGATTATTTTTTTTGTACCCACAACAAAGAATAATGCTTTGGGATACTGTAGAAGTTAAAATGAAATTACAGACAAATAAAAACAATACGCATTTTCTTGCCAAAAGAGTTCCCTGAACTTCAATGACGATGGTAATAATACTTCTAGAAAAAATTCTTCTCTGAGTATCAATTTTCTTTTACATAACTACTAGGCGCCGAGAACGGATACCTAACTTTAAAAACAAAAGAAAATATACGTTTTCTTTAATTACAAAGCGAGCTGTTGTTACTGTCTTCATCTAATAATCGTAACTTACTCAACCAAAGTAGAGAACTCAAAGGTTTTTCAAATAGTATAAGTACAATAGAAAGCATGCAGCGCTAATGGTTCAGGGTTTAATTAAAACTATAGAAGTTAAATTATTTGATATTTTATATTCATGGATTATTGATACTGCAGACTCATCTGAATGATAACCCTCCCCTTCAAAGTGGGTACCTTTAATTGGGAAAAAACCTGGCGGTTGTGCTTAATATTGGCCGAACGACTTCCATGCGGTTGTTGGCTAAGAAACAGCATAGTTTCTACCATGTACTGAACCCAACAGCCTTCACGGGTTGTAGTGGTATAGGTTTATATATATATCTAATAATTCTTTCACTGAATGGAAACCTTTTCCAGTCATTTGTGCAATACACCTTTATTATATGGAAACGTTTCGACTATATGCCATTTTCCATCCATCTAAAAACTTAATCTTTATCCTCTTACAAGTCAACATTTATCTGTAAATTATTAAATACAATCACAACAATATAACAAATACACATTTCTTAAAATCGTCCATAAATAGAAGTAAGTATAGATACCTTTTTATATTATTCATTGTCATTAGCTAAAATTTTTTCTTGGAGGTCCATTGTCCTCCATGGTCCTTTTGTTAATAGTTTAAACTTTGGTCTGTATTTATACTATATTTTATTTATATTTACATACTAAAATTTTAAATCCACCATAATTAAATTACAAATTAAAAAATCTATACGTAAAATTTATTAAGTTAACAACATTATTTTATTTTTAATATATTTTTGTCAGTTATATACGTTCTTAATTTAAATAAATCAGATAGGACTAAAAATGGGTAATAAAAAAAAAGGTATCTATACTTACTTCTATTTATGGACGATTTTAAGAAATGTGTATTTGTTATATTGTTGTGATTGTATTTAATAATTTACAGATAAATGTTGACTTGTAAGATGATAAAGATTAAGTTCTTAGATGGATGGAAAATGACATATAGTCGAAACTGACTATAATAACAATATAATAGTTAATAACGGAATTGCTAAATAAAATAAATGAATGGCATAGCAAGCGATAAAGTATTGATTGTTACGGTCAAAGAGAGGGAAAAACCTGCAGAAAGGATTAAGACGAGCTGGGGATTAAGATGAGCAGAAAATATTAAAGCACTGTGGTAGATAGATCGCGGATTGCGTGGATCGTTCTAGGTGTCCCCCACTCCGACCAACCTTGCCTATATAAAATGCCAGCTCTTTCGGCTTAGGTCAGTCAGTAGTAAGTTGGTAGTAAAGTTGTTGACTTCTGTGACAGTCCGTGTGACAGTGACAGTTAGTGTCAGCCAGTGGCAGTGTGAACTAGTCTAAGTGATAAGTGAGTGAAATAAACTGTGTGTCAGTTTGTCATATTGGGAGAGTCTTACGGTCGGTGTACTTTAATTAGTAAACTGTAAGTGTTAATTAGTAGTAATAAACTATAGTGTAATTTAATGTAATTGTACAAATTTATGTAAATAGTTAAGTTATTTAGTATTAGCAATATCTTATATTATTTGTATATTATTTTAGTAATTAGATAACAGTTAGGCCTAGATAATAATCTATATATATACATATATATATATATATATATATATATATATATATATATATATATATATAATAATATATATAAGAGCGTTTGCCCAGTAAGTGTAGAAGTAGGAGAAAACGTCGAGCAGTTTCTTGTCTTTTCAGTCTTGTATGAGAATTCCAAGTGAGACGTTTCTCCAGATGGAGTCCTAGGTAACGTATCTGTTCTTCAGGGTTCAGTGGAATATCATTAACGGATACATTAGGGCAGGAATTCGTAGGTTTACGACGAAGGGTGAAGGTAATTTGATGGGATTTGTTAGGATTTATTTTAATTCTCCAATTTTGACACCATTCTTGAAGGTTTGAGATATAGGATTGAAGAGATTGGGATGCAACAAATGGATCCTTGTTTACTGTTAACACACACGTGTCATCAGCGTACGTAGTGAGGACAGTGCTTAGATGTGTTGGGATGGCAGCTGTATATATCGTGTATACGATGGGTAGAAGTTTGTTAAATAATAATTTAAACTGAACTGCCGTTGACCTTTCTAGAAATTGAAGAAGAAAAAATAAATTTCCGTGACCCAAGAAAGGATAGATTACAGACCAAAAGTGATAAGAGTTCATCAAACCTCCACTGCCGTCGCCTTGACTCCATTATTATTGTCAGCGAGATAATGACTATCGTCTTGGAGAGAGCCGAGACCAGTTTACAATAGCAGAGCCATTAGGCAAAGCGATAGGTCCAGTGGTACCTTCCAAAAACCAAGGAATGCGCAAAGCTATAAACGTTAAAAAAAATTCGGTTCATTAATATAGGGAGCGGAGTGGCTCAGTGGTAGAGCACTGAGTTGCCATGCTGGAAATCCTGTTTCAAATCCCGTTGCGGGCAGTTACTTTTATTTAGTCTGTTTGCAGCCGGAGATGGATCATATAGGATCTAGGACCCTCCTGGGGCTCACCCAGCCTCTATAAAATATTATAAAAATAGGGTACCCAAAATAAGGGGGGAAAAACCTGGCGGTTGAGCGTGACCTAGGACAAGTCACCTCCTTGCAGAACCGTTGTCCATGAAATAGTACAGTCTCAACCATGTACTGAACCCCCAGACTCGTTCACGGGTCGTAGTGGTACAGGTTTTTTTTTTTAAATATAGGAAAGGAGTATTCAGAACAAAGTGACCTTAAACAGGATTTATTCCTGCAGTCTCCGAGAATGAGTGGTTAAGTCGAATTTTCTTCAAAACGATTTAATAGTAGTCATCCCCGATAAATAAATGTTTAAGAGGAGTTAATTGTACTAATGGACGGGGGAATCGTGTTATTACTAAGTCAGGCCTTAGTAAATAAGACTTAGCCAATGCCTGACTTAGCCAATGCCTGACTTGGCCAATGCCTGACTTAGCCACTTCTACACTACGAGAAAGACGATTCCCATTCCCTTAATATAATTAACTCATCATACGGGAAGTAGCAATATAGTAAATGAATCAATACAAAACATCACAAATTTAATTTCTTAGAATACTAGCCTATACTCTGCACTGCTATCGTTTTGGCTACTTAGACACTAGACAAACGCTCTAACCTTTCAATTAATTACAAAAGACTCATATACATGACTATTATAAGACCCATTTGTACTTACAGAGCAGAACTTAAGGATTCCACTAAGCAATCAAATTTCTCTCTTATCCAATCTTTACAATACAAAACCTTACATTGTGACGAATAAAATCATCCATATCGACCTTAATGTCCCAGCTGTTACTGATTTGTACCGAACCCGATATCAATCTTTTCATGACAAACTTCAATATTCCCACTCACACCCAATAGTTTCATGAAAGAAAATGGCTATTCTATTTACTTATATTATTATTTTTTTTTTTAATTTATTTATTGATATTTACAACTGTATCAAAAAAAATACGTCAAGTAAATGGGGTAAGCGATACATAATGACATGTGAAAATAACAAGTAGAGAAACTACCCAGTACTCAAATCACAAGTTCAACTAAGAAGTCACGGGGCCATCTTCTTTTCAGACGCCTCGGAGGATTATCGGGAATTGAAGAGGAAGGTTTAAAACTAGAGGGTTTCAGTGGAAATGAAGTTTGTTATGAAAGGATAGATAGCGGGTTCGGGCCAAATCAGCAACATTAAGGTCATCGGGACATTAATGTCATTATGGATGACTTTATTCTTAACAAAATAAGGAGCATTAAGGATTTTACGAAGGATTTTGGATTGTAGGGATTGGATACGAGAGGAATTCGATGGCTTAGTGGAGCCCCAAAGCTCTACTCCGTAGGTCCAGATAGGTCGTATGATGGTCATGTAGATGAGTCTTTTGTAATTAATTGGGAGCTTAGAGCGTTTGTCTAGTAAGTGTTGAAGTAGCCTGAAACGTCGAGCGGTTTCTTGTCTTTTCAGTCTCGTATGAGGATTCCAGTTTAATCGTTTGTCAAGATGCAACCCTAAGTATCGGATCTGTTCTACAGACACCAGTGGGATATTATTAAAGGATACTGAAGGGCAGGAAGTCATTGGTTTACGACGTAAGGTAAAAGTGATTTGATGCGATTTTTGAGAGTTTATTTAATTCTCCAGTTTTGACACCATTCTTCAAGATCAGTGATATGGGATTGGAGGCTTTGGGATGCAATAATTGGATTGGTGTTGACTGATAATACACATGTATCATCAGCATACGTAAGGTAAGGATAGTATTAGGATGATTTGGGATGTCAGCTGTATAAACTGTATAAAGGATTGGGCCAAGGATACTGTCTTGAGGAACTTATATTATTAAAATACAGCTTTAAATTAATAATGATAATAATAATAACAAGAGGCCATTGATGATAAGTGTCGTCTTTGCAAATCTACAAATGAATCAATACAACATGTGACCTCAGGCTGTCAGGTACTAGTGGGAAAAGAATACCTCCAAAGACACAATAATGCAGCGAAGGTCATTCATCAAGCAGTTGATAAAAGATGTGATCTAATTAAAGATCACCAACCTTTCTACAGATATCACCCTGAAGCATTATTATAAAGTGGTAATGTTAAATTATATTGGGACCATACGATGATAACAGACCACCATATACCTCACAACAGACCTGACATCGTGCTTATTGACAAGGCAGCAAAGAAAGCACAGATTATTGAGATAGGAGTTCCTTCCGACGATAACGTGCAAAAAACAATAGGAGAAAAAATTCGGAAATATCAGGAGCTTAGCGAAGAGTTGAAGCATCTTTGTGGACTACAATTGAGGGTTGAAGTACTTGTACCAAGTACTTGACCAATTGTAGTGTCTACCAATGGAGTTATCCCAGAGGAAACAAAAAGATCCTTGAAAATCCTTGAATTGAACAAGGGAGTTGAAATACTACAAAAAGGAGTGTTATTGGGAACTGCTAGTATTGTACGGAAATTTCTAAATATCGATAAATAAGACGATCAAGCTTGACCTTGACCATGGTACGGTTAAGACATATCAACCAGCAATGCTGAGGAGAAAAACATTTAATAAATAAATAAAGACTTTATTTATTCTAAACCTCTTTATGTTTTCTATATCTCTATGTTATTTATTCTTACATTCATTTCTGTTTTTTCTCATGACCCTGAAGATGACCTACAAAATAGGTCGAAACGTCGGCACACTTAAAATATAATAGGTTTCCACTTATTTGTTGTGTAATTTTTGACTGCACACCCAACTATTTCCAAAAAATCAGCTGGTTGCTAATCATTTTTGATGACCTGGTTATCGATACACTTTGGAAGGAGGGGCCTCTTTGATCAAACCATACATTTTGTAGGACAAATATTTTTTCAAATAATTTAGATAATTTTCTTGAGATTTAACAAAAAAACCCAGTTAGTAATAAATTTTTGAGAATCATCAAATCGACATATTTTATCCTTGCTACCTCTGTTAGCTACCACAATCGAGAATTTTCGCACAGGAAATTGTCGGGCGTCTCATCGAAACGAAGCTATTCACGGAGATTCAGCTTCAAGATCAATTGCAAAAATGGACCAGGGATCTTAGAGTAGAACATATGACCCCACCTTTTTTTTTTTATTATATAGACTTAAAAGAGTATTTTCCATTTGATGTGAATAAAATACCGAATATAATAGGTTTTATTATTATAATAACAATAATAAAAATAAGTTATTAGAATAACAATACAGGAATAGTGTAAAAACTAAAATGTGTTAGAGTAGAATATATGATATTAAATTAATTAATTACAATTGAGATTAATAGATCATGAATAAAAAAAAAAAAATTTACAAAAATTTAAAAATTGCCTCCTCAAACAATAATTATAAACAGAAAAATAATTAAATAATCAATTATCTATTGTTTCTCTCTATATAATTATTGCAATCTTATTTCTGTTATTTTTTATTTCTTGTACTCGGTTTTCTTTTTTAAATGTTATCACTAGAAGTAATTCGCAACTTTTTTTTCTCATTAATTCTTTCTCATTTAATAATAATACCCTGTATAGAAAACTGTATTGTTATTCTAAAGGGACTTGTCCCAGAATGAATAAAGAATTTATTATTATCTATGAGAAGCGAGGGGATGGTTGACTGGAAGATAGACGTAAGGAAGAAAATAGTTGGGGGTGCAGTCAAATAAAAACACTAAATAAGTGGTTACTTATTTAATTATGTGCCGACGTTTCGACCTACTTTGCGGATCATCTTCAGGGCTATAGGAGGCTGGAGCAAGACTAGACGCGGTCTAACTGACAAAAAAATACGTCTAACTGACGTTAAATTTATTATTATCATTATTATTATTAAATGATATAAGGAATCGAAAATTTTTAAAACATTCTTTTTCACTTTTATCTTCTGCTTCCTCGGATTATGACACAACAGAAGGAAGTAATGACAAGCCGTAACTTCGCAATCTAGAGCCAGGTAAATCAACCGAACTCTGATATCGACTCTTCACTTTCCAGATGAGTTCTCATCAGTCAGCGCTTCCTTGACATTTCTCTGGAAAGGATGAGCAACTATTGGAAGGGAGATGGCAACTATTAGTGGTATAAATAACCATGCGTCATCACCAATGCCATATTTAATGGCTTCTAATAAATTTTACTTTAGATATTAGAAAACTTACTATGATAAGATCCTTGAATAAAACCGATATTCGGTATTTTATTCACATCAGATGGAAAATACTCTTTTAAGTCTATATTATAAAAAAAATTGGGGTCATCTGTTCTACTCTAAGATCCCTGGTCCATTTTTGCAATTGATCTTGAAGCTGAATCTTCGTGAATAGCTTCGTTTCGATGAGACGCCCAACAATTCCCTGTGCGAAAATTCTCGATTGTGGTAGCTAACAGAGGTAGCAAGGATAAAATATGTCGATTTGATGATTCTCAAAAATGTATTACTAACTGGGTTTTTTTGTTGTTAAATCTCAAGATAATTATCTAAATTATTTGAAAAAATATTTGTCCTACAAAATGTATGGTTTGATCAAAGAGGCCCCTCCTTCCAAAGTGTATCGATAACCAGGTCGTCAAAAATGATTACCAACCAGCTAATTTTTTGGAAATAGTTGGGGGTGCAGTCAAAAATTACACAACAAATAAGTGGAAACCTATTATATTTTAAGTGTGCCGACGTTTCGACCTACTTTGTATGTCATCTTCAGGGCTATGAGAAAAAAACAGACAAAAACAGAAATGACTGTAAGAATAAATAACATAGAGATATAGACAAAATGAGCGAAAAAAGTGAAGGATATGTTATGAAAGGATATATGAATAAAGATGATTACATAATAGATGTATATTCGTCGGCACACTTAAAATATAATAGGTTTCCACTTATTTGTTGTGTTTTTTTGACTGCACCCCCAACTATTTCCATCCTACATTGGTACCTACCAGTCAACGAATTTCTTTCCTACAGCTGATTTTTTGTTTTTTCATTTATATTGGAAGGATCTTTGATCAAACCATACATTTTGTAGTACAAATATTTTTTCAAATAATTTAGATAATTATCTTGAGATTTAACTAAAAAAAAGCCCAGTTAGTAATAAATTTTTGAGAATCATCAAATCGACATTTTTTATCCTTGCTACCTCTTTTAGCTACCACAATCGAGAATTTTCGCACAGGAAATTGTTGGGCGTCTCATCGAAACGAAGCTATTCACGAAGATTCAGCTTCATACTAATCAAGTGAAAAAGTGGACCATGGATCCTGGACTATTCTGTAAAGCTTAGCTTAATAGACTTCTATGCCCAAGATAGCGGGTTCGAAGAAGATTCAGACTACATTTTTAATTCACAGTACTTGGATGATTTTACTTTCAATTGTGTTAACGGTTAAGCACTTATTTGCTGTATTTTTTTTCAAAATGTATGGTGCTATCTCTAATCGGACGATGCTACAGTGGGTGTTCTGAATTGTACCTATCCAGGCATAATTAGGATAGTGATCATTAAAGAGTATCTGTCACCGCACAGGTTCTGTACCGCCATTCTATGTTACCTCCGAAGAACGGCATTAACAAGAATTTTTTACTCCCTTTGGAAATTCCTAAGGCCATTTGTCGGGGTACGAATCCGCGATCTGGGGCATAGTAGGTTTTATTCTAACCGTAAAACCACAGGTGTCACCTGCGCCTTTCTTTTTATATCCTCATACCATGCAGTCTCTGCCTGTTCTCTCTCCCTCTCTCAAAAGTATCAGCGAAGGAGTATGCGTCTCCTAATAGTAGGTACTTAGGACAACCAGACTTAAATTCCATTGGCCAGTATGGCCTCAAGGATTTCCTCTTCTACATTAAGGTGATATCGCAGATGACAATAAGAACACTGGGTTTGTCTTCCATTTCCAACCTGAGGTTCAATGCACCTCTGTTTCAATAGTGATTGTATCATTTATCAATAAAAGGTAAATCACAGGACTTTATAACATATCAATTGGGGTAATGAGAGTCAACAGTGGCCTGGCTGTTTGCATAACAGTCGTATATCAGCCTGTATTCAAAGTCGCAGGTTCGCAGCCCGGCATATGGCCTGAGGATTTTTTAAAACATTCGTTATTCCGTCCATCGGAAGGTACGTAAAATGACGATACTGACCTTATAAAGTGTCATCGTTAAAGATACCTATATTAATATAGCAGCATAAAGTGACGTTAAATGAAATAAAAACCCGTCTTTAACTTGTGAATCTTTAATACATCCATATAAGGAGAAATGGCAGGAGTGTGCCGGGAGTTAGGTCAGGACATCCGCCGTACTGTCAAATGCCTTTCGCCTTTCCATATCTCGCGCTTCCAGATGCATTTGTATTCACGGCTGGAGTTATAGAAACGCTATCTCTAGAGCACTGGAATATTACAATTTATTGTTCACCACTCAGATAACTGATACTTTTGTATGTTCACTTTAATATTTATCCCATTTGAATTTATATTACCTTATTCTTTAATTTTTAGCACTTTCTGTTTTTGTTTTTTTTCCTACCTTTGTATACATACATGCTTAACCTATTTTTAAATATTTTGTGATTTTAAATTGTCTGTATTTTGTATATTTAGCCCTGAAGAAGACCTCCAATGTACATCGAAACGTTGGCTACTGAATAAATATTCTTGATATTCAGAGAAACTTATTGACCTCTTCCCGGACCATTTTCTTCCACAATTTTCATCAAGGTCAACCATTTTCTTTCAAAATATTACATTAAATATTAACAGTGAGGCGTAAGTAAGCATTAATGTTAACAAAATAGTAAAAAAATCAAATAAAAAGATAACAAGAAAAATTGGCTTAAAAATAAATATTTTGAGACCATAAAGAAATAAAACAGGCCAAAAAAAATTTTAAAAAATGATCTGAGAAAATAAAAGCATCGTCATGGAAAACTTACATTTTTAAAAGGATGAAATAATTAGATTTAATGATAAAACAGAATTTTAATTACAAATAAAATTTAATTAGACGTAAAAAATTACTGTTTATCATCTATATTACGCGAAATCTATGCGATTACCATATACGTTCTACATTAAGTTAAGATTCAAGGCAAAAATAAAAAAATCTACAAGAAAACTTTGCACCAAATAGTTTGTAAAACAATGGAGATCTTAATAAAGCTACGTTTTAAAAAGGATAACATTACCTTTACCCTTCGCCGAAAACCCTTGACTTCCTGTCCTACTGTATCCTTTAATAGTACTCCACTTATCCCTGTTGAACAGATCCGCTACCTAGGACTCAACTTAGACAAACGTCTTACCTGGAACCCTCACACAAGACTGAAAAGACAAGAAACAGCTCGACGCTTCCGACTACTTCAACACATACTAGACAAACGCTCAAAGCTTCAAATCAATTACAAAAGACTTATTTATGTTACTGTTATAAGACCTATATGGACTTACGGAATTGAACTATGGGGCTCCACCAAACCATCAAATTCCTCTCGTATTCAATCCTTGCAATCCAAAATCCTTCGCAAAATCCTAAACGCTCCTTATTTTGTCACAAATAAAACCATCCATAATGACCTGAACGTTCCATATGTTACCGATTTAGCCCATTCCAGATACCCATCATTCCATAATAAACTCCAGGCCCATCCAAACCCACTAGTTTCCATCCTTGGTTCCAATTCCATCCCGGACAATCCTCCTAGGCGTCTGAAGAGAAGATGGGCTCGGGACCTTCTACAATAGAAATGTAATTAGAGTGCTGCCAATGGGTAGTGCCTCTACACGTCCTTTCATGCATTTATTTAT
Source organism: Troilus luridus (assembly GCA_964056705.1). Lineage (NCBI taxonomy): Eukaryota > Metazoa > Arthropoda > Insecta > Hemiptera > Pentatomidae > Troilus > Troilus luridus. The sequence continues at coordinate 5,259,176 of OZ057413.1, forward strand.
TCATACAGCACTTGTACTAGATGTATATATTACAGTTGTACAATTCAATAAAATAATTTAAAAAAAAAAAAAAAAAAAAAGGATAACAGTGAACAGCTTGTCATCTCTGCCATGATAAAAAAAAAAAAGAAAATGAATTGAAAAACTACGTTTTAATTCTCGGCAGATGGGCTAGTAAATCTAAACCATATGTAAGGCGCCATACAGTTTTACTGAAATACTTCAATAAACTGCTGAAAATGTCTGCTATAGATCAAATCAATTCAATATAAAATAATATCCAATATTTCTACACATGTGAAAGTAAAAGCAGTAATGTAGGGAAAAGAATGGGGTATACAAAAAATTTGTTAATTTATTCGTTAATAAATTTACTGAAACACATTTTTGGAGAAATATTTTTGAGTTATATTTTTGTTTTGAAGAGTTATATTTTATACTTTTGAGAAAAGATTTGTCCTGGACGGGATTCGAACCCGGGCCTTCTGCTTCTCCGTAGCAGTGCTCTAAACCACTGAGCTACCAGGGATCGTATCCAAGTCAGACAAATCCGTCCTCTTCGCCGATCCTATATCCCCTTGTTTTTGCAATTTTTGCGATGTATACACGGGAAAGAATGTTCATTGAACATTACTTCAATTGACTTATGCTAATATATTATTTATAATTTTTATTTTGAATTAATTGTTATTATTTTAAAATATTTTGGGGGGATACGGCCCTTGGCAGTTCGACCCGGGTTCGAATCCCGGCCAGGGCAAATGTTTTTTCTTCGAAACAAAAATAGTAAAAAATAATAACAATTGATAAAAAAAAAAATTGAGTTATCTATGAGCATCATCCAATCTTTTCGATAATTGTAATAAACTAGAATAGGACAAGTTAAGATGAAATGAATTTATGTATTTAGATATAAAAATCCTGCACCGCTACAACCCATTAAGGGTCTTGGGTTTAGTACATGGCATAGACTATTTATAATAAGAATTTATCTGCCACATCTGGATTTGCTAACTGTACCTTCAGCATAGCAACATAGTGCTATAATCACAAGACTACCCGCTCCATAGATACATATATATATATATATATATGTATGGGTTCAGTACATGGTAGAGATTGTACTGTTTCATGGACAACGGTTCTGCAAGGAGGTGACTTGCTTTGGTTATCCTATTTTTATAATATCTTATAGAGGCTGGGTAATGCATCATATGCAATATGATCTATCTCCAGCTGCAAACAGACTAAATAAAAGTCTTGCCCGCCGCGGGGACGAGGATTTCCAGCATGGCAACTCAGTGCTCTACCACTGAGTCATTCCGCTACCTATAGTTGTATATATACAGATATGTAATAATAATATAGCTTCGAATTACTAACATTAAGTATACCAATATGTATTTATATAGATGAATGTATCAATTAATTAAATAATGTAATGTAAAAATAGATATATGTACCAACGATAAGTAGAGTTTGGATATTATAATACGATAGCAAGATTGACATGAGAGACTAGATTAAGCATCTAAAAAAAAAAAGGTTAACAAGAAGGTAACAACTGACGACTCTTCGCGCCATTAGCTAAGAGATAACGAGCGAAATGAATTAGTCACCATTAGATAACTCGATTCTCTAGTCACCTAATCTGCATTCGATCGTTCATGGTGAAATTGCTTCGAGTTACTTACCCAAGAAGACAATATCCCACTAGCCTAATTTCACAAGACTTCTTAGATATTGGCTTCTGGGTTAGTTTACTTCCAATAGTTCAATACCTCATCTACTGTCTACAATAATTACTAAACTGACCTTCAATTTCTATAACAGTATCGGGGTACCTCTAGTAAACCTTTAAGTACCCACTACAGTACAATTCATCGGTGGTATAACCTATATACAGGGTGACTGGTAATTAGTGGCGGAGTATCCAAGAATACGCAGATATTAAGAATACACTGCTGAGGTACAATTAAAAAATCAATCACGGAAAACAGGGCACAGTCCAGTGTCGACGGAAAAGAATCACAAAAGTCCAGGAAAAGCCAAGTTGCTAGAAAATTCGAATCTGAGAGCAAGTAAGCTAAGAGAACACACCCGAACACAGTAAACCGGTAAAAGTGGATTGAAGCAGGGAGGGGCAAAGGTACTCGACTCCTGCGTAGGAGCCCTTTGTTCTCGGACTCTACCCGGGTTCTCCATTTTCCAACGATCGTGGTTTCTTAACCGATTTTTGATTTTAATACCTCATTTGAAAGGTAATGAAACGTAGATGTTTTTTAATGATTATGTAAGTAATAATTTAGGGTGACTTTTTTGAGTAAATTGACGTTTTAGAGGCAGTCACCGTAAATTTTTTCATTTTATATTTTTGTTAAACGATTTTCGCGTAATATACCGGCAATTACGAAGATTTTGTCAATAACATTCCTTATTTAGAATATCTTTGTTGCAAAACAAAAAACAAAAATGGGCCAGAAAGAACAATTTTTAGGATTTATAGCTATTTTAAGATTTTAAATAGGATTTTTATTGTAAAATTCTTTAAGTAGGAATATCTTGGAAAGGGTTAATTTTAGGACAGTAGGTCTCATAGTAATATCCACTGGAATTGCCCCATACTATCACCCCTTAACGGCTCCGCCACTAATTACCAGTCACCCTGTGTGTATATTTATATATATATATATAGACATATATTTATATATATGTAGCTATGTGCAGGTATGGTTTATATAGAAGAGGGGAGTAAGTTGGAGGTAGCTATACTCTACTAAGGGATCGGATAGGGACAGAGATAGCTAGGTAGAGAGGTAGAGAGGAGCCGATAACGGTGGCGAGGCTCGAACCGGTCTGCTATTTATAGAACCCCCTGCACCCTCCATTCTCTCCGCTCTCACACTTTCAGTTTTTACCCATTTCCTTCTAGTTCTGAACCGTACGTTCTTAGAGCCCTTGGAGATCGTAGCTGTTTTTTGTATCCTGTCATTTCTTGAGAACATTTTTATTTATTTTAACAACTTAACTTAGGTAGGAAGTATCCTTCTTAGTATGAAATGACATTTTTTCAGGAGAAGCAAAAAAACTGTTTTGTAAACTAAAAGTGAAAGTTTAAATAGGAAACTAGTAAATTCCACCATTCATAAATACTAAACCACTCCCAACAGTTTTGTTATGACTAATTACTACTGTTAAGGCGTCGTAAGGGTAACAGGAATTGCACCCTTGGACAACCTTTCCCTAAGGCTACACCTACATTGGATCCGATTCGGTGCGACGTGATTCTATCACATACGATGCTGGGGTGTATACATTATACATATTTTACTATACATTATAGTAAAATATAAATGTATTAAAAATGATTAATAAATAATCTTAATTTTATAAATTTAAAGAACCAAATGTTATAACTCTCGATATATTTCAGTCATTTGGTTTGCTAGCGACGTCTCATCGTATCACACCGGATCCAATGTAGGTGTAGCTTAAGGAATACATCTCTGATAGGCTGCTGCCTTAATCTGAATCAAATAATTTTCTTTACAGAAAATTACCTGATAGGTTATATATTTAAACTTTAACATAAAATGAAATAAAGGGATGTCAGATATATAATACCAAATTGCCTAATTTTTGAAACCCTTATATTGAAAAATAGAAAAACTTAAATCAAAATACTTACGAAAAAAATAAACAAACTGTACTTGTGTATTAAATCCACCACCTGTAAAGGCCAATGCGCAACCAGTTACGTTTTGTAACAGTTATATTTCTAACAGTTACCTTGGATAACCTTTTTAAATATTTTTATTGGGGTTAGAATTTGCATAACATACAATATAATAATAATGGAAATAAATAAATAGAACTAATAATAATATATTGAATATATAACCTATATAAAAAATGGAATACATCATCAACAATTTAAAATAACAATATAATATAATGGCATAAAGAACAATGAATCTGTAAATAATGTAACTGTTACTGTTAGATATATAACTTTTATAAAATGTAACTGCTTGCGCATGCGTACAACATTGGCCTTTACAGGTGATGGATTTAACATTAACATTTATATGTAGTACATGAAGTACCAAACAAACTATACAACCAAATTAGATACAATTAGTTAAAGACAAAATAAACATGAGGTGAAAATACATTAAAGATTCATCGAATGCAAAAAACAAAATTTAATAATGAAAATATACTTATTATAAAACCAAATGAATAATAACTGTTAAATCAGTTCATACGTGATAATTTAATTGCGCAATTAAAAAATAATAATTTTCTATAATAACCTGGGTTAATATTTATTTCTCTTAATGCGACTTCAGGCGTGTTTCCCGCTGCCAACATACGAGGCATTTGATGCTTATTCGTAAATTATCTGTAGATTCGGAGTAATTTAAAAAGTCGACACACACGTAAATAAAAACGATAGTGGTGATGTTGAAGAGAACAACTCGGGTCGCTATCGAAGCCAACAATGGAATTAGCGACTATGGCTAATAAAAAAAAAAAAGAAGTCTCACAGCTGTTACCGGAAATTTAAGTTTTTTTAATGAAAAAATTAAATTGATTTCGGCATACTGCCTTTTCCATGACAACTAATTCTTTCTTCGACTTCCACCACGACAATTTTCTTCCCCAAAATATTACTACACAAACATTTGAATAAAAGTCTTCTTAACATTTCTAGAAAGTAGGTCCTTACCTCATTACAGCGTGGGACACACAGAATTGCAATAGATTGGATTCCTAGAATCGTCCTAGATAAAATATTAATGACACAACAAGAACATTGGGAAACCCGATGTCTCCCGTGGATCGATGTAGTAGCGGCTCCAAGGTCCATCCTGGGGATACCCAAGACAATTTTTCTATTTAAACGCTCATATCGCACTAGTATTTCTAACGGCAAAAAAACCTATATTTTTGGAAAAACGGGAAAAACTACACAGGTCTGAAAAAAAAAACTTTTAAAAATGACATTGTTTTTGTTTATATCACATAAGGCTTGCCTTCAAAATAAAGTTGAAGTTTATGGAAAAAGTACAAAAAACGGAAAATTTTGGATTTGTTTTTATTATTTTAACATGAAGTAAAAAAAACAAGGATGCCTAGCTAAAATGAGCATACAAGTGCTTTACATGTGTAGTAAAGTTATTATAAGTCTTCGTAAAAACATTTTTTATTTTTATAATTTATTTTATTTTATTTCTTATTAATTTTTAAATATTTTGATTTGAAAAGAAAATATATGTCCAGGACTGGGACTCGAATCGATCTTCCAGATCGCTAGTCTGGGACTTGAGCTATCCTGGCCTTAATCTGGCCCTTTTTTATTTTTCTATTAAAGCTTCTTTTGGTACTTTTTCGACTGTGTTCACAACATATAGGTTACCATTGCTTTCAATCTCCTTTTGATGAATCTAATAAGAAATTTTCAGATGAAATTTATGACTTATCTAGGGGTGATGGAATTTTTTCACCATTTTTTCCGTAATCAGCACAAAAATATTGTTAAACCCACTGGTTAAATATGCTACAATTTTTCATCGCAGACCTGTGCTATTAATGAGCTAGGAATAGCACTAGGACGCTAAGAGTGACACAAGTGGCTTCTGACAGACAAGCTCTGAAGAGTTTTGATGAGTGATAAAGAGCTATTTACACATTTCTTCATGGCCATAACTCGCCACAGAAAAAAAACACCGATAGAGCGATATAGTCTATAAATATAAATCAGTCAGGAGATAACGCATATCTTCATAATCATCGGTTCTTAACATTTTTTTAAAATCCCATAGATATTAATTTTCGGTTGTAAAGGCTGTACTAATATCGGGACCATCGCACGTATTAAAAAAAATTGTAAATCAATGTACTACAACAACCGAATAATTGCTTTGGTTTCAGTACATCGTAGACACCGTACTGTTTCTAGGATAATGGATAACGCTCAACTCCTTGGTTTTCCTCCCGATTAAGGGTACTCACTTAATAGAGGATGAGTGAGCCCCAGGAAGGTCTATAGGTTCTACAATAGGGTCCAATGTTTGTTACATGGGACCCTCAGCACAACACTCTACACACTTCCCATTTAAAATTATGTTAAAAATTATTAAATAATTTAAGATAATACAATATTAAATTAATTAGAAACATAAATATATGAATAATCTTGCCCTAGAACTGGATTGTAACACAAGCGCCCTCCCTAAGAAGGCTCAATATTCCCTGAAATCTTTCCGTTGAGAGTATCGCGTTCAGAGCGAGGCTATTTCTAACCAGTTTATTTTATATCAACTTTCGTTTTCTCTTCGCTAATGACAAATGGTCCGCCCACGGGGCGACACCGAGTCAGGCATCTTGCCCAGATTTCTTAGTCGGTAGTTCTCAATTCAAGTTCAGGCTTTGCTGTTCTACTTTCGAAACGAATGGTTATATTCAACTAAATCGTAAAGTACTTCATAAAAGCAAGGGTTGGATCCTACATTGAACTGAAATTCACTCAATCCCGAAGAGAAAGCAAGTCGAAATCAGAAGCCTAGATGTAGTTGAGTTGTTTTATGAATAATATTTTTTTTAAAATTTAATTTATTGTTATTTACAACTATAATATGATTATAACTAGTAAATCTGCTGATATGACACGAAAAACACATGTGTAGTAACTACCCATCGGCAGCACTCCAATAAAGTTCTATAGTAGATGGTCTCGAGGCCATCTTCTTTTCAGACGCCTCGGAGGGTTATCAGGAATAGTATGGGAAGCATGTTGAGAGACTAGAGGATTCGAGTGTGTATGGAGCTTGTCGTGGAAGGATAGGTATCTAGTTTGGGCCAAATCAGCAACATATGGGATATTAAGATCATGATGGATTAGTTTGTTTGTGACATAATAAGGAGCATTGAGGATTTTACGAAGGATTTTGGATTGTAAGGATTGGATACGAGATGAATTGGATGGTTTAGTAGAGCCCAAAAGCTCAACTCCGTATGCCCAAATAGGTCTGATAACTGTCATGTAAATGAGTCTTTTGTAATTAATTGGTAGCTTAGAGCGTTTGTCCAGTAAGTGTTGAAGTAGGCGAAAACGTCGAGCAGTTTCTTGTCTTTTCAGTCTTGTATGAGGATTCCAAGTGAGACGTTTGTCCAGATGGAGTCCTAGGTAACGTAGCTATTCGACAGGGTTCAGTGGAATATTATTAAAGGATACAGTAGGGCAGGAATTCGTAGGTTTACGACGAAGAGTGAAGGTAATTTGATGGGATTTGTTAGGATTTATTTTAATCCTCCAATTTTGACACCATTCTTGAAGGTTTGAGATATGGGATTGAAGAGATTGGGATGCAACAAATGGATCCTTATTTACTGATAACACACATGTGTCATCAGTGTAAGTAGTGAGGACAGTGGAATAATAATTTAAAACAAGAAATGCAGTCCCAGTTTAAAAAACACACATTATATTTTGGTAACCTCCAAGCTTTTCTATTAGTTTTTAGTTTTAATACATATATGATCTATGACTCCCTGATAACAAATATTAAATTAAGCATGAAAAGTTTTGGAAAACGAAATTTGGTACCAGTACAGTACAAGCAGCTTTTGGATTCGTTCCTTGCAAACAAATAACCTGATTGTTTATTATTACTTTAACGTTCATTCTTGATGTTTTGGCCAATTGAACGACGTTCCACTGGAAATCCTAAATTGGGCATATACCGATAAAATTAGGATAGAGATCTTTAACAAGTAACTGACACCGAATACGTTTGTTATGCTACTTCCCAACACACCACTGGTGGTTTGTCCTTGGAAATGGTTCTGCAGAGAGGGACTAATGTCGAGAGGTTTTTGTCCCCTATTTAGGATACTCAAATTATAGAGACTGTATGAGCCCAGTATTGTTACGAGATTGGTCGATCTCTTGATACACCCACATTCCTTTCTACCTCCATTCCATCCCCACGATGATAGACCTGTACCGCTATAACTCATGAAATAAATCGTAGAGACTGTACTGTTTTTAGGGCTACGGTTGTGCAGGCAGATAACTTGCCCGAGATCACGCCCAACAGCAAGGTTTTTCCCGAAAATTAAAGTTATTCCAATGCAAATGGAAAAAACCACAAGCAGAGCCTTATGTTTCAAATCTGATGTGTAAACAAACAATTATCAGTCGACGTATCCTGGGATGTGCGGTCTCAGGTTATGAGCCTTTTGAGCGATTATTCGTTGGGATGTATTGCACTTCTGCTTTGAGATGTGATTGATCTTACTCTTTTTTGTGTCTTGATAATGCCTGAATAGGCGAAACGTCGACTGATAATTGTTTGTTTTTTACATCAGATTTGACATAAGGATTGAAACATAAGGCTCTGCTTGTGTTTTTTTCTATTTGCATTCTAATAAAATTTAATGTTTCGTTTTTAGTTTTGACTCTATTTTATTAAAGTTATTCCCTTTTTAGAGGCTAGATGAACCCCAGGAGAGTGCATATACTAGAGAGTCCATCCATGGCAATTAGTTAACAGATTCAAAATTTGTAACTCCTAATTTTGATTTATTTATATTCATGGTGATGAGGATGTACCGACATGAGGTACAGTACAGGTACAACGGTCCAAAGCACAGAGGCAGGTAGGGGCGTGCCCAACAGAATAATATGTAGGAAGGGCGTGATGGCTACTTCCTGCTGGAGTGTGTTCGTGCCGGACTGAATCTCATTAGGTCAAGTCCATATTGAGTTATTTCAACTTATTTATAACTTTGTACCTGAACTGTTCAAAACAGGTCAGGTAGCTTGGGCACCGTTTCAGTTATATTATGTTATAACTCTTATATAATGAAATCTATACATATAAAATGCTTTGTCCTGAATGACTGACTGAGGTATCGACACACAGCCTAAACCGCTAATCGTAGAGACCTGAAACTTGAAAGGGTGTGTTCTTCGTATGTCGTAGGTATCCGATAGGAAAGGATTTCCCGAAATTCTACCCCTAAGGGGGTGAAAAAGGGGGCAATGTTTGTATGGTTGCTCACGCTTTTCTTACTCGCGAAATCTACATATTTTCGCTGAACAAAACAAATCAAACAAGTAACATAGTTCACTTCTCCCTTAAACCCCCCCCCCCCCCCCCCCCCGGCCCAGGGAGATGGCAGGGCAGTGTCCCCTTGGTCGATGTACTTACATTTGATCTAGGGATGGGGTAAGTACTCCCTTGTCCTTTTCCTTCCTTCCTTTTCCTTCTTCATCCCTCCCCTTTCTTCTTTCTACAACTATTTCCTGAACCCGCCAAACGGCCCCTCCCCGTTTTGTATTGTATAATAATGTCAGCGGCCTCGTAAAAACCGCCTTCAGCGGACTCAGCCTATTGTAACGCCTTAAAATACTTAAAGGTAACAGAAGGCTTTGGTTTATATTGTTACGGTCAGAGCGGGAAGGAGGACCGGCTGAGAGGATTAGGCGAACAATGGGATTAAGCCGGAAGGGATCAAAGGTAGACTAGACTCATCGGGATTTGCGTGGAATATTCTAGGTGTCCCCACCCCAATCTCCCTTGCCTATATAAAAAGGCGAGCTGTTTTGGCCGAGTCAGTCAGTAATAAGCCAGTAGTAATAAGCAGTCGTTAACTAGTGACAGTGCGTGTGAGTTACAGTGAGTTAGTATCAGTGTGTAATAAGTGCTTAGTGAGCAACAGTGACAATTAGTGGCCGTGTAATAAGTGTAATAAACTGTGGGTTAGTTTGCCATATTTGGAGAGTCTTACGCTAATTTGGTTAGCGAACTGTAAGTGTTAATTTGTAATTGTAAACTATAGTGTAATATTATTGTATTTGTACAAATTTATATATAAATAGTTTAGTTATTTAGTATTAGCAATATCTTATATTGTTTGTACATTATCTTAGAAATTAGATAACATTTTTTTTTTTTTTTTTATTTAATTCAATGATATTTACAACTATAATGGTATTATATCAAGTAAATGTGCAAAAATGTAGAATATGACATGAAAACACTTGTGGAGAAACTACCCATCGATAGCACTCCAATAAAGTTCTATAGTAGATGATCTCGAGGCCATCTTCTTTTCAGGCGCCTCGGAGGGTTATCAGGAATATTATGGGAAGCAAGCTGAGAGACTAGCGGATTCAAGTGCGTATGGAGCTTGTTATGGAAGGATAGGTATCTAGTTTGGGCCAAATCAGTAACATATGGGATATTAAGATCATGATGGATGAGTTTGTTTGTGACATAATAAGGAGCATTGAGGATAGATAACATTTAGTAGAATATTGTTATTGTAAATTGATATTAGCTTAATAATCTAATTGCTTTAAATAATCATTGTATTCTTTTTAATTTGTTAATAAATATTAGATTCTTGAATTAAGTAATAGTTTAGTCCATTTTACACCCGGTAGCCCGTAACAATATAGAAGCATTTGCAGGTATTTATTTGTAAATTGTATATATAAATTGTAAATAAAATCTTAGAGGAGAAACTTCTGTCCGTCCCGTTTGCTAATCAGTGTCAATGTATGTTTCATGGCTGTGCTGATCCGTCTGTGATATGGGGGGTAATTTTATTTGGATAATCTCAAGCCTGGGGAAGGAAATAGGCTACTTTTTATCACCACACTAAGGAGGCGAAGTTTATATAAAACTGTAACCTGATTGACAAACATAACCAGCGGTCAACGCACAGCAGAAACCACTGAACTTACCATCTTGAAATTCGCAGATAGGTTGTTTGTATAGCTTAAATGAGCACTAAGAAAGGAATTTGGGCAATTCCACCCCCAAGGGTTTCACCCTTAATATAATAGGGGTTCAAAGATTGTATGGAATCCGTCAGTTTTGAAGTTAGACATCTGAAATCTCGGATGTATGAGTAACTTATAGTTTAAAAAAATTAAATTATTTATTTAAAATGATAAGTCACAAAACCTTATGTGGCAGACCAGCGAAGCCGTGGGGAAAAGCTAGTATTGTATATAAAGTGTAAAATTTATATATATTACATATTATTATTATCAGAGCATTCGAGGTATGATTTATTTAAAAATATGACTTATTTGATGATAGGACATAATACAGTGGGCGTAAAAATGATGACCCTACCCCATATACAAGTTGTATCGGGAATCGCGCAGTGGTGTTCAAGGATGTCAAATTGCCATCTGCTTCTGAGGAATATTGATCCTCATGCGGCTGCTGAATTCCAACAGCCATAATCCATGGATCTAGACAGATTTATCGCTGTCCTTGAACACTCGCTGTCGGTGGGTAGGGCACTGGTGAATCGGGTTCAACGGGACTGGTTCTGAGGCTACGGGAAACTGTACCATGGAAACCATTGTTCGCATCTAGTTGAGATTGAGTGTGCCCTCAGGGGGACCTCCGCAAAACTTGTAGGTCTTTCTACAAAACGACGTTAGTCATAGTCTGCTCATTCTAGTTCAGGTTTGGTCCGTTATCATAAGTACCTATATCGTAAAAACATGATCTCTCTCTAAAAACATTTTTTGGTTTGGCCACTCCATTTTCCATCACAGGCCGAAATCAGAAAACGCAATGTAAATCAACAGTATTGAAGATGAAACTCTGTAATATTAAACTCCAAGAAAGGTCTTGGGTTCAGTTCATGCAAACAAATTGTTTTTAAGAGAAATTTAAAATCTAATTAATATTAACCAAATTATAGAGACTGGGTGAGCCCCAATAGAGTTCTTTCATCACATAGGGGTATTCCACATCATAGAATAATAAATTTATTTGCGACTGAATAAATTCGGGGACTGGTGAATAATAGAACAATACTGCAACCCCTACATTGTTATACAGCGCCTATGTTAGGATTGTTTTAATTATTCAGGGATAACATACTATTGACATTGGACAAATTGAGCAGGGAATTACCTTTGGGAATATAACCAATATATTGAAGATAATCTATTTCAGGTGAAAATATGATTTAATACAGCCTCGCGAATATCCAATTCTGTATGTATCGATAAGAGTTCGGTCTGAAAAAGTTATTTTCCCTAAATCTATCCATCTATTGCCATAGCAACCGTTCCCTCAAAAACTGGTTGGCAGGGAGGGACCATTCCCCCTCTAGTTCAAAGGCTAAAAACTTCGTTTTGTAATATTTCTGACACGTAATAAATAGATAATCGTGTTTATCTAATGTTAAATAATAATGTTTTAGAATTATAATAATAAATTAAATTGATTGATAAAGAAAGTTTATTTTTATTTTTTTAAATTTTTTTCTTGTATAATTTGCAACAATTCACAAAATTACATAAGTACCGAGTAAACCAGTCTCAATTTAAAACAATTGCTATACAGTATTTAAATGTATCTGTGCAGAATCATTATTTCCAATGAAAGAAAAAATGTTAAAAAAAAAAAAAATATATATATATATATATATATATATATATATATATATATATATGAATTATATATATACACTACAGTAATAAATAAATAAATATATATATACTACAGTAATAAATGTTTTGTTCTTTCATATACATACTATTTTTTGTGAAGTTCCCAATATTTTTTATTGTTTTTACTTTAAAAAAAAATTGTTTTCCATAGTTTATTACAGTGAAATAATTATATATATATAAACAATAACAATGAAATAAAGAAATTCGTATTCTACAGTAATAAATGTTTTGTTCTTTTATGTACACACCGCTTTGTACTATTTTTTGTAAAGTTACCAATATTTTTTATAAGTGGGTTTTTATTGTTTTTACTTTAAAAAAATATTGTTTATATAGTTTGTTGATAAATACATTAGTATAAGGTATACTTAATTATTTATGCATAATTTTAACTTTAGTGTAATATGCATAATTTCCAGCAATTTTAAGGCATTTGTTTTGGAATATAACTGGATATTGAACATGCGTATGCCGTTGCCTTAGAAACATTACAGTCTCTACCATGTACAGAAACCAAGACATTTTATGTTTCGCAGTGGTTTAGGTTTTTTTTTTGGTTTTTTTAAATATTTTCATTTATATATATGTTGTACTTAGTCATGGTTTTAATAATTAGTGAAAAAAATATTATTTAAACAATATTTCATTGTCATTAAAAACCAATAAATTATTGGACCGAAACGTGTTAACGGGGGAAAACCTGGCCGTTCGGAGAAATCACATATTACAAACAGTACAGTCTCTGCAATAGAGATGAGAAGTACGTGAACGAACTAGTTCATTGAACTAGATCCGGAAAATGAACTATAAAGAGCGCTATCTGTTTTGTTGAACTATAGTTCTTTTTAGTTCACACCACTCACCAGAGCTACTACGCTCGGACAGGGGACCGTTGCGACGGCGTCTGACCTACGTCGCTTCTCATTTTTGGGTTTAATCGTGTTGTGTACGAGTTGTTATATGTCTAGTCTGTAATAGTATGGTCTGTAATTGTTTGGATCAAGTGAAAATTCAATTATATTGCTTGTTTAAATTACCAATGAATTACAAATTTTACATTGAATAATTAAAAATAAGATATAAAAAACACTAAAATTTACGTATTCCTCAGATATACAACACTTTAACCTAACTATTTATTGTAGGAATTTAGTAAATAATGTAAAATAACTGTAGAATAAGATATAGAAAATAAACGATATCAATGTAAATATATAATTTTCTTTATAAGCTTTTTCTTATATACTGGACTATCTTTTGAAATCATATAATTCACTAATGAACAAAACAACCTTTATTCCAGTCAGATAAATCTTGTTAAAACATTAACGAAGGATTAAAAAATACGTTTCGACAATTTCATTTGTCATTTTCAATTCTTGTTCTTCGTAACTTCTTTAAAATTCATAAGTAAAAACATCACTGCAAAAATTTATAAAAGTACACTAAATTACGACCATAAAAATTTTTGTCAAAAATAACCAATAACAATAAGTATAGATACCTTGAGGTCAAAACGGATCTAAAATCAATTTTACAATAAAGTCCTGGAAGTTAACCTTTTTACAATAACCTGGAAGATATTTATATTTATAAAATAATTTAATTTGATCTAGTATTACAGAGATCAAAGTTTGGTTTCAATGTAATGGATATTGTATATTTGACCATGGAAGAAGGTTAACTTCCAGGACTTTATTGTAAAATTGATTTTAAATCCTTTTTGACCTCAAGGTATCTATACTTATTGTTATTGGTTATTTTTGACAAATTGTTTTATTGTTGTATTTTAGTGTACTTTTATAAATTTTGCAGTGATGAATTGACTTGTGAATTTTTAAAGGATGTTGTGAAGAACAACAAAAATTGAAAATGACGAATAAATTGTCGAAACGTCTTTTAATCCTTTGTTAATTTTTTAACAAAAATTGTCTGACTGGAAAAAGTTTTTTTTGTTCATTAGTGAATTATATGATTTAAATATATTATAAATATTAAAATATGTAGAAAAGTAAAAAATGTAATGTATTTAAAAAATTTTGTTAAATAATATAAAATAAATGTAGAAATAAGATAGAAGTGTTAATTATTTGTTCTAGAACCTTTTTAGTTCATTTGACCTCTCAGTTCCTCCCCCTTTTTCCAAAGTTCAATTCCTCTCTTAATTCAGTACATTTCTAGTTCTTTTGAAAAATGAACTATCTAAGTCATTTGAACTAGTTCATTAGAATGAACTATCTCAAAAGGAACGAGTCAGTAAAAGGAACTGCTTTGCCCAACTCTACTCTACAATATACTGAATTTATCTCTCATCTTCGGTTAAAAAACTTTATGATCATTGGCGAAAAATCTTTCTTAAAAAGCTGATTTAACTCTTAAAAAAAACAACTGCGCCACAACAACCCGTGAAGGGTCTGCGGTTCAGTTCATAGTTGAGACAGTAATGTTTCTTGGACAACCTTTATCCAGGGAAGTGATTTGTCCTAAATCACGCTCAACCGCCAGATTTTTCTTTAATTTAGATACCCAATTAATAGAGGCTGAGTGAGCCCCAGGTCCTCTGGATATATCCCAAAGGGCCACTAACAAAAAAAAAAAGTCTTTCCAGCAGCTGAATTTGAACCAGGATGGCAACTCAGTGATTTGACTCTTAGCCAGTCCAAATTAAATCCTGAAGTCAATTTCGCTACATTTTTTTTTTTTTTTTAAATTATTTTATTGAACTGTACAACTGTAATATATAAATCTAGTACAAGGGCTGTATGGATAAATAAATACATGAAAGGACATGTAGAGGCACTACCCATTGGCAGCACTCTAATTACATTTCTATTATAGAAGGTCCCGAGGCCATCTTCTCTTCAGACGCCTAGGAGGATTGTCCGGGATGGAATTGGAACCAAGGATGGAAACTAGCGGGTTTGGATGGGCCTGGAGTTTATTATGGAATGATAGGTATCTGGAATGGGCTAAATCGGTAACATATGGAACGTTCAGGTCATTATGGATGGTTTTATTTGTGACAAAATAAGGAGCGTTTAGGATTTTGCGAAGGATTTTGGATTGCAAAGATTGAATACGAGAGAAAATCGATGGTTTGCTGTAGCCCCATAGTTCAATTCCGTAAGTCCATATAGCTCTTATAACAGTCACATAAATAAGTCTTTTGTAATTGATTTGAAGCTTTGAGCGTTTGTCTAGTATGTGTTGAAGTAGTCGGAAGCGTCGAGCTGTTTCTTGTCTTTTCAGTCTTGTGTGAGGGTTTGCTACATTAATTACAACTTTATTGATTGGATTGGTTGCTAGAAATAAATTTTGTAATTTTCTATTTACTTCAGAAGTTTGTGGAGCGAACCCCCTCATCCCAGTTTCCATTAAATAATATGAAAGTAGAAATCATTAACTTGAGGAATCTCGCTTCAATTATCCGTTTTCCGATTCATTTCCAATATCTCGCTTCATTATCCTCAGTGTCTTTTTATAAGTTAGCTAATATTATTTTCTAAAACCATTCTTATGATTTTTTTGTCTATTATTTCCGGGATTTTGTTTTCAAGATAAGTCAATATTTCTTTTCCCTTTCGCAATAAATTATTCCGACGATTTCAACAAATTTATAATTCATCATATGGCACTTTTTTGTATTTGATTTTATAGAAAAAGTTGTAATAACATCCCAGATATACATTGTTATCTTAAATACACAAAAACACAATCAAGACTTGTTTGACTAATTCTGATTAAATATATTTGTTTCTCTTTAAAGAAAAATGTCAGAATTTCTTTATCTCAACAAAATACACTTGCAGAGTTGCATAATCGCATCAGAAGTTGACAACCTTCACAGCAAGTTCTGAAGGTTTTTATAAACGTTTGTTTAAATACCAATCATATTTCAATATCGGCTGCATTAAGAAGTTTGGGAAATAATATTATATTGTTTTTTAGTGCTGGTGAAATAATGTATAAACAATATTTAGTACAATAACCATCATAGCAAGAACTTGTATGGATAATCCCCCCCCAAAAAAAACCTGTGATTTTTCTGTTTCTAAGCCATTGGTTGTGCAAGGGGTGATTTGGCTTAGATCACGATCAACAACCATGGTTTCCCCCCCAAACCATGGTTCCCACTTTTACAGAGACTAGTTGAACCCAAGTGAGGCTAGGTGCATTTCACACTGGGTTTATACAGTATTTTTTCATGTAATTTGAATTCCCCCTATCAGTATATTTGAAATTTGTATCGTAAAAGCCCTGTTAAAAAAAAAAAAAAAAAATCATTTTCATTATTCCAGTATACTAAACTAAACACACATTTTGATATTTTTGTTGGAGTTATTGGAACTTATGTATTAGCCGGTCTGCATGAAACCTGCTTTCTTATATCGTGCACCCTCTTCTTATCAGTCACCTCCATTGAGTTACAGTGGAGCGTCGATTATCCGAACGTTCAATTAACTGTTTTTTTTTTCCAAATGTAATTTTAATTAATTTAATCAGATCATAACATTTGTATTGTAAAAATTATATATATGAACAATTAAATACAACAATGTGTCATATGTCGTAGCCTAATTCAAATAAGCCCTGCCGCCATTTCTTTTTATCGTAACAATCTTCCTCTCTTAGTCCTCTTGCCGCTATTGCCCCCGGGATTCCTTCCATCCACCTCTTCTCTGGGCGACCTCTCTTCCCCTTTCCGATGGTACGTGTCTCAGTACCCTTATAGACCATCGGTCGTCCGCCATCCTCATAACATGACCAGACCAACTCAGTTTTTTCGTTTCAACTGAGTACAGGATGTTAAGTGGTCTGTTTGCTGCTTCCCTAATTCTGTTATTCGGAATGTGTTCTACTCTTGATATCCTACAACGACACCTCCAAAAATGCATCTCCATTCAAAGCTCGAGTCAGCTGAAACGGACAAGGTTTCTGAAGCATACAGGGCGGTACTTATAAGAAATGAATTGTAGAGTCTCTTTTTTTGTTGCTATCATGACGTCGTTACTCCACAGAACAGAATTTAAAGCCCTAATTACTTTTCTTCCTCTTATAACCTTTTCGTCGATATCTTTCTTCCTGCTGGTCACTTTCGAAAGAGACCGGGCCTAAATTTTAAATTGTTCAGTTGGGGTCAAACCCCCATTATTTAGCGAGGAATTTCAACATGAAACAGCAAAAAAACGAACTTAGACTTCAATAAATATTTATTTAATAAGAACCGTAAACCTAATTAGGAAATTTCATTTGTTTCATTGAATCCCTTCCAGTACATTTGGTTGGTATTTATTTTTTAGTGATTTTCGATTATCCACCCCTGACAACATTAGTTCGGATAATCGACCTTGTATTTGTGTGTGCTTTATTAAATTGTTTTCTGTATTTTTTTTTTTTTGACATGCTAATTTTGTTTATTGCCTATTTAAATTTGTTTATTGTTTATTAAATTTAATTTTGTTTTAATTGCCTTTTTTTAAATGGACAGAATAGCACTTCAGGAACAGATGTCATTAAAAGAACAATCTGTGGAATATTACTGCCAGAATTTGGTATAATTTAGAAGATGAAATTATATGAAAAAGGCCATCAAATGGATTTTGACAAGAATAGAAATTGGAAATATTTTCGCCAAAAGTGTAGGAAAAACATATGTTTCTAGAATCAGAATTTTAATATTATATTTTGTATACTTTAATATCCATTAATATGAATGTAGGTGTTGTCAGTATGAGTGTTCAGGTTATAATCAATGGCGGGTAACAAGTGCAAGTAGCGACTAGCTGAGTAGAACTTTGGAGCTCCACTGAACCATCGATTATTTCTTGTATTATAATCCCTTTTCAAGCCAAAGCCACTGAGAATGGCACGATCACACTTCTCTCAGTACAATTAACTCATTCTGAACAAATTATAAATAAACTTTATTTTGGAAATATTCCAGGACACATACGATTCTCCAGACCCTCGGGTAAGGTGATTTGAACACGTTCCCGGTTCCAGCTATCAAAGTTCCTAGCTGGAGGTAGCTTTTAGTAAACAGTCGAAGAAATCATAAACATTATCCCAGACCGAGAGAGCTATAAGAAGCTCCTAGGAGACTTAGAGACCCACAGCACCGAGATTAGATAGCAATATCTCACAGCACTCAGCCCCAAGTCACAATCTTATCTACTCGCTCCCTTTCCGATCCTTTATCACCGCTCTTGTACCATCTTACAGTCTGCTTTTTATTTTATTTTCAACTAGACAGCAATAGTTTTTACAACAAATTATTATAGAAATAGTCCTGGATCCATGGACCATTTTTGCACTTGATTAGTATCAAGCTGAATATTCGTGAATAGCTTCGTTTCGATGAGACGTCCAACAATTTCCTGTGCGAAAATTCTCGATTGTGGTAGCTAACAGAGGTAGCAAGGATAAAATATGTCGATTTGATGATTCTCAAAATTTTATTACTAACTAGGTTTTTTTTTTTTGTTAAATCTCAAGATAATTGTCTAAATAATTTGAAAAAATATTTGTCCTACAAAATGTATGGTTTGATCAAAGAGTCCCCTCCTTCAAATATAAATGAAAAAACAAGAAATCAGCTGGTTAGTAATCATTTTTGACGACCTCGTTATCGATAAATGTAGGAAAGAAATTCGTTGACTGGTAAGTACTAATGTAGGATGGAAATAGTTGGGGGTGCAGTCAAAAATTACACAACAAATAAGTGGAAACTTATTACATTTTATGTGTGCCGACGTTTCGACCTACTTTGTAAGTCATCTTCAGGGCCAATGAGTGGCTACTCGGTGCAGAAAGTAACTGTTATAGTTAAGTAACCGTCAGTTACTTTCTGCACCGAGTAGCCACTCCTATTGGCCCTGAAGATGGCCTACAAAGTATATAATAGGTTTCCAATTATTTGTTGTGTATTTTTGACTGCACCCCCAACTATTTCCATCCTCCGTTATCGATAAATGTTGGAAGGAGGGAACTCTTTGATCAAACCATACATTTTGTAGGAAAATTTTTTTTTCAAATAATTTAGATAATTATCTTGAGATTTAACGAAAAAAAAACCCAGTTAGTAATAAATTTTTGAGAATTATCAAATCAACATATTTTATTCTTGCTACCCCTGTTAGCTACCACAATCGAGAATTTTCGCATAGGTATTGGGCGTCTCATCGAAACGAAGCTATTCACGAAGATTCAGCTTGATACAAATCAAGTGCAAAAATGGACCATGGATCCTGGACTAAAAGGCATTTAAATATATCATAATAGTTACATTTTTATGGGCCCCCGGAGGTAATTAGAATTGTTTATAATTATAAAAAATTAGAGAGAATGAAAATGGTCCGGATTGGGGTAAAACAAAAAAAATCCTTAGATAGTGATAAACTATTCCTTAAAAACCGACGTTTCGAACCACATTGCAAGTCTTCTTCAGGACTGGATAGACAAGATACAACGATATTTAAAACTGAAATAATTGGAATAGAAAAAAAAAGAAGAAGATAATATGATCGGATTTGAGCCCAGAACAAGTCAGCTATTTAAGGTATGCTGAAATGTGAACTGTGTTAAAAAAGGCGAAGATTTGATGGCGGCTTGGTTCCTTATGTCGTGCTTAGTGAAGATTAATTATAATTAATCATAATTATTAATCCTTAATCCTTATAAGACAACTCAATGCTATTTAGTCTATATAATAATGGTGAAAAATATTTACCTGCGAACCCAGCTGTCGGCGAAAGAGGATCCTTCTTTTCCTTGCTGTTTCCTGCAAAATAAAGAATATGTTTAAGTATATTCAAATCCAACAATAGTTACACTGTACTATAAACATAATTATTGTGAGGAAAATATGTTTATTTATTTAAAAAAAATGTATTTAATGCAATTTACAACTAAATTAAAACAATACACAAAGGAAGTATAAAACATAAGAAAAATGGCATGAGACAAAGGTATGCTGAAAAACTACGCACTGATAGTATTCAAATAAAGTTAGAAGGTCACGAGGTCATCTCCTTTTCAGACGCCTCAGAGGATTTGAGTGGAAATAAAGTTTGTCATAAAAAGATTGATATCGGGTTCGGGCCATATCATTAACGAATGGGATACTAAGGCCATTATGGATGACTTTATACGTAACAAAGTAAGGAGCATTTTGGATTGTAAGGATTGGATACGAGAGGAATTCGTTGGCTTAGTGGAGCCCTAAAGTTCTACTCCGTAAGTCCTGATGGGTCTAATGATTGTCATGTATATGAGTCTCTTGTAATTAATTGGGAGCTTAGAGCGTTTATCAGATAAGTGTTGAAGCAGCTCCAAGTAAGCAATTTTTTCTTGTTTCAGTCTAGTATTAATATAAGAAAATTACATAATAACAAAAATAATCCTATTTTTCTAAAAATTTAGTGATAATAATGGATTTATAATTTAAATGAGGGGCGTAAGCATTACAATTGTATTTAAGTTATGTTCTTATGTTCCTGTTTGACAATTCAATAAATAAACTTCGATGCTCAATTTTTTTTTTGCTCCCTTTGTTGCGTAAGGCAGAAAAAGTATCTTTGATTTTTCTTGTTCATAGCCCTTAGAAGATAATTTACGATAAGGAACAGCGGGAACACAAGTCTTCTCTGTGATTCTAGTCTAAGATATTCAATTCAAACTATTTCTATGATGATGACTGTTTGCAGAACTAAGAATGGCCACAGGTAAAGCTCCAGGGCCGTTACACTTCTGCCCCCTTCGACGATCATTATTTCATCCAACCCCTGATTTTGAGAACAGGTTTGCTTCTCGTTTAATCTGTTCGGTCACACTTTTACCTCCGGCGGTAGATCGCTATTGTCAACCCTCTCTTCCGGGAATAGAGTCATATCCTAACCTGATGGTTACAGTTTTTACATAACAAATGATCGGTAGAAATCTCGGTAAACGTTTCTTATAGAAAAGTGAATCAAATTGGAAAATATATTATCGTTTCTTTGAGCGTTGAACCATCGAGTTGTTTAGAATATTTTAGAATTTATTTTTCAAAATAATGAAGTAGCTGTTATTATACAAACGCTTTAAGCTCACAATTATTTACAAGACTCATATACATTAATATTATAAGATCTGAGTAAGGAAGGAAATATTTGGGGGTCGAGTCAAATTAAACACTAAATTACTGGGTACTTATTGTTGTACTTTGTGCCGACGAGAAAACAGAAAAAACAACAAAACTATAAAAATATATTGCAGTACCAAGTATATTATAATTTAAAAATATATGTAGAGTAATAGAAAATGAGAACAAAAAAGTGAGTAAATGTACAGAAAGGTGGTGATGTAAAAATTACAAAGATAAAAGAAGGAAGTAAACAGAAAGTTTACAAAAAGAAAAAGTATAAACATCAGAGGATGATAATAGACTCCTAGAGAGTACAAAAAACCTGTACCACTACAACCCATGAAGGGTCTGGGGTTCAGTACATGGTTGAGACTGTACTGTTTCATGGACAACGGTTCTGCAAGGAGTGAGTTGTCCTAGGTCACACTCGACCGCCAGATTTTTCCCCTTATTTTGGGTACCCTATTTTTATAATATTTTATAAAGGCTGGGTGTGCCCCAGGAGGGTCCTAAATCCTATATGATCCATCTCCCGCTGCAAACAGACTAAATAAAAATCATGGCCTGCAGCGGGATTTGAACAAGGATTTCCGGCATAGCAGCTCAGTACTCTACCAATGAGCCACTCCTCTCCCCAGACAGTACAATACATAAGTAAAATGAAAGAAAATGTAACAAAAATGATGTCAAAGAGTAAATACCGGAAAAAGAAAAGTAGAAAGTAAATATATAAATCTAGAGTATAACAGGTAGAAAAGTAAAATGAACATGGAAAGTAGAAAATATAAGAAAGGGGAGTTTTAAAATGTATACAAATATAATGAAGTGGTATAAATATAAAATACGATGTAAATATACAAGGAACGTATAGAAATATAAGTAAAAATATGGTTTGAGAATAAAGATAGAATATAAAATTATGAAATAGTGATGTTAAATAATAATGAACTCTTAAATAATAACATATGATGGATGCCAAAGAGCTAATAGGAGAAAGAGGTATGCAGAATGGAGAAGGAAGCTCTACTAAGCCATCCGATTCCGACAAAGTTTCATTCCAAACTCTATGATTTCATCAGGAAATAACAAAGAATTTAGTTGATACTAGACATTTTTTTAATGCCTATCGCAACAATAGGTAGTTGTTTTTTGTTTTTCCCAGTTGAGATTGAACTAGTTCTTCTCTTCATACCATTTCGATGAGAGCATTGAAGGGTATTTGTTGATTTGTCGAACAGGAGGTTGAAAACACAACTCTTAATATAAACATAATGCTTATTCTCCTTATTTAAATTATAAATCCTCAGTTAAATAATTTATTTTATTTATTTATGATATTATTTTAAACTAGCTTTTGCCCGCGGCTTCGCTCGCGTGGAATTTGATCTGCCACATAAAGTTTCGTGACAGATCATTTTAAATAAATAATTTTATACACAGCTGAAACTGTTGGAGCCAACTACAAAAAAGTTACTGTAGCTGCCTATGCCGACGACATAGCGATCTACAGCACCTCGATCAGCGCAGAGAGAGCTCTACGGCAGGCGGAGGAGGTCTGTGCGAGCATCACACAGAAGCTAGAAGGACTCAACATCACAGTGAATCCTAAAAAGACGGACTGCATAATTTTCTCCTTACATGGGAAAAAGCGCCGCCCTCTCCCTAAGGTCTATAGGGTAGCGGGACGTGAAAACAGACCAGCGAGCAGCATTGTCTACTTAGATGTCACCCTTGACCGGCACCTTAAACTAGCCTACCACTGCAGGAAGAAACTCAGATCGGTTAGGACAAAGTCTTACAGACTTAACCACCTGCTTACATCTTCTAACTTATCCCTCCGCCTCAAGTTGACCATCTACAAGAGCATCCTAAGACCGGCACTCCTTTACGGAGCACCACTATTAGGTAACATCACGCCGGCAACAGCGAAAAAGCTCCAACAGTTTCAGAATGGCGTACTGCAACGCATAGTGAGACACACAACATTAAACAAAACAAAAACGGACCTCCTACACACTACTCTCGACATACCGACAGTTACAGACTTCATTAAACGTAGACACATTAAATTTTTCGACAGCCTGAAATACTGTACTAACCCTCTTTTTCGGACACTCACCCCACACAGGACGGCCACAAACGTGGCAAGAGCACGTACAAAGTCTCAGCCTGAACTGAGAAATTAATAAAATCAACAAACAAAAGGAAAAGGACACGGTGAGCCCCATCACCGGAAAAATCTAAAGTTAAAAAATAGAAATGAATAAATTAGAACCTTCCACCTTCTCATCCTCCTCTTAAAATGTACATCGTACAGTACAAGAGATACCTCTCCGTCAATTCTTTAATTCTACATAGAAATCTTCAAACCCAAAGGGGCTAAGAAAAAAAAAAAAAAAAAAAAAAAAAAAAAAAAAAAAAAAATTTTTTTTAACTATAAGTTACTCGTACATCCGAAATTTCAGATGTCTAACTTCAAAACTGACGGATTCCATACAATCTTTACAAGGGGAAACCCTTGGGATTGGAATTGTCCAAATTCCTTTCTTAGTGCTCATTTAAGCTATACAAAGGACCTATCTGCGAATTTTAAGATGCTAAGTTCAGTAGTTTCTGCTGTGCGTTGAACGCTGGCTGTGTTCAATCTGCTTACAGTTTTATATAAACTTCGCCTGAGTGGTGTCTTGATAAAAAGCAGCCTATGTCCTTCCCCAGGCTTGAGATTATCCATATCAAATATCATCACAGACGGATCAGCACAGCCGTGAAACGGGGCGGACAGAAGTCGTACGGCAGCATCGAAAAGTGAACCATGTTATTTGATTTGTTTTGTTCAGCGAAAATATGTAGATTTTGCGAGTAAGAAACACTTGAGCATACAAACTTTGCCCCCCGTTTTCACCCCCTTAGAGGTAGAATTTCGGAAAATCCTTTCTTATCGAATGCCTACGTCATACAAAGAACACACCCTCCAAGTTTCAGGACTCTACGACCAGCAATTTAGGCTGTGCGTTGATCCCTCAGTCAGTCATTCAGGACAAAGCATTTTATATGTATAGATTATAATCACCAATTTTTGCAAAATAGGAACATTTTTATTTTTAATGTGAAATTCGCCTATTTACAGGACAAACGCAGTAATCTCCCAATTAATTACAAAAGACTCATATACATGACTATTATAAGACCTTTATGGACTTACGGAGTATAGCTTTGGGGCTCCACTAACCCATCGAATTCCTTCTCTCGTATCAAATCCTTACAATCCAAAATCCTTTGTAAAATCATCATTGCTCCTTATTATCCTACTAATAAAGTCATCCATAATGGCCTTAACGCCCCCCTCCCCCTCATTTATAGTACCAACCAATAAGTGAATGCTGACAATGGATAAATAAAAAAAATAAGCAAGCATATAGATTTAAAATTAACTGCCGAACACTGTGAAGCTAACTCCTTAATATCTCGGTGTTTTAGACAGTGCCTTCGAAAAGTCTCTGCAGGGATTAGATTCTTCGAGCGAGGTTGGGAACTGGCATTCCGATGTCTGAGAGATAAAGCCTATATCGCCCTAGGGCACAGCAAACCTGACCATCGGTTGCGAAGGAAGACCACGTTGCTCAGGTTCGAGCTCTGCATAATTGAAAATAGTTGCACTATTATCTATAAAGAGTTTTTGGGTTCAATACACGGTAGAGACTGTACTGTTTCTAGAACAATTGTGCAAGGAGATCCGATGCAAGGACAGTCCGATATCTGGATGATTGCATAGAAGTTATGTGAGCCCCAGAAGAATCTCCAGATCACATAGGGTCTAACCGTGGATGTTACTTTATTAAATAATGTACTCGTATCTGTCAAAGGTAGATTTTGAACCAGGAACATTCAACATAACAACTCTACACACTCAGCGACTCCCCTCCCTCTTTGCATAATTGGGCATAATTACAACTCAAATAATAATTAAGTAGTAAATACAAAAAAAAAACTAATATATATTTTTAAAAATTATATTTAGATTTTTCAGAGAAACAAACACGGTTTAATAAAGTTGGTGATTATTTTAAATAGGAATAAAGTTCTTTTTTAAAGGCACATTTAAAAAAAATATATTGTCCGTAAATATGGACAATATTATCATGTCTGGGAGTATCAATAATTTTAAATTTTTAGCGCGTTTTGGAAAACGGGACATATGACCGAGAAAAGGGACAGTGAAAACGGGACATATTGTCACTTTAAATATAACACTGCTAGAATTTCCAGTTGAATAATGTTATAATTGTTTTCAGTAAGAGTGTGCAAGCTGCGTACCAACCTCTAAAAATGTATAAGTCATGAAAGGTTTTTGGCTAATTGGACAAACAATACTTAGTTGGTACTCATAAATCAATAGCCTTACTAGTGGGCTACAAAATAAATACTAAATTGACCTTCAATATCTATAATAATATAGGAAAAAGTTAAGTACCTACTGCAGTACGAGCGAAAAGGGAGTTGGTCCGCCGTTAGGGGGCAATGGACAATTAGTTGGTTAATAATTTATACTCCTTTACTCCATGTCTTCGTTTTTCTTTTTAAAATATGGGAACTTGTATGTACTGATCGTAGAGACCTGAAACTCGGAGGGTGTGTTCTTTTTATGACGTAAACATGGCTTAACTTAACGTAACTAAAAAAGAAAGGATTTTCCAAAATTCTACCCTTAAGTGGGTGGAAAGGGGGGCAAAGGTTGTATGCTTCCGCACGTGTTCCTTACTCGCAAAATCTACATATTTTCGCTGAACAAAACAAATCAAGTAACAGTTCACTTCTCGCTGCTGCCGTACGACAAGTGAAACCGTTGTACTAAGTAATCCTTTTCAATAAATTCAATAACATTACATACTAATCCTTTACTGACACGAACAACAGTAAACTTCTGTCCGTCCCGTTTGTTAATCAGTGTCAATGTATGTTTCACGGCTGTGCTGATGAAATTTGATATGGATAATCTCAAGGCTGGGGAAGGACATATACTATTTTTATCAACACCAAACAGGCGAAGTTTATATAAAACTGTAACCTGATTGTCTAACACACCCAGCGGTCAACGCACAGCTGAGACCACTGACTGAACTTAGCATCTTGAAATTCGCAGATATATCTTAAATGAGCACTAAGAAAGGAATTTGGACAATTCCACCCCATGGGTTTCCCCCTTAATATAATAGGCGTTCAAAGATATCTGAAATTTTGGATGTACGAGTAACTTATAGTTAAAAAAAATTAAATTATTTATTTAAAATGATCTGTCACGAAATTTTATGTGGCAGACCAAATTCCACGCGAGCGAAGCAGTAGGCAAAAACTAGTTTAATATAAATGATTTAATTTGAAATAATTAATAAACATATGTTTTTATTAAACTAATTTTAATTGTTTACAACAAACCAAAAATCTCTAATATCTAACAAAATTATTATTGATTTTCATTGGTGGTACCATAACAAGCAAGTACCAAAATATGTCATGTCCTTGTAGTCCTCTGTTTACAACAGTTTCTCCTTTTCATAATTAATTTTATTTTAGTTGTTACTAATTTTTAAATATATTCATTTGAAAAGAAAAGATATGTCCAGGACCGGGACTCGAACCCGGGTCTTCCAGATCACTAGTCTGGGACTCTACCATTTGAGCTATCCTGGGCCCTAATGAAGTACGCTTCTCGGCCATGGTCATATCTTTTCTTTTTGATCCTAAGTCCCCGCGTTCTTGCATTTTGCGAAGTATACGAGGGGAAGAATGTTCTTTGAACATTATTTTAATTTGGATCTAGTTGACTTACGTCATTATAATTAATTTTATTTTAGTTGTTACTAATTTTTAAATATATTCATTTGAAAAGAAAAGATATGTCCAGGAACATACGTCGGATGCTGAGGATTATAGAGAACTCAAAGCTCCCGGAAAGCTTTCACTATTTATGGAAAGTGAGTTCCCTGCATTGTACGGCCACGGACCGATTCGGTAGTGTTATCAAGGGCTGGCCATTGAAGTACATCTGCCAGCAGCTGTACGGTCTGCTCTTTGTGATGTGGGTCGGTCCCAAATATTGGTTTAGAAAGGGCTTCCTTTTAAACACTATTATTAACTCCATCGATTAAGCAGGGGGTGGTTGCAAAAAAGAAATGAGGGATCATATGAATATTATGACGGTCAAAACCATTTGTAATAACCATATAAATAAATAATATGTATTGGATCATTTCATATGAAATTATTATTATTACTAAAAGTAGAATAAGCGGACTTCTGTTGTTTACTTGTACTTGTACTTGAACCACCATTTAATATACTATCAAATATTACCATGGAAACACGCTATTTTCGTGTATTTTTTTTAGAGTTTAAACTTGGACACTAGAAACATTATCACTGTGTTCGGTGTTGGGTGTTGTAACCAACGGACTCGTCGATGGTATGAATTTTCAGCTAGTGACACAGATGAATTCATAAATATATCATTTTTCAATATTGGATAGATATTTTCAATTTATTTTTTTAGTTTTGGAGACTCAAGGGCTTTTCGTTGGAATTTTTCCACGGTCTTAACATTTATGTAAGGTCTCTTTTACCTTTCTCTTTTCAATATTAATATATTTTGTGGAATAGCCATAAGTCCACTGGTTTCTTGATAATGTTCTTTTTTTCATGCACTTTTACAGTCATTTTTTCATATGGGCTTTTGTCTTTTTTGAGTTGTTTATTACTACTATTTATTTTCCTGTTGTGCTTTTTCTTTGAAGTTTGGCGAGTGTATATTGAATTTTTAATTTTTGAAGTATTGATCAGCTGTTTTTATCTAACCTTATCCAGCTGGGGTCTAGTAACTTTCCTCATGATTCAGTAGTTGCATTTGAGCCTTGGAGGTGGTGGGATGTTTCTTGGATGCATTATTCATGTTTTTCTTTGGTGTTATTCTCTTTCTACCCCGAGGATGCCTGAATAGGCGAAACATTGGACAAATATTTTTAATTTCTATTTTTAGTTTTGGAGACTTAAGGGCTTTTCGTTGGAATTTTTCCACTCATCTTAACATTTTTTTACCATTCCCTTCTTTTCAATATATCATTTTTCCTTTCTTTGGATATTGGATATTGACCAAAAGCAACAAAAACTTATCTAAAAACAACATGCATTGGTTTATCGGAAGGTACCTAAACGCTTACACAAGGCCAGGACCTTAAGATTCACAACTTTCAGTGAAGAAATTAAATGAGCTGTTTGAGAAATAATCATTCGCAATTATCTTAAAATAAAAAAAAACCTCCCAAGATCGCGGGTTCGTAGCCCTTAGTTACGCCGTCCTTCGGAAGGGACGTTAAACGGGGGTCCCGAGCCTGTACGATGTCAGCTACTCGTTAAAAATCTCTATCCTAATTAAACTTAGATAGGCAAAATTTAGAGCTCCCACTGTAGCATCGTCCGATTAGCCATAGCAGCATAAAGTGACGTTAAATGAACAAACAAATAAAAAACTAAGAAAATAAGGAATTTTGATACGGTGTTAAACTGGAAGTCCTCTTTGCATCGGAAACATTGTCCATCATTAATAAGGGCCTAATTGAATAGATGCAGATTAAAGAACGGAAAATATTAAGGACAATTTTAGAGAATGGATTTGTCTGGCTGTGTTACGAGCCAGGCTAGCTCAATTGGTAGAGCACCACGACGGATACTTAGGAGACCCGAGTTTGAATCCCGGCCCTGGAAAATCTTTTCTCTTCAAAATAAAATATTTAAAAATTGTTGATAAAAAAATAAAATAAAATAAATTATAAATTTAATGTTTTATGTTCCTACAGAAGAAAAGTAAAAGGTTGTCTTTCATTGTCATTTATTTATGTTTAAAGTTTGCATTTAATGGCCATCTATAAAATGACAAATGACAAATGAATTTGTCGAAACGTATTTTTTAATCCTTCGTTAATGTTTTAACAAGATTTATCTGACTGGAATAAAGGCTTTTTGTTCATTAGTGAAGTATATGATTTCAAAAGATAGTCCAGTATATAAGAAAAAAGCTTATAAAGAAAATTAACTATAAAATTATTTAAAATTCAAGTGTGATAATATACTACAATAGCCCTGAAGAAGACCTGCATGTTATTTGTCGAAACTTCTGCTTCCAAATTAACTGTCCTCGCTGTACAAGAGATTTTTTTTACCTCTTCCCGGACCATTTTCCTCCCTATATTTTTTTTAGTTCTTAATTTTTTGTATCATAAAAATTGTGTTCTGGTAGATTAAATGGTAATTAATTGTTTCGTATAAAAAATAAATAATTGGTGGCCATTGATGGATTGGCAACTTTGACCCTGATCCAAAAAGCGTGTTAATTATATTTTTCTCGTTTTTATAAATATTTTGAGGTCGCCTACATCCTTGGTGAGACTATTTTCAAACCAGGCCCTATTTACTAAATATAAACGTATATATTTAGTTTAGAAGTTGACTTGGTTGAAACATTCAGATATTCCAGAAGTTATTCAACTCTATGTTTGATTTCATTCCTCTAACTGACATTATTACTTTAATTGTCGTCTCATCTGTAAACTCATTTGCGATTAATTTATGTTTTAAAAGAGAATATTTATTTGACCTTAATTTAATACGGACAAAACTGCTCATTAACCTATCAATTACTTGTTGATTTATTTAAGACCACTGCATGCTGCTATGGCTAATCGGACGATCTTACAGTGGCTGTACCAAATTTTGCCAATGCAGCTACAATTAGAATAGGGGTCTTTAATGAGTACCTTATATCCCAGAGGGTCAGGACCACCATTTTAAGTTCCCTCAAAAACATAATGGCACATTGATTTTGTCAGTAAATTAAGCAAAGAGTATTTTAAGAGGCAAATATCAAAAGGGATTCAGGGGATATAGCCATAGTAATATACATATTAACAATTATTTTGTTCTCATCGTAAAAGCATCTTTTTCACTTCTCTATTTAATTAATTTTATTGAATACTATCTTTTGCTCACGGCTTCGCTCGCGTGGAATTCGCTCTTCCACATAGTGTTTCGTGACAGATCATTTTAAGTAATTAATTTAATTTTGTTTAACCAAAATTTACTCGTACATCCGAAATTTCAGATGTCTAACTTCAAAACTGACAGATTCCATTCTATCTTTGAACCCCTATTATATTAAGGGGGAAACCTTTGGGGGGTTGAATTGTCTAAATGCCTTTCTTAGTGCTCATTTACCTATCTTAAAGAACATATCTACGAATTTCAAGATGCTAAGTTCAGTGGTTTCATCTGTGCGTTGACCGCTGGGTATGTTAGTCAATCAGGTTACAGTTTTATATAAACTTCGCCTGTGTGGTGTATCGATAAAAATAGTCTATGTCCTTCCCCAGCCTTGAGATTATCCATATCAAATTTCATCACAGACGGATCAGCACAGCCGTGAAGCATACATTCAGTCATTATAGGATTAGTATGTAATGTTATTGGATTTATTGAAAAGGATAACTTAGTATAACGGTTTCACTTGTCGTACGGCAGCAGCGAGAAGTGAACTATGTTACTTGATTTGTTTTGTTCAGTGAAAATATGTAGATTTTGCGAGTAAGAAACACCCCCTTTTTCACCCTCTCAGGGGTAAAATTTCGTAAAATCCTTTCTTATCGGATGCCTACATCATACAAAGAACGCACCCTCCGAGTTTCAGGTCTCTACGATCAGCGGTTTAGGCTGTGCGTTAATCCGTCAGTCAGTCATTCAGAACAAAGCAGTTTATATGTATAGATAACATGTTTAATTATTTTAATTTAATTAAGTTCAATATTATATTTTAAATTAAAAATTAATTACATTTTATTGTTTCAGACTCGTACCAGGGAGGTATTTTATGAATTGGAGCAGGAATTTTTTTATTTTTACTGGCTTGTTGATGATAATAATAAAAAAAAAAAATGAATTCATTATTTTTTCCCTTACCACAATAACACATAGAGAGTGTCTTGGGTTTAATACGTGGTAAGGACTGTACTGTTTCTTGGACAACGGTTTTGCAGGGAGGTGATTTGTCCCAGATAATGCTCTACCACCAGATGTTTCTCCCTTATTTTGGGTACCCAATTTATAGAGGCAAGGTGAGCCCCAGGAGGGTCCTAGATCCCATATATATGTATATGATCCATCTCCAGCCGCTAACAGAGTAAATAAAAGTCTGCCAGAGAGCGGGATTTGAACCCGGGCAACTCAGCTCTCTACCACTGAGATCCCTGTTTGATAATATATCTTTTTCTTTTACTTGTTTACTAAAATTTTGATTATGATAATAAAAAATTATATATTACGTATAATATTATTTGATAATAATGAAAAGTGGGTCTCACAAACATTCTGTAAGAGGGAGATAATATTGGGCCATTAGACAGACCTACTCTGTCAATAGGCAGCTGTTGCGAAGGCAGCATGTTTGGGACAGCATATGCTTAGCAAACAGTGAACTCAAAGCCTAGGGAGAAATTCCTTCAACTGATGGTCGATAAGTTAAACATCTCTAATTCCCTATTAAGCCCTTAACTAAGCTTAATACAGACACGTAAACAAATATTACGGTTTTCAGTTAGAGTACACAGAAGGAGATAGAAGATTGGAAAATTAGCAAAAAACTGGATTCTGGTGGATATATCTTCTAAAAAAATACACAAGTTATTTTTTAGGTTTCTCTCTATAAAATAAAAAAGTTTTGAGTGATGAAATATTTTATCAGGATCCAGCAACTGGTTTTGTTTAGTCTTTCGTCGTACTCGATCAGTTAAATTATAAATATTTTTAAAAATAAGCAAATCACAAAGCCACTTTTGAAGACTTTTTTTTTTTTAATTAATCCAACAAGTTAATAGAGTGAATGGTAAATATTGGCATGAATAGAGGCAAGTAGGGAAACTACTCATTGGTAGCTCATTTGTCATTGATATCGGGTTCGGGGCAAATCAGCAACAAATGGGACATTTAAGTCATTATAGATTACATTGTTCATAACAAAGTAAGGAGCATTGAGGATTTTACGTAGGATTTTGGATTGTATGGATTGAATACGAGAGGAAGGGGATATGATAATGGGTATGAAGGATTATTGGAGGAGAAGAAAGAATGAGCCTATAAAAACATATCTGTGCTTGCTCGTCTGTATTACTAAGAATATTAATTTAATTGAAAAATTAAACACTAAAGCCCCAGTAAATTGTTTATATGGATTCATTAATTCAAAATATAATTAGATCGTTAATCATTAATAGTGTTTGAAGTATTGCATTCGCAGAATACTCAACTAAAGCGAACAATGAATGATACTCTGTACCACAACTGAGATAATAAAAATAATCACAACGGAAGAAAGGGAGATAACACATCTGCGATAGAGGCAGGAGAATTTAAAAAGAATAGGAAAATTGGTTAAAAGTACCAATCGGTTAGCATTGTATAATGTAAATAGTAATTATACTAATTATAAGTACATAATAGTTTCCATGCCGGAAATCCTTGTTCAAATTCCGCTGCAGGCAAGACTTTTATTTAGTCTAATTGCAGCCGGAGATGGATCATATAGGATCTAGAACCCTCCTGGGGCTCACCCAGCCTCTATAAAATGTAATAAAAATAGGGTACCCAAAATAAGGGGGCAAAAAATCTGGTGGTTGAGCGTGTAAATTTTTGAGAATCATAAAATCGACATATTTTATCCGTCTTATCGAAACGAAGCTATTCACGAAGATTCAGCTTGATAATAATCAAGTGCAAAAATGGACCATGGATCCTGGACTATTAATACAATAATTCTTTAATGGGGAATCTATTGTTAAGTCTCATTAAAATATAGAAAATAAATAAATTATAGATATATGAAATCTCCATATAAATTTAAATTTAATATTATTTGAATGGATAGCTACGTTTTTTTTTTAATTAATACTCACAAAAAAATATAGGCCTTCTCAACATCAATGATACTACAACCACCCTTGTCTTACATAATCTCAACTTCATCTTACCATTTAAATAGCTCTGTATAGCTTTCGGACACCTGTACATTTCTTTTCCCTCAGATATGTATTATTTTTCTACTGGGTTCTCAAGAAAATTCTTCTAAATCGAAATATATCCCGAGAGATCAAAGTGCGAGTTTATAAGATCGTTCTCCGACCAGTAGTGAGGCGTGGACCCTCACAAAGCCACAAGAGAGCTCCATTAATTGGGAGAGGAAAATCCTGAGAAAAATATATGGCTCAACCAAGGTCGAAAATATATACAGGATAAAAACCAATAAAGAACTTAAAAATAATAAAGTCAAAAAAGAAGAAGTAAAAAAAAAATCAGCTGGTTAGTAATCATTTTTGATGACCTCGTTATCGATGCACCTTGGAAGGAGGGGACTCTTTCATCAAACCATACATTTTGTAGGACAAATATTTTTCCAAAAAATTTAGATAATTATCTTGAGATTTAACAAAAAATAAAAACCAGTTAGTAATAAATTTTTGAGAATCATCAAATCGACATATTTTATCCTTGCTACCTCTGTTAGCTACCACAATCGAGCATTTTCGCACAGGAAATTGTTGGGCGTCTTATCAAAACGAAGCTATTCACGAAGATTCAGCTTGATACTAATCAAGTAAAGAAATGGACCATGGATCCTGGACTATATATGCTGGACAGTTGAACGGTTATTTAAAAATAATTTAGGCTATTTCATTTAAAGATTTGTCATTAAAATGTTGAATAACCAAATCACGTTCTTTTAACGTTATATGTGCAACAATTTTCGTAAAAAAATAAAAAAACAAACGTCTGATTTTCTTAAACTATCTTTGAAAAGAGCCAAACACTTTCGACACAAGAGTTTAACTAAAGTAAAATAGTTTAAGGTAAAAAAATTTAGGGAAAAACTAAGGTGTATCATTTTCATTGTGAGATAAGTAATCCTAAACAAATTTGTTTTATTTTTATTATTAAATCCTTGTTTATTATACTAGGATGCTTAGTGATTATTGTATAAATTATTGTTTTTAATGTCATATAATTTGAACTATTTATTTATTCAAAGACATATATAAATATCCTGGTGTATCATTTTGACTGGGAGACTGTATCTTAATGTTCTTGTATAAATCAATTTATATATGTACATATAGCACTAAAATTAACGCAAGGACAGTTAAAAACGAAGCTTAAAGATATAATCTACACCTCTAACCCTCCTTTCTAGGTCAGATGGTTCCTGGCAAATTGGCCGAACAGCTGAACCCTGACTGACGACAGCTGCTCTGAGCTCTCACTAAGTGTAGCAACTTGCCATCCGGCTTTTTCACTATCAGAGTCTTTTGTAAAGGAGAAATCATAATTAGTTACCAATAACAAATAATATAGAAAGATAATTTATTGTTATGAGGCAATCTGTGAATAAAGGCGGATAATCCTTGTTATTTAAATATAATTAAAATAATTTAATCTGTCTTTTTTATCCTGAAATTAAAAAAGCCCATAAAGGTTCTTCGGTTCAGTACATGGTAGAGACTAAATCCTGAGGATCACACTCAGCCACATTTTTCTTCCGAATAAGTGCACCTACTTCAATTCAGCACCCAACACCCTTAGCTGCAAAGAATTATTTACTCTACCCTCAAGACATCGATTGAAAAGTATGAATCGTAAACCAGTTAAAACGATTGCACTTCCTTTCCTCAGGTTCTAGGAGAAGTGAGAAGTAATATATATTTTTTTTTTGTTCAAACAAGTATATATACCTACAGCCCCGGTGAATAATATTCTCCAAAATGAGTTTCTTGTACTTGAGTACGCGGAATCGAGTTTTTTTCATAGTGAATAAGGGGCAAAGTAAGGCATTAAGGCATTGGCTTGAAAATGAGTTACTGTTTATATTACAAGGTGTGGCTATTAAATAACGAGACTGACGTTGCAATAAATTTTTTTTTATTTTATACATAATTACTTACTATCACCTTCAATATACACCCCTTATCTATCCCTAAAAGGGAGCGGAGTGGCTCAGTGGTTGAGCACACAGTTGCCATGCCGGAAATCCTGGTTCAAATCCCCCTGCGGGCAGTTACTTTTATTTAGTCTGTTTGCAGCCGGAGATGGATCATATAGGATCTAGGATCCTCCTGGGGCACACCCAGCATCTATAAAATATTATAAAAATAGGGTACCCAAAATAAGGGGGAAAAACCTGGCAGTTGAGCGTGACCTAGGACAAGTCACCTCCTTGCAGAACCGTTGTCCATGAAACAGTCTCAACCATGTACTGAACCCCCAAATTCGTTCACGGGTCATAGTGGTACAGGTTTTCTTTTTTTTTTTTCTATCCCTAAAACGATCCATGCGAATTTTCCATTGTTGGAAGCAGTGCTGGAAGTCATCTTCTGTCAGCTCCTTCAGGACGCGTGCCGCGTTCTCTTTTATAGCTTCCACGGACTCAAATCTCGTCCCTTTTAATGAAGATTTCACCTTAGGGAACATATAGCAGTCACATGATGCAAGATCTGTTGAATAAGGTGGATGTTCTAACACTGGGATGGTGTACTGGGCTAGCAACCTCTTGACAGATAATGCGGATGAGCTGGCGCATTGTCTTGGTGGAGAACCCATGATTTGTCCTTCCACATTTCGGGTCGTTTTTTCCTTACTCTTTCTCGTAGTTTTGCAAGTACCTCAAGGTAGTAGTATTGATTAATAGTTTGACCTTCAGGAACCCAAGTGAAGGTACACAATCCAATAAATATCGAGAAAAAAAAACGTCAGTCTCGTTATTTAAAGCCACACCTCGTAGAACTCCATTTCAATCCAAAAACTACGAGAATGATACCATCCCGGTTATCTGAGAGCAGTTAACTCCCTCTGGACAAAATCCGACTTAACCACTTATTCACCGCGGCGGTGGATAGATGTACCGTAAATGTAACCTATATTACCTACACTGAAGAAGACTTGCAATAAGAAAAGTTCGATTTCTAATAAATAGTTTATAGACTATATCTTTTATACAGGGTGCTGCACTGTGATAAGTAAGGTCACCCGTGGTCTAGTGGTTAGCGTAACAAACTACTAAGCCCAAGATCGCGGGTTCGTAGCCCGGCAGGTGGCCCTAGGATTTTTTTAAGGGAGTAAAAAATCCATAGTTACGCCGTCCTTCGGAAGGGACGTTAAACGGCGGAGTACCTGTGCGATGTCAGGTACTCGTTAAAAATCCCTATGCTAATAAAACCTGGATAGGCAAAATTTAGAGCTCCCACTGTAGCATCGTCCGATTAGCCATAGCAGCATAAAGTGACGTTAAATGAACAAACAACTGTGATAAGTTAATGAGTTGTTTAGCTTGTCAACAATTCTGAAGAAAATACCACGACGGTGACAGAGATGTTTAGTACTGCTGTATCAGCTAATAGCATTTTAATAGGCCTATTTAAAAACATTAGTGATTTATATAATTTAATAATGAAGAAAAAAAAAATTATTCCAATCAACAATTTTTGTTAAAAAATTAACAAAAGATACGTTTCAACATTTATTTGTCATTTTCAATTTTAGTAGTTCTTCACAACATCCTTCAAATTTACAAGTCCATTCATTACTTGAGGTCAAACAAATTAAAAAATCAAATATATATAAAATCCTGGAACTCAACTTTCTTCCATGGTCAAATATACAATATACTTGTATTCATATACATTGTTATACATATTGTATATTTGACCATGGAAGAAAGTTGAGTTCCAGGATTTTATATATATTTGATTTTTTAATTTGTTTGACCTCAAATAATGAATGGACTTGTAAATTTGAAGGATGTTGTGAAGAACTACTAAAATTGAAAATGACAAATAAATGTCGAAACGTATTTTGATCTTTTGTTAATTTTTTATCAAAAATTGTTGACTGGAATAAGGTTTTTTTTTTCTTCATTATTAAATTATATAGATCAAGAAGTTAGTCCAGTATATAAGAAATATCTTATAAAAAAAAACAACTAGTGATTCTGGAAAGCTGATATCTAGCAAACTCGAAAAAGACATTTTAATTAAAATATATCTTAGGACCACATTTTTTTCTAAATGAATTTATCCGTCATCTAGATGAAACAATGGAAGGAAAGTTACAGAGAAGGTTCCTGATGGTGCAACCTGCAGAGGTTAAAGTACTCAGTCAGACCAAAGCCAATTCGATTACCACCTGCTAGAACAAGCCGGGCCGTGAAGATTTTCAATCTTACATTTTCAAAGGACAAACAAAGAATTATTTACTCTCCTCAGCACTAAAAAATCAATAGTAAATTCTTGATAACTAGATGACTAATGGATTCCTAGTCTTAGTTAACTATGTTTTTCAGCGAAATAAGGTTTGGAAAAAGGTTATTAACCCTGTCAGAAATAACAGGCACTCTTCTTAAGTCATACAATTGAGAACGTGAATCCTCCAGCTTGCGATACCAAATTTTATTATTTAAAATTAGAAAAAATATATATAAATATTTAGAAAGAAAGATCTTTAAAAAAAAATTTTGTCCAAATTAAAGACCAAGTCGAACACAGACGGCGGCATAACAGGCAGCAATTTTATAGGCACTAATTAAAAATTAAACCCTTTTTTTTTTACCTATTTAAAAGGAAAGGACTCCTGATTCGAAAAGAAAAAAGTAGAAAAAGATTAAAAAGAAACGGAGATTACCTCTGAGGATGTTCTGGAAAGAACCGTCTCAGGATGAAACTGGATCCACGTCTGGGTTTTCAAGAAAAACCAAGCTAAAGACGAGAAAGAAATGGACGGAAGAAAGAATGGAGAAACACCGGGGACGAAGGAGGGAATAAAAAAAAACCTGTACCACTACAACCCATGAAGGGTCTGGGGTTCAGTACATAGTAGAGACTGTACTGTTTTATGGACAACGGTTCTGCAAGGAGGTGACTTGTCCTAGGTCACGCTCAACCGCCAGATTTTCCCCCTTATTTTGGGTACCCTATTTTTATAATATTTTATAGAGGCTGGGTGTGCCCCAGGAGGATCCTAGATCCTATATGATCCACCTCCCGCTGCAAACAGACTAAATAAAAATCATGGCCTGCAGGGGGATTTGAACCAGGATTTCCGGCATGGTAAGTCAGTACTCTACCACTAAGCCACTCCTCTCCCTCAGGAGGGAATACTGGGCGAAAAAAAGACAGTTGAAATGACATGGTCTCTCAGTAAGCCTATTAAAAAATATATATATTCAAGTAATTATACAAATACCATTTAAATGTCCTCTTCTTTTGAAAATCTCACCTAAGGTTTAATATACAAGCGAGGATAACAGATCCAGAAACTACTTTGGTAAGGTGAAAATATGCAAAATACAATGCAATATAATATTAAGAGAAATATCCAGAAACGTTGGCTTTAAAAATAAACAGTTCTTTTTTTTCTAATTTGTCTGTTTCGATGTTACAGACAAGAATGGTTACATGTGGCGACCTATGCCTTAATATTCACGAACTACACCTACATGTATACCTTATTATGTACCATCTTAAAAAGATGAAGATAAAAAATGGGAAATGATAATCTCATTATTAAATTATTTAAATGAAAGATGGAAAATTATAATCTCAGAGGGACCGGGGCGGCGGTAGCCGACAACCTCACAACTGGATGTTGCAAATGCTCATAGCGCAGAGCACGGGATCTTTCGATTATGGAAGGGATGTCGACCTTATTGACCTTGCCGCGGTTTCCAGAGTTTTCTGAGCATATTTTCGTAGAGTCCACCTCCTCTGAGATAAGACAAGCTACGCTATTTACCTTCAACATCAAGGGTAACTATTCGTACTATAACAAGAATTTTCTGCAAGAGTAGAAAACGGCGGAGTGTCCAACCTACTTCAATATTTTGTAAGATCAGGCTATAAGAGCACAGATGAAAACTGATGAAATGATTCATTGCAATGATAATAGATAAATAAATAGGCAACATTAACATCCATAGAACTACGCTAGTTATATATTATATAATATATATTAATATTTTTATTTTGAAGAGAAAAGATATTTAAAAATTAAAGCAATAATTAAAAAATTGTAATATATTAATGTTCTCAAAATCCATGTTACCATAAAGCAATGAACGGTGCTTAAATAAATATATTCGTACTTTTGGAGCTCACCCAGCTTTTAAAAAGTGGGAACCCTTAATTGGGGGAAAACTGCCCAAGCGTGTTATTCTGAGCGTGTTCTCGGACAAATCAACTCCTTGCACAACCTTTGTCCTAGAAATTGCACAGTCTCTATCATGTACTGAACCTATGACCCTTTGTGGGCTGCAGAGGTACTTCCCCCCCCTTAGTAAATAGGGATCTATAAAAGGAATCTTCAGAAATGAAAACCAGACATGATTTGACCTTTCGCCACCACAATGTGAAGGCTACAGGTCATTTCAAGGAACTCTTTGGGAACATTCGTTTTCTCCAGTTTATTAATAGCCTTTAGGACCTCGATTTATAATAAGTATAATTTGTAACATGATGATTAATGAATAAATAGAGGTTTTTGAAAAAAAAACAAACATCAAAGCAACAGTAAGGCGAATATTACTTTCTTATTTTTTATAATTTATTCAATGTAATTTACAACTGTATTGTTTTAATAATCCTTTTTAACCAAAAGGTATCCAAATTTTCAGACTTGAATAACAGATTCTCTTTGAGCTTAGGGAGCGGAGTGGCTCAGAGGTAGAGCACTGAGTTGCCATGCCGGAAATCCTGGTTCAAATCCCGCTGGAGGCCATGACTTTTATTTAGTCTGTTTGCAGAGGGAGGTGGATCATATAGGACTAGGATCCTCCTGGGGCCCACCCACAAAATTAGGGGAAAAAATCTCGCGGTTGAGCGTGACCTAGGACAAGTCACCTCCTTGCAGAACCGTTCTCCATGAAACAGTACAGTCTCTACCATGTACTGAACCCCAGACCCGTTCACGGGTTGTAGTGGTACAGGTTTTTCTCTTTGAGCTTAGTTGCTAAATTTGCCTCATTTGTGGCTGCATTTAAAAACGGATTTAAGATCCATCTTTCCCCGTGTTATCCGATATATCTTGCACTGAGAAGTAAAGAAGCAATTCTTTCTTCAAATTATTTAACACCATTTTCATACCAGATATATATGAGTTGTTGTTTAACTCGCTTCCGACTTCTTCAAAGTTGTTTTGACTTATAGATGATAACCACAATTAAATTTTTTTATAAAGCCATGGAGTTTGTCTTTTTCTGTAATGACATTTTCATCCCGCCCTTGACGACTTTTATTCAAGTTATTTAAATGCTCAAATAAGTCAGAAAGAAAAGCCAATTTCAAAAGGAATTCCGGGTCAGAAATGAATTCAGAGTAATGTGACTCGGCTTGTAAGTTCCATAACTCTGGCCAGTACTTTGCCCTTTGGCAACCAACTAACCTCTGTATGGTAAAGCAAATTGAGATGTAGTGCCCCCATATCTTCACAAATGATTCTAAGCAATCGAGTCTGCAACGCTTTTCCTTTAAAAGGATACACAATGTTAATACATTAGTGGAAAAATTCCAACTAAAAACATTGTAGGTTTTTAGTTGGAATTTTTCCACTAATGTATTAACATTTGTTTAATGTCTCTATTGACCTTTCCCTTTTTCAATATATATTTTGTGGAATAGCGATAAATCCACTGGTTTTTTATAAATTCTCTTTTTTTCTTGCACTTTTACTTTCATTTTTTCATATAGTTTTTTCTCTTCTATTCTTGTGTTGTTTGTTACTATTATTTATTTTATTTTGTTTTCCTGTTGGGTTTTTTGGGGTTTGGTGAGTGTATATTGATGTTTCAAGTTCTGGAGTATTTATCAGCTGTTTTTATCTAACCTTAGCCAGCTGGGAATCTAGTAACCTTCCCTATGATTCAGTAGTTGCATTTGAGCCTCGGAGGTGGTGGGATGTGTTTTTAGGGTGCATTATTCATCTTTTGCTTTGCTGTTATTCTCTTTCTGCCCTGAGCATGCCTGACTGGCGAAATATTGGACAGGTATTTTTAATTTCCTAATATAGTTTAGAGACTTAAGGTTTTTAGTTGGAATTTTTCCACTTATGTATTGATTATTTAATATTTACTTCTGTATCCATACATATTATAAAACAAAGTCCTCGGTCGCGTCTGTTTGGAGTAAACTCAATAAGTACTGCACGGATTTTCATGTGGTTTTAACCAATAGATAGAATCATTCACCAGAAAGGTTTAGGTA
This sequence comes from Troilus luridus, assembly GCA_964056705.1. Lineage (NCBI taxonomy): Eukaryota > Metazoa > Arthropoda > Insecta > Hemiptera > Pentatomidae > Troilus > Troilus luridus. Next base: position 5,301,132 of record OZ057413.1, read on the forward strand.
TATAATTTGTCTGACTTGGATAAGACCCCTGATAGCCCAGTGGTTTAGAGCACTGCACCGGAGATACAGACGACCCGGGTTCGAATCCTGGCCAGGACAAATCTTTTCTCTTCAAAATAAAAATATTTACAAAAATATATAGTTTGCAAGAAAAATGTCTCAATCTCAGTTCACTGCATTCTATATATCGAAATACCAGTACTGAACTCGAAATATTGAAATAATATCAGCATATTTCATCTTTAACTCGATGCATTCGATTTTTTCCTTTTAAATTGAAAAGCAGGCTATGTTTTGTGTAACGCGTTTGAAGATGTCAGGAACAGTACCTTTCTGATTTTGCAAATTAAAAAAAATATTTATAATTTAACTGATCGAGAATGACAAAAGACTACACAAAAAGCAATTCCTGGATCCGTTGCTAAGCAACCCCGATAAAATATTACGTCACTCATAGCTTTTTCATTAACCGGAAGTCAATTAGTAATTTTTTTCTTTTGTCATTAAGAATGTCTCATTTAAACAAAATTGGCCATGATAAATTCTTAAAATAATTTGTTATAAGATGGTATGAGATGGAAATTAATTCTGATGGGGATTTGGAAAGGTACGACCTTAAAACTTCTTTCCCCTTTCACCTTTAGAAACTCAAGGCACTCGTTTTGAGCAAAGCGAACTCGACTTTTATCATCTGTAGCAGTGTTTTTCAACCTTTTTAATGACACGACCCCCCCTAGTATCAACAAATATTTCGCGACCCCCCCCCCCCCGACCTTTTTCTTTTCATGTATGTTAAAAATATGTAATCCATACAAAAATTTTACCCGATTGCGTTATTAGGATTCGGATATAAATATATAATTATGTACGAATATCGTACTTAGATAAGATATGAATATCGATTGGGCACAAAAATATACTATTAACAACACACCATTTTTAAACTAAATAAAACTAGGGGAAATGCATCTCAATATTGTGGCGTTACTAAAATGATGATTTGCCGGTCGGATTTTTATAATTTTCTTATTTGTTAACAGCAATATCTACCACTGGGCAATGTGGAATCTAAAGACCGCCCTAGGGCTCACCTATCCTCTATAAAGTGAGTACCCTTAATGTGGGGAAAACCTGCCGGTAGTTCGTTTTTTCAGGAGGGCAAGTCACCTCCATGTACAACCGTTTGGCGTAGAAACATTTAAGTCTATATACTGAACTCAAGACAATCAATAGATTAAGCCTATTAACGTAAATTGGGAACACTTCTTCTTAATTTTTATTTAGTCTTTTGTCGTGCTTGGCCAGTTAAATTATAATTATTTTTTTTAATTTACAATTAAAAACATAAGAGCGAAAGAACATTTCCATAATTAATAAAATTGGGTTTAGTCTTCACAGTTAGAACAGTGGTACAGATTAGTTTTTAATTTACAAATATCATGAAATTAGAATTATTAAGTATTATTTGCCTGGTAACGCCACAATTTCTCCTCATAATTTATCCCACAATGTGGTATGGGAAGGCTTTCATGAAAGCTCCATTCTGTTGACAGGTTGAACGTACCACTTTTGTGAAAGCTCATGAGAACCTTCATAATTTATAGATCGGTTTAGGAACTGCGGTTTGAGCTCTGGAGCGTCAGGAAATGAGTTGGTAAAAGAGTCTTAAAATAAGGACACAATAAGCCTTCTTGATAAATTTCAATATGGTTTGAGAATATGGATAATTAAAATGAATACTATAGTGTAATAAAAATTGAAACTTTTTTATTCTCAGCTACACCTGTATTACTTTGTTTTAGAAAATAATAGGAAAAGTTGCTGACCCGGCCACGCGTTGCTTTGGCTGTTGTAACAGTTTAAACAAATATTACTTGAAAATTTGAATTTTAAAAAAACAATGAATGAATGGAAAAAATGAAATAAATAGATTTCTGATTTTTATAAAAAATTGTCTTCTTATAAACTGGACTCATTTCTTTAGGAATTTATAGGAAAGATTGAAAAAGAGTGTTGTCGAAACGTCTCAAATGACCAATAAGGATTAAGAATATATAATGACTGGAAAATGGTTTCCTCTTTCCCAATATAGATTTTTGATTTTACTTTTTATTCATTTAGGACTCCATCTGGATAAACGTCTCACTTGGAATCCTCATACAAGACTGAAGAAACTGCTCAACGTTTTCGCCTACTTCAACACTTACTTGACAAACGCTCTAAGCTCCCAATTAATTACAAAAGACTCATTTACATGACAGTTATCAGACCTATTTGAACATACGGAGTTGAGCTTTGGGGCTCCACTAAACCATCCAATTCATCTCGTATCCAATCCTTACAATCCAAAATCCTTCGTAAAATCCTCAATGGTCCCTATTATGTCATAAACAAATTCATCCATCATGATATTAATATCCCATATGTTACTGATTTGGCCCAAACTAGATACCTATCCTTCCACGACAAGCTCCATACACACTCGAATCCTCTAGTCTCTCAACTTGCTTCCCATACTATTCCTGATAACCCTCAAAGGCGTCTGAAAAGAAAATGGCCTCGAGACCATCTACTATAGAACTTTATTGGAGTGCTGTCGATGGGTAGTTACTCCACGTGTGTTTTTCATGTCATAATGTACATATCAGCAGATTTTCTAGTTATAATCATATTATAGTTGTAAATATAAATAAATTAAATTAAAAAAAAAAAACGTTTTATTCATCTTAAATCTAAGTATAGTATTCAATAAATATATAATATACAAAATTCTTAACTGATAAAATATAAACATTAAGGTTTGTCCTCGACATCTAGCTTTTACAATCACACGTTCATTACAAACATTAAGTACCGGAATCCAAGGTTATTTAAAGGTCACAGATCTGTCGAATACCTAGAATCCACAGTTAAATTATTAAATTTTGCTAAGGTTCTTAAGTATAAATTAATTAAAATGATTAATCTCTAGTAAATTAATTGATCGCTAAAAAGCTTTGCTGAACAGAGCCGAAATGCTCACATGAGGATAAGGCCATGAAATATTGCGACGGACGACGACCCCGGGACGGCCTTGGCTCCTCAGCTTGCACTGTGCACTCTCATTAACCTTACACATTGCTCATTACGCGATCCGGAAGCCAGGAAGTAATAATGGCGATAATTGTTGCTTATTATTATAGGTCTTGTTAACTCCATTTCATGCGTCACAGAAAGGATCCTTGATTCAATTATACTTAAAGATTTTGATTTGTCTGCTTCGTCCCTCCTCGATACCTTAACGTAGTGGTTCCCAACCATTTTAGCTGTACGGACTACCAATTTTGAATGGAAACCTTCGATGCCCACTAAAATATATATATATATATATAATAAGAAGCGAGGGGATGGTTGACTGGAAGATAGACGTAAGGAAGAAAATAGTTGGGGGTGCAGTCAAATAAAAACACTAAATAAGCGGTTACTTATTTAATTATGTGCCGACGTTTCGACCCACTTTGTGGGTCATCTTCAGGGCTAAGAAAGAAAAACAGACAAAATAACAGAACTATAAAAATACATTGCAGACTAAGTATATGATAAATTAGAAAAAATATATATGTAGAGAGGTAGAATTTTAGAACAAAAGTGAGGGATATATATGAATAAAAAAATTACAGAGAAAATGTACAGAAAGGTGGTGATGCAAAAAAATTTGTTTACAAAGATAAAAGAAGGAAGTAAAGGGAAAGTTATTTAAAAAAAAGAAAAAGTATAAACATCAGAGGTGAGAAGTAAAATTATGGAAAAGGTAGTAGAATATATATAAAAAACTATAAAATGTAAGATAATAGACTCCTAGGGAGTTTTTATTTGACTGCACCCCCAACTATTTTCTTCCTTACATATATATATATAATAATAATAAAATTGTATTGGGGGGCATTAATCAGGGCTTATTAGCTTAGATTTAAGACCAAAGTTGCTGTCTCGATCCACTCCTGACTAAAGCTTTACAACCAGTAGTTAGTAGCAACTGAGTGACTCAAAAAGTTTTCACTCAATATCTTTTATCTACTCTGCGCTAGGGATGGGTAAGGTTGTATCAGTCTGATACTTTGTAGCTGATACTAAAAAGTAGTTGATACGACCTTACCCATCCCTAACGGGGAACCGCCAAAACAATCCGAGCTCCATTTGGCAATAAAATTACATCGTCTTACGGATTTAAAAAAAATATTATCTACTATTAATCACGGTCCTTTTAAATAAATAAATTTTTATTTTAAATAAAATAAATAAATAATAAGCAATAGTCAACCACTGATTTAAGCTCCCCTGATTTGATTAGTGGCGACAGACCAATTTCCCCGCATCTCCCCTTAGTATTAATAAATAAATAAGTAAAAATAATAGTGAACAAGTTTTCACTTATTATCGATATAATCTGTAATTAGTCACTTATCACATATGTAGAAACGAAAATAAACTATGAAATTAGTTAACTGTAAAGGGTGGTTGAAATAACATTTTCCGAGATCGCCTCCTAATATAAGATTTTTCACGAGCAACTTTCGCAAAAAAAACCTCGACCTGTGTCCAGGCAAATATGGGTTCATTAATGAATATGTCTATACCATAAAGTAAAGGGAATTGACATAAATGATTGAAATCGGGTGAAAAAAACACAACAGCTATAGCGTTTTAAAGAGTATAGCGTGCGGCGGCGGACTGACAAATTTTGTATTACAATCCAAATTCTACGTGTCTTGGAACGTGAATAGCAAAATTTTGAGGTTGGGTTAAAATCTATTTCTTATTGTTCAATTCCATAGCTTTCAAAAAATAATTAACCAATATAAAACATATATATAAACCATTGGATGCCTTGTGCAGGTTACTATTTTGGCGAATAACTCTTTTTCCTTTAAAAATGATAACAAAAACTGATGCTCCAAGAAAGGCTTCTGTGTAGTGTATTAGAAGAGTAAGAGCCGAGATATCTGTATTCAACTACAAAAGTATCAGATACAGAAAAGTATCAGTATCACTTGTATCAGATACAGGAAAATCCAGTATCTACCCCATCCCTACTCTGCGTGGCCCAGTCCTATGAAGTCTAAGCCAATTGGTTGGGAACCGCTTTATTAACGATTTCTCCGATCGAATTGAGCGACAGTTGGATTCTCTATCTTCTTTTTCTTCACAGGCCCGACAGTTACCAACGTAGACTATCATCATACCGATTTAAATTCTGTTTGCCACATTTCTAAATAATTGTACTGGTGCACAGTGGAACGAGCGTTAGGAGCGTCTGGACATTCATTAATATCTTCGCTTCTGGTTCTCCTAGAATAAGGCTATTGGTACGGTTTAAAAGCTTTTTGAAGGAAATATTTAATTATATGATAAACAGGATCAAACCTTTTAGGATAAACGTGTAAAAATTCTAGATTTGATATTTCGATGTTAGATTATTTAGTATCAAACATTGTACCATTTATTGTACCAACATACTACGAGAATAGGTACAATACAGTATTCTACGGAAAGACAGATACATAGGTATTAAATAAAGTTACACAAAGGAAAAAGTAACAAACCAAATAATTTAATTATTAAACAAAATTAATAAAATAATTGATAATTACTTTTGTTAGTTAATATACTAGGTATAATTGATACATCAAAATTATAATAAATGTAAGTGCCTATATAAAATTGTTTTATTTAAATAACGAAATAAAAATTAAATAAATCAAAAATTAAAAACTTGATGATTTGTTCTAGGGACTATTGCACTAATGTGCACCATTACACATATGTCGTTCAAATACCACACACAAACTAAGTTTCATTGTTAATACTATTATGTTAGATGAGGGTTGTTCGAATAAATGAATGTAAACAAAAACTGGTAAAAAAAAAGAAAACTTGCGAAAAGTAGACGCCAATATCAACAGAAATTATTTTAAATTAATTCTCAAGGCCCGTAAAATGAAAAGAAAAAATCATTTTCTCGGAAAATAGCACCTAGTAGCAAAATCCGACTAATGGAAAAAAAACTTCAAACATTCTAGTTATTTACCGTGAAGGTAGTTTTTTGGGCGATTTTGAGCGATTTTCGCAATTGATTATTTAATTTTATCACCCAATTTTCACCGAAAAATCCCAGACGTTTGAAATAATCCCAAGTTTTATTTACCTAAAATATCTTATTATGGATGTGTTTTTTTTCAGTAGGTGCACGATTAATTTAATGCATTACCTCAAACAGTGGATTGCTTTAAAAATATGAGTTTTTAGAAAAATTTATATTTCAATTCAGATTTTTTTATATAAGATTTGATTTCACAATAAATTTATCTATGGATTTTGTTGAGAAGAAGTATAAAGTATAATTTAAAATCAAAATAAAGGACAAATTTAGTTATTAGAGAATTGGCCCAATGTCCAACAAATGCGTTGGTTCGTTCCACTGTGTGGTGCCAGCCACACCACTGGCTTAAGTTGTGGAGCCATCAATGTCTTCTTCATCTGGGTTGCGTTGGATCTCTATCTTCCTCCGGACTATTAGTAGTCTATATGTGCCATGTCTCATCGGATGGCCGAGATATTTAACCTTCCTCTTTTTAATGGTGAATTATATTTCCTTTTAGGAAAGAAATTCGTTGACTGGTACATTATATAATAGGATGTAAATAGTCGGGGGTGCAGTCAAGAAAACACAGCAAATAAGTGAAACTTATTGTATTTTATATGCGCCGACGTTTCGACCTACTGTGTAGGTCATCTTCAGGGCCAATAGGAGTGGCTGCTCGGTGCAGAAGGTAACTGACCACTTAGTAACTTAGTAGTCAGTTACCTTCTGCACCGAGCAGCCACTCCTATTGGCCCTGAAGATGACCTACACAGTAAGTCGAAACGTCGGCACATATAAAATACAATAAGTTTCACTAATTTGCTGTGTTTTCTTGACTGCACCCCCAACTATTTACATCCTATTATATTTCCTTTTCAGTCCGTCGTAGTACATTTGCGTTGGTGGCGTGTTCAATGTAGGATATTATGAGACTGCGCCGGTTTATCCATACCTCAAACACCACCAGTCATTATTGTTTTCGTCAACGTCCATGCCTCTAAGCCACACAGCAGAACAGGAAATATGGAGCAGTCAGCCAGTCTTATTTTTAGAGGAAGAGATTTTGGATTGTAAGGATTGGATAGGAGAGGAATTCGATGGCTTAGTGGAGCCCCAAAGCTCTACTCCGTAAGTCCAAATAGTTCTTATAATATTCATGTATATGAGTCTTTCGTTATTAATTGGGAGCTTAGGATTGATATCAGGTTCGGGCCAAATCAGCAACAAATGGAACATTGAGGTCATTGTGGAAGACCTTTTTAATTCTGGAACATATTTCAACTTCCTGGTCTCAGTTCCAGGTCTATGAGTAGCTGTTCCAATGTATACAAATGAACCTACGTCTTGAATTAACTGATGTAATATTTACTATCAACTGTCGTACAGGTTTCACTTACCAGCATCCATTTAGTCTTGTTCGGATTTAGTTCAAGTCCAGTTTTACCACTAGCTTGAATCCTCTCCATAAGGTTTTGTAAGGTGCCATATTCACACACAACAGACAGATCCCTATCGTTCGAAATGCTATCTGTACCCATTTTTTCTGCCATTTCCTACCTGATTGATAAACTCTACGCCATTTACCTAACCTATAAGAAGAAACCCCATGACCTACACTATAGACGAGACATTCCTGGCGTTAGTTCTTGGCAGCCCTGCAACATCGCCTGTTGAGCCGACTCGACTTCGATCCCTCCCTCGGATCCAGGATGAGGACGAACTCTCTCCCGGACCCCAGACGAGGCCGCGTATTATTATTTTGGTAGCCGGGGGTGGTGCAGTGCGCGCTGGGGTGACTGACCCGGAGGATCAATACTCCAGCCCTCACCGCGCAGACCCAGCGCCGCCTCCACAGCGTCCTCTTCTCCGATATCTAATAATAGCCTCTATATCTCTCCCGATTTAGGTACTTATATACATTTATAAATGCATATACATCAATCAATAATGCACATATCTTTTATGCTCCTAATTTTGTTACGAATAAAGTCATCCATAATGACCTTAATGTCTTATTTTTTCCTGATTTGGCCTGAACCGATATCTGTTCAATGCTCACAATTACAAAAGACCCATATACAAGACTATTATAATACCAAATCTGGACCTACGGAAAAGAGGTTTGAGGCTACTCAAAGCCATCGAATTCTTTTTGTATCCAAACTAAAAATTCAAAATCCATCGTAAAATCCTCAACGGTCCTTACTTCGTCACGAATAAAGTTGGATGTTCCAATTTGTTGGTGAGTTTCAAATCTAACTACTTCTTAAATGACCGATAATACTCCGAGGCGTCTTTAAGAAGATGATATTGTGACCTTCTAAATCGAATTTGTTATTTGAGTACTTGCCTTTATCCATACCATTATGTATCATTCAAGACATTATATTTACTTTTTGTATTGTTATTTACAGCTGTAAATATAAATTAACTATGTTTTTAATAATATACATATATGATCTCCTGTTTCTTTGACGTCGTAAATAAATTCGCTCTACTGCAAAAAAACTCATTACTTACACGTATTTGTTAACACTATTAATTATTTTAACTTTATTTTTGTAAAATATGTAAAGGATAGTTTATCTATTTTCAAGAAAATTACTGAAGTTAAAATGTTTTATCACGTTAACTCTGATGGACGCTGTAATAAACTAGTTCCAAACCTATACCCGATAGTTGGAGAGCGAACCAGATGAGATGAGACGCAAAGGCACCGAAGTATTCCTATCGATTCGTCAAGATAGGAGCTGCAGAATGAGAGATACTGGTCATCCGTGATATATAAATGCTCCGCTAAATACACTCAACAGCAAAAAAAACCGGACACTTGATATTTTTCGTATTAAAAGCTAATTATCAGCAATGTGTTTGTTTTTTCGGATATTCTAGTTACATACAGAGAATGTAGGGTCTAATTCCATTGAACTAATCCCTTCAGGATTAGTAAACAATTAGATAACTCCGATTTGATTTATTTGTCTTGAAGTTGATTTACCTGTCGGACCTATTCTAAACTGTAAGTAGTTTTTCGCACATTTAAACATCTTTAATTTATTAACCAAGCCTTTACTGTGATTAATAGACATGTTTTTTAAAAATTTTGGTCCAGAATAATGTTTATTTCAAATGTTGACATAGCCCGAGCTGATGCCTTGGCCAGAGAAGGCCAGAGCTTGGGGTAGCGAAGTCTACCATTCACGATGCACTCCGGCGTTTCCAGGAGACTGATAACTACGATAGGAGGGCCGGCAGTGGGCGACCAAGGGCAACAATGGCAGTATACGATCGATTTATTACGCTGTCGGTATTGAGAGAACGACTTTTAACGGCTCCTGAGGTTCGGGAAAGACTTGAAGTGGCTCGAAATACACGTGTAAGTGCAGAAACAGTGCGGCGGAGACTGAGAGAGCATGAACTCGTATCAAGGCGACCCGCGACAAGGCCCCAACTCCTGGAAAGGCATCGAAGAGAAAGGCGATTATTTGCTAATCAGTATTCTCATTGGACTCTGGAGCAATTGGGAACTGTTTTATTCACGGATGAGTCTCCATTTGGTCTATACCACTCAGACGGTCGAGACAGAGTGTGGAGACGACCAGGGGAGCGATTTGCTCAATGTACCATTCGTGAATCACTGCCTTTTGAAAGGAGATCAGTTATGGTTTGGGGTAGAATTAATTTCCACGCCCGGGCTGAACTGATTTTCATAAATAATGGGTTCTGACTGCTCGGAGATACATCGAGGAAGTCCTTCTAAAGGCTGTGATCCCATTTGCTCCATTTATTGGTGAGCAATGCAGGATAATGCTCGTCCACATACCGCCAGAATTGTTACCGAATACTTGGAGCAAGTGGGAATCACAGTTCTGGACTAGACTGCATGATCTCCAGATATGAATCCCATAGAGCATTTGTGGGATAAGTTAGGGAGGCGTGTTAGACGCCGTCATCCTCCTCCTAGTGACTTAAATCAGCTCCAAATTGCTCTTCGAGAAGAATGGGATGCTATGGCGGTGGAGTACGTCCAGAATTTAATTTCTTCGATGCCTGACAGAGTTAGAGCCCTTCGCCGTACCAGAGGGAGTAATACCCGCTATTAGAATTACATAAATCGTTAGAAAACCTAATAAAAATGAAGAATAACGTTTTCTAAAAAATGTGTTCATTTATAATTTTTTCTTTATTTTGTACATAATCAATAAAACTTGTCCACTTTTGGCAGATTTTGTTTAAATAACCTATAAATTAACAAATTCTTACTATAAATTAAAAAGATTAATACATATAAATATATATTTAACAAAATTATAAGACCAAATCTAAGTGTCCGGTTTTTTTTGCTGTTGAGTGTATAATGTAATATAATATAAATGTTAAATCTGAAGTAATTCCCATCGTATCTTTCGACCAAAACCGTTAACTAAAAAAACAGAAAAATATGTACCACTACAACTCATGAATAGTCATGGATTCAGTAAATAGTACTATTTTTTGCATTGGTAGGTGATTTGTTCGAGATCACGCTTAATCGCCAGGTTTCACCCCCCTACAATCAAGGGTACCCATTTTATAGAGGCTGGATGAGCCCCAAAATGGTCTAGATCCCATAGAGTCACATAATAAGCAATTTATCTGCCATAGTCCGATTTAAACCCAGATCATTCGGGAAAGCAAAACGACTCTGAGCTAACCCGCTCCCCTATTATAAATTAATATTGTATTTCTATAAGTGCAATAATTGATTGTCTTTAAATTAATATAACATATAACTTACCATTGAATCCATCAATTATAAATTATTGTAGAAAAAATGCGTAAAAATGGGGTTTGGCTGTGTGATGGACATGACCGTGTGCTGTACGTGAATACGTTTACGTAACGGGTAATATTTTTTATATAAAATAATATTATTTATATATTCGGGAAAAATCAAGTAAACAAATAATTACTGTGTGTACAATATAATTGTATCAATTGAATAGTTGCCTGGAAGAAGGGCGTATGATACATTTTTAATTTTTTTTTTTTTTTGGAACAAGGTCCATGTGAAGAGGCCTCCTCTCTCGTCAAGAAATACTCGCCCGCACGCGAAATTTCTACAGACTCTTCGCTTTTTCAATGTCATGTCAAAATAAACATTTTGATCAAAGCATCGTGGATGTAACAATTTTTTTTTTGTTGCTTGTTTTACAATCAAACAAGGGGGTAAGTGCAAAATCTATAAAATGTAAGAAGATTCCCGTTTTTTAATTTTGGCTCTCCCGTAAACTTTGAAAAATCTAACATTCTCCCAGCCAAATACTCAATTATATGGTGTTTTATTGTTTGCATTCTATCGCTTTTGAGAATCCCTTTCCAACCATAACCCATCTTAATATTTGGATTTGGTTTTTCGTATTATATACTTTTTATAATATAATTTTGTTTTCTTTATAATTCATATACAATCTTCTGGATTTATATAATTTAATAGAGAAGAAAAACCATATTCCAGTCAAAAATTGTTATTCAAACTTTACAAATGAAAAAAAAAACGTTTCGACACTTATTTCTCATTCTCAATATTTGTAAAATTAAAAAAGAAATAGAGCATATGAAGTTAAGCCTTAGAAATAAGTCAGATGGAGCAAAATAACCTGACCCATAACCTACTAATAGATCAGATGATAAATAAAATTATATATATATATATATAAAATAATAATTCCAATTAATACTCAAAATAAAATATCATGTTTTAAATTAATAATTTAATTGTTTAAATGGTAAAATTTAAATAAATACCATAATTGTCATAGTTTATTTTTGTTTTTTGGAGTACATTTATTAATACATTTATATTCATAAATGATTTTAATTTGATCTAGTATTGCAGAGGTCAAGGTTTGGTTTTCAATGTAATACCTATTATATTTGACCATGGAAGATGTTCCAGGATTTTATAAATATTTTTTACTTTTTTACTTTTAAATAATGTTTGACCTTAAGGTGTCTATGCTTATTGTTATTAGTTATTTTTGACAAGTTATTTATGATTGTAATTTAGTGTATTTTTATTGTTTTTACAGTAATGATTTGGACTTGTAAATTTTTAAATGAACCTGTATGAGGAATTACTCAAACTGAGAATGACAAATAAGTGTCGAAACGTTTATTTAATCATTTGTAATATTTTATTGTTGTAACTCCTTACTATATTCATTTATATTTTACATAGATTTTGATGACAGCTGACGATTGAAATCCAAACGAACGTCGTCGCTTCGCCGAAAGTTATACAGAATGGAAATCTCGATAAGCAGCAAAATGACCCCAAAATGGAGGTGCCTAACCCTGACAGCCATTTTGAAACCAGATATTTATGAGGTTAAGTAGGCAGACTAACTTAAAAATAATTAAACTTTTTAAAAAAACTGAAAGTTTAAATGCTTAATCGTTTTTTTTTATTCTTCATTATCATCACAATTATAAACCTCAGCTCCTATTTTAGTAGAATATCCTTCTGTAGGATAGCGAAAGGTTGTACAGTAGTAAAGAAGAATACAGCTGAGACAAGTCTCAAGATTGGGAACCCTTTTTTTGTATAGGACGTATGAGCAGCGCTGTTCTTGAAAAAAATAAAACATATCATCACTACCCTTAGAAACCATCTAAATAAAATTAAAAATAATAATTTAGCGAAGATATGTAACTAAAGTAAGTGGAGAATAATGGTACTGTGCCAGCTATAAGCCAGAAAAACTATTTTTTTTAAAAATTATTATTTACTTATTGATATTTACAACTATATTACAATAATATAACAAGTAAATAGGCTACGTGATACATAATGACAAGTAGAGAAAATACCCACTGGTAGTACTCAAATCGCATGTTCAACTAAGAAGTCACGTGGCCATCTTCTTTTCAGACGCCTCGGAGGATTATCGGGAAATGAAGAGGAAGCTAGGTTTGAAACTAGAGGGTTTGAGTGTAAAAATGTACTGCAATGAACAAATAATCACAGAACAAGAAATAATGTACTATCGTCCTGGTATTTTGTTAATTGATAAATCAAAGAAAATGGCTAGAATCATAGAAGTAGCAATTCTAGGTGATAATATCCCGAATGTGATAATGAACACCAGAACCGAAAAAAAATATGAAGTACTAGAATCTTGTTATATGAAATCACTTTACCATACGGAAAAAGTGCTTGTCAATAACTCCAATAGTCATTTCGCCGAATGGCCTCATACTGAAAAGCACAAGAGAGGTAGAGAAGACCTTGGCCTGGATAAGAAAAATTGAAATTTTCACAAAAGGCAGTCCTGTCGGACACCTGCAGAAGAAAATGTTTAAATCAATAATATATTTTACATTCCCTTGAGTTTTGAATTCCGGGGTGTGGATTTGGTCCCAGGAGGATCTGAGAGAAATGTAAATTAAATAAAACTACCGTGGGAAAGATCGAATGAATAAAAATATATGCCATTGATGAAAATGGGGCCAAATTTAGTATCGCCAATTGGCGGTTGGGCTAACTAGGTTAGAGATCTCTGATATTTCTGTCTTTTCTCGAAACCTCTCGGAATAGAATCCCCCACGCTCCACAAAGACACAAGTCTTATTCAGTTCTGTCCTAGGTATCTCCCAACCTTAGGAGGAAGTCCGGTTACATCTGTAATATTAGACCTTTATCTAAAAACACATCCATGAATTTTTTTTTTTTTTTTTTTTTTTTATTATTTAATTCAATGATATTTACAACTATAATGGTATTATATCAAGTAAATGTGCAAAAATGTATAATATGACATGAAAACAGTTGTGGAGAAACTACCCATCGATAGCACTCCAATAAAGTTCTATAGTAGATGATCTCGAGGCCATCTTCTTTTCAGGCGCCTCGGAGGGTTATCAGGAATAGTATGGGAAGCAAGCTGAGAAACTAGCGGATTCAAGTGCGTATGGAGCTTGTTATGGAAGGATAGGTATCTAGTTTGGGCCAAATCAGTAACATATGGGATATTAAGATCATGATGGATGAGTTTGTTTGTGACATAATAAGGAGCATTGAGGATTTTACGAAGGATTTTGGATTGCAAGGATTGGATACGAGATGAATTGGATGGTTTAGTAGAGCCCCAAAGCTCAACTCCGTATGCCCAAATAGGTCTGATGACTGTCATGTAAATAAGTCTTTTGTAATTAATTGGTAGCTTAGAGCGTTTGTCCAGTAAGTGTTGAAGTTGGCGAAAACGTCGAGCAGTTTCTTGTCTTTTCAGTCTTGTATGAGGATTCCAAGTGAGACGTTTATCCAGATGGAGTCCTAGGTAACGTATCTGTTCGACCGGGTTCAGTGGTGTATTATTAAACGATACAGTAGGACAGGAATTCGTAGGTTTACGACGAAGGGTGAAGGTAATTTGATGGGATTTGTTAGGATTTATTTTAATCCTCCAATTTTGACACCATTCTTGTAGGTGTGAGATATGGGATTGAAGAGATTGGGATGCAACAAATGGATCCTTATTAACTGATAACACACATGTGTCATCAGCGTAAGTAGTGAGGACAGTGCTTGGATGGGTTGGGATGTCAGCTGTATATATCGTGTATAGGATGGGCCCCAGGATACTACCTTGAGGAACACCGGCAGACTGGGTGAAGAGGGAAGAGTAGGAACAATTATGGTTTACTTTAAAGGTTCTATTACTGAGGTAGGAACTGATAATAAGGAAGTAAGTTGAAGGTAAGAATTTACGGAGTTTGTACAGCAGTCCTGGATGCCAGACTCGATCAAAAGCCTGCTCCATGAATTTTAAAATAATATTTTTCATAAATCATCAAAAAGAAATAATATTTCTATGCCAGAGATCCTTGTCACTTTCACATACAAAATACGACTGCTATAAAGAAACCTAAGCCGGTTGTGAAATAGATACTCATCGCACCAACTGGAACAGGGATCTTACCAAAGTAACCAGTTTTTTTCTCTTACAGTTACTTTCGGTTGTTGCAGTACATTAGCCTGAGATGTAAAGGTGTCATCTTAGCAACTTCGAGACTACTGCAGCCCCGGTTCGAATCTACCTTGAGCAATTTACTTAATTACAGCCTCATGGATTGAATTTCGACTTTCCACTCTAATTGGAATAGGTTATTATTCGAAATTCTATACAAGATTATTGTATTATTCGAATTATTTACTATATAAATAATTACCATTTGGGCGATTGGTACATTTAACCAATTTTCCTATTCTTTTTAAATTCTCCTGCCTCTATCGCATATGCTTTATCTCCCATTCTTCTGTGATTATTTTCCTATTATCTCAGTTGTGATACAGAGTATTAATTATTATTCGCTTTAGTTGAGTATTCTGCGAATGTAATACTTCAAACATTATATCTACAGCCACGGTGAATAAGTGGTTAAGTCGGATTTTATCCAGAGAGAGTTAACTGCTTTCAGATAACCGGAATCGTATCATTCTCGTAATTTTTTGCTTTAAATGGAGTTGTCATATAAACATTAATTCCTTTTCAATGCCTTACTTAACCCCTTATTCACTACGAAAATAATTCGAATTAATTTTTTTTTAGAGTCGGGTATAAATCTTCTTCCCAGAATCACTGTTTTTAAATAGGCCAATTAAAATGCTCTTAGCTGATATTGCAGCGCTAAAAATCTCTCTCACCGTCATGTTCTATACTTCCGAATTGTGGACAAGATATTACGTTAGCTCTTAAACTCATCAACATATCAAAGCGCAGTAACCTGTATAAAAGATTTAATCTATAAACTACTTATCAGCAAGTCTTCTTCATTTTAGGTACTGTAGGTGACAATCATGGTACATACATGTATCTACAGCCCCGAAAGTGGTTAAGTCGGATTTTGTCCAGAGAGAGTTAACTGCTCTCAGATAACCGGAATCGTATCATTCTCGTAGTTTTTGGCTTGAAATGGAGTTGTAATATAAGCAATAACTCCTTTTCAAATCAATGCCTTACTTAGCCGCTTATTCACTACGAAAATAACTCGATTCCGCTTACTTAAGTACGAGAAACTCATTTTGGAGAAAATTAGACTTAACCTCTTATCCACAGGGGCTGTAGATATATTTACAGCTAATTGACACCAGATTTGGGCAAAATGTTATTTCTATTTATTTAATTTTATATGATAGGTAGTATATCAGTACTGTGATTGGCCATTGCGATATTTTTATTCTACCCAATCTACAAAGTTACATACTTGATAAGTAATTAAAATTTTATTCGAAGCTACATTTTGCCCAATAAAGACTCACTATTCACAAGGGCTTCTTACTTAACGAATTTCGAAAAAAAAAAAAATGGGGCCTGAGATACATTTTTACTTGCTTATTACAGCATAAAATCTCACCTAAAATCTAATATGCAGGCTATACTATACTATATTTTTTCTTGATTAAATTTTTTTAAAGAAACAAATAAATGTATTTATATACAATAAATGATATTGGGTATTGCCATAATATTACGTGATTGAATTAAAACAATTATTATTAATTATTATTTTGATAGTGATTATTTTTTAAATATTTTTGTTTTGAAGAGATTTGCCCTGGCCGGGATTCGAACCCTGGTCCTCTCCAAGCCAGACAAATCCGTTCTCTTCACCGATCCTACATCCCCCGTGTTCTCGCAATTTTTGCGATGCATTCACGGGTAAGAATGTTCGTTGAACAATACTTTTAATTAGGATCTTGTTGACTTACGTCAATATATTATTTATTTTTTGTTTTTATTAATTATTATTTTGATAGTGATTATTTTTTAATCCTATATAAGACCCTAATTAAGGTAATGTTCAATGGACATTCTTCCCCGTGTATACATCGCAAAATCTGGCTTGGATACTACTCATGGTAGCTCAGTGCTTTAGAGCACTGCAACGGAGACGCAGACGACCCTGGATCGAATCCTAGCCAGGATTTCTTAAAAACGAAAATGTTAAAAAAAAAAGAAAACATAACAATGTACGTATTAAGAACAATACGTTTGAAGCCTGCAACGTAATTCTAATTGGCGTGAGATAAAAAGGCTAATTAAATAAATAAAACAATAAAGAAATATTTCCCACTATCTCTTCTCGGCTGATAATTAGAAAAAGCTGACACACTCTCTCTTAGGCGATGACTCACCCTTTTATGACGTCCTAGTGACGTCAATGTCTTCCCAATAGGGGCTACTGCTTCTCGATAAGTGGAGGAAAAAGTAATTTTTAATTAATTGATCAGAAAAAATTTAAAATAATTGCAATAAACGTGTAAATGACGAAGTATAATAGAATAAAGCATTAATGGTATAGGGTGTCCCAAAATTAACGCAAGATGAATTTGTCGCCATTTGTGCAATAAAGTGTTGGCAACCCTAAAAAAACAAAACAAAAAAAAAACATTGGACAGCTGACAGTTTAGGGTTAGTAAAAATGGAGCCTTACAGGCTAGAACAACGTGTCTTCCTTAATCCGAAAACTTCATACAAAATATGGTAGGAATAGTGTTTTAACTTCGTCAACTGTGAAGAGAGACTGGATCCGCTGGAGACTCCAAACACACTGGTCGTCCAAAAACAAGCCGTCCAAAAGTCAATAACGAAGCAGTGCGTGAGAGGCTGCTCAAGCAGTGACTGTTACTGGTGCTCGATATCGCGATATGATAACACAGTTCTTTCTGCCGAAAATGGATGATATTGATGTGGCCAATATGTGGTTTCAACAAGATGATGTCACATGCCATACAGCCCGTCAAACAATTCAATTACTGCATGAGACATTTCCAGGTCGTGTACTCTCTCGTTTCGGTGATCAGATTTGGCCCCCTAGATCGTGTGGTTTAACACCATTAGATTTCTTTATATGGGGTTTTTTGAAATCTTATGTCTATCTCAACAAGCCCAGAACCACCTGTGCATTAAAGGAAGAGATCTAATAATTCCTTCTCCGAATGAAAATCTTCTTCCAGTAGTTCATGAAATACACTTTATTATATGAAACGTTTCGACAAACATGTCATTTTCCCTCAAGGTAGTATCCTTGGCCCAATCCTTTATACAGTTTATACAGCTGACATCCCAACTCATCCTAATACTATCCTTACCACGTATGCCGATGATACATGTGTATTATCTTTCAACACCAATCCAATTATTGCATCCCAAAGCCTCCAATCCCATATCACTGATCTTGAAGAATGGTGTCAAAACTGGAGAATTGAAATAAACTCTCAAAAAGAAACCGCTCGACGTTTCAGAGGACTTCAACACTTACTAGACAAACGCTCTAAGCTCCCAATTTATTACAAAAGACTCATCTACATGACCATCATACGACCTATTTGGACCTACGGAGTAGAGCTTTGGGGCTCCACTAAGCCATCGAATTCCTCTCGTATCCAATCCCTACAATCCAAAATCCTTCGTAAAATCCTTAATGCTCCTTATTTTGTTAAGAATAAAATCATCCATAACGACCTTAATGTCCCATTTGTTGCTGATTTGGCCCGAACCCGCTATCTATCCTTTCATAACAAACTTCATTTCCACTCAAACCCTCTGGTTTTAAACCTAGCTTCCTCTTCAATTCCCGATAATCCTCCGAGGCGTCTGAAAAGAAGATGGCCCCGTGACTTCTTAGTTGAACTTATGATTTGAGTACTACCAGTGGGTAGTTTCTCTACTTGTCATTTTCACATGTCATTATGTATCGCTTAGCACATTTACTAGATGTATTTTTATTATACAGTTGTAAATATCAATAAATACATTTTAAAAAACAAAAAAAAAACATGTCAATTTCAATCCTCAAGAACTTATTTTTTTATCATTTTATCTTTTTCATCATCTTGAAAAGAGTTACAAGTCCCTTATCTGTAAATTATCAAACACAACAACCACAATATAACAAATACAAATTTATAAAAACTGTCGACAAATAGAAGTAAGTATAGATACCTTTTTATTATTTATTGTCATTTTTTAAAAATATTTTACTTGGAGGTCCATTATCCTCCATGGTCCTTTTCTTTCATAGTTTGAACTTAGGTCTCATTTTATACTATATTTGATTTATATTTACAAACTAAAAATTTCTTATTTAAATCTACCATAATCAAATTAAAAATTTAAAAAATCCATACGTAAAATTTATTAAATTAACAACAATATTTTATTAATTTAATAAATGTTTAAAAATTACAATAAATAATAAAAAGGTATCTATACTTACTTCTGTTTGTGGACAGTTTTTATAAATTTGTATTTGTTGTACTGTGGTTGTTGTGTTTGATAATTTACAGATAAAGGACTTGTAACTCTTTTCAAGATGATGATAAAGATGAAATGATAAAAAATTAAGTTGTTAGATGGATTGAAAATGACATGTTTGTCGAAACGCTTCATATAATAAAGTTATATATCATGAATGACTGGAAAAAGGTTTTCATTGGGAGAAGGAATTATTAGATAAATTCAGTCCAGTTTACATCCTTTTAAAAGGAAGAGATTTAACGCTGCATCAACGAAATTCAACCACATTCATGCAAAATGGTCATGCAAAATTTCGACAAACAAGTGCGTACGTGCATGCAAAGCCGTGGAGAGGTGCATGATTAGTTATTCCATAAATAATCCTATCCTATCTACTTTATGATTCAATAAAAAAATAACATTCAAAAGAAAAAAACTTTGTTTTCTGTTTAATTCAAATCTTGCGTTAATTTTGGGACACCATTTATAAAAAAGAGTTGATTTTCTAAACTACTCGACCAGAAAAAAGAAAAAAAAAAGAAGAAATAAAATATTTAACAATGAAATATGCGACAAGATTTCCCAAACAGTATTATTTTGTCACATCCTGTCCTAGCCACTTCGTATTCCAACCAGGGTTCTGTTCTTCCTCTCTCAGCCTCACAGGTTCCAAACCTACCTGACCATATGGTTTCTATTATCTCGAAAAGGAATCATACTAAATCAACGATATGAATGATGTAACAGGGCGTATATATGTATAAAGAAATAGATAAAAATGTCCATAAAAAAGTAATCAATGGTGTTTAGGTGAAATTTCTTTGTTGAAGTAAGTTTATGAAGATGTGTCTACAGTAAAACTGTATTATTAACTTTTATTTTACTCAATGGCCAAATTTTTGTCAGGGGAAGAAGTTAAAATTCCTGCAGTGTTTGGCCAAATAAGTAATTTTACAAACTTATATGTGTGTGTATATATATCGTCGGTATGTATATAAAAAACAAATAAAAACCTATACCACTACAACCCATTAAGGAATCTGGGGTTCAGTACATGGTAGAGAGTGTAATATTTCATGGATAACGGTTCTGCAAGGAGGTGACTTGTCCTAGGTCACGCTCGACCGCCAGACATTAACCCCTTATTTTGGGTACCCTATTTTTATAATATTTTATAGAGCCTGGGTTGGCCCTAGGAGGGTCAGATCCTCTATGATCCATCTCCGGCTGCAAACAGACTAAATAAAAGTCATGCCCTGCAGCGGGATTTGAACCAGTTTTTCCGGCAAGGCAACTCAGTGCTCTACCACTGAGCCAATCCGCTCCCATGTATATAAATAAAATATATATAAAAGTGAGTGGGGTGGTAGAACACTGAGTTGCCGTGCCGAAGGTCTCGAGTTAAAATCGCGCTATGGCAGATTTTATTTTATCTGTTAATGCTAATGGATCCTCGTTGTCCAAGAAGCAGTACAGTCTATACCGAACTTCGCAACTTTACCCGCCGCAGAAATTTTAACTCTTTCAATGAATAATATCTTATTCCCTGATAGAAAGATTTTCCCTGACAAGCGATTTGTTAATGCTACACGTCCAAGCGATAATTTGTGATAATCACTCATTAATTTTCTTGACTTCTCGAGCCTATCCTTCTCAGAAACGAGGTGTTTAGTTCTCACGGTAAGTACACCGGCGTACGGAAGGTGGTTCATTAAAAGTTTATATATGCCCCCAGCTTAATTGGCTTATGTTGGAAGAGTAATTGACATTATGAAAATCATGTATAAAATGGGTTTGAATGTTATGGAAAATATTAGCGTAGTTTCCTTGAAGAAGAGCGTACAGATGAAAGAGAATAAAACATTATGTATTGTGGTTAGTTTAACTTCTCTATAATTAAAGAGGCGTTTTATATAATAGATCAATATCGCATTAGTATTTATAAATTGACATTAGTCAAAAATCTATATTTTTGGACAAAAAAAGAAAAACTATTATTGAGTTTGGAATAACATTAGGACAGAAGTGCCTTCTGGCAGACAAGCCCTGAAAGCTAGGTTGATACAACAGCTGTGATGAGTGATAAATAGATATTTACCCATTTTGGGTCTTTTTCGTCTAATGCACAATTCGGTTATTAAAAAAAGTAACTGTTATTAAAAAGTAACACGTGATATAGTTACAACCTCCATATCAGTAGAACATATGACTACATTTCTTAGTTTCGTTTAAAACCTAATAATGGCTATGTTAAGGTTATACGAAGATTTTAAATATTTGGACCGAACCATCGTATTCTTACAAGAAAAAAGCCTCATCCATAAAGAAAAACTATGCCGGAATGGACATTCTATGAAGTTGCGCGAGAGAGATGACCGGTACAGATGGCGGTGTCACAATGCAAGTTGTCTTTTGGAAGTAGGACTCAGAGAAGGTACGTGGTTCAACGGTTCAAAATATCCTCTGAATAATGCAATTCTTTTTATTTACTCATGGACCAAGAAATATACAACAACGTTATTTTGTAAAGACGAATTGAGTATGTCTGCAGAAACAGTAACAAATTGGAAAAATTATTTGAGGGAGGTTTGTGCTGATTCGCTACTTAAAAATCCTATCGAAATAGGAGGATATGGT
The DNA here is from genome assembly GCA_964056705.1 of Troilus luridus. Lineage (NCBI taxonomy): Eukaryota > Metazoa > Arthropoda > Insecta > Hemiptera > Pentatomidae > Troilus > Troilus luridus. The sequence continues at coordinate 5,323,170 of OZ057413.1, forward strand.
ATGACCGTCGAAATTGACGAGTCTTGTTTTACAAGAAGGAAACATAATGTCGGACGAATATATCCCAACCAATGGGTTTTTGGTGGTATTTGCAGGGAGACGAAAAAATCTTTCATATATTCAGTGTCCAACAAAGATACTTTAATAGCGTGCATTAAAGAATGTATTCTTCCAGGAAGTGTTATAATATCGGATTTATGGAAAGCTTATTCCACTATAGAAAGAATAGAAGGGTATGATTTTAAGCATTATACAGTCAACCATTCTGAAAATTTCGTTGATCCTTCAACTGGAGCGCACACACAGTCGATAGAATCGTTATGGGCCGCGGCCAAAATAAGAAATAAAATAGAAGCTGGAACTAGAAGAACAATGTTGGATTCATATCTCTGTGAATTTATGTGGAGACAAAGGAATATGGGGAAAGACCTTTTTGAGGTTATATTGGAAGATATCGCTTCATTTTGGAAATTAGAATAAACCATATCATTTGTGTTAACAATTATAGTTACTTTATATTAATCACGTGTTACTTTTTAATAACAGTTACTTTTTTTAATAACCGAATTGTGCATTAAACGAAAAAGACCCCCCATAATTGAATGCTATTTCTTGTATTTATGATATCCATAATAACTTTAAGGGAATAATAACTTTGGCGATCCTCACGAAGTCGAACAGGAATAATGACCGAAAGCTATTGTCCGCGAACCGGTCGGTTGAGATTCCTGCGAAGACCGGTCTTGGCAAGGTTTATAGGGGATGTCAGCCGAGTGACGATTTAACAGGACAAAGGCTATTAAAGACCAGCGACTAAGAGGTACAGTACCCAGCCGGTAATTATTCAGCCTCTGTACTCCTTGGCAAGTTTATCGAGTGAGGATCCAGTGAAAGTAGAAAGTACAAGGCTGCAAATACGGGCCGCTAAACGATGTGGAACAGCGGGTGTGTTGAGCAGAGCGTGCAGTTGGCAGGGAGACGACTGTAATATATACTATCGCATATAGTATATGATAATGTAGGTTATAGTGGTTGTATAGTTACAACTTATTATAATTAATTAATTTTTATTAATTGTTATTTTTATGGTGATTATTATTAAATATTTTTATTTTGAAGAGAAAAGATTGGTCCTGGCCGGGATTCGAACCCGCATCTCCGGTGCAGTGCTCTGAGCTACAAGGGGTCATATCCAAGTCAGACAAATCCGTTCTTTTCACCGATCCTAAATCCCCGCGTTCCCGCTATTTTTGCGATGTTCTCACGGGGAAGAAGAAATAAACAAAAATACTTAAAAATAATTACCATAAGAATAAATTATAAATAATTTATTGATGTATGTCAACAAGATCCTAATTAAAATAATGTTCAATGAACATTCTTCCCCGTGTATACATCGCCAAAATTGCGAGAACACGGGGAGATAGGATCGGTGAAGAGACCGGATTTGTCTTGGATACGACCCCTGGTAGCTCAGTGGCTTAGAGCACTGCTACGGAGAAGCATGCGACCCGGGTTCGAATCCCGGCCAGGTTAAATCTTTTCAAAACAAAAATATTATAATTAATAGTTAACAAATTGTTTTAAAAAACTGTACAATCCATGGTCTTGAGTTCAGCACATGGTAGATACTGAACTGTTTCTAGGACAATAGTTATGTACGGAGGTGATGCACCGCAACTCAGAACTCAATACCCTGAGCTACTCCGCTCTCTAAATAATTATAGTACCATAATTTAAACAAAAAAAGTAACAGAAGATTGTATAAAATGAGTTAGAGATCCTGAGAAAAGTGCTTAAATCCTGCTCCATTTAGTGAGAAGCGAGTTTCGAAAAGCTGTGGACGAGGATTAATAATCGCCTCTAATTGTGTAAATTAACTAACTTAATGGCGCGGAGGGAGAGAGTGTGCCGAGGAGATAGCTCCAGTTCTAATTGGGTTTGAAGTCGTCTCCAGGGCAACCAATCTTAAAATAAATCTGTATATACCTATATACATACATATATATGTGCGTGTACACACGTATACAATAATGTCGCTCTTCGGACAGATATATCTTTATTAAATTTTGTACACATCTGTTATTCTCAAGGGACCTGGACATATATTTGAGGAATGCTACTCCTATAAAAAAATACTAAATCAGCTCAAAATACCCCCCGATGTTAGAGAAGCACTTAGAGACAACAAATCTGAAATCGACAAAGTGGTGAAATTCATTACAAACTGTAAATTAATAACCAATATTTGATCCTCCATTGTCCCTGCTATAGATGCATTTGTTGCTTTTTCCGATTGCTTAATTTCCTTATTATAGTTGCATTATTCATTAGTATGTATGTGTATATGACTATTTTATTTAATTTTTTTTTTAATGATAAATAATTATAAAAATAAAAAATCTACAGGCGTTGATGACCGTAGGGTTTTGTGCCTCTAAGCAACAACAAACAAACAAACAAGGGACCTGGTCCCAGAATAAAATTTTTTTTTATTCTGCTCAGTTGCAATGAGTTGAACATTCTGGGTCCAAATCCGGCTGTAGTAAATTATTTAACTACCACGGACAAACGTTTTTGGTGCTCTTCCACCCTCTGTGAAGCGGATACCCTAAGTTGGGGGAAAAACTGACGGTTCAGCCTGGTCTTGTACAAATCTACTTCTAGTACAACTGCTGTCTCAACCAAGTAGTGAACGCTAAGACCTTTCATGGATTGTATTGTTATAGGTTAGGAAATATGACCACTCATTAGTGATTTATAAAACCTACTATATTAGTAACAGCTAACACGCATATTTCAGATATCCAGGAGAGGATGCCTGAATCGGCGAAATATTGGACAGGTATTTTCAATTTCCTGCTTTAGTTTAGAGACTTAAGGTTTTTAGTTGGAATTTCTCCACTAATTTATTAATAAAAGAAGCTTATATTATGGAAGTCATATTTTGGTATTTTTTTCAGGATTAAAACACGCATTCAATCAGAGTTTTATTTGAAATAATTTTAAAACAATAAAAAACTGTACCACTGCTAGGGTTTTGGATTCAGTAAATAATAGAGTTTGTACTGTTAATGTAGACAATTATTGTGCAGAGGTAACTGATCCGACATAACCATCAACCTCAAGGAATTTCTCTCAATTTAGGATACCTATTTTTTAAAAAGGCTGGATGTGCACCAGGAGGGTCAATGGAACGAGAACATTGCCAACTGTCAAGGTATACTAGCGAAAATCATAACCAGTTATAAACCTACTAACCCATTTATTAATTCAACACTGGAGTTAAATTACACGTTTTGGTCTGCTGGCCAACGCTTCCAAGGCTAGCAAAAGTCGAGGTGCAGTCCAATGCTGCCATCTCATGATCGTCTATTTAACTGCGAGTCTAAGGAAAGGTCCATTTCATATACTTCAATTTTTCCTCTACTTTTTGTGTACTTTAGTTGCCTCAGAGGCAAGATATTACATGCTGCATTTTTCTAAGCTTTTCAATATCATGTTCAGTTCGTATATTTTGTTTGAATCACTTCAAAGAAATTTTAAGCGATGTAATACTTTATGCACTTTGCTGGCCAACAGATCGAGGAACTAAGCCAACAAAATATAACACAGTTTTTATATTTAAGTGGGTAACATGGATGTATCGATTTAAAAAAAAAATGTATTTAATAATAATATTTTCTTTTAGAAAATAATGAAATAAAAATTTACTAGGGAATAGCAAATAATCACGGACCACTCGAATGGTCTGATATTGAAAAGCACCAAGGAGAAAACAGAAGACCTTGGCCTCCATTTAGAAAAATTAAGATTGGTACAAAAGGCAGTTCTGCTGTACACCTCCAGAATTGTTAGGAAATTCTTAAATCAGTAAAACATTTACACTCCCCTCGAATTTTGAATTCCGGAATGTAAATTTGGCCCCAGATCTGTGAGAAAAATAAATAATGTAAGCTATTATGCCTTAGAGTGTAAAATAATTACATTTAATTAATTATTACAAATAATTTAGTAAGTGAGAAAGAATAATAAAAAAAAATGCGAATTATCTCCAATAACAATATTTTAAACACAGATTAGAAGAAGATAAAGAAAAAAAAAGTTAACAATAATTATATAAGAGAAACAATTTTTGGTTACATATATATATTAAATTCATGCCAAGCAAAAAAACAAAAAATATGAAGAAGAAGTCAAACAATACAATCAGTGATTAACACTTATTTCCTTAATTTCTCTCTTCTTTTTTTAAAAATATCTAACCAGATGATGTTAATACATATGTACGTGCTTTATATCACACACTTTCATATATATATTTACACACTTGTGTACATTTAAAAAAACATCATTCATTCATCGAATGAGAGAATTTTAACTCAAAAACTGATCCTGCTATTTCCGATTTTTTGGTTATTGTAAGGATATTAGGTGATTGAATATACGGGATTTGAAGGTTGAAAGATTATTGGAACGACGAATGGAAGAAGGTATAGAGTTCCAAAGGGACGAGGATCGGATAAGGAAAGCTCTATCAAAAGCTGCTGCTCGGTGGATGCTGTATATAGATCACAGAGGCCAGAACGGGTGTTACGGAAGAGGTATTTTTATTGAAATTTACTGTAATAATACTGTTTACACTTTTATAATTCAACAAGTAAATAGAATCAATCATACATTATGACATGAGATAAAAGCAAGAAGAGAAATCTACCTATTGGTTGTATTGTAATAAGAAATTCAGCTTAGAAGATAACGTGTCCATCTTTTTTTCCGACGCCTCAGAGGATTATCGGAAACCGGAGAGGAAGCTAGTTTGAAACTAGTGGGTTTTAGTGGGAATAAAGTTTGTCATGAAGGGATTGATATCGGGTTCGGGCCAAATCAGAAACAAATGGGGCATGAAGGTCATTATAGATGACTTTGTTCGTTACAAAGTAAGGATCATTGAGGATGCTGGATATTAAGGATTGGATGCGAGAGGAATTCGATGGCTTAGTGGAGCCATATGGTTCTACAACGTATGTCCAAGCAGATCATATAAAAGTAATGTATATGTGTCTTCAGTAATTAATTGGATGATTATAGCTCACTAGGCGAAGAGTGAGTGTTGAAGTAGCCTTAAACGGCGAACTTCTTTCAGTCTAGTAGAAGTTTTTGGTTTCGATGGTGAGAATTGAACCACAGCACCTATAATGGCGTTATGCCGTATGAATTGACCCAATAAACGTAAATTAAAACCCAGAAACAGTTTCGTACTTTTAAAAAAATGTTTCTAAAACGGATACGGTTTTATAATTTATTTTTATTAATTGTTATTTTTATGGTAATTATTTTTAAATATTTTTGTTTTGAAGAGAACAGATTTGTCCTGGCCGGGATTCGAACCCGGGTCGTCTGCATTTCCATTGAAGTGCTCTAAACCACTGAGATATATCCAAGTCAGACATATATTCCTATAGTTCGATTCTTGGGCAGGACTAATAATCACCATCAAAAAACAATTAATAAAAATAAATTATAAATAATATATTGAGGTAAGTCGACAAGATACTAATTAAAGTAATTCTTCCCCGTGTATACATCGCTAAGTCTGGCTTGGATACTGCCCATGGTAGCTCAGTGATTTAGAGCACTGCAACGGAAATGCAGACGACCCGGGTTCGAATCCCGGCCAGGACAAATCTTTTCTCTTCAGAGATACGGTTTAAATATGCAGAATTGTAGGACATCCAATGAACTTTCATTTTCCCACTTTGCCAATATAAATTTGTGGAGTTAATGGATTTGTTCAGTGCATGGCTCATATAATTAACCATTAAACATAATGTATTGTTTAATATATCTCATTGAAAGATAAAATTAACAGATTATTAATGCTAAGATGAAACTAATTATTTTATATAATGGTAAAACGAGACTTATTCACAGGAACCCCTTCATTTATTTTGAAGAAAAAGCTTTTTGAAGTCCTGCCGTAACAGGGTCAAGCGTCTTCTTGACTAAATTGAAGTTAATGGAGGTTGAAAATGACAGTTAAAAAGAGAAAAAAAATGTTAAACTCTCAACTTACTTTTAACTCAAACGACATTCTAATTTAAAATTACACTAAAATTGTAATTGATGTTTTTGCAGATAATTGACTTATAACTTTATTGAGTTATACATGATGTTTGTATGATCCAAAATGCTTAATTTTAACAATTGAAAATGACTTAATTGTCGAAACGTTTTTAAAAGAATATTAATATCGATAACGCATAAAAACGTGCTGTGTGTTTTTTATATGAGTTTTTTTTTTATTATAAACGCTGCAAAAAATCAATGAACTGAATTGGAAGCTTTTGACGCATCCTGCATACTCCCCGGATATTGCCCCTAGTGATTTTCAGTTATTTCGTGTCAAGGCATAAAGTTCAAAATGAATTCCGAAGTTTTTTTTTTGCTCAAAAACCAGAATCTTTTTACACCAATTGAATAAAAAAGCTACCTGAAAGATGGCGAGATATTGTAGATAGCAGAGGAAAATATATCATAGATTAATATGTTAAATTGTGTTTTATTTACACCCTTTAAAAAATTCGCCAAAACGCACCCGATCTTTTGGACTGACCTGATATGTAAATGTAATGTAACCAAATGACAGTGATGAATAAATATGTATACTGTGAATCATGCGTTATTACTCATGTATGTTTTAATGACATCTGAACTGTTTATATTTAATATCCATTTAGCAAGTACTTCAATGTTTTCAATGTTATAGAGAGGGGAAATTGATCGATCTAAACTGTTCCAAGGCTAAGACGAAGATTTAGTAAGGAAACTAAACGTACAAGGAGATATAAAGTCAAGTACAAGACACTCATGCAGCGCAGTAGCGGCGGCCTACAAGGTGAATCATGCGCTAGCAACTGGGGCGGCCAAATACGGTAACTATTCCCAAGACTAGCCATGGAAGATATTTCACAACTGTCACTACACACGCACTTGTTGTATACAAGATGACAATAATGTATGGAGAGGTTGATTACACTTCGTGTTGGCTAATAGAATGCTGAGGCCGCATTAAATACCTGCATAGAATGCACCTGTTCAGGAGGTAATTTGGCAGTTGCATGGCATCATCAGTGTTAGAGAATGGACATAAAACACAAAAGAAGAAACGAAGAGCAACCTGTGTGTGTGTGTGTGTGTGTGTGTGTGTGTGTGTGTGTGTGTAGACAAGAATAAAATTAAATAAAGAACATTAATTTTATTAATGGTTTAATATTTATACTTGTACTGTTGTATTTACACACACACACACACATACATATTTATTTATTTTGAAGAGAAAAGATTATGTCTTGGCCGGGATAATCTTTTCTCTTCAAAATAAAATAAAAATATTTAAAAAATAATCAAAAGAACATTAAATAAAAGATAAAAAAAAACATTTATATATCCCTTAAATATGGTGAACTGTTTATTGGAAAGCATACGTTTCGACCCACATTACAGATCTTGTTCAGGGCTCGTCAAGTGGTCAAAGATTGAGGTTTAACTGAATTAAACCTCAACATAACTGAGCCAGTTGAACCTCAATCCTTGACCCCATAGAAACCCTGAAGAAGACCTACGATGTGGGCAAAAACGTTGAACAGTTCTTTGCTCGAGAGTTTTTTTGACCTTCCCCCGGACCATTTTCTTCCTCATAGATGTTTTTCGTGTATTTTCTTTTTTGTACATTATAAATTTCACTAAGGTGTAGCGGGATCCCAAGTAGGATCGTATGGTTCGAAAACATTGACTGAGCAAGTGGTCAAAATAGAACGCGGGATATTAAGAATGGATTCGAGCTACAGATGGGTTAATCGAAAAATATATTTTTGAAATCAAACGAGGAACTATAAAGAAAGATAGATTGAACCAATAACAATATTAATTAAAAACAAAATGGTTTTTGTTCTATGAACACGTCTTCAAAAAGCCATATCTTTGCCTGACCAAGGAAATATGACATTTTAATAAAATCTAAGGCAAAAAGATTTGGATGGTTCCAAGAATGTGATAATGATTTTAAAGAAATTGGTATTCCGAAGGACATTCCTATGAACAGCGATGAATTTAGAGGAATGGTGAAAAGCTATAAGAGTTTTATATCGAAGAGGAACTCTTCTATTTTTTTAAAAAAATTTCCCCAACTATAAATTTATAATTCAGTATGTTTTTAATAAATCATGTGTCTAGCCTGTATAGCATACATGCATTCTATGCAAAAAAATATTAAAATTAACTACATGTGTAATCATGAGAAGCGAGGAATGGTTGACTGGATGATGTAAGGAAGAAAATAGTTGGGGGTGCAGTCAAATAAAACACTAAATAAGTGGATACTTATTTAATTAAGTGCCGACGTTTCGACCCACTTTGTGGGTCATCTTCAGGGCTATAGAACGCTGCAGAAGATTAATATAAAATCAGTAGACCGCGTCTACTCGCACTGCAGCGTTCTATAGCCCTGAAGATGACCCACAAAGTGGGTCGAAACGTCGGCACTTAATTAAATAAGTATCCACTTATTTAGTGTTTTATTTGACTGCACCCCCAACTATTTTCTTCCTTACATGAGTAATCATTAGACCTGTTTATAATATAATAGCAAAGTATTTTTTTGTTTTTTACAAGTCAATATTGGCTATTATTTCAATTAAAACCAATATATTTGCTCCACTTTTTTTTTAGATTGGAAAGAGGGTAGCTTAAATTTAGGAAAAGCGAATCTTTTATTAAACTAATTATTTCGACTTGATTGTTAAATAACTCCCAGACCTCAAAGTCCTCCTGATAATAAACCTTATCAGAAACATTTCCCTTGAGGCAGCGGACCCCAGGCCTAAATTGGATTCCATCGGCTCACCGGAACTCATCAGGAGCTACAATCGATGAAGGGCCTGATGAGATAAAGGACACACGACAGGAGGAAATTAATCCCGACTCCTGGAAGAGCTACAACAAGGGCAAGCACGCGGCCGCTCAGGATGACCTGGATTCACTCGGTCAAGACCGACTGCTTCTACTTAAGACCATATTTGTCCAAGGAGTTGCCGTTGGCTGGTTCAACTAGGACGGCGATTATCAGTCAGGGCCGTGGAAGTGACGTTCGCAAAGAGAGTGTTCATAGCCTTCCCGATCGCAGGGTGATTAGGCATATATGACTATATATAATATAGTCTATATATAGTATTAATAATTGCCATAGCTATACAGGACCAGGGAATTGCTATAAGAACCTACAGAAAAGATATTCTATAGAACCTGATCTAGGATAAATGATGTCTCTGTTCCAAAACCCACGAATCTAAACATACAGCTTGTATCACATAGTTACACTTAACCGTCCTGATATTTTTTTGATTGATAAATCAAAGAAAATCGCAATAACAATATATGTAGCAGTCCGGTTATTATCATTTGAATAATCTAAGTTAATATCATTTGAAAAATTAGGAAGTACCAAGAAACTTGCCATTTAGTTGAAATCACTTTATCAATCGAAAAATGTGCTCGTAACTCCTTTTTTTTTTTTAAATTTATTTATTGATATTTACAACTGTATTAAAAAAAAAATACATCCAGTAAATAGGCTATGTGATACAAAATGACATGAGTAATGGCAAGTTGAGAAACTACCAACTGGTAGTACTCAAATCACTAGTTCAACAAAGAAGGTCACGGGACCATCCTCTTTTCAGACGCCTCGGAGGATTATCGGGAATCGAAGAGGAAGCTAGGTTTGAAACTAGAGGGTTTGAGTGGGAATGAAGTTTGTTATGAAAGGAAACATACCGGGTTCGGGCCAAATCAGCAAGAAATGGGACATTAAGGTCGTTATGGATGATTTTATTCTTAACAAAATAAGGAGCATTAAGGATTTTACGAAGGACTTTGGATTGTAGGGATTGGATACGAGAGGAATTCGATGGCTTAGTGGAGCCCCAAAGCTCTACTCCGTAAGTCCAAATAGGTCGTATGATGGCCATGTAGATGAGTCTTTTGTAGTTAATTGGGAGCTTAGAGCGTTTGTCTAGTAAGTGTTGAAGTAGCCTGAAACGCCGAGCGGTTTCTTGTCTTTTCAGTCTTGTATGAGGATTCCAGGTTAATCGTTTGTCGAGATGCAACCCTAAGTATCGGATCTGTTCTACAGGCACCAGTGGGATATTATTAAAGGATACTGAAGGGCAGGAAGTCATAGGTTTACGACGTAAGGTAAAAGTGATTTGATGGGATTTTTGAGAATTACTTTTAATTCTCCAGTTTTGACACCATTCTTCAAGATCAGTGATATGGGATTGGAGGCTTTGGGATACAATAACTGGATTGGTGTTGACTGATAATACACATGGAATATTATTTTCGAATACCTTAGGACTGTTGTTCATCCTTCAGCGTTAGCGGCTACGTTTCACATTCGTAAAGTATAGCTGAAAGGATGATAATTCTATAAATTATCTTTTTTATATTTCGAGATAGAAGATCCAAGCTTAGTTATGTCGAGATCGGATAATGGTAAGAATGTCCTGGCTTTATTTCCTCTTGAATATCGTTTTTATTATACAGATATACTCAATAGAGAACTAAAATTAATATAATATAGAAAGAAGGGACATGAAGTCTAGAAATCGGGGTGAGGTGAGTGGGTGCTGACCAGCGCGGGTGTCTGTCAACCTTAATATCTTATATTTTCTCTGCCCTACATTTTCTAAAAATACAAAATACCTATCTCTATCTAAGTATTTACAGAATTTATTTACGATCATTTTTTAAAAATAATTTATTCATTGAAATTTACAATTGTATTGTAACAATACTACAAGTAAATGGTAGTAATGGTAAAATAATGACAAGTAAGTAAAATTAAGTAGAAAACTACCCACTGGTGGTTCTCAAATAACAGATTCAACTTCAAATCCAGATGGGTATAATGATTGTCATGTATATGAGTCTTTTGTAATTAATTGGGAGCTTAGAGCGTTTACCTAGTAAATGCTGAAGTGGTCTGAAACGGCGAGCTGTTTCTTGTCGTTTCAGTCTAGTACGAGTATTCCAAGTTAAGCGTTTGTCAAGGTGCAGTCCTAAGTATCGGACCTGTTCTACAGGAATCAGTGGGATGTTATTAAACGATACAGGAGGGCAGGAAGTCTTTGTTTTACGACGGAGGGTACGATAAATTGATTTTCTCACATTGATCACTCCATTCTTATATTTTAAACCTACTAAAAAATACTTTCTAATTTTTAGTTTTGTTTCATGTCATATCCTGTATTGTAGTTTTTTAACTATTTTTTTTTATTTGTCAGACGCTTGTCTCAAAGATTAAGCCATTTTTGTTTTGAAGAGGAAAGATTTGGTCTGGGATTCGAACCCGGGTCGTCTGCTTCTCCGTAGCAGTGCTCTAAGCAATTGAGCTACCAGGGGTCGTATCCAAGACCAATCCGTTCTCTTCACCGATCGTGTATTCTATATCCCCGTGTTCTCGCAATTTTTGCGATGTATACACGGGGAAGACTGTTCATTGAACATTATTTTAATTAGGATCTTGTTAACAAACGTCAATAAATTATTTATGAATTTTTTATTTGTATTGTAATTATTTTTAAACATTTTTCTATATTTCTCGGTGAAAAGAACGGATTTGTCTGACTTAGAAACGACCCCTGGTAGCTCAGTGGGTTAGATCACTGCTACGGAGAAGCAGACGGCCCGGGTTCGAATCCCGACTAGGACAAATCTTTTCTCTTCAAAACAAAAATATAAAAAAATAAGAACTAATAAAAAATAAAAATTATTAAATTATTGTATTGTCATAGGTCTTTGAGAAATGCGCAAAGTTTAAATTAACTACGATGTTTGAAATTGGCCGAAAATCGAGTTCAAATATTCTTACATGAATATAGGCCGAAGCTAATAAAAACGCATTAAAAACTATTGTTGTTGAATAAAAAAGGGTTTCCATCATTTTTGCTTCTTTTGTTTATATTTAAGGCTCTTTAATAAAAAATATTTTATGATGAACAAATCTCACCGAAAAACTGAATTGAAAGTTTTAGAGAAGCTACAACTCCAACTTCCTTTCTTCACAGCCATTGCTCCCTTCTCCTCATGGCATCCATCACATTTTGTAACAGCATACATCATTATTATTTATCTATAATTTATCATCATTTAAATTCTAGAGATTTTAAAAAAAAAATATTTTATTGCATTGTACAACTGAAGAATATACATCTAGTACAAATGCTGTATGAATAAATAAATACATGAAAGGACATGTAGAGGCACTACCCATTGGCAGCACTCTAATTACATTTCTATTATAGAAGGTTCCGAGGCCATCTTCTCTTCAGACGCCTAGGAGGATTGTCCGGGATGGAACTGGATCCAAGGATGGAAACTAGTGGGTTTGGATGGGCCTGGAGTTTATTATGGAATGATAGGTATCTGGAATGGGCTAAATCGGTAACATATGGGACGTTCAGGTCATTATGGATGGTTTTATCTGTGATAAAATAAGGAGCGTTTAGGATTTTGGATTGCAAGGATTGAATACGAGAGGAATTTGATGGTTTGGTGGAGCCCCATAGTTCAATTCCGTGAGCCCATATAGGTCTTATAACAGTAACATAAATAAGTCTTTTGTAAATTATCTGAACCTTTGAGCGTTTGTCTAGTATGTGTTGAAGTAGTCGGAAGCGTCTAGCTGTTTCTTGTCTTTTCAGTCTTGTGTGAGGGTTCCAAGTAAGACGTTTGTCTAAGTTCAGTACGAGGTAGCGAATCTGTTCAACAGGGATAAGCTGAGTACTATTAAAGGATACAGTAGGACAGGAAGTCATGGGTTTTCGGCGAAGGGTAAAGGTAATTACAGATTTTTTAACTTTACTTCTCATTCATTTCTTCTACATTAACTTCATATTTTTGTATTAATATAATTCATATTTATATAACTTCCCAACCATAAATTAACATAAATTTGACATCCGTACTGGTTATTTAACGTGATTTTACATACATTACTTTCCATTAATTTCTTCTATATCATATTTATTCATATTTTTATAACTTTATTATACGTTTATTTTCATACATTTTATATCATTACCTGTAATTTTACTAAATTTTCCACACCAGTTTTACATTTGTAACTTTTTCTGTATTTTTCATTTTGAATCTTACTTTTTACTTTCTTAATTATCTTACTTTTTATATATCTTTACTTTATCCCCTTTCTGTTCACACGTTCAAACATTTTGTTATCCTTATATATCTTTTATAATCAATCCCATGTTATATTTCTCCATTTTTCTATACTCCATATGTTATTCTATAATTGTTAGTGCTGCAATGTTCGTTAAGTTATTTTTCAGTTTTTCCTTCTCAGCCCTGAAGATGGCCTATATTGCAGGCCGAAACGTCGGCAATTATAATAAATAATTTAACCTTATTTAGTCTTATTAGTGAGTGCACCCCCGGACAAATTGTATCCTCCAAACATAGAAAACGTTAGATAATTAATAAAATGTAGATATATATATATATTTTTTACTCGATCCTTGAATGTATCCAGAGGAAATTAGACATTAAAAATGGCATAGGTCATTATTTAAATGATCCATTTTCAAGATATTATTTAACTTATTCATATTGTTCTTAAAAACATATTATTTATTCCTGATTTCGTGGTGAGGACAGGACATTGCTACGGAAATTGTCCTGACTATCATGCGACGAATCCCTGAGTATTGACCCATTAGCTGGCTTACTGGACTTCATTCCCAGTTCAGCTAACCTAAACCTAACGAAAACATTTAAGGAACCATTTCAATAAATTATTAAAACTCTTCTTCTCCAATTAATGTAGTAAAAATGATATAGAGAAGGCTATGTTCCGATTTGGCTTGAAATGGAGTTATAATATCAGTAATAAACCTAATTCAAGCCAAAGACTCGGCTTCCCGAAGTACAATAAACTTATTTTGTACAAATTTAGACTAAACACTTATTCATCGACATTCCAGGTCCTACCAACGAAAGGGAGGAGATCAGCAGAGGAACGAGAGATATCGCACACTAAACAGGGATTACATCTTGGCTGTCAGTTGGCTGGCTTAAGCATTACCACATGTCCTCAGGAATATCCCAGCTGCCTCATCTGTTCCCTCGATGCACCCTCGGTCCATTTCCAAAACCATTGTATCTTGTTCTGCTAATTAAGCTTTGAAATCTATCACTTGTCCTCAATGAACAGTAGACGATCGATTATCCGAAACTGCTTCACGGAAAAGATACAAGAAAAAAGCGACCTAGAAAACAAGTGCGATGAGAATTTTATCTAAATTCTGGTTATGCGAACCGCAAACATTAGTTCGGAATTGGTTTGAGTGATTGGTTTACAAATAAAATAAAATAAAAGCTTTGACTAACGTAAAAAAACAAAACACCAATGACTAACTAATTAGATATGGTAAAAATTAATCATAGCTTTCTTATCATCTTATGTAAACACCATAAAGAATAACTATTATATTGCTTAATTTTTTTTTAAACTCAGCCGAAACAAATTACAAGCGTTACCAATGAACAACTGGGATTGACGTTAATTAAGTAACCCATGATGACTACAGCCGAGGAACCTCCTAAGAGAAAAATAATAAAACCTGGGAAGAGAAAGAACGAGAAGGAAGAGGAAGAGATAGGAGCGAGGCCTTTGTCTGAGCGCCGGTGATAAGCGACGAGGTCTCTCCATTGTCGAGCTTATGGTTTCTCTTGTTTCATTTTATCTGGCAGACAGCTGGAGGGGATTCCAGTCCTGATGCGCAGCGTCAGCAGGCTACAGCGTCCTGCTACTCGTGTTTCACTTTGTACAGCAATAAAGTATATACATATGAGAACATGGTTCAACACGACGAGGAACAATTGTACAACAGGCAGGAAAACATCAGGGGGGGTACCTAGGAATTCTCTCGGAAACATGTAAAACTAGTTTTAAAACATGGATCCTTGTAAAAGAATGAACTAAGTCAGCCCGGCAAGTGCCCCTAAGATTTTTTAAAGGGAGTAAAAAATCCTTGTTTTCGCCGTCCTTCGGGAGGGACGCTAAACGAGGGTCCCTATCCTGTACAATGTCAGGCACTCGTTAAAAATCCCTATCATAATTAAACCTGGATAGGCAAAATTTAGAGCTCCTAGTGTAGCATCGTCCGATTAGCCATAGCAGCATAAAGTGACATTAAATGAACAAACAACAAGTTACATAAAATAAAGCGTCTTTTAACAGAAATGAATAAATGGGTAAACCATTTTTTTATTTTTATTGGGTCGTTTCATATTTCTCTACGTAATAAGCGAGACTTATTTTATAATTGTGCCAACGTTTCGGCCGTGGTGTAGACCATCTTGAGGGCTAGGATATAATTTTTTTTAATTTAAAGATTTTAATTACAGCCCTGAAGATGGTCTATATCGTAGGCCGAAACTTGGCACAACAAAAATATATGTTCTGGTTATTTTGTGTTATCTCTGACTGCACCCCCTGACCAACCCATCATTGGAATTATCCATTCAACTATTCCACTATTCCATTCCACTCAAACTCAACAGGTTATTTAATAAAACAACTATAAGAAATCAAAAAATGTTTACCCTTACTTTCTACACATTTTCCACAATCAAGTGGATCAAACGTTTCAGGTAAAAGTTGTAGTTATTCAGGCCTAGTTTGAAGAATAAAAAAAACATTTTTTGGTTTTTCACTTTTATTTCATTTTTCTGAAATGTACAATCCAAAACATGGAAAAAATGTATGTAACATTTTTTTTCTATCTTTTATAGGTTAAGTAGAAAACGCTTCACTACTTTAGTAAACCTCCTTTACGAGGAAACGTAATGTAGCATTAAGTTATTTTATTTAAGAGTTTTTCGTCGTAATAACTTACTAATCAAGGTAAGAGTTGTTCAAATTCCTAAACCGAAGGAAACCTGTTGGAGATAAGTCTAGCTAGTGAGGAGGGCGTGGGAGGTGCCGTAACGCAGCTCGTTTAATTTCTTCACCGTTTGTAGAGAAACACGAGGTCTGGATTTTTCAAAAAATTTAATGAAATAAATTGTGGTTCATAAAAATCACAAAATATAATTAGAGTAATTATCAAAAACAGAACATTAATAGTTCAGAGAAAATTGGAACATCCCTTATCCTGTAAGACGGAAAAAACTGTACATCCACATCTTGGGTTCAGTACATAGTTGGGACTGTACAGTTTGTAGGATAACGGATGTGCAAGGAGCTGATTTGTCCGAGATCAGTCTCAACCATCAGGCTTTCTCTTCACATTATAGAGATGCTTGGTGAGCCCAGTGAAATAGCTGTCAATAGATTAAATAATTTATCTGCCAGAGTCGGTTTTGAACCCGAGATCTTCAGCATTACAACTCAGTACTCTACACACTGAGCAACCACTACAACCAGTGAACGGGCCTGAGGTTTAGTACATGGTAGAGACTGTACTGTTTCATGGACAACGGTTCTGCAAGGAGGTGACTTGACTTAGGTCACGCTCAACCGCAAGATTTTTCTTCCCCCTTATTTTGGGTACCCTATTTTTATAATATTTTATAGAGGCTGGGTGAGCCCCAGGAGGGTTCTAGATCCTATTTGATCCATCCCCGGCTACAAACAGACTAAATAAAAGTCTTGCCCGCAGAGGGATTTGAACCAGGATTTCCGACATGGCAACTCAGTGCTCTACTACTGAGGCACTCCGCTCCCTGAACAGGATGAAATCATTCACCACATACGCGAAGAGCTGTTGGACTGTCCCCGCAGCTGAAATAACACAGCTGTACGGACGAATGAACTTTGTACAAATATTTACAACCTTAAGTATAAATGTCTTTATTATTTATAGAGATTATTCTTCTCTGAACAATGATATTATAGACAATTTAAGAGTTTATACTCTTGCGATTGTTTCAAGAAGCAAAATCTGCTAATAAGAAGTATTTTTTTTTCTGCTAGAGACAAAACTAGGCATGAATGCAATCAGAATTTTAAATAAATATAATGAAAAAACAAACAATTGTTTTTAAATTTCAATTCTTACTTCTTTTTTGTTTCAACAATCACAAGAACATAAGCTTATAAATTGTCTTTAATATCTTTTTGAATGAACATAGTTGACCTTGATGAAATATGTGGAAGAAAATGGTCCGGGTAGAGCTCAATAAATTTCTCTCTCATTTATTATTTATCATACATAATTTTATCTTATAGTGTTTATTTATCATTGTTATGGTTATTAAAGCCCCAGATGATCCTCTTTGCTCTGTATTAATATATATATATTGTTTATGGTTCTCGAGTTTCAGTCAGTTATTTCAACTTCTTAGTATATTTCTACAACAGTCAAGATAAGTAGAAACCAATATATATATATATATATCTTGTTCTCTCCCTCCCCATTTTTATTGTCCACCAATCAGTACTTGTTATACCAATACTTGTATTTCAACTTTTATATATTTACCCATTTTATGTTAGTTCTTACCTTTATTAACTTATTCTTTATACGTTATTATTCTTTAATTTCAACATGTCCTGTTCTGTTTTATTATTATTTTAATCTCTATTATGTATTTCACTACCTTCCTGTCACTTGATTATTAATACTATAAACTCATTCATTTTAATCTTTATTATGTATTTTCAAAACTTAGAAAAAAAAAATTATTTTTACAATTTTTTAATTTTCAATTGTCTGTATTTTGCATATTCAGCCCTGAAGAAGACCTACAAAGTGGGTCGAAACGTTGGCTACTGAATAAATATTTCTAGATATTCAGAGAAATTTATTGACCTCTACCCGAACCATTTTCTTCCACACATGTCTTTAATATCATTGTTCAGAGAAGAATAATGTCTTTATATAATATAGATATTTCTACTTAGATTTCAATTCTCGTTCTTCCACTTTCGTACTCCCTGTTACCTGGACTTGACAAGAAAAGATTAAAAAGACATTGGCCAAGATACCTACTCAACCATTGACATTTCCATTCCAAAACTTGATGTTCCAGTAGAAAAGCAAAGAGAATAAAACTTGGATCAAATTTTCTGGATGGGCAATTGCGCAGGTGAAAAAGAAAATTAAATAATATATATTTAAAAAAATTCCTACTTCAAACGCTTGATATTTGAGGAATCTATTTTTGTCTTTAGCGGATTTTTATACGATAATAGAAAACAAAAATAATAACACCGTACCCCTACAACCCATGAAGGGTCTTGGGCTGAGTTCACAATGGATACAGTAATGCTTCTAGGTTAACCGTTATAAAGGCACATGATTTGTCCTAGATCACGCTCAACTGCCAGGTTTTTCCTCCAATCAAGGGTACCCACTTAATGATTGCTGAGTAAGCCCCAGGTGGATATCCCACAGGGCATATACATGGATGTTAACTGATTAAATGATTTATCTGCCGCAGTTGACTATTTATCTTCAATAGCCTGGTTCGAACCAGAGGCGTTCAGAAAAGAAATCAGCGAAAAATTAAATAAAATGTGATAAAAAACAAAAACAAAAAAAAAAACTAAAAATTACATAAAACACTTCAAAGAAAAATTAAATAAAACTATAGAGAGAGGAATGTCTAGTTTTAATTTTGAATGGATTTCTGGGAATCCAAACTTATACCCTGTAAAGATATTAAACAGCTCTTTGAAATATTTATAGGGAGCGGAGTGGCTCAGTGGTTGAGTACTGAGTTGCCATGCCGGAAATCCTGGTTCAAATCCCGTTGCGGGCAGTTACTTTTATTTAGTCTGTTTGCAGCCGGAGATGGATCATATAGGATCTAGGACCCTCCTGGGGCTCACCCAGCCTCTATAAAATATTATAAAAATAGGGTACCCATAATAAGGGGGGAAACCTGGCGGTTGAGCGTGACCTCAACCGTTGTCCATGAAACAGTACAGTCTCAACCATGTACTGAAGCCCCAGACTCGTTCACGGGTCGTAGTGGTGCAGGTTTTTTTTTTTTTTGAAATATTTGTTATGCTAAATGTTATACTATATCAATACTATGATTAACCATTAATCTTCTAAATAAGTATTTTAATGATGAATTAAATATAACTGTAGAGAAGGGATCACCTATTTTATACATAAAAGTAACAAAAAAAAGTAAAAAAAAAAGAATTACAACTAGTAGATAAAATGAATGATGCAGAATGACATCAGATAAAATCAAGTAGAGAAACTATCCACTGCTAATACTCGAATAACACATTCAACTTAGACCATCTTCTTTTCAGAGGCCTCGAAGGATTATCAGGAATGGAAGAGTTTGCTAGGTTTGAACCTAGTGGGTTTGAGCGGGAATGAAGTATATAATGAAAAGATTGATATCGGATTCAGGCCAAATCAGCAACAAATGGAACATTAAGGTCATTATGGATGACTTTATTCTTAACTAAGTAATGAGGATTATTGATTTTAAAAAGGATTTTGGCCTTATAGTCCGAATGGATGCGAGAAGAATTCTATGGATTGGTGGAGATTCCCAAAGACTTTTGCAATTAATTGGGAGCTAAGCGTGTTTGTCTAGTAAATGCCGAAGAGGCCTAAAACTCAGTGGTAGAGTTGGCATTCCGGAAATCCCGCTGCAGGCCATGACTTTTATTTAGTCTGATTGCAGCGGGAGATGGATCATATGGGATCTATGACCCTCCTGGGGCCCACCCAGCCTCTATAAAATATTATAAAAATAGGGTACCCAAAATAAGGGGGAAAATCTGGCGGTTGAGCGTGACCTAGGACAAGTCACCTCCTTGCAGAACCGTTGTCTATGAAACAGTACAGTCTCTACCATGTACTGAACCCCAAAACCTTCATGGGTTGTAGTGGTACAGGTTTAATACAATCAATGGGTAGTTTCTATACTTTCCTTTATCCGTGTCTTGATTTATCATTCATTATATTTACTTGCTATATTGTTATAATACAGTTATAAATTTCAATAAATATTTGTTTTTTTGAAGTTATATAATACGGTCGAAGAAACGTAATATTTATACGACACAAAAAGTCTAACAAAAACGCAGGGTAGAGAGATGATGGGAAGGGACTAGATCGTAGGCCATCCGTCATGACTGGAGAACCAGCTGGCACCTGATCCCTCAACCAGATTGGTGAGGAGCCAACAGGGAAGATGGTTTTACCTTCAACTCTAAGTCACCTGTGGAATCCTAAAAAGGCCTCTGCGGCTCATCTCACCTTGTATTGTCTAAAAGCCCTACATTAACCAGTAAATAGCCTTGAGGGGAAGGGGGGGCAACACTATTCACAACTAACATCAAAATTAATTGAACGTATCGATCGAGGAAAGCCATCTGTTTTACTGAACGGAGTTATTACGTCCTTGAGAGAGACTGGAAAGTTTATAACTAGTTTGTGGAGTTTACTTTGCTGCCAGATCCAGGTGGAAAAGTTTCTAGCGGAACAGCAAGGTCTGAGGCAGGAATGCCATGGCACATTGCCAGGTTTACAGGCTAATTATTACTGAAATGGTTTGCATCTCAACGAGTCCCAGGTTTGATTAGAGACTGAAAAACCTATAAAAATGGCGCCACATTATTGTTTCATTTCTTAAAATTTCTATTTATTTGTTTTGTAGTCTAACCCCTAGCCCGTGTATTTCTTAAAGACAATACTTCTTCAGCATAAAGTGCTTCTTGCATGACTATTCTGTAATGCCGAAGTTTTGAATACTACGATAAATATTTTTTTAATTTAGAATTATTAATCAACAAAAAGATTTTAGTTTTTTGTATCCTGGATTCCATTCTTGAGTTTCACCTTAAACATTCACCAAGAAACATTAAGGGGTTTCCTCTTTCTCTGATTCTCTGAGAATTAATTTTCAGCAAGTTTTTACTATTCGTTAATTTGTTTGCCAAAGATTCCAAATTGAGTTGTTTTTGTTGCTCACCACGCAGATATCATGTATTTAGCTCCTTCTTTCATCTCTTCCAATAATCCTTCATTCTCTCTTCCGCCCCCCCCCCCCGATGTCTCGGCTCCGTTCACCCTTCCAAAAGAACACTAAAGTTTTTCATTGGGCGCCTAAATCTCTCTCTGTCCAGGTAGATCTCGTCAGTAATCCAAGTATTTTTTCATCTGCTTAGCGTAATTTTATGCTACAGAGTTTAGTATTAAAATATAAGTTTGAGAATTGAGGGTTTTCTTCTTTTGAGGAGATTCTCTGTCTCAAAAGGATTAAAAAAGCAAATATTTATTTTATTTTTTTTTTACAAAAAACTTATGCCAAGTTTAGACTTCGATACTCCGAAGAATATACGCCGCCTTTTCCTCCCCGGCTGTTGACAAAAGGCATCTAGGACTCCAAAGCTGCCAATCCCCCGCCCGTCGCGGATACCGCCTCCGACAAAAGACTCATTACCTCGCCGCCCAATTTGCAATGCCAACACAAGACGCACGCGCGTCCTTTGCCAAGACGCGGATGCGTAAGAGTGCAGACACCTACAATGCAAGGCCAGTGGCTATTCACAGGCCGTAGTAATTAATGGCAGACAATGACGGCTACAGATCCAGACCCGATCGCTACAAGGCTATCTTCGCCGTGGCATTCATCCCACACGTGGAGTCCACATCTGGATCGCCCGAGGATCCAAATCTCGAGATAAAAAAGCAAGTCCTTCCACACATGTACGTATTCATTATTCCCAAATAACCAAGGGAACGTGGTAACTCAGGGTATGGAGTGCTGAGTTGCTGTGATGAAGGTCCCGAGTTAAAATCCGGCTGTGGCAGATAAATTATTTAATCAGTTAACAGCTGGAATGGAGCCTGTGGGACCTGCAGACTCTCCTGGGGCTCACTCAGCTTCTTCGAAGTGGGTGCCCTCAATTGGAGAAACATCCTAACGGCTGAGCGTGTCTTCATAACCGTTTAGAAAATGTGCAGTCTCTACGACATACCTAACCCGACACCCTTCATGGGTTATAGTGACACTTTTTTTATTTATTTTTTTAAGTGTAAACTTCTTTAACCGCGTTCAGTGATTTTTTCCCTCCTCGTATTCAACCACATTTACTCTTTCAATTTTGGCTTCATGGTAAAATGATACATAAATGGATATCAATATGTTAAAAATCTATCGCCAATAAAGTGGCGGAAAACCTGCCATTTCAGCGCGATCTCTGATTAATCTCTCCTTTCTGTTTCCATTCCATCTCTCTACCACGTTCCTCAAGGAACTTCAGAGAGAACCAGTGAATCAAAAATAATAGGGTGCTTGATGACCTCATAGGGCATGAGGATATAGTTAGGTTTGTGAAGAAGGTTGAGTTTATTTCATTTCATTTAGCAATAATATTTTTTCAATTTTGAAAATGAGTCAACAAAAGAAATACGAAATACTAAAAATATACCTTCATTAATCAAAATATAACGAAATAAATAAGCGTAAACTACCATAATAAAGAAAGAAATACATACGTCAAGTTGAACCATCTATATTCTAACGTTAAATATATTTCATACCTGTAACAAAAAAAAAAAAAAAGAATAATTAGAACTAAGTAAAGAAATAAGACAATTGTTATACAATTAACACAAAAAAGCAATAATTATGATAATATTCAATATTGTGATTAATAGTAAAAATAAAAAATGTACGACTACAGCCCATGAAGAGAGTTCGATTTAGTACTTGGTAAAGACTGTTCTGTTTCTAGCACAACAATTGTACAGGAAGCTAATTCACTTAAAATACTAAGTGAGCTCTAAGAAGGTCAAAGACAACGAACGTAGTTGGCGATGATCACGCTCATCGGCCTAGTACCAGGAGGGTCTGGGTGTCCCAACAAGGAAGATCTACTGATGTTAACAGATTTAATATTTCATCTAAGGATTGATTACGAGAGGTATTAGATGGCTTAGTGACGCCCCAAAGCTCTACTCCGTAAGTCCAGATGGGTCTAATGATTGTCATGTAAATAAATCTCTTGTAGTTAATTGGGAGCTTAGAACGTTTATCTACTAAATGTTGAAGTAGCCTGACACGGCGAGCTGTTTCTTGTCGTTTCAATCTAGTATGAGGATTCCAAGTTAAGCGTTTGTCAAGGTGTAGTCCTAAGTACCGGATCTGTTCTACAGGACTTAGAGGGATGTTATTAAACGATACAGGGGGGCAGGAAGTCGCAGGTTTACGACGGAACTTAGGTGTTCGCGTCAACGGCATGCTCTCGACTGTCACTTAAGGGCCTGTGTATGAGTAATACACTTTGTTTTTAATCAGCTTTAGTTCAAAGATTAGAAATGATACTAATAATACCAATAATAACTTAAAACATCAATAGCTAGTTAAACTTACGTCGTAAACCAATGACTTCCTGCCCTTCTGTATCATTTAATAATATCCCACTGGTGCCTGTAGAACAGATCCGATACTTAGGGTTGCATCTCGACAAACGATTAACCTGGAATCCTCATACGAGACTGAAAAGACAAGAAACCGCTCGACGTTTCAGCCTACTTCAACACTTACTGGACAAACGCTCTAAGCTACCAATTAATTACAAAAGACTCATTTACATGACAGTTATCAGACCTACTTTGGACATACGGAGTTGAGCTTTGGGGCTCCACTAAGCCATCGAATTCCTCTCGTATTCAATCCTTACAATCCAAAATCCTTCGGAAAATCCTTAATGCTCCTTACTTTGTTACGAACAAAGTAATCCATAATGACCTTAACGTCCCGTTTATTGCTGATTTGGCCCGAATCCGATATCAATCTTTTCATGACAAACTTCATTTCCACTCAAACCCACTAGTTTCAAACCTCGCAACCTCTTCATTTCCTGATAATCCTCCGAGGCGTCTAAAAAGAAGATGGCCTCGTGACCTTCTAAACTGAACTTTTTATTTGAGTACTACCACATGGTATTTTCTCTACTTGTCTTCTCATGTCAATGTATTCACTCATTATATTTACTAGATGTATTTTGTGTACAGTTGTAAATTTCAATAAATAAATAAAAAAAATAAAAAAATTCATCTAACACAGTCGGAATTGTATATAGCAACTAGACGCAGACACGATATGGACATATGGAATGAATCCCACATGTTCCCACTCTGAATGGCAAGGTTGTTAACCTACAATAATAACTAGACCTTACGGACTTAGATAATGAGGCTAATGTCACAATAAAATAAATTAGAAACAGACGTCTCCTAACACATATATTAACAAAAATTCGCTTAGGTGGTGTAGTGGTAGGTATGCATAAACCTTTTTAGGTATGAAGCAAAATTAATCATCATTTGTATAAGAAATACTCCATTTAGGCAGTGAAACAAAATATTATAGATTCCACAATTTTCTGCTATAAATTAGACAAATAAACAATACAACGACGAAAAGTTATTAATTTTTCTAATATTTTCTATAACTATATATTATATAGGGAGCGGAGTAGCTCAGTGGTAGAGAACTGCCGGAGTCTGTTTGCAGCTGGAGATAGATCATATAAGATCTAGGACCCTCCTGGGGCCCACCCAGCCTCTATAAAATATTATAAAAATAGTGTACCCAAAATAAAGGGGAAAATCTGGCGGTTGAGCGTGACCTAGGACAAGTCACCTCCTTGCAGAACTGTTGTCCATGCAACAGCACAGTCTCTACCATGTACTGAACCCCGGTCCCATTCACGGGTTGTAGTGGTACAGTTATTTTTTTTTATGTGGTGTAGTGGTTAGCATAACAAAGTCAAATCTTGGTAGATCAGAATAATAAGACATAAAATTAGAAAAAACCTTAATATCCGTGAGATCTACGGACCCTCATGGGGCTCATCCAGACTATTGATTGAGGGAAAAAGCTGGCGGTTGAGCGTGATCTAGCACAAATCGCCTCCCTGAACTTCATAATATTAGAAACAGTACAGTCTCTACCATGTAGTGGACCCAAGATCATTCATGGGTTGAAATGGTACAGGTTGGATCGGATGGAAGATGAACACTGATCATGGTATTGAATGAGATAGATGTGGCAGATTAAGATCTTTTTTCGCATTAAATCAGCTGTATACAGGGCACAGGGGGCAGCTGTATCATACGTTATACAGGGCAATGGTTAATTTGATATTAACTACTATTCAATTTATTAACCGATTATTTATTATTATTTTATTTATTTTTTAATTAATTTATTGATATTTACAACTGTATTACAATAATACATCAAGTAAATAGGCTAAGCGATATAAATGACATGTGAAATAGGCAAGTAGAGAAACTACCCACTGGTAGTACTCAAATCACTAGTTCAACTAAGAAGGTCACGTGGCCATCTTCTTTTCAGACGCCTCGGAGAATTATCGGGAATCGTAGAGGAAGCTAGGTTTGAAACTAGAGGGTTTGAGTGGAAATGAAGTTTGTTATGAAAGGATAGATACCGGGTTCGGGCCAAATCAGCAACAAATGGGACATTAAGGTCGTTATGGATGACTTTATTCTTGACAAAATAAGGATTGTAGGGATTGGATACGAGAGGAATTCGATGGCTTAGTGGAGCCCCAAAGTTCTACTCCGTAAGTCCAAATATTAGTATGATGGTCACGTAGAGGAGTCTTTTGTAATTAATTGGGAGCTTAGAGCGTTTGTCTAGTAACTGTTGAAGTAGCCTGAAACGTCGAGCGGTTTCTTGTCTTTTCAGTCTCGTATGAGGATTCCAGGTTAATCGTTTGTCGAAATGCAACCCTAAGTATCGGAATCCGTTTTATAGGCACCAGTGGGATATTATTAAAGGATACTGAAGGGCAGGAAGTCATTGTTTTACGACGTAAGGTAAAAGTGATTTGATGCGATTTTTGAGAATTTATTTTAATTCTCCAGTTCTGACACCATTCTTCAAGATCAGTGATAACTGGATTGGTGTTGACTGATAATACACATGTATCATCAGCATACGTGGTAAGGATAGTATTAGGATGAGTTGGGATGTCAGCTGTATAAACTGTATAAAGGATTGGGCCAAGGAGGATTATATATTATTTTAAAAAAAAATGTTTGAATCTGGTCACTTTAGAGCTGAAGAAGAAGCAACATCACAACTGAGATGAAGGCCAAATGCTGAGCACCTCCTTATTCAATAGCATCTAATAGCGAATTTCCTTCGTGAGCGATTCATAAGCGTAACTTGATCTTCGAGCATTCCCGGCCACTCATTATGAATCCCAGTAATAATATGATGTTTCAATTATGTTATTTAATATATTCGTATTTTAATTGTACAACAGTCAATGATACAATATTTATATTACATCTGAATAAAAAGTACTGTTTACATATCGCGTTAGGAGAGGAGTGGCTCAGTGGTAGAGTACTGAGCTGCCATGCCGGAAATCCTGGTTCAATTCCCGCTGCAGGCCATGATTTTTATTTAGTCTGTTTGCAGCCGGAGATGGATCATATAGGATCTAGGACCCTCCTGGGGCCCACCCAGCCTCTATAAAATATTATAAAAACAGGGTACCCAAAATAAGGGGGGGAAATCTGGCGGTCGAGTGTGACCTAGGACAAGTCACCTCCTTGCAGAACCGTTGTCCATGAAACAGTACAGTCTCTACCATGTACTGAACCCCAGACCCTTCATGGGTTGTAGTGGTACAGGTTTATTTTTAGGTTTACATATCGCACTAGAATTTCTTATGTAAAGTTAGTCAAAATCCTACAGTCTTGTAAAATGGGGCAAACTATTAGTGAGCTTGGAATAGCATTTGGACACTAAGAGTGACAACAGTGCCTCCTGGTGGACAAGCTCTGAAGCTAGGTCGATACTGTTTTGATGAGTGATAAAGAGCTATTTACATATTTCATTCATGGCCATAACGCACTACCGAAAAGAACACTGATTTCCAAGTTGTCACTTGTCAGAAATACTAGTGAGATATTTGCAACTCCGATGGAATAAGTGATTGAGTCGAACTTTGTTTAAAATGAGTTAATTGTACCGTGTGAAGAGGAATCGTGTCATTGTCATAACCTTTTGCTTGAAATGGAGTTATTGTTTAAGCAGTAACTCCATTCCAAGCCAAAGACAACCAGAATGGCACGATTACTTTTCCCTCAGTACAATTAACTCACTCCGGACAAAATTCGACTTACCTACTTATTCGCCGAGGCTAAGGATATATAAATTATAATTTCATCGATCCAAGATAAAATAAATAAAAACAAATTTATGCGATATTTTAAAAGTGCTTTATTGTTAGAAAAAAGGTTGTGGCTTCCAACAAACCTGTACCACTACAACCCGTGAACGATTCTGTACCTGGTAGAGATTGTACTGTTTCATGACGAACGATTCTGCAAGGAGGTGACATGTCCTAGATCACGCTCAAGATTTCCCCCTTTATTTTTATAACATTTTAGAGAGGCTGGTTGAGCCCGAGGAGGGTCCTAGATCCTATATGATCCATCTCCCGCTGCAAACAGACTAAATCAAAGTTTTGCCTGCAGCGGGAATTGAAGCAGGATTTACAGCATGGCAACTCAATGCTCAACCACTGAGCCGTATGAGCGTATTTAATTCATACGCTCTCTTCCAAGGACGGTATAACCAAGAATTTTTTCAATCCGTTTTAAAAAATCCTAGTCGGATCATTACACGATGCATCTATTTTCACATCAAGTGACCAGATGCTACATTAAATTAAATAAAAATACAGTAAAATAAAGTTAAGAATAAACTCCATTAAAATTCAAGGAATATTCCACATGAATTAAAAACGAACTTTCCCTTACACGTGAAATGGAGCAATTAACTGAAATAAATAAACTCTTTGATAAAAAAACAATCAATTTTTTAACGATTACTTTATAAGTCATCGTTCTTTGTTTTGAAATCATTCCATCACCTTTCCTTTTCAATAAACAGTTTAGATAGAGAAATGTGCTCTTCAATATAAACAAAAAATATGGTAATTTTTTTTATGAATATTCATGAATGGTACATTTAAAGTAATATTTTTAGCAATTTTTAGAAATGATGAGATCTAGATTCTAGTAAAACATGAACTGTTACTATTACTATAAAATAAACAATTACCACAATTAACATAACTTATTTTTATATATTTTAAATAATAATAGTTGAAATATATATATATTTACTCGTTAACAATGATATAGGGTAATATAGGGAACTCGTTAAAGATCCCTATCCTAAGTAAACCTAAGTAAAACCTGGATAGGCAAAATGTATGACTCGTGGCATCGTTCTATCAGCCATAGCAGCATAAAAATGAAGTTGAATAAATAAACAAACATATACAACCTAATGTTGAAACCATCTGTAACCATTCTCTCCAAAATATAAGTCGTTTTATTTTTTCTAAGTCTCCTTTTTTTGTTTCCTTTCCCGTCTGAAGTTGCTCCTGGTCCACACGTGTAGCGCCCAATATGGCTGGCTCACAGATGATTAGGCGTACTTGAGAAATCTTCACCATATAAGTTTAAGCCACGTCAAAAGAATAATAGTAGCAATTTTTCTTTGTGTCAAACCAATTATGGTAATGAGATCTATTGAAGTATGGCACAATATTCAAAAATAAATAAACAATATAAAAAAAAAATAAGGCACTACTGTGCAGTAGTAAGACCAGCAATACTGTACGGAATGGAAAAAGTCATCCTTCCGAGTCTGGAGAAAGTCCTGAAGATTGAGAGAAAAATTCTGAGGAGGATTCATGGACCCAAAGTAACATAAGAGGGGTATAGGCGAAAATCCAACGAAGAAATATAGAAAATTTTGGAAGATCTTGAAACAGTCAACATGACCAGGAGACTGAGGTTCTACGGCCACATGCTCAGAATGAACAAAAAAAATTTTCGACAAAGCCTTAAGCTATAAGAGTATAGGTGGATATGTGAAACGAATACAAGATGACCTGGATAGGGTAAGAATCAAAGATAAGGACTCCTTGGATAGAGAACTTTTCGGGAAAAAACTAAAAGAAGTTGGGGTTCTTGCGGGAAGGAAGAAGAGACAAGGGAGAAAATGGACAGAGGAAGAGCGAGAGGAACAGCCCAGGAAGATGAGAGAGTATTGGAGTAGACGGAAGCCGGAGAGTGTGGAGAAGATTAACAAGTGATATTCGCGTGTTCCTTGCTGCCCGATTAGTGTAAATATATATATATATATATAACCGTATCAGTCCAACCTAGGCAGTATCTTGGGTTGAGGGCATGGTTGAGACCCACTACTGGTTGACCTGAAGATGGCCTACATCTTAGGTTGTCTTTGACTGCACCCCCTGAACAATTTAATCCATTATTAGAATTATCAAGTCAACTATTTTCCACTCGCACTGTTGTATAATAAGGGCCGGTTCACCGTTAGGCAGGCGGGGGGGGGGGGGGGGGTGCCGAGCTCGAGTTCGCTTAAAAAATAATTCCGAATGATTTTAGATTGTATGATAAATATTTTTTAAGGTTAAAAGTTTTGTTATTTTTTCGAATAATAATAATAATGAATTTGCCAGGGTTGCACAGTCAGCAGAAACGAGACCTTCATTCCTGAAGGATGATGTTATAGCCATAAAAAACTATTGTTTATGCAATTACAAAATGTAAGGAAGAAAATAGTTGGGGGTGCAGTCAAATAAAACACTAAATAAGTGGTTACTTATTTTAATTACGTGCCGACGTTTCGACCCACTTTGTGGGTCATCTTTAGGGCTGTAACAGCGGGGGCTGGCGAAAGACTCTATCCCTCGCTTCTCAATTACAAAATCTTCAAATATTTTTTATATATAAATGTAAAATAAATCTTATGAGTAATACCGACCTCGTACTGTTATTTTAATTTGACGATTAAGTAATTTTTTTTTATTTAATTGTTTTCGGTGTTACATTAATAAAATGTGGATGTAATTAGTTTGCCCCAATGGGATATGGAGGATAAGGACGAACGCTGATCTAGCAAGACTCTACAAGAGCCCAGATATTTTAAGGGTAATAAAAGTAGGCCGGCTTCGATGGGCAGGTCATATAATTAGAATGACCCAGGATGAGATTCCTAAAATGGTCCTAGACGAAAGGATTTATGGGACAAGAAGAGTGGGAAGACCTCGGCTCCGATGGATCGATGGAGTGGCGGCGGATGCCAGGTCCATCTTGGGAATTCGCAATTGGAGAGCAGTGGCAACCAATAGAGAAGACTGGCGAACCAAACTGCAGGAGGCCTTGACTCTACAAGAGTTGTAGCGCCACGAATGATGATGATGTAATTAGTAATTTTATTTTAATTTATCAATACCTCGTCGTTTTATGCTACTTCAACATTTACTAGACAAACGCTCTAAGTTCCCAATTAATTACAAAAGACTCATCTACAAGACAATTATAAGACCCATCTGGACTTACGGAGTTGAGCTTAGGGGCTCCACTAAGTCATCGAATTCCTCTCGTATCCAATCCGTATGATCCAAAAATTTTCGTTAAATCCTCACAGCTGCCTACATTGTTACTAATAAAACCATCCATAATGCCTTAACGCACCATTTGTTGGTGATATGGCCCGAACCTGGTATCGATCCTTTCATAACAAACTTTATTCCCATTTTTGTTTTGAAGAGAAAAGATTTGTCCTAACCGGGATTCGAACCCGGGTCGTCTGCATCTCCCGTGCAGTGCTCTAAACCACTGAGCTACCAGGGGTCGTATCCAAGTCTTCACCGACCCTACATTCCCGTGCTCTCGCAATTGCGATATATACACGAGGAAGAATGTACATTGAACTTTACTTTAATTAGAATCTTTTTGACTTACGTCAATATATTATTTATAATTGTTATTTTGATGGTGATTATTTACATGAGAAAAGATTTGTCCTGGCCGTGTATACATCGCAAAAACTGAAAGGTGAAGAGAACGGATTTGTTGACTCGGATACGACCCCTGGTAGCTCAGTGGTTTAACGCAATGTAACAGAAATGCAGGCGACCCGGGTTCGAATCGCGGCCAGGACAAATCTGTTCTCCTCAAAACAAAAATAATCATCATCAAAATAACAATTAATAAAAAAAAAAATTGCTTTAAATATTTTGAAGTGTAGATGATGATACAACCTAAACAATCAATATGCAGTTCTGAATTATAAAATTATTTTTATATTCGAAAATGTAAAAAACGAAATGTATAAAAATTTAAAAAAATGTTATGACTTAACTCGAAGTGATAACCTGCGGAACTTATCCCCGAAGGCTAAGGGCAGCCATTTTAAGTCTCTTCCGTAGCACGTTTTTACCAACTATTATTTACTCCCTTTATTATTCAAAAACCTGCTTCAGATATCACTAAGAACTTGACGCTCTGTAATATTGGAGGACCCTCCCAGAGAGAGCTAAGTAGAGGGGCCGCCATTGGCCAAGGCCGCCTGGTCCAAGTCCATGGACCTCGCTCGGCCTTGCTCGCTCCTCCTTCCATCTCATCTCTCCACTTTCCTCAAGGCGGATCTCCTATGTCACTTTCAGTTTCGGTTTATAAAATTAAAAGTAGAAGGATACAATATAATTAATAAATACAAATAATTTCAGACGTTTCAGGCTACTTCAACACTTACTAGACAAACCCTCTAAGCTCCCAATTAACTACAAAAAACTCATCTACATGACCATCATACGACCTATTTGGACCTTCGGAGTACATCTTTGGGGCTCCTCTAACCCATCGAATTCCTCTCGTATCCAATCCCTACAATCCAAAATCCTTCGCAAAATCCTTAATGCTCCTTATTTTGTTAAGAATAAAATCATCCATAACGACCTTAATGTCCCATTTGTTGCTGATTTGGCCCGAACCCGCTATCTATCCTTTCATAACAAACTTCATTTCCACTCAAACCCTCTAGTTCCAAACCTAGCTTCAATTCCCGATAATCCTCCGAGGCGTCTGAAAAGAAGATGGCCCCGTGACTTCTTAGTTGAACTTGTGATTTGAGTACTACCAGTGGGTAGTTTCTCTACTTGTCATTTTCACGTCATTATGTATCGCTTAGCCCATTTACTTGATGTATTTTTTTTTTATACAGTTGTAAATATCAATAAATAAATTTTAAAAAAAATTCAATTACTCTACATATATTTTTATATTATCATTTACTTGGTACTGCAATGTATTGTTATAGTTCTGTTGTTTTGTCTTTTTTTCTTTCTTAGCTCTGAAGAAGACGTTAAACGTCGGCACAAAATAAAGTACCCACTTATTTAGTGTTTAATTTGACTGGACCCCCAACTATTTTCTTCCTTACTCAGATATTCCAGTCAAATATCTCCACGCTTCTCATAAACAACTAATAAGTGAGACTTATTTATTGATAGTGCCCACGTTTCGACCTACTTAGTAGCTCATCTTCAGGGATATGAGAGAAAACAGGCACAAAAATAAACTATAAAACAAACATTACAGTACCAAGAAATGTAAAGAGAATGTAAACAGAAAGATATAAAATGAAAAGTGTAAATATAACAAATGAGATATAAATGTATGGAAAACTTAGTATAATACAGATAAAATATAAAATGCATGATAACAGACTCATGGAGAGTTACAAAAGAAAAAATGAGAGAAAATTGATACAATATATGATGCCAGGAATACGTAGAAAGTAATGAATGGAAACAAAAGAAATATGTAGAAAGCAACCACTAAAACCCTTGACCAGGAGATTCCAGCTGTTGCTAGACTTATTTCAGTTACACATAACCTTTACTTCATTTTTATGTAATGTTATCAATTTAATATACTGTTCAAAGTATCTACACATGGATAATACTTTTTATTTCATAATAGTTTAAGAGTCTATGTCAATAATTCACCAATCTGGCACTTTGGTTAAATTCTCAAGGAACTGGGAACACGTCATCATCTTGTGAAACT
Source organism: Troilus luridus (assembly GCA_964056705.1). Classification (NCBI taxonomy): domain Eukaryota; kingdom Metazoa; phylum Arthropoda; class Insecta; order Hemiptera; family Pentatomidae; genus Troilus; species Troilus luridus. The sequence goes on from OZ057413.1 coordinate 5,356,181, forward strand.
TGATTCTAGAAGAATTATCAAACGACATATTAATCAATTTCGTTCTTCATTAGCTCAAAAGAAGACAGTGACATTTGATCCAGCTCCACCACAACTCTATAGTGTACCTCAAGTTCCTCAAGCTGAGACCAGTGCTCAATCTCCAGCTCAACCAAGTCCGCCTCCATTACAACATTTCTCTCGCCCTGTCCGCATTCATAGACCTATTGAACGTTATGGGGTGTCTTCTGAGTGATTTCTTATTAGGAGGGGAGACTGTCATATTCCTAAAATATACAGTCCACACTGGATGTATCCATGGCAACCACCCTGGGCTAGAAGGTTCCAGCTTTTGTTAGACTTACTTGAGATACTTATAAGATATACGCTATAAGTAACGTATATGCTCATGTGTTCATGTTCAAATATTATCAATTTATGTTGGTCAGTCACTCGCTGTCCGAGCTGCCACTCCTATCGGCCCTGAAGATGACCTACATAGTAGGTCGAAACGTCGGCACTTAAAATAAAATAGTTTCACCTATTTTTGCGTGTTTTCTTGACTGCACCCCCAACTATCAACATCCTATTATTATCAATTTAATATAGAGTTCAAAGCATCTACAGCGCTTTTCATTTCATAATAGTCATCTTCATATATCTACCCGTAATAAGCCCAAGACCGTTTATCATACACATTACTATTTTTTATTTTTTTTTTATTTCTAATATAATTTGCTACATTTCACCAAGTTATATGTTGTACCAAACAGACCAGTCTTAAATTTCATAAACTTGTACAATTTAAATGTATCTATACAGAATCATATATACAGTGAAAGAAAAAATTATACAAAAAAAACATTCAACAGAGGAAAAAAAAAATAATAATATAAAAATAAACAAAAATTGTACATACATTCTAAATAACTTATATATATATATATATATATATATATATATATATAAATAATAACAATAAAATTAAAAAATTGGTACCGTACAATAATAAATGCTTTAACATTATTATTATGTTCTTTTATGTGCATAACGCTTTGTACTATGTTTGTGTAGTTCCCAATATTAAAAAACCTTTACCACTATAGCCCGTGAACGGGTCAGGGGTTCAGTACATGGTAGAGACTGTACTGTACTGGCCTCAGGAGGGTCCTAGATCTTATATGATCCATCTCCCGCTGCAAACAGACTAAATAAAAGTCATGGCCCGCAGCGGGAATTGAACCAGGATTTCCGGCATGGCGACTCAGTGCTCTACCACTGAGCCACTCCTAATATTTTTTATAAGTGGGCTTTTATTGTGTTTACACTTGAAAAAGATTTTTTTGCATAGTTTATTGATGAATACAGTTATATACGGTATACATAATTTTAACTTTAGTGTAATATTCATAATTTCTAGCAATTCTAAGGCATTTGTTTTGGAATATTTGTAGTTTTTTATAATTTGTTTTCGACATATAACTAAATATTGGGGATGGATATGTTAGTATAGCTCGTAAGCAGGCTTTATACAATAGTAACTTATTATCTGCGCTTAATTTAGAATTCCTGTTAAAGTATGGATATATAGTACACTGAGCACTGTTGGCTTAATTGCACTCATAATCAGTGTGGAAAGTAAAAGTTAACCTTTTGTCCAATACACATTAGTATGATGTTTAATAAAGGTATCATGTCGGTGAGTACTTCGAAACAAATATTTTTTCCACAGTGTTTCCTATCATACAATATTTCCTTCCGAACCAAAATTGGCAGAGAGGGTCCGAAGAAACTGAGTCACTCGGGATAAATTGAAACACTATATTTATAAACGTCACCGCTGAGGAGGTTTATTTTACTCATCTATAAATAAATTTGGTGAAATACCAGAAAATCTCTGTTAATGAGATTCTTTAAAATAGCCTAGCTCAACTCTTTTCCTTATTGTCGGGTTAGCAACCGACCAAACAAAAATGGTGAGTGCCTTAACAAAAATTAAAAAACGAAATTGTTTCAAGTTCCAATAATAATAACCTTGTGGATTCAGGTAGTTGTAATTACTACACTGAATTCTATAGATTATCTCTTTTATAAATATATTGACTTGATCCCTAAAGTAGGCTACAATCATCTAGTATTTACTGTGAACTATTTTCACAACTGGTTTCCAATTATTTTGGAATTTGCTATCCCCATTTCAGGTAACTTCAACAATTACTGGACAAACGTTCTAAGCTCTCAATTAATTACAAAGGACTCACATACATGACTATTATAAGACTTATTTGGACTTACGGAGTAGATATGGGTAGGGATGTGTAGATACTGGATTTTCCTGTATCTGATCCAAGTGATACTGATACTTTTCTGTATCTGATTTTTTTTTTCTTAGCCCCTTTGGGTTTGAAGGTTTCTAATTAGAATTAAAGATAGGATGGAGAGGTATCTCTTATACTGTACGATGTAGATTTTAAGAGGAGGATGAGAAGGTCCTTAGTTCAAATTTTCAGTTTGACCATTTAACCCTGAAACACCCTGTAAAGTGCACAGGACTAGTTTCCAGAAACTGTAATTTTTTTTTTTACATATTTTAAAGTGAAAGTTTATTAAGATTCGAACCAAAACAGAGAAATAAAAAAATAAAAAAAGCATCGTTAATTCAAAAATTATCAAGTGAAGAATAATTATTTAGGTGGAAGAAAATGGTCCGGGTTGAGGTCAATAAATTTCTCTTAGATTGGGAGAAATGTTTATTAAGTAGCCAACGCTTTTAACCCGTCCCACCCCTGTATCTGATACTTTTGTATCAATTGATACTTTTACTAGTCATGGGTAGATAGTGGATTTTCCTGTATCTGAATGCAAGTGATACTGATACTTTTACAGATGTAGTTGAATGCAGTTATCCCGACTCTAACTCTTCTAATTCGCTACACAGAAGCCTTTCTTGGGGCATCAGTTTTTGTTATCATTTTTAAAGGAAAAAGAGTTAGTCGCCGAAATATTAACCTGCACAAGGCATCAAATGATTAAAATCATGTTTTTTATTGGTTAATTATTTTTGATTTCATAGTTTATTTTGGTTTCTACATATGTGATAAGTGACTAATTACAGATTATATTGATATTAAGTGAAAACTTGCTCACTATTATTTTTACTTATTTATTTATTAATACTAAGGGGAGATGCGGGGAAATTGGTCCTTCGCCGGTAATCAAATCAGGGGAGCTTAAATCAGTGGTTGACTATTTCTTATTAATTAATTATTATTAAAAGGACCGTGATTAATAGTAGATAATATTTTTTTTTAAATCCGTGAGACGATGTAATTTTATTGCCAACATGGGCTTGGTTTGTTTTGGTGGTTCCCCTTCAGGAGTACCGGATTTTCCAGGGTGGGAATTCCTGGTAGGGATGGGTAAGGTTGTATCAAACTGACCGTGTCTGATGCTTGTATTAATTGATACAAAAGTATCAGATACATTTCGGCTGTATCTGATACTTGTATCAACTACTTTTTAGTATCAGACACAAAGTATCGTATTGATACAACCTTACCCATCCCTACTTTGGGGCTCCACGAAGCCATCGAATTCCTCTAAATAAAAAATCCTCAAAAATAAGTTTGAACTGAAAAAAAAACAACTTTAAAATGTTTAAGCAGAGGAATATGATGGCTTAGTTGGCTCCAAAGCTATTCTCCGAAAAATTGAATAATGACTTAGGATCTTCCTATTACCTTAAACATTCTGCAAAACAACGATGTTTTTAAAGCAATCGAAAACAAAAATTTTTAACCTGTATTTTTTCTACAAAATTTTTAAGTCAATATATAGATTATAATACATCATTCAAATTTTCGGTGTATAGCTTCACCATTACCACCAAGCCATCGAATTCGTCTCTTATCTAATCCTTACAATCCAAAATCCTTCGTATAATCCTCAGTGCTACTTACTTTCTGACGTACAAAGTCATCCGTCCTCAATGTCCTATTTGTAGCTGATTTGGTCCGAACCCGATATCAATCAATGACAAACTTTATTCCCACTAATTCCGAAACTACCTTTCCTTACCGATAATCCTCCGAGGCATCTGAAAAGAAGATGGCCTCAAATCTGTCATTTGAGTACAACCAGTAGGTAATTTCTGAATTACCATTATCTTATGCTACTACGTATCATTCATTATATTTGCTTTTTTGTATTATTATAATACAGTTGTAAACACAATAAATGAATTTAAAAAATAAAGAACGCTCTAAGCTCCCAATTAATTACAAAAGACTCATATACATGACCATCATACGACCTATTTGGACCTACGGAGTAGAGCTTTGGGGCTCCACTAAGCCATCGAATTCCTCTCGTATCCAATCCCTACAATCCAAAATCCTTCGTAAAATCCTCAACGCTCCTTATTTTGTTGAGAATAAAGTCATCCATAACGACCTTAATGTCCCATTTGTTGCTGATTTGGCCCGAACCCGGTATCTATCCTTTCATAACAAAGTTCATTTCCACTCAAACCCTCTAGTTTCAAACCTAGCTTCCTCTTCAATTCCCGATAATCCTCCGAGGCGTCTGAGAAGAAGATGGCACCGTGACTTCTTAGTTGAACATGCGATTTGAGTACTACCAGTGGGTAGTTTCTCTACTTGTCATTATATCATGTCATTATGTATCACTCTGCCAATTTACTTGTTATATTACTGTAATATAGTTGTAAATGTCAATAAATAAATAATAAAAAAAATAAAGAAGTAGATAGAGTTAACTAAAATTTTCAAACTACATTTATTACGATTTTAAATTATTTTTTAAATATTTTTATGTTTTAATGGATATATCTACTAACGTACTAATAATCCATATATACAATAATATTATATGGTAAATAATTTACGAGAAAAATAATAAAATTTTCTTCAATTTAATTTAGATGCATTTTATTTTATTCTACTAAATATTTTATTAAATGTTTAATAATGTAATATATATATTAAGTATTTGTTCTAATAAAATTACGAGTACCGCTGATATTTCCTTGTTGACAAAATAGGGCGTGGCACGGTTTTTATTTTTAACTCTCTGAGCTAATTCGCACAAACTTATCCTTATCAATAAGATAATTTTTTCATTTAAGTGATTAATATTGGCTGTTGACTTATACTTACCGTGATAAAAAAATGTATAATTTTTTGTTAAAAAATATTGTAAAGCTAACGCGATTATATTTTTTTAGAAATGATAATATGGATTTTATAAAAGTTATTCATAGTTGTAATAAATCAGTTTCGTATAGTTAAAACAATACCACGTTTAAATAATCTATATTTTCATTAATAATACAGTGATTTTTTTACAGAAAGATTAACATTTTTTTTATACAATTACTTGATAAATTTTAAACTATTATGTTAATATAATAAGCTTTTATTAAATAAATAGATGAACTATAATTCCCTGGTCCCGTGGGATAAAAGCGGGAGACTAGAGCGAAGATGGGGATGCTGTATGACGCAGAAGGCAGGCGCTGCTAGGAGTGAATCAATAAAGGTCCCACTGAGGCACAACCTGTGCACGTCTCTTCAAAGTCCTCTCTAACCTCTCATTCTAACTGTATAATGATATTATATTATAAAGAGTCACCTCCTTGCAGAACAGGTGTCGATTAAAAGTACAGTCTCTACCATGTACTGAACCCCAAACCCGTTCACGGGTTGTAGTGGTACAGTAGTTTTGAGATATCGTATGTTTTGCATTAAATAAAATAATGATTTTTCTAAATTTTATGTTAGTTTATATTTTGTATAACGACTTCAAGAAGTCAGGAAAAGTGGTTACCAATTTTTAAGAATATTTATAACTTAACTGATCAAGGACGACAAAAGACCACAGAGAAATTAGTTCCTCGATCCGTTGCTAGGCAACACCGATAAAATGTGACATCATTATTTTCTATCCAAACTGACGCACAGTGGAACGAGCGTTAGGAGCGTCTGGACATTCATTAATATCTCCGCTTCTGGTTCTCCTAGAATACGGCTATTGCTACGGTTTTAAAGCTTTTTGAATGGACTATTTAATTATATGATAAACAGGATCAAACCTTTTAGGATAAACGTGTAAAAATTCTAGATTTGATATTTCGATGTTAGATTATTTAGTATCAAACATTGTACCATTTATTGTACCTACATACTACGAGAATAGGTACAATACAGTATTCTATGGAAAGACAGATACATAGGTATTAAATAAAGTTACACAAAGGAAAAAGTAACAAACCAAATAATTTAATTATTAAACAAAATTAATAAAATAATTGATAATTACTTTTGTTAGTTAATATATTAGGTATAATTGATACATCAAAATTATAATAAATGTAAGTGCCCATATAAAATTGTTTTATTTAAATAACGAAATAAAAATTAAATAAATAAAAAAATAAAAAATTGACGATTTGTTGTAGGGACTATTGCACCTATGTGCACCATTACACATATGTCGTTGAAATACCACACGCAAACTGAGTTTCATTGTTAATACTATTATGTTAGATGAGGGTTGTTCGGATAAATGAATGTAAACAAACACTGGTAAAAAAAAGAAAACTTGCGAAAAGTAGACACCAATATCAACAGAAATTATTTTAAATTAATTCTCAAGCCCATAAAATAAAAATAAAAAATCATTTTCTCGGAAAATAACACCTAATAGCAAAATCCGACTAATGGAAAAAAAACTTCAAACATTCTAGTTATTTACTGTGAAGGTAGTTTTTTGGGCGATTTTGAGCGATTTTCGCAATTGATTATTTAATTTTATCACCCAATTTTCACCGAAAAATCCCAGACGTTTGAAATAATCCCGACGTTTTATTTGCCTAAAATATCTTATTATGGATGTGTTTTTTTCCAGTAGGTATACGATTAATTTAATGCATTACCTCAAACAGTGGATTGCTTTAAAAATATGAGTTTTTAGAAAAATTTATTTTTCAATTCAAAATTTTTTATATAAGATTTAATTTCACAATTAATTTATCTATGGCTTTTGTTAAGAATAAGTATAAAGTATAATTTAAGATCAAAATAAAGGACAAATTTGGTTACCAATTAGAGAATTGGTCCAATGTCCAACAATTGCGTTGATTCGTTCCACTGTGTGACGTTGCGAACCATCGTTTCCTTGGAAGGCTGCTCATAGCTCTATAACTTGTCCCTTTGGGCCCGATTCGCCTGTATACATTCCCTTCGACATGCATTCAATCGACATAGGACCGTGAGAAATCGGCCTAGATCCATGGATCATGCCTGCTCGGGGGTCACCACAGGAGACATGAGACCATCCTTAGACCATACTTAACAGCGGCTATTTGACGCACACGGGATAGTGTCCCTCCTATACACGGTCCTCGTCAGATGCTTCCAGTAGGCTGACGGACCTCAGGTGCACTTCTGCAAGAGTGTTAATCCGATGGAACGCTATTTCTGCGTGTATTTAATGGCAATGCCTCAGTAAAAAGCAGGATTCTTTAGTGAAAAAATTATTTACTGAACTCAAAAGATAAATCGTTTTATTTTTTTATTGTTACACTTTAAATCACTTAACGGTTGCCGAAAGTTCATATTTATTTTTTTAATACTCATAACTAAATAAATATGAGTAATATTATTAAATGTTTGTTTGTTGTTGCTTAGAGGCGTAAAACCCTAGGGTCATCAACGCCTATAGGTTTTTGATTTTTATAATTATTTATCTTTTAAAAAAAAAAAAATCATCTACACACATACTAACAAATAATATATCTATAATAAGGAAATAAAACAATTGAAAAAACAAAACAAATGCATCTATAGGAGGAACAATGGAGGATCAGATATTGCTTATTAATTTACAGTTTGTAATGAATTTCACCACTTTGTCGACTTCAGTTTTGTTGTCTCTAAGTGCTTCTCTAACATCGGGGGGTATTTTGAGCTGATTTAGTATTTTTTTATAGGAGTAGCATTCCTCAAACATATGTCTGATACAAAGATTTTCATTGCACCTAAGGCATATCAGTGGTCCATCCCTTGTAATGAGATGTACGTGGGTAAGCCGGGTGTGTCCTATTCGAAGGCGAGCTATAGCCACCTCTTTATGGCGTTTACTACGATTAGATGTAGTCCAGGGCTTTACTTCCCTTTTTATATATTTCAATTTACTGGCTGGACTTTCATCCCACATTGCTTGCCATCTTTTGTCTATACATTCTTTAAGGGGGCGAGCAAGTTCTTGGGCGGTTAGAATAGCTGTGTCTCTACCTGGGAGGGTTAGAGCGGCTGGAGGAGCTTTGTCAGCCATCTCGTTCCCGACAATACCCACATATCCCGGTGCCCAGATGAAGAATATTTTTTTGCTTATGTGGTTTAGCATTATTAGATATCCGTGAATGCTTTGGACTATGGGGTTGAGCGAGTACATATTGTTCAATCCCTGGAGGGCGCTAATTGAATCGGAAATTATTACTATATTGTCGATTTGTATATTTGTCATGGAGAAATGTAGAGCGGATGCTATGGCATTTAGTTCGCCGGTATAGACGTTGCAGAGGTGGTGTAGCTTTTTTTTTATGGGTGGTCGAATTGGGCGTAGTAAAGGCAGATCCAGTTGAGCTAACAGACTTTGAGCCATCTGTATATATTGCAGTGTGGTGTGGTAAAGATTGTATCAGTTCACAGAACATTTTTCGATATTTCGCGGTCAGGGTGTCTTGTTTACTGAACTCGGACAGCTCAAGAAATACTTTGGGTAGTCTGTAAGTCCAGGGTATATGCATCATTTTATTATGGAATGATATGTCTTTAAGGAAGGCGATCGCAAATGAGATTCTTTCTGCGAGAGGGAGGGTCGAGTTCGGTTTATTATGGAAGGCAGAAGTAAACTTCGGGTTAAATATCTATTTATGAGTGGGATGATCAGTTTGCAAATATAGTTTGGAAACATAATTGATAGCCAGTTGACTACTACTACATGAATAAATATATATCTGTAAAATATGCAATGAAAAAATACTAACCAATCCAGTCCGAGTGATTTATTGATAAGATACCAAATTTCATGAGAATATGAGGGAACAAGAACTACTAAGAAATTTATTGAAAAATATCATTCCACTTTTTTTTTTTTAATAAGTAACAACATATTTTTGACAATATAAGCAAATATGCTATAAAATTAAATTAATGGAAAATGACAAATTTCGAGTTATGGCAGGGACTTATTGGTATTTAGGTTCGTCGAGTGTTGCCGGAGATAAGATAAAGAACAATTATTACATAACGAGAGCAATTTAAGCGATGCATTAAATTGCTATGTTCTCCTGACGTTGCGTACTCGTAGTCATGTTTGAACGAGGATAAACATGTATATTAGCATATCTAAGAAGCGTAACGGGCGTGTTACGTTGTGAACATACAGACAAATTATTCCTGACGGCTAAAATTGCAATAATTATGCGTTAATTATTTATTATTAATTAATTATACTTAATTTCAAAGCCGAAAAATACGGCTTCTGGCATTATTATAGAGAAACATGAATTAAGTACTAAATGCAAATATTTATATATTTTTTAAAGTTATTTAATGAAATTTACAACTGTATAGAAGAATACATCAAGTAAATGAATGTTTACATTGGCTAGAAAAGACAGTAGTACTCAAATAAAAAGTCCAACTTAGAAGACCACGAGGCCATCTTCTTTCAGACCCCTTGGAGGATTATCAGTAATTGAAGAGGAAGCTAGGCTTGAAACTAGAGGGTTTGAGTGGGAATGAAGTTGGTTATGAAAGGATAGATAGCGGGTTCGGGCCAAATCAGCAACAAATGGGACATTAAGGTCATCATGGATTACTTTGTTCGTTACAAAGTAAGGAGCATTCAGGATTTTACGAAGGATTTTGGATTGTAAGGATTCAGCTGTATAAACTGTACAGAGGATTGGGCCGAGGATACTGCCTTGAGGAACACCAGCAGATTGAGAAAAGCGGGATGAAAATTAAAAGCAAATATTAAAGTAGTTTGTTTATTTAACGTGCTAAATTTTGTCTAACCAGGTACCTCAATTCCTCACGGGCCATTTTACGTTCCCTCCGAAGGACGGCACAACTACAAACTTTTTACTCCCTATACAAAATCATAAGTCCACCTGCCTCAATGCGAAATCGCGAATGTAGTGAGCACATAACTATGTTAACCATTACACCACATGTGACACAATATTAAATTAATACTTAAACTATTTAATTTAAATTAACATCTGAAATCTATCAATAATTTTAATAAGGAGTCGGTTGATAAAACGTTATTATTTGTCACGGGATAGATTTTTTATTTATTTTAAGGGCAGTTTATTTTCCTAAAAAATCAATGATAAAATAAAAAAATAGTTAATATAATTGAATCAACTGGGTTTTTAAATGATACCTAAAAATATTTGTCAATAAACCATTTCTCAGTAAAGTAACAGAGGAATTTACCAGAAAGTGGAAAGGGTGTTGGATATTATGTGGAAGAGGACGCTGACACTGATGATGACGACTGGAAGAAAAATACCACTATTAGCGTGTACATAAGATGTTAACAAATATTTAGAAAAGAGTTGTTTTTTATTATTATTTATTTATCGATATTTACAACTGTATTACAATAATACAACAAGTAAATAGGCTAAGCGATACGTAATGGCATGATATAATGACAAGTAGAGAAACTACCCACTGGTAGTACTCAAATCGCAAGTTCAACTAAGGTCACGTGACCATCTTCTTTTCAGACGCCTCGGAGGATTATCGGGAATTGAAGAGGAAGCTAGGTTTGAAACTAGAGTGTTTGAGTGGAAATGAAGTTTGTTATGAAAGGATAGATAGCGGGTTCGGGCCAAATCAGCAACAAATGGGACATTAAGGTCGTTATGGATGACTTCATTCTTAACAGAATAAGGAGCATTGAGGATTTTACGAAGGATTTTGGATTGTAGGGATTGGATACGAGAGGAATTCGATGGCTTAGTGGAGCCCCAAAGCTCTACTCCGTAAATCCAAATAGGTCATGTAGGTATGATGGTCATGTAGATGAGTCTTTTGTAATTAATTTAGAGCTTAGAGCATTTGTCTAGCAAATGTTGAAGTAGCCTGAAACGTCGAGCGGTTTCTTGTCTTTTCAGTCTTATATGAGTATTTAGAAAAGATAAACATCACATAGTTTCGTATGTTAGAATAAATGAATTAGAGTGCAAAAAATAAAATTTAGTAGGATTTCAGGTGAAGAACTGGACGAAGTTGGACATAAGATCTAAGGGAACATGTTAGTGAACGCAAGAAGGAAGATTGGAGGCAGAGAATTTTGTCCCAGCTAAACCACCTGGATTTCCCCCTCAATTTAGGGTACCCACTTTTATTGAAGCTGTGTGAGCTACAGAATGGTCTGTAAATACCACAGGCTTCGTACATGAATGTCAATATATTAAATAATATACATGCCACTGGCCCAGAATTGACGTCGGAACCTTCTACACTCAATTCACCTTTCTACACATAAAATGATTGTTACAATTTCTAAGTTAAAAATTTTTTCTGGTTTTTGTTTTTTTTAGTTACTAGATTCTGAAGTGGGAAAATAAAGATGGGGAAAAATGAACCTATTATATCTTACGTCAATTATAAAATTTTTGTTTTGAAGAGAAAAGATTTGCCATGGCCGGGATTCGAACTCGGGTCGTCTGCGTCTGAAATTGCCTGACTGGGATACGACCCCAGGTAGCTCAGTGATTTAGAGCACAGATATGGACAAGCAGACGACCCGTGTTCGAATCACGCCCAGGGCAAATCTGTTCTCTTCAGAACACATACTTTTAAATTGTGTTCTAAGCAAAATATTGCAAATTTGGAATGTAAGTCTTATGAATATAATATTTTACCAATAAGGCTGGGAAGAAAACCTAACCAGTACCACTACAACCCGTTCAGTACATGGTAGAGACTGTACTGTTTCATGGACAACGGTTCTGCAAGGAAGTGACTTGTACTAGGTCCCGGTCAACCGCCAGATTTTCCCCCTTATTATGGGTACCCTATTTTTATAATATTTTATAGAGGCTGGGTGAGCCCCAGGAGGGTCCTAGATCCTATATGATCCATCTCCGGCTGCTAACAGACTAAATAAAAGTCTTGCCCGCATTTGGGATTTGAACCAGGATTTCCGGCATAGCAACTCAGTGCTGGTTGGAAAGAGAAAACTGAAATATTGGAATTAACTTTCTCGCTTTGCACATGCGCAGTAATACAAGTTAACCTTTTCAAAGAAATAGCCAGTATGTCTGGGTTTATGAATTTTTGGACATAAAAACTAATTTTTAACAAATATCAAAATTGCACCAAAATATGTGATAACTGTTATTGGCCGAATAGGGGCTTAAAATCTCAGTATTTTGGGGAGATATTTCAAGAAAATAGGTTCAAAAAAGCATGCATAAAATAGGAAGGTCATAGAACTTTAACATTATTTTCCTCTTTTTTTTTCAAGTCCAAAGTTCTCCATCTCAGAACATTTCCCCAACTTAGATGAAGTCAGAGTCATTAAACTCGCAACTTATTAGAATAGATTATTATATTCTAGAGTTTAATTTTGTGAAATTAATTATTATTCAAAATCGAATGACCACAAGAGGATTCGCTAATCTAGATAAGTCGTTAGGATTGCAAAATCATTTTGCAATGTATCACCTTAACGATTAGTGTTGACATTGACACGAATAACTTTTATTACATCTGCCAATAATAGAGGTTTGACAACAAAAGAAGTTATTGCGCACACTTTTCATAGTAGATATTTAGTTTAAACATTATTGCAAAAGCACAAAATATATTTTTTTAAATACTTTAGTTGCTCAAAACATACCAATTAAAGACAGGTACCTGCCAAGGACTCTGGCCTACCTGCAGTATTCAGTTCAGGGACTTACTGCCAATGGAAAGTACCAGTTTAATTTAGACGTCTTGAAGGATTATTGGGAATCAAAAGTATTAGAAACATGGAATTAAGTGGGAATAAAGTGTGTCGTTAAAAAAGCACCGATAACGGGTTCGGGGGTAAATTAGTAACAAATGTGACATTGAGGTCATTATCGATGAGTTAGTTCGTAACAAAGTAAGGAGCATTGAGGGTTTTACGAAGGATTTTGAAAAAAAGGAAAAATCCCTCCCTCCCATTGTGGTACAGAATGAGAAATGTCATCTCCGAATTAGTAAAATACCAGCCAACAAATGCTCAAAGAAAAAAGCTAGCTCCATGGACGTTATCACCTCCACACATCAACTGCAAAATGTTGAAATTTTCCAAGGCGAGAGAATTTTCCCCACAAGAGATTTCACAAGCCTTCCTTGGTGAACTGAATAACTACCAATTTAACAAAATCCTGTTTACAGATGGTTCTCGTACCAATGACTCTACGTCGTGTGCTGTGTATACTGGCGACACAACTTTTAAGTACAAGCTCAACAGTAATTGCGGCATCTTCACAGCTGAATCGACGGCTATTCTTAAGGCTCTCCAAATAACACTTACAACAAAAGATCAGTCAACAATAGTTTGTTCTGACTCGCTGAGTGCCCTCAAAGCAATGGCTAACACCTTTTCAGATAATCCCCTCATACAGGAAATTTACCAGGCCTTAAAACAAATAGCAGACTCGTTAAGAAAAATAACTTTTTTTTGGGTCCCCAGCCACTCAGGAATACTTGGAAATGAGAAAGCCGACAAAGCAGCATCAGAAGCCCATTTATTAGAAGAAATAACGCTTTCTTATATCCCACCTTCAGATTTATTCCAACAAATAAAAACAAATATCCAAAGCGAATGGCAGTGTACTTGGACATCGCTAGAAGACAATAAACTGAAAATAATCAAACCCACTATCAGTAGCTGGGTATCATCTTCCAGGCAGTGTAGAAGAGAAGAAGTAGTTATTACTCGCCTTAGGATTGGTCACAGTCGTTTGACCCACGAATACCTGATAACAAAGAAAGACCCACCTCAATGTACACTGTGTAAGGTGACAGTTGCAGTGCGCCATATCTTCGAGGATTGTCCTAGGTACAGTGGAGTGATGGAAAGGTGTGGCGTACCTCGGCAGATGCAAAAGGCGTTGGGGGATAACGAACAATGTTTAAATAATGCGTTAAAATTTATTAAAAACACCAATATATACCAGTCAATTTGACATATACATTTACAGGTTTATGTGTATGTGTGTATGTGGGTTTATGTATGTGTGTATATATATATTGTCGGTGTGTATAATGTTATATGGATAATATAAATTTTATATTATATCATAAATCTTATATAATTATGCATAACGTTTTATTTTAATTTAAACAACTTCATATAAGTTACATTTCTATTATATGTTTAATATGTTAATATGGTTTTACTATGTGCCTAATGTTATGTTATGGTATGTTATGTTATGGTATGTTATTATGTAACATAATGTTACAATGTTATGTTAACAATGTTATGTTATGGTATGTTATTATGTAAATATGTAGGTAATGTAAATATGTAGGTAATGTAAATATGTATATTATTATGTAATTAATTACATATGTATATTAATTATTTATTAATTATATGTATTAATTACATATGTATATTAAATGTGGTATGTTATTATGTAAATATGTAGGTAATGTAAATATGTATATTCTGTAGTGGTAATTATGTAGATACTGTAAACATTTATACTCTCCAGTAGTAAGGGCAATAATAACCATTTGTAGTTGTTTGCCCTTAAAAAAAATAAAACAAACAAACAACGAAGGATTTTGAATTGTAAGGATTGGATACGAGAGGAATTCGATGTTACACTCCAAAGCTGTACACCGTTCATCCAACTTGAATTTGTAATTAAAATATATCCGATATACGGAATGAACTGAAATAAAGAAAGTAAGTAAAATACAAATTTTAAATGAAAAGATTTAATTTCCTCTAAAATAAATATTAAAAAAATAATTAGTAATCATGTGAAAAGTACATCTACTGAGAGAGTATTTTGCAAAAGCCCATTTCGATCTCAACGAATCTTGAAGGGATCGAGAACTATCCATAATGCTTTCAAGTTTTAACTTAGAAAAAAAAAATAAGGTTTTAAATGGTTTTCATATTAACACATCTTGTGTATCTGTTAGGTGGCTACTACCAATGAATAGTTCTTATTCATTATGAACTACATATATGCCATATGCCATTCCATATATTTCATGTGCCATACCATTACATATATCTACAGCTCCGGTGATTAAGTGGATAAGTCTAATTTTCTCCAAAATGAGTTTCTTGTACTTAAGTAAGCGGAATTGAGTTATTTTCGCAGTGGATAAGGGGCTAAGTAAGGCATTGGCTTGAAAAGGAGTTATTGTTTATATTACAATTCCATTTCAAGCCAAAAACTACGAGAATGATACGATTCCGGTTATTGAAAGCAGTTAACTCTCTCTTGACAAAATCCGAATTAACCACTTATTCACCGGGGTTGTAGATAAATTTAACACTACAACCACCGACGAGTCAAGGGTACAGTACGTGGTAGAGAATTGACTGTTTCATGGACAACAGTTATGCAGGGAGGTGAGTTGTTCTAGATCACGCTTAACTGGCAATTTTTCCCCCTCTTTTGGGTACCCATTTTATAGAGATTCGGGGGAACCTCGGGAAGGTCCGAGATCCGAAAAACTACGAGAACGATACCATTCCGGTTATCTGAAAGCAGTTAACTCTCTCTAGACAAAATCCAACTTAAGCACTTACTCACGAGGGCTGTAGGTATATGATTGGTACTAATTACTTTTTGTATTATAATAACATATTTGTAAATTTAAATATATATATATATCCCTATCTCCTTATTGTTATCATTAAGAAATTGGTACTTGAGTACAAGCCGGTCTGCATGGACTGTTATCCGCCATTTTTATAACCTGAACACTGATAACACCTATCTCCTTATTCTTATCAATAAGAAATTGTTACTTGAGTACTAGCCGGGCTGTAGGGACTGTTATCCGCCATTTTTATAACCTGAACACTGATAACACCTATCTCCTTATTCTTATCATTAAGAAATTGGTACTTGAGTACAAGCCGGTCTGCATGGACTGTTATCCGCCATTTCTATAACCTGAACACTGATAACACCTATCTCCTTATTCTTATCATTAAGAAATTGGTACTTGAGTACAAGCCGGTCTGCATGGACTGTTATCCGCCATTTTTATAACCTGAACACTGATAACACCTATCTCCTTATTCTTATCATTAAGAAATTGGTACTTGAGTACAAGCCGGTCTGCATGGACTGTTATCCGCCATTTTTATAACCTGAACACTGATAACACCTATCTCCTTATTCTTATCATTAAGAAATTGGTACTTGAGTACAAGCCGGTCTGCATGGACTGTTATCCGCCATTTTTATAACCTGAACACTGATAACACCAATCTCCTTATTCTTATCAATAAGAAATTGTTACTTGAGTACTAGCCGGGCTGTAGGGACTGTTATCCGCCATTTTTATAACCTGAACACTGATAACACCTATCTCCTTATTCTTATCATTAAGAAATTGGTACTTGAGTACAAGCCGGTCTGCATGGACTGTTATCCGCCATTTTTATAACCTGAACACTGATAACACCTATCTCCTTATTCTTATCATTAAGAAATTGTTACTTGAGTACTAGCCGGGCTTTAGGGACTGTTATCCGCCATTTGCGGATTTGCGGAGTAAGCACTTACTCACGAGGGCTGTAGATATATGATTGGTACTAATTACTTTTTGTATTATAATAACATATTTTTAAATTTAAATATATATATATATATATATATATATATATATATATATATATATATATATATATATATATATATTTGAAATAAAACAAGATCACTGAAACTAATTCCGATCAAATTGTTACTAAATTATGCTTAAATACACTCTAAAATATTCTGGCCATGTTTCCTGCTGACAGCTCGCTAAGAAGGAGATGAAGGACGGCTAACTAACTTCGGAGGACATGGCAGTTTAATAACTTTGGCTTCATCGACGTTTTCTTAGTCGGGCGGGAAAATCCTCTGTGATGGAGAACTTTGAACAGGAAAAAATAATTTTATTCAGGACTAAGCTATCGTCAGCGGGCTTCTCTATTGATTGTTAGTTATTATGTCTATATTAGCGAGGAGATTGTTGACTGGAAGATCTGAGTAAGGAAGAAAATAGTTGGGGGTGCAGTTTATTTTGTGCCGACGTTTCGACCCACTTTGTGGGCCATCTTCAGGGCTAAGAAATAAAAACTGGAAAAACTGAGGCGACTATTATGTCTATACATATTATAAAACAAAGTTCTCGGCCGCGTTTGTTCACGGTAAACTAAATACTATGCACGGATTTTCATTCGGTTTTCACCAATAGATAGAGTGATTCACCAGGAAGCTGAAGAAATATTTTGTTTTGTTTTTGGAGTTTACTTAAGAAACGATTTTCATATTTAGCCCGTGGTATGAAAATTTTACGAGGAGTAAAATCAAGTTTTAAATAAAAGTGGCGAGTTACACTCCCTTCTCGATAAAATTGTATCATTTGTTTTATATAATAGATATAAATTAAAAATTAAATTCCGGAACTAATCGGGAAGAGATACGTGCGGTATCTATGGCAACAGTGTACCACGTATCTAACACGTACTGAAGCCAATACATTACATGAGTTGTAGCGTAACTGCCAATAACGTAACTTATAGAAATACGAAAGGAAATAATTTCAGTAATATCTTATATAAATGACATGAGACTATGATTCACAACAACATGACTCGTTCCTTATCGCTTCTTTATCTCAATCCAATTAAGACATTTTTTTGAAGACAATAGTTGAGTTCAATAGATTATTGTGACATTGAAGATAGCATATTTTATATTGTCTGATTAAATTTTAGTATTTTCGGTCAACTGTTATAGCATTCCCTAAAGGTCATTGGGTCATGGTGAAATATATGTATAGGAATAGAAATGCTCTGTTGGTCATGAGATCATATTCTATCAACCACAGGCTTATTGTGAGGATGAGCTAGACCACATTTGTGCCATTCCATCCACACATCAAATGACAGATAAGATTCATTAGAATTATCACTCTACTCTCACTAATTTCAAAATTCTTGAAACCGTTGCTAACATAAATATTTTGGGGTAGGATGGGTGGGATACTAATTGATAAAAAAACTGACAACCCCCCAAAAAAGATTGAATTTGTTCGATTTTTTTTTAACTTCGTTAATTTACAAAACGTTTAAGTTACCATGAAGATCAAAATTTATTATTTAATTTTTCGGAGTATAGCTTCGTGGATCCACTAAGCCATTGAATTCCTCTTACATCCTATCTTTACAATCCGAAATCCTCAATGTTCCTTACTTTGTTAGGAATAACATTTGTAGCTGATTGTTGTTGCTGACCCGAACACACAGCAACACTTAATAGGCAAAATCTCTAAGCTCCAAATTAATTACAAAAGGCTCATATACATGACTTTGGGGGTCCAGTAAGCCATTGAATTCCTCTCGTATCCAATCCTTCGTAAAATCAATACTTCTTACTTTGTACCGAATAAAGTTATCCATAATAAACTTCCATTTGTTGCTGATTTGGCCCGAACCCGATATCAATCCTTTCATAACAAACTTCATTCCCACTCAAACCCTCTAGTTTCAAACCTAGCTTCCTCTTCAATTCCCGATAATCCTCCGAGGCGTCTGAAATGAAGATGGCCCCATGACCTTCTTAGTTGAACTTGTGATTTGAATACTACCAGTGGTTAGTTTCTCTACTTGTCATTTTCACATGTCCTTATGTATAGCTTAGCCTATTTACTTGATGTATTATTGTAATACAGTTGTAAATATCAATAAATAAATAAAAAATATATGGTTTCTACTGGGGATTATTGAGTTTAGTTTTCCAGAAGATTCCATTAGGAGGATTGAGTTAATGAGGTATCTGATTGAACCCAAATAAATACTTTAGAGTTGTTTTACAAAATGGTTCTCGAAAATCCTCCGAGGCGTCGGAAAAGAAGTTGGCAACGTTACCTCCTAATTTAAATCTATCAAATTTAAGCACTACCAGTGGGTAATTTCTCCAATTGTATTAATTCCATGTCCTTATATATTATTGGTAATAATTAATTTTTGTACATATAAACTCAACAGCAAAAAAAACCGAACACATCATAATTTTCAGCAAAGTTTTTGTTTTTGTGAGTATTCTAGTTATTACAGAGAATGTAGGGCCTAAGTCCATTGAACTAAGCCCTTCAGGATTAGTAAACAATTAGATAAAACCCAGATTTGATTTATTTGTCTTGAAGTTGATTTACCTGTCTGACCTATTCTAAACTGTAAGTAGTTTTTCGCACATTTAAACATCTTTAATGTATTTACCAAGCCTTTTCTGTGATTAATAGACATGTTTTTTTTTATTTTGGTCCAGAATAATGGTTCTTTCAAATGTTTACACAGCCCGAGCTGATGCCTTGGCCAGAGAAGGCCGGAGCTTGGGGTAGCAAAGTCTACCATTCACGATGCACTCCGGCGTTTATTCCATTCTTACCATAAATTAAAAAGATTAATATACATATGTATTTAACAAAATTATAAGAACAAATCTAATTGTCCGTTTTTTTTTTTTGCTGTTCAGTGTATTTATCATATTATAAATATATGTCATAGTAGTACAAACTATAAGTAATGCTGTGTATACAATATGGCATATATTGTAAATATCAATCAGTAATTAAAATAGAAAAATTATTTTTTTCATTAGGTCCATCACTAAACTAATTACCGAATTGATCTCATTCCTTTTGAAAAATAATGATGTAAAATTATTATCCATAAATTTTCAGCAAAAATACTTTTTATTTTTCCAATCTCATTTCCGAAGAGTGAATAGATCTTAAACTGCTACTTAAGTATTCCTAAGTATAAACAGCCAAATTAAATATTTTAACACCAATATTACAAATCAAAAGAGTGATATTGTAATGATTTGTTTTATGAGTGTGTTATTTAGATAAATAAAACAAACTGAGACAAGCGCAATGAGGTAGTGAGTAGAAGTGATCGATAGCAAAAGGAAAACTGCACCAGGACCTTCCTCGATAGAATTTGTAACTGGATCACCAAACTGCTAAATTTTGTAAATTAAAACAATGAGTTAACCTTAACCTGTACCGCTACATCCCGTGAACGGGTCTGGGTTTCAGTACATGGTAGAGACTTTACTGTTGAATGGACAGGCAAGGAGGTGACTTGTCCTAGGTCACGCTCAATTTTTATAACATTTGATAGAGGCAGTTTTATTATATGTAAGTGGGAGATAGTCCGCTATCAGTCATAGATAAATTTCACTGAAATCTTTATCGGTTAATAAAATATAAGTAACGAAATTCAAACTATAAATATTCGAAGAAATATTACATTCTGAGAATTTATGTTTATGAAAGTGATTTCCTCATAATCAGCATTAAACGAGTCCTATTATCTGCTGACTAAGCAAAAGCGTTCATGGAACAAATTGAACAGAGCGACTAATCTCTCAATTTAGAAACATAATGTAGGCAATTTCATATATATAAATAAATCTACAGCCCCGGTGAATAAATGGTTAGGTTTAATTTTCTCCAAAATAAACAAATTAAAAAAAAATTGTAATCCTGTGAAAAGTACATCTACTAAGATTTATTTAAGAGTATTTTGTAACAGCCCATTTCGATCTCAACAAATCTTGAAGGGATCGAAAGCTTTCCATAATGCTTTAAAGTTTTATCTAAAAAAGAAAAAAGTAAGGTTTTAACTGATTTTCATATTAACACATCTTGTTCAACCCATCTTGTGTATCTGTTAGGTGAGTACTACCAATGAATAGTTCTTATTCATTAAGAATTAATGCCGTACCATTATATCTACAGCTCCGGTGAATAAGTTGTTAAGTCTAATTTTCTCCAAAATGAGTTTCTTGTACTTAAGTAAGCGGAATCGAGTTATTTTACTATTGAAAAAGGGGTAAGTAATTCATTGGCTTGAAAAGGAGTTTATTATTTATATTACAACTCTATTTAAATCCAAAAACTAGGAGAATGATAGGATTCCGGTTATCTGAAAGCAGTTAACTCCCTCTGGACAAAATCCGACTTAACCACTTATTCACCGGGGTTGTAGATATATTTAACACTAGAACCACCGACGGGTCAAAGGTACAGTACGTGGTAGAGACCGTACTGTTCCATGGACAACAGTTATATAGGGAGGTGAGTTGTTCTAGACTACGCTTAACTGTCAATTTTTCCCCCTATTTTGGGTACCCACTTTATAGAGACTGATTGAGCCCCGGGAGGGCTAAGATCCCATAGGATCCATCTCCGGCACCTACCAGATAAAACTAAATTCTGCCAGCGAGCGGAGCCAGGATCTTCGGGACGGCAACTCACCCCAGTGGTATAGGGCAACCCCGCTCCCCGCTATAATGTTAATATAAAAATGATTATAATGTAACACAGGTAGGCTGATAATCTAAAATTCGATCTCCTCGATAAAAAAAAGGAATATAAATGACAAAAAAAAGTGTAATCAAATCGGCCAAAAACTACTTTTAAAAACAAAACAAATACTTAATAGAATAACCGAAGAAATATTTTCCTCAAATCAAACAATTACATAAGTTTTCAAACTAAACTTTTTTTTTCTTTTTTTAAATTTAATTTAATGATATTTACAACTATAATGGTATTATAACAAGTAAATGTGCAAAAATGTAGAATATGACATGAAAACACTTGTGGAGAAACTACCCATCGGTATCACTCCAATAAAGTTCTATAGTAGATGATCTCGAGGCCATCTTCTTTTCAGACGCCTCGAAGGGTTATCAGGAATAGTATGGGAAGTTGAGAGACTAGAGGATTCAAGTGCGTATGGAGCTTGTCATGGAAGGATAGGTATCTAGTTTGGGCCAAATCAGTAACATATGGGATATTAAAATCATGATGGATGAGTTTGTTTGTGACATAATAAGGAGCATTGAGGATTTTACGAAGGATTTTGGATTATAAGGATTGGATACGAGATGAATTGGGTGGTTTAGTAGAGCCCCAGAGCTCAACTCCGTATGTCCAAATAGGTCAGATAACTGTCATGTAAATGAGTCTTTTGTAATTAATTGGGAGCTTAGAGCGTTTGTCCAGTATGTGTTGAAGTAGGCGAAAACGTCGAGCAGTTTCTTGTCGTTTCAGTCTTGTATGAGGATTCCAAGTGAGACGTTTATCCAGATGGAGTCCTAGGTAACGTATCTGTTCGACAGGGTTCAGTGGTATATTATTAAACGATACAGTAGGACAGGAATTCGTAGGTTTACGACGAAGGGTGAAGGTAATTTGATGGGATTTGTTAGGATTTATTTTAATTTTAATTTTTGACACCATTCTTGAAGGTGTGAGATATGGGATTGAAGAGATTGGGATGCAAAAAATGGATCCTTATTAACTGACAACACACATGTGTCATCAGCGTAAGTAGTGAGGACTAAACTTTAAAAAAATTAATAGTAACAAATAAAACAGTACAAAACTGTAGCCGAACCGGAAATAATTTATGGAAGTGATAATAAAAATCTAGTACCACGACAATTCATGAAGGGCCTTGGGTTCGTAACATGGAAGATTGTATTGTTTCTATGACAACGGTTGTGCAGGAAGGTTATGCTCTACCGACAGGTTTTTTCCGTACTTTGAAGAGACTGGGTGAGTCCCAGGAGGATCTGTCACATCCGAATTTGAATTCAGAACCCTCATCAAAGCTACTCAGCACTGAATTACGCCACTCCTTTATGGAAGTAAAACATTTTTTAAACTCAATCGAAAGAACAAAAGTACTTGAAATAGAAAGAAAGAGAGTATAGAGTATTTTAAATGAAATAGTATTTCCGGAGTTAAAACAAATCATGGATACCTTCGGGAAGAAGAGAATATCATTTCTAGGCAACCTGATGGAGAACACCTCGAGATGGAATAATACTAAACATTTCGGATAAACTCTGGAAGCAAAAAGAACAACATGTCTCGATAAGTGAAATAAAATACGACATTTGGAAGACTTAAAAACTAATCAGTTGGAGTAAAAAATCCTTAGTTACGCCGTCCTTCGGAAGGGGCGTTAAATGGGGCTCCCGAGCCTGTACGATGTCAGGTACCCGTTAAAAATGCCTATCCTAATTAAACCTGGATAGGCAAAATTTAGAGCTCCCACTGTAGCATCTTCCGATTAGCCATAGCAGCATACAGTGACGTTAAATGAACAAATAACAAACAAACTAATCAGTTGGAAAATGAAAACGTTAGATTCTTACCAATGATTGATAAAAAAGATACAAATGAAAGGAATTTTCAGAAGAAGTGCGAAACGAAAATCAGCCCATCAGAATCAAGTAATACTGAAAGCACAGAATGGAGGGAACAATAAGAAACCTAAAAAGACCAGAAAGAAATTGACTAAAGTGCTTCAATGAGACCGTAAAAGAGCAATAGATAAAACTTGTACCACTACAACCCATGTTTATTGAGTTCATCACATGGTAGAGACTGTACTTTTTTTAATGATTTTAGAGCAGTTTTTGTTCCCCCAATTTCGGATGCCTATTTTATAGAGGCTAAGTGAGCCCCAAGAGGGTCTGCAGACCCCGCAGGGTCCATCCGTTTTTTGTTAAAAGATTAAATAATTTATCTGCCACAGGAGGATTTGAACCCAAACCTTCAGCTTAGCGACTCAGTACTCTAATCAATAAATTACGCCGCTCCCCGTAAATAACTAAATTGAATTACAGAAATAGTAGCCCTCCAACAGAAATTTTCTTTCTGTTTTCACTGTTTCGCCAAGATAATCTTAATTAAATAGAAAATGATTCAGACAGATATCTGGTGACGTGAGCGTTTCGGAATGCCAAACAAATAGTGCTCGACTCTAGGAAAACAACCTTCTAGCACCTGACGATCGGTATTCCCAATATCAACGAGTAGCTGTCGACGTGCAAAATGGATGTAGCAAGAAAGAAAAACAATAAAATAAATAGAATGTTGAAAATAGTTAATCAACGACTCTATCTATACACATTGTAAAACAAAGTCCTCTCCTGCCGTGTTCGCTCTTTGATTAGGACCCTATTTTCCAATGGGAGCTTCACTCCCTCGACTGGTCCTAGGAGACATCGCCTTGACGTGGCGGACCAGCTTGCTCCTACTGAGAATGTCTCAATCGCTTATCTTTAATAATTTTCTTTTCACATCTATTTTTTTATTTTGGTCATAGAGACTTTGCCTGTAGTCAGCGAATTTTCGTTATGGTTCCATACGCGAGTTACATCGGCTTAAATTCAATTTGTACCCACTCAACGAAGGGTCCTATTGTGTTATCATGTTGGTGTTTCTGAGGGGTAGATCGAGGCGTAGGCGGGAGGATTGCGTTAAGAGTACCGAGGACATAAGTTTGAAGCAGAGATTGGTGGCATCGGCATAGAACCTTCGGGTTCGCTAAGCCTTATTATTATTATAATTAAACTTCATTTAATTCTTCTGCTTTTCATGAATATTGTTATCTCAGAAAACTGTGCATTGATTAAAAAAAGGTGGGTTTCAAACATAGTTTTAGGTTAGAATTAACCTTAAATAGATTTAAATACTATGAAAAACTGAGAATAATTAAAAAGATTAATATGGAAGAAAGTTCTTTAAAAAGGAGAAAAGTCAGATATAAAGTGTAAACAAATTCAAAATATCTGAAGACACTATAATGGTGAATGAATTAAAGAAAGCAACTTTTGATCTTATCGAGGTTTAATTATAAAAATGGAAAGGGTATATGGATTGGGAGCGGAGTGGCTCAGTGGTAGAGCACTGAGTTGCCATGCTGGAAATCCTGGTTCAAATCCCGCTGCGGGCAGTTACTTTTATTTAGTCTGTTAGCAGCCGGAGATGGATCAAATAGGATCTAGGACCCTCCTGGGGCTCACACAGCCTCTATAAAATATTATAAAAATAGGGTACCCATAATAAGGGGGAAAAACCTGGCGGTTGAGCGTGACCTAGGACAAGTCACCTCCTTGCAGAACTGTTGTCCATGAAACAGTACAGTCTCAACCATGTACTGAACCCCCAGACTCGTTCACGGGTCGTAGTGGTACAGGTAGGTATATGGATTAACAAAGAATATCTACAACAAGAAGTATATCTTCTGCCAAAATAAGACGTTATAGCAGTCGCAAAAACGGAATGTGCCTTTGTCAGATGAGCTATAGTCTCAAAAACTCCTGAAATGAATTGTAAGAAAAATCATGGGTGCGGTTCAGAACGAAGACGGATGTAAACTAACAGAGAACTACCAGGAAGTGGAAAGAATCTCGGATAATATGCAGAAGAGGAACCTGATATTCCTTGGAGATCTATACGAAAAGAACAAGGATAGATTGAATATTTGAATACTCCTGGAAGAAGAAGAAGACCACAAAAACGTGGAATAAAGAAGTAAGGAAAGATTTGGAAAAGTTGAAAATCACAGAATCTCAAGACAGGAAGTGGACAGAAGTTGGACAGGGGATCTGAAGAAACATGTCAGTAAAAGTATGAAGGCTGGAGATAGAGAAAACTCCAGGGGGAACGAAACCTAATTAATATATTAATTATATTTTAATTTATTAAGTAATTAATTATTACATCTGTATAATAATAACTCATCAATTAAAAAGAATGAAAGATATATATTAGCATGAGATTACAAGTAGAGAAACTACCCATTGGAAGTGCTCCAATAACAAATTCAATTTAGAAGGCCACGATCCCATCTTCTTTTCAGACGCCTGAGAGGATTATTAGGAATTGAAGAGGAAGCTAGGTTTGAAACTAGTGGGTTTGAGTGGAAATAAAGTTTGTCATGAAAATATTGATATCGGGTTCGGGCCGAGTCGGTAAGAAATGGGTCATTAAGGTCATTATGAACGACTTAGTACGTAACAAAGTAAGGAGCACTTAAAGAAGGATTTTGGATTGTAAGGATTTGATACGAGAGGAATTCGATGGCTTAGTGGAGCCCCAAAGCTCTACTCCGTAAGTTCAAATAGGTCTTATAATAGTCATACATATGAGTCTTTTGTAATTAATTGGGAACTTACACCGTTTGTCAAGTAAGTGTTAAAGTAGTCTGAAACAGCGAGCTGTTTCTTGACGTTTAAGTCTAGTATGATTACACGTTAAACGTATGCCGAGGTGTAGTCTTAAGTACCGGACCTTATCTGAGGATAGGAAGTCATTGGTTAACGAATTACGGAATTAAAAGAAAAAATACACAGTTTCCAAGGAAGGATTAATTCTTAAATAAATTGATAAAAATGCCGCTTTCCCTCGAGAGAAGGAAGCTATGTCAAATCCTTGTTATTCTCAAGAAATCGGTTAAGAGGAAAATTGTTGGGAAAGCCAAGCGGTAGTTTAAATCCGGACCGGGCTGAAGAGGTCAGAAAGTACGGTGGACTGAATTCTTGTCGAGAGCTACAGCTTCTGGCTAGCTGCAAAAAAAAAAAAATACTTCCCAGGTCGTAATTATTTCTAAAAGAAGCCTTACTGAATAACTTATTCAATTGCTAAACAAATTAGTCGATGGTGATTATAATTATGAGATATTATTGTTGTTAAGGAGATTACTTCGAAGATAAAATAGAGACATTCTCTCTATATCACATTGGTTAATAAATAAAAATCTATTATTTTAAAATGTAATTTAATTAAAAAATTATTGTCATTTAAGTTTGTTTGATTTTTAATAATTTATATATTGAAATTTACAACTGTATTAAAATAACACAACAAGTAAATGTAATGATTGGTAAATATTAGCATGAAAGACAAGTAGAGAAACTACCCAGTGGCAGTACTCAAATAATAAGTTCAACTTAAAAGGTCACGAGGCCATCTTCTCTTCAGGCGCCTCGGAGGATTATCAGGAGTTGAAGAGGTTGCGAGGTTTGAGTCATTTAAATTGAAAAACAAAAATCATTTAGAACGTTAAGGTCTTACTATCTTATCTTTAATTTCAATTGTATGCTAAGAGTGTCAAATTGGAATTCTTAAACTGTTCATACAAAAATATTTTTGGCATTATTAAACATTATTAAAATATCAACATGTTTAATACCCTTTGTAGGCCTTCCTTCTTTTGATCTATCTTTTGGTTTTTGACATTTTAATTTTTTTTCTATTTTTATCCGATTATGTGTATCACAGAAAGGGGGAGAAGTCTGTAGAGTGCTAAGTTGCTAAGCTAAAGTTTCCAAGTTCAAACCGGCACTTTGACAACCCTTCATGGGTTGGGGTCTTTTTCGTTTAATGCACAATTCGGTTATTAAAAAAAGTAACTGCTATTAAAAAGTAACACGTGATATAGTTACAACCTCCATATCAGTAGAACATATGACTACATTTCTTAGTTTCGTTTAAAACCTAATAATGGCTATGTTAAGGTTATATGAAGATTTTAAAGATTTGGACCGAACCATCGCATTCTTACAAGAAAAAGGCCTCATCCATAAAGAAAAACTATGCCGGAATGGACATTCTATGAAGTTGCGCAAGAGAGATGACCGGTACAGATGGCGGTGTCACAATGCAAGTTGTCTTTTGGAAGTAGGACTCAGGGAAGGTACGTGGTTCAACGGTTCAAAATATCCTCTGAATAATGCAATTCTTTTTATTTACTCACGGACCAAGGAATATACAACAACGTTA
This sequence comes from Troilus luridus, assembly GCA_964056705.1. NCBI lineage: Eukaryota > Metazoa > Arthropoda > Insecta > Hemiptera > Pentatomidae > Troilus > Troilus luridus. Next base: position 5,384,092 of record OZ057413.1, read on the forward strand.
TTTTGTAAAGACGAATTGAGTATGTCTGCAGAAACAGTAACAAATTGGAAAAATTATTTGAGGGAGGTTTGTGCTGATTCGCTACTTAAAAATCCTATCAAAATAGGAGGATATGGTATGACCGTCGAAATTGACGAGTCTTGTTTTACAAGAAGGAAACATAATGTCGGACGAATATATCCCAACCAATGGGTTTTTGGTGGTATTTGCAGGGAGACGAAAAAATCTTTCATATATTCAGTGCCCAACAGGAACAAAGATACTTTAATAGCGTGCATTAAAGAATGTATTCTTCCAGGAAGTGTTATAATATCAGATTTATGGAAAGCTTATTCCACTATAGAAAGAATAGAAGGGTATGATTTTAAGCATTATACTGTCAACCATTCTGAAAATTTCGTTGATCCTTCAACTGGAGCGCACACACAGTCGATAGAATCGTTATGGGCCGCGGCCAAAATAAGAAATAAAATAGAAGCTGGAACTAGAAGAACAATGTTGGATTCATATCTCTGTGAATTTATGTGGAGACAAAGGAATATGGGGAAAGACCTTTTTGAGGTTATATTGGAAGATATCGCTTCATTTTGGAAATTAGAATAAACTTTATATTAATCACGTGTTACTTTTTAATAACAGTTACTTTTTTTAATAACCGAATTGTGCATTAAACGAAAAAGACCCATGGGTTGTAGTGGCAGATTTTTTTTTTAATTAGCGGTTCTAAATAAGTTATTTTTTAACAATATTTCGTTTTCTTTAGTAACCCATAAAGCTTTTTTGAGTTATGACACTGTTATTTTGAAGGAGAGATATAAGACTTATAAAACCCAGTGCAGAGCAAAGATTAAATTCAATGATGTACCATTGTTAAAGACAAGAAGATGGGGTATAATAAAAACAAGACATAATCTTTTATACTCATGGTAAGAGCTGTTAAGGTCTGTTTCACAATTGATTGCACACTCTATGATCGGAACTCAAGAAAACCAGCACGTCATATCCATTCAGGATTCCTACATACCCAAATAGGAACGTAGTAACAAGATCCATGAGACACCTACCCACTTTTAACATAGATCCAAGAACTCTGACTCAATCTCGACTCCCAAGACCGCTTTCTTCGGAAAAGAATGTGACTAAAGAGGAGGTGAGTCATGGCTGCACTCGGTGACGTCACTGTTCCACAAGGTTGCCCGCCGCCCCACCGACATATGTTACAACTTTTTCAAAATCGATTTCTTCACGTACCAGTGCTCTTAGTGAGGGTAGGCTTTGAGCACGTTGTAGGCCCGATGCATTCCTCAACTAAATGCTCCCAACTACATAAACATTTTGATACAACTTGGAACACTACAAAGCAAGAAATGTCTTGGGTTCAGTATATAGAAGAGACTATTTCCAAGACAACGGCTTTGCAGGGAGGTGATTTGTCTATACTTTCAACCGTCTGCCCCTCCCCATTAAGAGTACCTATTATATAGAAGCTAAGCGGGCCCAGGAAGGAACAAATGTAATTTAAATGAAACCAAAAAATCAACAGAGATGAATTCCAGGCTGAACTCTCAGAATGGTACACCAAAAAGCCTGCTCTTCCCTAAGCAATCTGAAAGGCCTCAAGTGCATGACTTTAAATGGCAAAGCTCTACCTTCTTCCTAAAGTATAGGTTCACATAATCTAGTTTATTATTTTCAATGATGAGCTTTTATTATGATACAAAATAATTAAGCTATTAAAATGGCAAATAGATACCCTGCTGGGGCTGAGCCAACCTAAACATATATAAGTTCTCATAAATTAAGTTAGTTCGTCCCATCAATACTAAAGATAATGAATGGAGTGTGAATGGAAATAATTTATCACAAGAACCGTCGCAAACTATAATCAATGTTTTACTTTTTTATTATTAACTCCCTGTATCAAAAATAATAATTATATATAAATATAAATATATATATATATATATATATATATATATATATAGAGAGAGAGAGAGAGAGATGGAAAATGGAGGAGATCTCTCGAAAGTCTCCCCTTTTCCTCAAGTACTATCTCGCCAGCCGTTCAGACCGATAACAGCATTTTGAAGCATTATTAGAGCACATGATAGAGATAGTCAACGATTTTGAAATGGTTGGTTATTTTCAATAGCCTTAAACAAATATATTTCTGAGGTAACCAAACTATTAAAAATTAACCTCTTACTTAAGAAATAAAATTAAATAAAAAATTATAGAGGATTAAACTTGTAGGAAACATCAGATCCTCTTCTTATCATTTTCAATATGATCGGTTATACATACAAATAATTACGAAACGAACTTTTTATCTTATTTTAAATGCATCTACATGTTTAATTACATTTTAGATACATTTTTCATTTTATATCTGCTTTTATAAAACAAAAATTAAGAATTTTTTTTGTATTCATCGTTACACCTTCTGATACCAATGAAATCGGAGGAACTAACCAACAGCAAATAATGATACAGGTGAAAAAAGTAAATAAAGAAATAAATAATATACAAAAGGCACTGTGATTGACTATTGTACGAAACCCTCGTATACTATAGAAATGTAACAAGTAACTAATTCTTATATATTTTTTCTAATAGTTTTGTAATAGGAACTTACAATAATTTGTATACAGGATTAATAGGTATATGTAGTATGTTTTATATTGTAAGTATTCAATTTAAAGGTACATAATGTACGTATGTATAGAATGTGCCGCTTAATTAACAGTCCTTTCAAAGGGTTACTTTGGAAGGGGGAAAACAAGTTCAACAGACCCTATTCTAACTCACAAGGCCATTACTTCACAGGCGTTTGTGATTATTGTACAAATACAGAAATTATTAAAAATAAATAAAATAAAATGGATTCATAAAATGCAGATATCGGCGATTAACAATTTTGGTATTAGTTATGCAGATTGTCGCTTCCAGTTACGTCTTACCAACAAAATATTCTCATCATTGATTATTTGAAAATAACCATGAGTTTTAGTAGGAAAAATAAGGAAAGAAATGTGTATATTTCGCTAATCGTTTTATCAAGAAATGAACGTTTCAACAAACATTTTGTAATATAGATGATGATATAACCTCAACAGTATGAGTAAATCGGTTCTTTAATTTATACACAGCCGGTAATAAAATTATTTTTGAGATTATAAAAAGGAAAAGTATGAAAAAGTAAAACTTATTTTGACTACACTTGAAGCGAGGACCAGCGGAACTCGATACCATAGTTTTAATCGATAGTAAAAATTTAATAAAATAAGAAGTTTGGATTAAGACAAAAGATGGAGAAAGGGGAATGATGATGAGGACCACACCCTGAGGGAGGGGGGCTACAGATGGCAGCACCGTACGGCCACCACGTGCGACCGGTATCACTCCGCCCCCAGCTCCAGCTATTGTCTACACTTCGTCTTTAACTGTCCTCAAACCGAGACCGAAAATATTCTATTGAAATCTTAAATAGACCAAACAATATCTAAACTGGGTGCTATAACCCCATATAGCCAAATTAATAACCTTAACATTTACGTTAAAGAGGAAGGTTATAAACAAAACCCAGTTTTTAAAATTACACAAACAGTGAGTAATGCATAAGAATGAGGGGGAATTCCCCAGGAAGTAGATGAGATATGCAATTTAAAAACAAAAAAATACTTCAGAAGGAAAACATTACAAGATAATGTTCAAATAAAAAACCAACGAGGAAGGTTATAAACAAAACCATCATGAGATGTAAAAATTAAATTAAAAGCGAATAATGTATTAAAATGTTGTCCTGAAGATGGGGAAATTACCCCAAATTATGAAATATGCATATTAAAAAAAAAAGTTTTTCAGAAGAAAATATTACGAACTAATAAAAAATGTTTTCTGATAAAAACAGGAGGAAGGTTTTATAAACAAAACCATCAAGAGTTCTTAAAATAAATTAATGAGAGATAATGCTTTACTGGAGATTCCATAATTACAAAACTATTTCTCCTGAAATCTTCAAAAGGTCAAACAATTTCTAAAATACATAATTTTTTTTACATTGCCACATTCTAGACCTTCACATTTACCTCAGAGAGGGAGGGTTATAAACAAAACTATCAAGAGATCTAACAATTACATAAATTTGGAATAATGTCTTACAATGTTGTTCTGAAAATGGGGCAATTCCAAAAATAAAGATGAAACATGGCATTTAAAAAAAAAAAAAAATTAAATAAGACATTACTATATAATAAAGAATGTTTTCAGATGAAAAACCAATTAAAATATGCTAAGATGGTTTCGAGATATGTTTGTTTTTTTACCTACATCTCCATTAGGTGTGTCCCTTCAGTAAAACCAAAAATATGCTTATGAAAACATTTATAGATAAAATAATCCCTAAAGTGTTTTTTTTCTCATGTTGCCATATTATTGACCTATCCATTTACATTATAGGGGAAGGTTATAAATAAAACCATAAAAAAATTACAAAAATATTTAATACCAGATATCAACTTGCTGACATTTATCAATGTTGTCTGAACATTGAGAAATTCCCCGAAATGATAATGAACTGTGAAATTAAAAAAAAGAAGCAATTACTTCAGAAACAACATCACCAGATAATAAAAATGTTTTCAGTTGAAAAACCAATTAAAAATATAAGATATGTCCTGATAAATATACTCCTGAAATATTTGATAGATAGAACTATCTCTAAAGTGGATTTTTTCTCAACTTTTCCACTCTCTTGACCTAGCAATTTACATTACAGAGGAAGGTTATAACAAAACCATCTAGAGTTAAAAAAATGATCTTGAATAATTATTTATCGACTATATATATATATATATTAATATGGGGAACAAATTCATCTGGTTTGCGGTAAAATAAAATTACATAAATAGGAAGTGATGCATAACAAAGTTGTCTTGAAGACGGGGAAAGTTAATATAAATTATTTTATTTTATTTTTTTATTAATTGTTATAATTTTTAAATATTTTTATTTTGAAGAGAAAAGATAATATAAATGGTTTTTAATGAAAAACCAAGGAGGAAAGTTATAAATAAAACCATTACGTAAAGTTTTAATGTAATAATAAACCCAAACATTCATCCAAGTCCATTGATGTTAAATATTGAGGATATATTAAAACATCCAAACGTATAGGTAAATATATTTAAGCTCAGATAATTAACTATACTCCAATAATATCACATGTGTGGCAAAATGTCTTAAAATAAACTGAAGGCCATAAATATGAGATTCAGCTGAAGAGAGGAAATAATTCTCGGGCTGTAGGACATGCAAGATTTGCCCAGATGACCTAGTAGCTAAAGAAAACCCTAGCAGGTGTCACAATAGACATAAAAGTTTGACGATAGCTCATTTTGAAGAATGTGTTTTTTACTTGAGAAGATTAAATAAAGTAGGCATAAGCGCAAATATAGCGAGCGTTAGAAATAAAAAAAAAAGTGAATTAAGTCCTTTCTGCTTGATAATTGGACAAAAGAATGTAGAAAAAGCTATATGTTTTTCAGCTATCTATGCAATTGTCAATTATAGTAACTATTGCCATTTTAATACTGACTATTACGAGTTGATAATACAAAAATTAATTAATCAATTGTGAAAAAATGATTAATAAGTAATTTTAAAATATTAACAATACATTAAGGACTAGTGCTTAGGAATATTCCCCTGAAAATATTGATGAAATAATTGATTTAAAAAAAAAGAAATAATTCAAGCATTACAAAATAATATAATGTTTTCAGAAGAAAGAACATTAGTGAAACATATCTGCAGCCCCGGTGAATAAGTGGTTAGGTAGAAGTCCTTCAATAATGTATTAATTGTACTGAGCGGAATTGTGTAATTCTTGAATTTTTTTTGGCTTGAAATGGAATTATAATATAAGAAAAAACACCATTCCGTTTCAGACCTAAAACCCTTTCTTAGTCGCTTATGCATTACGAGAATAACAAAACTCTGCTTCCTCAATACAAATAACTCTCTCAGGACAAAATTTAAGTTAACCACTAATTCACCGGTGCTGCAGATCTAACAACATGGTTCCAAGATACATGATTCTAGTCTTTTACTTAGTTTTTTCAAGTTACTGAATAAATATCATCACAATATTAGCATGACGAAGAACTCTATCAAATTTATCAAGAACCTGATATAGCCCGATTCATATTAATCTTAAGACTTTGGTGGGCAGGGCATATTGGGAGGATGGACGATGGCTCCCAAACCAAAAGACTTTAATTTGGACACATGGGTGGAAAGAGAAAGAGAGGCAGGTCACGGCTGAGATGGGCAGACAAAGTCGAAAACGATGTCCAAGAAATTAATTTACACTAGAGCCTGGCGCAGGATAGAGAGGAATGGACACAGTCAAGACCCATACAAGTGCCAGTGATGATGGTGAATAAATATCCAGATTTTAATTCATACATACCACACTGAACTGCAATCTTTTAATAATAATAATCAAGAAAGAAATCCAGTTTCCAGTCTACAAAATTATTTATTATTTAAATCGTTTCAACATTAGCCATTATCCAATAGCTACAATATAAGCATTGTGGATCATCCAACAACGTATGCAACTCTATAAAGTTATAAGTCAAATTCATCTCTTAATTAAAGTGTAATACTATATAAATTTCTAAAGTTATCATCATCTAGGGATCAACTTATCCCCGATGGTTAACTGCAAGTCTAGGAGTGATTCCAATGATGATAACTTTAGAAATTAATAATATAGTATTGCACTTTCAGAGATAATTTGAGTTATAACTTTACCGAGTTATATACGTAGTTGGATGATGCATAATGCTTATATTTTGGCTATTGATAACGAGTAATGTCGAAACGTTTTAAGTAATAAATAATTGAGTAGACTGGAAACTGGTTTTCTTGCTTGATTATGATTATATCCAGATTTTTACACATATGCATGAAAGATATGTATACAAAAAACAAATAAATAGTTATAGATGAAAATTTGTAACCTAATATTATTTACAGAACTTCATTTGATGAAATCATTTTATTCATTTGATGAAATTAAACAACTGGAACTATTTTTTTACATAAATGAAATTTAATTTTTCTATTCAATTGAAAATTAAATTCCAATATTTCTACATAAAGCTAATAAACAAATAGCCAAGTTATGGACATAACTGCCGCTGGTTAATGTGATTCCAAATGTTAGTCAATCAATTTCCAAACACACAAGTCAGCTACTCCAGTTAATGTGCAGGTTAATCATTTGAAGCTTGTGCAGTAAACATTAGTTTACACAGACATAACATTAAACATAAAAATCTAAAAATTAGTTACGTACCAACTTCAAATACTTTATGCATTTACAGTCCCAGAATATTGCTATTGATTGAAAAATAGCAATAAATAAATAATAATCACTTATATTTTCAGATCAAGTTAAATACAAAAAAATCAAAATGAATTGACTGCATGATTTTTTTAGAAGAATTCGGTTTCGATTCGATAGTTTGATGAAAATTTAGAGTTTTTTAGCAATGAATTTATGGAAAGTTATTTTGAGCAGTAATCGATATTGCAACAACTTATTATATAAAGCATGAAAAGTATACATTTACAACATAAATGGAAACCTATTAAGTAAAATAACGACAAAATAATAATTTAAAAAAAAATATTCTTCATATTAATGACCAAAATATTAATATGTCTGATATCATATCTAATTGATTAAGTGATGATATTTTTATATTTTTACATTCTTTATACTCAAATTCCAATCAGAATTCTATCCTTCATTGGTTTATCTATTGTATGATTTATATTTTCGTTGATCTTATATATATATAAGGAAGAAAATGGCCCGAGTGGAGGTCGGAGAAATAATTTCTTAAATAGGAACTATTTATTTATTTATTATCTCTATTATTTATTTTAAAATTAAATAAATATTTCAACCCTATTTAAAATTTCAGAATAGCTCAATAATTATAAAAACAGGTTGAACTAAAGCATTAAAAATGTGGGAATATTATGGCTAGCTGCTTTCAAGTGAGGAGTCTTGTAAGAATTAACAATAAGTGCTGACAAAGCACATGAGCAGGATGCAGCAAGTTATCACATACCCACATTTTTTTAGAGAGTGCACACTAACCTTACTTCACCCTTTATGACTTGATTAAGTTTTATAACGTTATTATTGTTTCTATTTGGTATATGGTTTAATATTGCTTATAACCATATAAAAATACGGTACGATAAAAAATTAGTCACACACAAACAGCATCTAAATTATTTTTTAAAAAGCTGTAAAATATAATGAAAAAAATAAATATGGACAGTACCTCTCCTGATGAGAAGCGAAGTAACCCTGCGAAGTGCGTCCCGAGGTGACCTGTAGAACTTGGGCGTGATGTTAGGCGGTAATGTTTGCGGTTTGTGGTCCCAAAGAGGCGGGAGCCGATCGAGGTGCTCAACGGATGCAGGCCGAGGTTGCCTGTGGCGAGGGTACCATCCCCTACCAGGCCCTCCGGCCAACCTCAGCAGTTCAGCTCCTGCCATGGCTTCGCTGAGGCTCATCCCAGCACCGCCTACCACAATCAATCTTCGCTTTACGAGATGGCGAAACTTTCTTGGAATTTATATAAGATAAGTAAATATAAAGTGAATAGAACCAAAACAATGGATGCCTCTGCTTGTCTGCTTTTTACCTGATAGTTTCAGAACCATAACAAATAAATTTCTTAATTTTCAAACTAGAACTAGAAGAAATTGAAAGAAAACTTTGTAATGATACAGAATATGCTGTGGATGAACAATAATCAATATCAAAACTAATAGAAACTGTACATAAGAAGAATAAATAAGAAAATAGCCTTAATAACATAACCATTTTGTAAAACAACATCAGATACCTCATCAACTCAATCCTCCTAATGGAATCTTCTAGAAAACTAACCTCAATAATCCCCAGGAGAATACATATATTTTTTATTTATTGATATTTACAACTGTATTACAATAATACATCAAGTAAATAGGCTAAGCAATACATAATGTCATGTGAAAATGACAAGTAGAGAAACTACCCACTGGTAGTACTCAAATCACAAGTTCAACTAAGAAGGGCCATCTTCTTTTCAGACACCTCAGAGGATTATTGGGAATCGGAGAGGAAGCTAGGTTTGAAACTAGAGGGTTTGAGTGGGAATGAAGTTTGTTATGAGAGGATAGATAGCGGGTTCGGGCCAAATCAGCAAATAATGGGACATTAAGATCATTATGGATGACTTTATTCTTAACAAAATAAGGAGCATTGAGGATTTTAGATTGTAGGGATTGGATACGAGAGGAATTCGATGGCTTAGTGGAGCTTCAAAGCTCTACTCCGTAAGTCCAAATAGGTCGTATGATGGTCATGTAGATGAGTCTTTTGTAATTAATTGGGAGCTTAGAGCGTTTGTCTAGTAAGTGTTGAAGTAGCCTGAAATATCGAGCGGTTTCTTGTCTTTTCAGTCTCGTATGAGGATTCCAGGTTAATCGTTTGTCAAGATACAACCCTAAGTATCGGATCTGTTCTACAGGCATAAGTGGGATATTATTTAAGGATAATAGTCAGGAAGTCATTGGTTAATGACGTAAGGTAAAAGTGATTTGATGCGATTTTTGAGGATTTATTTTAATTCTCCAGTTTTGACACCATTCTTCAAGATCAGTGATATGGGATTGGAGGCTTTGGGATACAATAACTAGATTGGTGTTGACTGATAATACACATGGAATACATATATAGAAGTGCAAAGGAAATGGGAAAATTTTTACAGTAGAAATATATTATGCACCTATCTCATAAGAATTAATAGTAACACCAAGATCATCCGTTCATTCTTTGCTAAAAAAAAAAAATGAATAAAAAAGAGACCCATTACCACTACAACCCATGAAGGGTCTTGGGTTCAGTACATGGTAGAGAGTGTACTGTTTCTAGGACAACAGTTGTGCAGGGAGGTGAATTGTTTGAGATTACTCTCAACCACCAACCAATCCCCGAATCAAGGACATCCACTGAATAAGAGCTTGGTGAGCTCCAGAAGGGTCTATAGATCCCATAAGTTTCACCTGTGATTGTTTACAGATTAAATAATTTATTTGCCACTGCTGGATTTAAACCTGGAATCTTTAATATTTCCCTCTAATTTAAAATTTTATTTATTTTATATGTATTTTCTTCTCATTAGTTTCTACCATTTCCATTTGGTAGGTATATTTATATAAATAATAATTAATCGCCAAATGTGTTACAAAGCGTAAAACTCGAAAACGGCTCGACCAATTCGGCTAATTTTTTTTTCTTATTTCTGTGAAGGCCCAAAGAAGGTTCTTATGGAGAGAAAATGCCTAAAAATGACAAGGGAAATAATAAAAACGACACTTTTCTTGATCCCTTAATAAAAAATAACAGTTAATGAGGAGGTCTATTGTAGAACAATTACAAATTTTTTTTTATTTCATTAGTTATTGATTTTATTAATTTTTAAATTTTATTATTCGAAAAGAAAAGGTATGTCCAGGACCGGGACTCGAACCCGGGTCACCCAGATTGCTAGTCTGGAACTCTACCAATTGAGCTATCCTGGGCTCAATCATGACCGGGGAGCGAGCTTGATTGAGCCAGGATAGCTCAATTGGTAGAGTTCCAGACCAGTGATCTGGGTGATCTGGGTTTGAGTCCCGGTCCTGGACATATCTTTTCTTTTCAAATAAAAAAATTTAAAAATTACAAATTTTGTTTCATCAACACAATCAATTGAATACATTGTGTAAAACTGCCATGGATCTTATGCCATATGGTAATCATAAAGTTTTAATCAGAGCTGGTAAAACTTCTGTTGAAGCACATGTGAGATGTTTCAATGAACCAACAATCGATTAAGTTGCCATTGTAATGGTTGGAGAAACTTTGGAAGCCCTTTGTTTTAGGGAAATAGGGCAGAACAACGTCTACCAGGACAGCTAGTTTACTTATAATTTTCTCTTTTCATTAAAAAATTATATACTTGTGCATTACATATTTAGATAGCTGTTTTATTTTTCTTTGTTGAATAAGTTCAATTAAAGCTTCATCAGCAAATACTCCTGTTATTCTGTTTTTTGATAGAGCAATTAGATTTATTGATTCAGAAACATCCCAACCATTTTGTTTGTTTACTTAATAAGATCCCAACAAATTTTTTATTGTTACCCATTATTATTATAATGAAGGATGGAAAATACAAGTATAGTTGCCATGGAGAACCCTTCTACCCATCAATATAGTTAATAGATAATTAGTTATAGTTAATAAGTAGAGCTTGCTTTAACTACTACTCTACTCTAACAGTGCTATGGTCCTCGCAGGACCTCGGTCTCCTTAACAGTTCTCCTCCACCTAGACCTGTCTTCAGCTCCCCTTTGGCATCCCTCGACACCCAATGACCCAAGATCTTCTTTCAAGTCTTACAGCCAATAAAGTCTAGATCTACCTGTGCTTTTTCTTTCAACCCTATGCTCCTCCATCATTATTTTAAGGAATCTATCATACTCATTCTTTGGTCATATCCCATACATCTTTATAGTGGTGACTGGTGTCTCATAGAGACTTTTTCTTTCCTCATTGGTCTTTATCCACCACTGCTCCCTTTCCTTTGTATGACCATAAATTCTTCTGAGAATTTTCCTCCATATTTATAGCCTCTCATCAGTAAGGATCAGTGTCCAGGCCTCGTTTCCATACATAACCCACTGGCTATAAGACTATTCAGTACACTCTTATTTTAAGGGTTCTGGACATATTCCAATTTCAAAGAATTTTCATCAGTGAGCCATAGCATTTTAACCAGCTGTTGTCTTTGCCTTAATTTCTCCCCTGATACTATTATTCTCGGTGATAAGTGTGCCCAGATTCATGAAGTATGGTCTTTCAAAGCAGCATACAGGCCCCTCGATAAACTTAATTCTTCTTTCTTCTCTACTGAATATCATATATTTAGTTTTTCCAGTATTAGTTGCATCCATATTTCCTAGCAGCTTTTTTCCCTCAAATGCTCCTTAAAGCGCATTGGTTGTTCTTGCAGTAATCACTACAATATTTGCGAACGCTAAATGTGTCAACCTGTGGTATAGGCATCTTCCTGGCATAATATGAATCGACTTGATGTCTATTTCCAGCACCATATTGAATAATACTGGAAAAAGAGGATCTACCTACTAGCATTGAATCAATAAAAATGAGGCAACGACTCAAATAGAGACATAAATTATAAATTAGAATGGAATAGTGAAAGTCCCAAAAAGCCTTAATGCTCTAATATACTGGAAAAAAATAACCAGTCAATTTTTTCCCAATTCAGTCATCGCCAGGACATATACCAAAAGAAAAATTACATCAAAGATAAAGTGCAGCACATCTCACATCAACATCCCAACGGACTATAGAAATATCATCACATAGAAACAGCAACCTTGGTCTAAGTTGTTCAACAAACAACTCTAGCAAATTTTATCAGCATGCACTCCAGCAATATTTATCATGGTAAAAAGCAGTTGATAGCATTTTAAAATGTGTACATTAGACTCTCGATAAACCAAATTTCTTAAAACCATATAACTAAAAAGTTCAGATTAGCAAAAGCTTTAGATGTCCTTTATTAATAGCATATTGATTTAAATAGAACAATTATATATTTAAAATATTTTTTATAACATTTATTCATTGTTAGATATCTAGTTAATACTTAATCATTGTTTAGAAATAAAGTTTTTTAATTTTTTTTTTAAAAGCAGTACTCTGAGGACATTTATTTTTGATATTTTTCCACCAAAATTAATAATTGAGCAAGTCTCTTTAAATTCAGAGAATGGAATGTTATGTATTTGTTGTGTATATATGATTTTATAGTGGGAATGTTCATGCCACTATATACAGTCAGTAATGAAATTATTTGTATTTTCAGGAACATTAAAAAGGAAACAAATGAAAATTTAAAACTTGTAACGCCCTAGCTCAAAGCAATAACCTGTGGAATTGATGCTCATTTACATAATGAAAAATTAATTAGTATTAAATGACAAAGAAATTTAGATAAAAAAACTACACTTCCAAATTAGTTTAGAATATAGTATTTGAACTAAAAAAGAGTTGGTATAATTGACTTGATTTTTTAAGGATACAATAAACAATACCAAAAATGGTATATACTTCAATTTTTCCCAAATCAAACTTCATTTAAATTATTTTAATGTTTAGGTTAGGTTTGGGATAGCGAGAGTCCACTTACACAATCAATATGTAACAGAGTAAAAACAAACTATTAAAAATATTAAATTAAATTTCTAAGCCTAGTGGAGTACATTACATTTACAAAAATTTTAAAAAATATAAATGATATATTTACAATTTAGTATTTATCACACACATTAGTATAAACATATAAATAGTACACTTTTTCCACATTGTTGTTATGTTATTTGTCCATATAACACCTCAATTTCACATTATTTAATAACTAAAATTTACAAACATACAATTTAATAAGTGTACAAGCTAAATAGATAGAAAAGATCCATCATTTGGTGCTGCATTAATCATTAAGTCAAAAACATTTGATCACGAGATCAGATTTTAGATACCTCATAGGGCAAGCAAAAATTCATAGATAGAGATCAATCTTTTACTCAGAGATGTCAATTTTATTACGGTTTAATTTATTTGTGAATAAAATTGGATTGTTAAGGTTTTTAAAATTAATTTGAATGTATCTAGATATGAAGGAAGGACTGAAAACCACAACAATAATGCTGTGGTTTATGCATTGGAAATCAGGATAGGTCAGTGTGTAGAGTGCCGAGTTCCTATGCTAAAGGTTCCAAGTTCAACTACACATGTGGCAGATAAATTTTTTGATATTTCAATAACCACAGTTGGACCTTATGGCATCTACAAACCCTCCTGGGGCTTACCAAGCATCTATTAAGTTGGGACACTTAATTGGTTGATGGGCATGAGCTAGTTCTAATCGCCTCTCTACACAACTATTGAGCTAGACACAGTACAGTCCCAGTTTATGTATAAGTTGACACGTGTAAAGGTTGAAGATTTATTTATATGGCTCAGTTTTGAAGACTTGAAAGTCATGAGAGAAGTGAGGAAGCATCGGCATTTGAAAAAATTTCATTATTAAGTTTCACTAATATTCTACAATTCTATCTAATTATCTTTTTTATTTTGAGTCTCTAGGCCAATGCCTTTTTAATCTTTTCCTATCAAGTCCAGCTAACAAGGAGTAGGATAGCGGAAGAACAAGTGGATTTGAATGATTTTATGTCGATGAGTGGAATACGAGTATTATGTATTTGTTATGAATATATGATTTTATAGTGGGAATGTTCATGTCGTTGTGTATGGTGTGCTTCGAAATATACCATGGTGCATTAACAGTTTTTCTGAAAATTTTGGACTGTGTTGTTTGTATCTTGTGTATGTTGACTTGTTTTGTTGAACCCCAAATTTCTGATCCATATGTCCAAATAGGTTTTAGTATACTGTTATAAGTAAGTTGTTTGTTCCATAAGTTAAGTGAAGATCTGTAGTCCAGAAGATGTGATAATTGTTTGTAGCGTCTTGTCAGTTCTTTTTTTTAAATTTTGTATGTACGTTGCATGTAATCTTTTGTCCAAGTATAGAGATAATGTACATAGTTTTTGGTAGAAACGCCATAGTTGTCAATTTTGACTGCTGGACACGAAGCTTTGCTTACAGAGAAGCTTACGTGGCTCGATTTTGAGGCGTTTATTCTGATTTTCCATTTATAGGACCACTTTTCTAAATCAAATAAATGATTTTGAAGAGTTATAGATGCTAGGTTTGGGTCTTTGTGAGAAGAAACAATGTTTGTATCGTCAGCGAAGGTATAGATGGTGGTGCATGGGTTCTCTGGAATATCAGAGGTGTAAACAGAATAGAGAATAGGGCTTAAAACACTGCCTTGCGGCACACCTCTGCATTGAGGAAAGAAGGAGAAAAGAAGTTAAATCTAATTATTTAACTTCATTAAAAAAATTCCTAATACTAAAATATACATGCTAATCTCAGATTCTTTACAATGCATAGAAATGCGAGACTTACATCTAAAAAATAATAATAATTTAAAAAATGATGGATCTTTAAGATTTTTTCAATATATCACAACTAAAAGTAATTAATACGGTATAAATATACAAAATGATTAATAAAATATTCTTAAACATTATTTGGATAAAAACTGTTACTTAGATGATCATTTCCAAAGAAAAATAATAATAAAGATAAACATATATTTTTCAAATTTATTCATTAATAAAAAAAAAAATAAATGAGCTTTATATAAGCTGAATCAGAGAGTTTCCAGGAATGTGATAAGAATCTTGAAGAAATTTATATTTTGGAAGACAAAATCGTGAACAGGGATGAATTTAGATGAATGGGGAAAAGCTAAAAGCTATAAGGGCTTTATAATTTATTATAATTTTTTAATTATTGCTTTAATTTTTAAATATTTTTATTTTGAAGAGAAAAGATTTGCCCCCAGGCGGGATTCGATCCCGGAGCTCCGCCTCACAGTGGCAACGCTCTAACCATTTGAGCCACCGGGGTCGCTCCCTATCTAGGACAAATCTGTTCTCTTTTTCAAAAACAGATTTGTCCTAGGTAGGGAGGGACCCCGGTGGCTCAAATGGTTAGAGCGCTGCCACGGTGAGGCGGAGATCCGGGTTCGAATCCCGCCTGGGAGCAAATATTTTCTCTTCAAAATAAAAATATATCAGGGGTTTTAAGTTGAGAGAGGAACTTCAATTCATGCAAGTTCAGATGACTTATACTCTCTTTCAGTATTGAGGCCGCAGCAATTGCTATCAATACTCTTTTGGTAACATTTTATATGACTATAACCTAAAAGTTCAGGGGATGGTTCAGTAACATTCTAGTTGAAATAAAAAGGTGCCTGGAAGAATTAGAAATATACAATAGCCTATTAATTTGCCTAAACCTTATCTTAACTCTGCCCTCTTTTTTTTTCTTTGCTCTCCTTAGTATTGGATATTTGTTAACCCTTTAGCGACCGTGAACTATTATAATAGTCCGCTGTGAGGTGGGCTCCGCGGACCATGGACTATAAAAATAGTTTTGCTTCTCGGGCGTTTCTAGACCGTAAGCTACTATAGAAGTTCTGTTCCCAGCGCCATCTAGTTTTCCCCATCACAAGCTTTAGTACTTTTTCTTGACAACAGATGTTATGGGAATCCATTTTTGGCTATATTACTTTTTGTTTGTTGTGTCTGCTACCGTTACTTTCTTGTGTTTCGACATTTATCACAATCAAAAGAAATTTTAGCTTTTAAAAAAATTAATATTCATATTTTAAAAAATAATATAAAAAATAAGCTTAGATTAAAAAAAAAAAATTTAGATTAAAAAAAAGTTTTTAAATCTACCTGTGCCGGTCCAAAGTCCGGATCAAAAAGGATGATGATCTATGAGGAATTAAAGAAAAAAACAGGATTTTGCAGAGTCAAAAAGTAGTCGGTCCAGCTGGCACAGTTGCCTTCCCTACCACTCGGTCGAGCCGGCCCACTCAAATCCCGCTGTATTCGGTCGCCAAAGGGTTAATTAAAATACTTTTATGATTTGGAAAACTTTTTAATAATTAAAAAAAATATTGTAAATAAGACCTTAACTGTAGAAAACTGGGACGATCTAATATCCTAGGACCCCGACATAATTACATAATAACATAACCCTAAGGCAGGTGGGCTTAGGGGTTTTTAAAGGAAGTAAAAAATCCTTGGTAATCCTGCCGTCGGAGGAGATATAAAATGGTGGTCCTGAACCTGAGTCAGGTACTTGTCAAAGATTCCTAGCCTAATTATACCTGGATAGGTAAAATTTAGGACTCCTGGTGCATCATTGTCCGATTAGACATAGTGGCATAAAGTGATATTAAATAAATTACCAAGTAGGAAGAATGACTTATAGAAAGTAATCATCGTAAATCTACGGATAAAAGCTCTAGAGCAAGTAAGACTGGATTGGAGCCTCTAAAAGTAGCTCAAGACATAAATGGGAGGATTGCATTAAGGTTAACGTCGATTTTGTATCCTGTTTATGATTATTCTTTGAATAATCATTATATTATATAAAAGAAAATATTTTTTATGAAATTAATCAAATTTTCTCTCTAAATAAAAAACCTACTACAAATGTTTTCAATAAAAATTGAAAGAATGTGGTCTAAATGATATAATTAAGTTGTTTTGTTTTTGTTGCCATAGTATTTTATTTGTATACGACTCTTATTAGTTTCCATGCACTTCGGCCTAAGAAGCCCCATTGTGCTCGAGTCCGAAAAATCCCCGAAGTCTAGACTTCTCAGAAATTTTAGATAGTCTTTAAATCTCAGTTCTTGGAGTTCCTTGTGCCCCCCAGGACCAAGGTCAAATGTCCTCTTTCGACTTAGTGCTATACATTCGAAGAGAATGTGCCAGTGGGTTTCGTCCTACTTGTTCAATACCCAAGCAATCCATATGTTTCCCAAGTTTACAGTGCCCAGTGATGGTTTCAACCATACTTATGAGGTCGGTTCTCGACATATGAGCGGTGTTGCCATAGTAACTGACCATATGGGAAATTTAATCGACAATACTGAACAGGTGACTTGACGTAAATGATCATCTTTACATTTTAACAATACCTATATATACTATAGTAATAACTGAATGTTAAAAATATATCTTTTATACTTAAAATTGTTTTTTATAATAATACATAAAATCTCAACATCTTTTGACAATATAAATTAATTAATTTAATAATGAAGGACAATTTGAGACTACAAAGATAATAGAAGAGTAGACTAAATAAAGTAGAGTAGAGATAATAAATTAAGGAAACTGTAGTATTCATATACAATATAGCTGTGTTAAAGAAAGCTTAAAAAACTAAAAGAAACATAAGAAAATGACTTACCTAAAGAACAGAAGGGTCTGCGGAAAAGCTTAGGAAATCCCTTTTTGATCTACTCTATTTATTAATACAACAGTGTTAATGGATTATATATACAATCTGATTTTATTCTGCGTTAGTAATAAAAGCGAATTAATGAGTAAGTATAGTTAGTGATAGAAGCTGATTATTGACTCTACAGTTCTAATTGATAATTAAATAAGAGTAAATTGTCAAAAAATACATTATCACAAAAGAAGTTGAAATATAAGTTTTATTAGAAAGATTCATGAACATAATTTCATTGTAGATAATTTTGTTACGAACAATAAAAAAATAAATAAAGGCAATGCAATAAAATAAAATAGAAAGCACTACAAGTAAACAATTTTCTATTTTCAATACAATTAGTTAGAGTGGTCTTAGTTTTATGAAAATTTAAGGAAAAAAAATAGTGGGGAAACATTTCATATTAATTTTTCATATTAATGATCGAACTTCAAAAGATAGTTGAGATTTCAGGAAAAGAAAACTACACTTACATGTATATAACACTAATAAATGTGATATTACATATTTTTATGTTAAAAAAAAAAGTGAGACAAATGTACTCCACTAGATTCTAAGGTTAGTACATGAGTTAGTAGTAGTAATTATGAAAGTTTTACACTAACCTGAGTGGGACACGCTACGATACGCAGCTGACGGCAGCTGTCTCGGCGTGGTTCTGGATGTCATAGGCACGTCAGGAGCTCTTCTGTGTGGCGTTCTTGGTATGTCACAGCCTCGGGTAAATATCGGAGTCTCTGGGAGAGAACAAGACACCTGCATTTGACCTTCTTCTCTTGAACCACTCGCTCTTTTCTGCAGGGTTCGCCTTCTCGATGGTCCTTGAAGCTCGGTTGGTAAGGTTCTCCTTTCTGATGGTACCTGATAAAAGAAAAATTAATTAATTAAGACCATTTAAATCCTTCAGTCGAAATTCCTTCATTATATTATTCATTGTCCTATCTGCGTAAACAATAAATTATGACACAAAGGACATTCCAATTAAGAAGAATACAAATAATTTCATGACTCACTTGCTGGACACCCAAACTTAATAGTGGAAACATTACTGACAGACACATTACCACAGAATCCAACAAGGAGACTGAAACGTCACTAGTGCAGCAATACCTTCAGTGGAAGGTTTCTTCATCCACAATTCCACGTGGATCACTTATAGGAGTTTTCAAAATAACAGTACAGAAACAAAGAGTGGAAAATGCCATTTTTATGATTTATAAAATAAATATTTACTCATTATTATAAAAAATTAGTCAATAAAATGATCATTTATGCAGAAAATTTGGCTAAGAAATGAATACCAAAGTAGAAAGAAGGGAAATTGAAATTTTAAAATGAAGGCCAATCTCTTTATCAATTTGACTAGGGAAAATGTTAAATTCTTCTTAAGCCTGTCAAATAATGAGTTGAGAATAACAATACGTTTCATTAAGGGCTATTATCCATTAATGATCAATTTAATGATTTCGTATGCCTTCTGGGTACTTGTCCGATATAGAGGCGCCAATATACTGGTAACACTGACTAGTCTAGGGACTGTCAAACAAGAATCAAAGCTCGGGCGAGATCGCATTTACAAATCCCTTCGTACTTCCGAACCCCTATATTGGACAAGTACCCAATTTTACGTTAGGATTCCACAAATGTGTATAAGAATAAAATAACAATAAAATGACCGTTTTATTAATAATAAGAAGAAGTATTTAATTTTTACACAATTTGATAGTAATACAAATAAAAGCAACGAACGATACAACATAAATTACATTAACAAAATATACGCAATAGTAATTTAGATATCTACTCCCCAGTTCAATGATATTATATTTAATATTTCATTAAATATCTCCTCGTTTTTATTCCTTTCTCGGAACATGAACTCGATCAAAAACGATACCAAATGTTCTCTCTTCGTTCCTCTTTCTTTTTTGTTCCTCCACTTTACACTGCCCCACATTCTCTCTATACTTTGAGTATGAACACCGTTTTCAGGGTTTATAAAATAGTAAGAGTGGTTAACGGTATAGTGATCGAAGCCAAGTTTCTTTAATTCCTCCGTCTTGTATTTGCATCATATTACAAAACTAAGAATAATCAAAAAGCGGTAAACTGTTTTGCGAAAGGTTATGATATTTTTGATATTTTGCGGAAAGGTTAAAAAAAATTATAGCCTCCTGGGAGCCGATCTCGGCCGAGCTTTGATTCTTGTTTGACAATCCCTAGACTAATCAGTGTTGCCAGTATATTGGCGCCCCTATATCGGACAGGTACCGCCTTCTGTACCATGTGGATGAAAAAAGAAAAAAAAGAAGGCACATTCCAATTGAATATAAAGGCCTTGCCTCATGCAGTCAGCAGTCCTTAAAATATATTATGAACCTGGAGATAAGGACTAGATCTGTTCTAAACAGAGGATATCTCACTAGATATCTCAAAGGATCCTTTTAGGAGAAAGAGTTTTCTCTAAAAATAATTTTAATATCAATACATATTGTCCTCGGTTAAATATATCAGAAAAACGGTATTTTGAATGAGCTGTTAGTGAACTCTTATATAGAAAATATACCATTTCTAAGTGACTTAACACTCCTGATTCCAATAATTTAAATATAGGTATATAAATAATTATAACTATGTTCAAAACATTATTGAGTTTTGATTTAAGAATGAGGAAACAAGTGAATTTAACAAACAAAAAAAAATCCTTTTTTTGTCATATAGTATAGCTTGAAATACAACATACTTTTTGGAGATGCAACCATGTAGATTATTTCTTCCTTAATTTTTCCATTACAGTAAGCATTTCTCCCCTTAACGCTTATGATTTTGTTTTAACAGTTTGAAACGCTGTTCCCCTATAACTACTAATTGTTTACAGCAAACATGATGTTATCACGCTATTTGGAGAAGCAGAATTCCTCTTAATTTTATAAATTTACTATTCAATCAATGATATTTTTATATTTGTTTTTTATTTTTGAAAGTCATTAATTTACAAAAAGGACCATTAAAAGTTTGTGAAGTCACAACTTTACTATACTTAAGGTCTCTTAATTAACAGCAAGTTCAATCTAGTGGAATTAGTGTTATGAATATATTGTTTTGTAATTAGTTAAAAATTGATTTTCTTTGGAATTACTAAAATCATTAGTGCTTTTACACAATAGTGTTAAGAATTATTATTCCTGTCGACATCTGCTCCCAATATACACTCGCTTAAGAGATAAACCTAATACCAATGAATCTATTTTATGATTATAGAATTAAAAATATAAAAAATACCATATGATAAACTTTTATCTCTTTACTGATGATATACCTAAGGAACATGATATAGTAGCTAATGCACTGGGGAAAGATATCTATTAGTGCTCTCACATGCTAAATAGGAAATTGAAATTTTCTATAATTTTAATTAAAAACATACCTCTCTCCTTGCAGCAGAGGATGAAGAAGATGATGAATGCTGAGTGCGATGATTTCGTGAAAAGCCTGCATCCATGGATCTAGTTTTCAAAGAAGATGTACCATCTTTATGGTGGTCAGATCCAGATTTGTTCAATATTTTCGTGCCCAATGGATCACTAGCAGGAGGTTCTAAACATCTAAAAAATAAATCATTAATTATGTAAAAAAAAATTCATTTGCTATATTTAAACAGATAGAAACTTTTCAATAAAAAATAATATTGAGAAACTAGGTAATTCATTAAAAAATAAAAGAGTTAAAACATAAAAATGGGAAAGTTTTTACATTATTTTCATCAAAAATATAATAAGAAATAATATAATGTTAGTTCAAAAAGTCATAGCGGTCATTAGGGAAGTGGGTGTAAATGATAAAGAAATACAAAATACATACATTTTCTGGAAAAATGTTAAAAATTAAAAGCTTTAAAGGAGGGAACGAAAGAAGCAAAAAGCCACAAAATGGGCAGATGATTGAATATAGGGAAAGAATGAGGTAATGTTGGAAGAACAGAAAGAAAAATGGAAAATCTTTTAAGTTATTTCACGTGGTCCTAAGCCGGCCAAAATCGAACGATGTGAAAGAGTCTTTTAAACCATATGAACAACCTCACTTGGGTTAAAAACGGTAAATTATATCAAGAAGAGCACTATCATTGTAGGATAGTTCAAGGACATCTTATGACTTTTTAAAATATAATAGAAAAATCTTTAGGAGCATAACATGGTTTAAGATAAGATTTTTTCCACAAATAAGCACTAATATAAGCATAAATAAGCACTAAGTAAGCAACAACTTAGTCCACAAATAAAAAATCAACAAGTTTTAACTATAATTAGATATGAGTGATTAAAAATACCTGTAAAATGGTTCTCTCTTTTCATTTGAAACCCCTCTTGGTGTTTGAGCCGGGCTTGGTTTAAGTACATCAGAATACTCATCGTCTTCTTCTACAGGAGAAGGTGGCAAAGGACCAAATTCATGTTGAAGGACTTCAACTTTGACTTTGAATTCTTTCGGAGGTTTCTCATCGACCACTTCTTCAAGTATTTCCTCTACCACAGGAATGACTTGCACCTGGGAAACTTCTGCGGCCGTAAGCCATGGATCCGCCACGACCGATTCTTCTACAGCATGCTCGTTGTTGTTCATACTTTCAGTATCGTATTCCTTTCTGAGCTCAGCCATTAAAGCTTCATTCGAAGAGGTGTCTGTACCGTTTAAGAGAATAATGCTTTTACCCCGCTCACTCCCAGAGTCGTCAGTACCGGCTTGAACTGCTTCTTCGGTCACTTCTTCCGTTGCCTGAATAGCAACATCATGCTTTACAACCGCCTGATCTTCATCTTCTTCATTAGGAGCTTCAAGACTGTATCTATGACCAGGTTTAGTGTCTAAAGATGGTAAGGAGACAACTCTGATAATGCCCGGGGGTGTTGGTGGGGGAAAGTCAGGAGGAGCCTCATCAAGTCCTTCTATCAGCCCTTCTCGCAAAAGCGACTTGATATTGTCAAACGTGCTGCTTCCTCTCTTGAATTCAGGAGGCGGTGGGGGCTCCGGACCTATCGGAACAGGTTTCCTCTGTCTCTGTCGTCCTCTTCGTATCACATATGTTCCACCCGTAGACATTATTTCTTCTTCCTGCCGACTGGCTGTTGATGAGTCTAAGTGGGAGGAGTCGGAGAGAGGAGAACAGGACCCATCTTCTGTACCTGTAGGTGGATCTGGCCATTCTTCACAGTCTCGCAACCGACCCATAGAACCAGAACCTGAAACAATAATTAAAAATAGCATTATAATTTTTTAAAAGTTTAATTCTGTGCATAAATATTATAAGGTTAATATTTATAAATTAATAATTAATATTTAAAATTAGAAAACAAATATGTAAAATTTGAGTAATTTTCAGTATTAAGCTAAAAAAAATCAAAACAAAAATTTTTAACAGCACTCTCAGAGATATGGATAGATACCAAAATACATAGAGAGTATGCTGATATTGCTGTATGCCCTCAGAAATGAAATATTTATTATTTTATAAATTTGGTTGTTGCTGTTTTAAAAAACAATTTTTTAAAAATTTATTTTATTTTATATTTTATTAATTGTTATAATTTTTAAATATTTATATTTGAAAAGAAAAGATATGTCCAGGACCGGGACTCGAATCCGGGTCGCCCACGTCTCTAGCATGCTGCTCTCCCAACTGAGCTAACATGGCTCACTTCAGATATATAATGACGTAAGTCAATAAGATACTAATTAAAGTAATGTTAAATGAACATTCTTCCCCTTGTATACATCAAAAATTGCGAGAACATGGGGATATGGGATCAGTGAAAAGAAAGGATGTGTCTGACCGAGAAGCGAGCCAGGTAAGCTCAGTTGGGAGAGCACCATGCTAGAGACGTGGGCGACCTGGGTTCGAGTCGAGTCCTGGTCCTGGACATATATTTTCTTTTCAAATAAATTGGAAACAAAAAGGTAGAAAAACAGAAAATGGAAAAATAAATGTTTAATTTTAAGATAAAAAACAGCATTTCAGACTTTAAACCTTAGCCAGGCAAACCCTCTAAGCTCCCAATTAATAATAAAAGGCTCATATATATTTCTATTATAAGACTTTTTTTGACTAACGGAGTAGAGCTTTGCGGCTATCCAATTCCTCTAGTTACTAAATAATTATATAGTACATTTTCAA
This sequence comes from Troilus luridus, assembly GCA_964056705.1. NCBI lineage: Eukaryota > Metazoa > Arthropoda > Insecta > Hemiptera > Pentatomidae > Troilus > Troilus luridus. The sequence continues at coordinate 5,408,367 of OZ057413.1, forward strand.
ACTTTCTTTTTTAAATTTACTTATTGAAATTTGTAACTTCCATAGTAATAATTCAACAAGTAAACAGAATGAATGATATGTAATGGCACAAAATAAGGGCAAGTAGAGAAATTTTCCACAGGCAGTACTCAAATAACAAATTAATTTTTAATAGTAGATACCAGAGTTATATATTAATAATACTAGAGTTATAGAATAGAATGGAATAGAAAAATAGTTTTATTCTGGGACCAGGTCCCTTTAGAATAACAGAGATGAACAAAATTAAATAAATATTTATCTGGACAAAGGACTATATCAGAATAAAACAATATTTATATAATATCTTGAGAGTAAATAACTAAGAGGTATGTTTTGGTAGAGAATCAGAAAATGTAATACAAAAATAAAATAAAAAAACAGACAAAAATTTTCAATAAAAGGGAATAGGCTTATGATATTATTATATATTAAAAATACTAGAGTTATATATTAATAATAGATACTAGAGTTTAGTATCAAATCTTTACAATCCAAAATCCTTCATAAAATTCCATTGCTCCTTACTTTTTTACGCATGAAGTCATCCAAAATGACTTAAATGTCCTATTTGCCCCCAACCCGCTATCACCCTTTCTTTTAAGGCAAACTTTATTCGTACTCAAGCCCTTTTTTTTCTCCTTCTTGAGCTTTCCTCTTTAGTACCTTTCAGGATAGAGGAACATCCAGCCAGGAATTCCATTGTTCCCTATTTCTATTTGTTCCTGGCCTGTTGGAGGTCCTTCACTCTCGTCCTATAGAGTCGATCAATGTAGTCGAGATAGGACATCCTAGGGTGGCCCCTAGGTCTTCTGCCATCTGGGACATATTCCATGGTCTTTAGAGGGTCTCTGTGGTCGTCCATCCTTATAACATATCCAAATCACTTTAGCTGCTTCGTTTCTAGGAGCTGTTTCAATGGGGGTATCTCCAGTTCCTGACGAATCCTTTCATTACAAACTCGGTCTCTCCTTGTTTTCCCAATCGTTCTCCGCAGAATTTCATTTCAGCAGCGGTGATTCTGCTCTCTTGTCGGTCTGTTAATATCCAACTCTCCGCTTCATACAAAAGTATGGGCAGATACACCGTCTTGAAGATGTGGAACTTGACATACTTGGCTATCTCTCTCTTCCTCACCACAGTGTTACATATCTGATAGTAAACTGCATTTGCCTTGTTAATTCTGTTTGATATTTCTTCGTCTACCTTCCCAGATCCGTCTATCACTGTACCTAGGTATGTGAAGTCTATCACCACCTCCAATTTTTCTCCATTGCAGTATATTTGGATATCTTCTTTATTCCTTACACATTGTACGATCTTACTCTTGTTGGTATTTATAAGCATCCCTTTTCGGTAAAGCTCTTTATACCACTCTACGACTGCCCATACTCAAACCCACTAATTTTAAACCTAGCAACCTCCTAGACTATCTAGGATATAAGGTGGCTCAGGCCTTGAACAATCTTAGACACTTGGGGGGTGCTTTTTGTGGTATCAGATTCCCAAACACAATCATCATTTATAAAGGAATGATTCAAGGCATTCTATGGTACGCATCCTCTGCGTGGGTCAAAAATCTATTATGTCGGCAAAAGCCCAGGTTGGCGTCGATTCAGCGGACGGCTCTTCTGCGAGTCACTAGAGCGTATAGAAGTGTCTCACGAGGCGGTGCACGCATTAGCAGGAGCTGATCTTATCGACCTTCTCCTGCGTGAAGATTTATACAAATTTAACCTTAAAAAGGAAGGCTCAGCAGGTCTACCGTACAATATCCGTACAAAAATAGCCAAAAATCCCAGAAAATGGAAAGGGATAATACAAGAAGACACCATTGATGAGTGGGATCGGCAGTGGGTGACAACCACAAAAGGTGCTACGTTGAGGAAATACATTCCCACTGACCGGTCACAACATGGATTCTCCCCGACTACTGGATTTCCCAATTCCTCACAGGTCATGGGAGGCTTTCGGGCTTAATTTCATCAATACGGAAGGGATATTGACCCTTTATGTCCTAGCTGCGGCGTTCTGGAGTCTACTGAGCACATTGTCACAAGTTGCACCGCCTTTGATTCACTAAGATCCAAATTGCTGAGGGGAACCTGAGTTTACGTCCTCACCGAGAATGAATTCCCTCAGTTAAAAACTCGAGACAATTACCCTTACTTCAAAGAGTTTGTGTGCGAGTGGAAAGCGGGATTGGGAAAAACACTCTTCAATCTTGGAAGGAGAACCCAAGGAAATGGCCAGTAGGAGACATTGAAAATTGGCGTGAAAAGTGAAAATAGGCCATACAATTATTGTCAAAACCCGTGTTGCCTTAAGGCAAGGAAGGGTGTTTAAATAAATAAATAAAAAGTTTCAATAAGTAAATTTAAAAAAGAAAGTTTGAAAATGCACTATATAATTATTTTTCTGCATTCTGTGCTTGTTTACAGCCTATAAAACTTTCTTCAATTAGAAAGTATATTATATAAATTATAATCATACAGTTAACTAATAACATAAGACTAACTTGATCTGTCTGTCGAACGTCTTCTACGCCGACCAATTACTTTTGTACTTCCTGGAGTATAGAGGGCTTCTTCATCATCCAGAGGAACCTCCCAAGCTATGGATCCTCGCTTAGAGGTGGGTGGCGGAGGCGGAGGCACATCCTCCAGGCTGTCATCGGAAAACGCTGGGTCTTCTCGTCTAACTTCTCTGTGTCTATCCCCAGCTGTTGCGACTGTTCTGGGTGGTACTCCTCGGTTTCCATTTTGCCAACCAAATGGTCTCTGGTGGCGTGTTTTTGGCTGGAATTAGGTAAGAATTGAAATACAGAACAAGACTGGTGATTGAACTGAAATGAATTAAATTGTACTAAACTAAAATTGTTAGAAGCAAAAAAAAAAAAAAAAAAATGAATAGAAACAAATAATAAGAACACTATTATTATAAATTTTATGAAAAAAATCATACAGCAACATAGAGCATAATATATTGTTGAGGTTCAAAATGGGTTAAATGATAAATAAAAAATGATCGATGTTTACCGTATCAATCAGACCACCATGAAGTTAACATACATTTTATGAAGAATCTACAGTCCCAGCCTAATTATTAGACGCACTGCAAGATTTCATGTAAAATATTAATTACCGAGCGATATTGTACCGTTTTATTGTTTTGAATTGATTTGTTTTTTATTTTTATATTATCCAATCATATAAAAAAAAAATTGGGCCTTCACTTCAGCTTTTCTACGTGGTGAAAGATCGTCTTTCTACCCCTAATGAAAATAGTCCAATTATTTTTTTAAAACACTGCATACAAATTAAACCAATAACTGAGTAGTATAAAACTGTTAAAGAAACAATCAGAGTCCATAAAGCCACAGAAACACGTCCGTACCTGATGCGATTGCGATCGCGGGTGATACAGGTTTGTACTTGTTTAAGTTCATGTATCACTTTGTCAACACAGTGTTGCCATATGTTAAAAGTAAATACAAATAGGTAGTCTACAACAAATCTTTTAAATAAAAATCAATAATATTGTAGTTTAAATATACAATTACTGCATAAAAATTCTTAAGAACATAGTAAGCACTGTATTTAAAAAATACAGTGCGTCCAATAATTTGGCCAGGGACTGTATTTAAGTAAATAAAAATAATTCTAAATCTTATTAAATACTTATTTATTAATTTCATATTCGAGTTTGTTCAAATAAACCGCAATTTTTAAATGTGTAACTGATTTGAATGTAATACAAATGGCATTGCCGCCCACTACCGGAGTCTCCCGCCATATTTTATATGTACTACTCAGCGATTGGAAGCCAGGTTCTCAAGAGGAATTCGATTATATTGTGATTAGGAAGCTGTTTTATGAAGAAGAAATTTCAGGACTGAAGTTTGATTGTAATACATGTAAGTGTTTATTTGATTCATTGTACTGTAAAAATTGTGTTTATCATTTAAAATTTGTTTTATTTATCCCGAATTTAAAATAATTGTCATTGAACCCACGGAGATAAAGATTTCATGTTCAATAAAATATCTAAAGATTAATAAACTGTTAGGTGTAATAATTTCAATTTTCTGTAATAAAATAAATATAAAATTAAAATCAACAATTAATTAATTCTCCGTATACAATTTCTTTATAATATGTGAGTGTATAGGAAGGAGGGTGTCAGGGTGGCTGAGTGGGTTAAGACACTTGCAAAAGTGCACCTGCTTACAAACCAAACAGTTGAGAGTTCTAATATCTGTCCTGGGATTTCTCATGCATCCCTCCAACCCGTTCAGTGAGGTTAGTCAGTATGCTGATGGCAACTCATAGAAAAGTGGCCTACAAGTGATGACACTACATCTATGGAGAATAGCATTTAGGTTTTTCCAGGATATCGAATAGCCACCCAGAGGATTGGTATATGGACAGTATTCTTCTTGTTCAAATAAATAAATTTGCCTATATAAATAAAGCTAAGGGTATTCATGATTAAGAATGAAGTGGTGAGAAACAGTTTTATGATCATTCATTAAATATAAAGGGTGAGTGTTTTCTCCATATGAAATAAATAAATTAAAAACTCTATAAATACTCGATTAACAGCTTAAACAACTAGAAACGTTCCTTACAATGGTAGTTTGAGTAGCTGCAGTCATAGGCTTTAGTTCAGGCCTTGCTTCATGTCCAAGGGTTAAACTTGTATGAAGCCTTCCTCGCCTGACATTTCTTTTGTTAGAATTGCTTGGAGAAACTCTGAGGAAAACAAATGTTAACACTTCATTAGAATTTAAAAACAAAAGGGAAACAATTTGTTACTTTATATAGAACAAAATCAATAAATAAATGCAGTACAGACGTAAATTAGAAAATAAACCCTCATTTATCATCTTTTTAAATTAATTGTTAAAAAAATGGTTTAAACCAGTCTCATTTATCAGACTGGTTAAAACAAATAAAGAGTGCATACTAAAAACCTAGGAGGACAAATAATAATTTATTATTATTACATGAGAAGCGAGGGATGGTTGACTGGATGATAGATGTAAGGAAGAAAATAGTTGGAGGTGCAGTCAAATAAGACACTAAATAAGTGGTTACTTATTTGACTGCACCCCCAACTATTTTCTTCCTTATATTATTATTACAGTTTATATTCTATTGCTAACTTCTAGATTTTACAAATTGAAATAAAATAAAAATTATTCCCAAAATACAATGACGAGCCATTTCTCGATTATTGGTACAGTTATAAGGTAGCAGATCCACAGAGTGACTGATATAATTTATTTATTTTCATTTAAATAGATATGAATAACCATCTGATAATAGCTACCCTAAGTATTAATTTATTTTACAGGCAAACTTGACAAAATATCATCTTTTGTTTAAGGTATTACAATATTTTTGAAGATTTATTCTGTAACGGAAAAAAAAAATTAATAGTTTTCATTGAGCAATAGATTTTTTTTCACATGTATTTGTCCCAAGAGGGTTACCCCTTTATTTTTAATTCTTAAGTTATCTGTTAATAAGAATTTGACGAGCAAGACACCAATAACAAAACTCTTAGGTCATATTTAAACAAGACTTATTTCTGATTGTCAATTGTCAGAGACACTAAATATTGAAATTATTTTGTACCGTATGTATTGGTGTTTATTTGGGATCAGTTTGTAAATTTTAATAAATAGTTTTTTTAATCACAAATCAACATGTCTATTAATAATATACCTGCATCCATAATTTTAAAAAAATACAACAAACTTTGCAGGGCTTCGTCCTCACCAAACGTGATGCTGTGATTTAATTGATATTATACAATTGTTTTGGCAAAACATGAAGTTAAAACTTAAAATGGATGATAACTGTTTAATTGTTTCTTGTATAATGTTTATCCCAATAAAGGTTATTTGAAAAACTGTATTTAAACAATATTCAATTATTCAATAATTTTATTTCAACTATGAATAAGAGTAATTAAAATAACAAAATTGTTTCAATTCTACCTGGGTAGTAATGTAGATATTATGCGTTGCGCCTCCTCCGGAGGGGGTGGGAACTCTGCCTTCAACCTTCTTCCGTTCATGCTCATGTATCCGTCGTCCTCGAGGGAAACATTACCGTTCTCGAGGTCATCAAATTCCGACAACACCCTGTCCAACAGCTCCAGGGACCTCTCCACCTCATCCCCCCTGCAACATAAAGGAACATTGATTTATATGGGTTTCTTGAAGTTTACCCTAAAGTTCATGATATAATCAGAGTAAAAAACATAATTATCATCAAACATATAAGAAAAATATAAGGTATTAGTGTATCAGTTCCACAAGTTGTTGCTTCGAGTTAAGTTACAACAAGCTTTAATTATTCATTTGTTTCCATTTTATTATTATCCAAAAATACATGATGGGGAAGGTAACGAAGGAGCTTTTCCAAGATGAAAGAAGAAGGGATAAAGAATCTGGATGAAGGATGTAGAGCAGGATCTCAACAAACTTGCGTGGAAGATGAAGGCGATGAATTGGGAGTGTAATTATGTAATTTATCAAGAAATGATGAATTACATTTATGTATATGTATAAATATACCCAAGTATACAGTTTTCCCATCATTACATTCTTTTTTCCATACTAGCACATTATGATTTGTATTTTTGGAGATATTAAAAAGAAAACGAATAAACCGTTAAAACTTGTTGTAACTCAACTCAAAGCGACAGCCTGTGGAACTGACACCAAATCCTATAATGTACTTATATTGAAATGGAATCTTTACATTTTTCAAATTCCATCTTAGTCGATCAATAAATTATAAAAATATTTATCCAATTTAAGTTTTAATCAATAAGATACATCTAAGGGGGTGCAAAATCTAGAATCTAGGGATCTAAATCAGAAGTTTGTTTTTCTGAGTCCCTTGAAACGAAAATAGAATAAAAAAAAAATTATCTGCTCAGATGGTTGTCTCTTCAAGTCAATTTACAAGTTTAAACATTTTTTTTCATTTGCTTCCTTCTTAATATTCTCCAAAAATAAAAGTTATTGTTGGCTTCAGTATGGAAAAAAATAATGTAATTATAGAATATGTATATATTTCAGTTACCATTTCATCAAGAAATAAGCATTTCAACAAATATATATCATCTATACTTCAAAATGTTAGTTTAAACGTTTATTTCTTGATGAAATGATTGTCCAAATATACATTCTCCTTGCCTTACTAGAGCTCATGATACTTGTATTTTTGGAAAATATTAAAAGGATAGCGAATGAAAAGTTAAAACTTGTGACTCAACTCGAGGCGACAACCTGCGAAACAGATCCCATTTTTTAGTTTCTAAAACAGTCGTTCAATGACCAAGCTGATTGAGCATGATCTCCTAGTATTCGAAAGTTAGATCCTCCGGAGAATCTTCGGTATATATCGTGATGGAAACTGGCGAAGAACAAACAACAATTTTTACTCAATGTTCAACGAAGCAGATGTTCTTTACTCCCTAAAAATTAGATGACTGCGATGGGCTGATCATGTGACTAGAATGGAGGACGAGGCCATTCCTAAAAAGGCATTAACAGAACCTCTGTACGGCATGAGAAGAAGGAGGAGACCGAAGCTGGGGTGGTCGGATGGTGTGGAGAGAGCCGCGAGGGATATCCTGGAAGTCAGATGTACCATAATTTGTATTTTTGGAGGATATTAAAAAGGAAATGAATAAACAGTTAAAATTTGTAACTTAACAGGAAGCAGTAATCTGAGAAACTGATCCCAAATCCTATATTGTACTTATCTCGAAATAGAATCTCTAAATTTTTCAAATTCCATCTTCTTAGTCGATAAATTATCAGAATATTGATGCAATTTTGGCAAATAAGATATATCTATGGGTATGTAAAATGAGAATGAAATATATACACAATATACAATAGTATGAGTGCTTGCTTACATAGGAAAGCTCTTTATTGATGTGTTTTTCTGGGGTCTGAATCAGAATTTTTTTTTTCACATTGAAAAAAACAAAACTTGTTATAAGAAAAAAAAAACTTTTAAATTCCTTTTTGTTTAATAACAAGAGAACTAAGCTAATTTTTAAAGATTTACAAGTGTAAAAAACTAAAGTACAGAACATTTCTTAAAAACGCATAATAAACTTAATTTTTGGCAAACCTGTGCAGCTATAATGCAATTAAAAAAACTTTACAACAACTATTATAACTTTAATATGAGCTATTATTTTTATAATTTATTCACACTGCTTTAGAAACAAAATCAAAATGAAATAAAATAATAGGTATTATAAATCTTTAAACATGTGTTTATTAACATATGACTGTCAGTTGTTATTCATTGTAAGTGGCAGCATAAAATATTATAGAAAAGCACTGTTAATAAATTGTTTTGTTTCTACCAATCGATTAGCCCATATATTATATAGAACCTATACCGCTACAACCCATGAACGGGTCTGGGTTTCAGTAAATGGTAGAGACTGTGCTGTTTCATGAACAACGGTTCTGCATGGAGGTGACTTGTCCTAGGACACGCTCAACCGCCAGATTTTTCCTTATTTAGGGTACCCTATTTTTATAATATTTTATAGAGGCAGGGTGGGCCCCAGGAGGGTCCTAGATCCTATATGATCCGTCTCCGGCCGCAAACAGACTAAATAAAAGTCTTGCCCACAGCGGGATTTGAACCAGGATTTCCAACATGGCTGCTCAGTGCTCTACCACTGAGCCACTCCGCTCCCTATATAATATATAGTTATGGAAAATATTAGAAAAATTAATAACTTTTAGTCGTTGTATTGTTTATTTGTCTAATTTACAGCAGAAAATTGTGGAATCTATAATATTTTGTTTCACTGCCTGAATGGAGTATTTATTATACAAATGATGATTAATTTTGCTTCATTCTGAAAAAGGTTTAATAAGGTGATAGATACAATCCTAGAAAACCAAACTCCTGTGGATTTGTAAAATTTATGGTGTTGAGTTAAAACTCAAGAGAGCAATAAGTAAGTTAAGAACTATCATTCCTACTAAATTCGTGTAGAGTCGAGGATTGGCAAAAAAAATTCGATTCATTCGAATTATTATATTTTATAGGTTAATTAAAATTCTTGGCATTTAGTCATGAAATAAGAACAGAGAATTCCAAATACCTAAGTTCCTAGAATCTATTTTTTTAACTGAATCGACTAATTTCTATTAAATTTTACATATACCTTCCAAAAGGTCCAGATGTATGATTTCATTTTTAGCTTTTAGATTTTTATCGAACTTTTGGGCTACACTAAGCCATCGAATTCCTCTCGTTTTCAATCCAAAATCCTTCGTAAAATCCTCAATGCTCCTTCGTAACGAACAAAATCATTTATAATGACCTTAATGTCCCATTTCTTGCTGACTTTTTTCCGAACCCGATATCAATCCTTTCATGACAAACTTTATTCCCTCTCGAACCCACTAGTTTCAATCCTAGCAACCTTTTCAATTCACTACAATCTCCCGAGGCGTCTGAATAGAAGATAGCAACGTGATCTTCTAACTTAAGTCGGTTGTTTGATAGTTTCTCTGCTTGCCTTTATCAATACCATTCTGTATCATTCATTCTATTTACTTAATGCATTATTATACAGTTGTAAATTTAAAAAATAAAAAAAGCTCGCGCTGATTTATAATAGGAATATTAATTTCTATACTTAGAAAACAATTGGATCAAAGGATTTTTTTTCTTGAGCTTTTTTTAAGGGTTCTTCATTTCGCCTGCCGCAGAGGACCAATAACGAATGCCGTCCAAATCAAGACAACAGCTTTCTTCTCTGAAATTTTAAATACGGTTCACGAAGCGCATTATGTGTTGTAAGGTAGAAGATCATTATTTTTAATTGATGCAAGGAAAACGATTCCGTTGCTTAGAAAAAGAAAAGGAAAAATAATGAGGAAATAAGAAAGGAAATGCATATTCCAGCAAATAACAAAGTTTTGTTGTTTTGTTATGTTAATAGTTCTTGTTCTAGCCAGGAAATATAGGCAAATGTAAAATGAAAAAGCGTTTTTACAAATCATTATAAAATCATTAGGTATCTGTTCCGGAGGTTGTCACTTCGAGTTGAGTTACAACAATCTTTCACTGTTTATTCGTATCATTTTTAATATTTTCCTAAAATACACGTTATCGCGAGCTTTGTTATGGAAAGGATAATGTAATGATGGGCAATGATTACCCAAGTATACACCTTTCCCATAATTACATTCTCGTTTCCATACAAACGCTCGTGATAACTTGTATTTATGGAAAACATTAAAAGGGAAATGGATGGAAACTTAAAACTCATTTTGACTCAACATGGAGCGTCAGTCTAAGGAATAATTACCTTTTTCTTTCATCATCATCATCATTCGTGGCGCTACAACTCCTGTAGAGTCAAGGCCTCCTGCAGCTTGGTTCGCCAGTCTTCTCTAATGGTTGCCACTGCTCTCCAATTGCGAATTCCCAAGATGGACCTGGCATCCGCCGCCACTCCATCGATCCATCGGACCCGAGGTCTTCCCACTCTTCTTGTCCCATAAATCCTTTCGTCTAGGACCATTTTAGGAATCTCATCCTGGGTCATTCTAATTATATGACCTGCCCATCGAAGCCGGCCTACTTTTATTACCCTTAAAATATCTGGGCTCTTGTAGAGTCTTGCTAGCTCAGCGTTCGTCCTTATCCTCCATATCCCATTGGTGCAAACTGGGCCATAAATTCTCCTCAAAATTTTCCTCTCGAACCTTAGGAGAAGGGCTTCCTGAGAACTGGGTAATGTCCAGCATTCGGAGGCAAAAGCGAGAACTGGTCTTACTAGGGTCTTATACAAATGCACCTTCGTGTTTTGGGAAATAGCCCTGCTTCTAAAATGCTTCAGTAACCCGAAATAGCATTTATTTGAGGACATAATTCTCCGATGGATTTCTGCTTTTATGTCATTATCCGCGTTCACCTGCGATCCAAGGTACACAAATTCCTTCACCCTTTCAAATTTAAACCCTCCAGCCATAAAATGCGATGGTTCAGGCACATTCACTTGTGGGCCTGCATGCATATATTTGGTTTTTGATTCATTGACCTCTAAACCTAATCTAGCTGATGCTATCTGGAGACTGTTAAAAGCATTTTCTAAATCTGTAGGGGTTCTTGCCACAATATCTATGTCATCGGCGAAGGCCAAAATCATTTACCTTTTTCTTTACCAGAATATATCTTTTAGTGTATATTTTTTTTGAAGTACTTACGTAAATAATGTATCGTTCTTATAATGTAGCCCCGAAGCCAAATATATATTTAACTAGCTTTTGCTCACGGCTTCGCTCGCGTGGAATTTGGTCTGCCACATAAAGTTTCGTGACAGATCACTTTAAATAAATACTTTAATTTTTTTTAACTATAAGTTAAATTTCAGATGTCTAACTTCAAAACTGACGGATTCCATACAATCTTTGAACCGCTATTATATTAAGGGGGAAACCCTTGGGGGTGGAATTGTCGAAATTCCTTTCCTAGTGCTTATTTAAGCTATACAAAGAATCTATCTGTGAATTTCAAGATGCTAACTTCAGTGGTTTCTCCTGTGCGTTGACCGCTGGGAGTGTTAGTCAATCAGGTTACAGTTTTATATAAACTTCGCCTGTGTGGTGTGTTGATAAAAATTAGCCTATGTCCTACCCCAGGCTTGAGATTATCCTTATCAAATTTTATAACAGACGGATCAGCACAGCTGTGAAACATACATTGATAATGATTAACAAACGGGACGGACAGAAGTTTACTGTTGTTCGTGTCAGTAAAGGATTAGTATGTAAATAAAAAGGATTACTTAATATAACGGTTTCACAAGTCGTACGTCAGCAGCGAGAAATTAAAACTGAAAGGATTAAAATAATGTACATATGGAGGTAATTTATCGATCTGTTTTTAGTTTTGGCGGTCCTGCTTACCTACTGCAATAAACTCCTGTAAACTATGTTACTTGATTTGTTTCGTTCAGCGAAAATATGTAGCTTGCAAGTAAGAAACACGTGAGCAAGAGCAAGCTACTCAGAGGGCAAAATTTTATCCGACTTTATTGATATTTATCGTTATATTATGACCAAATCATTATAAATCGTAGCCTATGTGTTATTCTGATTATATTTTATTCTAAAGAATAATATTTAAAACGAAAACAGAAAAATCTAAACATATAAAATGCTTTGAATGACTGACTGAGGGATCAACACCCAGCCTAAACCGCTAATCGCAGAGACCTGAAACTTAGAGGGTGTGTTCTTCTTTGCTCACGTGTTTCTTACTCGCAAAATCTACATGTTTTTCGCTGAACCAAACAAATCAAGTAATGTAGTTCACTTCTATACCGAAAGGTAACAGAAGGCTTTTATTTATATAGAAGGATTTGCAGGTTTTTATTTGTAAATTTTATATATATTGTAAATAAAAGTTTAGAGGATGAGAAAAAAAAAAGTTCACTTCTCGGTGCTGCCGTACGACAAGTGAAACACCTAGCGGTCAACGCACAGCAGAAACCATTGAACTTAGCATCTTGAAATTCGTAGATAGGTTCTTTGTATAGCTTAAATGAGCACTGAGAAAGGAATTTGGACATTTCCAACCCCAAGGAACCCCTTTAATATAATAGAGGTTCAAAGATTGTATGGAGGCCGTCAGTTTTGAAGTTAGACATCTGAAATTTCGGATGTACGAGTAACTTATAGTTAAAAGAAATTAAATTATTTATTTAAAATGATTTGCCACGAAACTTTATGTGGTAGGCCAAATTCCAAGCGAGCGAAGCCGTGGGCTATTATGAAATATAACTGAATACTTTGATGAACTACCGACCTCTTGCAACACGTTTCGCCGTATTCTATTGGCCAAGAAGGGAAAGCGAAAATGATATCCATTATGTTGGGAAATGGAATACCTTAGGGAATATTATTATCTATACATATTATTATATCCGAAACACGGACGTTATACAGGCATAGGCTTACCAAATAGCTACATCTTACCAACTTCATCTTCCTTCCAGCAGTTTGTTATCGGATCTCTTCGCTGATAGGAAAACATTATGGATAATGAACAGACATCCGTCGGGTAGCGTTTTATTTACAGCTAAACAAACAATATTTAGGGCTACCTGTGGTCTAGTGGATAGCTGAACAACCTATTATGCCCAATATAGGGCAAGAATTTTTTAAAGGGTGACAAAAAATCTTGGTAATTCCGTCCTACGGTAAGGACGTAAAATGGGAATCTATATGATGTCAGGTTTTCGAAAAAGTGGTTAAGTTGGATTTTGTCCAGAGAGAGTTAAATGTTTTCAGATAACCGGAATCATATCAATCTCGTAGGCTTGAAATAGAGTAGTAAGACTGGTATAAGCAATAACTCCTTTTCAAGCAAATGCCTTACTTAGCGCCTTATTCACTACGAAAATAACTCGATTCTTCTTCCTTAAGTGCAAGAAACTCATTTTGGAGAAAATTAGACTTAACCACATAATTCACCTTTATTGTCCCAACTCATATTATACCTGTATAAGCAAAATTTAGGAGTCCCACCGTTGCAGCGCACAGGGAACGAATCAACGCATTTGTTGGACATTGGACCAATTCTCTAATAACTAAATTTGTCCTTTATTTTTATCTTAAATTATACTTTATACTTCTTGTCAACAAAATCCATAGATAAATTAGTTGTGAAATTAAATCTTATATGAAAACTTCTGAATTGAAATATAAATTTTTTTAAAAACTCATATTTTTAAAGCAATCTACTGTTTGAGGTAATGCATTAAATTAATCGTGCACCAACTGGAAAAAAACTCATCCATAATAAGATATTTTAGGCAAATAAAACTTGGGATTATTTCAAACGTTTGGGAATTTTCGGTGAAAATTGGGGGATAAAACTAAAATAATAATCAATTGCGAAAATCGCTCAAAATCGCCCAAAAAACTACCTTCACAGTAAATAACTAGAATGTTTAAAGTTTTTTTTCCATTAGTCGGATTCTGCTACTAGGTGCTATTTTCCGAGAAAATGATTTTTTTCTTCCTTTTTTTTCTTTTCCGGGTCTTGAGAATTAATTGAAAATAATTTCTGTTGATATTGGCGTCTACTTTTCGCAAGTTTTCTTTTGTTTACCAATGTTTGTTTACATTCATTTATCCGAATCCTTATCTAATAATAGTATTAACAATGAAACTCAGTTTGTGTGTGGTATTTGAACGACATATGTGTAATGGTGCACATAGGTGCAATAGTCCCTACAACAAATCGGCAAGTTTTTAAATTTTTATTTTTTTAATTTTTATTTCGTTATTTAAATAAAACAATTTTATATAGGCCCCTACATTTATTATAATCTTGATGTATCAATTATACCTAGTGTATTAACTAACAAAAGTAATTATCAATTATTATATTCATTTTGTTTAATAATTAAATTATTTGGTTTGTTACTTTTTCCTTTGTATAACTTTATTTAATACCTATGTATCTGTCTTTCCATAGAATACTGTATTGTACCCATTCTAGTAGTATATAGGTACAATGTTAGATAATAAATTATCTAACATCGAAATATCAAATCTAGAATTTTTACACGTTTTCCCTAAAATGTTTGATCCTGTTTATCATATAATTAAATAGTCCATTCAAAAAGCTTTAAAGATATTAATGAATGTCCAGCCCTCTCTAACGCTCGTTCCACTGTGCGACGTCCGATTAGCCATAGCAGCGTGAAGTGATGTTGAAATAGATTAACAAAATATGAATGATTTTATTCACTTCATCTCCGATTATTTTCTACATTATGCATTTACGACCAACCATCAGTACATCATTACAAAGATAAATTGATCGTGAATCATTTTATAAGAATTTAAAACTTCTAGATGAAACTATTTAATATGAACAGAATAACTTTTTTGGAATAGCCGAATTTAAAAATAGAAGCTTTGAAATACTTTCAGGAGTTCAGAATTATGTGAAAAAGGCCATCAAATGGATTTTGACGAGGATAGAAATGGAGACGTTTTCGTCGAGGGTGTAGGGAAAATATTTATATAAAAATAGGAACGTGACTAGAGGTGTCTAGAATCATTATTTTATGAATACATTTTGTACATATTAATTTCCATTAATATGAACAAGAAGGTAGGTGTTATAAATAGTATCAGAATTATCTATGTTGAGGTTATAAACAATAGCGGATAACAGTCTCTGAGTACCGGCTAATACACAAGTACCTTTCTTCGACAAGAATATCGAAGGCATTGACTTAATTAAAGTCTAAGAAATGGCGGAAGGGCTAACATATAGTTGCTGCTTAGCTGCTATCAGTTGCATCAGATATTTATGTTCCTTCGAAGAGGGGAGAGGTGATTTAACGACCACAACCCCCCCACGGGATTGCTCGGATATTGGAATACTCTGATTGTTTCGCTTAGGTGGAGTGAATTCTAAGAAAATTCTAGATCCCACAAACGGCGTAATACGTACAACCATTTCATTTTTTAAATAATTCATATTACGAAAAGTACCTTTAATTATATCTAATATATAAACAAGTTTTTAGTGATCTATTTATTTTTATCCTTACAGAAACAGACAAGGAGACTGAAACGTCACTGAAGCAGGGATCTGCTGCTTACGGAGAACTAGGCTACTCCAGTAAGCTATCAAATTCCTCTAGTATCCAAAATCCTGCGTAAAATCCTCAACGCTCCTTATTTTGTTAAGAATAAAGTCATCCACAATGACCTTAATGTATCATTTATACTGATTTAACCAGAACCGGATATCAATCTTTTCATGACAAACTTTCCCACCCAAACCCAATAGTTTCAAACCTCGCAACCTTTTCAATTCACGATAATCTCCCGAGGCGTCTGAAAAGAAGATTGTCTCGTGACCTTCCAAATTGAATTTGCTATTCGAGTACTAACTTCGGGTAGTTTCCCTACTCGCTTTTATCCACGATATTATATATCATTCATTACATTTACTTATTGTATTGTTATAAGAAAAAGTGAATTTAAATAAATGAGTCAGCAATTTTTAAGAGAAGAGGTTGTTGTTGCTCTCCTGCTAAAATTTCTACCCATTTATCTCATAAGGGCGATTCTCAAACTATGGGGAACTTTTTGTCACTGACTATTCAGTGACAAACCCGGCATTGGTGACTCTTTTGTTAGATATACAAATTTGTTGTGGTCTGAACTGTGACTAATGAAATTAAAATTATATCATATTTTTGTGATGGAATCTGATTGATTTTTAGCTTATTCGTCATTGCCGTGGGATGTCACAAATGATCATTTTCTTTCTAACTAGATGTTTTGGTTTATACTATTTATTTATTTATTTTTTCCTTTATTGTAAAATTAAAGAAAAAGAAATAAAATAACACTCTGTTTAATTATTTTGGTTCAAATAATATATTACTTAAACATTTTTTTAAATTGTCACACGGAAACGACGTCATTAGCGTGGGCGAATGAATATTCGAATCGTACATCCACCTAGTGGGAATTTAGTGATCCAAAGAGGGAATTTCAATATTGGCAACACTGTCGAGTCAAGTGCCCCCCCCCCCTTACTACGTTCCTTCAGCAATTCATTGCACGGCGACGGATTCTTTCATCGTGAACGCAAGTTTATGTTTATAACCATCATTGTTATGGTCTCAGTTTTAACGCTTTTCTGTGTGAATTTAAAACTCTAAAAGGTTTTCTTGTTTTTCCTCTTGTTTGCCTGTTAAAAATGATGACATTCGTTCTTTGCTACATGAAATATTTTTTAACAGAGAAATTCGTGTATGCCGTTTCGTCATTGCCGTGAATATTTCCGGCCATCATTGTCATGGCCAATTTTTTCTACGCATTTTTTTAAACTATTAAAAACGTGTATTTGTCTTATCCTATGAATAAATCAATGGTAATAAAACAATACTTGATGCAATTTAGGCAGTTGGAAAAATTAAACCTCAATCGTCATTGACATGGTCCATGAAATCATTGCAATGGTCATGGACTGCTAAAATGCTAGATTTGCTAAGAGTAGGTCCATATACAAGTAAATTTTTTTTTTTTAATCCACATTGAAAAATTTCAAAAATAACATGAGAAACTTTCTCATAGAATGAGAATCACCCATATATTTATAACAGAACCGGTTTTTATCGTTTTACAGAAAGATATGAAAAGTGGAGAATGTGAATTTTGCATCAATGCCTCCCCGTTTGCACTTTCAATCATTTCATAAAACAGAACATTTAACAATTGCAAATTAAATCTTAAAGGGGAAACGAAAAGTTCAACCAGAAATTAATGTTTATTGTTCGAGTGGAAAATAGTTAGTTGACTGGATTATTCTAATGATGGATTGAATTAGTCAGGGAGTGAATTCAAAGATAACACAAAATAAGCATAACTTATTTTAATGTGCCGACGTTCCGGCTTAAGCTGTTGGCCATCTTCAAGGCTAGGAAAGAAATATAAAGCAATATTTTATATATTTATTGCCTATTTCTCATCATTATTATTGTTTAAATTATTATTACTATCACTTGGACAACTAATAAACGACTTTTTAGATAAACATAATTATTGTTATATCAATCGACTTATAACATTTAAACTTTTTTTTAAAAATTTATTTATTGATATTTACAACTGTATTACAATAATACATCAAGTAAATAGGCTATGTGATACATAACGACATGAGTTAATGGCAAGTAGAGAAACTACCCACTGGTAGTACTCAAATCACTAGTTCAACTAAGAAGGTCACGTGGCCATCTTCTTTTCAGACGCATCGGAGGATTATCGGGAATCGAAGAGGAAGCTAGGTTTGAAACTAGAGGGTTTGAGTGGGAATGAAGTTTGTTATGAAAGGATAGATAGCGGATTCGGCCCAAATCAGCAACAAATGGGACATTAAGGCCGTTATGGATGACTTTATTCTTAACAAAATAAGGAGCGTTGAGGATTTTACGAAGGATTTTGGATTGTAGGGATTGGATACGAGAGGAATTCGATTTCTTAGTGGAGCCCCAAAGCTCTACTCCGTAAGTCCAAATAGGTCGTATGACGGTCATGTAGATGAGTCGTTTGTAGTTGATTGGGAGGTTAGAGCGTTTTTCTAGTAAGTGTTGAAGTAGCCTGAAACGTCGAGCGGTTTCTTGTCTTTTCAGTCTTGTATGAGGATTCCAGGTTAATCGTTTGTCAAGATGCAACCCTAAGTATCGGATCTGTTCTACAGGCACAAGTGGGATATTATTATAGGATACTGAAGGGGAGGAAGTCTTTGGTTTCAAGGCAAAAGTGATTTGATTGGATTTTTGAGAATTTATTTTAATTCTCCAGTTTTGATACCATTCTTCGAGATCAGTGATATGGGATTGGAGGCTATGGGGTGTAATAACTAGATTGGTGTTGACTGATAATACACATGTATCATCAGCATATCATTTATACGTAAGTTGATTAAAATAAATTGCAAAACTCATACACAGGCTACTAGGTGTCGCTAATCTCGTACATGTTGATGACGAGAAACGACACGTTTATCCCCAACCAAAAATCACTAAACGCGGCTAAAGAATCTTCCCTTAAAAAAAAGAAATAATTAGAACGTTACATACTACGAAGATAAAATTTTTTCCGGGTACACAGGGAGTAACTGGTACATCGTTATGTCTGTTATAAAGGAAATATACGTTATAAGAGAGGGAGAAAGAGAAAGTAAAAAAAAAAAAGAATAGAGAAGAAAGAGAGACAATGGGAGACAGGAGGACAGTTCATCAAGGAAGGCTCATTACAGGCTCGAGGGAGGCTCAGTAACGAACCCCGGGCACATCTTTTCATTATTTCTGCGCCCTCCTCACAGCCCCCTCTACCGGGGCTTCCTTCTGTTCGCGGGGTCAACGCCTCAGCGAGGGGTTCCGAAAATATCATGTTTATACTGAAAGGAACTGTCTACAAGTTACTTCTTGGCTTAACCAGGTACTTTTAACGGTTAAAAAGTAACTGTTTTTAATTATTTAAAAACAATATGCTTGTATAGAACTACCGGATGTTCATTCGTAAATTTTTTATTTTTACCAATTAAAACTTAATCCGCGTTAGAGGTCAAGAATATTGGCTATCCTTCGGAGTCGACGTAAAATGGTAGCGCCTAGCACGTGAAGGGTTATGTACTCGTTTGAGATCTATATATATTCACTCACTGAAATTTAAATGTTGTTTTGTATTATCGGGAAAAAAGCGAAAAAATTTAGTAGTCATCAGAATGAGAAAAAATACTCTTATTACATAAAAAAACCTTCATATCTACAGCCCCGGTGAAAACATGGCCAAGTATAATTTTCTCGAAAATGAGTTTCTTGTACTTAAATAAGCGGAATCGATTTATTTTCGTAGTGAGTAAAGGGCTAAGTAAGTCATTACCTTGCATTTTTTTTCTCATCCTCTAAGATTTTATTTACAATATATATACAATTTACAAATAAATACCTTCAATATAAACAAAAGCCTTCTTTTACCGTTCGGTATTTTAAGGCGTTACAATGGGTTGAGTCCGCTGAAGGCGGTTTTTACTCGAGCCTGCACGAGGCCGCTGACGTTATACAATACAAAACGGGGAGTGACCGTTTAGCAGGATCAGGAAATAGTTGTAGAAAGAAGAAAGGGGAAGAAGGATAAGGACAAGGAAGTACTTAGCCCATCCCTAGATCAAATGTAAGTACATCGACCAAGGGGACACTGCCCGGCCATCTCCCAGGTCTGGGTGGTTTTCAGTCCCTAAATAGGGGGTTCGCGCAGGTGTTCAGTTCATCAAAAAATTTCATGTGCCTCCGACCTACGTACTCGGGCACCGAGGGAACCCGTAGCTCCTCCCGGATGGTGATGTTAAGTGCCCCCTCGAGCGATGTGCCACTCACGATCTTCCTAAGGATGGAATTCTGGTAATGCTGCAGGCGCTTCAGCGTTGTTTTGTAGAGGTGTCTCAGTAGTGGCGCACCATAGAGCAACGTAGGTCTTATGATGGACTTGCAGATTTGTAATTTCAACCTCAGTGAGAGCTGCGGCGACAAGAGCAGATGGTATAGCCTGTGCGATTTCTGCCGTGCCAACTTCAATCTTACATTGGCTTGAAAAAGGAGTTATTGCTTATATTACGACTACATTTTAAGCCAAAACTACGAGAATGACACGATTCCGATTATCTGAAAGCAGTTAACGGTCTCTGGACAAAATCCGAATTGACCACTTATTAACCGGGGTTGTAGATATAAACAAAGAAATGTTGTGAAATTTTTTTGTTGTGATTTTGTGATGTTGACATCGATGTTGCGAAAACATGACGAGAAAGCTTGACTTAATGGGATCTGCTAGGGGAATGAAGCAAGGAGGCAAGACTAACCCCACTAAATTTGTTATCAGTTAGATTATAATTTAACTGTTCATGATTTCGAGATTAAATGATTAGCGGGCCACACTGCAGGGGCCTTCGCGGAGTAGTGCGCAATAATGCGTATCTGATGCCTCGCTGGGAAGCAAGCTCGGCTAATAGCCAATTAAAACGCAGTAAGAGACAAGAATATAAAAAAAAATTCATAATTATTGTTATTTCAATATTAATTATTACATGATAGAGAGAAAATCGTTGACTGGAAGATGTAATTAGGATGGAAATAGTTGCGGGTAGAGTCAATGTAAACAACTAATAAGTGAGAGTTATTTATTGATAGTGCCCACGTTTCGACCTACTTTGTAGCTCATCTTCACGGCTATGAGAGAAAATAAACTATAAAAAAACATTACAGTACCAAGAGATGTATAGAGAAAGACAAAGAAAAGGTAAACAGAAAGATATAAAATGAAAAGTGTACATATAAAAAATGAGATACAAATGTATGGAAAACTTAGTATAATAAAGATAAAATATAAAATGCATGTTAACAGACTCCTGGAGAGTTACATAACAAATGTTAGAAAATTGATACAATATATTATGCCAGGGAATAAATGCAGATATATATTGGGAATATATTGTATCAATTTTCTTTCATTTTTACTTATGTAACTCTCCAGGAGTCTATTATCATCCATTTTATATTTTATCTGTATTATACTAAGTTTTCCATACATTTGTATCTCATTTTTATATGTACAATTTTCATTTTATATATTTCTGTTTACCTCCTCTTTGTCTTTCTCTTTACATTTATTAGTACTGTAATGTTTTTTTTTATATTTTATTTATTTTTGTCTGTTTTCCCTCATAGCCCTGAAGATGAGCTACAAAGTAGGTCGAAACGTGGGCACTGTCAATAAATAAGTCTCACTTATTAGTTGTTTACATTGACTGCGCCACCAACTATTTCTAATTAATTATTACAGTAAAAATGTTGATACATAAGCGTAAGAGGAAAGGATAACAAAACGACTTACTGGATACTCTGAGCATGGTGTTATTTTCCATATTATAAAAACTAGGAAGGTTACAATTTGGAGAATATTAAAAAGGAAACGAATCATAAGTTTAAAGTTCCGGTGAATAAGTGGTTAAGTCTAATTTTCTCCAAAATGAGTTTTGTATACTTAAGTCAACAATGGAATCGATTTATTATCTTAGTGAATAAGGCGCTAAGTAAGGCATTGGCTTGAAAAGGGTTTATTGTTTATATTACAACTCAATTTCAAGCCAAAAACTACGAGAATGATACGATTCCGGTTATTTGAAAGCAGTTAACTCTCTATGGACAAAATCCGACTTATCTACTTATTCACCGGGGCTCTAGATATATCACCTATACCTCGAAATGTTTTAATAATAATAATAATTTCTTGATGAAGTAATTACCGAAATATACACGTTTCCCATAATTACACTATTTTCTCCATACTAAAGCACACTATTATTTTTATTTTCTAGAATATCAAAAAGAAAATTAATGAAAAGTAAACATTTCCTGTGACTCAACTCGAAAAATTATTCTAAAATTTATCAATACCGCAGAAAAAAATATCAAACCCGACCTGTAGTTTAGTGGTTAGCAAAAGAACCTAATAAGCCCAAGATCGCGGGTTCGTAGCCCGGAAGGTAGTCCTAGGATTTTTTTAAGGAAGTAAAAAATCCATAGTTATGCAGCCCTTTGGAAGGGACGTTAAACGGGGGTCCCGAGCCTGTAGGATGTCAGGTACTCGTTTAAAATCCCCTGATAATTTAGAGCTCTCACTGTACCATCGTCCGATTATCCATAGCAGCGTACAGTGGTGTAAAATGGACAAACAAAAATATCCAAATTTCTGATGCAAAAATTCATGTTTTATATTTTATATTATTCTTCCAAAAAGATATAGTTTTAATCCTTTTATAATATCAATTGCTTAGTGGTTTTTAAGTACTTTATTTAGACGAGCAAAGATTAAAGGGTGTATAAAATAAAAAATAAAAAATTTAATTTAACAGTCCACTTAATTAAATTACCAGTATCAATAAAATAGAGCCAAAACTCAAAACGAAACATTAAATGCATCGTCGGGGGGTGGTGCCGCTAGGATGGATAATGTGAATGGTGTCTTTTTTGCCTGCACTTATATTAAGGGCCTGTCAGAACGGGTTAGTGATGTATATAAAGAGTACGATGTTAGCAATATTAGGCTTGCGAATAGAATTACTAACAAGATGAGTAAATTGTATACGCCATTGAAGGATAGGATACTAACACAGCAACAATCGGATGTAGTGTATGAGATTAGCTGTTTGCAATGTCCTAAGATATACATTGGTGAAACATCACAATTGCTGCACAGAAGAATGTATCAGCATCAGTATGATTGTAAGAATATTGGTAGCAAGGAACCTAACACAGCATTGGCCCAGCATACTAAAGCCTGTAAGCATCAATTTGATTTTGGAAATGCTAGAGTGATTTATAAGGAGAGTGATAGCTCTAGAAGAAAAATGTTCGAGGCGATGCAGATTGCGTGCGCATAAGATTGACATTGCAGTCAATTTTAAAACAGATTGAAGAAATTTAAACCAATTTTATTCTGAAGCATTGAATATTTTAAAAGTTAAATCTTGCTAATTTTGGTAATATGTAGAAAATTGTATGGGTTAACATTCCTTGATGTATGTTGGTGATCAGCTGATTCTATAACCTTCCCAGCTGTTTGCATATCACCTGCTTTTCAGTTTTGGGTTGAACGTCTTGGGGTGGAGGTGCGGTCCCGGATTATGAGCCTTTTTGAGCGATTATTCGTTGGGATGTACTGCACTTCTGTTTTTGAGATGTGATTGAACTTACTTTTTATTGTGTCTTGATAATGCCTGAATAGGCGAAACGTCGACTGATAAGTGTTTGTATTTTGCACCAGATTTGAAACATAAGGCTCTGCTTGTGGTTTTTTCCATTTGCATTCTAATATATTACCAGTGCTTTATTATAATTATAAAAGGTATTTCACTATGTTCATAATTTTTAATAATTAGAGGACAGTATTCAATATTGATATTACAACTATGATATCTTACAACAATTAAAATAAATGATTTATAAAAGCAACAATGTTTTATTAAACTTCAGTAACTCGCCTAGAGATAGTGCCAGCAATCACAGAATGATACATACTTCTACCTTCACCAACATATGGTGTTAGAAGCCAGTTTCTAAGGTAAAGGTTGCGGGTTCGTAGCCCGGCAGGTGGCCCTAGGATTTTTTAAAGGGAGTAAAAAATCCTTAGTTACGCCGTCCTTCGGAAGGGACGTAAAACGGGGGTCCCGAGCCTGTACGATGTCAGGTACTCGTTAAAAATCCCATTCCTAATAAAACCTGGATAGGCAAAATTTAGAGCTCCCACGGTAGCATCGTCCGATTAGCCATAGCAGCATAAAGTGACGTTAAATGAACAAACAAACATATGGTGTTAGAAGCCAGTTTCTAAGGTAAAGGTTTGCATTCTTATATATTCAGTTTAATTATTTAGCCGTGTTTTTTAATACAATGGAAGTGAATAAATATTAAAAACTATCAACGATCATTAAAAAATCGATAACTAATATAAATTTTACAGAGAACAAATTGCATACATAAATTCTGTTTTATAAGATTTTTTTAAAAATAATTCTGCTCCCAAACATCATGAGATTATATAGAACCGCCGCCGTAGTTCCATTTAACAGCCGAGAAAGAGGAAACTGGAAAAGTGATTGAATGGATACTCCCTTTGGAAGAGACACCAGTTCCATCCAGTTCCAGTCTTTTATCAATTTTCTCCCTCAGGACCTTCATCGTCACACCTTTGCTCGATTCCCAGGTCCTTCATCCACTTCTAAAACCCCAATCATTCGTAAAATATTAGTAAAATGCTTTATGGTTATAATTTTGTAAAATAATTTCCCGGTAATATTGAACTCCTTCGGAGGTTTCAGTGGTAGATTTAAAAATAATAATATTTTATTTATAGAGTACAGCTGTTCAATTAAGGTATTTCCGTTAAGATGGGGATATTTTAGTCAAGGATCCATGGTCCATTTTTGCACTTGATTAGTATCAAGCTGAATCTTCGTGAATAGCTTCGTTTCGATGAGACGCCCAACAATTTCCTGTGCGAAAATTCTCGATTGTGGTAGCATGGATAAAATATGTCGATTATACAAAATGTATGGTTTGATCAGAGAGTCCCCTCTTTCCAATATGTATCGAAAGCGAAGTCAAAAAAGAGTGTAAAAAAAAATCAGCTGGTTAGTAATCATTTTCGATGACCTCGTTATCGATACATGTTGAAGGAGGGGACTCTTTGATCAAACCATACATTTTGTAGGACAAATATTTTTTTAAATAATTCAGATAATTATCTTGAGATTTAACAAAATAAAAACCAGTTAGTAATAAATTTTTGAGAATCATCAAATCGACATATTTTATCTTTGCTACCTCTGTTAGCTGGCAAAATCGAGAATTTTCGCACAGGAAGTTGTTGGGCGTCTCATCGAAACGAAGCTATTCACGAAGATTCAGCTTGATACTAATCAAGTGAAAAAATGGACCATGGATCCTGGACTATTACCATTAATTTGTGATTGCTGGTTTTGTATTAAAAGAAATATTTAGTGGACTGTATGAAAATCATGTGGTGGACTGTATATAACTTAAAACATAATATTTTTATTAATATAATTTGCACGGTTTGTGACTATGAAAGAAAATGAAAATACGCATGCTACATTGTTGAAGTTAAGATGGGTTTCATTGTTCATGGTGTTTTCTTCGGCCTGGATTGGCTTAAGTTACTCACTCATGTTTATTAATAACAAAACTGATTTATATAATTTGACCACTGTGTCCATTTTCATGGCAACCCAACAACGCTATATTTTAACAACATATGTTGAGAAAAAACAAAAAAGGGTTGAGATGAGTTTTAACTTGATATTTCCTGTCCTCAGCCATCTTAATTTATTGATACGGCACACCGTGAACAACAGCTGTATTTTAGGGACGGTACCCTGATTATTTATTGTATAATTCTTTCACCCTTCGGTCTAATATTAACTTTTAAATGTTCCTGAAATTGAGAAGAAGATAGAGTGAATAAGGGTTTCTTGTTAATTAAACTGGAGAAGTCGACGATAACAAATGGTCGCTGGCAGTAATGATAGCGAAAGAACTAAATTGTTTCCACTACTAAATGGAAACGTGGCGGCTGGGATAAAATAACATCTGTTCTATATCACGCTCGTTCCATTGCGTTTAAGAATTATATATTTATTTTTATTTAACTTTTAAACTCATGGAAGCACCTAAAAAGACTTAACTGAAAAAATATTAATGAAAAACTGTCTAAAATCAATTCTCTGGAGTACTCGGGTTAACCTTAAAAAAAAGAGAAAATAATGAGGAACAAAATGGTCCGGGCGGAGGTCATGAAAATTCTCTTGTTTAGGGAGAACTGTTCAGT
This sequence comes from Troilus luridus, assembly GCA_964056705.1. Taxonomy (NCBI): domain Eukaryota; kingdom Metazoa; phylum Arthropoda; class Insecta; order Hemiptera; family Pentatomidae; genus Troilus; species Troilus luridus. The sequence goes on from OZ057413.1 coordinate 5,434,408, forward strand.
GGAAAGCCAACGTTTCGGCCCACATTAAAGGTCTTCTTCAGGGCTGGTAGGATCCGGGACTAATTTGTCGTCCTACTAATTAACACTTAAACTTATAAAAGATAATTTTATTGACCTCCACCGGGACCATTTTCTACTTCAAGGATTTGTTTTTCTTATTTTTTTTAAGGACCGTTTATTTATTGGCACATTCCATACTTGAGTATACAATGTGCTTTTTAAATTCATATTTACGTTCTTCCGCATCCAATCTTTACAATCCAAAATCCTTCGGAAAATCCTCAACGCTCCTAACTTTGTTACGAACAAAGTAATCCATAATGACCTTAACGTCCCGTTTATTGCTGATTTGGCCCGAATCCGATATCAATCTTTTCATGACCAACTTCATTTCCACTCAAACCCACTAGTTTCAAATCTCGCAACCTCTTCAATTCCTGATAATCCTCCGAGGCGTCTGAAAAGAAGATGGCCTCGTGATCTTCTAAGCTGAACTTTTTATTTGAGTACTACCACTGGGTAGTTTTTCTACTTGTCTTTTCATGTCAATTTATTCTATCATAATATTTACTGGACGTATTCTTTATACAGTTGTAAATTTCAATAAATATATATTAAAAAAAAAAAAATTACGTAAAGGATTAACAAACAATTGCTATAATTCTAACTTATATGCATAAGACATTGTTACTTATATACTGTTACAAATTAACAAAATTAACATTACATTATTTATGTAATGTAAATGTCAATACTTATACATTATACAATACTTAATACATTTAGTGAACTCGGGTCGATAAAAAAAAAAAACCTAAACCACTAAAACCCGTGAATGGGTCTGGGGTCTGTACATGGTAGAGACTGTACTGTTTCATGGACAACGGTTCGGCAAGGAGGTGACTTGTCCTAGGTCACGCTCAACCGCCAGGTTTCCCCCCTTATTTTGGGTCCCCAATTTTTATAATATTTTATAGAGGCCGGGTGAGCCCCTAGAGGGTCCTAGATCCTATATGCTCCATCTCCGGCTGCAGACTAAATAAAACACTTCCCTGCAGCGGGATTTGAACCAAGATTTCTGGAACGGCAACTCAGTGCTCTACCACTGAGCTACTATGTTCCTGACTTATTTATTATTCAATTTCATTTTTCAAGCCGTTACACAAAATATTTGACTTTCCGAATAGGAAAAATTATCGGATCCTCCTCTAATCTTCCTCGACTGACAATGGAATTATTTGACTGGGGAATTTGGTGATCCCAATGCGATATGATGGCTTTCACAACAGTTCAATTCTTAAGCCAGGCTAAAATACAGATTAACCGAGTTCTGAAGAGGACTTAGTTGAGAACTTCTCAACAGGGCCACTTGGCCAACGAACAGAAGCTAGGGACAAGTCTAGTCGGTTCTACCAAGTCCAACTTAAAGGATTTCCCCTTTCCTAGCGGATTATTAACAATCAATGAATGTAATGCAATCATATTTTTTACAACAGCGATTCCTTCAACAGAGAGCGAGATAGGGTTCAAATCCGGCAACCAAACTCCCCGTTTCAGGCTACTTCAACACTTACTAGGCGAACGCTCTAAGCTCCCAATTAATTACAAAAGACTCACAAACATGACAATCATTAGGCCCATCAGGACTTACGGAGTAGAGCTTTGGGGCTCCACTAAGCCAGCGAATTCCTCTCGTATTCAATCCTTAAAATCCAAAATCCTTCGTAAAAACCTTATTCTTATTAAAATCTTTTCATGACAAACTTCAAACCGACTGGTTTCAAACCGAGCTACTTCTTCAATTCCTGATAATCCTCCGAGGCGTCTGAAAAGGAGATGGCCTCGTGACCTTCTAAATATTACCACTGGGTAGTTTCTCTACTTGCCTTTATCTTGGGATATTATTTATCTTCTATTATATTTACTTGATGTATGGGACATTATTTATCTTCTATTATATTTACTTGATGTAATCAATATGCAGTTGTAAATTTCAATAAATACATTAAAAAAAAAAAGTCTTTTACCATTCGGAGATGGATCATACAGGATCTAGGAACCTCCTGGGTCCCACCTATCTCTATAAAGTGGGTACCCAAAATAAGGGGAAAAATCTAGCGTGATCTAGGACAAATCATCTTCCTACACAACTGTTGTTCTTCAAACAAACTGTTCAACCACGTACTGAACCCCAGATCCATTCACAGGTTGTAGAGGTACATGTTTTTCCCCAACCTAAAACTCTTCGTTGTCAAACCATTGCCTATTGATCTTGATTATTTTCTTTTTTTAGTTTTTATTTATCGATTGATTGATTTATACAGTGAACGGCTCAAATTGTAGGCCAAATATAAAAATAACCAAAATTATGCTAATCAATACCACCTTCTTGGCAAATAGAAAAAATCCAATTAAAGTATGATTTCATTCAATTTACTTGATCTATTATTAATATAAGCACTTACCAGTAATACTGTATGGTATGGAAACAGTCAGCCTTCCAAGTCTGGAGGTCCTGAAGATTGAGAGAAAATTTCTGGGGAGGATTTATGGACCCAAAGTAACACAAGAGGGGTATAGGCGAAAATCCAATAAAGAAATATACAAAAATTTGGAAGATCTTGAAACAGTCATCAGGACCAGGAGACTGAGGTTCTACGGCCACATGGTCAGAATGAACAATAAGAGGCTGAACAAAAAAATCTTTGATAAAGTCTTAAGCTATAAGAGTATATTTATAGTTGTGTAGGAAGATCTGTTGAGCGTGACCTAGGACAAGTCACCTCCTTGCAGAACCGTTGTCCATGAATAATTTTAATTTATTATCCTATGAATGTCCTTAGAAAATTAATAATAAAGGAAATTCATTTTTAAATCGGCAGATACAGTTTCCTTTAAACCTCCATTCCTACCTTTTACTAAACTGGAATTAAGGACCGGAAGAAAAGATTTCCTCCCCTCCTAAGGCTACATATATCTCCGAGTTCTTTGTTATGGGGCTTTAATGCTTTCAACAATCCGGCAGCAGCGTGCCTCGAATCGCTAAAGTCTTCGCTTTCAAACTCTACTTATCAACTTCTTCCTTTTAATGTTCTTTTGATAGCTTTCCGAAAGCCACCACCATCCGATAATTTAACATTCTAATAGCAATTCCTCTTTATCCGCCGCCACATTGTGGCCAAGAAGACCCTATTCAGGCATCACTTTAGTTAAATTTGGTTAAACCCATAAAAATGATACGACGCATGAAGGTTCAGCTACATGGTAGGGGAATGAACAGTCTCTATGACAACGGTTGCTCAAGGAGAAATTTTGTCCAAGGTCCCGCTAAGCAGCTAAATTCCCCCCCCCCCTTATTTTGGATAGCCACTTTATAGAGGCTGAGTGAGCCCAAGGAGGGTCCTGAGCTACACCGCTCCCTATAATGAAGTATGCTTATTATAATTGATTAGTTAGTTGTTTTAATTTTAAATATTTTTATTTTGAAGAGAAAAAAGATATGCCCCCGGCCGGGATTCGAACCCGAGTCCACTGTCATACCGTGACAGGACTCTACCAACTAAGCTACCGGAGTTGATACCAGCCGAGGACAAATCTTATCTGATCCCACGTCCCCGTGTTCTCGCAAGTTTTGCTATGTATACACGAGAATGAATGCTCTTTGTTCGTTCATTTAACGTCACTTTATGCTGCTATGGCTAATCGGACGATGGTACAGTGGGAGCTCTAAAGTTTGCCTATCCTGGTTTAATTAGGATAGGGATTTTTAACGAGTACCTAACTTCGCACAGGCTCTGGACCCACGTACCTTCTAAGGACGGCGTAACTAAGGATTTTTTACTCCCTTTAAAAAATCCTAGGGCCACCTGCCGGGCTACGAACCCGCGGACAGAGGCGAATGGAAGAAGTTAGCAGAGGCCAAGGCTCTTCAAGGACCCTTTTTAGAGCTTTTAGAGCCCAGTAATAACATTCATTACATTAGAGGGTTCAGTACATGTTAGATACTGCTTTTCTAAGCCAACGGTTGAGGAGGGAGGTAATTTGGCCTGGATCACAACCAACCACCAGGTTTTTCCACCAATTAAAGTCACTTACTTTGTGAGCGCCAGAAGGGTATGCATAACCCAGACAGACTATCTCTGTCTCACTCTCTACCAAAGAATATACAAGATACAGACCTGACTTATTAGTCATAAGGGAATATTTATTCCATGAATAAGTAACGATTAGACCTTTTGGAAGTGCAAACTTCTATATATGCGTTGAGCGATTTTTGGTAGTGGAAGTCCGTATCCGACATGCTCATGACATATTGCGCGAGACTGTCGGCGCGTAGGCATATATCTCTCTTCCTCCCTACAAGAGAACACACTAAACAAACTCTAGCTTTAAGTAAGACACAGTAATTGACGATTAAGGGCTAAGCTCTCCCCCCCAGTGTTTTGCCACTTATAAGGAACTCGATTCCACCTAGCCCTCGAGATGGGATTGGTCGCAATTAAGAGACACTTATCGGGTTAAAACGTGTCTTCCGCGAAGCGACTTAAAAGTAATCCGCCGAGACAGAGGATGCCGCCCGGGCGGGGCAATTACCGCGGCCCCTGGAATAATCTGAGGAGGTGCCAATCACCCTCGGCTTCCTCCAATTTCCTGTCCGTCGTATCTCGGGTCATCCTTCTTGTCCCTCCTATCTCGGGGCTCTACTCCCTACCATCTTCTAGTAACACGGTCGATAAGCCGGAGTGCGGACAATTTAAATTTTAATTAGGATGTGGAGGCAATGTAAAAGCAAGACTAAACCAGGTCGTTAATTTTTTATGTTTGTATATCATTGCAACTATGTTACTATGCGTGTTTGTATATTATTTTACAAGAATACGGTTATCACCAGAAAAGGGAGAAATTTTGTTGATATTGTTGTAGGAAGGAATAAGTTGGAACATGTGGAGAAGTACTTAGTGTCAACTTTAGGGCTAGTAAAGAAACAGAAAATAACTATATATAGGCCTACATGTTAGGCCGAAACGTTGGCACAATAATATAAGTGTTTGCTTATTTTGTGTTATCTCTGACTGCACCCCAGACCAATTCAATCCATTATTAGAATTATCCAGTCAACTATTTTCCACTCAAAAATAAGTATTAGTTTTCAGGTGAAGTTAAGAAATAGCAAAAGAAAACAATTTAAATAGGTAGGTATGATGAATGCCGACAGAAGTAAAAACTCAAGACTGAAATTGCCTTAAATAAGGAGCACTATTTATTTTAAAGGCAACGTTTCGACTTACGTTGGATGTCTTCTTCAGGGCTAAATATACAAGATACATGTCAATTAAAATGGTCTTTTTCAAATACCTTTCATTAGAATAATTTGTATTACTTTCTTTATTAGTTGATAATACTCTATAATTATTGCCTATGTTTTTTAATTTATCTAAAGGGTTCCCCATTTTTATTTTCATGTCTCATATACCTTTATGGCTATATGTATTTTTATTCTTTACTATGTATCATTTTAATTATTTAAGTTATTCAGAACTTTGGGATAACTGTGTTCTATTTGAATTTCTTAATCAATTATAGTTTGCATTATTTATATTTCAAATTTGTAAATTTAAATCATTAACAGTCATTTACTTTAAAGGGAATTATGGCTTATACTACAACTTCATTTCATGCGAAAAACTACGAGAATGGGTAGGTTACTATTCACTAAATAAAATTAACACCCACTGGAGAAGATTTGACAATAATTCTTATTCTGCAGATATTAAATTGTTATAAAAACTTCAATTTGTGAACGATGGAAATTTCTGCTAAGTGTGGCATTATATTTTAAAACTTCAAAAATGCCATATTTTTCATATTTTATAACTGAAAGAATTATAATTATCCACACCTGGACCCGAACAGGTATAAATACTATAGTATAGAAGGGGACATTGTCAGTCTCAGATTAAGGCCTGAGGAAGCTAGCAGCATATCTAGCGAAACGTTGGCAAAGGATTTGATGGCCCGGTCGCAATCATAAAAACATTTTTATAAATGGATTCAAAATATTGGCCGTGATAGTTAAGAGAGTTAAGTACAATAAATGATATCGAACTAGTATTTCGAAATTGACATGTTCAAAATCATTTTGTTTTTAGTGATCGAACCCATATACTTAAAGAAAATATTAGATATTAATTAACAGTCACTTTGTATACTGTAATATTTTAAACTACGTCTTAAAATGCATTACACATTTATCCTTCAAAGTAACAACAATTATTGGAATTTTTGAGTTCATTTTTGAGTTCAGCCTTTAATAGAGCTTGTATTGGTTGAAGCAATTTAGTTCAAGATCGACATACCTGACATTCCATTTCCAATATGTTTTTTGCTTTTTTAATGAAGTCATGTTTTGAGTTGTATCAAGCTTGAATTTGAAGTTTTACGGGAATAATGTCATAAGTTACAACCAAACAAGTTTCTAGCTTTAAAAAAATTATTAATGGCTAATCAATAAAATATTACTTTAGGAATGCTTTCAAATACCTCTGTTGAAAAATTAGGTTTTTAAGAATTATGACGTCATTTTGAAGGACCGAAGTGACAATCAGTCAGATGGTGATAAACACATGTTTACAAATATTTCTTTTGATTAGGACTAATTTATAAATTATACGATATTGTAATAATATAAATGTTTATACTATAGTTTATATTGCTATCATTATATCCGAGACTAAACCCCGGATGAGAGAAGCTCTTAAAGTGAGTGGATGAAGTTGTCTGTCAGGGTCGCATTGCGGACTGTAGGCCTGACCCCGTTTTTGGAGGCGACCGATATAGCTCCAATATCCTCATCCTCATCTCCATCTGGGCGCCAATAGCACGCATCAAAGGGATCCTTCATTAACACTTCGGGGAAGGAGGATGGGTTTGCCACGCGTCATCAAGATCATCAAATATCAAGCGATAGGGAAATGAGACAGGGAACGCAACAACTTGTTTAAACAATATTATTGCTTTTGAAAATTATATATGAATTTCAAATAATCAACATCGAATTGATGAAAAACAAACTTATGTCGAAATAAAAAAAAACTAAATAAAATACTCATATAAATTTAAAATTTCTTAGCAATGAAAACTTCAGCTGTGACACAGCTTAGTAAAATTCCTACATTCATGTGGAAATGGTTGGCTGAACATATCTTAATAGGATGAAAAATGGTGAGGTGATGGAGTCAATAAATTACACAAAATAAGTTAGGCTGATTTTATTTATGCCTACGTTTCGATTTATAACTTTTAGGGCATCTTCAGGGCTGAGAGTAAAAGAAAAAAGAAAACCTGTGTAAATATTATAGTACTAAAGAAAGTGTAACAGTACAAATACAAATGATAGGGATAACAAGAAATACTTAGAATAACAGAAAAATTATGAAATAACTGAGGAGAAATATAAAACAGTAAAGTTTGAATAAAAGAATGATCATGTTACAAAATGTAATAATTAACATCTTATTGGTGAAACAAAAAATGAATTTCAGTTTGGCATTAAAATAGTATGAATTACAAATAATATTATAAAAAAAGAATGAAAGAAAAAGAAAAAATACAAGAAATATGATTTTTGTACTGATTGTTTAGAATAGAATAGAATATTTTGAAGAATATATATCATGTTTAGATATTTTTTATGTTTAAATATTTAAGTTCTTTTTTTTTTTTTTTTTTAAATTTATTTATCGATATTTACAACTGCATAAAAAAAATACATCTAGTAAATGGGCTAAGCGATACATAATGACACGTGAAAATGTCAAGTAGAGAAACTACCCACTGGTAGTACTCAAATCACTAGTTCAACTAAGAAGTCACGTGGCCATCTTCTTTTCAGACGCCTCGGAGGATTATCGGGAATTGAAGAGGAAGCTAGGTTTGAAACTAGAGGGTTTGAGTGGGAAAAAAGTTTGTTGCGAAAGGATAGATAGCGGGTTCGGGCCAAATCAGCAACAAATGGGACATTAAGGTCGTTATGGATGATTTTATTCTTAACAAAATAAGGAGCATTAAGGATTTTACGAAGGATTTTGGATTGTAGGGATTGGATACGAGAGGAATTCGATGGCTTAGTGGAGCCCCAAAGCTCAGTCTAGTATGAGGATTCCAGATTAATCGTTTGTCAAGATGCAACCCTAAGTATCGGATCTGTTCTACAGGCACAAGTGGGAATATTTAAGTTCAGTGTTACAAAGCTTATTTATATTTTAAGATATTGAGTAGTTGTCTTATTTTGCATTCTCTGTATTAGAGATACGTAAAATAAATGAATAGTTGATCAAAACTGGAGAATTAAAATAAGTTCCCGCAAATCCCGTCAAATCCCTTTTACCCTCCGTCGTAATCCAATGACTTCCTGCCCTCCCGTATCGTTTAATAACACCCCACTGATTCCTGACGAACAGGTCTGGTACTTAGGACTGCATCTTTACAAAATATTAACTTGGAATCCTCATACTAGACTGAAACGACAAGAAACAGCACGCATTCACGACTACAACATTTAATAGATAAACGCTCTAAGCTCCCAATTAATTACGAAAGACTCATATACATGACAATCATTAGACCCATCTGGACTTACGGAATAGAGCAACCATCGAAATTCCTCTCGTATCTTACAATCCAAAATCCTTCGTAAAATCGACAATGCTCCTTACTTTGATACGAACAAAGTAATCCATAATGACCTTAATGTCCCATGTGTTGCTTATTTGGCCTGAATCCGATATCAATCTTTTCATGACAAACTACATTCCCACTCAAACTGACTAGTTTCAAACCTAGCAACCTCTTCAACTCCTGATAATCCTCCGAGGCGTCTGAAAAGAAGATGGCCACGTGATCTTCTAAGTTAAACTTGCTATTTGAATACTACCGCTGGGTAGTTTCTCTACTTGTCTTTTCATGTCAATGTATGCATTCATTATATTTACTTGAGGGGGAGAGGAGTGGCTCGGTGGTAGAGTACTGAGCTGCCATGCCGGAAATCCTGGTTCAATTCCCGCTGCTGACCATGATTTTTATTTAGTCTGTTAGCAGCCGGAGATGGATCATATAGGATCCCCAAATAAAAATAGGGTACCCAAAATAAGGAGGAAAAATCTGGCGGTTGAGCGTGACCTAGGACAAGTCACCTCCTTGCAGAACCGTTGTCCATGAAACTGTACAGTCTCTACCATGTACTGAACCCCAGACCCTTCATGGGTTGCAGTGGTACAGGTTTTTTTTTTATATTTACTTGATTTATTATGTTATACAGTTACAAATTTCATTAAATAAGTAAAAAAAGTTTTTGTTAATTTATATATGAATACTCATTTGCACTAATAGACTTATATTAAACGATATTTTTATATTTTCATCCAATCATTAAGGATATGAGGAAATGATTGTTTCAAAGTGCAATGAGAAATAAGGATTTACGAATGTGTGTGAGCTAAGAATGTAGAAGGAAAGAATGGGATGAAAAAGTAATTAAATTAAAGTACGCAATTCTGTAAGAAGGGATATACAAGTTTAAAAGCTTGGATCTGGAATTTTTAGAATGAATTGCGTGGTAGATGGAGTGAATAAATTTAGGATGTACGTAGGTATTTTTCTGAACCAAGGAAGTATTTCCTTAGAAAACTGGATGCGAAGCCAACCCGACTCGGCATACTAATTAGAAACGTGGAAGCCTCTGGAGAACTCCAAGATGAATCTAATGAAACAATTCATTAGTCTTTTTACTTAATCTTCCTCACCAGCTGAATACCTGGCTACCATAATAGAAATGGGGGAATATGATGGATGGAAAAAACAGCTGATGGTTTTTTAAGAGAAATAATGACTGTTGTTGGAAATAATAATAACTGTTTTAGGATAGAAATGGCTTTTTTTCGGGTGATTTGGGAGCCTGTACCACACAACGGCTACAACTCGTGAACGGGTCTGGGGTTCAGTACGTGCTAGAGACTGTACTGTTTCATGGACAACGGTTCTGCAAGGTGAATTGTCCTAGGTCACGCTCAATCGCCAGATTTTTCTCCCTTGTTTTGGGTACTCTATTTATATACTATTTTATAGAGGCTGGGTGCTATTCAATTTAACACTCGAGTACGTTATTAAAAAGGTGATATACAACGAAAGAGGTTTGAATTTGAACTTGAATAGTAAAATATCCGTGCTTGGGTTTGAAGACGATTTGGTACTGTTGGGTGAGGACGAAGAAACTATAAAGCTGAATACACAAAAGTTAATGAATGCTGCTAAGGAAATAGGGCAGGAAATAAATCCGGATAAGACTAAGTACATCGTCAGTAGAAGGAAAGGGCGAAATTTTGGTGAAATTGTTGTAGGAGGAAATAAGTTCGAACTTGTGGAGATGTTTAAGTACTTAGGGTCAATGGTAACTGGAAAAAACGAAATTCAAGAGGAAATAAAGGCTCGATTAATGGCGGGAAATGCTTGTTTTTATTCGGTCTCGAAAATATTAAGCTTGCGTCTTTTGTCCCGAAATCTAAAAATCATAATTTATAAAACAATTATCGTTCCATCTCTTCTCTATGGATGTGAAACTTGGCCACTAACGCTGAAGGATGAAAAACGTCTTGAGGTATTCGAAAATAAGGTCTTACGTTGAATATTCGGTCCAAAGGATGAGACCACTGGGGAATATAGATTACTTAAGGCGGAATTGCGAAGCATTCATCCGGTAAATATTATTCAGGTGATAGCGTCGCGAAGATTAAAATGGGCATGTAAATTTTCTGGGCTTAGTAGCAAACGAATTCCCAAGATGTTAATAGGCGCTGTACCGACTCGTCCGAGGGGTAGACCGAGGCGTAGGTGGGAGGATTGCGATGGGAATGATCTAGCGGGTTTGGGTTTGGGTGCTGGTCCGAGGACGGAGGTTTGTAAACATAGATTGGTGGTGTCGAGCATCGAGCCTTCGGGTTCGTTAAGTCTTTTATTTATTTATAGAGGCTGGGTGAGCCCCAGAAGGGGCCTAGGTCCCATACGATCCATCTCCGGGTGCAAACAGACTAAATAAAAGTCGTGCCGGTAGCGGGATTTGAACAGGATTTCCGGCATGGTAACTCAGTCCTCTGCCACTGAGCCAATCCGATCCTATATAGGACATTTGCTCCTATATTTTTAAAGATTTTTTTTTTGTATTGCCCTACTAAGTACCACGTCATTTCAAATATATTTTTGTATTGTTTTTGACATTGGCTCACTACTGCTTCATTCATTGTCGGTACTGCTCCCTTCTTTGTTCAGTCCATTTCTTTCCCGCCTTCCGCTTTGGTTATTCTTGAAAGCCAACGTCGGTATCCAGTTTATAACCTGAGACGGTTGTTTTCCAGAACATCCTCGTAGGTGATCTTCATCTCTTGTAAATATTTTTCTATCTCTTCGAACCAGGCAGGTTTGTTTTACTTTCTTAAAAATCCGTTAAAATTTTTGTAAACTTATTCATGCTCGCTGGTAAAGAACCCGCAATCTTGGGCTTAGTAGGTTGTAAACATCCATCAAGCATTTCGCAAGCTTACACTGACACGAAAAAAAATTATAATTTATTTTATTTTTTTAATTATTAATTTTTCAATATTTTTATTTGAAAAGAAAAGATATTTCCAGGACCGGGACTCGAACCCGGGTCGTCCAGATCGCAAGTCTGGGACTCTACTATTTGAGCTATCCTGGCCCTAATCAAGCACGCTTCTTGGTCGTGGTCATATCTTTTCTTTTCACTGATTTTAATTTGGATCTAGTTGACTTACGCCATTATAATTATTATAATTTATTAAATTAAAATAATGCTCAACGAACATTCTTCCCCTCGTATACTTCGCAAAAATGTGAGAACGCGGGGACTTGGGATCGGTGATTAGAAAAGATATGACCACGACCGAGAAGCGTGCTTGATTAGGGCCAGGATAGCTCTAATGGTAGAGTTCCAGACTAGCGATCTGGACGACCCGGGTTCGAGTCCCGGTCCTGGACATATCTTTTCTTTTCAAATAAAAATATTGAAAAAAAAAAATTTAATGAACGACAAAGCAGCGCTCTCGTGAAGATAAGAACCCTTCACTACACCCAAGTGCATGTGGCTTAATAACCACTGCTTTCTCTCCGCGCAACTCTTCAAGTAATAATAATATATAATGTATCAGCGAATGTAGAATGTTATTATATAACATACATTTTTGTACTTGTGGCGTGTACATACTCTTCTTTCTACTTTTTATATGCAATCACTTCTAGTTCTTATAATGATTAAACAAAGAAAATTCCTGTGCATAGAGTACTGAAAATTCCGGGTTCAAATCCAACTGTGGGAGGTACATTATAAATCCTGTTCACAGACACGGATGAACCCTATGGGATCTACAGACCTTCCTAGGGCTCACAATAAAGTGGGGACCCTTGACAACCTCTTCACAACCGTTGCCCTAGAAACAGTAATAAATAAATAAATACCTAAATGAATTTTATTTTACATATAGTTAAAATATTACGTACTCGTAGTCAGTAGCTCAACCTTATTTACGTGTATAAATTAAAAATAAGAAAGAAAAAACTGTGACTATACAACCCTAGAAAGGTCTTGGGTTCAGCAAACACGGTAGGTTTCTGAGCTAACGGTTGTCCAGGGAGGTGATATTATCGAGATCACGCTCAACCGCTTCTTCTTCTCTCAATAAAGAATATCCACATAATAGAGTCTGGATGAGCTCCAGGATTGTATAAAGATCCCATGTAGTATTTAGTTGTTTTGTTTTTTTCTTACCTCCAAAGCGAATTACCTTTGCTTTGCATGGATTTTTTAAAAACTGAATGCCTGGAATTTTTTGTGACAATAAAATGTGGTTATAATAAATATTTTATTTCTTTTATGATTCTATAGATTCAACCTTTTGAAATGTATTTAAAATTATATTCCTATCATCATCATCACATGGCGCTTTGGTCCATGGAGGACCATGGCCTCCTCAACAATTCTCCTCCATCTTGACCGATCTCTCGCTGCTCTCCTCCATGTTCTTACCCCCGGGAGCTTAAGGTCTGCTTCCACATCGTCCAGCCATCGCATTCTAGGCCTTCCTCTTCCTCTTTCTCCGCCTGGACATCCCTCCAGAATCAGCTTTGGGAGCCTTTTTTTGTCCATTCTGCCCAACGTGCCCCAACCATCTCATTCTTGCTTTTTTTAGTACAAGAAAATATGCCATGTTCTCCATATAGGTCTTTAAGTTCTTGGTTCCTATTCTATTCTTATACCTATTTATAATAGTATATTACACTTATCTTTGTTCAGATTATGCTCCATTTTTCTGTCTTATATTGTATGCATTGTATTCCGCTGTCTTCCAAGTCTATTTGAACCTTTTCCAAGTCACAAGCAACCCTTTCCAAAGCAAATGTAACCCGTTCCAAATGAGTAACGCTTTACAACTCAAGTATCACCCTTTTTATTTTAATTGTAACCGTTTCCATTTCAATTGTCACCCTTAAAAATGGTTTGAAATTTTTTTTGTTTTTTTAATTTATTTATTGATATTTACAACTGTATAAAAAAAAATACATCTAGTAAATGGGCTAAGCGATACAAAATGACATGTGAAATTGACAAGTAGAGAAACTACCCACTGGTAGTACTCAAATCACAAGTTCAACTAAGAAGTCACGGGGCCATCTTCTTTTCAGACGCCTCGGAGGATTATCGGGAATTGAAGAGGAAGCTAGGTTTAAAACCAGAGGGTTTGAGTGGAAATGAAGTTTGTTATGAAAGGATAGATAGCGGGTTCGGGCTAAATCAGCAACAAATGGGACATTAAGGTCGTTATGGATGATTTTATTCTTAACAAAATAAGGAGCATTAAGGATTTTACGAAGTATTTTGGATTGTAGGGATTGGATACGAGAGGAATTCGATGGCTTAGTGGAGCCCCAAAGCTCTACTCCGTAGGTCCAAATAGGTCGTATGATGGTCATGTAGATGAGTCTTTTGTAATTAATTGGGAGCTTAGAGCGTTTGTCTAGTAAGTGTTGAAGTAGCCTGAAACGTCGAGCGGTTTCTTGTCTTTTCAGTCTCGTGTGAGGATTCCAGGTTAATCGTTTGTCAAGATGCAACCCTAAGTATCGGATCTGTTCTACAGGCACCAGTGGGATATTATTAAAGGATACTGAAGGGCAGGAAGTCATTGGTTTACGACGTAAGGTAAAAGTGATTTGATGCGATTTTTGAGAATTTATTTTAATTCTCCAGTTTTGACACCATTCTTCAAGATCAGTGATATTGGATTGGAGGCTTAGGGATGCAATAATTGGATTGGTGTTGAAAGATAATACACATGTATCATCAGCATACGTGGTAAGGACAGTATTAGGATGAGTTGGGATGTCAGCTGTATAAACTGTATAAAGGATTGGGCCAAGGATACTACCTTGAGGAGTTTGAAAATTTAACTTAATTTTAAACGAACAGTGTTATTTTTCTTTCTCCTTAGGAATAAAAACAATTTTTAATGTGATAATGTTCGGTTCAGTTTACATTTTTTTAATTATTATTTACTTAATGAGAAAAAACAAACAAAAATTTAAAAGTTTTTCCTTGATTTTTTTTAAAACAAGAATATTATTATGTTCAGATTACATGTCCTAACAAGTAAAAAGGTTGTGATGATTTTATCCTGGCGAGTTCTGAGGCCCTAAATTCGTCCATTCCCCAAAATGGTAAATTTTCAAAACATTTTCAAGAGTGAGAATTGAAATAGAAACGGCTACAATTGAAATAAAAAGGGTGACAATTGAGTTGTAAAGCGTTACACTTGAATTGGAAAGGGTTGCTTGTGACTTGGAAAGGGTAGCATTTGATTTGTAACAGGTTACAGTTGACTTGGAAAAGGTTCAAATAGACTTGGAAATGCTTTAGATTACTATTTATTTTTCACCAATCATATACCACATTAAAAAAGTGGTTCTATATCAATTACTAACATAGCCTTGGAATAGTATAAGGTCGTTCTCAGGACAATATCGCTGTGGCCCCGACAAAAAGCCTTATTGAATTTGGAGGGTGGAGCAGGATAGCTCAGTGCTTTGAGTTCTGAGTTGCTATCCTGTAAGTTCCGGGTTCGAATCCAGCTGTGGCAGATACATTATTTAATCTGTTAACTGCGACGCATAGGTCCTATGAGATCTGCAGACCCTTCTGGGACTCACCCAGTATAATTTAAGGGGAAAACCTGCAGGTTAAGCTTGATCTCAGACATACCAACTCCCTCCACAACTGTTGTCCTAGAAAGACCCTTAAGATTAGTTGTCTCTTACCGTCCTATCTCTCTTTTACCTTGCATGGGTAAAATCCTAGAAAAACTCACCCTCAAACGATTGTACCCCATCTTTCATGCAAATCACATAATACCAGATCACCATTTTGGATTCCGAGCATCCCACTCCACTATTCAGCAATGTCATCGTGTGGTGGATGTAGTCTCCTCTGTATTAGAACGTGGATCATATTCTTCGGGCGCGTATTTCTTGACGTGGAACATGCTTTTGACCGAGTCTGGCATCCTCATCCTAATACTATCCTTACCACATACGCTGATGATACATGTGTATTATCAGTCAACACCGATCCAGTTATTGTATCCCAAAGTCTCCAATCCCATACCATTGATCTTGAAGAATGGTGTCAAAACTGGAGAATTAAATAATTCAGTATCCTTTAATAATATCCCACTCGTGCCTGTAGAACAGATCCGATACTTAGGGTTGCATCTCGACAAACGATTAACCTCGAATCCTCATACGAGACTGAAAAGACAACAGTCCGCTCGAATGACGAAAAAGCTCTAAGCTCCCAATTAATTACAAAAGACTCATCTACATGACCATCATACGACTATTTGGACTTACGGAGTAGAGCTTTGGGGCTCCACTAAGCCATCGAATTCCACTCGTATCCAATCCCTACAAGCCAAAATCCTCAACGCTCCTTATTTTGTTAAGAATAAAGTCATCCATAAAGACCTTAATGTCCCATTTGTTGCTGATTTGGCCCGAACCAAATCTATCCTTTCATAACAAACTTCATTTCCAATCAAACCCTCTAGTTCCAAACTTAGCTTCCTCTTCAGTTCCCGATAATCCTCCGAGGCGTCTGAAAAGAAGATGGCCAGGTGACCTTCTTAGTTGAACTTGTGATTTAAGTACTACCAGATTTCACATGTCATTTATATCGCTTAGCCTGTTACTTGATGTATTATTGTAATACAGTAGTAAATGTCAATAAAAAAATAAATAAAAAAATGATTAGTTGTAGCGTTAGATTTTTTTATTCGTAGAAGCTCCTCTTAGTAAGTTAATTGATAATTAATTTAGCTTAATTAACTTTCAAGACTTTTATTTATTCAAAACGGTTTTGGATTGAGATGGGAGAAGGGTGGATCTGACACCGAAGGAAGGTGGAGCGGCGTGCGTGTTGCTGATAATGTGGATCTATCGCGCGCTAAATCAGGCTCCCCGCCATCTTCAGCCTCAATAGAACCTTAAGGGATTCTTTTATCTTATAGTTTCCTTTTTCATGGCTTAATTCGATCACAGCTTCGAATTTACTATCTCCACTTCCTCGAGGGTATCCTTTTATAATGGCATGTTCTCCAAGGCGAAGCGATCCTCACCGAGATGGGCTTCTAGGACCTATCTACCTTTATCCAGTCATGTGGGCTTTTAATAAGACGTTTCGACATTAAATGTCATTTTCAATTATTTATATAAAATTCTTGTATCCTTTAATCTTTTCTTTTCATTATTGCCATTATTAACGTTTAAAAATGTTTTACTTAGAGGTCAATTGTCCTCCATGGTCATCTTTTGTTAAATCATTTATAACAAAGAATGACCATGTAGGACAATTGACCTCTAAGTAAAACATTTTTAAACGTTAATAATGACAATAATGAAAAAAACGATTTTATGACTTGTAACTTTTTAAAGTTATTAACTAAGATGAAAGGATACAAGAATTTTATATAAATAAATGAAAATGACATTTAATGTCGATACGTCTTATTAAAAGCATACTTGGCTGGATAAAGGTTTTTTTATTGTGTTAATGAAATATTAGATTTTTTTTTTTTTAATATTTTATTGAATGTACAACTGTACTATATACATCTAGTACAAGGGCTTTATGAATAAATAAATACATGAAAGGACGTGTAGAGGCACTACCCATTGGCAGCACTCTAATTACATTTCTATTATAGAAGGTTCCGAGGCCATCTCCTCTTCAGACGCCTATGAGGATTGTCCGGGATGGTATTGGATGCAAGGATGGAAACTAGTGGGTTTGGATGGGCCTGGAGTTTATTATGGAATGATAGGTATCTGAGATTGGCTAAATCGGTAACATTTGGAACGTTAAGGTCTTTATGGGTGGTTTTATTTGTGACAAAATAAGGAGCGTTGAGGATTTTGCGAAGGATTTTGGATTGCAAGGATTGAATACGAGAGGAATTTGATGGTTTGGTGGAGCCCCATAAAATATTAGATTTAAAATCATGTTAAATGTTCATGGTAGTAAAACGAATCTTCCCAAGAATAATTGATATAAAAGTATTAACAATTATTATTATGTGAAATAGTTGATGTTATATATTTCATTGGAATGATGTAAATATTATGAATACATATTTATATATGCTTTGATTATTTTTTAAGATGCTTTCATTTACCCTCTTTCATTTACATAATCTACACAATACCAGTTGTTAATTTTTTTTGGGTTGTTTTATAAATAAAATATTATTAATAGTTTATAAAAATAATGTCTTCATCTTATTTCACTGCATTCTCTTTATTGTAATGAATAACCATCCAAAAATCGGAATATTGGAATGAGATGTCAGAACAGGGGCTTTGAGACTTACCAATTTTTAATAATATTTATAATTTAACTGATCCAGTAAAACAAAAGACTGTTTTGAGACTTTGAGGACCACACAAACAAAATGTGGTTCCTCAAACAGTTGCTAGGCAACACCGGTATAATTTTACATCACCTAATATGTTTTTATATAATGAATCGGTATATAACATTTAATCACTTAGCAATACATCGAATATATTTATACTATCGGAAAAAACATCGATATTTTTTACAAGATCCCTACACCCGCTTCCAAAGCTCCCTCCACTCAGGTGAGTGGGTGGAAGGTTATTTTTTCATTAGCAACCTGATATACCTGTCGAGTGGCTCCTGTTATTTCAGCATATATTACTTTTCAAAGATTGCTTCATTTCGTTATTGTTAATTCCGTTACACTATTATTTTTTTTTAATTTACAACTGTATAGTAACAATAAATAAAGTAAATATAACAAAAATATATAACGACATGAGATTAAGACAAGCAGATAATAAATTCAATCTAGAAATTCACGATTTATTTTCAGACTCGGATAAGAGCACTATTCTTAATTCAATTTTTTTTATTTGATTGCAACTCTAGTTCTTATAATGTACATACATACATTTGAAACGGTCATTTGAGAAACACCTCATATCCAAAAAAAGTCAACTTTCGGGAAATAAAAAAAAATCATCCAAATTCTTTTTTATTTGCACCCATCAGCAACTTTTATTTTTTAAATTATTTATTTATTGATTTTTACAACTATATTACAATAATACAACAAGTAAATAGGCTAAGTGATACATAATGACATGATATAATGACAAGTATAGAAACTACCCACCGGTAGTACTCAAATCACAAGTTCAACTAAGAAGGTCACGTGCTCATCTTCTTTTCAGACGCCTCAAAAGATTATCGGCGATTAAAGAGGAAGCTAGGTTTGAAACTACTGGGTTTGAGTGGGAATGAAGTTTGTTATGAAAGGATAGATATCGGGTTCGGGCCAAATCAGAAACAAATGGGACATTTAGGTCAATATGCATGACTTTATTCTTAACAAAATAAGATGCATTGAGGATTTTACGAAGGATTTTGGATTGTAGGGATTGGATACGAGAGGAATTCGATGGCTTAGTGGAGCCCCAAAGCTCTACTCCGTAAGTCCAGATAGGTCTAATGATTGTCATCTAGATGAATATTTTGTAAGGAATTGGGTGCTTAGAGCGTTTGTCTAGTAAGTGTTGAAGTAGCCTGAAACGTTGAGCGATTTTTTGTATTTTCAGTTTTGTATGAGGATTTCAGGTTAATCGTTTGTCGAGATGCGACCCTAAGTATCGGATCTGTTCTACAGGCATCAGTGGGATATTATTAAAGGATACTGAAGGGCAGGAAGTCATTGGTTTACGACGTAAGGTAAAAGTGATTTGATGCGACTTTTGAGAATTGATTTTATCAGCTTATAAGAAGACATTTAACTATGACAAATAAAATCTTTTAGAGAAAATTAAAACTTTAACTATGTATTGACACACACACACTCCTCTAGGTGACAGTCATGAGCATGTCGTAGACGTGAACACGTAAGTTTTTCTCCTACCAAAAATCGCTCATCGCGGATAAAGTAGTTTTCAGTTCAAAAAACCTTTCTGGCCGAAAGACTTATTATAGTAAAGCTGACATGGTATTTAATAGAGAAGTAGACAGAAGGTTGGAGACGGGTCAACCCGGGAACGATTCATCATTAAGACAAGGCAGATAGCGAGCCAACAAATGATTGAACCACGCCCTTTTGGTCATCATCAACCGAATCATCGCCGTCCAGCTGCATCAAGATAAATATCCCTCTGCTATTTTTAGATCGGGAGAGGGCAGGTGTTCGGACAGCTCTATGATTAAGGATGAGCTCAAAGGGAAACTTCCCGCTTAATTTTTAAATTAAAGTAAAAAGACACGGAATAAAAAAGTTTTAAAAGGATTTGAAGTGGCCGTAGAAAATAATTGAGAAGCACTAAATCATATTGGCTTCAAAAATGGCTTAGTTTTAGCGTATCATGTTGGTTTCATTTGACTAAGTTTGGACACTATTAATTTAGAAGTAATCTCAGTCAAGTCTTGTAGAACCGTAGGGAAGCCGATGGACGATTTATATATCTTTTCTACAAATCGCCACAGATAATTTTAATCTTTGTTTCTTTATTTAATGTCACTTTACACCGTCATGGCTAATAGGGCGATGCTACAGTGGGAGTCCTATAGTCGACGATATGGAATCAGGCGGCTGACACAAAATGCGGTGTTGCCAAATCGACCTTCTTTCTGACACCCCAGGAATCTTTTATATTTCATTTATATTTATTGGTCAGGATTTAAATGTAAGCATCAAAAAAGTAATTTTTTAATAAAGATTCTGATTTAAGAAACATACTACATTATATTTAAAATAGAGTATTATACAGTTTAATTGATTAAAACCTAATAATTTTGAAAATTCAAGTACAGAACGCCGAACTACGTTGTCAAAATCATTCAAAATGGATTGTGGCTTATCTCTTTTATATTTTTTACGTGGAGATTCGAATTTCTTTTCTGAACGACTGTGCTTTTCTTCTTGACACTCTTTGCACTGATCTTAAACTAGTGCCAGAAATTTCTGCCACTACATTTTGACTTATTAAAATCAATGGCATTCAAAAACGTTGGGTTAGTACATTTTTTGACAAATTTATAAACATTACATATAATGGACTTGCCTTGCGAACTCAAATCTTTCTTTTGCAGAAACTCAAGTCGGACTTTTTTCTTCGGTGTTACAGCTGAAGATGAATCCATATTAACAGTTTAACAAGACTGAAGACAAGATGTTCTTATGAGAAACGCAGAGGCGGAATAACAATGAAAAAACAGAACACTAGCGTACCAAGGGTAGAAACCGAATAACTGAAGCCGGGAGAGCTAGGCAACAATGCTAGCACATTGTTGTCAAATATTGGCAGTTTTGAGTAAAACCACGCCCACATTCTCACTACAAGCGGCAACACAGCTTTTTTTCTCACCCGCCTAATTCCATGTCGTTGGCTATAAATTTAGTCTATCTAAATACCGCAGAGGTTTTTACGTGTTATCTGAAGGACTGCATAACAAAGGATTACTCCCTTTAAAAGATCTTAACTATCTCGGACACAGACGTTAATGGACATAAATGCATACGTAGTCTATGCTTTGAGTCTTTTTGAGCATTCAAGTTAACAAATATAAAACTTCCCAAAGAGCGGGCTAGAGTGCTAAGTTGCTGTGTTGATGGTTCTAATCCGGCTGTGGTAGATACTGTATTTATTCTGTAAACAGCCGGGGATGGATCCTGTGGGATTTGGAGACCCTACTCATTAGGCCTCTATATAGTGGGGCCTTAATTTAGGAGGAAAATCAGGCGGTTAAGCATGGTGAGGGACGAATCACCTCCCGTCCGTCCAAGAAACAGTAGTCTCTACTACATACTGAACAGACTTTTCATAGGATGCATTTTTTAATACTACTATGGATAATCGGACAATGCTTGTTGAAAAGACTGGACTACCATTTTACGTTTCTTCCGAAGGATGGCATAATCAAGGAATTTTTACTCTTTTAATAAATCCTAAGCCCATCTGCCAGGCCGGGATTTCACGAATTCTTGGACATAGAAGGTTGTTATGGTAACTATTACACCACTGGTAACCCCATTGTATCATGAACAGTTGTAGACAAATTGTTTTTTTGTTTTTTTAAAATTATTTTATTGAATTGTACAACTGTAATATATACATCTAGTACAAGGGATGTACGAATAAATAAATGCATGAAAGGACGTGTAGAGGCACTACCCATTGGCAGCACACTAATTACATTTCTATTATAGAAGGTCTCGAGGCCATCTTCTCTTCAGACGCCTAGGAGGATTGTCCGGGATGGAATTGGAACCAAGGATGGAAACTAGTGGGTTTGGATGGGCCTGGAGTTTATTATGGAATGATAGGTATCTGGAATGGGCTAAATCGGTAACATATGGAACGTTCAGGTCATTATGGATGGTTTTATTGTGATTATAATTAAATATCAACTGTAACCGGATTTCGTAATAGTAATTTTAACTTCAATAACTCAGCTACAATATTAATGATGAAGAATACGAATTTTATCCTTAAAGGTCGATATTCATTAAAAATTATCTGGAACCATAATTTTATTTCTAAATAAATAAATTTTTAATAATCAGACCAAATGTTATCAAAGGTTTGATAACAATGAAACCTAAATCTGTCTCCTCCATATTTTCATCCACAGAACACCGTCAAACGTTTGTATACAGCTGGTGGTTATACCCAGCGGCATTATTGAACTTTTCGCACTCAGGTACCAGCAATAGAATAGAGCTCCATTTGACATTTATAGGGCGTGGAGAGGAACAAAAGTGGAAATATATTTAGGAGGATATCAAAACATTATACGAGAGTTAAATCCCACTGTAATAAAATTTGAAAATTAAAAAAAAAGAATAAAAAACATCTGTACACGGATGGTACCGAATGGGTTCAGTTTCATGTACCTCATTCAAGTACTGAATGAATTGATAACCGTCGTTTTGAGACTCTAAGGAAAATGACTCGCTGAAAAACGTTATCCTCAGAAACTTCTGAATGTCCACGGGGCATCTTCTCTTTAGACGGCTCAGAGGATTATCGGGAAAGGTTTGAAACTAGCGGGTGTGAGTGGGTTCGAGCCATCAGCAACAAATGGGACATTAAGGTCATTATGGATGACTTTCTTCTTAACGAAATAAGGAGCATTGAGGATTTTACGAAGGATTTTGGATCGTAAGGATTGGATACGAGAGGAATGCGATGGAGCCTCAAAGGTCTACTCTGTAATAAATTTAAATATATATATGCGTATGTGTGTTTGTGACTGTTTTGTAATTAATTGGGAGCTTGGAGCTTTTGCTCAATAAGAAATGAAGTAGCCTTAAAGAACCAGATTGTTCTGGTTTTATTCTAGTAAGTAAATATCTTAAAATTAAAAAAAATTAAAATATAAATGAATGCCTATAAAAGTTTATGAAAATAATTGAATAAATGATTTAATAATATTTTAGGTTATAAAATATCTTAAGGATTTAGGCTGTGTCAATTCAGAATAAGTATAAAACCCAAGAAGACAAAGAACCCCAGAAGACTCCCAACAGAAACTCTCAATCTTCCAAATTCAATAAAGACTTGGGGTGACAGGACAATAAATATTGAATATAAAAGAAAATCAGAGGTTTCTCCTTCGCTTTGAAGGACTGCGAGTTTTTCCCCGATGATGTCGGCCATTAAGAATGAGATAAATAGAGACAAAAACCTCGTTTAAAGCCACGCTTTTAATTTTTCCAAAAAAAAAATACTGTACCAATACGAACCATAAAGGGTCTTGAGCTGAGCACATGGTAGAGACTGTATCGTTAATGTTAGGACAACGGTAGTCCAAGCGGATGATTTGTTCGAGTTCACACTCAACCGGCAGGTTTTCTGTTACCCACTATAGGCTGAGTGAGTATCCCACGGGGCCATCCCCGGCTGATAATAGTTTAAATAAATAATCTGCCAGTTTGAACTATGGACATTCGGCACGGCAACTCAGCAGTACTGCGGTCTTTTCATCATATTTTTTCCAATGTTTTTAAAACTACAATTATATAAAAAGCTGACTTCTTATTTTTGATATTTAATGCCTACTAGCAAATACTTTAATTAAAAAATTACTTTGAACTTAGTTGGGTAGATAAGTATTACAGGCATATCGATTTAATCATTTTACAGTTAAAGACGATATATGCCGTCCTGCATCACACACGTCCTCAGAGCTAAAGACGATATGCACCGTCCTGCATCACACACGTCCTCAGTGCTAAAGACAATATGCACCGTCCTGCATCACACACGCCCTCAGTGCTAAAGACGATATTTGCCGTCCTGCATCACACACGCCCTCAGTGCTAAAGACGATATATGCCGTCCTGCATCACACACGCCCTCAGTGCTAAAGACAATATGCACCGTCCTGCATCACACACGCCCTCAGTGCTAAAGACGATATTTGCCGTCCTGCATCACAAACCCCCTCAGTGCTAAAGACGATATATGCCGTCCTGCATCACACACGCCCTCTGTGCTTAAGACGATTTGTACCGTCCTGCATCACACACGCCCCTCAGTGCTAAAGACGATATATGCCGTTTCACTGGTTTTCTATCTATTTGCTAAAGCCAAGTATAGACGACGCGACCTTGCTTCATTATACTGGTTTTCTAATAAAGCAGAGCTTATAACTAGAGCCTACAGACGGCGTTTACGAAGGGACGTCAAAAAAAACAATCGTACCGAAAATGTGCCGTTTGTTCAAAGAAAAAAATTCGGCACAATACCAAAGTCGAATGTTGGTCTTTGTATAGACAACTGCTTTGAAGATATTCATACAAAATTTAATTATTAAGCAATAAGTTTTAGTATAAAAAAAAAAGTTTTAACCCCGCCAGTGTCGGTCCATAGCCCAAATCAAAAAGAAGGACGGAGCCAATGAAATACGCTAACAGACAGTAGTTAAGTGGCGTGATGAAGAAATTCATCATTTTTGTACTAGGAATATCATTTCTAACCCCTCATAAATAGATATCATATAGTCAGATGGCGGCCTATTTTTTTCTTCCACGCCAATTTCGCCTAAAAGGAGTTTTATTTTTATATTTTTCAATGATCATTTGCAGAAGGTTATGCCCGCATTTTACGGGTGAGTTTATGATAGCGACAAGGTATACGCATCATTTTATATTCCCTTTTGATATTCATGTTCAAAATTTCGCAGAAGGAGGCGCAGAATTAATGATGTTTTTAACACCCGATTACCATCCCCAGAGCTATTGGAGGGTGTAGCGAATGGGTTCAGTTACGAGTGTTATAAAGTACAAGCGCCGGCATGACTTGGTACCAGTCGTTTTGAGACTGTTAGGGAAATTGACTCGTACATTTGTACTCAGAAAATTAATGTTATATGTTGTATTAAAATATTAGGAGAGCGGAGTGGTGCAGTGGTAGAGGACTGAGTTGAAATGCCGAAAATCCTGGTTCAAATACCGCTGCAGGCAAGACTTTTATTTAGTCTGTTTGCAGCAGGAGATGGATCATATAGGATCTAGGACCCTCCTGGGGCTCACCCAGCCTCTTTAAAGTGGGTACCCAAAATATGGGGGAATAAATCTGGCGATTGAGCGTGATCTAAGACAATTCACCTCCTTGCAGAATCGTTGTCCATGAAACTGTCTCTAAAATGTACTGAACCCCAGACTCTTCACGGGTTGTAGTGGTACAGGTTTTTTTTATTATATTAAAATATCTATAAATATTATAAAACAATGTCCTCAGCCGCGTCTGTTCGCGGTAATCTCAATAATTACTGCACGGATTTTCAGGTGGTTTTTACTAGTAGATTGCACGATTCACCAGAAAGGTTTAGGTTTATAATTTGTCGAGGTTTTGTGTAAATGGGTCGGAATATACCGGAACGATAATCTGCGGAAATGTTGAAAAAAGTATAGCCGCATTGGAGGTTTCATCAAAGACGCTATTCGTATCCGTGGAAAAATGAAGATCCGTATCTGTGCCTTTTTTGGAGGATCTTTTACTTTAATTAATTTTCAATACATAGATGAAATTGTATATATGAGAATTTTATATTCACTGCAAAACTCTTAGGTACGTGTTAGTAACCCTATAAACAGCAACTTTTGTTCTGGCCAGCGTCGAAATAAAAATAAGTCAGTCAACCATTGAAATGACCGATCAGCTGATCTTAGTTTCTGGATAAGAAGGAAGAAGCTACTTTAGAAACTGAGTTACTTCGCTTCCCACATTATATACGTAGGGATGCCCCCGAGACGGTTGTGCAAGGAGAGGACTTGACCTAGATCACTAAAACCTCTCAGGTTTTTCCATCGGATAAAGGTACTCACATTTTACCACTACAACCTATGAAAGGTCTTGGGTTCAGTAGGAATAAATGTCTTCGCATATGCTAAACTGTAAATATTTATATAATTATCATATCTTACTAATTGGTAGCACTTCTGGGATCGATCACAGGATACATATTCAACAAGAAATTATTGGTCGGTTCGTGACTCGAAAGATTTCCTTCCTCCTTTCCTTCGAGTCCTCCAGATCCCTAGCGTGCACCCGAGGGCGGAAAGGATTATCCAGTGGAAACGAGTGGCTTTTCACGAAAGGGGAAGTAAATGATTACCGGATCTGGATTATACCAGAATAGCTCGATCGGGGGTCATTATTTCCGAGAAGGAAATGTGATAGCAATTGGATCTATTGTAATATTGATATTCGAAAGTAAGTAATTTGAGAATATTTTAATGATTATAAATAACTAAGGATTAATGGATTAGTTGGGGAAGCTGAGCGGGTAGTGCGCAGAGTTGCCAAGCAAAGCGTTCCAGGTTCATATCCGGTTGTGGCAGATAAATTGTTATTAAACACTGTCGGGATTGGATCCTGTACACCGGACGATACTACTGGGGCTCACTCCTCAGCATCTAATACGTGACTACTCTTAATTTGAAAAACAGTGCAGTCTCTACGATGTACTGAAACCAACATTCTTCATGGGTTGTAGCGATACAGTTTTTTTAAAAAGTTTTTTTGGCATTTACGACATAAGATACACATAGTCTCATACTATTGTCCGAAAATTAAGAAAACAACCTTTGCGAAATCGGAGGTGGGGCTGGATAAATATTTTAGCGAGTTTTTATCGGTTACCATTGTTTTAAAGTATCATCGATTATCAACAAGTATGGAGTCTGCGGCCCTCCTCTCCGGGGCAGAATTATAGCCTTATAATTTTTAGCAACATAGCCTATTTTAATCTAATTAAAGCAACTATGAGGACAATGAGCGAGTGAAGCGAGCTAGGGAAAAGGGAAAAGGGGAATGATTTCCCAATGCGCTGTTCTCCCAAAATGACTTCTGCACATGCCGTTTTCTAAATTGCCCGACTAGATTCAGAATTTATGAATTAATGAACGGACTAGAGCAATCTAATAAGGCTAATCCTATCATCAGAACACAATGCTTGAACGACATTCCATATTACAATCAATGTATCGACTTTAGAGCGTCGATTATCTCCGACCGTTTAATTATCAACATTAAAGATTAATTAAGACATTTCAAATATCTCGTATTGAGAAAGATGGTGCATATGATATGGAAATAAAAAGAAGAATTTCAGATGGTAAAAAGACTATATCAATGCTCAACTCATTATCATGGAATAAAAACATTATTCCCCCCAAAAAAAAAAAATATGCACAATTGTATATTACTAACCATCATGACATATGGATCAGAAACTTGGACGTTGAAGGGCAACCTCAGGAAAAAAACTTTTAACTATAGAAATGGACTACTAGAGATGAGGGGCGGGAATATCCAGAATGGACAAAATAAGAAATGCGACCATCAGAGAAAAGATGGAGGCTGAAAAAACCATTCTGGAAGATATAGTGAAAAAACGTCTCAAACGGTTTGGGCATTTGACAAGAATGCCTGAAGGAAGACTACCCAAAGTACACCAATGGAAAGTTGGGGAATTGAGAAGACGAGGAAGACCAAGGAGGACCTGGGATAGCGAAGTGGAGGAATCCATGATGGGTCATGGTCTACGGGAAGAATGGACCTTGGATAGGACATTATGGAAGGGAGCCATCCAATCACTAGGTTAAGGAAAGCCACTAATGGTGGAAACTCGTTGAAAAAAAAATTATTCTTAGAAAGAATTAGAGACTTATTCGCTATGAAGAGGAAGTAATGCTTTGAATATAAATGTTTTGTGATTTCGATTGTCTGAAGCACACTTGTCGATATTCGGTTTATCGAGATATACGTAAGCATTGCCATTCATCACTATTTAATAAGTAAGGATTTTTATACTCAATAATAATCAATAAGTAAATAAAAATAATTACAATTAAATGCAGTATTATAAACAATTACACTGGACAACAAAATTTAACTTTTTGTCTGTTAAATGAATTACAATGGATGCTTCCTTTAAAATTCGGTGCTCTGATTGCAAATTTGAACAGCATTTTTGTCTCAGGCTCCTTTTTTATTTTTGTCTAAAAAAAAATAATATAGAGTTAAAACAAACAATTTTATTTAATCAGCTTTCATGCCGTAATTTAAATAAAAATGTAGCCTTTGATGATTTCCTGCTGTATTTTGCGGCTGGTACATCTTTTTTCAAAGACCAACATATTTGGATTCCACTTTGCCTGGTATCGTTTCTCCAGAGTGGATATTTCTTGATGGAATCGCTCACCGTGTTCATCACTCACAGCCCCAAGATTTTCAGGAAAGAAATCCAAATGCGAGTCAATAAAATGTATTTTTAGAGACATATTACACCCTAAAGCCTTATAATTTTGTAGTAGGTCAGAAACTAGCTCTCTGTAGTTTTCTGCTCTTTATTTCCAAGAAATTCTTTCACAAAATTTTTAAAATTAATCCAAGCTGTTTTTCTGCTCCATTCAAACATTCCTCAAAGTCTTGATGCTTCATAAGCTCCCTTATTTGTGGACCAACAAATACACATTCTTTTATTTTTGCATCATTGATCCGAGGAAATGTGGCTTTTAAATTTAGAAATCCAGGGCCATTAACATTGAGTGCCTTAACAAAATTTTTCATCAAACCGAGTTTGCAATTGTGGAAGATAAACGTTTTCTGGGTTTACTAGTGGTTCGAAAAGTACATTGTTTTCTCCAGGTACGAGATTTCTTCTGGGCCATTCCTTCTTTATATAATGATTTTTGCGATCTCTGCTGTCCCAATCACAGAGAAAACAACAAAATTTTGTATAACATGATTGAAGACCTAACAAAAGTCCTTACACTTTGAGGTCTCCACACACATTCCAAGAATGCTTCTCTGGTATTGTATCTTGGACAGTAAAATCTTCATATTGTCATATGCCTCTTTACACAAGACACGTTCATAGCTATGAAATATCACTTTTTTTTTTATACAAAATTTAAAATTACAAAAAATCTGATTATCCAAAATATGAACTTTGATGGTCTTATTTGGAATTAACATAGCAAAATACATATGAGACAGCCACATTTACCCATTTAACAAAAATACTGTTGACCAGTGTTGCCACTTACTATCAGGCGTACATTAGAGAGATAAATAAATAGTTTTTCTATTTTTAAAAATGTTTTACTTTTGATAAAAATAACATTATATAAGACAGTATATCCCAGTGTTAATTAATAAAATTAATAATGAAAAATAATGATGGAAAAATAAAATATACTTAGAATTGAACTTAGCAGAAGAGAACTGAACTTTATCAGTTCAATCGGGTCAGGTCAAAATGTCAGGATTTAGCACCAGATTGGTGGTTGAAATAATGTGGCAGAATATACGTCGCTGTCACCGCTGACTTAATCAAGTATTTTTCTATTTTATTTATTTATTTTAGTATATTTATTTATTTTTTTCCATCCAGATAGGGAAGACATGTCATATAATATTTCAGTTTATTTTTGGTTGATAAGCATAAATTTTAGAAATGTGACCTGTATGTATGTAGTCATAACCCCAGGCAACAATGTGGATTGAATATTACTTTGAAAATCAAAGTTATTTTATATACACACACACACATTTATATATATATGTGTGTGTGTGTAAGTTATGACAATATTAGAAGGATTATAGGTTAAGAGTATGTTAGGATTAAGTCTCTGTTGATGTAAATAAAGATATCTATAAATGCTGTAGCTAAAGGAAAATAAAGTCAGTCTTTTACTATCAGCGCGAGTGTTTCTATGTCCCTTATCCTTTTATTCCAAGTGTTCAGTCTAATTATAACTGGTGCCGAGAACCGGGACGTTAATTGTGCTAAAGTCCGAAGTAATTAACAGTTAATTTCGGTAACCCATATCTCAGAACTATGGTTGACAGTGACGAACGGGCAAAGTACGAGTATCAGCTGGCTCAAGCGCAGGTTGAGAGGAATAAATTAGAGTCCCAACTAGCGAAGGCGTCCGAAACGATGCAGTTAGAGCTACTGAAGGTGAGGACACAAAACTCCGCGTTCATCCATGAGGTGATTGGACAGTTGGAGCCCTTCACGGGAGTCGTCGGCGATTTGGAGCACTTCTTAAAGGGAGGAGACCAGATTAAAGATTTAATATCATCCAGGAAGGAGTCGGGGGCTCTACTGGAGTCGGACGTAGTACTGTTAGAGGCATCCCTAGTGAGTCGCATCTCGAGGCGAATTTTGAATTCAATACAGGGAGATACGACGCACTCATGGGACACCCTTAAGGGGCGCCTAAAGAAGTTATACGGCGGAGGTAGGTGGACTCCGGAGGAGGACACCTTTTACTTATTAAAGGAACGGAGGATCCCTGGGCAATCAGAAGGTGAATTCGCCGAGAAACTTCTGGTTTCATATAACCGGTTAGTGGAGAAGACGGTCGAAACACTAGGCCAATCAGAGGGGGCACAAAGGATGGAGTTCGTAAGGAGCATCCTAAAGGTACAGCTGAACCACTATGCTGACCGGCCAGGCTCACTTCCGCGAGACAAGGACTTTGTGGAGTGTGCCCACGAGCTCATAGACGCGGGTGAGAGGAAAGGAACGAGGCTGGCGAACACGGAAGAGGAGTGGACGGAGGTCAAGGCTCCAAGAAGAAAATTCAGGAACTCACTCAGACGTAGTGGAGGAGACAGAGGATTCGAGAAAAGACCGAGCAGAGGCCCAGAAGACCGGCGGAAAAGGCAGGAGAGGCGCTGCTACGAGTGCGACCAACCTGGGCACGTCGCAGCACAATGTCATCTGACCAGATGTTACGAGTGTGGCAGGCAGGGGCACGTCGCGAGGGAATGCCCCAGGCGCAAACCGAGAGGTAGCAGGAGAGGTCCCCAACCAGAACCTATGGAGGTCAACGCCCAGGAGGAGACCAGGAGGCGTACACATGGGAGGAGAGAGGAGCAATACTCCAGCGGAGAGTCTTCAGGAGAGGAGAGCTTACGTTCGGGCCACAGTACTCCGGTTCCACGGAGACACGAGGTAAGGAATGGGAATCTGCGAAAGGGGGGTCCCTTGGGATCCGAAATGGGAGCGCGACAGCAAAGGCTGGATTGAGGGTACGGTAGGTGGCGGGGCAACGGTCCAAGGGAGTTATTGATTAATAATAGCGAAGGGAAGAGTAAATGGACGAGGTTGCCCGTGGCGAGATTGAGGGGAACGGGGCTGAAATTCTTAATAGATACAGGGAGTACTAACTCGTTAATTAGTAAAAGAGGGGCGGTAAAACTAGGTATTTGGGAGACGTGCAAACAGTGCGAATGTACGATAGCCACAGTTAGCGGTCGATGTAAGACTTTGGGCGAGGTTCATTTTGACTGTGCGGAATTGGCCGGGAGGGACATAAGAGTAAAACTACACGTCACGGAGTCATTGATGCCAGGGTATGATATTATCGTAGGATGCGATATTTTGCGGAAAGCGGGGCTGAAAATGCGGGTGAAGAGCGGGGACTGGCAGATTCGGATGGGCGAACGGCAGTATCAAGTTACCACTTCATCAGGGAAGGGGGGTATGGAAGTTGGGGCGGTAGAGTTCAATAAGGCGGCTATACAAAATGTGGTAAATAGGAATAGAGACCTCTTCTATCAGGACAATGAAACGCTACCGACTACGGGGAAAACAGTACATCGGATAGTTCTCAAGTCGGATCACCCAGTGTACGTTAAAGATCGAAGATACCCCCAAGCAATGAGGGACATTATTAGGGGGCAATTAGGAGAGTTACTCCAGCAAGGGATTATAAGACATAGTAATTCCCCCTTTAACAGCCCGCTGTGGGTGGTCGAGAAGAAACAGGGTGAGTCGGGCGAGACGGAGAAACAGTACCGGGTGGTGGTCGATTATAGAAAATTGAACGAAGCTACTGTAGATGAAAGATACCCACTCCCCCGAGTCGAGGATATTCTTGATCGGCTATCGGGCGCGACCATTTTTAGCACCCTTGACCTCAAGAGCGGTTATCATCAGGTCAGGATGGCAGAAGAAGATGTAGGGAAGACCGCGTTTTCCTGGGAAAGAGGGCATTACGAGTTTGTGCGGATGCCGTTTGGGTTAAAAGGGGCCCCATTAACGTTCCAGCGCCTTATGGACGAATTCCAGAAGGGATTGGGAGAGGATTTTGCACAGGTGTACATGGATGACCTGATAGTGTTCAGCCGGTCTCAAGAGGAACATGCGAGGCATTTAAGGAGGGTGTTCGATAGGCTAAGGGAGTTTGGTCTGAAGCTCTCGCAAGGTAAGTCCAAGTTCGGATTAAAAGAAATTAGGTTCCTAGGACACGTGGTCTCGAACGAAGGCGTGCAACCCGACCAGGAACGCGTGAAAGCAATCCAAGAGGCTCCATTACCCACCAATGTTCGTGGAATTCGTAGGTTTTTGGGAATGGTGAATTATTACCGCCGCTTCATTCCGGGAATCGCGGCATTAACACAACCGTTAACGGAGATGCTGAAAAAAGGGAGACGGTTCGCATTAGGGCCAACGCAATTAGAAAGCATCCGGAGATGCCGGGAAATTTTAACGTCGAACCCGTTGCTCGCATTCCCGGATTTCCGCTTGGTGTTCCGCGTAACGACAGACGCGAGTGAAAGGGCTATCGGCGCGGTCTTGTCACAAAATTTTGCCGAAGGGGAAAAGCCAATCGCATATGCAAGTCGGCAGTTGAATGAGGCGGAAAAACGCTATAGCGCCATCGAACGGGAGCTGTTGGCGGTGGTATGGGCGGTGGAACATTTTCGCCCTTATGTTTATGGTAGAAGCTTTGAACTATTGACGGACCATAAACCGCTGGTTTATTTAAGTACCCTTAAGGAGTCTTCAGCACGGGTATCGCGGTGGAAGGAACGCCTGGCAGCGTATACGTTTAAGGTGATACATAAAAAGGGTGTAGAGAATGCGGTGGCAGATTGGTTGTCGCGGGATCTGGTCGTTAATGCTATCGACGAAGAAGGAACCTCGGCAGAACCGTTCGCTGTGCGATATTTACGGGATTGGGCTGAGAGTGGACCAGAGATCCCATTGGTTAGGCGGGATTCTGAGGAAAGCGCGGCTTCATCGGAACGCCCTCGAGAGTTACTAGAGGTTGACGAGATCATTAATGACAAGAGACGTCAGTTGATTCTGCGAACGAAGCCAGGGCGCGGAATTGAGACGCAAGCTGGCGAGTACGAAGGGCGTTCTAGCGTTTTAGTCCGGTTACCGGCGACGACGGATGAAGTCGAATTGGAACGAATTTTTCAGGAGTTCGCGATACCTGATCGTACACTGCACATTTACGTAGGGAACCGCGTTATCATGGGCAAGGTACAGCGGCTATGGCGACAGGAAAGGATCGGGGTGGGCTACTCGGTCGTTCGCTGTTTACGACAGGTGGAGACAATTCCTACCGCGGCGGCTCAAAGACAAATCGTGGCCGAGCATCACGAGGGGAAAACCAATCATCGCGGGGTAGAGGAAACTTTGCGAGCATTGAAAATGTTATATTTTTGGCGGAAGATGGGACACACCGTTCGGGAGTACATCGCGCAGTGCTCGGTTTGTCAGCGGGCGAAATATGATCGTCAACCCCCTGTAGCGGAACAGATGATTACCCCAACGGCGTGTGAACCACTGCGGTCGGTTCAGGTCGACTTATACTCCAGCGAGGGACAGACGTGGGTAACCATGATTGATACCTTTAGTAAGTTGGCGATGGCATACCCTGTAGAAGAGAAAACACCGGGAGCAATGTGGGAAGGGGTATTACAATGGTGTGCGGCGTATGGGGTCCCAGAGGAAATAGTGTCAGATTGTGGCAGGGAGTTTAATAATGCCTTCATTCTGGAGGAGAGTGCGATGCTGGGGGTTACTTGGCGTTTAAACACTCCCCACCACATTAAAGGCAGGGGCGCCGTGGAACGCCTCCACAATACGTTAGGAGAACACCTTAGATTGTTTAAACTGGGTCGTAACTTAGATCCATATGAAGCCATGCCAAGGGCGGTCATTGCGTACAACAATACCATTCATATGGCGACGGGGCTGACCCCGGTAGAAATTGTATTCGGTCAACGGCATCGCGACAGGGGGGACCTTTTAACCGTCCACAATAACGAACTGTATGTGAAAATTCGTGATAGACGCAAGGAACGTCAATGTCATTGGGGTAAAGTGCGCGAAAAATTAATTCGCGACAAACAAGCTAGGGTTACGAAGGCCAATGATCGGCAGGTGGTTTATCGGAAAGGGCCGTTGGCGTTAGGGACGTTGGTATACCGGCGGCTTCGAACAGCGCGAAACAAGACAGATCCGAGGTACGAGGGACCATACAAGGTTATTACAATCCGGGAACACAACCTGTTTACAATTCGGGACGTTCACTACCCGTTTAAGGTCCGAACAGTTCATTTGGAAGAACTTAGGGTACCTAACAAAGTGTCTCACCACCAGTCAGAGGGCGGTGATCAGCAGTGAAACCTTGTGTGGATAATACTAAGTTGTTTGGTTTTGTTTGATGTATATGTTTTTTCTTTTTCAGGACGATTGTATAGAGGATGTATGTATCATAAGTAAACATTGTTTTAGTAGTAAGTTATCATTTTCCTTTTTGTGGTTTTGTTTAACTTTCATATGAGTTTCAGGACTATTCTGGTTTATTATTGTTTATAGTTAGTACGTAAGATCAATATAATTTGTATGTATTGTTTTGTTTTTTTGGTTTATTAAATATAGTTCCTCCTGTCGAAGGAACTGGAGGGGGGCAGTTATGACAATATTAGAAGGATTATAGGTTAAGAGTATGTTAGGATTAAGTCTCTGTTGATGTAAATAAAGATATCTATAAATGCTGTAGCTAAAGGAAAATAAAGTGAGTCTTTTACTATCAGCGCGAGTGTTTCTATGTCCCTTATCCTTTTATTCCAAGTGTTCAGTCTAATTATAACTTGTATATATATATATATATATATTTTTTTTTTTTTAATTTGTAAATCACAAAGGTATTATAGAATTTAAACAGAAAAATACCTCGGTTGTAAACCGAAGTCCTCTTGTGCTCTAGTATCGTTTGATAACATCCCACTGATTCAAATAGAACACGTCTGGTACTTCGGACTACGTCTTGACAAACGTATTGCTTCGAAACGTCATACTTGGCTGAAACGACAAAAACTGCCCTCAAGGGGCGACCTGTGGTCTAGTGGTTACCGTAACAAACTACTAAGCCCAAGATCGTGGGTTCGTAGCCCGGCAGGTGACCTTAGGATTTTTTAAAGGGAGTAAAAAATCCTTAGTTACGCCGTTCTTCGGAAGGGACGTTAAACGGGGGTCCCGAGCCTGTACGATGTCAGGTACTCGTTAAAAATCCCTATCCTAATTAAACCAGGATAGGCAAAATTTAGAGCTCCCACTGTAGCATCGTCCGATTAGCCATAGCAGCATAAAGTGACGTTAAATGAACAACCAAACTTCCATCAGCTTCAGGTTATTTCAACACGCTCAAACGCTCTAAGCTCCCAATTGATTACGTAGGACTCATATAGATGACCGTCTTTTTAGACTTCAGTGCTCTACTAAGCCATCGAATTCCTCATGTATCAAATTCATTCAACCCAAAATCCTTCGTAAAATCCTGAATGGTCCTTACTTATTATTATAAGACCTGTTTGGACTTATGGAGTGGAGCTTTGGTACTTAACTAAGCCATCGAATTCCTCTCGTATCCAATCCTTACAATCCAAAATCCTTCTTAAAATCCCCAATTCGCTTTACTTTGTTAAAAGAAAAATGATCCATAATTACCTTAATGTCCCATTAGTTACTGATCAATCCTTTCATCACTTTATTCCCACTCAAACCGACTCGTGTACTTCTCCAGCAGTTTCTTTATTTCATTCTATTTACTTGATGTATTATTATTATACAATTGAATTTCATTAAATAATTTTTTTTTTGAAATAGAAAAATGAAATTGTTTTAATTTTTAAAACAAGCTTTATGTTAATCCATTATTCCGAATTTAGAACTAAGTAATTTCAACACATGCAGTATTATAGAAAACTTATAATAATTGGTACTTAATAGTAAAAAATTGGAATTTGATCAATTTTTCAACATTGATTCAACAGGCCTTACATCAGAGTTAAACTTCACTTTCTACCACGGTTTAGAGTGCTCCATTAGGAAACGGGATGGATTGACTCCAAATAACAAACCATGTAACATGGCTGGTAGAAGCATGGCAACAGATTATGGACATGACATCCGCGAATCGCTGCGGAAGAGCTGGCATTGTGCGCGTTGACTAATTGAATAAATGTAGTGATAGGAGATCCATCCAGCGATTTCGCCGGTGGGGGGCGGATATAATTTCCTGGACCAATCCGATGGCAAATTGAACTCATTACTGTTCCCCTCTGCTCCGGATATTGGCATCCTCGACCTGCCAATGTATTTCTCAACCCTCCGTCGATATTCCGCTGTGCCGCTTCAGGGTGGTTCGATATTTATAACAGAACTGCCAT
Organism: Troilus luridus; assembly: GCA_964056705.1. Taxonomy (NCBI): domain Eukaryota; kingdom Metazoa; phylum Arthropoda; class Insecta; order Hemiptera; family Pentatomidae; genus Troilus; species Troilus luridus. The sequence goes on from OZ057413.1 coordinate 5,471,059, forward strand.
AACGGTTAGGGATAATATACAATGTTTAAACCGAAAGGAAAGTGTTAAAGAAACTGCGAATAGAAAAAGTATTTAGTAAAGCAAAACAATGAACCTGGAAACTACAAAGCCCTAGCTGGTTCAATGCTAGATTAAAAAACCTGCACTAAACAACCCTTGAAGACGCTTGGGTTCAGTACAGGGTAGAGACTGTATTGTTTCTATGGCAACGGTAGTGCAAGGGGGTGATTTTCAATTTGATGTATTTTACTGGATCAAAGGCTTATATATAATAAGAATAAACCCATGATCCTGTCAAGACTTCATTAATTTATTAACTCTGCATACGTTTCAACTTTAAAGTATTTTTCAATTTTAACAATTGTTTGGTTTTATGCATCAAAATACAGTGTATATAACTATAAAAGTTATAAGTCAATTTTCTGTTAGGACGAAACAATAACAATTACATTAATTAAAGTAATATAAATTTAAAAATTTTAAAAATATTTGTTTTTAAAAAACGTCATGTTTAAAAATGATTTTAGACTTTGAGCTATGGAATAAGAAGAGAGTTAATATCATATTTACTATTGTTTTATGTGACACAATAAAATAATAAAAAAATATCAGCGAATAAACAATATAGAAAAATTATGCTTTGAATTTTATATTTTAATTGCAATGCTGACATCAGAGAATAAGAGCTGTTATTATGAATGAGGTAAGCGTAATTAAAATATACTTTTAATAAATTTGTATACGACAGGGTAGAGAAGAAATAATAGATCAAGTTAGGTAGATATATGTGTGTGTGTGTGTGTGTGTGTGTGTGTACCTATATGTATCCTGTAGGATTTGAAATAAAAAAAATCTAACTTTCGAAGGTGTTTTATCAATTTTTTTTTTAATGGTATCGAAGAACACTCCTTTTATTTGTGTAACATTTTATAGCGAAAACGCTTTTCCAAGGGGAAAAAAATAGGCATACTTACAACCACATAGATAACAATGGACAATATCACTCACCTGTAACAAATAAAATATAGATGAAAACAAATTTACAAAGATGTACATCAAAAGAATAAATGAATATAAAATAAATTCTATAGCAATAAATAAATTGGAATAATTATATTTTTTAAATAATTAACAACTGTTTAATAAAATAGAATTTACATAAATGAGTTTTTCTTTAAGCGGAAAATAGATATTGAAAAAATATTTGAACGATAAAGTTAGGTTAAAAAAAATTGTTTGGTACTAATCACTCCTATAAACATTAGTGTAATAGTATAGTTTTTGTAACAGTTTTTTTAATAAATAATAACAGCTATTAATGAAAAAATCCTGAACAAAATATGATATAGATACGAGAGTGTCTGGGGAGTAAGGTGGGAGTGGGAGGACTTCGTAACACAGCTCTTTCAGTTTCTTTAGTTTAGTTTGACTGTCTGTCGTGAATGTGAATAGCTCCAATCCAAGTAAGCAATGCGGGTATCCTTTTTTTCGATAAGTATTTCTTGCATTATATATTCAATATTCCTCCAGTAAGTGTGGATGTGATGGTTTCAACTTTGTGTTAAAAGGAGAAATGAATTATTCCTGCCATAGACCACAACACAGATCATTTTCGGATGCCAAAAATGGCCCGTTCGTTACACCATTTCCCAAACGCGGTGGTAATATTTCAGCAGCCTGAGCTGCCGAGTGTTTAAGTTTAAACTCATGAAAAAAATTACACGAAAATCGTGTAGTTCCATGATCAAATTTGATGGTATACTAAAAAATGTTCAATTGTAGTGATCTTAAATATTATCAAAAAAGAGAGGATTAAGCTCATTACAATTTGTAAACGTGAAAATAGTAAACAACATAAAAAAAAAAAAAAAAACCTGTACCACTACAACCCATGAAGGGTCTGGGGTTCAGTACATGGTAGAGACTGTACTGTTTCATGGACAACGGTTCTGCAAGGAGGTGACTTGTCCTAGGTCACGCTCAACCGCCAGATTTTCCCCCTTATTTTGGGTACCCTATTTTTATAATATTTTATAGAGGCTGGGTGTGCCCCAGGAGGGTCCTAGATCCTATATGATCCATCTCCCGCCGCAAACAGACTAAATAAAAATCATGGCCTGCAGCGGGATTTGAACCAGGATTTCCGGCATGGCAGCTCAGTACTCTACCACTGGGCCACTCCTCTCCCCCGGTTATGGTCATTATATATGATTTGTTATTTGTAACAAATTAAGGAGCATTGAGCAGTGTCAGGATTGGATGCGAATTCGATGGCTTAGTGGGGCCTCAAACATCTACTCTGTAAATGCAAAAGGTCTTATAATAGTCATGTGTATGAGTATTTTGTAATTAATTGGAAACTTAGAGCGTTTGTCTAGTAAGAAATGTACATTGTAAAAGTTACGTGCAATTTCTTTATCATTGAAAATATAACTGACATATCTTTTCTTCATTAAAAAAAAATGAAGTATGAAGTTGGCCTCAGCAAGAAACAAGTTAATCCCTCGAGTGGTTTAGACAGGGCAAGCGCACACTCTTCTTTTTCCAAAAAGATCAAAGAACCGAGCGTACGACTCCTGGGTATCAGAAGACTCTTTGATATCAGTCCAGTCACTACCTCCGCGAGCTAATTACTAACTAAAATGGTTTTCTTTATCCAATATCACGGCAGCTTATCTTCCTCTAGCCCGTTAATTATTTTACAGGATCAATACTTGACCCATATCTCTACTGTGGACATATCTTAGGAATCCTTCTTACAGTCTCCCCCGAGTATCTACCAAATCATTATAGCAAATGTCCGTTTTTATTATTTCTAAAATTAATTAATTAATTAAAATGGTAATACTATGTGTATGTTTAAAGATTCTAAGAAGAGGAAGAAAATCATTTCCTCATAAAAAAGAATCATTATAAATAATTTCTTATATTATAAATGCAATCTTCAGAAAATTAGAAAATTGATAGGGCTAACGGTAACAGGGACTGAATCTAATGTTAAATTCCAGGAGTAAACCATTTCATATCAAAACGGGACTGAGACAAGGAGACGGGTTGTCTCCAGTGCTTTCAGACTTTATTTCATCACAAAACCCTGGATGTTTAAATTCTGGGATCGAAAAAATGATAACACAGAAAAAAATGAGGATAAATATTTTAAAGAAAAATGTTATGATTTCAAACATTTTAATAAAATCAACCGAGTCTCGTTGTTTTATTCAGATATATATTAAAATTTAAAGGATTAATAGACGAAAATAGGATTTTATATTTAAATAAATGAATAAAATAAGGTGTTAAGTAGAACATTCGGTCCAAAAAAGGATGAGACCACTGGGGAATATAGGAAATTACATAAAGCGGAATTGCGAAGCATGCATCCGGTAAATATTATGAGAAGCGAGGGATGGTTGACTGGATGATCGATGTAAGGAAGAAAATAGTTGGGGTGCAGCCAAATGAGACACTAAATAAGTGGTTACTTATTTTAATTACGTGCCGACGTTTCGACCCACTTTGTGGGTCATCTTCAGGGCTAAGAAAGAAAAACAGACAAAATAACAGAACTATAAAAATACATACTATACTCTGTAGAGAGGTAGAGAAAGTATGTCATACTTTTATACCACTCCATACTATATGTATGCATTTTAAAAACTGTTATACTCTATATTTATATCTTGACTTGCTACTGTTATTTTTCCTTTATTTACTCTTTAATATCATTTTGGCTATACCTTCTTTCATTTTACTTATGTAAACTCCCCAGGAGTCTATTATCTGATGTTTACATTTTTTCTTTTTAAATACTTTCTGTTTACTTCCTTCCTTTATCTTTGTAAAAAAATCTTTTTGGTATCACCACCGTTTTGTACATTTTCTCTGTAATTTTTTATTCACATATATCCCTCACTTTTTTTCTAAATTTCTACCTCTCTACATATATATTTTTCTCATTTATCATATACTTAGTCTGCAATGTATTTTTATAGTTCTGTTATTTTGTCTGTTTTTCTTTCTTAGCCCTGAAGATGACCCACAAAGTGGGTCGAAACGTCGGCACGTAATTAAAATAAGTAACCACTTATTTAGTGTCTCATTTGGCTGCACCCCAACTATTTTCTTCCTTACATCGATCATCCAGTCAACCATCCCTCGCTTCTCATAATATTTACCGGATGCATGCTTCGCAATTACGCGTTATGTAATTTCCTATATTCCCCAGTGGTCTCATCCTTTTTTGGACCGAATGTTCTACGTAACACCTTATTTTCGATTACCTGAAAACGTTGTTCATCCTTCAGCGTTAGCGGCCAAGTCTCACATCCGTAGAGAAGATATGGAAGGATGATTGTTTTATAAATTCTGATGTTTAGATTTCGGGACAAAAGACGCGAGCTTAGTAATTTCTAGACCGAATAGTAACAACCATTTCCCGCCTTTAGTCGCGCCTTTATTTCCTCTTGAATTTCGTTTGTTTCCAGTTAGCATTGACCCTAAGTACTTAAACATCTCCACATGTTAGAACTTATTTCCTCCTACAACAACATCACCAAAATTTCGCCCTTTTCTTTTTCTTTTATACTTATTGACCCTTTTTTTTTTATTTATCGATACTTATTTGTTTGCACTTCTTATCGGAAATTTTATTATATTGATGCCAAAAAATTTCGGATTTATTTTGAACCAATAGGCCAATAAATGAAGGGAGTGCAAATAGAATTGAATTTGAGGCCTTTGTTTGGAATAGTCAGTACGATTCGGTTTGTTTGTTTATTTATTTAACGTCACTTAATGCTAATAGGGCTTAGCGGATGATGCTTCAGCCGGTCCTAAAATTTTGCTTATTTCAGGTACATTCAGGATTAATGAGTACCTGACACAACACAGATAGTGGACCGCCATTTTACGCCCCCTTGGAAAGATCGCATAACCGAGAAAATTCTACCCCCTTAAAAAGACCCTAAGTAACAATTTTTTTATTGTCTATAAAATCTAATATGGAACTTTTGTCTTATTAACTATGTTATTGTATTTTTAAAATTAATAGATAACACTTTAGGAATTTCCGTCTTAGGAAGAAGCTGTTGTTTGTTTGTTGTTGCTTAAAGGCGTAAAACCCTAGGGTCATCAACGCCTGTAGATTTTTTATTTTTATAATTATTTATCTTAAAACAAAAAAATAATAATGCACCTAGAGCATATCGGTGGTGGATCCCTTGTAGAAGAACCTGTGAAATACTTTCAGGTATTTTTTTTTTCTATAATTTTGTCCCAATTCTTAATTTTTCATTTGTTAATTTTGTGGACACTTTATTGGATAATTTTTCATTTAGCTCTAATTTTTAATTCTTCATTTCTTACTTTGTTGGATTTAAACAGTACTTCTTTTTCATTATATAATCCAGTCTCCTCCGACATTTATTTCTATTACTCACTACAGGATGTATTTATGTTATTATTTACCATTTGTTTAAAATATTTTTGTTTAATTTCTCACAAAACGTGTTCATTTACTTTTTATAGAATTAATATTAGTTTAAAAAAATATTAAAAAATTAAAAAATTAAAATAAAATAAATAATAATATTAGTTATTCTGTATAATTTTCCTTATTACTCGATAAAATTTAATCTACTATAATTATTTTGTTTGTTCTTTAATTTTTATTATTTATTTGTATCATTTTAAATTTATTCTTACATCTACTATAATTCTGTTCTATAATTAACAAGAATTTTTCTTTTAACTATTATTTTTTTAAAATTTACTATTTTATTTATTTGTTAATGTTTTTACTATGATTCTGTCCTAATTCTTAACTTTTTCATTTGTTACGTTTGTGGACCGTTTATTGAACAATTTTTCATATTTTACTTCGCTCTAATTTTTAATTCTTCGTTTCTTACTTTGTTGGATTTTAACATCTTAGGTTTACTTTTACATAATGCAATATTCTATTATACTACATATATTGTTATTCTGTGCCATGTATTATTTTAATCTATTTGTATTGGTTACGGTCAGAGAGGGAAGAAGGACCGGCTGAGAGGATTAGACGAGCTGTGGGAACGGAAAGAACGGCGTAGAGCTTTCTGGATAGGCCTGGATGGGGCCTGGACGGTTCTCGATCTTGTTCCGAGAAATGCCCCACCCCGACCTACCTTGCCTATATAAAAAGGCCAGCTGTTTCGGCCAGTTTGTATCAGTCTGTAATAAGTGCCAAGTGCGTAACAGTGACAGTTAGTGCCGTGTAATAAGTGTAATAAACTGTGTGTCAGTTTGTGATATTTGGAGAGTCTTACGGTCGGTGGACTTTAATTAGCGAACTGTGAGTGTTAATTTGTAGTTATACAAATTGTATTTGCACAAATTTAGGTAAATAGTTAAGTTATTTAGTATTAGCAATATCCTATTGTATTTGTATATTATTTTAGTAATTAGAAAACAGTAAGGCCTAGGTTATAATCCATTGTATTAATATGAACTATTCTTACTTTCTAGTTATGCCTAATAGTTTCCTATTGTAGTCTTCAGGCGAAATAAAAAAGTCTTCTGTTGACATTCGATTCCATGAGATGAAAATCGAACGATTAAACATCAGGAAAGACTATAAGGAATTTCCACTACCAGTGGGAATAACGACCGAAGACAGAGAAAGGATTTAGTCCTCGGAAGATAAAGGAGATAAGGAAACGATAAGAAACCCCAGATGAAGGAAACGTATTTCCAGGACGATAAAGCGGCGAATCCTTTCACGAAAAAAGGAAAATGTCTTCGAGGTAGAGGAAGGAAGGTATGAGAAGAGAATATTATTTTCGAATGTGAATTGCTAGAATAATCAAATGCATTCTTATATAAAAATACTATATAAAATTATTTATTTTTATGTTTGTAGAGCTTTAAAAAACAAAAACCTGTACAACTACAACCCATGAACGGTCTGGGGTTCAGTACATGGTAGAGACAGTACTGTTTCATGGAAAACGGTTGTGCAGGGAGGTGATTTGTCCTAGATCACGTTCAACCGCCAGATTTTTTCTTTATCTTGGGTACCCACTTATAGAGGCTGGGTGAGCCCTAAGAAGGTCCTAGATCCTTCATGATCCATCTCCTGATGTAAACAGACTTATATACATAAACAGACTAAATAAAAGTCTTGCCCGCAGCGGGATTTGAACCAGGATTTTCGGCATGACACCTCAGTGTTCTACCACTGGGCCACTCCGCTCCACTTACAGAGCTTTACTACAGACGATTTACGATACATTTTAGTTGAATACACTGATGGCAAAAATACATGCGTTTAAGAATTATTGAAACCTGCAATCTTTATAATCTTTCATACAACCTGCTGCTTCATATTTCATAGCGTCATATAATTTTATTAAATAATTCAATAATATTAATTATCAGATTATTTAATAATAACTTCCTTTTCCTTTTTTCCATGTATTATTTTTTTCTCCTCTGTTCATTTTGTTTATGATTTGTACCAAGCTTCCTACAGATCAGTGCAGCTCCTAGCATATGCCGACGACATCGATAGTGTGTGATGCTCTAGAAAATCAGTTGAGGAGGCGTTCCTTTCTTTGGCAGAAGCTGCAAGAAAACTTGGTCTGGAGGTCAACCATGATAAGGCCAAGTATATGATAACTGACCAGCACCCAAGACATCCTGGGGAGAAAGTGGAATTTGGAGCATGCTCCTTCGAATGGGTTCCCGAGTTCACGTATCTGGTGTCACCTGTGACATGCGATAATGACATCGGAACAGAGACCAGAAGAAGGGCATTGGCCCCAAACCGACGTTACTTTGGACTGAGGCAACAAATAGCAAGTAGGGTAGTTACAAGGAAGACAAAAATCATTTTTTTATAAAACCTTGATTTGCCCAGTCCTTACATACTGTTACGGTCAGAGAGGGAAGAAGGACCGGCTGAGTGGATTAGACGAGCTGTGGGATTAAGCGGAAGGGATCAAAGAAGTTGCCGAGGCCCTTCTCGTTCAACCTGGATGAAACGAGACAATTCTCGATCTTCCGAGAATAGTCCCACCCCAACCTACCTTGCCTATATAAAAAGGCCAGGCATGCAGTTTCGGCCGAGTGAGTGAGTATCAGTCTGTAGTATCAGTGAGTAATAAGCAGTAGTTAACTAGTGACAGTGCGTGTGAGTTACAGTGAATTAGTGTCAGCCAGTGGCAGCGTGATAAGTAATTAGTGAGTGTAATCAACTGTGCGTCAGTTTGTCATATTTGGAGAGAATTACGGTCGGTGGACTTTAATTAGCGAACTGTAAGTGTTAATTTGCAGTTATAAACTATAGTGTAATTTTATTGTATTTGTACAAATTTATATATAAATAGCTTAGTTATTTAGTATTAGCAATATCTTATATTATTTGTATATTATCTTAGAAATTAGATAACAGTTAGTAGAATATTGTTATTGTAAATTGATATTAGTTTAATAATTTAATTGTTTTTGAGAATAATTTCCTTGTAGTTCTTTTTAATTTGTTGATAAATTTTAGTAACTTGAATTAAGTAATAGTTTAGTTCATTTTACACCCAGTAGCCCGTAACAGTACGGAGCAGAGAACTGGACAAAGGCCAAACATGCTTACAAGGATTTTGGGCAGGATCCTACGAAGAATTTTTGGACCGGTGTTAGTTAGTGGAGAGCGGAAACGGAGGACAAACGAAGAAGTTGATGTCCTTTATGGGGAGCCTGACATCGTGACTGTAATCAAACGATACCGCCTGAGATGGGCTGGCTATGTGGCCAGGATGGACGACGAGGAGGCTCCAAAAAGACTACTGACGGAGATCATCCATGGGCGGAGGAGAATTGGCCGTCCCCGACTACGATGGATCGACTATGTGGCTGCGGATAGAGAGCTGCAACGGGATAGAGACTTATGGCGGCTGCTGGTTGAGGAGGCCTGGACGCGACAACGTGTTGTAGCGCCAAACTAATAATAATAAAATGATAACAAGCTTCCAACTCTGACATTACATTCCACTTTCCTACCTAGTTTTTTAAAAAAATTCTGTCTATATCATTATTTGGTTCTGTTTCCATTTTAACTTGGCTAATCCATATTGTGGTTGATGAATTAAAAGAACCGAAACAAAGAAATTATACAATAATTTATCCTTATCAATAATGCTGATATTAATATATATACTTGTATAGAGGCCTGAGTTGCCATGCCTAAGATCCTGGGTTAAATTCCCGCTCGCTGGGAAGACCTTTATTTAATCTGTTAGCGGCTGGTGAAGGATCCTATGGGATCTAGGATCCTCCTGGGACTCATCCGGCCTCCATAAAGTGGGTACCCAAAATAGGGGGAAAATCTGCAGATTTTCGTGAACCATTTTACCCTCTTTCACAGTACACAGTACACCATGATCCTCACGGATCTTTTAATTCCTTGTGGAGTCCCTCTTGGTTCTGCCACGCAAAACAAGGGGGAAAATCTGGTTAAGCGTGATCTAGGACAAATGATCTTCCTGCTCAACCGTTGTCCATGAAACAGTACAGTCTCTACCATGTATTGAACCCCAGACTCTTCACGGGTTGTAGTGGTACAGGTTTTTTTTTTTATAGGAATAATTTACAATGATCATTTTTCGGTTTACGATTTATTGATTTTTATCTCTATTGTGAATTACATTCATTTTGCCTAACATCTATTTTATTTCTTTGTATATCATAAATTATTTGTTTTGTATCATTTTTTAATATTTCTTTTCTCTTATGTGTAATTTCCGGTTGTAGACCTGAAATCGACCAAGATGGTCAGTTTGACTGAAAATAAAAATGACAAATATTAATGATTTTTTGTTGTCGTCATAACAATTTAAAATAATATAGTCTAAATCTTCTCTTTCTGGATGTATGTGGGATCTAAAATGAGACTCAGTGACGGTGGCCCTGACACCATTTTCACAGTTCAATTTCCGGAAGATGACAATAACAAATAAAATAAATAATAAAACCTTTTCTAAGAGAGTTGAAGCATTTTCCTGCACATTTTATTCTCCCTTGTACCTCTCTATCAATCCAACCATACTCATTTAGATGGGCGCCAAGATATTTAAAGTCTGCGACTGTGGAACAAGGACACCGTCTAAGCGGACTATGGTACAGTCTCTACCATGTATTGAATCCAAGACCATGGGTTGTAGTGTGATGATATTATCGAAATAAATGTAAACATAACATAAAAACTCAGAAGATTTTTTCTTTATTTTCTTTTTTTCATCTTAAGCGGCGGAAAGCACTCTTTATTGTGCCTTTAAGGTTGGAATAAGTCGTAAAGTTATTTAGAAAAGGGGCGAGGACAAAGAAATATTATGTCCTCCCTGCGGAGGTTGTTTATTATATCTCTCTATTCTTGAGAAAGAAGTGGCAAGAAGTACGCTAAAGACTGGGGAGCTCAGACACAAAAGAGATCTCGCAGGGGCCGATAAGGAAAATATTGCTAAATGGCCCAGTTTAGAAGAAGGGGGTTGAGAGAGATAGCGCCATGGCAACTTGGGCCGAGTGAATTTCCTCCGCAGGATACATTACAGTCCTAAAAGGATAATAATAGCTTTCATTACTCAAAGGATATCAAAAAGGTGTCCTTACTAATTTATAACATCATGACTCATATTCAATATGAGTTGAAACACATTTAATTCAAGTAACGTCTACGTAATTATTTACAAATCTTTTTTTTTTTTTTTAAATTATTTTATTGAATTGTACAACTGTAATATATACATCTAGTACAAGGGCTGTATGAATAAATAAATACATGAAAGGACGTGTAGAGGCACTACCCCTTGGCAGCACTCTAATTACATTTCTATTATAGAAGGTCTCGAGGCCATCTTCTCTTCAGACGCCTAGGAGGATTGTCCGGGATGGAATTGGAACCAAGGATGGAAACTAGTGGGTTTGGATGGGCCTGGAGTTTATTATGGAATGATAGGTATCTGGAATGGGCTAAATCGGTAACATATGGAACGTTCAGGTCATTATGGATGGTTTTATTTGTGACAAAATAAGGAGCGTTTAGGATTTTGCGAAGGATTTTGGATTGCAAGGATTGAATACGATAGGTCTTATAACAGTAACATAAATAAGTCTTTTGTAATTGATATGAAGCTTTGAGCGTTTGTCTAGTATGTGTTGAGTAGTCGGAAGCGTCTAGCTGTTTCTTGTCTTTCCAGTCTTGTGTGAGAATTCCAAGTAAGACGTTTGTCTAAGTTGAGTCCTAGGTAGCGGATCATTTATAAATCCTAAAACAGAAATAACGAGGAAATAACCCACATTTATTTAACGTATTTTAAGCACATGGTGAAGAGTCAATAAAAGGGAAAAGTTTTGTTTTGTTTTTGTGGTTTGTAGTGATTGTTGTTTTATAGTGAAAGTGGTAGTAACATAGTTTTTTTTATTTATTTATAATTATTTCATTTTCTTTATAAGATATTTCTTATATACTGGACTAACTTCCAAAAAAAACCTTATTCCAGTCAATAATTTTTGTTAAAAAATCAACAACAGATTAAAAAACGTTTCGACATTTATTTGTCATTTTCAATTTTAGTAGTTCTTCACAACATCCTTCAAATTTACAAGTTCAATCATCACTTGAGGTCAAACAAATTAAAAAGACAAATATATATAAACTCCTGGAACTCAACTTTCTTCCATGGTCAAATATACAATATGTATTACATCAAAAACCAAACTTTAATCTCTGTATTTTTTTACGTTTTTTAATCTGTTGTAGATTTTTTAACAAAAATTATTGACTGGAATAAGGTTTTTTTTCTTCATTATTAAATTATAATTATTTTTAAAATAACCTTTTTGTTTTTTAATACATTAGTGGAAAAATTCCAACTAAAAACCTTAAGTTTCTAAACTAAAACTGGAAATTAAAAATATCTGTCCAAATATTTCGCCTATTCAGGCATCCTCAGGGCAGAGAAAGATAACAGTAAAGAAAAACATGATTAATCCACCAAAAAACACACATCCCACCACCTCTAAGACTCAAATTCAACTACGGAATCATAGGGAAGGTTACTAGATTCCCAGCTGATTAAGGTTAATAAAAACAGCTGATAAATACTCCAGAATTTGAAACCTCAATATATATATATATATATATATATATATATATATATATATATATATATAAATATATATATATATATATTTTTTTTTTTTATATACAATATAGTAAATCAGCCATATATTTTGGGGAATAACCATATGCCCACTGGCAAAAAAAAACATATCAGTTTTTTTTTTTTAATCTGTGACGAGTATTGGTTATTTTATTTTATATTATCACAAAAACTATATTTATAATATAATAAAATTATATTTTGGAGCTGAACTGCATTTTACCTCCTACGGGAGAGGCATTTGTCATAATTTGAATATCTTTTAAGCATAACTCGTTTGTAGATACTGTTGCTGGATATACATACAACTTTTTTTTAATTCAAAAAACTTCAGTTGTTTCTTCTGGTTTAGACCGTGTAGGTGAATTTTCTGCCAAAGTTTTTTTTTATTATTTATTGAAATTTATTACTGCATTATTAATATACAACAAGTAAATAGAAAGAATAATACGTAATGGCATGGATAAACACAAGCAGAGAAACTACCCAGTGTTAGTACTCAAATAACAAATTAAACTTAAAAGGTCACGAAGCCATTTCTTTTCATAGAACTCGGGTGATAACCGGGGGAGCGGAGTGGCTCAGTGGTAGAGCACTGAGTTGCCATGCCGGAAATCCTGGTTCAATCCCGCTGCAGGCAGTACTTTTATTTAGTCTGTTTGCAGCGGAGATGGATCATATAGGATCTAGGACCCTCCTGGGACCCACCCAGCCTCTATAAAATATTATATAAATAGGATACCCAAAACAAGGGGGAAAACCTGGCGGTTCAGCATGACCTAGGACAAGTCACCTCCTTGCAGAACTGTTGTCTATGAAAAACTTCAGTCTCTACCATGTGCTGAACCCCCAGACTCGTTCACGGGTCGTAGTGGTACAGATTTATTTTTCGGAGGACAATCGGTAATTGAAGAACTAACTAGATTTGAAACTAGTGGGTTTGAGTGGGAATAAAGTTTGTCATGAGAGAATCTAAATGGGGGAAATCAGCAACAAATGGGACATTAAGGTCGTTATGGATGATTTTATTCTTAACAAAATAAGGAGCATTAAGGATTTTACGAAGGATTTTGGATTGTAAGGATTGAATACTAGAGGAATTCGATGGCTTAGTGGAGCCCCAAAGCTCTACCCCGTAGGTCCAAATAGGTCGTATGATGGTCATGTAGATGAGTCTTTTGTAATTATTTGGCACCTTAGAGCGTTGTCTAGTAAGTGTTGAAGTAGCCTGAAAGGGCAATCGATTTGTTGTATTTTCGGTCTCGTATGAGGATTCCAGGTTAATCGTTTGTCGAGATGTAATCCTATGAATCGCAACTGTTCTACAAGAAACAATGGGATATCATTAAAGGAAAGTTTGGCATTAGTTTACAATGAAGGTTAAGGTGATTTAAGTCCGTCACGAGCTCTACTTACATCATTAACCGACAGCCCTGAAGAAGGCCTGCAAAGTGTGCCGAAACGTTGGTTCTTGAATAAACATTCCTCTACTACTTTTGATACATTAATCTCCAAAGGGACCATTTTCTTTCACTTAATTCCTCAAATAATGTAACTGACACAGATGTTTCCACCCACATTGTAGGTCATCTTCAGAGCTGAATAAAAAATATACAACGAATATATAACTAAAATAATTGGAACAAAGAAGATACAAAAAAAATAATAAGGTATATTAAAAATTAATAAAATCAATAACTAATATAATAAAATAAAGTATAATAATTATAATGGCGTATGTCAACATGATCCAAATAAAATAAATTTTCAAACAACATTCTTCCCCTCGTATGCATCGCAAACTTGGGAGAACGCGGGGACGTCGGATCAGTGAAAAGAACCACCGGGTCATGGGGGGGATCCATGACGGGGAACGAGCCTGATCTAGCCAGGATAGCTCAATTGGTAGAGTTCCAGACTAGCGACTTGGACGACCCGGGTTCATGTCCCGGTCCTGGACATATCTTTTCTTTTCAAATAAAAATATTTATAAAGTAATTGTAGGTATGAAAATATAATGGAATTTTATTTATTTTTGTATCTTTTTTATTCCAATTATTTCATGTTTATATATTATTTTATTTTTTGTATCTTATTTATTCAGTACTGAAGGAAACCTACGACGTGGATCGAAATGTCTGTTAGTAGTCGATATTTTTAAAAATCGACTACTAACAGACATATAATTCAGTATAAGTTTTATCCATCATAATGATGGATAAAACTTATATTGAATCTTGATGTAGAATTTCATATTTTTCTAATGAAAATTTCAATTTGCTAATAAATACTAATATTTTTAAAACAAATGAAGGAATCCGATCTTCACCTGGAACGTTAACCATTTTTATAACAACTTTTCTAATAATTTTTTCTTATTAATTTGGAGAGATAGAGGAAGAACAATTATTGTTGGGTTGCATAAAATAGTCACGAACCGATTTTGAGATTTCCAGATAGTGGTTATCAGGAACTAAATTTGGAACCGTGGCGTGCGAAACTTGTTTATTCGAGCTAGTGGGCCAGCCTTATCAGTATCTAGGCACGCAAAACGATGATTTTGTTTCAATGAAGGAGTTTAGATGATGGTTTTGTTTGAATTTTCTAGATGATTTTATCAATATAAATGTTTCTACAGCCCCGGTAAATATTGGGTGTAACATATGAAATGTCAGTGAAGGTGTAAAATTAAATTATTATTAAAAAAAAAATTATTAAACAAAACTTTTATTAATCAAAATAGGATCCTTCACTTTCAATACACTTCTCCTAACGTGAAACAAGCATTTCTATCCCCGCTCTATAGAAATTAGTTATCAAGGAAGAAGCGAAGTCTTGTAAGGCCAATTTCTAGGCCAGCGGCCAGGAACTTGAAGGCCGCAAAAAATCGAAGAGAGTTTCATTTTTGAAATGTTGTAAGGGCATGTCTGAGTAGTGTAAATCCAATTTTTCAACCGAAAAAAACGTATAGATAAACTTTTGGTGACCGAAAAACCTCGACATTTTATGACTTATATCTCCTAATCGGTGCGTTTTGATACAACAACATTAGTATCCATTTTTAAAGTAGATTAAATTTGCTATGATTTCAGCCCAACTGCAGCTCTATAACTCAAATAGATTCTGGGTTAAGTCCCTTTGAATATTGGTCATTTTTTCCAAAAAATCCAAATTTAAGTTTTGGTCGACTTTCGTGAGCAACACCGGCCACAATGAAAGTCATGGGGAATGAAGTTGTAGTATATTTAATTAGGTTTAATTTCAGCACATACTAAGGCCTGTAGATGTAACAATTTATGAGTTACACCTATTTGAAAATAGGTCATTTTTTCAAACCAACTTTTCCCGATTTTCCTTTTTTTAATTAACAAGAGAAGTATAACAATTAGAGGCCTTAGCCTGAGCTTAAATTAAAGCTAAATAACTTTACTACCTTGGCTTTTATCGTGGAATCACTCCTTTGGCCGGTGTTTCTCAAGAAAAATTAAAATTTGGACTTTTTGCAAGAAAAGACCAAGAAGTTTCAAAGGGTAACCCAGAATCTATTAGACCTACAGAACTGCAATTGGATTCAAATTGTAGCAAATTTAATCTACTGCAAAATGATTACCCATGTTTTTTTTCAAAAAATGCACCAATTATGAGAAACAGGCCAACAACTGAAATAACACCGAGGTTTTTTGGCCACCAAATGTTTTCCCATCCGTTTTTCGGTTGCAAACTTGGATTTCCACTAGCCAGAGAGGCCCTTACAACATATAAAAATTCAGCTCTCTTCAATTTATTGCAACCTAAAGCCATTGCCAGTAAGCCAAGTAAAGCCAAGTACCTGGCCGCTGGCCTATTCGGGCATTTTCGTTGTCAAATGTGTTATTAGTTAAAAAATTATCCGAACAACGAAAAATGTAAAAATCAGTTGGAGAAAGGTCCGGAGAATATGGTGGGTGAGGAAGGACCTCTATATTCTGATCCTGGAGCTTTTGCCGGAGCACGTTTCCAATCGGGTGAGCTCCTGGGTCTCGGTTAATTCATGTGGTACCAATATTTCCAGCTTTTTAGTCTTACCTAGATCCTTAAGGTGCTTGGAAACTGTCATGGCACATGCTCCAAGTTGTTTCAACTTTTTTTTTTTTACATAATCCCCAGACCGAAATTTTTCAAACCAACGGAAGATTGTTCTTTCGCTCACTGTATCTTCACCGTAAATAATATTAATGTTTCGGAACGCCTCCGTGACGCTATGGCCAAGTTTAAATTCGTAGAGAAAAATAATACGAATTTCCGCGGCAGACATAATTTTATTCTTATTTATTTTTAAAACGTTGCTTCACTTTCAAAAGGAAAAGTAAGACTGATTATGAAAAAGGATTGAATGATCTATCAAACGGTATACATAACATAATTGTTTGTGTACAAATAATCTAATCCCTAATGAAAAGAAAACTGTAAATTTGTCGAAAACGAGTTAATTGTACTGAGGGAAGCGAAATTATGTCATTTTCGTACTGCATACGTGTCTAAGTCAGGCCTCGGCTTGAAATCGATACATGTATATTGAAATAAAAGAAATAACTCAATTTCACGACTCTGCTACTTATTTAGTATTTATTTTGTAAACCCCCCCCCCATGTGAGCATATTAAAAAATGAGTCTCCATTTAGTATTGCTTAGAGACATTAATTATTTCACACTATATAAAATAATGATTTTTTTTATGTGAAGCTTGTTTTATAAAAAAAAAAATGGTATTGAGTAACAAAGAGTTAACTCAAGTTTTTACATGTTTTGGCCAAATTCCATTGAGAAATTCGTCAAATTCGCAATTCTAGAGTAAATTTTATTCTGGAGTTAACTCCTTTTTGGCCCAAATAATTGGAAATTTCTTTCTTTTTAAAGTAGGGAAGTATTGAATAAGGTAATGAGATAGGATTGACTAGCAAGCTATGATCGTCATTTGTTTTGCATTCTTATTTTTTGTTACTGTGTTCTTTTCTTGAAATATACCAATATTCTTGAAAATTGTCCTTATTCAATGCTTCCTTACTTTAAAAAGAAAGAAATTTTCAATTATTCAGGGCAAAAAGGAGTTAACTCTCGAATAAAATCGAATCTAGAATTGTGAATTTCTCAATGGAATTTGGCCAAAACTTGGAGTGGTATGAGACACATAAATGGACGAAATGAAAGCCGATTTAAATACATTCTATATTTTTGAACAGTTTTTTTATTTTACCAAAAATTAATCCTTATTGAACCAAACGAAAGAATCATTTTTTCTCCCCAAGCCAGGTTGTTAACTCTGTTTTGCCTAAAAATGGAGTTAACTCTTTTTTGCTGCAAGCCCTTCAGTTTGTTGTTCATAAAAAAAACGAAAAAATCATTAATAAGACAACATAAATGGAAAAGCGAAATGCACATGCGTATTAGAAAATCATATGTTTCATTGGAAAATAACATCTCTGAAAACGAAATATATAATACTTATAACAAGAATAATTTAAGTGTAATGTCAATCTGTAAAATATTAAACGCTTATTTGTAAAGCGGGAGTTGGTGCGCCTTTAGGTGGGAAAAGGTCCCCCCCTAGTAAATAATATACATCCGAGACATACTTGTGATAATTCAATCTAAACCAGACGTTGATCACAGCATCCGGAACAACTGGCCAAACGATAAGCTTACTGAATAAAATTTAAAAAATTGAAAGGTTGAGGCGGCGGTGGAGAAGGAATGAATGTAATTTCGCGGGAAGGGGGAAGTGTAAATTTGATTCGGAGGGGCCGTAACAAGTCCCAGGGGCAGGGTTAGGCCTTAATATAACTCACTTGAGCCTTATCCCATTATCTTATGCTTTGCGATTGCTCGCCTAACTCCCTTACTTCAATTACCTTGAAAATACTCATCAATTATCTCAGGTAAAAAAAAAGCTTGCGTTTAGATGAATACGGAGAAGGCTATAGCACTGAGTTGATATGCAAAAAACGCCGGGCTGAAATCCGGCTGTGACAGATAAATTATTTTTTTATTTTTTTAATTATTTGATTGAAGTGTACAACTGTAATATATGCATCTAGTACAAATGCTGTATGAATAAATAAATACACGAAAGGACATGTAGAGGCACTAACCATTGGCAGCACTCTAATTACATTTCTATTATAGGAGGTCCCGAGGCCATCTTCTCTTCAGACGCCTAGGAGGATTGTCCGGGATGGTATTGGATGCAAGGATGGAAACTAGTGGGTTTGGATGGGCTTGGAGTTTATTATGGAATGATAGGTATCTGGAATGGGCTAAATCGGTAACATATGGAACGTTAAGGTCATTATGGATGGTTTTATTTGTGAAAAAATAAGGAGCGTTTAGGATTTTGCGAAGGATTTTGGATTGCAAGGATTGAATACGAGAGGAATTTGATGGTTTGGTGGAGCCCCATAGTTCAATTCCGTAAGCCCAGATAAATTATTTGATCTGTTAACAGCCACTGTGGGATCTGAGCATCCTACAGTAAAGTGGAGACACTACAGTCCTTAAATGGGAGGAAAACCTAGCAGTTGAGTATGATTTCAGACAAATCACCCCACTGCACAACCGTTGCCCTAGAAACAATACAGTCTCTGTCATGTACTGATCCAAAGATTCTCCATGTGTTGTAATGGTACATGTTTTTAATCAATAAAAGAAATATTAATAATTGTACACATAAATATAAACACTATCCGAAGATTCGATACCAACTTGCAAAAATACAAGTTCAGATCGATTTTTTATTAATCAATAAAATTTTAAATTAATAAGGATAAGTTTCGAAAAATAATATGGATAATAAATGATCTCGTTACTATTAAAAAACCGTGTACCACTACAACCCGTGAACGGGTCTGTTCAGTACATGGTAGAGACTGTACTGTTTCCTCGACAACGGTTTTGCAAGGACTAGATCACGCTTAACCGCCAGATACCTCCATTATTTTTATAATATTTTACAGAGGCTGGGTGAACCCCAGGAGGGTCCTAGATCCTGTATGATCCGCCTCCCGCTGCAAACAGACTAAATAAAAGTCATAGCATGCAGCGGGATTTGAACCAGGTATTCCATGCCATGGCACCTTTTCTCCCGAAAAAAAAACGATCCCGAACCTGTGCTGTATTAGGTACTCGATACATTTCCTTAACCTAATTATACTTGGATAGACAATTTTAGGCCCTCCCCCGCTGTAGCATCGTCCGATTAACCATAGCAGGATAAAGTGACGTTAAACAATCCAACAATTTTGTAGCATTATTGCGCAGCTGACGTACGTCTTGAAAATAACAAGATGAGCGTAGAGGGTAGACTATAATGTTGTTACGTTAGAAGCTTAACATGATTATTGTTACCTTGTTATTTACCTGACCTACGTCCGATGTACCACCATGGCTTTAGTTCGATAAAACACTAACATGTTTATATCCAAAAACTTTATATGGTTATGGAATAAAGCTTTGGGGCTCCACTAAGCCATCGAATTTCTCTCGTAACCAATCAATAAAAAAAATACTTTGTTACAAATAAAGTCATCCAGATTTGGCCCGAACCCGATATCAATCTTTTTGGACAAACAATATTCCGACAAGTTTCAAACCTAACCTCTTCAATTCCTGATAATCCTCCGTGGTCTCTGAAAAAAAAGGTGACCTCGTGACCTTTTAAGTTGATTTTTTTATTTGAGTACTACCATTGGGTAGTTTCTCTACTTAGCGTAATTCCATTTCATTATCTTTCATCCTAATTACTTGAAGTATTATTAGGTAATAATTCCACAGGTTGTCGCTTCGAGTTGAGTCATAACAAGGTTTCCCTTTTAATATTTTCCAGAAATACAAGTTATCATGAGCTTTAGAATGGGAAAGAGAATGTAATTACAGGATATGTGTATAGATCGGTAATCATTCTATCTAAAAATTAACGTTTCGATAAACCAAAATATCATCTATACTTGGAAATGTTTGTTGAAACTTCCATTTATTGATGCCAGGATTACCGAAATATACTTATTACCCGTGAGTGCATTCTCTTTTTGAGAACTAAAAATTAAATTCTATTTTTGAAAAATATTTTTTTTTTTAAATTATTTATTGAAATTTACAACTGTATACAAAATACATCTAGTAAATATAATGAGTGAATACATTGACATGAGAAGACAAGTAGAGAAACTACCCAATGGTAGTACTCAAATTAAAAAGTTCAGTTTAGAAGGTCACGAGGCCATCTTCTTTTCAGACGCCTCGAAGGATTATCAGGAATTGAAGAGGTTGCGAGGTTTGAAACTAGTGGGTTTGAGTGGAAATGAAGTTTGTCATGGAAAGATTGATATCGGATTCGGGCCAAATCAGCAATAAACGGGACGTTAAGGACGTTATGGATTACTTTGTTCGTAACAAAGTAAGGAGCATTAAGGATTTTACGAAGGATTTTGGATTGTAAGGATTGAATACGAGAGGAATTCGATGGCTTAGTGGAGGCCCAAAGCTCTATTTCGTAAGTCCAGATGGGTCTAATGATTGTCATGTAAATGAGTCTCTTGTGGTTAATTGGGAGCTTAGAGCGTTTATCTAGTAAATGCTGAAGTAGTCTGAAACGGCGAGCTGTTTCTTGTCGTTTCAGTCTAGTATGAGGATTCTAAGTTAAGCGTTTGTCAAGGTGTAGTCCTAAGTACCGGATCTGTTCTACAGGACTTAGAGGGATGTTATTAAACGATACAGGGGGGCAGGAAGTCGCAGGTTTACGACGGAGGAAAAATATTAAAAATGAAACGAATAAACAGTTAAATCTTGTAACTTAACTCGAAGCGACAACCTTCGGAATAATTACCCTTTCACGACAAACATTATTTCCATGCAAACCCACTCCTTCCAAACCTGGCAACCTCTTCAATTCCTGATATCCTCCGAAACTTCTGAAAATAAGTATAGTCTCTAAGTTGAATTTGTTAGTCGAGTACTACCAGTCGATAGTTTCTCTACTTGCCTTCATCCCATGCCATTCATTATATTTACCTGTTGTATATAAATAAATAAAAGCCTTAGCGAACCCGAAGGCTCGATGCCGATACCACCAATCTATGTTT
Source organism: Troilus luridus (assembly GCA_964056705.1). Classification (NCBI taxonomy): domain Eukaryota; kingdom Metazoa; phylum Arthropoda; class Insecta; order Hemiptera; family Pentatomidae; genus Troilus; species Troilus luridus. The sequence continues at coordinate 5,492,363 of OZ057413.1, forward strand.
ACAAACCTCCGTCCACGGAGCACCACCCAAACCAAAACCCGCAATTCTTGACGCAATCCTCCCACCTACGCCTCGGTATACCCTCAGACGCTTCCCAGTCGGTACAGGGCCTATTAACATCTTGGGAATTCGTTACTAAGCCCAGCAACTTTACAGGCCCATCTTAATCTTCGTGGCGCTATCACCTGAATAATATTTACAGGATGAATGCGCGTTATGTAATCTCCTATATTCCCCGGTGTTCTACCCAACATCTTATTTTCTAATACCTGAAGACGTTGTTCATCCTTCAGCGTTAGTGGCTAAGTTTCACATCCATAGAGAAGAGATGGAAAGATAATTGTTTTATAAATTCTGATTTTTAGATTTCTGGACAAAAGACGCGAGCTTAGTAATTTCGAGACCGAATAGTGACAAGCATTTCCCGCCTTTAGTCGCGCCTTTATTTCCTCTTGAATTTCGTTTTTCCAGTTACCATTGCCCCTAAGTACTTAAACATCTCCACATGTTCGAACTTATTTCCTCCACAACAATATCACCAAAATTTCGCCCTTTCCTTCTACTGACGATATACTTAGTCTTATCCGAATTTATTTCCAGGCCTATTTCCTTAGCAGCATTCATTAAAGTTTGTGTATTTAGCTTTATAGTTTCTTCGTCCTCACCCAACAGTACCAAATCGTTCGCAAACCCAAGCACGGATATTTTACTATTAAAGTTCAAATTCAAACCTCTTTCGTTGTGCATCACCTTTTTAATAACGTACTTGAGTGTTAAATTGAATAGTAAAGGTGATAGCGAATCACTTTGTTTTAAGCCTGAACGACCTCAAACTTCTCCGAAAAATTATTACCGATTCTAACCTTGTTGAAAGTTTCGCTGATACACATCCTTACCAGATTTACTAATTTCTTTGGTATACCCTATTCAATCAATACGTTATACATAATCTGACGATCGGTGGAATCATAGGCTTTTTTAAAATCTATATAAAGCTGATGAACGACGCCGTTGTATTCTATTTTTTTCTCTAGTATTTGGCTTAAATAAAATATTTGATCGATAGTTGAACGGTTTCGCCTAAAACCGTATTGATAATCCCCGATAATTTCCTCGGCGTATTCCGTAATTCTACTAGTTAGGATTAATGGGAATATTTTATAGCAAGTCGGTAGGAGCGAGATTCCGAGAATATAAATAAATAAATAGTAAATTTCAATAAATACATTGAAAAAACGGAACGGTCAATAGAGACATCAAATAAATGTTGATACATTTGTGGAAAAATTCCAACTAAAAACCTTAAGTCTCTAAACTAAAACAGAAAATTAAAAATACCTCCAATACTAACAAGGTTACTAGATTTGCCAGCTGGGAATCTAGTAACCTTCCCTATGATTCAGTAGTTGCATTTGAGCCTTGGAGGTGGTAGGATGTTTGTTTTTTGGGTGCATTATTCATCTTTTGGTTTGCTATTATTCTCTTTCTACCCTGAGGATGCCTGAATAGGCGAAATATTGGACAGGTATTTTTAATTTCCTGTTTTAGTTTAGAGACTTAAGGTTTTTAGTTGGAATTTTTCCACTAATGTATTCAATAAATACATTTTAAAAAATAAACGACCTTTTAGTTGTATATAATGATTCTTATACCAATGGAATTATAACCTTTAAACTAAAGTTGATTAAAACAAATTGTAAAATTCATGCACAAGGCGATAGGTGTCGCAAGTCTCAAGCATGTTGCTGACGCAAGCCTCCTAGTTTACCCTCTACCAAAACTCGCCGTATGATGCTAAAGAATTTTTTACTTGTTACAAAACAAAACATAAAAAACTATCTGCCAGAGGATGCATGTCCAAGTACTACAGTTTCAGCCGCGCCCAGCGGAAATTAACGCATTCAATGTCGAAATAAAGAAATACCCATAACTCAATATCAACCGATAAAACCTTTCACCGCAGAAGCCTACCATCCGTCGCGAATTTTCCGAACGATTGAGCTCGAGAATGATGTCGATAATGAAAGAAATAATGAACGGCCGCAACATAGACGAGAGGATACGTGACATATTGGATCATATATCACTCTCCGGCCTGACAGCTTTTGCAGTATTAGCACCGCCGTTGTGCTCCAGGTATTGGTGATTTATATTTTGGAGAACGTATCGCGGGGCAGCAGGATACAGATTTGTTCGTTCTCTGCCTCGGATTGACGGATACGGCTCAGTAATTCTATACTCTACATTGTATTTATTATACAAAGAAGGACAAATGAGTTATTTACCTTCGATTTAAAAAAAAATATAGAATTTCTACATGTAGAATCCATCTCTGAAATAAAGAGGGTGTTAATATTTAAAATTAATTAAATTTTAGACACTTCATAAATATTTAAAAGCCAATACTCAAAGTATTTTATATTTGTTTATGTATATATTTTTTTTCTGTTGGTGCTTCAGGACATGTAAATATTTTGCTAACATAAGAAAGCTTGGAATGATCCCCTACCTTACGAGGTTACGAACCATGATCTAAGCTGCCCCTAGCTTCTTAACCAATATCTTGGGACCGATTCACCCGTGCCCTTCCTACGTCGCGACGTACACTCGGGTTTAAGGCCAGTGACATATTGGCCATGATCCATGGATTGTGAGGGTCACGATTCTTGATAGTTGTATATATATATATATACGTTATACTACATACTCACCATCGTACGCTAGGTGATCATTTTTCAAAATAGGATTATTTAGATTATAGGGCATACTATAAGCCTAGGAAAACATTTATCAGAATTTTCAGTGTTCAGGCTATGTGGAATGGCGGATAACAGCCCTTACTGTATACACCTACCTGAAAGTACCTATATACAGGGTGTCCCATTTCAAGTGGATCAAACGTTTTTAACTTTTAAACAAAACAAAATTCAGAAAAACGATTCAGGTAAAAGTAGTAGCTATTCAGGGCTAGTTTGAAGAAATAAAAAAACATTTTTTGTTTTTTCACTTTAAATGGTCAATATCGACCTTCCAAACAATGTAGTTTCCTATTGACCCCCATTTATTTATATTTTTCTGAAATGTACATTCAGAAAACATGGAAAAAATGTATGTAACATTTTTTTTCTATCTTTCATAAGTTAAGTAGAAAAAGCATTCAAAGTTCACTACTTTAGTATACCTCCTTTAAGAGGAAAATTAATGTAGCATTAAGTTATTTTATTTAAGTGTTTTTAGTCGTAATAACTTACTAATCAAGGTATTTGGAATCTTTCAGAAAATGTAATGTAATGTAATGTAATGTAATGGACATTTAAAAACCATCTGTTTCGACGTTTTTATAGAAAAAATTGCCTTTCCATTTACATTTTCCAGCGACTGTTAATATTTTATAAATGTAAATGTTTTGTATTGTACATTCCAGAAAAATATAAATAAATGGGGGTCAATAGGAAACTACATTGTTTGAAGTTCGATATTGACCATTTAAAGTGAAAAACCAAAAAATTTTATTTCTTCAAACTAGGCCTGAGTAAATACAACTTTTACCTGAATCGTTTTTCTGAATTTTGTTTCTTTTAAAAGATAAAAAAGTTTGATCCACTTAAAATGGGACACCCTGTGTGTATGTATATATATATTTAATAAACTAATTTCATTATAACATACTTTATTCAAGAAGTGGATATATTTACTTTTGATTGAGATAACGAACTTTAAAAAAAAAAAATCAAGTAACAACAGACAAGCAAGTAACTAAAACCATAAATAACAACAGAAAATAAGGACACAACCGGAAAGGAATAGATCGTCCTGCGATTGGGAACTTTTCCTATCCCGAAACTGATTCGTATTCCGAGAGTGCTCCTGAGGAATGATACAGTCTTCGGCGCATAAATCAAAGCACTGGGAGAGCATAGGGCGCACCCAAGCGGAGGACCCTTCAACTATTTGATGGTCTTTGATGGTCTTCCCCGGGGTCCTTTTCCCAGTTCGTTAGCCCGCCTAAATGGCCCTTGTTCCGCCTCCGAATCAAAGTAAACTTTCAACGGCGTCTGTTTCTGTTCTTTTTTTTTCCGTTTTTTTTTTGGAAAAGTTTAAAATTGTCTATTTCAAACGAGTTAGCTAAGCGTGAAGAGAAAGAAAAGCCAAAGTAGGTCTCAAAGGATACTAAAAGCGGGAATTCGTTTCCAAAACAGTAATTTACGGAATTTAAAATTACACAAAGTTTTTGTAAGATGTATGAAAGCAAATAGAATAAAAAAAAAAGTGTGTGCTTAAGACCGCACGGCAGAAGTGAAAACTTAATGGCAATCGCAATCAATTTATAATAATATTATGTATTATGGATTATTATTATACATCGTATTAGTAGAATAAATGAGAAACAAGTCAGAAATTAAAGTTATTATTTATTTAATTCTATATAAATCGTGTTTATTATTATAAGTCTTCATCTATGACTTTTTCCAGTATTTTTTAGAGACTTGAGGCTTCTTTATATTTTTCTATATGATCGTAAACAAATTAAAATTGCTGAATTGGCTAACTACTTTTACAATGTCTAAATAAATCAATAGTGAAATAAAGAATTTATTAAATAATGAACGTTAAATTAGTTTGTTGGCTTGTTTGTTCATTTAACGTCACTTTATGCTGCTATGGCTAATCGGACGATGCTACAGTGGGAGCTCTAAATTTTGCCTATCCAGGTTTAATTAGGATTGGGATTTTTAACGAGTACCTGACATCGTACAGGCTCGGGACCCCCGTTTAACGTCCCTTCCGAAGGACGGTGCAACTAAGGATTTTTTACTCCCTTTAAAAAATCCTAGGGCCACCTGCCCGGGCTAAGAACCCGCGATCTTGGGCTCAGTAGTTTGTCATCCTTAACACTAGACCTTTCTCTAGTTTCATATTATTTTGGTTTGATAAAATTATCTCCATTTGAAAAAAATACATAATGCAGTTGATATAATATAGTTGAATATGATATTCAACGGTTAATCGGACTATGCTACAGCAGGAATCGTAAATATTGCTATACAACGTGAAGGACATTTAACGAGCACTTTACACCGTACAGGCTCAGAACCGCCATTGTACGTCCTTTCCGAAGGACGGCATAACAAAGGATTTTTAAATCCTTTAAAAATCCTAAGACCACCTGACGGGGCGCGAGTCTGTGACCTTTGGGGCTTCGAAGGTTGTTATAACCACTACACGAATTTTAAGTACTTATCGAAGCCTGCCCGACATTTTTTTTTTATTCCGGCCATTGATATCAAACTAGTCTTTATCAATGAATATCATATGTGCTATATCCTATATAAATGTTACGAAAATGATAATTCATAAGTTGATGACTGTTTATGAGCATCCATCACACAGTATTTATTAAGTTGACTCTTTAAGCCCAACGAGCTTGTAATGTCCAAAGAACATCAACTCACCTGTTGGCAAAAGCAATTACATTACCTTACCTGCTGGCCAAAGCAATTACAAAGACTTAACTGTGGGCTAAGATTGATATATAGACTTACAAGGAACGCCTACAACATAATAAGTAGTTTCAACGGTCTTAAGATAAAATTCTTCGTAATGGTTCAAGGGAGGAGAAATCATTGAGAAAATTTTTAAAAGAATCTTCGATGATTGACAATCAATATTGTATATTTCAGTAAAATCTGATCTGGATAAGAATAAAAGTTAGATTGTTAATTTATTTGTTCAACATCACATTATGCTGTTGGCTAATCGGACTATGCGAATCCTAAATTTTGCCTATCCAGGTTTAATTAGGATAGGGATCTTTAACAAGTACCTGAGATCACGACAGTCTCGGGAGTCCTATTATACGTTCCTACCGAATGACGTCATAACCAAGGCTTTTTCTTTCCGTTTTAAAAAAATCCTAGGTCACCTGCCAGATAGCAAATCCGTGAACTTGGGCAACCACAACACTACAGGCGACTCGTCGAAATTCGCCCAGAAGGACTTACTTGTATTGAACGAAGCGGAATCATGTCATTATCGTAGTTTTTGGTCTTAAAATAGAGTTGTAATAAAAATCCGTGAACCGGCCTGGGGCACATGGTAGATACTTTACTGTTTCATGGACAACGGTTGTGGGGGAGGTGCTCCCTAATACACTAAACCGCCAGATTTCCCCCCTTATTTTGCGTACTATATTTATAGAGGCTAGGTGAGCCCCAGAAGGGTCCTAGATCCCATATGATAGATCAATGACTGCTAACAGATTTTAAATTCTGTATATCTGTAAAAAGGTTAATATAATTGAATTCCAGGGCGACCCGTGGTCTAGTGATTAGCGTAACAAACTACTAAGCCCAAGATCGCGGGTTCGTAGCCCGGCAGGTGGCCCTAGGATTATTTAAAGGGAGTAAAAAATCCCTTAGTTACGCCGTCCTTCGGAAGGGACGTTAAACGAGGGGTCCCAACATTGTACGATGCCAGGTACTCATTAGAAATCTCAATCCTAATTAAACCATGATAGGCAAAATTTAGAGCTCCCACTGTAGCAACGTCCGATTAGCCTTAGCAGCATAAAGTGACATTAAATGAACAAACAAACAAACATAAGTGAAATCCGAGGTGTAGATTGAGACGTAAATGGGAGGATTGCGTTCAGAGCGATCAGGCGGTCAGGTGGTGCTCCATGGATGGCAGTCAGTAAGCTTAAATTGTAGGTGTCGGGTTCGAGCTTTCGGGTTCGCTAAGTTATATTATTATTCTTATTATCTCTATATCAACAAGTTTTATTCGTACAATTTACACGGCTAGTATGCGTTGTAGGGGGAATCGTCAGACATATATTGTGTAAATGTGATTAATTTAAAAATGTTCATATAATCATCAAAAAAATCATAGGACACCTGCCGGGATGCGAACTTTTGACGTAGGGTACATAAGGCTATTAATCTAACCACCACACCACAAGTGACTCGTCGAAATCAGCCCAGAGAGACTTATTTGTATTTAACGAATGTAATGTTTTTAGTTTAAAATAGAGTTTTGTCGCCAAAACTCACGGCCTTCCCAATCTCCTTCCGCCAAGCCCCTTGCTGACATCACCTCAGTTATTAAATTAGTTGTAATAAAAAAAAAATCTGAACGCCCCAACCCGTGAACCGGCCTAGGATCCAGTACCTGGTAGAGACTGTACTATTTCTAGGACAACGGTTAAGCAGGGAGCTGATTTGTCCTGATACACGCTCAACCGCCAGATTTCTCCCCTTATTTTGGATACCGTCTTTATTGAGGCTGGGTGAACCCCAGGAGGGTCCTAGATCCAATATAGATCGATCTCTGACTGCGAACAGATTAAATAAAAGTCTTCCCAGCAGCGGGATTTGAACCAGGATTTTCGACAAGGCAACTCTGAGTTATTACAGAGTTGTAATACATATATATTATTTCATACCAATCTCTGAATTAACCACTTGAACACTACAAGAGTAAGATGATTCCGCTTCCCTGAGTACAAGAAAATCATTTTGGATAAAATTCGCCCTAACCACTTTTTTACCCTGGAAGTATATGTAAGGACAACTAATAAATCATTTTAAAAAATCACAATTTTCGCTTGTATCTGCGTACGTGCTCCATCCACGCGTGATTACACGTATATTTGTCACTAACCCAACAGCTCCTTCTGCAGAAGAAACTAGGTACGAAGAAAAGAATGAACCACTTTTTCACTCCTTCGTTGCTCTCAAGGGCCCAATGAAATCCTCCACAGAACAATAAAAGAGATTCAGGGAAAGGGATTTTTCAGAGTGATACAAATTACTGAGGATAAACTCTATCATTTTGGAAAATCGTCCGTCCCTTGGAAAAAATTTTCTTTAACCACGGACCATAAAGACACACGCCGTATGAGCCCTAGGCGAGCGTAAGAAACGTGATATATGACATCACATAACAAGAGGGAGGTAAATTGAACAGCTACCGCAGTGTGGCGCTTTCCGCCCCCCCCCCCCCCCCCCCCCCCGCACTCCCTGAAGAAAAATGTAGGGATGAAAGCATTCTTACGAGTATGCAATTTTTTTATTCTTTGTTTATTTTAGTCTGTTAATTTTTTTTTTTAAGGCGATTAAGGAAATGAAAATTTAACAAAAAACCTGTGTGTCAGGTCCGACACGCGACCGGAGTTTACCCCTTAAGAACGTTTAATGTGATAATACTTAAACAGCGAAGTGAACAAATTAAACGACGCATTGTAAGGATTGAAAATAAATATTCAAGTAATGATGAAAATCGATCACAAAAAACAACTGAATGAGGATAGAAGTTATGTTAGGTTATTAATGTTTTTATACGATACAGATTGTTTTTTGTTTTTTTCTCTTTATATTTTAATACACACCTGTCAAATACAAATAATTGACAATCAGCAGATTGTCTGTCAGAAAACCGGTAGCTCTCCCGTGGCTTGATGTAGTAATCTTATGATAACAGATCCCTCATCCACGTTCTTTTTAGTCTCCTCCTAGTGTTCTCAGGTATGAGAGTGGTGGTAATAAAAAAATAATAAAGACTTTATCGCTAAATTAACCTCTACCGTTTTATACATTTTGAATATTTTTTTAAAAGTTTTATTATTTATTTAAACTTACAAATTTATTATACTAATACAGCAAGTAAATTGGATGAATGGCACACATTGGCACGAATAAAGACAAGAAGAGAAACTACCCATTGGAACTATATAAATAAAAACTTAGAGAAGGTCTCGAGGCCATCTTCTTTTCAGACGCCTCGGAGGATTATCAGGAATTGAAGAGGTTGCGAGGTTTGAAACTAGTGGGTTTGAGTGGGAATGAAGTTTGTCATGAAAAGATTGATATCGGATGCGGCCCAAATCAGCAACAAATTGGACATTAAGGTCATTATGGCCGTTGGTTGTATGAATGGGTTTAAGTGTCCGTGTAGTTTTTCTTGAAAGCGTTTGTAGTATGTTTGTATGTGTTCGTCAATCGTTAGTATTTTTAAGTCAGTATGCAGAGTTTTGTTATTGACGTACCATGGTGCTTTGGTAATAAGTCTAAGTACTTTCGATTGAAAAGTCTGTACTCGTTTTTTGTGAGTCTGTTTAGCGATGCCGTAAATACGATACAGATAGTTGATTTTCACAATTCGTAAATAACGTGACTTCCGACATCTACACATCGTATTTTAGTTACCACAATTTATTTTAAAAATTTATTTATTAAAATAGACTACAGTTTCTTTTTTTTATACATTCTACTAAAACTAACAAAAATTTCTCTTTAATTATTTTGCAAACCCATGACTTCCTGTCCTACTGTATCCTTTAATAGTACTCCACTTATCCCTGTTGAACAGATCCGCTACCTAGGACTCAACTTAGACAAACGTCTTACTTGGAACCCTCACACAAGACTGAAAAGACAAGAAACAGCTCGACGTTTCCGACTACTTCAACACATACTAGACAAACGCTCAAAGCTTCAAATCAATTACAAAAGACTTATTTATGTTACTGTTATAAGACCTATATGGACTTACGGAATTGAACTATGGGGCTCCACCAAACCATCAAATTCCTCTCGTATTCAATCCTTGCAATCCAAAATCCTTCACAAAATCCTAAACGCTCCTTATTTTGACACAAATAAAACCATCCATAATGACCTGAATGTTCCATATGTTACCGATTTAGCCCATTCCAGATACCTATCATTCCATAATAAGCTCCAGGCCCATCCAAACCCACTAGTTTTCATCCTTGCATCCAATTCCATCCCGGACAATCCTCCTAGGCGTCTGAAGAGAAGATGGCCTCGAGACCTTCTATAATAGAAATGTAATTAGTGTGCTGCCAATGGGTAGTGCCTCTACACGTCCTTTCATGCATTTATTTATTCATACAGCACTTGTACTAGATGTATATATTACAGTTGTACAATTCAATAAAATAATATAAAAAAAAAGAAATTATTTTGCTTATTCCAGATGAACTGAATAGCAGGAGGGGCTTTCGCGGAAAGGCATGAAGATAAATACTTCCAAGAGCAAAGTACTCATTGTTTCTAGTAGTAAGATATGTGAATGTTATTGTGGAGGAGAAATATTGGAAAATCCTAACGATTATACACACTTAGGAAGAGTTATTAGCAAGGCGGGAAAGATATACCAGGAAATTTTAAGCAAGCAAGCAAGTCAAACTCCATATTTTTAAAGCGATATTTCTTCCCACCCTCATGTATGGAAGTGAGAATTGGGTTGTGATAAGAACATCAGATGAATCACTGCGGTGGAAATGAAATACCTACAAAGGGTAGCAGGTAAAACTAGAAGAGAGTGTGTAAGGAATAAAATAATTATAGAAGAACTAGAGATGGATACCTTGCACAAGCGACAACTGAGATGGTTCGGACACGTATGCAGGATGAGTCAGGACCGAGACCCACGGAAGATGATGGAGGCCTACTGGCTCAGGACCTCGAGGAAGACCCAGGATTGCCTACAATGAATATATCTGCAAGCTGGGAGAAATGAAGGAGAAAAATCTGGTTCAAATGAGACAACTCACACAAGATAGAGAGGAATGGATGAGATGGATTGAAGCTCCTCCACACTGAAAGGTACAAGGAGGGAAAAAGAAGTAGAAGCTTATTCGAGAAAAACTTTTCATTGGAATGACAAGAAATCACTGCTACTTATCATAATTAAGATCATTATTCCTTATTTAGATTGATTACTTTCTTAAGATTCGTCAAAGAATAATTAGTTTTTAATGCCCTCTAAAATTAGATTTAGATGGGACGATAACAATGTAGGGAAAGACAAGGCGAGAAGTAGGATCTTAGGCAAACTCAGATTCAAATTAAACTTTTTTAATTATTCGCTTCGGAATCGTAATTATGAGTTAGAGGCAAAAAAAAAAAAGAATAACGATTTTATCGCTAAATTAACCTCTCTACCGTTTTATACATTTCGAATATTTTTTTAAAATTTATTATTTATTTAAATTTACAACATTATTATACTAATACAACAAGTAAATAGGATGAATGATACAATTTGGCACGAATAAAGACAAGTAGTTCAACTTAGAAGGTCACGAGGCCATCTTCTTTTCAGACGCCTCGGAGGATTATCAGGAATTGAAGAGGTTGCTAGGTTTGAAACTAGTGGGAATGAGAAGATTATCATGAAAAGATTAATATCGGATTCGGGCCGAATCAGCAACAAATAGTACATTAAGGTCATTATGGATTACTTTGTTCGTAACAAAGTAAGGAGCATTGCGGATTTAACGAAGGGTTTTGGATTGTAAGGATTGAAAACGAGAGGAATTCGATGGATTAGAGTAGCCCCAAAGCTATACTCCGTAAGTCCAGATGGGTCTAATGATTTTCATGTATATGAGACTTTTGTAATTAATTGGGAGCTTAGAGCGTTTGTCTAGTAAATGTTGAAGTAGCCTGGAACGGCCAGCTGTTTCTTGTTGTTTCAGTCTAGTATGAGGATTCCAGGTTAATCGTTTGTCGAGATGCAACCCTAAGTATCGGATCTGTTCTACAGGCACCAGTGGGATATTATTAAAGGATACTGAAGGGCAGGAAGTCATTGGTTTACGACGTAAGGTAAAAGTGATTTGATGCGATTTTTGAGAATTTATTTTAATTCTCCAGTTTTGACACCATTCTTCAAGATCAGTGATATGGGATTGGAGGCTTTGGGATGCTATAAATGGATCAGTGTTGACTCATAATAGACATGTGTCATCAGGGTGGAAGGATAATATTAGGATGGGTTGGGATGTCAGCTGTATAAATAAAAAAAATTAAAATAATAATTTTATAGGTTTTACGCCTATAATATCGGGTTTGGGCCAAATATGAAACAAATGGGACATTAAGGTCATTATGGATTACTTTGTTAGTAACAAAGTAAGGAGCATTGAGGATTTTATGAAGGGTTTTAGATTGTAAGGATTGAATACGAGAGGAATTCGAAGGCTTAGTACAGCCCTAAAGTCTACTCCGTAAGTCCAGATAGGCCTAATGATTTTCATGTATATGAGACTTTTGTAATTAATTGGGAGCTTAGAGCGTTTGTCTAGTAAGTGTTGAAGTAGCCTGAAACGGCGAGCTGTTTCTTGTCGTTTCAGTCTAGTATGAGGATCCCAAGTTAAGCGTTTGTCAAGGTGAAGTCTTAAGTACCGGACCTGTTCTACAGGAATCAGTGGGACCTTGTTAAACGATACAGGAGGACAGGAAGTCATTTGTTTACGACAGATGTTAAAGGTGTTTTGATATGATTTGGGGGAATTTATTTTAATCCTTCAGTTTTGACACCATTTTTCAAGGTAATATGGGATTGAAGAGTATGGGATGCTATAACTCGATCAGTGTTGACTAATAATAGACATGTGTCATCCGCGTGGTAAGGATAGTATTAGGATGAGTTGGGATGTCAGGTGTATAAATAAAAAAAATTAAAACAATAATTTTATAGGTTTTTACACCTTTAAACACTAACAAAGCACAACAACAACAATAAAGTTGATACGACAAAAGGTTTGTGACTGGATTGTGGCGAAGGTTACAAACAGCTTGGTGGAACAGAGAGGTTTGTGTGAAAGGGATTTACGACTGCCTCAAACACTTATTGTATTTCTTTTCTATATTTATTCCTAATACATTCACCAATTTATTCCTGATAAATTCATAAAACAATAAATTAACAGTTATTTATGAGTTCATTATTCTCATCCATTATACTATTATACGGTTCTCATTTACTGATATTTCATTGGAAATCTAAGGCCAGCTGTTGTGTTTTTGTTGTGTAATATATTGTCTTTCTATTTTTTTTTTCTGTTTGCGTGTTTTATTGTCATTCGACCTGCATTTGTTAATGGCTACGTTCCCACGTTTATCGAATTCTTTGAACAGTTAATGTTTCATTATTTACAAGAACCTAGCACCTACAAATGCTTACATTAATGTGGTTTACATGTAATAATTACATGATTATATTAATGTTTATATCGCTCAACCGCCTAATCCCCCTTTTTTTGGGTACCCTTTTTATAGATTCTGGGTCAGCCACTAACAGGACTAAATAAAAGCCTGGCCAGCAGTGGGATTTGAACCAGGATTTTCGGCATGGCTCTACCACTAAATAATGTAACTGATTAAATAATACCTTAGTCCAGTAACGATGGACCCTATGGAATCTGCAATATATCCCGGAGAATATCCAGCCTCTATAAAGACAGTGCCATACATTGGGCGAATATACAGTGTCATCTCAAACAAATTACCTCCATGCACAAACGTTGTCCTTCGAAAAAGGCTGAACCATTTACTTAACTTAAGACCCTTCGTGGGTTATAGTGGTGCAGATTTTTTTAAAAATTTATAAAGGAGGTATAAATCTGTTATTATAAAAAACGTATATACTTTATCCTAGACTGATATAACAATCATAAATCTGGAAATAAGTAGAAATGGAAAAAGGAAGGCATACTCTTGAAGTTTCCAATAAATCAAACTGCTGTTGCGTCTTCACTAAAAGCATCCATATATATTCGGCTATTTGTACTTGAATCTAATTTATTGGGCGAAGTTGCAGTCATAGATAAATCACAAATGACTGGATAAGATGGTCGTGAGTGAGGTCGTACATCTGTAACATGCAGTTCCATGTCCTCCCAGAACTGACAAGAATAATCACCAAGAGAGCGCTCGGTAGGGAAGCTGATTTTATTGTCTCTGTAGAATTAGTTGGCTCCAATCCAGCGCCTAAAGGTTCGGCTTTCTCTTTTTTTTCACCCTGTGGGCGTTTATGTTGAGGATGTGTATAGAGCTTCCAGAGAAATGGGGGAAAAAATATTTAGTTCCAGCAAGGTTCTCTCGGTGTAAGCCTGAATGATAAGTTTGAAAAGGAAGAACGCATACGATTTTTTTGTAAAAAAGAATCGATAAATTCTTCCTCATTTAAATAAAAATGAATCCTTAAATAACTCAGAAAGATAAATAATTTATAATACAACAGGAAAAGTAACAAAAAAATAAAATAAAGCCTTAAGTCTCTAAAAAATACTGGAAAAAACTAACTAACAATAATTACATCCAACATCTCAGAAAGATTGCTGTTACTGTTTAGACTGTTGATGTGGGATGTGCTGCTCTCAGACCTGCCGTCAGTTAACGTTTCATCAATTTAAGCATCATAGGGATAACCACCAAATGTAAAATCACATTGAATTAAAAAAAGTCTAGCACATTACACTTCAACAGTCCAAACAGACTCATGAAATACAGACTGCAACCACACCCAAAGATGTTCAACAAACAACTAAGTCATTTTTCAATTGCCGAATCATTGACTTGGTAGCTTTTTAAAGTATATTTTCAGAGACTTAAGGCTTTTTTTGAAGGATTTTCCTCTTGCATTCTTTTTATTTCTTTATTTGATCATAAAACCTAATAAACCTTTGATAATAAAATAGTTGAATTCCCTTAATAATTTAATAATATTAAACGAAATAGAATAAAGTTAAATTCTTTATTCTATCTGATTTTACTAGGCTAATTTATCTTAAGGAGTGGCTCAGTGGTAGAACACTGAGTTGCCATCCTGAAAATCCTGGCTCGAATCCCGCTGCTGGGAACACTTTTATTTAGTCTGTTTGAAGCCGGAGATGGATCATACACAATATATATCTGATGATTTCCCCCTTTTACGCATACTATCCGTGTAATTTGTACAAATAAAAACTTGTTGATATAGAAATAATAAAAATAATAAGATGACTAAGCGAACCCGAAAGCTCGAACCCGACACCTCCAATTTAAGCTTACTAAAAAAAAAAAAAAAACCTGTACCACTACAACCCAAGAAGGGTCTGGGGTTCAGTACATGGTAGAGACTGTACTGTTTCATGGACAACGGTTCTGCAAGGAGGTGACTTGTCCTAAGTCACGCTCGACCGCCAGATTTTCCCCCTTATTTTGGGTATCCTATTTTTATAATATTTTATAGAGGATGGGTGAGCCCAAGGAGGGTCCTAGATCCTATATGATCCATCTCCCGCTGCAAACAGACTAAATAAAAATCATGGCCTGCAGCGGGAATTGAACCAGGATTTCCGGCATGGTAACTCAGTACTCTACCAATGAGCCACTCCTCTCCCTTTAAGCTTACTAACTGCCGTCTATGTGCCACCAGACCGCCAGATCGCTCTTAACGCAATCCTCTCATCTACGTCTCAATCTATCCCTTGGACTTCAATTATATTAACCTTTTTACAGATATTAATTTTAAATCTGTTAGCAGTCATAGATGTATCATATGGGATCCAGGACCCTTCTGGGGCTCCCCCAGCGTCTATAAATATGGTACACAAAATAAGGGGGGAAATCTTGTGGTTGAGCGTGACCTAGGACAAGTCACCTCCTTGAAGAACCGTTGTCCATGTAGGAGTACAGTCTCTATCATGTACTTAACCCCAGACCCGTTCACGGGTTATCACTATTCGGGAAAAAATTATAATAGACACGTTGTAGTTAAATATTCCATTTATGATATAGTTGTTTATTTTAATGTCACTTTATTGCACTAAGCCTAATCGGACGATCCTACAATATTTTGCCTATCAAGGCATAATTAGGATATGAATCTTGAATGAATACTTGACATCGATGGCTTCTAGCCTGATTTTACGCCCCCTCCGAAGGACGGAATAGCTAAGGATTTTTGCTACTTTTAAAATATCAGACATAGGTGACCCAAAAAACAAACCAATCAATTTACAGTCCTTTTCTACTCTTGAATATTTCATACTGCCACTTCACGAAAGAATAAAATATCCATCTGGCGAATCAGTCAACTGGCAATAATATACCTGTGTTTACACATATGCGAAATCCAAATTTAATAAGCAATTTTCTACACAAAAAGGATAGAAACTTTATTTCTTCCATAATCTTGATCCTGAAAGTTCTGGTTGAGCGAAAAAGAATCTCCTCCAGTGAGAGGAAGCCACCGAGGAATAATGTGAACAGTGGTCGACACCTTCTCATACATTATTGATGTCTCTTCTTCGTCTTTAGCCAGGTTAAATATCCAGAAACATGAAATATGTAATATGTAGGCCGTTTATGGAATATGTTCAAAGTTGACGAAATAATAATATTTACATTTAATGATAAATACTAAACTTGAATGTTGTTTTTAATATAGTGATATCGATTAAAATAAGGCATAGATCAGATTAAAGAGCACGGGTATGCTATGATGAGGATCCCGGGTTCAAATGTGTCTCAGATAAATTATTTAATCTGTTGGCAGCCCTAGCTAGACCTTGTATGAGGTTTAGACTCTCCTGGGGCTCATCCAGCCTCTATAAAGAAAAACTATAGTTTCTTAATAGTTTCTACCATGTACTAAACCCGAGACTCTTGTAATTATTGTAATGGTACAGGATTTTTTTTATTTTTTTATTATTTATTTATTGATATTTACAACTATATTACAGTAATATAACAAGTAAATTGGCTGAGTGATACATAATGACATAATATAATGACAAGTAGAGAAACTACCCACTGGTAGTACTCAAATCGCAGGTTCAACTAAGAAGGTCACGTGGCCATCTTCTTCTCAGACGCCTCGGATGATTATTGGGAATTGAAGAGGAAGCTAGGTTTGAAACTACAGGGTTTGAGTGGGAATCAAGTTTGTTATGAAAGGATAGATACCGGGTTCGGGCCAAATCAGCAACAAATGGGACATTAAGGTCGTTATGGATGACTTTATTCTTAACAAAATAAGGAGCATTAAGGATTTTACGAAGGGTTTTGGATTGTAGGGATTGGATACGAGAAGAATTTGATGGCTTAGTGGAGCCCCAAAGCTCTATTCCGTAAGTCCAAATAGGTCGTATGATGGTCATGTAGATGAGTCTTTTGTAATTGATTGGGAGCTTAGAGCGTTTGTCTAGTAGGTGTTGAAGAAGCCTGAAACATCGAGCGGTTTCTTGTCTTTTCAGTCTTGTATGAGGATTCCAGGTTTATCGTTTGTCGAGATGCAACCCTAAGTATCGGATCTGTTCTACAGGCACCAGTGGGATATTATTAAAGGATACTGAAGGGCAGGAAGTCATTGGTTTACGACGCAAGGTAAAAGTGATTTGATGGGATTTGTGAGAATTTATTTTAATTCTCCAGTTCTGGCACCATTCTTCAAGATCAAGTAATTGATTGGGAGCTTAGAGCGTTTGTCTAGTAGGTGTTGAAGAAGCCTGAAACATCGAGCGGTTTCTTGTCTTTTCAGTCTTGTATGAGGATTCCAGGTTTATCGTTTGTCGAGATGCAACCCTAAGTATCGGATCTGTTCTACAGGCACCAGTGGGATATTATTAAAGGATACTGAAGGGCAGGAAGTCATTGGTTTACGACGCAAGGTAAAAGTGATTTGATGGGATTTGTGAGAATTTATTTTAATTCTCCAGTTCTGGCACCATTCTTCAAGATCAGTGATATGGGATTGGAGGCTTTGGGATACAATAACTGGATTGGTATTGACTGATAATACACATGTATCATCAGCATATGTGGTAAGGATAGTATTAGGGTGAGTTGGGATGTTAGCTGTATAAACTGTATAAAGGATTGGGCCAAGGATACTACCTTGAGGAGGTACAGGATTTAAAAAATAAATTTGTAACTGTAATATGGGGATGGGAGCGGAGTGGCACAGTGGTTGAGTTCTATAAATAGTACAGACTGTTATGTTTCTAAGTCAACGATTGAGCAGGGAAGTATTTGTCCGAGATCAAACTCAACCCCCCCCAAGTAAAGTTATCTGATAGAAACTGGGTGAGTCCCTGGATTGTCTGTAGATCCCATAGGGTCCATCCGTGTCTATTAACAACTTAAATATAATATTTTCCTGATCTTCTGTATCGTTTAATAACATCCCACTGATTCCTGCAGAACAGGTGGTACTTAGGACTACACCTTGACAAATGCTTAACTTGGAATCCTCAAACTAGACTGAAACGACAAGAAACAGCTCGCCGTTTCAACATTAGACAAACGTTCTAAGCTCTCAATTAATTACAAAAGACTCATATACATGACAATCATTAGACCCACCTGGATTTACGGAATAGAGGTTTGGGGCTCCACTAAGCCAACGAATTCCTCTCGTATTCAATCCTTACAATCGAAAATTCATCGTAAAATCCTCAATGCTCCTTACTTTGTTACGAACAAAGTAATCCAAAATTATATTAATGTCCCATTTGTTGTTGATTTGGCCCGAATCCGATATATTTATTTCATGACTAACTTTATTTCCACTCAAATCCACTAGTTTCAAAGCTAGCAACCTCTTCAATTCCTGATAATCCTCCGAGGCGTCTGAAAAGAAGATGGCCTCGTGATCTACTAAGTTGAACTTGCTATTTGAGTACTACCATTGGCTAGTTTCTCTATTTGCTTCTATCTCGTGTCATTATTCATTTTTAATTACATTTACTAGATGTATTCTATTATACGGTTGTAAATTTCAATATATAACTTATAAAAAAAATTATAATATTTATGTCACAGCCGGATTTGGATCCGAAACCGTCAGCATAGCAACTCAACTACACAGTGAGTTTTTTTTTTTTGTTTAAAAAAAATACCAGATGCAAATAAACAGGAGGGACAAACCTATCAAATAAACCTGAAGATGGATTCACAAAAAGATACAAAAGAACAGCATCAACAAGATCAATTTGTTTCCGATCAACACTTCCATTCAGGGTGTATTCCAGACATCTTCCTCACTGCCTAAGCGATCGCATCTCTTCTCAAGTGAGTCTGTTTGTCTAACCGTAGCTATTGAATCGGATATTCGCCTCGAATATGCCGTGCGTGTCCTTTCTTATCGTCAAGAATCCTTTATCCTTCGAGGAAGAAAACATACAGGGCCGTATTACCATAGGCAATGGTCCCCTTCACGGACCTGGATGTATTGACACATGGTCCTCTAAAGCTCTTAGTAAACAGAAGAGCTATTCACATTCAAACATGTGAAGTTAAATACATAGGAGCCCATGTAAATATACTAAAATCTAGGTAAATGTTTAAAGTTTCAACACAGAACGTCAAACTACTTCAAATTCCTGTTATAATAAATAATAAATTCGAAATTTTATGAACAATTATCAAATAGTATAAATTCATGAGCGATTTCTGACCACGGTAGAACCCTGAGTTGATATTCTTAAGATTCCGGGTTCAAATCCGGCTGTGACAGACTGATTATTATTATTTTTTATTTTATTTATTTTTAATATAATTTGCTACAATTCACAAAAGTAATATGCTGTACCAAACAGACCAGTAACAAACTTGAAAAACTTAATAGACAAATTTAAATGTATCTGTAAAGAATCACATATACGATCAAAGAAAAAAATGTACAAAAACACACAAAAAAACATCAGTGAGAAAAAAAAATTATAATCAAAATAAAAAAAAATTGTATCTATACATTCTTAGTAACTTATATACATGTATATGAACAATAACAATAATATATGATAAGACTGATTATTTAATCTGTTAACAGTCACGGGGAATAAACTGTCTTAAACCAAAGTCATTTTATGACTTTTTATGATTTTGTATAAAAAAACAACTTGTCCCTCTACGATCCATTAAGTATCTTGGGTTCGATACATGGCAGATACTTTTTCTTAGAAAACGGATGTACAGGGAGGCCATTTATATGATATCATGCTTAACCGTCTGGTTTTTCCCCAATTTAATACACACCTAGTCTATATTTTAATGTAATTGCCACAGTTTTAAATACTCCTTTAATGCGTAAAAACTAATAATTGCTTTCAATATTGCATTAGGAATTACCGAGTATAACTAATTACACGATAGAGAGTTGTTATCTATCGTGTAATTAGTTATACATGTAATTAGTTAAACATGTAATTAGTTATCATGTAATTAGCTATCGCAACGATCCTTTTTTTTTTCAAACGTATTTTTTGAAACTTACAACTGTATATTTGAATACATCAAGTAAATATAATTTTAGATATATAATGTCCCGAGATAAAGGCAAGTAGAGAAACTACCTAATGGGAATACTCGAATAAGAAATTCAACTTAGAAGGTCACGAGGCCATCTTCTTTTCAGACGCCTCGGAGGATTATAAGGAATCGAAGAAGTTTTTGGGTTTGAAATTAGTCGGAATATAATTATCAAAAAAGATTAATATCGGTTTCGGGCCAAATCAGCAACATTAAAGTCATTACGAATTACTTTCCTCAACGACACTACATGCCAAATATCGACATAAATTATTTATTAAAAGTTCAGTTGTACATATGTATCAATAAAAAAAAATGTGTGGTTTTATGAAACCACGATGCAAGTGAAACTTTTTTTCGGTTTGTAGGCATTTAACTAAAATTGTTTGGAAAATTATTCGATTTAGGGTTTACAAATTTCGTTCTTAATCTTAACTTAATTATTGAAAAATGGGAATGATAATGGGAAATCAATAGTAGACAAAATATTCAATTATAAAATTTTTTTTTTTTTTTTTTATTTAATTCAATGATATTTACAACTATAATGGTATTATATCAAGTAAATGTGCAAAAATGTAGAATATGACATGAAAACACTTGTGGAGAAACTACCCATCGATAGCACTCCAATAAAGTTCTATAGTAGATGATCTCGAGGCCATCTTCTTTTCAGGCGCCTCGGAGGGTTATCAGGAATAGTATGGGAAGCAAGCTGAGAGACTAGCGGATTCAAGTGCGTATGGAGCTTGTTATGAAAGGATAGGTATCTAGTTTGGGCCAAATCAGTAACATATGGGATATTAAGATCATGATGGATGAGTTTGTTTGTGACATAATAAGGAGCATTGAGGATTTTACGAAGGATTTTGGATTGCAAGGATTGGATACGAGATGAATTGGATGGTTTAGTAGAGCCCCAAAGCTCAACTCCGTATGCCCAAATAGGTCTGATGACTGTCATGTAAATAAGTCTTTTGTAATGAATTGGTAGCTTAGAGCGTTTGTCCAGTAAGTGTTGAAGTAGGCGAAAACGTCGAGCAGTTTCTTGTCTTTTCAGTCTTGTATGAGGATTCCAAGTGAGACGTTTATCCAGATGGAGTCCTAGGTAACGTATCTGTTCGACAGGGTTCAGTGGTGTATTATTAAACGATACAGTAGGACAGGAATTCGTAGGTTTACGACGAAGGGTGAAGGTAATTTGATGGGATTTGTTAGGATTTATTTTAATCCTCCAATTTTGACACCATTCTTGTAGGTGTGAGATATGGGATTGAAGAGATTGGGATGCAACAAATGGATCCTTATTAACTGATAACACACATGTGTCATCAGCGTAAGTAGTGAGGACAGTGCTTGGATGGGTTGGGATGTCAGCTGTATATATCGTGTATAGGATGGGCCCCAGGATACTACCTTGAGGAACACCGGCATTATAAAATTTAATTTCAATTTGTGTATTAGAGTACAGAATGCATAATTAATACAATAATTTAGATGATAAACGCATATTAAAAAGTAAGAGGAATATTTATTTAAATCATTGAATCGTTGTCAACTTCAATTATTCTATCAATAACTTCATCTTCGCCTCGAGTCTCACAGTTTGTAAATGTAATTAACATTTTATGGTAACTAAAATAAGTAAATGCTTGTATTTCGACTCGTACTCGTATCACTGCCGCTCCTGCCTTTCCGCATTTTGTTGCTTTCGATGCAGACATTTTTCTGTAACAATATTTTCGGATATAGGTTCGCCACTTTGAACGAGGAACGTATTAAATCCAACACTCGACGCTGGAGCCCTACTAGTACTCGGCATTACATCTGTCGGCACTCTACTAATTTTTTACGGCGGCTCAGAGTGTAGTTCACCTTGTGGAGATGACTGAAGGCCTAAATAAAATTAAATACATTGAATGAACAGGATAAAAATTAAAATACTTCATCGAATATTCATACGAAATAAGTAATGCGACATGCGATAGATGAACGAACAATTTTGGGGCGATAGGAAAAAAGTTTCACGTATTAACCTTTAACGGTCGTTTGTAATGTTTAGAGTTTTAATTTTACGGCGAAAAATTATTCTTGGTTTTTCGTTGACCGGTTTATTTAACTCACTAGCTGTATCGTTATCCATCACGATAAAGTAAATAAAAACATTTACAGTAATAAACTCACATCAAATACACACAAATACCTCGAAGCACTTGCACGAATAAGTAAGAATATAAATGCTACACGGTCAGCTGACAGGGCGCCGCCATATTGGCCTTGACTGCACTGCGCTGCGCCTTTCACTTTACCCCTACTCCAGCTGCGACATGCAATAGAGAAACGAGCAATCTTATGGCGATAGAAAAAAAGTTTCACTTTAAAAAACTGTAACACTATAACTCATGAAGGGTCATGGCTTCATTACTTGGTAGATACTGTAATGCTTTTTTTTAATTATTCCAATAATGTACAATAAACATAATTAAAGCTAATAAAAATAGTTAAAAAATATGGTTAAATTAAAATAAAATATAGGGAAACGGTCATTTTCATGGGTTGTAGCGGTACAGTGATTTTATTTCATCTCCTAAATCATATATTTTTTTTCATCAACAATGATAAACCCTTATATAATGAAATAAAAACAGCATGTTTCGCAAAAAAAAAACTAGTATCAGTAGAAATTGAAAAAATAAAATAAAAAATAAACAAAGCTATAACCTGAGGATGGACAAACTCAATATCATTCTTCTTTAAAACGATCAAGCGACAGATTACTTTTCCTCTGAAATACAAGATATAAGATAACCCAGAATTAAAGTCGATGAAATAAAAAATCGGTGAAATATTTTTCCAATGAAGCCAGAAATACAATTTTGTTGAATTTTTTCTAGGTTTACTGGTCTTTTCCCTTGATTAAGGTGTGTCAGAAAATAGGAGCCTTTTTTACTATATCTGATGCATACCTGAATTATTAAAAAAAAAAAACTGTATCACTCCTACTCATGAAGATTATTGTGTCCAATACAAGGTAGAGACTGCACTGTTTCTAGGACAACAGTTGTGCAGGGAGGTGATTTCTCTGACGCTCAACCACCAAGCTTTCCCCTATTTCGGGTACCCTCTTTATAGAGGTTGTGAGGTCCAGAAGGGTTTCTAGATCCCAAAGGATCCATACACAGCTGTTAACAGAAAAAACAAATTATTCATCACAGCTCAGTTTGAACCCGGAACGTTCCGGAGTTTCCATGCACAAATACTGAGCCAGGCTGTCCCCAATTAAACAAAAATTTTACTAAGATTATAATTTATCTAATCATCTTCATCAGAATATATGGAAAGGTTTTCAAAAACGAAACGGAAAATTAAGTTTTCTCTACACTCATTACCATCAACGAAGAAACTATAAATTATAAGGAATCACATTATTTTATACTTTGGAAGGGAAGCAATTTAGTACAGTGTGTAGTGTCCTGGGTTCAAATATCGCTGTATTTAATCTGTTAACGGCCAAGGATGGATCCTGGGATCTACTGACCCTTCTGGTGCTCACGTAGCCTATATAAAGAGGGTAAGTATAGAATTATTAATATAAGCATATCAATAATTGGGAGTGGCTCAGTGGTAGAGCACTGAGTTGCCATGCCGGAAATCCTGGTTCAAATCCCGCTGCAGGCCATGCCTTTTATTTAGTCTGTTTGCAGCCGGAGATGGATCATATAGGATCTAGGACCCTCCTGGGGCCCACCCAGCCTCTATAAAATATTATAAAAATAGGGTACCCAAAATCAATCAACACTGGCTCTACAACCCAGTACGGGTCTTGGCCGCATCAAGGCACCGCCTCCACTCTTCTCTGTCCTGGGCCAAGGTCCTCCAAGCTCTGGATCCAACAATGCTACCTCCATCCTTCTCGACCTCGTCTGCCCATCTTAATCGTGGCCGTCCGTGTTTCCTTTTTCCGTCAACATACCCAAATAGCAGTCTCTTATGAGTAGCGTTGTCCTCCATTCTGGCCACATGTCCAGCCCATCTAAGCCTAGCTATTCTTATAAACTGAACCACGTCTAGCTCCTGATACATCCGATATATCTCTGCATTCTGTCTGAGTCTAAATTGATCGCCAACTCTAACTGCTCCATATATACTTCTTAATATTTTTCTTTCGAAGAGCAGTAAACTATTGGCATCTGACCTGGACAGAGGCCAGGTTTCCGATCCGTAAGTTAAAACAGGCCTTACGCACGTCTTGTAAGGGTACCCAAAATAAGGGGGGGGGGGAAATCTGGTGGTTGAGCGTGACCTAGGACGTCACCTCCTTGCAGAATTATTGTCCATGAAACAGTACAGTCTCTACCATGTACTGAACCCCAGACCCTTCATGGGTTGTAGTGGTACAGGTTTTTTTTTTATATCAATAATTAATCGTAATTTGGATCAATCGCCTCCGTGCAAAACCGTTGCCTAAGAAACAGCCATGGATCGACCATGTAGATTATATGACTCTCCTGGGCCTCACTCAGTATTCTATAAAGAAAGCCTGATAGTTGAGTATGAGCTGGGACAAATCACCTCTCCTGATGAAGCAATTGTCTTAAACACACTACATTTTCTGAAAGAACCAGGATCTTATATGGGTTGTAGCGGTTAAGAATAAACTTTAAATCTTAGTTTAAGGATATAAATATTTCCAAATCTATCGAACTATCGATTTTAGATTTTAAGAATACAAAACAGACCATCTTCAAAAAGAAAAAAACCTATACCACAACACCCCATGAAGAGTCTTGGGTTCAGTAAGTAGTAGAGACATCACTGTTTCTTGAGCAACGGTTGTCCAGGGAGCTGACTTGTCCTTGATCACCTTGTCATCCAGCTGTTCATACCTGCTTTCTTGGCATGATTCTCCATGCTTTCTATCCATCTTAATCTTGGCCTACCGACCGCTCGACGTTCCAACAACTGCCTTGTCAAAGTCCTTGGAGTGGCTCTTATTGCGAATTATCCTACTACTAATTAAAATTCACTGAGTTATTTACTGAAACCTTTTATAAAAATTATACAGGGGGGGGCGGTTAGCGGTTAGCAAAACAACCTCATAAGCCCAAGATCCCGGGTTCGCAGCCCGGAAGGAAGCCCTAGGATTTTTTAAAGGTTTAAAAAATTCTTTTTTTTTTAAATTATTTTATTGAATTGTACAACTATAATATATACATCTAGTACAAATGCTGTATGAATAAATAAATACATGAAAGGACATGTAGAGTCACTACCCATTGGCAGCACTCTAATTACATTTCTATTATAGAATGTCCCGAGGCCATCTTCTCTTCAGGCGCCTAGGAGGATTGTCCGGGATGGAATTGGATGCAAGGATGGAAACTAGTGGGTTTGGATGGGCCTGGAGTTTATTATGGAATGATAGGTATCTGGAATGGGCTAAATCGGTAACATATGGAACGTTAAGGTCATTATGGATGGTTTTATTTGTGACAAAATAAGGAGCGTTTAGGATTTTGCGAAGGATTTTGGATTGCAAGGATTGAATACGAGAGGAATTTGATGGTTTGGTGGAGCCACATAGTTCAATTCCGTAAGTCCATATAGGTCTTATAACAGTAACATAAATAAGTCTTTTGTAATTGATCTGAACCTTTGAGCGTTTGTCTAGTATGTGTAGACCTATCCTAATTAAATCAGGATTAGCAAAATTTAGATCTCCCGCTGAAGCATCGTCCGATTAGTCATAGCAGCATAAAGTGACGTTAAATAAAAAAACGATTACACGTGAGGTAAAATAATTTCAATTAAGTAAATTCATGCAAGAGTTTCTGCTGAGCGGAGAAATAAAATAAACGATTTAGAAAAAAACCTGACTTACAACAGCTCAGAGTTTATTTTGTTTTTCCAGTAGAGGAAATAAGCTGGAGTGACTATACATTAGAATTAGGAAGGGTCGGTGTAGGGAACGAGCTGCGGTTCTAAATGGAATACATTATGTACAATGAGGACTCTCCCGCGTCTCGAAATTCAAATCTCGGCAAGAGGCTTTTATCTTTAGGTCCCTCTCAGATTGGAGTCCTATCTCAATCGACTCCTTAATGAGATCTCTCCCCAAACACCTACCGTTCCGTTCTATGTCTTCTCTTCTCCTTAATAGATTTATTCCACTTTATATAACTTTAATTAAAATAATCGAGAAAATCGGGAAGCGGACGAAAGATGGAGCAGAACAAACAATTCAAAAAGGGCAGATACAAAAAAATTACAGTAATTTTCGAGAATATAAACGCCACAAAGTAATTTCAACACCACCTCGACAATTAAAGCTTAAATACGACATGTCGCAAGTTTATATAAAACACTTTATAGCGTATGCTGGGATAAATAATCCTAATAATTATAATATCCTAAAAAAAACAAAAACCTGTACCACTACAGCCCATGAAGGGTCTGGGGTTCAGTACATGGTAGAGACTGTACTGTTTCATGGACAACGGTTCTGCAAGGAGGTGAGTTGTCCTAGGTCACGCTCGACCGCCAGATTTGTCCCCCTTATTTTGGGTACCCTATTTTTATAATATTTTATAGAGGCTGGGTGGGCCCCAGGAGGGTCCTAGATCCTATGTGATCCATCTCCCGCTGCAAACAGACTAAATAAAAATCATGGCCTGCAGCGGGAATTGAACCAGGATTTCCGGCATGGTAACTCAGAACTCTACCATTGAGCCACTCCTCTCCCCATAAAATACTAATACTAGTAATTTTAATATCTATACATATAAAATGCTTTGTCCCGAATTACTGACTTAGGTATCAACGCGCCTAAACCGCTAATCGTAGATACCTGGAACTTTAAGGGTGTGTTGTTCTTTGTATGACGTAGGCATCTGATAAAAAAGGATTTTCCCAAATTCTATCCCCAAGGTGGTGAAAAAGGGAGGGCAAAGTTTGTATGCTTGCTCACGTGTTTCTTAATCGCAAAATGTACATATTTTCGCTGAACAAAACAAATCAAGTAACATAGTTCACTTCTCGCTGCTGCCGTACAAGTGAAACCGTTTTACAAAGTAATCCTTTTCAATAAATTCAATAACATTACATACTAATCCTTTACTGACTGCAACAACAGTAAACTTCTGGCCTTCCCGTTTTCTAATCAGTGTCAATGTTTATTTCACGGATGTGCTGATCCGTCTGTGATAAGGGAGGCAATTTGATATGGATAAGCCTGGGGAAGGACATAGGCTACTTTTTATCAACACACCACACAGGCGAAGTTTATATAAAACTGTAACCTGATTGACTAACACACCAAGCCGTCACCGCACAGGGGGTTCAAAGATTGTATGGAATCCGTCAGTTTTGAAGTTAGGCATCTGAAATTTCGGATGTACGAGTAACTTATAGTTTAAAAAAATTAAATTATTTATTTAAAATGATCTGTCACGAAACTTTATGTGGCAGACCAAATTCCACGCGAGCGAAGCCGTGGGCAAAAGCTAGTCCTAATATAAAATATTATGAATGTGGCCAAGATTATTATTATTATTTTATTTTATTTTTATTGTTATGTACATATGGAATGAATGATCTCTTTTAGCTCTAATACTCATTGCCCAAGATAGTGGCAGAGTGTATTATTTCTCAATAAAGCAATTATTATTATTAATAATAAAAAATATAAAAAAAAATTATAATATAATCATATCCTAATAATTATAATATCCTAGGATTATTTATAACGAGTAAATATTCCTTCTTTTTTTTTTTAAGGATCCCTTCAGGGGAGACGTAAAAAAGCGGTACTGCATCTGTGAGCTACTCGTAAAGAATCCTATCCTGGGGACGCAAAATTTAGAGCATTCATTGCAGCATCATCTGAATAGCCATAGACGCATATTGTAACTTTAAATGCAACAAAGAAACTTCATTTTTCAAATAGTTCATACACGTTCAATGTATTTAGGTTTATACACAAAATGACTTGTACCGCTACAACCTAGGAAAAGTCTTGGGCTCAGAACATGTAGAAATTGTACTGTTTCTAGGACAAAGATACTATGGCTAATCGGGCGATGGTACAGTCGGAGTCCTAAATTTTACTTATTCAGATAATAGGGTGTATAAAAAAATGACTCACCTTCCCCATAGAGAGAAGATGGCGGCTAAAGTATCTTTCGACACACCACACTCCCTGGCAAGTTCGCGAGTACTTGTGGACGGATTTGACTCAACAACTTCCTTCAGAACCTAATCAGTATCCATTAATGGTCGCCCGGAGTTCTTTTTCCTTTCCAACGCCGTATCTTCACCGGATATTTTTTTAAACTAACGCCACGCAGTGGGCTGGACACCTTCCCCATCATATTTAATAATTTCACGAGTTGCTTCAGCGGCTGTGAAATTTTTTTTCCAATAATGTCTTAAAATTAAGATAATTTCGTAGGACACTGTCATGTTTCTTCTTTTAAATAAATAACTAAACTGAGGTTTTTTTGAAGAAGTGCAGTGTTAGTAAAAAAGCTTAGAGAATCCTCTAAAGGAATAATTAAGTGTTGGTAAATAATAAATGGATATAATATGTAAATAATAATAAATAAGGGAGAGGAGTGGCTCAGTGGTAGAGTACTGAGTTACCATGCCGGAAATCCTGGTTCAATTCCCGCTGCAGGCCATGATTTTTATTTAGTCTGTTTGCAGCGGGAGATGGATCACATAGGATCTAGGACCCTGCTGGGGCCCACTCAGCCTCTATAAAATATTATAAAAATAGGGTACCCAAAATAAGGGGGAAAAATCTGGCGGTCGAGCGTGACCTAGGACAAGTCACCTCCTTGCAGAACCGTTGTCCATGAAACAATACAATCTCTACCATGTACTGAACCCCAGACCCTTCATGGGTTGTAGTGGTACAGGTACATAATAAATGGCATTAAAATATGTACAGACTTTTGAACTCTAGAATATGATAAAACGGTCATTTTTTGTTTATACACCCCATTATAAACAGAATATCCTAATAATTTGGTGTATACTTCCGATCTTCTCTGGGTACACCATACCTGTTATAAATTGGGATAGATAATAAAAAAAGCCACACAAGATTGAAGTCATATAAATTCATCACACATCGGAAACTATTTGTTTAACGTCGTTTTATAATTCAATAGCTGATTACACTTGTAATCTTCTCCATGGGGGTTCATAGGTTCAGTCTTCAGACGCTGGGTCAGTCTCTGGAGAGTCCTAGATACCGTATGATTCATTTCTGGCCGCTAACGGATTAATTAAAAGTCTGCCAGCGAGCAGGATTCATAACAGTATAAGAATATAGTATTTGAATTCCACATAACAGAGAGAAAAAACTGGAATAAAATGATGAAAGAGTTAGTGAGACTATGTTTCTTTTCCTTAGAACAATGTTTTTCCCGTAAGGTATTTGGCTTGAGAATCTTGAAAGGATAGTTTGCCATAGTGACCCAAGAAAATAGGACTCCTTGAGGAAATTTCCTGCCTTGAAGTTGCCGGGGCTCCTGAATACATTACTTCAGCGGCAGGGCACTCGGATCCCAATCTTTTGATCTTCCACCTTCTTATATTTTATCTCTACCAATTGTTAGATGGGCTTTTTCTACCTCGGTCTTCTGTAACGAGTATCCTACCTACGCCTTACTGATAAGGAAATCCAAGAACTTTCAACAAATAACAATACCAAGAAGCAATTCGAGTTTATTTTATTATTTTATGTATCATATGAAATATAGGAAGTAAAAAAAACAACGTTAATTTCCGTGTAGTAAATTTTCTGTAAAACCTAATATTTTTTTATAGGCAAAAAATTAATATTATTGAAGTAATAGCATCGCGAAATCTAAAAATAATGGCGTGTATAAAAAAAAATGACCCTTTTATCAAATTCCAGAGTTCAAAAGTCTGTAAATATTTTAATGATATTTATCCTTATAGTTGAGGAATATAGGAAGGTTAATTTCCTTCTAAGGTACTAAAAAATTAAGGTTGCTGTTAACGAAGTGTTTAATATACTATTATATTATATATACTATTATATATAATATAAAAATATCGAAGGTTGCTGAGATGTTTTTAAGTAAGAGTAGATATGGTATTTTTGTAGGAATGGAATTATCGATATTTTTACAAGAATTGTTGGGTCTTTTTCGTTTAATGCACAATTCGGTTATTAAAAAAAGTAACTGTTATTAAAAAGTAACACGTGATATAGTTACAACCTCCATATCAGTAGAACATATGACTACATTTCTTAGTTTCGTTTAAAACCTAATAATGGCTATGTTAAGGTTATACGAAGATTTTAAAGATTTGGACCGAACCATCGCATTCTTACAAGAAAAAGGCCTCATCCATAAAGAAAAACTATGCCGGAATGGACATTCTATGAAGTTGCGCAAGAGAGATGACCGGTACAGATGGCGGTGTCACAATGCAAGTTGTCTTTTGGAAGTAGGACTCAGGGAAGGTACGTGGTTCAACGGTTCAAAATATCCTCTGAATAATGCAATTCTTTTTATTTACTCATGGACCAAGAAATATACAACAACGTTATTTTGTAAAGACGAATATTATATATACTATTATATATAATATAAA
Organism: Troilus luridus; assembly: GCA_964056705.1. NCBI lineage: Eukaryota > Metazoa > Arthropoda > Insecta > Hemiptera > Pentatomidae > Troilus > Troilus luridus. The sequence continues at coordinate 5,523,103 of OZ057413.1, forward strand.
AATATCGAAGGTTGCTGAGATGTTTTTAAGTAAGAGTAGATATGGTATTTTTGTAGCAATGGAATTATCGATATTTTTACAAGAATTGTTATATAAATTAATAAAAACATTTATCACATACCTTCAAATATATTACGTTTATTCAGATGACTTTTTAGTTTATTTTATTCCGTAATTAATAAGTGATTTAATTTAGGTTTGATTTATTTATTAATTATTTTCTTAAGCATAATTTTACATTTTTACTTGGTGCCATTGCTGATACCTTATCAATTATCTTGAATGAAATAGCACTTAATAATCCCTTCAGAGGATTCTCTAAGCTTGTTTAATAAAGCCTCAGTTTAGTTATTTATTTCAAAGAAGAAACATGACAGTGTCCTACGAAATTCACGTAATTTTAAGACATTACTGGAAAAAAAAACTCACAGCCGCTGAAGCAACTCGTGAAATTATTAAAAGTGGGAAGTGTCCTTGACCAGCGCACTGCGCGGCATTGGTTTGAAAAATTTAGCAGTGGAGATACGACGTTGGAAAGGAAGAAGGGCTCTGGGCGACCAATAATGGATATTGATGAGGTTCTGAAGGAAGCTGTTGAGTCAAATCCGTCCACAAGTACTCGCGAACTTGCCAGGGAGTGTCGTGTGTCGAAAGATACTGTTAGTCGTCATTTTTTTCATACACTCCATTAGCATCGCTAAATCTAAAAATAATAATTAGTAATTATTCCACAGTTTGTTGCTTCCAGTTGAGTAACTACGTTTTAACGTTTCATAAGTTCCCCTTCATATATTTTCCACAAAAAAAAAAAATAAATAATGACCTTTAGAATAAAAATGCAATTATTGGAAATGAGTAAACTTCCGTGATCATTTCATCTAGAAATGAAATTTTTAACAAACATATTTCATCTTTACTTCTAAATGTTAGTTGAAACTTTTAGTTCTTGATGAATTGATTATTGAAATCTACTCATTAAACATAATTACATTCTCTTTTACATACTAAAGCTCACAATCAATTCCAACAAGTCCCATAAAATTACCTTTACCCTTCGCTGAAAACCCACGAATTCCTGTCCTACTATATCCTTTAATAGTACTCCGCTTATCCCTGTTGAACAGATTCGCTACCTAGGGCTCAACTTAGACAAACGTCTTATTTGGAACCCTCACACAAGACTGAAAAGACAAGAAACAGCTAGACGCTTCCGTCTACTTCAACACATACTAGACAAACGCTCAAAGCTTCAGATCAATTACAAAAGACTTATTTATGTGACTGTTATAAGACCTATATGGGCTTACGGAATTGAACTATGGGGCTCCACCAAACCATCAAATTCCTCTCGTATTCAATCCTTGCAATCCAAAATCCTTCGCAAAATCCTAAACGCTCCTTATTTTGTCACAAATAAAACCATCCATAATGACCTTAACGTTCCATATGTTACCGATTTAGCCCATTCCAGATACCTATCATTCCATCAATAAACTCCAGGCCCATCCAAACCCACTAGTTTCCATCCTTGCATCCAATACCATCCCGGACAATCCTCCTAGGCGTCTGAAGAGAAGATCGCCTCGGAACCTTCTATAATAGAAATGTAATTAGAGTGCTGCCAATGGGTAGTGCCTCTACATTTCCTTTCATGTATTTATTTATTCATACAGCCCTTGTACTAGATGTATATATTACAGTTGTAAAATTCAATAAAATAATTTAAAAAAAAAAAAAAAGCTCACGATAACTTATGGTTTTGGAAAATATTAAAAATACAAAGAAGAAACAATTAAAACTTGTTGTGACTCAACTCGAAGCGAAAACCTACGGACCATACACCTAAGAATCTATAAAACAATCATCTTTCCAACTCGACTTTACGGATGTGAAACGTGGACGTTATCGCTGAAGGATGAACAACGCTTAATGTATTCAAAAATAGAATACAAGAAATTACGAAGCGCAATTGCGAACCATGCACCCAGTTGATTATATTAGTAAGTGATATCTTCACGAAGTCGTCATTATCAAATGGGCTTGTAAAGTTGCTGGGCTTAGTATGTTAGTAAGCGCTTTGCCGACTGGGAAGCGTCTGAGGTGTAAACCGAGGCGTACGTGGGAGGATTGCGTTAAGAGTGATCTGGAGGGTTTGGTTTTGGGTACTGGCCATTGGACGGAAGTGTGTAAGAAGAGATTGGTGGTATCGGGTTTGTTAAGCGTTTTGATAATTATTATATGCAAGGAATAATCCGCAGAAGTATGCATCATTACTAAAAATAACTTTAAAAAAAATTTAAATTTGCTGATCAGTTAATTAATAAAACTGATAAATTCGAAAAAAATAGAATTTGTCAAAACTCTACAAAATATGTTAGTAACATATTATATCGAAAAGGGTTTTTATTGACATTTAATAATATTATTTAACCTTATATCAATCATAGGGTCTTGAGGTCTAGGGATCTTCCTCGTTACAGACCCTGAATAAAACCTGCAATGTGGGTTGAAACGTGGCTGTTTTTATATTTGAAGACATTTTTGCCATGAAAAGGGTTGATCAAGAAAATTCCTTATGAATTATTTGAGTCAAATCAACTGCATAACAGACAATTTATTTGGACTTTTAGACGTGTTAAAAAACAAAAAAAACAAAGATAAGTTAACAAACTAGCCACCAGGCACCGCCACAGAAATGCTGTTTACTACAGAATGAGATCTTGTCCTGGCCTAGTCCTCTATCTGCAGTAAACAAAATGTTGAAGGCGTTGTCAAGACTTCTAAGGCCGCTATCATACTTCCTGTAGTAAACGTTGCGTTTTGTCTTAGGTAAACGTTTTCATGAAAAAAACAAAACAACAAAAATCACAAAAGTTGGATTAGTTGCTATTCTGTAGTAAGGGACTCAAAAGTATATTCACTACCAGCACATAAGATTATGTTTACACATAAATACATAAAAATCATGGATATGCATCTTTATAACATTTATTTTAGCCCGTTCTTCTACTCTCTGGAATTGGCTTCATCCCAATATAAGGCATGTATCCCTTTCCAACATATATAACTCTCCTATACAAACTCTTAAAAATATCCTTATCAGACGTTTATAGATATCTGTTAAATCTTTTATTTAAAATTTTATTAAGCTACTTTTTGAAGTCATTAGGATTCTCATAGTTTTAAATTTTTTATTATGTTCTCCCAGTGTTTGTCAAATAATAAATATTTTTGTTTGAGTGGAAAATAGTTGACTGGATAATTCTAATGATGGATTGAATTGGTCAGGGAGTGCAGTCAATGAGAACACAAAATAAGCAGAACTTATGCCAACGTTTCGGGCTACGGTGTAGTCACTTGTCTACCGCTATTTCACCTGAAGATGGCCTACATCGTAGGCCGAAACGTTGGCACAATTAAAAAATAAGTTCTGCTTATTTTCTGTTATCATTGACTGCACCCCCTGACCTATTCACAATTTCGCAGAACTAAGATTTTTTCTATTATACAAAATATTCTGTTACAAAACCAATTACTATACTAGGTTAATGTTTAATTTTTGGTTAAATACATTGTTTAAATGTGTTATTTTAATCAATGCCACGGCCAATTCTAAGTCTAATTCCATTCTTCAAAGCTTTCTTCGACCGAGTAGTGAAATTCTATACCAACATTTCGTGAGTCTTAACGAGTTGTTAACATAAATATTTTCTACAGTTTTGGAAATTAATTAAGAGGTATTTCTTTTAAAGGGAGCGGAGTGGCTCAGTGGTTGAGCACTGAGTTGCCATGCTCACCCAGCCTCTATAAAATATTATAAAAATAGGATACCCATAATAAGGGGGGGGAAACCTGGCGGTTGAACGTGACCTAGGACAAGTCACCTTTTTGCAGAACCGTTGTCCATGAAACAGTACAGTCTCAACCATGTACTGAACCCCCAGACTCGTTCACTGGTCGTAGTGGTGCAGGTTTTTTTTTCTTTTAAAATTATTTGTATTAGTGATAAATTTTAGGGTCTGTTTCAGAAAACGCATGGAGATTATTTTCAATTATCTTCCATTCCATTTAAAAAGGTTAATAGGATTCGTAATTTGATGTTTTACAGGATCAGTAGAGAAAAAATAAATAAGAAAAAATTCTGACACAACAGGACGATAAGAAGGAAGGGCTATGATTGTGAAGGTTGGTAAATCCGAAGGACGTTGGCTAAGCCAGTGAGGCGGTCGATAGCCCAGTCCTCGGGGCACTCCATTCACCCTTCTCTCTCAGGTGTTCCTGCTCCGGCTGCTCTTCCGTTTGTAGAGGCTATCTGATCTACCGGGCTATGGGTGGAAGAAGGTAGGGGGAGGCAAGAGGAAGGAGAAAAATGAAAGGAGATCGAGGAATTTATTAAATCTTATTTATCGCAACACAAATAGTATAACTATTTATTTAGTTTATAACTATTTATATTTCTCATATGATTGTCATACTGGGTAGTAAATCTTTCCTCAGTATAAGCTTGTTTATATAACTAAAGCTTATTAGTATGCGCTTAATATATCTAAAGCTTATACTAAGGGAGGATTTAGTACCTAATATGACAATCAAATTAAAAAAATATAATATATTTAACATTATTAGTTATTGATATTATTTTTTTTTTTTAAATATTTTTATTTAAAAAGAAAAGATATTTCCAGGACCGGGACTCGTGGGATCACTGAAAAGAAAGGATATGGCCACGACGGCGAGACTGATTGACCCCAGGGTAGTTCAACTGGTAGAGTTCCAGACTAGCGATCTGGGTGACCCGGGTTCGAGTCCCGGTCCTGGACATATCTTTTCAAATGAAAATATTTTTAAAAAATAATAAAATCAATAACTAATAAAATAAAATAAATTATAATAATATATAATGATGTAAGTCAACAAGAACCAAATTAAATAAATGTTCAAAGAACATTCTTTCCCTCTTTACATCGCAAATTGCGAGAACACGGGGACATGGGATCAGTGAAAAGAAAGGATATGGCCATGATCGGGGAGCGAGCCTGATTGAGCCAGGATAGCTCAATTGGCAGAGTTCCAGGTAACGATCTGGGCGACCCGGGTTCGAGTATGTTTCTTTTCAAATAAAAATATTTATAAAAAAATATAAAGTAAATCAAACGAAAAAAATTATTAAAAGTCTTTAATCCGGAGGTAAAGGAAACCGTGGCCTCAAAATAGATAATACTTTAGATAAATTGTTATAAATAAATACTGTGATCAATACATTCAATTATGATCAATGCCAATGACGGTGTAAACAATTTTCCGTTTATACAATAATACAAACAAATGTTGTATAAACAATTGTCAGAATAAACAATTATTTAATTTAAACAATTAATAGCTCCAAAATAAAGAAAATTGGCTGTCTGAACAAATACAGAAAGTATAAAAATGTTACATGCCGTCCTTCACCTCTGGTTAGCATTCATTAACTCTATTTTTTAGAGAATATTTTTTTTTATTATTTATTTATTGATATTTACAACTATATTACAGTAATATAACAAGTAAATTGGCTGAGTGATACATAATGGCATAATATAATGACAAGTAGAGAAACTACCCACTGGTAGTACTCAAATCGCATGTTCGACTAAGAAGGTCACGTGGCCATCTTCTTCTCAGACGCCTCGGAGGATTATCGGGAATTGAAGAGGAAGCTAGGTTTGAAACTAGAGGGTTTGAGTGAGAATGAAGTTTGTTATGAAAGGATAGATAGCGGGTTCGGGCCAAATCAGCAACAGATGGGACATTAAGTTCGTTATGGATGACTTTATTTAGAGAATTTAAATATTTAAAAGATAGCTATAATAGATGTAAATTTAAAACATGAAACACGAACTGAAAAATAAAATAAATCAACCAACAAAGCTGAAAAAAATGATACATTCTTATGAAAAAAAAGAGTTCTCAGAAAATTGTAATAACTACTTAATATATTTATTTATAAAAACCAACATTAAAAGCTATGAAGGGTCTTGAGCTTAGTCCAAAGTAAACACGGCACTAATTCTTGGACAGCGGTTGTCCAGGGAGGTGATTATTCAGAGATCAAGCTCAACCGTCAGGTTTTTTCCTCTATTAGGTATAATATGCAGATAAGCCTCGAATGTTCAATAGATCCCCCAGGGTATATCGAAACGATAGTATGATAAAAAATGCGAAGAAGACAAATATTTAGAGTTTCGAGAAATAGTTGTATATTTGACAAGTGAGGAAAGTGCCACTTTATTACACCCGAGTGTGGTAATTAAACGGTGTTATAAGCACTTTTCTCACGTGTTAAATATTACACTTTTCCTTCAACCATTAAAAAATTAAGAAATTTAAGGTGAAACTTTAGATTCGTTAAAACTACACTAGCACTATCTCTTACAATGTTCTATAACTAACCATGCAAATTATAACTCTAGGACGGTTTACTCATTGAAACATTTATTTATTATTATTTAGAAAATAATATTCTGATAACACATACAAAAATAAAATAAACGTATATTATTATATCTTGATTTATATTTATATTTCTCTTCATATCTGACTTTAGATGTCTTTGGTAAAAGTTATTGCCTGTTCAGCCTGTTCTTCTATGAATGGAGGAGTAAATTCTATCAATTCATCACTGTTTCCATTTTCTATTTTGTTTGTGGTCTCATCACTGTTTTAATGCTAGATCTCAAAATTTCTGTGTGAAGGTTCTAATGCATTCAAGGTTATATTAAATATGTCTATAAAATCGCTTCAAAATGAATAAAATCAATCTTTAATTAAATATAAAATAGTTCTAAAATTATTTATTTAAACATTTTAGGAATATAAAACGAATAATATAATACCGCCATTTAACATTTAAAATAACAGAGTGCTGATTGTCAAATTCGATCTAGGTCGCTGTTACTTTTCCTCACTAGTGGGGGAAAGTCGGACTTCCCACACTAGTTTTAGTCGAGTAATGTATAGAATTACTCAATGGTGGCAGGAACTTTTTTATAACGCAGATAGAAATGATGAGATTAATAAATGTGGTATTTCCGTCAATTTCCGCCCCGCTTTATAATTGTAACATAGTTCTCTTTTTACAAACGGTATTAAATTAAAAAAAAAAATTTAACCTCACGAGTGACTTTTATAACTAGTGTCACTTCACTAAGGCAAATTGTATGGGCTTAAAGGATTTCAAAACTCCGCAATTAAAACGAGATCAATAAAACAAAAAAAAATACTCATTGTGAAAATTACTTTTGAATAAAGAGTAATTTGAAAAAATATTTGAGTGGAAAATAGCTGACTGGATAATTCTAATGATGGATTGAATTGGTCTGGGGTGCAGTCAATGAGAACACAAAATGAGCAGAACTTTTTTTTAATTGTGCCAACACGACTCGACAACTGCTATTTGCCCTGAAGATGGGCTACATCCTAGGCCGAAACGTTGGCACAGTTAAAAAATAAGTTCTGCTTATTTTGTGCTATATTTGAATTCACCCCCTGACTAATTCAATCCATCATTAAAAAAAGATGGTTTTGTAAAATGTATTCATTAAGTGTAATGAAAGTTATAATATTTTTATGTTTACGTTTTGATTTATAATAGTTAAATCTTATTAAAATACTTAAACTACCGAACAAGCGGAGAGATAATTTACATTTTACAACAACAAGAAAATTAAACATTTTATATCGAATATTGCTTTTACGGTGAGCCACCTTCATTAGGTGATAAAACTTAACGACTCTCCATAACTGCGAACTTATGATCTGGTTCCATGGTTTAGTAACCAGTTAACTTTTAAATTATAAATCAATCAAATATAATAAACTAAACGAAATTTTCCAGGCATAAATTTGTATACTATTAAAAAGAAGGAAGGCTATATAGGAAAGAAATCGAATAGCCTTTCTAAGCCAAATAATAAGGAGAAATAAAAAAAAAAAGATTCATATGTTAAAGTAGACTATCTCAGTGATAGGCAATGACTTGCCGTGCTGAAGTTCCAAATCCCTCTGCTGGAAGACTTAATTTAATCTGTCAGCATCCGGAAATGAAAATTGGATCTAGCATCTCCCTAGGGCTCACCCAGCCACTAAAAAGAGGGTATCCAAAATAGGGGAAAATCTGGCTGTTAATCGTGATCTAGGACAAATCATTTCCCAACTCAACCGTTGTCGAAGAAACAGTATAGTCTCTACGACGTACTGACTCAGGGGTCGCCTCACAGTCAGGACAAATCCGTTCTCTTCACCGATTCCATATCTCCGTGTTCTCGCAATTATGCGATGTATTAACGAGGAACAATGTTCGTTGAACATTACTTTAATTAGGTGGACTCCTCGAGTTCGAATCCTGGCCGGGGTAAATCTTTTCTTCTCAAAATAAAAATATTTAAAAAATAAAACAATTAATAAAAAATTATAAATAACATAATGACGTAAGTCAACAAGATCCTAATTAAAGTAATGTTCAATGAACATTCTTCCTAGTGTATACATCGCAAAATTGCGAGAACACGGGGATATAGGATTGTTGAAGAAAACGGATTTGTCCTGACTGTGACAAAGCGACCCCTGGTAGCTCAATTGGTAAGAGCGCTGCCACGGAGAGGCTGGCGACCCGGATTCGTTCCCCGGCCGGGGCAAATCTTTTCTCTCCAAAATAAAAATATAAAAACAAATTTCCATAAATAAATTATAAATATTTGTATTATTAAAAAGTTTAAGATGGCGAAAAGAAACCGAATGGGCTTTTTCAGCGTAATAATTAAGAGAAAAATCTAGATTATATACTTTTTCGTAGTTCCGCAGGTTGTCGCTTCGAGTTGAGTCACAAGTTTTAACTTTTCCTTCGCTTCCTATCTAATCTTTTCCAAAGGTACAAATAATTGTGAGCCATAGTAATATGTAAAAAAGAGTGTAATTATGGAAATTGTTATAGTTTCGTAAACATTTCATCAAGAAATGTTTTCGTAAACATTAAAAAAAAAAAAACCTATACCACTACAACCCCTGAACGGGTCCTGGGGTTCAGTGCATGATAGAGACTGTACTGTTTCATGGACAACGGTTCTGCAAGGAGGTGACTTGTCCTAGGTCACGCTCAACCGCCAGATTTTCCCCCTTATTTTGGGTACCCTATTTTTATAATATTTTATAGAGGCTGGATGAGCCCCAGGAGGATCCTAGATCCTATATGATCCATCTCCGGCTGCAAACAGATTAAATAAGTCTGGCCCGGAGCGGGATTCGAACCAGGATTTCCGGCATGGCAACTCAGTGCTCTACCACTGAGCCACTCCGCCCCCTTTTTGAACATTGAAAATTTAATTTAAAAAAAAATTAATCATTAACCTAGAATAGTTAATCAATGTCATTAAATAAATTAAAATTAGAATACATTGTAATATATTTATATATTGCGTTGGAGTTTTGACAGCCCTCCGAATTTCCTGAAGGGGGCAAAATAAATTGGATCGTTTTGTCCTCATTACTTCAGTTCCAAGTATTTTATTTTTTATTTATTTTTGCTCTTTATCTACATTTTAATGCGACTTTTATTATTTTTTTAACAAACTGTTGATGATTAAGCCTAAATTTCATTCTAGAACATTTATTATATTTGGTTTTAAAATAATATAACTCTAAGCTCCCAATCAATTACAAAAGACTCATCTACATGACCATCATACGACCTATTTGGACTTACGGAGTAGAGCTTTTGGGCTCCACTAAGCCATCGAATTCTTCTCGTATCCAATCCCTACAATCCAAAATCCTTCGTAAAATCCTCAACGCTCCTTATTTTGTTAAGAATATAGTCATCCATAACGACCTTAATGTCCCATTTGTTGCTGATCTGGCCCGATCCCGGTATCTATCCTTTCATAACAAACTTCATTTCCACTCAAACCCTCTAGTTTCAAACCTAGCTTCCTCTTCAATTCCCGATAATCCTTCGAGGCGTCTGAGAAGAAGATGGCCACGTGACCTTCTTAGTTGAACATTCGATTTGAGTACTACCAGTGGGTAGTTTCTCTACTTGTCATTATATCATGTCATTATGTATCACTCAGCCAATTTACTTGTTATATTACTGTAATATAGTTGTAAATAGCAATAAATAAATAATAAAAAAAAAAAAATAATAATATAACTAATTTTCTTTCTTTAAGGGTATCCTCAAATTGAGGTTTCCTTCAACCGAATATTCCCTTTAATTCCTGTTTCCACTTTTTTCTGTCTTGTATATCTTCCTCCTTCAGACCATGCCCGTGTATACTTTCCTCAATGCCTTCTAACCATCTTTTTCGTGGTTCCTTCCTCGCCGTTTCCTTCCTTCGGGACTCCAATTGAAAATTAATTTGGCCAACTATTCTTCCTTCATTCTTCTGAGATGTCCATACTAACCTTCTCTCAATACTAATTCTAATCTTTCTCTATATTTTGGAGACGTTTTATTGAATTTGGATCCGTTCTCTAATTTCGGCATTAGTCCCTCTTTCTAGTCTGGATACCCTGGCAGCTCTCCTCCAATAGTCCATCTCAGTAGCAAGTAGCTTTTTTTCCTAGAGCAGCGCTTATCGCCCATGTCTCTGCTCCATATAGCAATATGCTTTCAGCTACGGACTTGTGTATCAGCTTCTCATATCTTGTGTATGAGAGGTATCTTTCGCCATATTGTTGCTCCAAAGGACTGAGTTAAGCGTACCAATATTTTTGCGGGTAATATAAATTATAACTATATATGTATCTACTACAGCCGGATTTGAACCCTGGATCTTCAGTATAGCAACATAGCGTTCTATCTTCCAGTCCTCAACCATCCTCTGTAAAGGATTGTTATGAGATGTGAGGAAGAAAATAGTTGGGGTTGCAGTCAAATAAAACACTAAATAAGCGGTTACTTATTTAATTATGTGCCGACGTTTCGACCCACTTTGTGGGTCATCTTCAGGGCTAAGAAAGAAAAACAGACAGAATAACAGAACTATAAAAATACATATATGATAAATGAGAAAAAATATATATGTAGAGAGGTAGAAATTTAGAACAAAAGTGAGGGATATATATGAATAAAAAAATTACAGAGAAACTGTACAGAACGGTGGTGATGCCAAAAAGATTTTTTTACAAAGATAAAAGAAGGAAGTAAACAGAAAGTTATTTAAAAAGAAAAAGTATAAACATCAGAGGTGAGAAGTAAAATTATGGAAAAGGTAGTAGAATATATATAAAAAACTATAAAATGTAAGATAATAGACTCCTGGGGAGCTTACATAAGTAAAATGAAAGAAGGTATAACGAAAATGATATTAAAGAGTATATAAAGGAAAAATAACAGTAGCAAGATGTAAATATAGAGTATAACAGTTTTTAAAATGCATACATATAGTATGAAGTGGTATAAATGTATGACATAAATATACAAGGAACGTATAGAAATATAGGTAACAATATGGTATGAGCATGGAAATAGAATAAGAGGAAGAAAATAGTTGGGGTTGCAGTCAAATAAAACACTAAATAAGTGGTTACTTATTTAATTAAGTGCCGACGTTTCGACTCACTTCATGGGTCATCTTCAGGGCTAAGAAATCCTCACGTCTATCTTCCAGTCAACCATCCCCTCCCTTCTCATTAAGGATTGTTAATTAGGCGGAAAACTTAGCGGTTGAGCATGATCGCGGACAAATCACCTACATGCACTACTGTTGCCCTCAAAGGAATACAGTCTCTGCCATGTACTGGGCTATGGACTCTTCTTGTAGTGATACAGTTTTTTTTTTGTTGTTTATTAGTTTCAATCCTCTTAAACTCCTGTTTTTATACTCTTTCCTTGTACTTTTAAACATCTGTATTGATCTTTAAAAATAAAGGCATCAGTAAATAGTATTTTTTTGTTACCTGGCTTTGAAAAAAAAGAAAAGAAAATATTCCATAGCTCCTAGACAATAACAAGTGAATCTCTGAGTCAACTATAATGTTTTTTAAACCTTTTCACAACACCAAAATTCGAACTTTGTTTGACTTAATTATTAGATCTTTTCTAATGATATTATTGAAAACTGTTCTTGTAGTTAGTTGGGGGAATATTGGATAATATTGTTGGAAACAACTCAGTAAACGGAATTAGCAAGTTGGAAGAGAAGGCTTAATGGTTGGGACCCTAACAAGGTCCAGAAAGCTGTGTGTTGTGGTCCATTGCACTGTCTTCTAATCAGTAGTCAACCGCTCTGATACTAATGTAATGGTATTTAGGGGGTAGGTGTTGTTTGGGTTGGGTTCGATCAACTCCTAACAATATAGCAAAGTGATCAACAAAATTTTCTATTATATTTAAAAACATCGGAGAAAAAAATGTAACATTGAAATTAATCAAATAATTGTCTGCTACGAGTATAATTCGTTGCCTTAGTAACACAAAGGTTCACCTGTGGTCTAGTGATAAGCATGAAAACATACTATGTATACTCAAGACCGTGGGTTCCCATAACGCCAGGTGGCCTTAGGGTTTTTTAAAGGGTGTAAAAAATCCTTGGGTTATGGCGTCCTTTGGAAGGGTCGTAAAATGGGGGTCCTGAGTCTATGTGATTTCAGTTACTCTTTGATGATCCCTATCCTGATTATACATTTTCTCTATTTCTTTTCTTTAACTTCATTTTATGCCATTACTAGTGTCAAGGAGACTGTTGGCTAATTTGGTTCTTTAGATAGATTTTCTGCCATGCGGGTTATTACCCTAGCGATGGGGCTCCGTATCCTCGGAACAACTGGTCTTCATATGTATGCCCCCTCAGGAGAAAAGGGTGATCCGGCTATACCCCCCCCCTTTACCGATAATGAGTTTCCCCCAACCTGGAGGACCAGTGGCTAATTTCACTCAGATGACTGGATCTTGGGGCCGCTCCTACGAGACTCCCTACGCCAACTATTTATATCTGGAGAGGCAAAATTTAGAACTCTTCACCTCACACATCTCCAAGGGTAAGCTCAGATAGGTAGACACAAAAAAAAAGCGACATAAAAAAAAATGAACTCGTTACAACACTATAAAATATCGATTTATTCTATATCGTTTCCGTTAGCATTATGTATGTAGGCATGTATGCATTTTCCTTAATCAAAAAAATTTCGATTATCCGAACCAGATCAGAAGATATATAGTTCGGATAATCGACTCATCTACTGCAGTTCATTCTTTAATATCCCAATAAGCAATCAAATCTAAAAAAAAAAAACTGTTAAAAGAAATTTCGGGGTGACCTTTGGTCTAATGGTTAGCATAACAACCCACTATGACCAAGATCGCGGGTTCTTAGCCCAGCATATTGCCTTAAGTTTTTTTAAAAGAGAGTAAAAAATCCTGGATTATGCCGTCCTTCCTAAAGGACATAAAACGTAGGTCCCGAGCCTGTAGGATGTCAGGCACTCTTTAAAAATCTCTATCCTTATTAAACCTGAATTGGCAAAATTTAGGGCTACCACTATATCTTCCTCGCTCGCTCGGCCGCAGTTTGGAACTCAATCCCTCCTTTCATCCGCCATGCTTCTTCACTGGCTTCATTTAAATCCTTGTTTTTCGAACATCCTTGGCATCCCAAAAAGATGCTCTCTAAGCAGGTCAATCATCTGCTTAAATAAATTAGTATTCCATAATCGATTTTTTGTAAATACTTTATTACATGCTATCCCATTCATTTATTTTATTTAGTAATTAACTATTTTATTAATTTTGTTTATAATTATTTTGTAGGTATTAATATATTTATTTTCGACAATTAGTTAATTTATTAGTCAATTAATACATTTATTTTAGAAAATCCTCTAAACTTTTTAGTTATTTCATTTCTAATTTTAATTTTATTATGTCTTTGCCAGTTTTAATTACTTCATGATTAGTATTATTATGTATCCTTCAGGCCAGATATATATTATGTTTATTTTTTTGTTCATGATTGTTATTCTTAAGGGGCTTGGTCCCAGAATAAAGTTTGTTTTCTATTCTGTTCTGTAGCATCGTCCGATTAGCCATACCAGCATGAAGTGGCGTTAAACAAGATTTAAAAAAATTAAGATAAGACATTTTTCTTCTAAACTATAAATTATTTTTTATCCATAAAACAAAGTTCAATTAAAAAATATTTAATTATTTTATATCCACGTATGCTGATGACACATGTGTGTTATCAGTTAATAGCGACCCATATATTGCATCCCAATCCCTTCAATCACATTTATCAAGCCTCGAAGAATGGTGTCGGAATTGGAGAATTAAAATCAATTCCAACAAGTCCCATAAAATTATCTTTACTCTTCGCCGAAAACCCATGACTTCCTGTCCTACTGTATCCTTTAATAGTACTCGACTTATCCCTGTTGAACAGATTCGCTACCTAGGACTCAACTTAGACAAGCGCCTTACTTGGAACCCTCACACAAGACTGAAAAGACAAGAAACAGCTAGACGCTTCCGACTACTTCAACACATACTAACTAGACAAACGCTCAAAGCTTCAGATCATAAACAAAAGACTTATTTATGTGACTGTTATAAGACCTATATGGACTTACGGAATTGAACAATGGGGCTCCACTAAACCATCAAATTCCTCTCGTATTCAATCCTTGCAATCCAAAATCCTTCGCAAAATCCTAAACGCTCCTTATTTTGTCACAAATAAAACCATCCATATTGACCTTAACGTTCCATATGTTACCGATTTAGCCCATTCCAGATACCTATCATTCCAGAATAAACTCCAGGCCCATCCAAACCCACTAGTTTCCATCCTTGGATCCAATTCCATCCCGGATAATCCTCCTAGGCGTCTGAAGAGAAGATGGCCTCGGGACCTTCTATAATAGAAATGTAATTAGAGTGCTGCCAATGGGTAGTGCCTCTACATGTCCTTTCATGTATTTATTTATTCATACAGCCCTTGTACTAGATTTATATATTACAGTTGTACAATTCAATAAATTAATTTAAAAAAAAAATTATTTTATATAATGCAAAATATTTAATATATCAATATAATACTAAGTGGGGGCTCATATTTTAATACTTGATAATAATTTAGACTCACTAAGGGGGTTCAAAGTAAGTACTCGAATGAAATTTTGAACTTCTATTCTATTTTATTCAATTTCTAGAATAATATCGGCGCACCTCAACTAAAACTTTGAATAAATACCGAACTACAATTAACTAAACAATTAACTTATTATTTTTAAGACGGGTTGGTACCTCCTAGAAGATAAATTAGTTATGTAATTTCAAGTTACTGTTCATTATTAAATGCTGAAAATGTTGCTGAAGTGTTACTATTTGTCATATCTGTATAACGTACAGATATATCTTGACATAAGTAACCTATGGCTCAAACATATGATGTATGTGGCCAATTGAAGGATTTCTTTTTTCAGGATAAAAAATGATTCATCCCTTAGGGCCTCAGCCACTAACAAAATAACTAAGGCTCTTCTCCAAAGAAGCCAATTAAAATGACCAACGCTACCTTTGAAGGATAAAGGAACGAGTACACAAAAAAATAAAAAAAATAAAGTCAGAATAAAATAAATTACTTTACCCGGAGCTAGAAAGTATCCTAAATAAATGTTTTCTTCTATATGTTATTCCTGTTTATATTAGTTATTTATCCACCTAGGGACTAAAGAAGATCATTATTCCCTCAGCAGTAAGTTTGTACCCGAGCGAATGCGAAGGAATAATCTTTACTCACGAGGCCAAGCCGAGGGAGTAAAGTATTGCTGGGAATAATGATCAATTTAGTCCCGAGGGGCATACAAGATTTTATATCCAGGTAGGATTTATAAAGGCCAACTATACGCTATAATATTTTATATTATGTTATGTTTTACAATAATTTCAAAAACTGAAATTAAATGTGCAATTATTACAATTTCGAATGGTTGTTTTGATTTAGCTGGCAATATAGTTGATATAACATTATTTGCTTCTTGTACAATATGTGGTGAATCCATAACTTACACAACCTGAACACAAATGAACTTCTGTTTATCAGTTTTGGTGTTTTGAAACAACAGCTTTTAATGGCCGGTGTGACAGGTGTACCAACCTAACCCTGAACTTTTTCAGTACAAAACCTACATTATTTAGACCAATTAGGTTGTCATCTTTTTACTTTATTCCCTAGGGAATAAAGTTGACTTTTCGACTCAATTCCTAATGCACAGGGAGAAAAGACGTACTTTAGTCCTAATTAATTGAGCCAAAAACACATGTTTTTGTACCAGCTGGAGATAAATATAATTTTTATAAAAGTATAAATATTTTTTGGTAACTGTTCCTTAGGTCGTCGCTTCGAGCTAACTTTTCCTTTGTTTCCTATCTAATCTACTCCAAAGGTACAAAAAAATGTGAACTATAGTCGTATGGAAAAGATACTGTTATTATAAGAAATGCGTTTATTGCGGTAATTATTTCATCTAGAAATGAAGGTTTCAACTAACATATACCAACTATACTTCGAAATGTTAGTAGAAAAGTTTATTTCTAGATGAAATGATTACCGAAATATACACACTTACCATTACTAAACTATTTATTTATTTATTTCATACTAAAACTCACGATTATTTTTAGTTTCGGAAAAAGTAAAAACTCTTTGTGAATTAACTAAGCGACAGCCCTGGAGAACTGGTACATATTTTTTTGCTATTAACGATCGTATAAATAATGGCAGTACAGTAAATGTTAATGTTAACGAGTTTTAACAGCGAGTTAATCGCGTTTCCGCTAATATTTGTTTGTTTCCGGAGTTAAGTCATTACAAACAAACTGATGTAGGTCAATGTTGATTTGAGGCCGTCAGTGACCAATGATAATGAATGGAGAATTTAATGTAGAAATATGGTTGATCTTTAAATTTGATAAACATCATTATAATTATTTTATTAGTACATATATTTTAAATAAAAATTTAATTTTTAGAAACATTTGTTTATCTTGAAATTTACAACTGCGTTATAACAATACAACAAGTAAATGGCAGGAATGATACATAATGACATGGGTAAAGACAAGTAGAGAAACTACCCACTGGTAGTACTCAAATCGCAAGTTCAACTAAGAAGGTCACGGGGCCATCTTCTTTTCAGAGGCCTCGGAGGATTATCGGGAATTGAAGAGGAAGCTAGGACAAACCAGAGGGTTTGAGTGGGAATGAAGTTTGTCATGAAAGGATTGATTTCGGGTTCGGGACAAATCAGCAATAAATGGGGCATTAAGGTCATTATGGATTACTTTGTTCGTAACAAAGTAAGGAACATTGAGGATTTTATGAAGAATTTTGGATTGTAAGGATTGAATACGAGAGCAATTCGATGGCTTAGTGGTGCCCCAAAGCTCTACTCCGTAAGTCCGGATGGATCTAATGTGTGTCATGTAGATGAGTCTTTTGTAATTGATTGAGAGCTTAGAACGTTTGTCTAGTAAATGTTGAAGTAGCCTGAAACGGCGAGCTGTTTCTTGTCGTTTCAATCTAGTATGAGGATTTTAAGTTAAGCGTATGCAGTGGGATGTTATTAAATGATACAGGAGGAGAGGAAGTCGTTGGTTTACGACGGAGGTTAATTTAAAAAAAAAATTGTTTGTTGAAATTTTTAACTGTATTATAACAAGTAAATATTATCAATGCCGTATAATGTCATGGGATAAAAGAGAGTAGAGAAACCCACAGGTAGTACTTGATAAAATATTTAAATAAGATGGTCACAAGGCTATATTCTTTATTTGAATAAATAAAATAAAAAAACAAGAAAAGTATCTTCTTTGAAGAAAAGAAAAAAATGATATTTTGAAAGAATATTCACTCAATTATAGTTTATAAAGCTTGTTAAGTCGCAGGAAGGTCAATTGAACCAAAGAAACATCCTGTGGCTGTTAACAGAATAAACAAATTATCTTTCACACCCGGATTCGAACCCAGATAAATTGCGTGGCAGATATATTATTTAATCTGTTAACAGCCAGAGATGAACCCTGTGTTATATATAAACCGTACAGGGGCTCACCCAGCTTCTAAAATGTGGAGGAAAAACGTTTGAGCGTGAACTCGTAGGCGTTAGTGGCCTAAGGATTTTAAGCCTTTAAACAACAAAAAAAGTACAGTCTCGACCATGTACTGAACCCTTGATGGGCTATAGTTGTACAGGATTTTAAATATTAGTACTCTATTCGCAAGTTAATTAAGAATTCCTAAAATATCTACGTAATACGTTCCATAGATTCAACATCAACATTTTTATGACCTTTATATTACAAATATAATGCTTCTGGAGATTATGATCCTTTTGTTGGTTCTGTGAGCACTTACGGAGTTGAGTGTATATTTTTCCTTACAAGAGTTTACTGTTAGCTTAGAGGAATCATGCTCCGTAAACTTGGTACCAATAGAAGTTCGAAGGAGATGCTTAAGCTCATGAAAAGGAACATGCAATGGAATAAATAAGAATTTGAATTTGAAGTGTATATTTACCTCGCCAGAGTCGGGGGGGCCCAGGCGATCTGCGACCCCGCGTCTGCAGCGTCCTCCATCAATCTACGAACCGCCCCCTGTCAACACCACCACCACCATCAACACCAACCCTCACCAGTTAACCACAACAATCACCAAGCATTACCAATGTTCTGAGTGGAATAGAAGGTACATGTTGTAAATTATAGCAATATAATTAGGAAAAATAAGAAATAAAAGAGCTACTAATTACCTTGTGAAACACCTCCTTATACCAATATTGTTTGTTTGTTTATTTAGCGTCACTTAAATAGCAACTACGACTAATTAGACCACACTAAATTTTGCCTATCCAGGAATTAATTAAAATAGGGATCCTTAACCTGACATTGCGCAGGCTCGGGACCATTCTCCATTTTACGTCCCTTCCAAGGACAGCAAGGATTGTTTACTCCCTTAAAAAAAACCTAAGGCCATCTCCTGGGTACGCAAACCAGTGCACTACAGGCAATATTTACAGCCAAGGTGAATAAGTGTTTTTTTTTTATTATTTATTTATTGATATTTACAACTATATTACAATAATATAACAAGTAAATTGGCTGAGTGATACATAATGACATGATATAATGACAAGTAGAGAAACTACCCACTGGTAGTACTCAAATCACAAGTTCAACTAAGAAGTCACGGGGCCATCTTTTCTAGAGACGCCTCGGAGGATTATCGGGAATTGAAGAGGAAGCTAGGTTTGAAACTAGAGGGTTTGAGTGGAAATGAAGTTTGTTATGAAAGGATAGATACCGGGTTCGGGCCAAATCAGCAACAAATGGGACATTAAGGTCGTTATGGATGACAATATTCTTAACAAAATAAGGAGCGTTGAGGATTTTACGAAGGATTTTGGATTGTAGGGATTGGATACGAGAAGAATTCGATGGCTTAGTGGAGCCCCAAAGCTCTACTCCGTAAGTCGAAATAGGTCGTATGATGGTCATGTAGATGAGTCTTTTGTAATTAATTGGGAGCTTAGAGCGTTTGTCTAGTAAGTGTTGAAGTAGCCTGAAACGTCGAGCGGTTTCTTGTCTTTTCAGTCTTGTATGAGGATTCCAGTGGGATATTATTAAAGGATACTGAAGGGCAGGAAGTCATTGGTTTACGACGTAAGGTAAAAGTGATTTTATGCGATTTTTGAGAATTTATTTTAATTCTCCAGTTCTGGCACCATTCTTCAAGATCAGTGATATGGGATTGGAGGCTTTGGGATACAATAACTGGATTGGTATTGACTGATAATACACATGTATCAGCAGCATATGTGGTAAGGATAGTATTAGGATGAGTTGGGATGTCAGCTGTATAAACTGTATAAAGGATTGGGCCAAGGATACTACCTTAAGGAAGAATAAGTGGTTAAATCGAATTTTCTCCAAAAGGAGTTTCTTGTACTTACAGAAGTTGAATCGTGTTTATTTTCGTAGTGATTAGGCAGACATGTCAGACTTTGGGCTTGTAAAGGAGTTATAGCTTACATTTATACATTACAACTGCAATTCAAGCCAGAAACTACAAGAATGACAAGATTCCACTTTCATTCATTTAACTCTCTCTGGACAAGATTTTAATACTTATTGACTGGAACTGCAAAACATCACCTTATACCCCAAGAAGTAAATAGTCCTTGGTTGTGTCGTCCTTCGTAGGGGGCGTAAAATGATGATCTCGAGCATTTGCTGCTGTTAGTTACTCTTTTTAAAGATCCCTAACCTAATTAAACCTGGATACGAAAAATGTAGGGTTCACACTGTTGCATTGCCCGATTAGCCATAGCAGCGTTAAGTGACGTTAAATAAATATAAAAACAAACATTGAAGACTTAAATTTAAATTTGCTTTTTTTTCAGTTACCTAAAATAGAATGCGCGGACTAAATTAAATTAAAATATTTCTACTCTAAATTTCCTACATTTTCCCCCGAATTTTTAGGAAACAAAGAAAGAAGGAAGTAAGGAACCAAGATTTTTATAATCGTGATGAAAAAAATAAAAGGTTTTCAGAAATTCATTTCCTTATGAATTCCGACCTTTATGAGGTGGGAAGAAAAGCGTATAGCTAGGTTTTTGGAGAAGTGTATGAAAGGCCTATGGAGTCTGTTTTGATTAAAAAATAAACTGTAAATATTTCAGGCTTGCGCTTCGAAGTCCGGAGAGCGAAAAAAAAAATTGTAGTAAAATAAAAATCACTTATGGCTATTATTAAATCAAAATTGTACATGCATCAACTTCTATTCCACTCTTTGGTTAATACTATATTAAGATTAATAAAGCTACATTTTTTATAATATTAAAATATAAAAAACAAATACATGCTGTAGGTAGCCCCGCTGAAAAAGTGGTTAAGTCTAATTTTCTCCAAAATGACTTTATTGTACTTAAGTAAGCGGAATCGAGTTATTTTCGTAGTGAATAGGGGGCGGGCTAAGTAAGGCATTGGCTTGAAAAGGATTTATTATTTTTATTACAACTCTATTTAAATCCAAAAACTATGAGAATGATACGATTCCGGTAATCTGAAAACAGTTAACTCTCTCTGGACAAAATCCGACTTAACCACTCATTCATCGGGGCTGTAGATACAACCTTAAAAAAAAGAAGAGATAAATAAAATAGTTGTAAACATATGTTTGTTACCATACGACTGTTTGTCTTTTGATTGTGTTTTGTTATGCATTTTAAATGGCAGCATAAAATATTAGAGTACACAAAAGTAGTTGTAGTCAGTTTCTAATATATTTTCATTATTGTTATTTTATTAAAGGTCACTTTTATGCTGCTATGGCTAATCGGACGATGCAACAGTGAGAGCTCTAAATTTTGCCTATCCAGGTTTATTGAGGATGGGAATTTTAACGAGTACCTGACACCATTCGTACAGGATCGGGACCACCGTTTAACGTCCCTTCCGAAGAACGTAAGCCATCCAAAGATTTTTTAAATCTTTGGTCTAGTAGTGTTAAACAAACCACTAGACCACTGGTCCCCCAGTATTTTCATTAAGTTTAAGGGTTAATTGATCGGTCAAACCAAAGCAATTGATTAATAGAGTATTTTAAACAGTATTTTTTTAAACCGTAATATTTTATACATGCCACTTATAATAAATAACAAAAGACGATAAGTCATCTGGTAATAAACATACGTATATATATAGATAATACATAGAAATAGAAATAATATGTTTTAGTTGTGTATCTGTACAACCAAAAACTATTTCGAATTAAGAGTATTTGGAATAGTATCGACTGAAAAGTCAGCCCAGGAAGCTACATATATATTAAATATCGTATATAACAAAATAAAATACAAATATATCATTAATTAGTTAATGTAATTAATAAATATAAATATACATCTTAACTTAATACCTTAAATACCTTCCAACAAAAAAAAGGTAGGTAATAATAATTAAACTTTGTAAATACTCACAATATTATTTCACTTTATACATTACATAAAAAAAAAATTAAATTATTAACTTTATATTAAAAAAAATATTGAAGTGATTAGTATTTAGTAATTTAATAAGTATATTAGTTCATTTGTTCAAAATGAATAAATTTATTAATTAATTCCTTGAAACATTGTAGGTACCGATACATAAATTTTGCAAAAAACATCCTTTTCAATACCCTCTTAAATTGCCTCGGTCAATATTTTTAATCCATTCATCAGGTTTTTCTTATGGTTTCGACTGTGTAATCAAATACTTTGCCGAAGTTTCGCTGCCTATACTGCAAGCTTCCTCAGGGCTTCTCATTCTCAGATTAAACTCTGAAGAAGCTTAAAGTATGGTCCGCGAAACGAAGGCAAAGAATTTGACTATACGGTCGAAACCAGAAGAAAAACCCTGATGAAAGTATTAAAAACATCATTTACATTTCATTATGTATATTTAAAAAAATAGGCTAGTACATCTACTATTTTAAATTCATAAGTCAAATTAGTATTAAATTGTAAATAAACCGGAAAATATAAGACTCGTATTAATATGATATTCATATTAAATATTGAGCGTCCATTAACCGAACCCATTCCAATAGTTCGGATAATCGACGCTCTACTGAATTCCTTAAAATATTAAACCAAAACAGCAAATAATTTCGTTTGAAATGTATATATGATTATAAGTAATATGATTAATAGTTACTAATTAATTATGTATAATCAGAAAATAAATTCAAATCTAAACACTTAATAAAGATGATTTAAAATAAATATTCCAGAATTCCACATGGATACTCTTTGTAGCAACAGAGCATGTCGTAACCATAAAACAAAAAGTGTGTGGCAAGGAATGGGAAAGGCTTTCATTGAAATACATAAACAGAGCTCTCGACTTGTTAAGAAGTGCGCGTCAAGTTGATGGGACCATAAAATGTTACAGGGTCTTGAACAGGATTCTCGAAAATAATCTCAAGAAACGGATTTAATTAGGAGCGAACAAAGGTTTATATTTTATTAGTGAATAAAAATTTCAATCCGAATATTATATCGCTTTGATGAATAT